>CM028676.1:25217486-26562486 GCA_016760335.1 Gastrodia elata | reverse complement strand
CTATTCTCAATCTTAATTTTTATCTTAGGTGTTAATCAAGTCATTAGGAGTCATCCACTAAGACTTAGTCCAAGTCAGGAGTCAAATGGATCAAATCCTGATTTTTTGAAAATTCAAAAATCCTAAAAATTTGACCTGTCTAAATTGACCTCAGATAAAAAAATAGACTTTGCCACTACGCTCATTGCCCCCAAATTAGCTTGGGGTGATGTTTTCGTGTCAATCAGAAGTCGTCAAAATTTTGACAATATTTTAATAATATTTAAATACCCCGAAAATTAGGAAAATAAAATACTTGTCAAATCAAAAATCTGATCTCGTCATTGCGTTCCTTATCCTTTAATTAGCTAGGGGTGAATATTTGGAGTTTTTCTAAAATTAATTTAATTATTTAAATTAATAGGAAATTAATTAATTAAACATTAAATTAATATTAATTATTAAAAAGAAAAGCTTATCGGGTCGGATCCCTGTTGCCTTTCGGATCCGACCCGATATTGCATAAAGGATCCGGATCCAAAATCCACGGATCCGAAACGTGCGAATTCGATCCATGGGAGCTGTTCGATCTGGGCCGATCCGACGGCCCGGGAATCGTCTTCCTCCCACGAGCCATCCGCCCGCTCCACGTGGCAATCGCCATCTCCTGCGGCCAACCCGGATGCTCCAAACCTTGTAAGCTCTGCCGAGGGTCCTCTATAACCCCCCTTTGACCTCGGTAGGAAAGCCCCTTCGCGAATCGACCCTCTAGAGGGAACTCGAGCCCTAAGCCGTCTACAGCCGTCGATCCTAAGGTACCAGATCTCTCTCGATACTCCTTCAATCACTGCATTTTCTGTGTGCAATGTTATTTCATATGCTTGATTAAGGATCGAATGGTTCCGATCGAGACTAGCTCGATCCGATCGTCACAAATCAAGCATAGATCCATAGTTAAAACCATTAGCGTTGTCTCTCCCAACCTCCGTCGCTAGGGTTAGACTTTACCGCTAACTCACTGCACCTCCGGTGAGGTTCCTACTACAGTTAGAAAGGTCTCTCCAAGACCTTTCCAATGGTAGGTGGTTCGTCCCCTGACGGTACCAGGAAGGCTGGCGGATGTCGAGCCCTAGCCTCGGTCGTCCGCGAGGAAGAAGGGGCATCGGGTCGGGCCAGATCGACCCGGGCCCGACCTGTTTCGCGTGAGCCATCCGCATCAACAGATAGATTGTGTGTGGGGCCCGAGGCACCAGTAGGCGCAGGACGACTCATCCGCGTGTCGCCCGTGGGTCGCACCTCTTGCACAGTAGGCGTCCCCCGCGGGCTCGCTACGGTCAATTCGGCTGCAACCGTGGGGCCCACCCCACATTCTGCGGCCTACTGCGTGGCATTGTGGGCCCCACTGTGCAGTCCCGCGGCCACTCTGACCCTGCCTTGTATCTTGGTGGGCCCCGCCTTCTTTGCGGCAACCAATCAAGGTCTGCCACGTGTCAAGCCAGGGCCTGCCGCCATTAATGCCAGCAGATATAAATATAAATAAGATTATATATATATATATATATATATATGATATTAGATTAGGTAATTTGTTCAATTAATATTACTTAATTAATATTAATTAGTGATTAGTTAGTACTAATTACAATTAGTTAGTTAATTATAAATAATTAGCTTAAATTAATGATTAATCGAAGGATTATTTAATTAATTAATTGTTAACCATTAAGTTAATTTAATTAAATAATTAGTTAATATTAAGCAGTAATTAATTAAATTAATTAATATCATTAGTTAACTTAATTAACATTTTATTTATTTAATTCAAAGAGAGAATTTAATTAATAATTATTAGATTAATTTAATTAATTCAATTAAATAGTAATTAGTTTATTTAATTAATTAACATTACTTAACTAATTAATTAATTTAAAAATAGTGACTAGATTAAATTAATTAGTATTATTTATGTGATTTAATTAAATAGTAAATTACTTAAATTGAATAAATGAATAGTAATTTAAGTAAAATTAATTTAAATTTAATTAAATTTTAATGTTTAATAACTTTTTATAGAATGATCCAAACACAGTAAATATAGATCTCATTTTACTCAGAAAAATAAAAGAAATCAAATAGCATAATTCAAAAAAAATTTTGGGGTACGTATAACGTGGAAACATTTTAGGTCCTAAATAAACCATCACAACTTTTAACATAGTTATTCAAATATGGGCAATATGGGTCTAAAAATACTCAGGAAAATAGCCCCATCACTGTACTAGTATTTATTTTTCCATTTAGAGCTTAGTTTGGAAAGTAATATTTAGGATCTGAACCCTAGAAAATTAGAAATGACTAAAATACCCTTAACCTTAGTTAGGCCATAACTTGACCATTTAAAGCTTAATTTGGGTATACTCCTTGTTAAAGCACTCAGTATGCTATAGGGAAGCTATAGAATCTGAGTTCGCTGAATTTGGACTTCAAATGAGAAAGTTCGGTTTTTGTCCCCCGTTGACCCCAAAATTACCGAATTGCCCTTAGAAATTGAAATAGCTATAACTTAGCCATTTGACCTCAGAATGTAGTGTTCTTGGACTCTATAGAATCCTTGATTAGTAACCAATAGCAAACTGCATAAAAATTTAGATTCCATTAGGTGTAAATTACAAAATTTCCCCTTGGTCAAAATCCTTAGTTTGGACATATAGGACCTATTTCTTATCCAAATTGAGTGTGCTTACTATCTATTTTCATGTTAGACAGTAAGGAATCATTTGGCAATATGAAATTCTAATTTGGATCCCTAATTCAAAAATAACTTTTTGGACTCTTATGTAGGGGAAAATGGTTATTTTGCCCTAAATTTAGGTTAAGCATCCTTAACCTTTAAATTATCCTTTAAATCACTAAAACTAGTATTAAAGTTATAATAGAACCATTTAGGTGAATAAAATCAGCAATTCAATCAACTTAGCAAAATTCTCTAATTTTATCTAAGTCTTTTTCCTTAGGATCTCTCACCTCACATTAGAACTATTCCTAAGACTAAGACTAGATCATAAGTTAGATTTCATTCTTGGAAAAATAGGGTTTATCAATGAATGAATCCTTAGTTTTATTATTTTCTAGATTTTTCAATTTAATTTTTATTATTTTGTCTTTTAACCTTAGATTCAGGATAAGAGAATCATCCTATTAAGGTTGATTTGCTTAATAGGATTTGCCTTGATCATTAGTTCACATTTAGATTAAAACCTATATCTTAAGTCTTACCCTTTTGGATTACATGATTAAGCCCAATCTCGTGATGTTTAATCCATAATATATAGCTTAGTAGATCTTGATCAGATCTTAGATAGAATATTAAATTTTATCTAATTAAGACGTTATGATTTATTTCTTAAACCTGTAGTCCTACTTGATTGAATTAGATTAAAACTTAATTAGTTCTAATCCTTTTAATTTATAAGGCTGTGCTTCTAAGATACACTCTATAATAGGAATTGGAGATCCTGAACTTGTGTAACTTAGAATAGTTAGAATAGTTTAATTAGAAAATAAATGATATCACCATGTTTAGTAAAGTCCCTTGCTTATTATTTGATGTTGTGCTACGCATTCCTTGAACTTGTGCTTATTTTCCTTGAACATGTTATATAAGAAAAACATTGTGCATGAAAATGAAAACTTAGAATATTAGGAAAATATTGCATTTGGGCTCAATTCATGGTGGATTATGGTGCACATTACTCTAATGGATAGGGATAAGGAGAGATCAGGATGCTTAACATTACTTATTGAGGAGTGTGTGTTAAGCTTGGAACCCGCTCAGTCTTGCAGACATGCTTGACTCCTCAGCTATTTTTGAAATTATCCACAGAAATAAAAGTAAAATAATTAAAATATTTATACATGTGCTAATACTGCCTCTCAGTTCAGTTGTATATATTTTTTTCCTATGCCTCTTTGTTGACGCTAAGAGAAAATTTTTTGTATATAATTTTGCATATCCCTCCTTGTTGACGCTAGGAGAATTATAATTTTTATCGCCTTAGCCTTCTTGTTAACGCTAAGAATCCTTTTGATTTTGGCAAGCTAGATGTGGCCCTCTTCTATATGGCAGTTAATACACAATGGTTTTATTTATAGTACTTTTTGATTTCAGTTTAATATTTCAATCCACTTTACTTCAGTCAGTTATTTCACTTGATTTACTTATATATTTTAGGATGCTAGACTTATTGTTGCTTACTTATATGTATCATAATTGGATTTATCATTTTCAATTTGCATATGTCATATGATCATCAACATATTTAGGTTTAAGCTTTTCCTTCAGTACTCTTACTTACTGTATTACATGTGTATGCCCTACCTTGTTTAGTTTACTTGAGGTGTGATTTTGTCTCAATTCTTGCTTAGTTATAAATAATACATTTATAACTTATCCCGTCTTCCTTTTATGCTTACTTGCTCCCATGCAAGATAGATGTATCATTTTGGTTTAGAATAAAATGGTGATATTAATAAATGCTTAATAAATTTTCTGCCTAAAATGTACTTAGATATTTTGTCTAATAAGATTATTTTTTATTGGCTGGGGCCCTGGCATTGTGAAACTGACAATGTCAGATCTTGAGCAGTTTGAGGATCCTGTGCATGAGGAGAAGCCTTATATAGAGGAGGCGTAGTAGCTTGGATCAGAAGATATTTAGTTCCCTTTTATTTCATCGTGAGGATGAGAGTGTTTTTATTTCATTTCTAAGTTTTAATTAAAATGTTGAAATAATATAGGTACTCATTATTGTGTTTAATTTTTGCAAATTATTATTTACTGAGCTATATTTTTATTTCTTCTTGATGTATGGTGAATGGATGTAATTTTTACTTCATATTACTTCCGCACTTTGTATGTATGTATAGACTTAGTGATTGATTTTCATATTCATTTTGTGTACGTCCTTCCCTTATTAGTGGATTGTGGATCTTACCTAATCCAATGATAAGTGAGGGATTTGCCAGAGTGGCACACCACCCCTTGGGTTTAAATCTTGTGGGACCAGGGGTGGGGCGCCACACACATCTCCTTATAGAGGGCATCATGGTATCGATCGAACAGCGACAAAGGTGTTGCAATCTGGATTTTATTGGCCAAAATTATTTAAGGATGCTGCTGATTTTGTAAGGAGCTGTGATCGATGTCAGAGGATGGGGAACATAGGGAAAAGAGATGAGTTGCCCCTAAATGAAATCTTTGAAGTTGAACTCTTTGATGTTTGGGGAATTGATTTTATGGGCCCATTCCCCACCTCTAATTCAAGTAACTATATATTAGTGGGGGTGGAATATGTGTCCAAATGAGTCGAAGCTATAGCTTGTGCAAACAATGATGCCAAAACTGTGATCAAAGTTTTGAAAGATCATGTCCTCGCTAGGTTTGGTACACCCCATGTCCTATTAAGCGATAGTGGAAAATATTTATGCAATAGACAATTAGAAACTCACTTGAAGGGGTATGGGGTGAAACATAAGGTAGGTATTGCCTACCACCCTCAAACCTGCGACCAAGTAGAAGTATCAAACCAAGAATTAAAGCAAATTCTAAAGAAAATGGTAAGCAAAAACAGGAAGGACTGGTCCATGAAATTAAACGATGCACTTTGGGCTTATAGAACAACATTCAAAACACCTTTAGGTATTTTCCCTTACAAGCTGGTTTATGGGAAGTCATGTCATTTGCCGGTAGAGTTGAAACATCGGGCTTTTTGGGCAGTTAAAAAGCTGAATTTTGACTTCAAGTTAATAGGTGAGAAAAGAGTTTTGCAACTGCATGAACTGGATGAATTCAGGTTGCGTGCATATGAGAGTGCCAAGCTGTACAAGGAAAGAACTAAGAAATAGTACAATAAGCTAATAAAACCAAAACACCTAGAACCAAGAATGCAGGTATTATTATTTAATTCTAGGTTGAGGCTCTTTCCAGGAAAGCTGAAATCAAGATGGACAAGCCCATTTACAATCGAAAAAATATACCCCCATGAAAGTGTGGATATCACTTCATCATTTGGGATGATTAAAATAAGTGGGCACCATCTTAAACCTTACTTAGATGGATCTGAATTGCAAGAGAAAGAGAGATGGATATTGCAAGATCTCCCAAGGGAAGGAATCACGTAGATGAGCTAAATTGGCGTCAGGCTGAGACGTAAAAACAAGCGCTCAATGGGAGCCAATCCACTTCAATATGGTTGTACCATTTTCTACTTTATGTTTTCTATTTTTGTGATTTTGATTTCAGTTAATAAAATGAATTCCGTATCTAGCGCACCCTCATTTTTGCTAAATTAAATTTGAAAAATAATTTTCTGAATGAGATAAATGTCTGGATTTAATGTCAAAAATCAATGGGTGGAACTTAGGATTCAAGTATGCTTGAATTTAAGAGAAAAATGAATTCCATTCATACACCCCTTATTCATGTTTAAGGCTCTACTAAGCATGGTTTCCAGAACTTAAAATGAAATGTGCTGAAGCTTAAGTGGTGGTGGTGGTGGGGGGGGGGGGGAATTCGAGAACTAAAACCGAGATGGCAAGAGGTGTGTGAGAAATTGAGGTGCTAGGCTCCTGTAGGACTTAATGATCACATGGAAATACATAAAATGATGATGAAAAATGGCTCTCCCTTAAAACTCCAAAAAAGAAAAACAAAATTATCTAGGATGTTGAAAAATATTTCTCCCAAGCTAAAATAATTGAACATTTAGGATGAGAAAGATAGCTCTCCTAAATTATTAAAATATTCCTTGTGAATCATAAAAAGGGGCACATATGGAACAATGCTCAAGCACTCACCAACTGCATCATTGAGGTTTGAATTTTAGGATCATCCCCCCATATTAAAACATTAAGCATGTAATTTTGATTTGAAACCAAATGAAGTGTAGAAATATGAACTGGACTGAAGGGATAATAGAAACTTGGACATTTGAAGTGATCTTAATTATAGTATACTTGATAACTAAATCTATTATACACTGGCATATTACATTGAATCCTTAGGTAAAAAAAAAATTCAAAAAATCATATTTTTGAGCTAACTCGAGGATGAGCAAGAAATTAAGTGCAGGGGTGTGATATATCTAGAATTTATAGGAAAAATATAGTACTTAAACATTCATTTCATCATATATACCCTTATACTTTGAGTAGAAAATAAAGAAAATAGATTGCATGGGCCTAATAACTAAATTATGGGGTCAAAACCGCCACAGCGTGCCATGGCCCGCCACAACACGCCATAACGCGCCACAGTGCGCCATGGCGGCACATTAAAGATTCTTCACCAGGAAGCTGAACTGCAGACCTAGACGAAAGGCTGCTGCAGTGCGCTGCAGCGCGCCATGGCGTCATATTGCTGAAGTTAATTTAAAACCATACAGATGTGTAATATAAATATTTTCGAAAGTCTATCCACTACTGCACGCCATGGTGCACCGTAGTGCGCCGCAGCGTCAATTCTTGAGGAACTATTAATACTTTATAAATGAGAAATTGAACATTATTATAAAACTTTCTCCACTGCAGCGCGTCGTAGTGGGTAAATTTTTATTTTATAAAACTATAGATGAACTAATTGAACAGTGAATCTGAAAGTTTATCCACTGTAGCGAACCGCAGCACGCCACAGCAGACGCTGCAGTACTCGAGTGGAAAAGATACTAAATTTTATGTAGGAATAGCATTTGGAACACTGTTGCCACAGTGCACCATAGCGGAATAGTATATAGAACACTGCTGCCATAGCGCGCCGCAGCGGACGGTCCAGAAATTCCAGAACATTAATAAAGGCAGCATGGGGAAGGCCACAAAACTGTGACCATTCCCCAGCCTCTTTAAAATAGAAGACTTTATCTCTGCTGAATCCCTATAGATTTTATTGAATGGAACATAAAAAGGGATAGGATTAAAGTCAAGGAAGAGGAAGAGCCACACTATTTAAAGATTTGAGGCTGAGTGCATCCCTATTTAAGGGCCAATCTCAAACCTTGAAAACATTCCAACCTTTGATATTCAAAGACCAATAAGGAGAGGCTGCTGGTGGAGGAAAAAGGAGAACTCTCCAAGAGAAAGAGGGTGACCAAGAATAAGAAGAAAAGGAAGACAACAAGGGAAAAAGGGTGGAGCTTCAAGAGGATAGCGCACGAAGAATTCAAGAGATCCCTAGAAAACATCTAGGTGATTCCTAGTATTTCTTCCTAAACTCCCTTATTTTATTTCTGCTGTGAATTAATGATGAGGTTCACCTTTTTGTTTGTATGCTTACTCTTACTTAGTAATGGAAAGCTAAAATCCCCTTGGAGAGGGTTGAGGCATAGTTATAAGAATATGTAAGGGATAAATGGTGTATGATGATATTGTTTGAATGTAATGAATTAATGTTTTTATCATTTATATTTTGGAATGAATACTTTGAATGAACAAAAATTTTGAACTATTTTATTTAAAAGAACTTTTATTCCAATGCTCATCAATTGGGTAAGAACAAGGAAGGTAGTGCAAGTAGAGCGAAGAATTATGTGACAAAATTCTCAAGCTCACTTGCACCCTACCTTAAAAGCTCTACCAAGAGATTGATGCTTGTGAACCAATTTCTCCATTAACCTTGCTCTGCTGCTCAGCAAAGTACAAGGGATGAGAAGACATTGAGAAACTCAATGGATGATGTGACATAATCCATTGACCTAACCATCTTCATATCTAGCTAAGCTGCATATGAAATACTTGATACATAGTTAATGGAAGTCTTGCTTGTGAGATCATCAGAATTAAGAGATATTCTTTGGTAACATAGATATAGGGAATCAAAATCTACTTAATGGATCCTGATCTCATGAGAGTTTATGTGCTAAGAAAGAACCCATAAGGAGTTCTCTTTGTGCAGTAAACTTGAACATAATGTAATTGGAGGGTACTCCGATTCCAATGGTGTTCACTTGATTTAATAAAGCAAGTAAAATGAAAGTACACATTCAACAATGAAACTATACCACCAACCTTTGGAACTATTACAATGAAACCTCGACTCTTTCCTTTTTAATCGATTCGTATCTTAAGGTCATTTGTATTGCTAAACTAGGAAGCAAAAATCAACCAAATTTGACATCTAAACATTAGTAAAAGAAAATATAACTTGGTAATAGAACCACCGCTCCCTGAGGATCGATAAATCCCATAAATTAACACTTTCCACTTATTACTTCAGACCACGTACACTTGCGTGCAAACGCAGACGTGTATTTCTGTCTGTCAGTTAACTTAATTAATAGTGGAGTTTCCTTTTACAGATATAGTCACCTCCTAAGATTAATGCATCAGGTTAGTTATTGAGGCTCAACCCAGAGTATTAAGTAGGGGGTGTTTTATGCTCTTATCATTCACTTAATGTGTTGTTCTGTTGCTAACAATATTGCATTGATCTTAGTGATGGGATGGAGCGTTATAGTTGGTATCAAAGAGTTCTATAAGGTGGCTAACAAGGACTGTGTTTTCTGTCTACCTAATGGTTCATACTCTGAAACAGTATGATCACAACATAAGAAAGTATAATATAAGTATCATCCATTATTTATTTTATGCAGTAGTCTCACAATAGAAATAGAAGAAATGCCTGGAAAAGTTATCCTAGGGCCCTGAATGAGCAAAGTAAGTAAGACATAGAACTTGGAAAATTTGGAATATTAATAGTAAGGCAATTGGTAGGATTTACATTAAGTAGAAACAATTCTTGAAGTTAAAAGCTTAAGTAATAATTGTTAAAATCATGTATAGTTATATTGCTCTTTTTTAAAGAGTGAAAGTTTCCTTCATTTGATTATTTCTTCCTTAATATTCTTTCTGAAGTAGAATTTAAATCATGAATTCTATTCACCTCATGATTCTACACCAATCAAGGCTCCTAAGCCTTCAAGTGGTGTAGCAGAAGATGTCAACTCTATTGACAACCTCATTATAGCATTAATTAAAAACCATGCGCATCAATCTCAATCCCTCCATTAGATGATTGAATTGCATTTGTGTCCTCCTGTTGCCAATGCTCCTGCTCCATCTGC
Organism: Gastrodia elata; assembly: GCA_016760335.1. NCBI lineage: Eukaryota > Viridiplantae > Streptophyta > Magnoliopsida > Asparagales > Orchidaceae > Gastrodia > Gastrodia elata. Next base: position 26,552,395 of record CM028676.1, on the reverse strand, counting down.
TCCTCACTTTTCAGCGGATGGAATCTTTCACAATTTCCTTCATCTGTGAACACATTCATTCAACAATTCTTTATCCCTAATGGATACTGTCAATTGGCTAAAAATTGTGGAGAAGAATCTTGTCACCATTAAGTGTCCAAATTCTGAAATAATTCACATAGTCACTCATTTGTTCCAAGATGAAGCAGAGTTTTGGTGGGAAAATGAGCATAATTCCAAGTTTGCTGAAGTTGAGATTGAATATCTTTCCTAGGAATCCTTCATCAAATCCTTTAAAGGAGATTTCATTCCTCTATCTGCCCAATCAATTCTAGAAGATGAATTGTTGAATCTCTCCTAAGGTAGTAAAACCATTTCGGACTATGAAATGGAATTCAGAAGGCTATCTCACTTCACACCCAATTTAGTAAAGTCTGTAGCTGCTTGCTGCCACAGGTTCTTAAAAGGTTTGAATGATGAGATTAAGGAACACCTTGTATCCTGTACTTTCAAAGACTTTGTTGACTTAGTTGAAGCAGCCCGTGTCCAAGAACAACATCAGCTTCAAATTGAGCAAAAAAAGAAAAGTTCAGTCTGAATCAAAGCAAGTTGAAGTATTCAAAATTTTTTGTGTTCAACTAAGATCAATCAGATCAATGCTAATCCTCAACCCATTAAAACCCATAAATGTAAGAAGCCACATCTATATGGAAAGTGTTACCACTAGAGTAATGTGTGTTTCATTTGTGGAAGGTCTGGACATAAATTCTTCAAGTGTGTTCAGAAAAAAACCATAGATGGAGTTATAATCACTCATTTTGCTAAGAGTCAAAGCATTATATCCCATGCTTTAGATCAAGGAGTTCCTATTGCGGCAGTTGTGCCTCCACAATCCAATGTCCCTTCTCCCAAGAAAGTTTAGATTATTGTGCCAAGAAGGATAGCTCAAAACTTGCAAGTAAGATCCAACTCTAGCAATCAACCATCAGCTCCTGTAAGAGTCTACATGTTGACTACTATCGCTGCTCCAGAAACTAATAGGACTACATTAGGTACCCCATTTTCCTAATACTTGATGTTTTAAGTTCAATTATTAAGTTCTATTCATATTTTCAATATTAGGTTATGTTAAAATTTAAAATCAAGATATCCAATTATGTTCTGATTTCTTTTGGAGGTTTTAAATTCAATTATAGTACCCATGTTTCTTTCCAACTCCCTTCTAGCTTTAATTAGCAATGATGTCGAGGACAACACATTTTTAAGTATGGGAGTCTGTAACAACCTAAGGTTGTTACTTAGGCTAAACCTAGACTAATTAATCTTAAATTACCTTTATTAGTCTCCAATCATCATTAGAAGTATACCATGAAGTTTTGGTTTGACTTGGGAGTTAATCGGACCAAAACCTAATTTATACTAATTAAATAATTATGGAAAATAGGAAATTATTTTGATCTCTAAATTAAAATTGGACTTCGCCATTGAGTTCCCAACCCCATTGATTCTAATTATACAATAATATTTAGATTTCTGTGGATATATCTTCAGATCTATGCATGTTTAGGTTAAACCAAGATTAGTTAATAACATTGTGATTTGACATCATATCTTGCAAACTTTGTTTTTATGTGTTTATTAGGTAATAGAGAACATTGTGGCTAGATGAATTTTTATGATTTGCTTTATATTTTGTTAATTGCATCAATCACTCTTAGAGTGATTAGCTTGTATCAGGAGTTCTAGACCTCCAATTTTGGAGATCTTGATGTTCATGTTTTCATCAGGTTGTATAGAATCAGTTTGCAACTTTAGTTTTTTGGTTTGTTATCATCTTGATCAAAATATGTTTTGACCTTGGAAAATGACCATTTTGCTCTTGCATATGGTCATCTCCTGCCTCAAGTTAGGTGCTCTATTTTGAAATCCTATCCTTGTGTCCAAAGTGTGTTAACACTTCTTGGACAGCAATCTTTCATTTTGGATTAGCCAATTCAACCCTTAAAAGCTTGATTGACTAAGTCACATCTTGTGTTTTAGTGTAATATTTTGTGTGTGGAAGTTTATATTCAATTTGATATGATAATTCCCCATGCTTTAGTAGTTTAATATCAACCTTAGGATGTGTGCCTAAGTCAAAATGAGACATAAGCATTAGTTAATCATTCCTTTAGAATGAGCTCTCCCTTAAGTTTGGTTAAGTTTAACCTTTAGATCCTTTCTGATCTAAGTCATATCTTGTAACTTACATGGTAGCACTTTTAGTTCTAGAACCTTGGCATGAGTCATAAATTATGACTTATGGTGGTGGCCTTAGTCTTCATTAAGCTTCCTTGCACTTATCATTATGGATGAGTGAATCCTTTGCCTTAACCAAGTCATGGTTTATGACTTGTGTTAGTAGCTTTATAGTAATCTTCACAGGACCTTTGGTGTTAAGTCACATTATGTGACTTGATGTTTTTCCATTGACCTTATGGTTCAGTATCCTAAATGTATATTGATCCTTTTGCCTTAGGAATATCCCTTAGCAAGAGATAAATATATCTTTAGTGATAGAAGTCTTTGAGTGACTAATTCTACTACTAGTTCATCCTAATCCTCCCTTAGAGTGAGATTACACTTAGTTAAATGGATGTAACTTTTAAGTGTAATTTCATGAGTAGAGCTTAGTATCCAATCTCTTAGCTTCACTATTAGACTTGGTCTAATGATGATGCTTTAGCAAGTAGCTAGTTTAAATCCTAATAGAATAAGTAGTCAGTCAAAGAATCCTTATTCTTTGATGCCAGCCTTTTTAAATTTTAATTCATTGAATTATAGTTGTTAGTTATCCTTTAGCCTTGGTTAAGTCTTATAGTGACTTAACTAGTTTTCCTAAGCCTTCTTAAGTGGTGCATGTCACTTAAGCATAGAACCTTTAGGATCATTAATCTTTAGTCTATCCCATGCTTAGTATGTAATGTCATATGCTAAGCAGTAGCTTTATCCATAAGTGCTAAATCATATATTATGACTTAGGAGTTAACCCTTAACCCTTAAGGTTATATTTAACTTAGTTGAATGTTAATATCCATTCCTTGTTGCCTTTTTTAATAAGTGATGACTATCATTTAGTTTGGTTAGTGTCCTAGTAAGCTTAGACTTGTGGTTAGAACACTCTAACCTTAGCCTTTAAGGTAAATTTGTGAAGGTTTAGCCTTAAACCTTAAGTTTAATTATTTTGGATTCTATATTTAGAATCCTTGAGCCTTTTTGGTATTCCTAAGACTTAGCTCTTTGCTTAGTTTAAAATTCTAAATTTTAGATTAGACCTCAAGTTTAAATTATTAGTTAGAACCTTAATTAGTTTTAAGTGTAGACTAATAAGGACTTAGTTTAGGTTTGTTTTCTCAATAAATCAGTTTTGATACAAGCTTAAGATGCTAAGCTTGCATAGTCAATCCATTGAGATGAATTGGAGAATTGTTGAGATTGCATGATTGAGATCTAAATTATTAAGATGAATCAGTTAGTTGGATTAATGAGATAATTATGTAGTTGATCAGATCTGCTAGCATGATGTCAAGACTATGACTTATTGTTGTCTTAGTAGTAATAATGGTTATTCAGATTCAAGTTAAATAGATATTTTTTTCAATAATTTTTGCATTTAGTTGCATACAGCATTCAGTTCATTAACTCAGTGATTTAGTCAAGAGATTCAGATAGTCTTAGGTGTCATATTATGTCTATGGATGCCATGCTTGATTAGGTGCGAATTGTGCACAATCCTATTGAAGTTGAGAGCGTTGAGCTCATAGTTATTAGGAACATTGAGATCATATATATTGGGTGCATTGTGCACAAAGTCTGATATCCATGACACATATACATACATATATTATTCAGAAGCATTGGACTCATTTTTTTTTCGGGAGCATTGGGCTCACTTGTTTCGGAGCATTGGCTCACTTGTTTCAGGTGCGTTGGGCACAAATATAAGTGTTTGTGTATGTATGTGTATATGTATATATAATAATCAGAAGCATTGGGCTCATATGATTTTGGGTGCATTGGGAACATTAATTATGCCTATGTACTGCATAGGACATTTCCGTTATGTGCTTATGAGCACAGTTCAGTTCAGTTCAGCATCAGTTCAGTTCTGCTCACTTCAGTTTCAATTCAGTTCAATTGCAACTTCATTTTAGATTGCTTATAGTCAGATGCTGCATTATGGTAATGGTACAATTACTTACTTTTAGTGCTTTTAGTACTTGTAATAGTTACTTTCTATTTTAATTAACTTTATTGTGTATTTACTGCTTAAAGTTAAAATCCATGTAACTTAATTGAATGAATTTTTGTGAGCCTAAAATGTACTGAGACTCATTCTCTGAGTAAGATTTTCACTTTTTTAGCTGGGGCCCTGGTATTGTGAAACCGACAATGTTAGATTTAGGTAGCTTTGAAGAACCCTTGTTTGTGGAGTTGCACAAGACTAAAGAGGAGTTGAAGCACGATGTTGCTAAGTAGCTGTGGTGGTTTGCCACCTTAGATTTTTTCTACTTTTGGTGAGATGAGAGTTTACCTTTGAACTTTGCAGTAAAGTTTGTAATAAACAAATATGTGGTTGCATTTTTTATCTTCTTTTTTGAGATGTATGTCTTTTGCTTATTGCATCTAGATGATTGAATAGATAGATACTGTTCTAGTTTTCATACTATGTTCTCTATGTTATACTATACTACATATATTGTGTTGTGATCATCAGTTTAGCAGACTTGCATTATTAATCAGATTAATAAAATACTTAACCAGATTAATAGTGGAGTTCCTTCTTCAGATATAGTCACCTCCTATGATTAATGCATCGAGTTATTTATTGAGGCTCAACTCGGAGCATAAAGTAGAAGGCGACCTCCACTCTTATCATTTGGTTAACATGTCATTCTGCCGCTAACAATATTGCGTTATGCTTAGCAATGAGATGGGATGTTGCATTCTCGAAGTGACCTGCCTTCCCATAGTTCCAGCAATCCAAATTTGCTTTTCTGGGTCTTGATTTTCTTCGTCAAGACATTGAACTATTTATGTTATGTCTCCTTTTAATTTGTCTTCTCCTACTTTCATCATTCAGTGTTGAGGTGGATGCCTCCCCATGGAATTTCTTTCGTACCTCCTCATTCAGAACAAGCCTGATAATGTTGTCGAATCTCAATGGTGCATTTCTTAAATAATTGCTGATGTCTGTAACCTGCCCATCCCAACTGTGCGACAATGAAGAGAGGAACAACAAAGCTCATACCTCGTCATCAAAATTGATGCCATTTGAACTTAACTGGCTTGTCACCATGTTGAACCCATTGAGCTGTTCAGTCATTGAATAGCCATCCATCATCTTCATGTTAAATAATCTCATCATTAAGATAACTTTATTCAAAGCCGAGCGCTTCTCCTACATTCTCTTTAGGGAATCCATGAAATCTACAATCATTTTCTCATTAACAATGTTAAAAACAACAGAAGAATACAATGATAAATGAACCAAACCCAGTGCAGTTCTATCAAGAACTTTCCACTCTTCCTCATTCATAGATGCAGGTTTTCTGTTGGCTCCTTTCAATGGAAGATATAACTTCTTCTGGTAGAGCAGATCATCCATCTGCATTTTCCAAAATGCAAAGTTCATTTCGCTAAATTTCTCTATCTTGTGTCTTTTCTCTTCAGCATATACTCCCACTTAAACAGCAAACACTAGGAATAATAAGGTAACCTCACTCTGATACAACTTGTTGGAATAAAATTTGAACCTTTCTGCACCACAATGCACACTCTCCATAGCAAAAGCAATTTTGACAAGAGCACTCGATCGAGGACTGAGGTTGCGTTGATGGTTACTAGGCAAATCTAAAATCATAAAACCACAAGTAGAAAATCACACAGCATATGCATGCAAGATAAGCACAAGCACACAAACATCCAAACACCAAAGATAACATGGAAAATCCAAGAATGGGAAAATCCATAGAGCCATGCCACAGAAAATATAACTATAAGAACTTGAAGATTACATGGTTACAAAGAGCTTATACTTGACTCTAATATAGAGAGGAGAGGAAGCAGCCACAACTTAAAGTTTCTTATATTGCAGCTTTGTTAGGGCTTACCTTGGGATCTCCTCCTCACAGTAGCAATTATCCTCCAATCTGAAATGCCAACATTATAAATTCTTCCCAACTTGTTTGCTTAAGTATCCGGCTCAATTTTGGACTCTAAAAATTGCAAAACTCCATCCAATTTACTTAGGTCATAACCCAAGCCAGAGCACAAATACGCCAGGCTCTATGAATTGGAACCCACTGTGGCGCGCAGTAGCACCCGCATATCAAGTTAGAACTTGTTGTGGCGTGCGGTAGCGATGGCATCTTGAGTTGGGACCCGCTGCGATGTGCGGTAGTTCCCGCATCTCAAGTTGGAATCTACGGCATCCTGTGGAAGCATTTGCAATTCAAAATAATGTCATCTTGTGAAGGACCCGTTGCAGCGTGCTGCAGCATGCTGCAGCATCAATTTTTGTTGCGGTGCACCGTAGCGCCTATTTTGTTGCTGGACTTCACTTCTTATTTCAAATTGCCTCGAAACATCTTGTATGTTTGCCAGAGCACCATTAGCATCTCCATGATGAACTAAATGGTCTCCATGACACAATAGAACCATATGCATAGTCAATAAGCCCTGTAAACTATTATTTAATATTGGGGCAAAACATTCCTTTGTGTTTGAAAGTTTCACCAAATATGTAAACTTACCCTTCTTCAAGTTAGCTAAAACCTTTAGTTTTGAACTTCCTTCTGTAGCCCAACAAAGCACAGCTAAATTTTATGATCTTATGATCCCTTTGAATAATAAAACCTTTCAAGCCAAAGTAGTGGTTTTTCCTATAATAAACTTTGATATGATATTAGGCATGAATTAGTTCAGCATGCATGATGGCACTAGTTGTAACAACCCAAGATTATTACCCAGCTTAATTTAAGCCTAATCATATCTTAAGTTCCATTCCATTAAATCCTTCCAGTCATTAGAACCAAACCCTGAAGGTTTGAAGTTATTTAGAGCTAAATCCAATATTTTGGATTATTTTAATATTTAATTAATTAGAAAATTAAGATATTTATTTTGACCTTAAAATTAAAATCCAACTTCGTCGTTGTGATCGTCACCCCCAAATTAGCTAGGGGTGATGTTTTGGACGCGTTTGGAAGTTGTCGGATTTTCACGAATATTTTAATATAATTAAATGCACTGAAAAATAGAATAATTAAATAGTCGTCAGAATCGAATTCCGACTTTGCCGTTGGATTCCTCACCCCCAAATTAGCTAGGGGTGAATTTTTGGGATTTTTTGGAACACGTTTCAAAAAAATTAGAATTTTTATATAAATAAGGAAAATAAATAAGCAATCTTTGGATCCTCTATTTGCAATATCCTCACTTATTTTATCGGCTGGCCATCACCTCAGACGACGCCCCCCCCTATCTTGAGCTGCCCAATGATGGCACGTCCCCCCTAGGCCAATGATGGCCTAGTCCCCTATCACTTCTCCCTCATTTCTCCTTTAAGTAGGAGCTCAAGCTCCTTCTTCATCTTCTTTGCAATAAGCTGAACCTCCCCCTCCTTCCTTTTCTTCTCCATTGCTGCATTGGTGTTAAAAGAGAAAACTCCACTCCAAGGTCTTAAAGGAAACAGGGTGCCATCTTCCTCATCTTCCTCCTCCTCTTGCAAAGGACTAAGGTACCCCTTTACCATCTCTTTTACTTTATTCATATGGCTACAATACTAGAATACATCTCTAGATAACCATGTTTAAGTATGGAAGCCATTAAGGCTCTTGAAAGCATCATAGAAAAATGCTTTGTTTTCTTGTATTTTGTACACCCTGTCATTTATTTGTATTTTTAGTATAGCTAGAATGCTCTGTTCATACCGATTTTGGTGTCGATGGAAAGGTATTGGTATTTCCATTGATATATAGCATCGCTCATGGAACTTTCTGGATTGAAAGTAATTAAGCTCGAAAAATGGCATACATGGGTTTTGCACCTAGCGAAATCACCGTCTACCGCTACAGCGCGCTGTAGCGCGCTGCAGCGGGTCGCAGCGGTTGGTCGCGAGCGTAAAAACTTAGGGAAAATGAATAAAAATGCATATTAAACTAATTGAAGAGAGAATTTGTGAAATGGACCACTACCGCGCGTGGTCGCGCGCTGCAGCGGTCTGCAGCGGCATTTCAGAACTTAGGAAAACAACCTTAAATTTAATTGAATAGTAAATTGTAAAATGGGCCGCTACAGCGCGCTGTAAAGCGGTGCAGCGGACTATAGCAGAAATTCAGAACTTTAGAAAATGTGAAAATAAATTAATTGAATAGTAGATTTGTAAGATGGACCGCCACAGTACGCGGTCACGCGCTGTAGCGGTCTGCAGCGGTAATTTCGCGAAATTTATAAACTCATTTAATGAAAGTAATTAAACAGTGGTTTTGCAAAATGAACCACTGCATCGCGCTATGCTATGCGCGCTGCAGTGGGTCACAGCAGGTTACAGTGAATCGCAGCAGACCGCAGTAAGCCGCAGCGCAAAGGCGCTACCGCGCGCTGTCGCGCAGAAAGCGCTACAGCGCGTTGCCGCGCGAAAAGCGCTACAGTGCGCTGCCGCTCCCTGAATTTGCAAAATTGCCCAGAAATTCCAAAAAACTGCCCAGATTTTTGTAAACTGCCTAGTTTTGGCTGAAATGGCCAAAATTTCACTGTTTTGATATTTTAAGACCCCTAGGACCATAATAGGGCTAAGTTATATCAAAAGTTAAAATTGAGCATTGCATAAAATTATATATGAAAATTAAGTTTGAAAACCTTACTATTTTTAATAAGTTATCAAAACCTACCTTGTACCTAAAATGCATTGTGCAAATTGCTGAATACCTTAGAATTTTCAGTACCAACAATAATCAAAAATAATATTACGTTTTGAATCCTAAAAAATTAGGAGAAATGACCAAAATACCTCTAACCTTAGTTAGATCATAACTTGACCATTTGAAGTCTAATTTGGGTCTACTCCCTGTTAAAGTACTTATGGTGCTATAGGGAAGCTATAGTCACTAAGTTTACTGAATTTGGACACCAAATGGAAGAGTTAGCTTTTGCCCCCTCTTAACTTAGAAAATTACCTATTTACCCTTAGAAATTCAAATAACTATAACTAACTCATTAGATCTCATAATTTAGTGTTCTTAGACTCTATGGAATCCTTGAACAGCGACTAACAATAAATTGTATAAAAATTTAGATTTCATTAAGTGCAAATTACAAAATTGCCCTTAGGTCAAAAACCTTAGATTGGACCTGCGGACCCATTTCTTACCCAAATTTAGTGTACCTACTGTCTATCTTCATGTTAGACAGTAAAGAATCATTTGACAGCATGAAATCTCAATTTGGAGCCTTAAATCAAAAGTTGACTTTTTGAACCCTTAGTTAGGGGCAAAATAGTCATTTTGCCCAAAATTTAGGTTAAGCGTCATTAACCTCTAGATTATGTTTTAAGCTACTAAAATTAGTATTGGAACTATATTATATTCATTTCAGTGAGAAAATCATTTATTAGGTCAACTCAGTAAAATTCCCCAAAATTCTCTAAGTCTTTTCCTTAGGATCTTTCACCTCACATTAGAACTACTCCTAAGACTAGAATTAGCTCATATGTTAGATTTCATTCATTGGATAAGTGGGTTATTCAATGAATAAATCCTTGGTTTTATTAGTTTCTAGAAATTTTACAACTTATTTTGATTATTTTGTCTTTTAACCCTAGATTTAGGATAAGGAGATTCATCCTATTAAGCTTGATTTGCTTAATAGGATCTATCTTAATCAATAGATCACTTTTAGACTAAAACCTAGACCTTATATCCTAACTTTTTTGGATTATGTGATTAAGCCCAATCTCATGGTGGTTAATCCATAATCTATAATCTAATAGATATTGATCAAATCTTAGATATGACTTCTAAATTCTTAAAACTAAGACATATGATTTATTAATTGAACTTATAGTCATGTTTGATTGAATTAGATTAGAACCTGATCAGTTCTAATCCTTTTAACTTATAAGGCCGTACGTCTAACTTACACTGAATAATAGGAATTGGAGATCTTGAACTTGTGTAACTTAGAATAGTTAGAATGGTTAAATTAGATAACAACAGTGTCACCATGTATAGAAGAGTCCCTTGCTTTATTGATTAATTTTATTGCTACGCATTCCGTATATGTTGTGCTTAAATTCCTTATTCATATTATATAAGACAACTTTGTGCATGAAATGAAAATTTAGAATAATTAGGATAACAGTTGCCTTTGGGTTCAGTCTCTGGAAGGATTCTAGTGCACATTTACCCTATTGGACGGGGTAAGAAGTAATAAGGAGGCTTAACATTCTCATTGAGGAGAGTGTGTTAAGTATGGAACCCGCGTAGTCTTGCAGACATGCTTGACTCCTCAGCTATTTCTGAAATGTGTCCACAGAAACAAAGTAAAATAATTAAAAGATTTTTGCATGTATGATTACTGCCTCCTCAGTTCTGCTACTGGATTATGTCTGCCCTAGCCCAAAAAGGCAATGGGAATTTTTGTCTGCCCAAGCCCAGAAAGGCTTTGGGGATTTCACCGGCCCGATGGCCATCTTTCTGATATGGCAGTTTTTACATACCTGTTTCAGTTTTCAGCTTACTGTGTACTGTATTTTGATGCATATTTTAGTCAGCTGTATTCTTTACTTACTTGCTCAGTTGTACATATTTATAGGATGCTAGACTTTACTGCTTACTATATATACCATGTTCATATTTTCTACCTTTAATCAGCATATGTTATACGATCATCAGCATGTTTAGGATTAGACTTTACTTTCAACACTTTTACTTACTACAGTATATAAATGTATATGCCCTTTTCTTGCTTAGTTGTTGAGGTGTGCCTTTGCCTCATTTGTTGTTTAGTTATAAATGCTATGTTTGTAACTTATCCTGTTCCTGGTATGCTTACTGCTCCTACTGCCTAGGTTTACCTATTTGTTTACTTAAGTTAAAGTGGTGACATTAATAACTCATGAAAAATATTCAACCTAAAATGTACTTAGACAATTGTCAAACAAGAATTTTCTTTTATTGGCTGGGGCCCTAGCATTATGAAACCGATAATGTCAAATTCAAATAGGTTTGAAGAGCTGGGTGCTGAAGCAGAGGTCCCTTACTTAGAGGAAAAGCTTCAGCCAGGAGAGCCGGATACCGTTTAGTTTCTTAGCTTCTTGTGAGGACAAGTGCTTTATTTTCAGTCTTTAAAACTACTTATTTAATGTTGTAATAATACAGTAACTGTGACTGTGATTTACCTTATGCACTTTATTATTTTCTGAGCTATCTTATTATTATTTCTTATGTGATGCATGATGAATGGATGTACTATTTACTTCATTTAGCTTCCGCACTCTGTATGTATGTCTTAATTAGTGACTGATCCTCTTAGTTATTCTGTGCCCATCCTCCCCTTATTAGTGGATTGTGGATCTTACCTAATCCAATGATAAGAGAAGGATTTGCACAAGTGACCTCCGCTCCTTAGTCTAATGACTGTGAGCTTAGGGAGCGGGGCGCCACACTAACAAATGCCAAAAGAATAAGTTAACCTTGCATTCACTTGGTACTTTTGAAACCTTTGGAGGAAGGTTTAGCACCAAAAACTCATTAATCAACATAATTAAAGCTGATAAATTGGTAGGTAAAAATTATATTACCTATCTAGTCACTATAATAGGAAATGATAAGGAACCTGCTCTGCTTTCTGATAATAGAGTCGTGAACACATTTGATGATGTCATTCCTAAAGATCTGTTAGGGATAGCTCCTGTTTATGAGGTAGAATTTTTTGTCGAACTAATTCCGGGAACCAAACCTATATCTAAGGCTCCTTATAGAATGATGCCCAAGAAACTGCAGGAGTTGAATGAGAAATTATAGTAGCTATTAAAAAGGGATTTATTAAGCAAAGTATGTATAATAGGGAGCACTTGTTCTTTTCGTTAAGAAGAAAGATGGTTCTATGTGAATGTGCATAGATTACCATGAATTAAATAAAGTAACCATTAAGAATAAATATCCACTTCCTAGGATCGATGATTTGCTTAATCAACTTGCCAGTGTTGTTATCTTGACAAAGATTGATTTGAGATCTAGATTTCATAAACTATAAGTGAAACATTTTGATGTTGAGAAAACTGCTTTACGTACTCGCTATGGAAATTTTGAATTTTTAGTGATGCTATTTGAACTCACTAATGCTCCCTCAATTTTTATGGATCTAATACAACATATTTTTAAATCATATTTAGATAAGTATGTTATCATCTTCATTAATGATATTCTTGTCTATTCTAAGAGTTAATCAGATCATGAAATTAATCTCAGATCTATTCTTAAAACCTTCAGAACTCATAAGTTGTATGCGAACTTTTCCAAGTGTGAGTTTTGGTTAAAATCTTTTGCATTCTTGTGGCATGTTGTTGATGCCCAAGGAATTTGGGTTGATCAGAGGAAAGTAAGTGATATTCAAGAATGGGCACAACCTAAGTTAGTACAGATATTCATAATTTTTTGGGATTAGCTAGCTACTATAAAAAGTTTGTCAAGGGATTTTCTCATATCGCATCTCTGTTATCCAGACTGACAAAAAAAGTATTTACATTCATTTGGGACTCTATATGTGAAGAAGAATTCCAAAATCTCAAGGATGAACTCTCAACTGCTCCAGTGTTAGTCCTACCAAAAGAAGGACTAGATTATCAAGTCTACAAAGATGCATTTATAATTGGTCTGGGTTGTGTATTAATGCAAAAAGGAAATGTCACTGCATATGCCTCTCATCAATTAAGGCTGCATGAGAAAATAATTATTATGTGCACAACCTTGAGCTTGCAGTTATTATTTTTGCTTTGAAGATTTAGCACCATTATCTATATAGCGCTCAATGTGCCATTTTCATGGACCATCAGATCCTAAAATACATCTTCACTCAGTGTGATCTGAATTTTCATCAAAGAAGAAGGTTTGAATTATCATCTGAATATTCAGTATTACCTTAGAAAGGCGAACATTGTAGCTAATGCACTTAGCCGTCGGGCTACACTCTGTGCCATGATCGCTGAAAGCCCTATTGAAGAAAAGTATCGCAAGCTGTGTATCGAACCTGTCAAAGGTGAAATACTAAATCAATTGATTTCTTTAAGTTCAGTAGAGTTAACCTTTCTCAAAAATGAACCATCTCACAAATGAGAGATGAAGGTCCATTGAAATTATTCTACTGTGTCCCTTGGAAATGAAGAGATTTAATGGTTTGCAATAAATAGTTGGCTGTGGGAATAGCAAGATAAATGTCTTTTTTGCTGATGAACTTTTAGAAGAGATAGTTTAACAATGCATACTAATGGCCTACTGAGAGGCTTAATCCAAATAAGAGGGAAGCAAACCAAATTAATGAAACAAATCAAATCTTAGCCCTATAGAATGAAATTAATCCCTTGAATGATAAGATAGAAAACATGAATGTTAATAGTCTTCAAGAAATTTACTATGAACTATGTGGAGGAAAACATTCAAGTGAAAATTATAACCTAAACAACCCCTTTGCATTGTACACTAAGCAAATAAATTTCTTAAGGAACAACAATTCAAGCTAAAATAATATGATGAACAACCCCTACTCCGACACATATAATCCTGGATGGAGAAATCATCCGAATTTTTCATGGAGTAATAATAATAATAATAATGGAAATTTTAATGATGGGAATTCATCTAATAAACAAGGGTATAAAAATGGCATAACTCTCAACTTCAACCATCAAACCTTGAAGGAGTCTTTAATGCATATAAGACAAAAATGATTCAATCTATGCGAAGGACTGATTTGACAATCATCTAATACGATGCCTCCGTCCAAGGGATAGAGGCATCCCTTAGAAATATTGAAGTTCAACTAGGTAAAATCTCCCAAAAGCTGTCCACTCTGTAGTAGGGAGCCTAACATAGTTCTACTAAAGTGATTCCTAGGGAAACAGTGAGCGTCATTCACTCAGATAGGATTGAGAGTGACCATCTTAATAACAAGATTGTTATAAATGAAGCTGAATTACGGGTTAAGAGAGAGATTAGAAAATCTAAAAATGGAAGGTTAGTCACAGTTAAATGTGAGGACCTAGGTAGACTCAACATCCCTTGTGTGATAAGGAGCAAAGTTCTTCTAGATCCCTTGTGTGATCTTGGAGCTTTGATCAATGTCATGCCCTACCACATTTATGAGTATCTTAAATTAGGAGGATTGGATACCACTTCATTGGTTCTTGAGTTTGCTAATTTAGATTCATTGACCCCTTTAGGTGTAGTGAAAAATGTGCCCATGGGGTTTGGAAGTTATATTGTTTCAATTGACTTCATAATTTGTGAATGGGATAGATGCCATAAAAATTCCACTATCATCTTTGGACGACCCTTCTTAGCCAGCACTAACTCTATAATTGATGTGTATAGGGGTGTGATGAGCATTAAGGTCCAAGGAAGAGCTGAATTTATTGATCTTAAACCCACTCTGTTTAAGCAAAATGCTATGGAGTTAGAGTGGAAAAGGAGGACTAGGAAAGAGGATGTGTGTAATGTAATTGATCTAGAAAATCTTGCCTTGAGTGATAAGAAGTCTGAAGGTAACCTTAGCACCACATCTGGAGGGGAGGCTAAGGAGAAAGATAATAAAAAGAAAAAACTAAAAGGGGCAAGAGGAAAAAGAATGGAGCCTCTTTGCCAAATTCAGAAGTGGGGTTAGGGAGCAAAATAACTAAAGAAATCATGAGTTTGAGCACAACTTCTGTTAGTGCTCACTCATGTAATTGAAAAATCTGGAAAATAAAGCCACCACCTGATTTAATCCCATAAAGGTCTTAACTTGTTGGGCTGACGACACTAAACCAAGTGCTCTTTGGGAGGCAACCCAGTAATTTTTGCTTACTTGAACTTAGGAGTAGTTAATTTAGAATAATAATAAAAAATAATAATAATAAACAACCTGATCACAAACCAACAATTCAGAAAGAATATTTAAATTTTGTGGATTTTTTTTTTTGCAGGCACTGCAACGCGCTGCAGCAGATTTCACCACTCAGCGCATTGTAACGGATTACGCTACCACAGCATGCCACAACAGATTTAGTCGCTATGACGCACTGCAGTGAATTTTGCTGCTATAGCATGCTGTAGCGGACTTAAACACAAGCAGAATTTTTATAAGTCCTGAGGTGCTATAGTGTACCACGGTGCCCCACAGCGTGCTGCAGCGTGTAGCACACAGTTGGAGCAGCTATGAACTGCTTGAGATTCCCCAAGGAGTCAAAGTTGCTACAGCGTGCCTAGGGACTTAAGAACTGAAATAAAGTGCTGAAAACCTATTTTTCCCATCTCATAAAAAGCTGAATTCAAATCACACTAAATGCATAACATTAAAACAAACTTTGACTATCCCCTAAATGTTTTTATTATTTTTAAGAGCCAAAACATTTCCAGAATTTCTTCTATTAAAAGAAAGAGTAGGAAAGGAAAATTTTTGTTGCTTGTTCTTGACTAAATTATGCCACATCACTCTCAAAACTCTTCACAAACCTCCCCCTCTAAAATGGCCACCCAAAAAAAGAGTGTCGCAAGCAAGGATGCAGCCGCCTCCACGTCCGCAGGTGCAATCAACAAGAAACTGTTCTCTTCTGTAGAGGTAGAATAAAGATTCAATCAGGTGGCTTCAAGAAGAAAGCTGATTCCAGAGAAGGGCTTCACACACCCCTACCCCGTATCCTTCGAGCAAATCCTAAACTAAGGGTGTCAAAGGCTGGTTTGTTTGCAGATCAACTCTTACCCCTCCCTCGTTCATGAAGTTTATGCCAACGCCGTTAACGCGGCGGGGCGCAAAATTTTTGTGCGAGGGAAGGGGTGATATTTGGGCTCGAATAAATCGAGCAATTTTGTGAGTTGAGGGAGGTAGTGGACTGTTCCTACTAGGCCCTCATTGGATATAGATATGACTTGGTAGAAGTTGAAAGTGCCCTCACCCGCAATGATGCGGGCTGGAGAGGGAACATAGCCAACATTCCTAGAATCCTTCTTACGGACTTGAGCAATGTGTAGCATGTTCTCATCTCCAGCATAATCATGCCATCTGGGCATCTAAGCGAGGTGACTCAGTCATGGGTGCTGCTCATGTGTGTAATTCAAGGACCTAGAGAAATTCATATCTCCAGAATCATTCTTGAGTAGCTCTGGAATTCCTTGACTGGGTTGTGCGTTGCTTTTGCATTTAGGTCCCTCATTTATGGGATATGCCTAGCCCAAGGGGTAAAGGTATTATCCATTGATGTTGCTATCCCTCCCCGTGCTCCTCTAACGCATATGAATATAAATGTCTGCTTATAAAAGGGTAAGAGGAGCAAGAAGAGAAGGGAGAAAAAGGAGAAGCTTCATCGTCTACCGGCCGAACTGATATGAAAAAAGGATTGGTGCAGATTTATGTCCATCAAGTGGAACTGGGGAAGTCCATGGCGATGGACATGTGGTTCTGTAAAGCAAAATTTGCCTGACAATGTTAATTTTAATCAGAATTCCATTAAGCTGTTGGAACCATGATCCAAAATTGGAGCTTGCATGGAGGATCGGGTGATACTATGTCACCGAAACCCCTAGCTGGTGACCCCATTCCTAACTCTCCTTGGCTAGAAGAGATTGTATTCAAAGATGATGATGATAAAGAAGAAGAAGAAGAAGATTAAGAAGGTTGTAGTTGTATTGATTTTTTTGTTTTGTATTGATTTTCTTTTAGTTATTTTTGTGATTTGTTTTATTTTATTTAAAGGAATCTTGGAAATTATCTATCCCCATAATCTTCTATAAAAAACTATATTACAAACATAAACTTTTTTGAAAATTAAAAATGCTATGGATTCAATGAGAAATCAAGTGCAAAGTTTTTTGTCAAAATGGTTTACTTAAAGAACATGTGATTGAACTTAAATGACAACCCTAATGCCTTCCAAATGAAGTGTTCTTCTTAAGATTACATCAAGTCTCCAAAAATTTAAAGGGATGGATGCTAAGAGTCTAATTGTGGAGGTGGGGAATCTGAGTAACTTAGTCAACAAATAGCATGAAATGGGTGAACCTAAGATTATGTTAGGCTTCTGTAGGACTTCATGATCAAAATGAACTGAGATAGGGATGAAGAAAAATATTTCTCCCTTGTGATGAATAAGAAAATTAAACAAAAATTAGGAATGAAGAAAAATATCTCTCATATGGTATAAAAATTATGACAAATAGGATGAAGCAAAGTATCTTTGCTAAATGTAGAAATGTTCATTATAATTTACAAGAAGGAGTTCATATGGCACACTAATCTAATTCACCAATTCAGACTTATTGTATCTAAGAATTCCTAGTAAACTTTCCCCCCTAATTAAGAAATAGCATCACAAATTGAAAATTGGAGACTAGAAAAGCAATTAAGGAGCTACGCTTGAGTTTGAAATTTATTAGAAGCTGAATTTCTATAAATCATACTGATTAAACAAAAAATGAGTTGATAAAATACTTCACATGGTAATCATAATTGAAGTCCAGAATTTTAATTTCAAAAAAAAAAATCATTATGAGCTTGCTCGAGGACGAGCAAGAAACTAAGTGTGGGGGTGTGATAAATCTAAGATTTATAATAAAATAAAAGAAGAAATACAAACAATTTCATGTTAGAATGGTCCACTTTGATGGGCTTTCCAATATTTTCAGGCTAAAGGACAAGCTGAGCAAAATCTGGAAGAAAACTGAAATTCTAGAAGAAAACCGCTATAGCGCGCTACAGCGTGCCCAAGCGGATTGAATTCGAAAGCTTAGCGCTACCGCGCGCCGCAGCGGAATGAAAATTTAATGAAAATTAATTAGATCTGCTACCGCTCACTGCAGCGATTTTGACTCGAAAGCTCACCGTTATCGCACCCATAGCGGAATGAAAATTGAAATAAGGATTAATTGATCCCTACCGCGTGCTGTAGCCAAATTAATTCGAAAGCTCACCTCTATCGTGCGCTGCAGCGGAATGAAAATTGAAATAAAGATTAATTGATCCATTACCATGTGCTGCAACTGAATCAATTTGAAAGCTCACTGCTGCTACGCACTGTAGCGGAATGAAAATTGAAATAAAGATTAATTAATCTGCTACCGCACACTGCAGCGGAATCGATTCGAAAGCTCGCCACTATTGCGCGCCGCAGCATAATTTGACTTTGAAGAATTTTGAATTTATCTGCTACTCCACAATGTAGTGGAATAATAGGGTATCAAAAAAGTTCTATAAATAAAATAAAATTTATTGCAGCCGCTACAGTGCGCCACATAAAGCTAGGCGCTGCAACGCGTCGCGGTCCACTACAGCGCGCTGCAGCGCCCGCCGTACTTTCAGCCTGGATCAAGCATTTAATTCAGCATAGGGAAGGCCACAACATTAAATCTTTTGCCTTCCCCAGCTGCTTGAAACCCCAAATTTAGTAATTCCTTGTAATTCTTAAGAGAATATCAAGATATGTTTAATTGCATGCCATTAAAGCAAGGGAGTTGAAAAAGTGATAGCAATGATTGCAAAGAAGGTTGAGGGCTATTCTATTTATGCTGGCATGCAAGACTAAGAGAGGGTTCCCCTCTTTGACATTCCAATGTCTAAAATCAGAGCCTACTGTGAGAAAGAAAAGGAGACCCTCACCAAAGAGGAGAGGAGTTCCATTCTATGAGGGAAAGGAAGAACATTTTTAGGAGTTGGAAGGGACAAGGTTGGAGAGCATGGAAAGATCCAGAGAATGCCAAAAAGGGGCTGTTCCTAGTGTTCTTCTCAAAACTCTTCCTTCATTTTCTTTCAGTAGAACCATGCAAAGGTTCATGTTCTTGTATGTTACTTATTGTATTTCTTTTATAATTGAAGGATAAACCCTCCTTGGGGAGGGTTGGACCGACATCATGTAATGAGTAAAAGGGACTTATGGTGCTTGTATGAATCTTCTTCAATGAATAAAAAATATGTTTCATTTTGCTTTAGATATATTACTTGTGTTTGCATGCCTGCAGAATGAAAGCTTATCAATTTTCTTAATGGTTTATAATAAAAATAATATCGAACCAACTCTACATTTCAAGCTTAAGGGAATACACATAAAGGTCCTCGCCGCGAACACATGTTCGCTGCAAGAGGATTTTCGATGTAAGCACCTTGAGATTGAAATGAAGGTTGAATTGGTAGCTGATATCTCTTTGAGCTCCATAGCTTACAAATTAGCGTAAAGCTAGGAATATGTGCATTAGTGCTTAGAGCCCAGTGACAAGCTCTTGAGCCTAATAGCACTATTCTTTAAGCTCAGTCGAGAGGTCGATGCATGTGAGCCAAGAGCCACCAATCAAACTCCATAGCTCAACAGATGTTAAAGTAGGATAGGATTATTGAGTGCTTATGGATGATCGTGACATAGTCCTTATAGCCCAATAATTCACTTCCTTATCTAAACTGCTCATATAGCACGTGACTCTAATTGTGTGGAAATCAAGCTCATGTGATCATTGAATTAAAATGATTATTTTGATAATTTTGATGTAAGAAATCTTAATTAATTCAATTCAATCACATAAGAGTCTATGTGCTAATATTGAACCCTTGTGTGTAAATCTTATGCACTAGACATAAGATAATTAAAATTAGAGGACCAATCTAAGGAATGCTATCTTCACTTGACTAAATTAGCATAAAAATAAGTCTCATTAAAAGTTGAATGCATATGAATACTTACACCAATCCCATAATAATTTGCATGATGAAAAAACCTAACTCTCCCTTTTCATCACATAGTATCTTCAATTTATGATCTTTTGAATTGTTACTTAGGAGCCACAAAAAAATATATCTTAGTCTAAACATTGTTAAAAGTAGATAAACCTTGGTAATAAAACACATCGTTCCCTGAGGATGATAAATCTTGAAACTTACCTTCCAAATATTACTTCAGACCAGGCACACTTGCATGCGAGCGCAGACGTGTAATTACAATCTGTCACGCGCAGTGGCGCTGCTTTCTCGAGTTGAACCCGCTATAGCACACGATGACGCTGCCTTCTTGGGTTGAACCCGCTATGGTGCGTTGTAGTGTGCATCTTTTGTACTTTGGCCATATTTTGTTCCTTTCATGATTTTTGGGCTTTTATCCTGAAATGTAAGGAAGTACAACTCAAACCATCAAAAATTAAAGAAAATTTACTTAATTATTTGCAAAAATTGTATATATCTATTAGGTCCATCAACACTCATTCTAAATTGATGCAGACCTCCACTTTAGGCCCGCACTTCATTCATGATGGAATAGGTTAGGGCAAGTGATTGATTCGTCGTAGCAGGAGCTCTTTAGTTTGCACGCACTAGGGAATGAGAGAATGGAGAAGATGGGAGGGCTAGAAGGGTTATAGCAAGGCAGGGAAGGGGGCCCAGTTGATGTTAATAAATCTAAAATTTATAGTAAATTAAGTAAATAAAAATAAACACTTTTTAGTTAGAAAAAAATACTTTGATGTGTTTCAGCTGCTTTTTCAAGATAAAAGATGAGCAAAGTAAAATCTGGCCTAAGTATAAAATTATGGAAGAAAACTGCACCAGTTTGCCTAGGCGTGCCACAATGCGCTGCAATGATCACAAGCCCGAGAGCTCGATGCTATCGCTCGCCAAAGCAGAACAAGACAGAGAGCTCAGCGCTACAGTGTGCCACAGCGGACACAAGACCATGAGGTCAGCGCTACGCGCACCGCAGTGGGTATAAGACTAAGAGCTTGGTGCTATCACATGCCAAAGTAAATCAAGATAGAGAGCTCGACACTACATCATGACGCAGTGGACACAAGATCGAGAGCTCGGGCACAAGATAGAAAGCTTCGCGCTATCGCGCGTCGCTAGGAAAATTCACTTAGAAAAAATTCAAAAGCAGAACCGCTGCAGCATGCAACATGTCGTAACGCCCGTCAGAATTTCTGCTAGAAAAGAACATTAAAATCATTATAGGGAAGGCCAAAATCTCAAATACCTTATCTTCCCACAACAGCCATTAAACCAAAATGTTTTAATTCTCTTCCTTCTCAAGAGAACAAAAGAATATGAAATTAAAGTCATTGAATTCCTGAGGAGATGAAATGGTAGCTGCACTAATGCTAAAGGAAGTATCCAGGATCTATAAATACTGTGAGAAAAGACTAAGAAAGTGTTTCCCATTTTGACATTCAAGCTTATAATATTTGAAAATACAAAAGATAAAGGAAGGAGAGATGCCATGCCCAAGGAAGGAATATGCTATCATTAAAGGATAGCGGAATCAAGCTCAGGAAATAGAAAATATTAAGAGATCGGTGATAGAGAGAAGACCTGGTGAACGTGAGAGTAGCTCCTAGTATTGTATATTTATCTCTTTTCTTAATTTCTTTTCTACAAAGAACCATGTAAGGGTTCAATGTCTTGAATTTCTTTTCTTGTGCTTCTTTTGTAGTGGATGCCTAAATCCTCCTTAGAGAGGGTTGGGCCTAAATATGTAACGATTTAATGGATTTATAAGTATTTATACTCAATTTGTCAATGAATAAATTTCTTAAGTCATTTCTTGATTATTCATATAAAAAATTTATTGGATGAATGAAGTGCCATAAATGTATCTACTTAAGTTAATGCTTTTAAATTAGGAAACTATCAAGCTAGTTTATCCTTTTAAAACTAAGAACATGCAGATAGAACATCCTCGCCATGAATATCTGTGACAATATTTACTGAGCGAGGATGATCAATGCAAATCCTTAGGATTTGAAATGAAGAACAGAGAGATAAGAAATTATATAATCTTAGAGCTTCACTGCTCACCATTTGCTTAAGCTAGGAACATGTGCACAACTTCCAAGAGAATAGTGACAAGCTTTTGAGCATTGTAGTACTATTCCTCAAGCTAAGCTAAGAAGTTGATGCGTGTGAGCCAAGAGCCACCATATGTGCTCCATGGCCGATTCTAGTTAATGGAGGAAGATGAATTGCTGCGTGCTCACGGGTGATGTGATATAACCTGCTTAGCCCAATGACTCTCTCTTAACTAAACAAAGGCAGATGCATGTGATGCTATTTGGTAGAATCAAGTTTGCATTGTCACACAATTAAAACTATAGAATTGAAAACTTAGATGTAAGTATCAAATTTAACTAATATTGATCACGTGAGGGTCTATATGCCTCGATTGAACCATCTTGTGCTCATCTTTGAGCACTAAATTTAACTTAGTTCAAATTAGGGGACACTCTAAGGAAGACTATTATTGCTTGATTAGAACTAAAAAATTTAAGTAATTTGACATTTAAAGTTGATAATGAAGAGTACTTACATTGGACCATTCAATGAATTGCATGTTTAACCCAACTCTCCTTACTTTCTCAACTTGTAGTTTCGAATACATGAAACTCTAATTGCTAAATTGGAACCTACAACACAAACTAAGCCATTGTTCAAACATCAGTGAAAAAAATATACTAGTAACAAAACCCTCTGTTCTGAATGGATGATAGTTCTTGGGACTTCAATCCCTTATTACTTTAGACCGCGTGCACTTTCCTGTGATTGCAGACGTGTATTTTTAGTTTGTCAAGCTTTTGGCATCATTGCTGGGGAATAGTGAATTATTTTGCATTAAAGATAATTTGTTAGTAATTGGTAAAATGAAATTTTTATTACTACACATATTGTTGTTGTTTTTGTAATTATACTTGTTATTATTTTTTTTTTAGCTTAGCTCTAATTAAACTAGCTTTTCTTCACCTTTATATGACTGATGTGAATTGTGCTCTTACTAATAAATAATTTGAATTGCATGAGTAGAAGAGATAACTAAAATTTTCTCTTCAACCATGAAATAGAAATATCATATTTAAGAGCTAGAAGAGAACAGTTGATTGTAAATCGTGCTCAATTAGAAATGAAAAATTTAGGTGGAAATCTGGTAGGAGAACAACAGGGTAGAGCTCTTAGAGATTATGTGTTACCAATATTAAGGGGAATCCCACATGCCATAGTAAGACCAAATATAGAGGCCAATAACTTAAAGAATAAGCTGTCAACCCTTAGTATAGCTTAAAATAGTTAGTTTGGAGGGTTAGCCACTGAGAATTCAAACTCACACATCTCCAACTTTTTGGAGATTTGTGACACATTTAGGTATAATGGTATTACTGATGACTCCATTAGACATAGGCTATTTCCCATCTCACTGAGAGACAGAGCAAAAAGTTGGCTCAGTTCTCTACCAAGCAATTCTATTCGCACAGGGAACAATTTGGATAGGAAATTCTTTGCCAAATATTTCACAAGGCTTAATTCCAACAAGAAAGAGTTTAATAATGTGGATGAGGCTAATCAAATTCTAGCTCTCCAAAATAAAATTAATGCTCTTAATAAAAAAATTGGTAGTATGAATCTTAACAATGCCCAAGAAAGTTACTATGATTTGTGTAGGGGAAGACATTGCAGTGGCAATTGTAATTTTAACAAACTGTTCGCACCTTTTGAAACCATACAAGTAAATTTCTTAATAAATAATAACTCAAACAAAAATCATGTGCAAAACAACCCTTATTCAAACTTGTATAATCTTGGATGGAGGAACCATCCAAACTTTTCTTGGAGCAATAATAATACAACTAGAAATCTTAACAATAGCACAGCACCACCTAGGCAATGGCATAACTCTAATCATAATCAGCAACCCTAAGATCTAGGTCTTGAGGGAGCTTTTAATGCCTTCATAGCTGAAACAACCCAATTTTTGAAAAGAACAAAAATGACTATAAGATGACACAATGCCTCAAGTCAAGGGATTGAGGCATCCTTTAGGAACATTGAAGTTCAATTGGGTCAAATTTCCCAACTGTTGTCCACACATCAGCAGGGAACTTTACCTAGTTCCACTAAAGTGAACCCATGGAAGACATTGAGTGTCATAAATTCTTATGGGTTAGAAAATGATTGCATAGGAACAAACTTAGATGGAAGATTTGAGGAAAGAAAAGCAGGAACAACTAACTTAGAGATTGTAGAAGGAAGCATGATTGCTAGGAAGTGTGAGGACCTAGGGAGAATGAACATTATTTGTGTCATTGAGGGCGAAGTTCTTTTAGATCCCTTGTGTGATCTAGGAGCTTCCGTCAATGTGATGCCCTTTTATATCTATGAGAAGCTGGGAATAAAGGAATGGAGAGCACCTCAAAAATTCTAGAATTTGCAAATTTAGATTCAATGAATCCCTTGGGTGTAGTTAAGAATGTTGTAGTGCGTCTGGGACGTTTTATAGTTCCCACTGATTTTATAATTTGTGAATGGGATAGATAGAATGTAAATTCCACTATCATCTTTGGAAGACCTTTTTTAGAAACTACCAAGGCAATCATAGATGTGGCAAGGGGGATAATGACTATAAAACCAAATGGGAAAACTAAAAATATTGATCCTAAGCCCACTGTCTACAAGCAAAGGAATATGGAATTATGTTGGAGAAGAAAACTAAGGGGAGAATCTCTTTTAAGGAATATGGAACTAGAGAATCTTAAGATTAATGATCAAAATCCTATGAGTAAAAAGCACCTCATCTAGAAGAATTGCTAATGAATAGATAAAAAGTAAAAAGATAATTAGAAGGGGAAAGCGGAGAAATAAGGGCGCACGTGGACCAAACTCTGAGGAAAAAGAAGATGAAAAAGGGAAATATAAGGAGATTAGTTTGAGCACAACACCTGTTAGTGCTTACCCATTGAGGGGCCCCCGTACTAACAACAAAGAAGTACGGTGCTCCAACTGTGGCAAACCCCCAACTTAAGTAAAGTTAGGTAAACCCAACCTGCATTAAGCCAAGGACTTGTCACCACCAAGTACTATAGCATTCATCAATATATATATATATATATATATATATATATATATATATATATATATATGCAAATATCAAAGTGGCGAAAGCAAAAGGTGAGTAGTAACATCCACAAGCATACATAGTAGAAAGAGGGAAAATAATATAGTAACTAATCGAAATGCAGAAATGAAACACATTCAGAATTAATTATTACAAACTGAATTTTAAAGAGAATGAAAATGTCTCTCAATCTCACTGAAATAAAATACAAAATCTATCTAAACAGTAGCAGCACGATCCTCCTCCTAAACATGCTCCTCTTCTGCGACACTGCCCATGAACACATCTGAATCTGACATTTGTCGGTATCACAAATGCCAGGGCCCCAGCCAATAAAATAAAAAGGTTACAGTTAGACAATTTTCTATGTATATTTTAAGCTATTTTAATGAACTGAATATTTTAAAGATATCACATTTAAACTAGCTAAACATGCAAGCAGTAATAGGTGCAACAAGCTATGGAGAAACGGTAACTATAAACTATCCATTTATAGCCTGCAACTAGTATGAAAAATGACATACAACGCAAAATAAACAAGGTGAGGCTAAAAGCTAAAAAGAAACTGCAACTACAATACAATTCTGAACCTAACATGCTTATGATCATATTAACACATGCTGGATATACAAAAGAAACACAAGTACTGAAAACATGCAATTCTAGCATCCTAAACATGCAATATATATAAGTAAACCATGTGAGTATACATACAACATGCTAATTAAGAAAAGGAAAAGATAAGACCGCTGAGACATGTGGCAAAAGCAAAGCAATCTATGTAAAGCCACTGAGATATGTGGCAAAGTGAGCAAGTACTGAAAATAAAGCCAATGAAGCACGTGGCAAAGCAAAATAGAAAGAAATACTGAACAATCCAGTTAAAATAGTAATAAGCCTAAGACATAGTACTGCCATACCAGCCAATAGGCCATACAGGGCCTCCAATATCAATCAATCAATCCCCAACCTAGCCATCCAAATATGCTAAGTCTAAGTCCAGTCTATACAATACTACTACTGAAGAGGCAGACTAAGCTAGGACATATTCTACCAACTGCAAACAAGGCAAAACTAAATAATATGCAATTCAAATACTAACTTAGGATGTACCATCCATATCCTAAGTTCCAAGGTATGCAAAGCAATCTAGTTAAAGTAAGCAAGAGACTCAATCTAGACTTATGTGATATCTATTATTGTCTATTTATCCAATCTAACTATTCTGAAAAGGTACAAGTTTATAATCTCCAACATCCAGCTATCGAGTAGAATCTCAGATTTATGTTCTTATAATTAACATTAGAACATAACAAGTTCTAATCCAAAAATCATGTGACGACTATATGGTTTAAGTAAATAAATCAACGACCTAATTTATTAATATTTTACGTTCTTACCCAAATCGTGATTAAGTAATTCAAGATTTAAGGATTTAGGACTTAAACTCCACCTTAGTGTCCCAATCCTAAATCCAAGGTAAAAGTCCTATTAAAGATCTAAGGTTCTCAATTACTACCCAAATTAAAGGTAAGGAATCCTATAAGCTGAAAGATCCAAGAATTAAGAACTTAGTGAAAGGTGATTATACTGATCATAAAATAAAATAATCAATTAAGAACTTTGAGAATCTAAGATCTATATTCAATCTTTAAGATAATTTCATTATCTTATATATTAAATCATCCTATACCCACAAGGAAGGCTTCAAAGGGTTTAACAAACAATCATTTAAAGAATTCCAAGGGAGATAGTTCAATTCAAGTAGAAGATCCAAAGTCTAAGGTCTAAGATCTAAGATCTGATTTTTGATTGCTTTAGACTTAAACTAGGTTTTCAACTTAGACTATACTAATTGCATTTCTTTTTTTGGCATTTTAGTTCAAAATCTAACTAAATTGAACTTATTAAGGTGATATTTAACAATTGCAATTATGAGATTTAAGTACTAAGGCCAAATGACTCTTTTAGGATCACTTAAGATCTAAGTGTCTTAATTAGGGTTTAAGGGAAGATTTCTTAAATTAATGTCCAAGTCATTAGTATTATTAGCCTAAGGGTTCAGAGAACATTTCTAATCTATCTTAGGGTAGTTCACTTAAATTTCTAAGTTTTAAGGAGCATTTAAGCACATTTTTGTCAAAATGACCAAAATGCCCCTCTTAAGGCTAAAATTTAGGGCATTCTAGGGCAATCCAATCTTGCACTTAGGTTCTAATAGACTTAAGATGGCACTAGGAATTAACCTACCCAAAATCAAAGATTAATTTAAGGTTTAATTCAATTATCCTTAATTAAGCTGATTAAGGAGTGATTAAGAAAATTAAGTATCCAAAATTATTTTTAAGAGGCCACAATTATTCTTTAGGGTTTAGTGAGCAATCAGAGCCCTTAATCACTTAATTTAGAGATTAATTGAATTTATTATGATTTAATTAAAAATAGAAAAGGTTTACTCAATTATTTTAAATCCAACCATTAGATCTGTGATTTTATTCTAGATTTAGATTCATTGTATTTTTCTGATTCAAATGATATATTGGATCATACCATTTGGTTCTGTATAGCTAAAGTTATTTAAATAATTTATTATGTATGCTTATTTAAATTAAAACTATAGGATTTAATTAATTAATTACATAACCATTAAAAATGCATTCCTATAATTTATTAAATAGACGCGGCCCCCAAAATTGTAACCACGCGGGTCGGGGTCGGCCTGGCCCAAAAGGGTCGTCTTCTTTCTCTCGACGGGTCCGTCCCAGGCGAACTTACGCACTAAAATTCTCGGCGCTCAGACGACGGTGGCGGCTCAGCTTGATCCCTACACATTCCTAGGGTCGAGACACGTCGATTGGACTAAGAACCCCCATCCGGATCCCTCTGGATCGATGGGGTGCTACTCACTTGAGATGCCTTTGATAGGGGTGTTCTCAACTCACTGTGAGGAGGCAATTCTCCTCACAGAGGCCCTTAATCGGCCGGGGTTCAATACCTACACCATCAGGGAGCTGAGGCGAGTCAAACCCCTAAGGTTTTATAACCTGGGGCACAGCTGATCGCTGGGTCCTTACTTGGACTCAGGCATGGCTTGGCTGCTAGCTCAGTTGATCGATACGATCAACCCGAGCTAGCTTAGCCCCAGGTGACAATTACTACGGGTTTCCTAAGTGACTACAGTTCTCTAGGCGACATCCAGAGGCTCAATGCAGAGACAAATGAGGAAATGGATCTAAGAAATCCATGGAAGAAGGCTATACCTCGGACACGGGATTACAGATTCGGTCCGAGAGGCAATGGTGGTAGCTGGAGCTCCCTGAGGATCGCCATGAGCTAGCAGAGGGTCTGAACACCAGACACACACCTCTATTAGCGGTTCGCAGCTCCGAGAGTCCTGGAACTTGCTGGGAAGATGGGGACTCCAGCAGACCTTCAGCCAGACGATTGGAGATTCACAGTGAGCAAAGGGGCTCACCTTGAAATCCTGGAGGTATTTGTAGGCTCCGGGAGGTCTTAGGAATGGAGGCCAGGGCTCGGGCTTGGAAATTGGCTCGGCCCGAGGCTTCTCCCCGATTTCCCTAAATTGGGGTGGACCGGGCCTCAACCTGTGCTGGGAGTGCTAGAGAGACTAAGGCAGGATCCGCAACGGTCTTCCTGACGTGGCACGGGAGGGTTACGTGGCTTGATACGGCGATATTTCTTCTGTCGGGGCGGGATCTCTCGGGAATGAAGATCCACAGTGGCGGGGGACTCCAGGACCGTCTGATGAATCCATGGTTGGCGCGGGACGGCTCTGATTCCCCGACATCTAACGTCTGTGCGAGGGGTTGGTTCGACCGTCGGATCTGATCCACGGATCGAACGGGCGATCGGGGATACTTAAGACGATTACTTGGATGTCGTTGGATCAAATCTCGGAACCACGGAATGGTCGAGATTGGACGGATCCGATCGAAGGCGCGGGCCATTGGATCGAGTTCCGCAGAACGGATGGCCCAGATGACGCCCGCGGTTTGGAAGGGAGCCGACCGTTGGAGGGGATAAATTTGCGAATATGATTTGTTTAATGCCCTAATTTGCAATTAAACCAATTTAAATCAAATCCAAACGAACACCAAAAATTTATAAAATTTCACCCTTAGCTAATTTGGGGGTGAGGAATCCAAAATGAAATCAAATTTTGAATTGGTGATCAAATTATTTTAGGTATTTTCTAAGGTTCAAAAATAGCCAAAAATATCAAAATTTTCAATTTAGCTCCGATTGATTCCAAACATCTAGGGTTAGGTTTAAATGACCCATTGAATCTAATGAAATCAAAATCAAAGCTTGGTTTAGCTTAATTAATCTAAGTTTAGCTAAGATAACAACTAGGGTTGGTACACCCATATACTTCTAAAATTTGGAAAAAAAGACTCCCAAATAAATAGTTACCTAAGTTCTTAAAATGGTTGAGCTGACGACATTGAACCAAGCTCTTATGGGAGGAAACTCATATGTTTTTACCATTTTGTGTGTAGGAATAGTTGGTTTACTTAGCAGTAGAGAAGTGCAACCTGATCAATTTAATTGAAAATTTTGAAAATTAGTTAAACTTCAGGAAATACTCTTTCAGCAGGGCTACAACGCGCCATAGCGTATTTCAATGCTGTAGCGCACTGCAGCGGAATTTGCCGCTATTGCGCGCCACAGCGGAATTCAGCGCTGTAGCATGCTAGAGCAGAATTCAGCACTATCGCATGCTTAAACAAAAACCTTGGCACTATCGCGCGCCGCAGCGCGCCTTAGCGGGCTGCCACGCGCGATGCGCAACTGGTGCGTTTATTAACTGCTTGGGAATTGCCAAGTAGTCAAAGTCGCTACAACGAGCCTTGGAACATGTATTCTGGTAAAAACTGCTGAGAAGATGTCTTTTTTCCTCTTTACAAGAGCAGAAATCAATCACACTTATGGCATGACTTAATGACCATCTTTGACCAGCCATAAATATTATTTGAATGAGAATTTAAGAGAAAATGTTAACAATTTATGAACCTATAAATATAGGGGGTAGGAGAGGGTTGCTCGCGCACTCTTTGTGCTTGAAAGTTTCTACCTGAATTCATATAACTCTCAAACCTCTTTTGCACTAATGGAATTCCAAAAGAAAAGCGTTGCGAACAAGGAAGCTGCAACCTATACTTCTGGAAGCTCATTGAACAAATAAAGGTTCTCCTCGGTGGAGGCCGAGCAGCACTTCGTCCAAATAACTTCTAGAAGAAAGCTCATCCCAAAGAGGGGGTTTAAACTCCCTTTCCTTATGTTTCACGGTGATATATTGTACCGGGGATGGGAAAACTTGGTCTGCCTGCAAACCGATTCTTACTCATCTCTCATATAAGAAGTTTACGCCAACACAGTCAATGAGAATGGGCATAAAAGTTTTGTGCAAGGGAAGGTCGTAAAGTTTGGGCTTGAGTAGATCGAGTAGCTTAACAAACTTAAGGCGGTAGAGGAGTGTACTTACCAAGCCTTACTAAATTATGAGTATGATTCGACAGTTATAGTAAGCACCTTCACCTCTCACAATGCTGGCTAGAGAGGGAACCTTGCCAACATCCAACGAGCCCTCCTTTGGAACTCATGCAATGCGTGGCATGTTCTTATCTGAAGCATAATAATTCAAACTGGGCATTTAAGTGAATAGACTAGGGCAAGAGCAATTTTAATATGTGCGATTGAGTGACCTAGAGATATATCTCCAGGGTTTTTTTTGAACAACTTTGGAATGCCTTGACCAGGTTGTGCGCTGCCTTAGCTTTCGGATCTTTGATTTTTGGGATATGCCTTGCCCAAGGGGTCAAGGTGTCATCTAGCAATGTGGCAATTCCTCCCTATGTTTCTCTTACCCGAAATAAATTAAACGTCATTTTTAAGAGGGTAAGAGGAGCAAAAAGGGAAAATGGGAGGATGGCAAGGTTTCATCTTTGTCTGGAGTAATGTTTTCACCTAACCAATTACAAAAAAGCAATGAATAGAATGAGGGACTACCAAGTACAAATGAGGAAGTGTTTGGCAGCTGACATGCAGTACTACAAAGCCGAAATGTCCAAACAATGGCAATTTCAAAATAATTTCCACTCAGCTCTCGAAATAATATTTTTGAACTAGACCTTGCATGGTGAATCGGGCAATGTTGTCTTTCCACAACCCCTAACTTATGAACCCCCTCCAAATACTGAATGATCGGAAGAAAATGAAGATGAAAAGGAAGAATAGGAAGAAAAATATGAAGATGAATGATTAGGTTGTTAGTGTTCTTTTTATTTTATCTTTTCTTTAATTTTCTTTTGTCATTCTGTTCTTTTGTTTTTTTTTATATTAAGAAATCTTTGTGCGTTACATTCCCTTTATTTTTATGTAAATTGAATATTATGATCCGTGCACTTTTTGAAGTTTTAATGGGCTAAATTCAATGGATGATGAAACATGTGAAAGATTTCAATATCTTAATTTACTATACGAAATTTGAGCAATCAAAATGAAACAGCTGTAAAATTTTTCATGTTATATTAATTTACTCTCAAATCATTACAGTCTCCATAAATCAAAAATATATGATGCTATAAATCTAAGTGTGGGGGTGAGGTTAATGAACTTGATTTAGAGAAGTGAGAAATGGTGTAACAAAGAATGTGCTAGGCTTCTGTAGGAGTTACTAAACACAATGAATAATAGACGGTGATGAAGAAAATTGTCTCTCCCTTGAACTGAACGTAATAAAAAAATTTAGGGATGAAAGAAAATCTCTCACAAAGTGAAAAAACTAAAAAAAAATAGGAGGAAGAAAATATCTCTACTGAAATATCATTCTATTTATAAGAAGAAGCACAAATAGCACAAAAAAATTCTAACACATTGAATCTGGCTTGTCTTAGTTAAGCAATCTTAAAAACTCTCCCAAAAAATTAAGAGTCAAGCATCATACATTTTGAAGGAGAAAACTAAAATAGTAAAAAAAGAGGAAAACATTAGCATGATATTTTCTTTTTAGAATTTGAGTTTCTCTAATCATATTATTAAGTAAGACATTAAATGATGAAAAAAAATGATAAACAATTCACACATTTCTTGTTGAATTATGCAATCTAAAAAAAATAAAAAAAGTTATTTTGAGCTTATTCAAGGACATGTAAACATTTAAGTACGGGGGTGTGAAAAATCTAATATTTATAGTAAAATAAGTGAATAAAACAAACACTTTTCAGTTAAAAATGTATACCTTGATGTGTTTCCGCTACTTTTCAGGATAAGAGATGAGCTAAGTAAAATCTAGCCTAAATATTAAATTATGGAAAAATATCGCCCCAGAGCGTCCTTGCGCGCCACAGCGCGCTGCAACGATCACAAGACCGAGAGCTCGGTGCTATAGTGTGCCGCAGCGGGTACAACACCGAGTGCTCTGCGCTATATATAAATAAAATTATGAAGCTTAATTAGTAAAGAAATGTAATTTCTCAAAAAGATATTTAAATGAATTTCATTAGATGGGAGCAGTAAGTTACATATATGATGAAATAAACATAAGAAAAATTAAACAAACAAAATCTAAAGAAAAGTAAATAAATGAGAGAAAAGAAAATTATAAGGTAAATTAATGTTTCCCTACTAAATCAAAATTAATATTTTGTTCTGCATTAAAAAGTATGAACCCAAGATAGCCTCCAATGATGACCCCTATCAAAACCACAGTTGCTTCTAGTTGTGCCTCTGAGGTGGTCAACACCTTAAAAAGCATGGTAGCCGCTATGCTAGTGTAACAATCTTAGATTGTTACCTTACTAAACCATAATCTAAACCAACCGTTATTTTAGATTCCATTGTTTTAGAATTTCAAATGAAGATTATCCTGAAAATTTGAAGTCCATAGGACTTTTCTAAATCCAAAATAATATTTTGATCAATCTAGATGTCCTAGCCTAGACCCAAAATATTTTGATCTCAAAATTAAATTCTGATTGCATTTTTGAATTTCTCACCCCCAAATTAGTTAAAGGTGAAAATTTGGTGCAATTTGAAAATCATTTAGGTCGTAATTCACATTTAATTAAAATGATCTAATTGCATAAAAGGATTTCTAACAATTTAATTTTGCAAATCTACCCTTATACCTGATTAATCGGCCAAGATCCGCTGTGCAGACTGCAGGCGATCCGCTGCGGAGCCCGGGTCACGCGACAGTGGGGTCCCGCCCATCTAGCCATTCCGCCTTCTTATCCAACAGTCGAGATGTGATCCCGTGGAACCACTGATCGACCATTGGATCTACTCGACAGATCCTATGGCCCAGATTGCTCCCGCAATCGGCCGTTCGGATCCGAGCGATCTGAGCCGTTCTGCCATCTGATCGATATATCAGACGGCATCCGAGGGTCCCGCGACTGTGGACCTTCGACTTCCTCTCGCCCGCGCCCGACAGAAGGAATCTAGCGGATTCCAGGCAGCCAGGTCGTGTTCCCCACTCCCATGTCCACCTCAGCATGCCGTTAGGACCCCTCCCGTAATGGATTGGAGCCTCGATCGGGCCTCGTGACCCAGCCGAGCTCGAATTAGAAATTCAAGAGCTCAGCCATGGCCCGACCTCTCGGGTCTCCCCAGCCCAAGCCAATGGCTCTGGAAGCTTCCCCATTTAATGATCAATTGGAATCGAGCTACCTTCCACCATTACTGAATTCTCGAGCTTGTGTAAGCGATCCCCAGGTGTTCCCAGCATGCGTATCGCTGATAGGAGAGTCTCATGGTGTTTAGGAACTTTCAAAGGAAGCTCAGCAAGCCCGGCATTGTTCCTGCGATGTCTGCAACCCCTCGGCAAAACTAGGTACCGCAGTTGCTGGTTTCGAGCCACTGAGGCTCGAACCTCCTTCCCTTTGATTCGTATGCCTGCGTATTGTCAATTTGAATCTAATGTAATCATAGCTAGGACCTAAGCTAGCCCCGATCGATCGATACGATCGATCGGGCTAAGTCGCTTAAGGATCGTCTCTGTCGAGTAAGGACCTGATGATCCAGTCCCTCCCAGACCCTCAGACCCGAGGGCTTCGATCCGCCTCACCTCCCTGATGGTGTAGGGATCGAGCCCGGGGTCTGGCGTGGTCTCTATGGGGAGAATTTCCTCCCCATAGTAGCTCCATTAGAGGAGCTCTTGGGTGAGTAAGGTCCGGCCGATCCAGACCGTCTTACAGAGGGCTTCGGGTCCCATTTGGTGCGCCTGGTCATGGTGAAGGTGTGGCGATCTTTTGCCACGCCTGGCATGGTCTGGTTGCACCAGAATTTGATGATTAGGTTCCCCTAATCGGCCCTCTCCGTCGGGACGAAGGCGCTGGGACGAAGCCCTGTGCTGGTCGGGGCAGCCCGTGACCCACGCGATTTGACAGTCCCGGGTCTTCGGGCCCCGGTCGACCCGTGCGGTTCAGCTAATGGGCCGAGCCCGTTATAATTAAATTCAAATAATTGGAATTATTTTACTTAAGGAAAATAATTCAATTATTCAAACCATAGAAAATTGATTAAATAAAAATATAGAATGTATTAATTGTATAACTTTTAATCCACTAGTCCAAATCCTATGATATTATTTATGAAAATGATCAAAAAATCATCAGGGATCTGAATATAAAATAAAATTTGACATTTGACGGTTAGATTTTTCATTGTTTCCTAATTATAGTAGAACTTAATTAGGATGATTTAACAAATATACTTAACCAAATTGCATGATTAGGGTGCCATTAGTTCACTTATGATGAGTAGGATGCATGTGCTAAGTGATTTAGTTTTTAAAGTTCTGTATTTCAAATTATGTCTTAATGCTATTAAAGAATGATTAGTGAAAATTAGGGTTTACACATATTAGATCTTAGTGAACTTGGGCTCTGATTAATTGTATTACTTAACCTGAATTGTATGCCAAATTGCAATTAATTCTAATGGTTAGATTTATAATTATGTGCTAATCTATTTGAATGGATTTAGGGTTTGATTAGCACTAATTATTTTTCTATTTTCTGAAATTTTCCTTTTAATATGACTTATAACAGCAAGTTTGATGCATTGAATCTTGTGAGTTCAATTATTGAGTGTGAATGAAACAAATTTAAACCTAAAAACCTTAATCACCTTAATTAATTTAAGAAGTCTTAAGACTTGGATCAAGCTTTTAAGACTTGATCTAGGTCTGAGATTGCCACCAATAATACATGTTTAATCCACTGATTTGATATTGATCTATAAATACACACTTGATCTTATTTAAGACCTGAGGAGAGGTCAAACCTTAATCTACTTTAGTAAGATCCAAATCCTTAACCCTTAACTTAATTGATTTAATTATAAGATAATGAACCTGACATTTTCCAATAATACATCTGATTTGACATTGATTCTAAATATGGAATTAGACACATTAAGGTTGATAATAACTCTATGTGATTTCTTAATCTGAATCAAAACCTTGAGATCCTTGATTTTCTCCTAAATAAGAATATTGGCATAAAAGGTTATCAAAATCATCTTGATTGAATAATTGATCTAAAACCTTAATAACATCTTTTGATTTACATCCCATAATCATAGATCAAGTTGTGATCAGATGACTTAATCATCTGATCTGATCATTCTAAATCTATTATGAAGTAAAAACCTAAGATATAAATCTCAAAACCTATAAAGGGGAGAATCTTAAGCATTTCCTTATATGATCGTCTTGAAACATTTAAAAGACCTAAATTAAATCTACTCGAGGTAGGAGAACCTTGCATGCCTCATTGAAGTAGAAGCTTAGAAGATTCCATAACCTTTGAGATTGATCTGAACCCCTCGTGGTAGGAATCACTTAAGACAGTAGAATGGTACTTCTCCTTGTGGTAGAATCCATGCTAAGGGATCCTTGCTCACAATTTTAATGGAACCTTGATTAGGACTTACCCATTTAGCTTAGGCCTTAATAGTCTTGATGATTCCTTGCCTTACTAAGTAGACTTGTATGAACCTTGATCATTGGGTGGTATAGTACAGTATACCCATATTACTAGTTCCCAGTAGTATTCAGGATTGATTGATTCACTCTAATAGGGACTTATGAGTAGGTGCTATCCTACAAGATTAGATGAATACAGTCCCGTTAGAATAAATCTTTTAAACATAAGAGTGTATTAATCGGGTATTCATTCCTTAGTTTGATTGAAATACAAATTACCAACGGGCAATGCCCCCTAGAGAAGACTGCTTCAATAGGTGTGGCTCAGACAAACTAAGCAATTGAGGTTACCTTCTTTGAGACACTAAGTGTAATTACGACTAGGGCATCTTAATAACTTAGCTTGAGATACAAATCACCAACGGGTAATGCCTCCTATCGAAGATTGCTTCGTTAGGGTGGCGTAATCAAACTAAGTGATGAGAATCACCTTCTTTGTAAGGCCACTAAGTATGTGTATACCATCATTCTATTTAATAATCTTTAATCAAATCTGCAACTTTAACCAATTATTGTTCTAGGAGTTAGGAGTCAGAATCCTTTTAGCAGGATTCTGCATAGTGGAGACTTAGAATTCATTATCAGCATTCCAATCTTTCACGAATTTCTGGATTTTTCTCTTATAGAATAGAAGCATGGGCATAAGCATGAGCATGGACTTGAAGCATTATTTCAGTGGTAATGTATGAGTATTAGTGATGAAGTATGGGTTACGGAATGTTACATACACATACTAGGGAACTTCATGGTGCATCTGCGTCACCATACTGTATTCCCAATGGGGTATATGTTTACATTGGGTCGTACTACTCATAGTCTTTCAATGATAGTTCAGTGATATATCTGTAACATACATGGTGTGGCATATTTGGGTGCATCATTTCAGTGACATATAGTACATCATTTGACATTTCTTTCATCTTAATTTCTGAGTATTCGATGTTTCCTTTGCTTTCAGTTTTCGTTTGTGTGACAATTTTACTTAGTTAGCCTTTACATGTCTTACTTACTTGGCCGTTATAGTTTTTCCTTACTTGGTTCTTTTTCCCAATTTTTCTTGTAGTTTCACTTTACTTTACTCGTTACTTGAATTTTAGCTTTATTTCTGCATAGTTAGTAGCGATGTTTTAGACTTCTTGTCTAACATGGGGTACTTTTGGGATCCGGCAATTTGCTAGATCCTGAGCAGCTTGTAGAGACAGGGAAGGAGGACATACAGGAGATCCAGGAGGAGTACATGGAGCCTTAGCGGATCAGACATCTACTGTTGTTTCCTGCTTTATTTTAGTACTTTAGATAGACTTTCTATTGCTGCATTTAAATCAATCTGTAATAAAAATTATGGATATATTTTTACTTTCTTTTTTTGAGATGAATGTTTATTACTACTTGTGACGAATGTATTTTGGATGTTTTGCTTTTAGCTTCCGCACTCTGTTATACTACTATACTTAGTATTGTGATGTGATCAGCATACTAAAAATGTTGATATATTGAAAGCATATGTTGGATCCTTAATTGCTTCTCTAGATCCAATGTATGTACTAGCCTAATACATAAGATAAGAACTCTACTTTTATCTTAGGTATTGACTCTTGATCCTACTCGTAGGTTCAAGTCAGCAGCCTTCAGTGTGGCTCAGTCTCTTAGACCCCGCCTATTCAGGATGATGGGTTTGCCTGCATACCTGTCCTCCCGAGTAGCACACCGTTCGGTTGCTGATTATCACTACTTGTCTTTTGCGCGCGGTGACGGGGCGGGGCGCTACAGCTAGAGAATCAAACTTAATGCTTTGGTAATCAAAAATTGATTGGAATTCATCATTCTACCACTACCAATAATGATGCACTAATAGTTTATGATTCATAGGTTCCTCATACTGTGCATCAGTCCGCTCATGGATTGCTGCATGGTTACTTAAGTATAAGGCATTCCAACTTCAGTGGGAACCTATCTCTAATGGAAATAGCCAGTTGGCTCAAAATGGTGGAAAAGAGCTTTACAAGTAAGTATCAAGTGCCCTAGTTCTGAGATAATTCATCTTATGACTCACCTAATTCATGCTGAGTACAGGTGGGATAATATTAGTAATACTTGCTTCATCGACTACGACATTGAAGATATTCCTTAGGATATATTTATGGATGTCTTCAGAGCAGATTTTATCCCTTCGCCCGCACAAAATATTATTGAAGATACCTTATTAAGAATGTAGCAAGGCGGCCTCCCTATCTCAGTATACGAGATGGAATTCAAGAGGTTAACTCATTTCGCTCTTGATTAGATACGAACAGAAGCCGCAAGGTGCCATTGATCTTAAAGTGGTCTGTGAGACTCTATCAAGGAACACGTAGTCCCTTTGTGTCGGACTGACTTTTCCCAGCCAATTTAAACAGCAAGAGTGATGGAGCATCACTGATCATAAATGGATCTGAAGGAAAAAATGCATGCGATGCCTAGCCACCATGGCGCATCTAAGAAGCACTAGCTGCATCATGCCAACAATTACTATATTTAAGCTGCCTCTCCCTTTTAACCAATCAAGGGTTACAATAGACACCATCCTTATGGTAAGTGTATCACTTTGGACATTATTATTTCACCTGTGGTTTTTAAGTCCACTTGCTCTATCATTACACTCAACAAGAGATGGTGGATGGTGTTCTCGTCAACCTTTCCCATCGAAACCAAGTCTTTATTGTTGTACCTTCAAATAATAAGGATCTAAGGATGGAAATAATGCTACCTCCTCTAAATGAAGTTTTTGAACCACTAAAGGAGCAAGCTGTTGCTACAAGAATACAGAACTAGAATAATTTCAGGAAGCAGGTCAATAATTATCCAGCTGGTCCTACCCATATGTATGCCATAACTCCTCTCAAAGCTGCAGAAGATGATAATGTGTTGCCAGGTATACATTTTTGAACCAATGTTCTCTTACAAAATAATT
Source organism: Gastrodia elata (assembly GCA_016760335.1). NCBI lineage: Eukaryota > Viridiplantae > Streptophyta > Magnoliopsida > Asparagales > Orchidaceae > Gastrodia > Gastrodia elata. The sequence continues at coordinate 26,513,314 of CM028676.1, read as the reverse complement.
TATATTCCAGCACATTTTATTATTGCAAGTAGTTAATGCATCAAATTAATCAATCATAGGAATATTGTGCTCAAATGATAAACCTTACAATATGTTATTCGATACCAGGGTCAGTCATTATTTTATGTTTGAACATTTTGCTAAATCCCTCAACTGTCTTCAAATAAGCTCACAAAATCATTGAATGTTGGACTTCCTTCTGGATCCCAAATTAGTGTTCATAAATTTTGTGATATTAAAATTCACTTAAAGGATCAAGCGTTCAAATCAAAGCTTATTATTCTACCTGTAGCCAATTTTGATATCATACTCCATATGAATTATTAATTTTTCAAAGAAGAAAGTTACGATTCATTCTCTTAGTAAGCCAGAGACTTTTATAGGGAAGATTAGTATTCAGGTGTCTTTAATCAATACTATTAAAGCAAAAGTAGGATTCGTACAACTCAGGATTGACAGAGTAAGTATCATGATGCACTTCATCATCCTCTGGAATTCAATGTTGGATATTTTTTGTACTTAAAAGTTTGTCCAATGAAAGGCATTTTCAGATTTGGAGTAGCAGGGAAACTCAATCTCATTACATTGGACCTTTCGAAGAATCAACTAAAGTAGGATCTGCATTCTACATTCTTAATCTCACAAAAGATTTATCTGTAGTTCATAATACATTTATTGTTTTATTATAGAGATGACCTCTCAGAAATTCTTCTTACTTAGTTCAACTTCAAGCAGTAGATATTCAACCTGATCTTTCTTATGTAGAAGAGCTAGTTAAAATCTTAGTTTTCAATCATAGGCATCTAAAGAATTATTCCATTCCTATGGTGAAGGTTTAGTAAAAGAACCATTCTCTTGAAAAATCTACTAGGGAAATAGAGGTAGATAAGTGTCCAAAGTATCCAAAGCTCTATGAAAAATATGATATTTTCCAATGTTATTTTAAATTATGTCTATCATTACATAAAAGTTTTTATTCTCTATTTTCCCACTTGAGTGATGTCAAGGAAGACATTGTTTTGAAGTGGTGGGTCTATAACAACCCTAGGATGCTACCTAAGTTCATTTAAGCTAAACTAAGCCTTAATTATTATTCCATTAGATTTAACTAGTCATTAGAACCTAACCCCAAAAATTTAGGGTAAATCAGACCAAAATTGGATTAAATGATTATCAGCCAATTTTAGGATCCTAAAAATTATCTAAGTTTGTTTGATCTCCAAATTAAAATCTGATTGCATTTTTGAATCCATCAACCCCAAATTAGCTAAGAGTTTGAGGTCATTTAGACCTAAATAAGGTTTATAAATATTATATTTAATTGTTCTTATTAATTTATATTCCTATTCCAATGATCGGCTACCTTCAAAACAACAGAGGCAATTTGGGCCGTTGAAACGCATCTTAGCCCTTGATCTTATGGCACTAGTGTGTTCTTGCTTTGATCTTTCATTACCCATCAAATTGCATCAGCAATCCCACGGCTGAGAGCACTCCTGCCTTTAGCCATCTAAAATCCGCCCATCTGCACCATTCCATCTTGTAATCAATTGATTGAACGGTCAGGAATAACCTGAGTTTTCCCATGCGCTTCCGATAGCCAACAGTTAGCCATGCTGAATTGTATGCAAATTTTTCTTGTCCCCATCTCATTGAGCTTCAACAGACTTAGCAAGGTAATCTTCTAAGTCCGCCCCTCGATGGCCAAACACAATGTCCATCTCCTCTCTTGGGCTGGCTAAAGAAGCCCAGCATGAGCTCCTCCCAAATGCGTTCGGCTATAAATGGGACAACGAATTACACTATGAGCGCTTTGCCCGTATGTTACTCTCAGACCTTGTGACTTCCTCTCTGTTTATCTAAGTATTTTCCTACAGCTACCTAACTCCTTTCAAGGCAAGATAGTGGGTGAGGATTGAAGATTGAAGATTAAGCTCACAGCTACCTAACTCTGTTCATCTAAGTATTTTCCTACAGCTACCTATCTGATTGCTGTGAACTGTGCTCTTATTAGTAAGAAATTTGAATTGCATGAGTATACAAGATAACTAAAATATTCTCTTCGAACTTGAATCAGAAAGAACATATTTAAGAGCTAGAGAGAATAGTTGATTGTAATTCATGCTCAATTAGAAATGAAAAACTTTGATGAAAATTTAGTAAGAGAACAATGGGGTAAATCTCTTAGAGATTAGGCATTACCAATAGTAAGAGGAATCCCACATGCCGTAGTAAGACCAAATATAGAGGCCAATAACTTAAAGAATAAGCAGTCAACCCTTAGTATAGTTTAAAATAGTTAGTTTGGAGGATTAGCCACCGAGGATCCGAACTCATACATCTCCAATTTTTTGGAGATTTGTGACACATTTAGGTATAATGGTGTTACTGATAACTCTATTAGACATAGGCTATTTCCCTTCTCACTGAGAGATGAAGCAAAAAGTTGGCTCAATTCTCTACCAAGCGATTCTATTCACACGGGGGGCAATTTGGATAGGAAATTATTTGCCAAATATTTCATCGACAAAAACTGCTAGGTTGAGGATAGAAATAACTAATTTTTTCCTGTATGAGGGGGAGACACTGTATAATAGCTAGGAACTTTTTAAAAAGTCCCTTAGACACTGTCCTCATCACAAGTTTCCCCAATGAATGTAAGTTCCAATGTTCTATAATGAATTTAATGCACATACAAGGACCCTAATTGATGCAGCTGTTGGAGGGTCACTTAGTAGCAAAACCTAAGAGGAGGCCTATGACCTATTAGAAGGAATGTCAATTAATGCTTACCAAAAGTTTATTGAAAGGCTTAATTCCAACAAGAAAGAGCTTAATAATGTGGATGAGGCTAATCAAATTCTAGCTCTCCAAAATAAAATTAATGCTCTTAATAAAAAAATTGGTAGTATGAATCTAAGCAATGCCCAAGAAATTTACTGTGATTTGTGCGGGGGAATATATTGTGATTACAACCCCTTCGCACCTTCTGGAACCATACAAGTAGATTTCTTAATAAACAATAACTCAAACCAAAATAAGTAGCATATAAATTGGAATTTAAAATTTAATGTATATTTAGGTTAATCATCAATTGAGGATGCTATGTATTAAGTTTCACTAATTTTTGAGCTCCAGATTAGTTGTGGTGAATTTTTTAAGTTTTTTGATTAAAAATTAATATATAATAAAATATTCATCCAAATTTAATAACTTTTGGATGCGTGTTCATCTCGTTGAGACGCTCATTTCTGTACCAAGTTTGTAATTTTTGGAGTTCATTTGTCCATTCAATGGAAGCTTAGAAAATTTCAGTGATTTTAGCCCCTCGATCTTGATCGAGCGGCTCTCAACAATCCGATTGAGTATATATTAACCCCTCATCTAACCAAATTTTTCTAAAACCTAACATATTCTCTTTCCCTCAGCTGATCCCTCCTAGCAATCCTATCGCACACTTGATGAAAGCGATTCACCGTCTCGGTAGGAGGCTGAGAGACGTCCGCCTCTTCCATCTTGGTAGAAGGTCGAGAGGCTTCCACCTCTTTAGTCTCGGTAGAAGGCCCAGAGCCTTTTGCCTCTTCCCTCTCAGCAAAAGGTCGAGAGGATCCTACTGCCCTCTTCCCTCTTGGTAGGAGGCCAAGAGACAACTGCCTCTTCTTTCTCGGCAGGAGGCCAAGAGGCTCCTGCTGCCTTCTTCCCTCTCAGCAGGAGGCTGAGAGGCTCGACACTTGTTTCAGCGTAAAGAAGAAATGCTGAGCTCTGCTTTTTTTCTGATATGCAGCGACTATCTTTTCTCTTATGGAAGATCATTCCAATCCCTCTTCCATTTGGACGAGATCTACAACTGTTCTTCCTCTTCCTGAGTGAGAATCTGACTTGCCTCCCTTGTTTTGAATGATTGCTGATAAAAAACTTCTATCACCTTCTCCTTCATCTTTCAGCTGATGGCAAATAGTTTCCCTTCTAGTCAATTAGTGGCCGAGTGCCGCAGCTCACCTTCTTGTTGGAAACAGAGAGCCAACCTTATCTGCATTCCAGCCATAACTCCCCTTCTTAATTGGAAACCGAGAGCCAACCTTATCTGCATTCCAGCCATAACTCCCCTTCTTAATTGGAAACCGAGAGCCAACCTTATCTCCATCCCACCTGTAGCTCTTCTTGACTCAAGCCAAGAAGCAGTCCACATCCTTGCATGGCTGATTTTCGAGCGGCACCTTCTCGCTGTGGCGCTTGAGGATTCCTTTTTCCTCTTCACCCAATCTCTATTTAGGTACTAACCTACCTCATCTCAATAATCTGTTATCAAATGCATTTGATTTTCTATTCATTATATACTGAAATTTCATATACCAACTTAATTATTTATGTAAGAGTTAGTGTTATATGAATTTACTTTAATTAGAAAATTCTATTCAAGGTTCCTGGAATGTAATTATTATAATTTAAATATCAGATAGTTCAACCATCACTCGATCAATACCAATTTTTAGTGTGCTAGCTAATTTTGTTATATTGAGGTGAATATGTGAAATTCATGCATAAATCATGTAGAATAATGAATCATTTTTCATGTTATTAACATACATTTTTGCACTTTGTCAGTTGTTTATTCTTGTTCATGAATGTTCTTACTTATGAATGACAATAATACATAATGGTGATTTGGTTGCGTTTCTATCAGCGTTCTGTGAAATGATGTTGTACATCATGTTGGCACATTTGTTGTCCCTATCAATCCATATGTATGCATCCCTCCTTTCTTTGTTAATTGATCATGTAAGAATGATTCATGTTAACATCATCCTTGTATATCCTTGCAATGATTAGTTAATGTTTAATCCCTCATCTTCATCATCGTTAATAATTCCATGAAGAATGTAAATTAGGGATGATGCTAATTTCATCTCAATCAGATTATGAAGGTTTATGTTCAGTGCATTCTCTTAAACCCTCTATAGAAATAATTACTATCAATCTTAATATCCTATTATGTTTCATCTTATATATTCTATCTCTAGCTTGTTGTAGTTTATTCTTATGTCTTATGTATTGGAGAATGTATTAACAAATCAATAATTTGCCTAAACTTGGCGATCCAATACTCCATTTCAATCACAAAAATGTGTAGGATAATAATATAAAATCAGATTTAGGACTAGATACTTAATTTTCCAAATCACTTTTTAATCATATTAAAAGTCCCGAAAGACCTATTTTTCCAATGCTGTCTGATTTTGACCTACTTAGTGTCATTCTTCTCCTTATTATTTGAGGATTGCATATATGCTATTAATTTTGTGATTGGAAAACATTTGGATAATTTGGGTATTTGGCTCCTAAATCTTTCTCATTTTGTGATTTTTATCAAATTTAATACATGCACAATTAGGCCTTAATGCATTATAATAACAAGCATGTTTGTTATTTAGACTTTTATGTCACTTCTTAGAGTGTGAAATTACCCTTTTATTTTTTTAGTTAGATATCTTGAGTAGTTTAGTAAACTTGTTATTCAAGCATCGATAATAAGAGAGATAGTGAAGGTTGAGAATCCCTAGCTTTATTAAATTTCCATTATATGTGTTGCAAACATATACTTAAGGTGCACTTAGCTATTTGGTTGCCTCCATTTATGGTAGGTGCTCCCATTAGGACTACTTTGCAAGTACTTGAATTAGACTTAACAAACATTCCCCTTTCAACTACAAACATTCCTCAAACTATCCAGATTCCTTTTCAAGTTTTAACACTCATATTAATATAAGTAAGACTAGGACTTCTAGATTGTAGGCTTTCATTTAACTTTTCTTGTAGTACCTCCCAAGTGAGTATTCAGCAAGCTTAGTGAACCTATGAGCTAGAACTACTTAGATCTAGTTTGTTTAGTAAGCTTCAAGATAGAGAGTTTACATTCCATCTTCCTAATTATAGAACTTTAGAATTGATGTAAGGTTAGTAGTTTGATATCAATAAGAATGTTATTTGTAAGCTAGACACTTAACTCAACTTAGACTTATATCTTCCCATTAAGTGTCATATATATTACTTCAATTAAATCCTAAAGGGTAAGATATTGAAAATATAGATCACACTTAAATCATGTGAAATATTTAGAATAACATTATGTAATCCTTATTATAACCATTGTAATTAAGAGAGGATTTGTTAGATAATTAGATTGGTGATAGTTTAGGAAGACTAGTGCCTTCCACTTGACCATATGGAATAACCTAAGTGGCTAAGTGTAACTTACTTACGATTATATGAATATTCTTAGAAGGCTAAGTATAAAACTTAGAGCTTGATCTATGTGTTAAGTGCAACGTCTTGGGTATAAAGTAATTAATTATTCCTTTCTAAGTTAGATGCCTAGAATCATCTTAGGGAAATAGGATTATAAACAAAAATTTTAAGTGAGCTTAGCTAATAAAGATGATTCTACCCTTAAAGCTTTGATCAGCTAATTAAGAGCTAGACTTTGAATTCGCTATGTGTTAACAATTGATACATAGTGTCCTTATTACCAAAACTTAGACTCCCTTAGAATGGCTTAGTGAAATGAGCTAAGATTAGATAATGTCTTGAATTTCAAAATGCTTAATAATCCTTTAAGTGCTTAGTATTGGAACTAACCTTAGGTTCCTATCAATTATAATACTAAGGTTTGGGACCTTAGGATTAAGAGAATAGCCATAATGTTAGAATAAGTAATTTAAATGTGAAGAAAAATTAGACATTAATAACTTAAGTAATACCAATCCCTTTAGTATTTCCTTATCTGACTATAAGGTCTATTAAGATTGTAAGTCCAAGAGTAGACTATTATTATCCTACTAGCTTCATATCAAAGACTAAAGCAATCTAAGTAATTAGCTAACTGAACCTTCTCAGGCATAGAGTCACTAAGTTGTAAATCAAATAGAATGCTTAGAAGAGAGTATTAACTTAAGTGTTTGGTTAGTAAAAGTGTAGAGAGCCTACAACCTAAATTCCTTCATTTTAGCACCATAAGCCTTAAGTTTAGTACAATAAAGCTTATGTGGCTTAGAGTTTGTGTAGGATTAGCTTCATGTTGCATCATTATATATATATATATATATATATATATATATATATATATATATTACGTTGTTATTTATATAAACTTAAATCCAACTACTATTCCCAAATTGAAAATTTTTAGCTGCCTCAAATCTTGTAGTATTACTTTCAATTGACATAGAGATTATTATATTTAAGTCAATTGGGAACTTAATCAGCTCCAATCATTAAGTTAGATAATCTTAATCTTAGATAACAATGAATATCAAATAATTTATAATTACTTAAATTCCTTGAAATGCTGCTTTGATTTGAGACTACAACCTTGAACATTCATAAAGATACTGTACATATATTAAAACCTTAAAATGCAAATATTAGGGTTTCATTTGGTGAATTTTCTAGGGCAGGCAAAGGTGTAAAAAGGAGACCTCATATATCCAGAGGAGGAATGTGAGTGTTATGAGAGACTGCATTTTTCCCTAGTTAAGCAGACACACCTAACACCTTGCTTTGTCTTGTGCCCACAGAACATTACAGTCTTATTAATTATGAGTGCTTCCATAGCCTTTTAGCTATGTTTACTTATCATAGTCTTTGACTATATTTACTTAGTCCATGTGGCTAAGCCTTACTTTTATTTTACCTTACTTTATATTTCAGTTCTTACTTTTTGTACTGCAGTTTACTTTACTTATAATCTTTACTTTATGCTATGTACGTTGTTTTACATTTATTTTATGCTTCACTACTTCAGTCTCTTTTACTTAGCATAGTATTCAATGAACATATTCATGTATTCATTGTATGCTTTTATATGCACTTTCATAATTTTTAGTCTTATTAGGATGCTAATTTTTCCAAAATATGGTAGATTAGGAGAATCTTCTAGATAGTGGTGCTTGGAGTAATTCTTGTACCTGAGGTAGATTAGATCTCATTATTGTAGCTCAGATGACTTTTACTTTCTGCTATTTATTTTTATCTATGCATCCTGTGAGGACGAATGTCATTACAACTAAATATTTGGATAGTTTAATTAGTTCAGGATGCTTTACTTTACTATTCTGTGCTGTATTTTCTCTTTTTTTTTAGAAATGGCAGGAATGTCTTATATTTACTTAATGTCTATGCTTCTATGCTTTTAGTTTTCCCCTTTAGAGACCCTTGGTTCCCTATAGTGCTAAATAGTGGATTAAAATTAATTAATCAAGTATTAGGTAGTATTAGGTACTACTGTAACACCTATATTGGATTGGATTCTTAATCCAATATTGGGGTCTTTATAATACATTAATAAATTCTCTGACTATACGATTCTCATTGATAGGAATATCTTCCTTCTTCTTGCCAGCATGGTTCCTAGGTAGGCATCACATCCTTTTTTGATCATTTTTTCAGCCTTGAGAGCATTGATCAGAGAAGAGTTGGTACTAAGCTTGTTGATGAAAAACCTTGCTTGACTTCAACTACATAACATGATCTTTTTCTACTGGAAATTTATGGTGGCATCATGCTTGCTTAGCCATTTCATCCCTAATATAATGATGAAGTCTGCTATCGGAAGCACAACTAACTTGGCTTCAAGAGTTTGATCACTGACGGGAATTGTTAGACTACAGAATTTAGAAGCTGGCATATGGGTTCTAGAATGTAATCATATGCTCAAAGGCTTAGCCAATCGATAAAAGGGTAACTTTAAAGATTTAGCTCAGATTTCTGATCGAAAGGAGTGACTTGCTCCAGTATCAAAAAGAACATTACATATTTTGCTACTTATGTCTAAGATGCCTATCGAACAATTACAAAGTTTTACTCACAAAGATAGGAAAGAAAAGGCGAATGCATAAGCTTAATAGAAATTAAGACATACATAAGACAACATCATTATCTTTAGAAGAAGAAGCTAGAGTCAGCATATAGACTCTAGAAAGAGCAAAGGGTTGACGATTATGATTTGCACGAACCTGTTGGTTCTATGCATAGATAGAAGCTAGCACATTCCTTTGCACTAGAACAGAAGTAGGTGGTGGTATAACCACAAGTGTAGGAGCTCGAGAATTCAGCGATTGGGGATGGAAGACTTGATCTCTTTTGTAGTGTACAATAATCACTCCATCGATCGTATTCTCATAAGAGCACTTAATTAATCAATGGCCCTTCCTGCAACATGTGAAATAGACATTACCTTGGAGGTAACACTTGCCATACTGATGCGGGAAATTGCACTCTGGTGCAACCACTAGCGGTTAGTGTGCCTCAAGATAGAATACTTTTGTGGTTCTCTGATGTTTGATGGCTTCATTCATGGGAGGAACAAAGTGTTCCTTCTACTTTTTGTCCATCTGAAATTGAAAAGGCTCTTGCATGCAAGCAGCTTTCACAAGCTCGGAGAGATGTTTAAACTGATGAGACACTAGATGTGCTCAGATTAAATCTCTTAGTCACTTTGGAAGTCTACCACACCTTGCCGCTTCAATCCTTACTAGGTCAGTATTAAATCTAAATAGATGGCGAAACTCCAATTCATATTTAGAAATGGATCTTCCAACTTGAGACAACCGAAGTAGCTCATCTTACAAAATTGTTTTGTTGAATTGAGGAATGAAAACTTCCTTAAATGCTTCCTGAAAGAATTCCCATAGGATATCTTCTACTTCAAAATCTATGAATATGGTATTATGCTCATTCTCCCACCAATATTATGTTTCATCTTAGAATAGATGAGTGGTCAAACGAATTGCTTTAGAATTTGGGTTTTTAATGCTTGTCGGGTTCTTCTCTACTAATTTTAGCTAGCTTATCATGTCCATGGGGTTCAAAGCCCCATTAAATGTGGGTGCCCTTAGACAAAGAAAGCTATAAAGAATACCCTCTATAAAAAAGTGTGAGGAAGATGGAGCTATAATATTAATCAAATGAGGCTGCTGAGCTGCAAGCATACTACAAGTTTTCTGAATTTGGTGAGCTTGATTATCATTCACGACTCTCATCAAACTCACAAGGGAGTTCACATCCTCAAAACCATTTGATGAAGAAGCAACAGTAGTCTTAATAGGAGTCTTCATTGATGGAAAAATAGGATTCATGACTAAAATTAAGAGTACAAAATTTTGAAGGTAATTCAAAAGGTTACTTCTCATTAAGTTCTTTGAAATGAAGAAGTACAAAGATAAATAAATTGAAAGTCAAAAGAAACCCAAATGATAATCATAGCTAGGAAAGCATGGAGATAGACTTTAACTACAATTATTTATTATAAAGAAGTACAAAAGTTAATATAAGTAACTACTCATGGCCTTCTTTTGTGCTCCCTCTATATCCTTTGATATGTCTTGATCCACAATTTTACAACTGGAGATACTCCACTGATCATTCTGCCATAAATATTTCCATCTTAAAAACTATCCATCCAGTAATTGTCAAACAACCTAAAATAGTAATTGAACCCATGAGGATAGTTTTCCATCCTACAAACATTATTGAAATCATACTTTTAGAGATTTCCCTTAACTTTAAAACATTTTTAAAATTTTAAGTTCATTCAAGTTTTAGGGCCTCATTTTCTAAATGCCTTAGCTTTCATTTCTAAGGTACAACTTGATGAACTATGGATGATGTATACTTATACTTAGTGATTGTTGACATACTATAAATTACACATCTGCGCTTGCACGCAAGTGTATGTGGTCTGAAGTAATAATCTGGAATGTGAGTTATGAGATTTATTGTCCTCAGAGAATTGAGTGTTTTGTTACTAAGGTATATTTATATTTAATAATGTTTAGACTATGCATGTTTTGTTGAATTGGTTCTTAAATAAGCACAATAAATCTTAGTAGAAAGTAACTATGATAAAAAGGAGAGGAGAGTTGGGTCTCCCCCACATGGAATGTTAGGTAACTCATGTATGATGATTCCTCAAGCATTGGTCTTTTTTACTTAATTTTATGTAACTTAATCAAGTGCACATTGTCCTCCTTAGTGTTTAACTCCAAGATTTACAAGTTCAAATCTCGTGCTTGAAATGAACACACAGTCAATTCTATTTCAGCACAACGACCCTTATAAGATTTTAGATAATTGATTTTCCTCTCATTCTAATTTTCTAGATATGAGTGTTATTTCTTTATTTAAGATCTTACAAGCATTGATTCCACTAAGAACATCATGCACATTATGTGTATTTTAGATAAAGGAGTGATTTCATTTGGGCTCAATGACTATGTCATCTCGTTCATGAGCTCTCGAATAATCCATTCCCTCCCTTCATGTATACTGAGCAGCGGAGCTCATTTAGTGGGCCTTAACTCACACTCTTCAACAATTTAGTTGAACATAAATCAAGGAGCACTAAGCTCAAGAACTTTCTCACATAGTTCTAAGCTTTTGTGCACTCATGATTCCAGCTCCAAATTAAGGGGGAGCTATGGTGCACAAGAATTTTTAGTCCTTAAAGTTATTTAGTCCTTAATCATTTGGTCTACATTCAAGTCCATAATAGTCCTTTTCATTTCTTTAACAAGTCATTTAATTCACAAATTTTTATTAGTGCTTGAGAAAAATTTTCAACATAATAATCTCTTTCAATTCATGTAGGATTGCCCCAACCCTCCACAAGAAAGAGTTTAGCTCTCCATTACACTAGAGATAAAAAAGAACACATATATGGATAAAGACTCTTTCAAGATCAACTAAGAAAAAAAAAAAAAGACAAGAGTTAGAGAGTACTAGGAACATTCCTTTGATAAAGTTCTCCGGATTTCTCCTCTTCTTGCTCTTAGTTGTTTCTCCTAGGTCCGTAGTGCTGCCTTTCTTCCTTCTTCTCCTTGGCAATAGTAGTTCTTCAATCCTTGGAGAGTTATTCTTCTCTTCTATTTAGCCCTCTTCTTAGTTAGGTTCTTGAGCAAAGTTGGGAACCCTTCTTAAGTGAAGAAGAGCTATATTTATAGAGGGGCTGCATTCCTCTTCTTCCCTTTTGAAATCTACTTTTCCCTCTTTCAAAATTCTGCTATGATGATTGCAAATCCAACTTAAGGGGTGAAGTGACCTCTACTTTTCCATTCTTTAATCTCCGCATCACTTCAAAATGTCATTTTTCCATTTAAAAACAATCATACTGTAGAAGGAATGATGGCTGGGAGATAAGGAGCAGGTTGGGGGTTTTGTCCATCTGCAATAAATGCCCTATTCACATAAAAATTTGGTGCACCGCTGCGGCGCGCTGTGGTGCCCTATATCGCACTACAGTGGTCGAATTTCGTAAAGTGGTATGCGGCGACGCGCTGTGGCGTTCTTGGCTTTTTCTCTGATGGTCCACTATAGCGTGCTAGAGCGCAGTGCAGTGGACAAAGTTTGTGGAGGCATACGCTGCAACGCACTGTCGCGGACAGGTTCTGAAAGGCTGTCTGCTATAGCGCTTGAGCTCCGCAAGTTCTCACGCTGCGGTGCGCTATAGCACTAGAGTCCCGCAAGTTCTCCCGCTGTGGCGTGCTATAGCGCCTGAGCCCTGCATGTTCTCCCGATGTGGCACGCTATAGCGCCTGAGTCCCGCAAGTTCTCCCACTGTGGTGTGCTATAGCACCTGAGTCCCGCAAGTTCGCCCGATGTGGTGCAGAGCGCCACAGTGGATTTCTTCCAGAAATTTCAGAAACCTTCCAGAATTGTCCATAAATTGCTGGGCTTTCATTTTTCCTGAAAAATAGGTAGAATTTTATCAAGGAAGCTGTTCAATATGAAAAATGAATGATATTTTCCATTATTTAGGATATAAATTATGAATTTATCACACTCCCACACTTAGACTCTTACTCGTCCTTGAGTAAGCTCAAAAATGATTTTGTTTTTTTTTTCTATTTCTAAGGTATGATAGTCAATAAGTAATATCAATGTGAGTTTAATTGTAATTCAAAGGTCGTGCTTAACTGAAATGACAAGAGCATTTGGCTTCATTTAAAATTTTCTAACCTTGGTTATGAATTGAGGTTGATAAGCTAATCTCCAATTTTAAGTTGTTATGCTTGGTTCTAGCTAATGGGGAAGGTTCCTTAGAATTACTAAACTAGTATTGTTGTGAGTAATCAAGAGTTGTTTGTGCCATATGTGTTCCTTCTTATGAATCACAAAGATATTTAAAATTTTATGAGAGATATTTTTCATCATCCTATATCATTTTTTCCTTAGGAGAGATATTTTTCTTCATTCCTATTTTTGCTTTCTTTTTCATCTTTTAGGGAGAGATATTTTTCTTTATCCTATTTCCAAATCTTTGTGAACATGAAGTCCTACAGGAGCCTATCATGCTCTTTTGCTCACTCAATACTGTCAGTAGCTTTTGATTTTTAAGCCTTCCCCCACACTTAGTCCTTAGTATTGACTTAAATTTTTGGAGACTAGGTTCAACCTTAAATTATTCCCTTATTTTGATGATTTAATGCTGTCAATGAATTTAGTCACTTTTTGTTAAACAAACTTTGGCTGATAATCAATTTCTATCTTGTCATTCTTGTAACTTCCATAAACTTGAAAAATTCAGAAAAAATTTGTCATTTGCAAATCAGATTAAAGATTTTGAAAATATGAGAATCCATAATTTATTTCCGTAAATAAAAATAAAAATACACAAAAGAAAAGTACAAAAACTAGCAATGCAAATAAAAAAAGATACAACATATTTATTCTTGGTCTTCATCATCCTCCTCTTCTTCTTCCAAGTTGTAAGAGTAGTCGCATGGATAGCGAGTGTCCGGAATGGGGTTACCGATAGGTGGTTGCGGTAGTATGGACGTGTCTGGTCCTCCTTGCAAGCTCCAGTCCTCGAACATTAATCTTAGAGCTTCATGGAATTCAGACTGGAATTCATGCTACTGGGCGAGTTCCTTTTTGAAGAATCGCATGTAGGTTGCCATAGTATTGCCTAGATCTGTTTGTTGCTTGTAAATTCGTAACAATAACTTATCTAAGAGAGTACGGCTGGACGGAGCTGACATTTCCTCTTGATCGCCCCTCTTTTTCTTAGCTTGCTTTCGCTCACTAGAACGAACGTTCATATTTGAACATGCAAGAGTGGCGCTGGGAGGGATGACGGAGCCGAAGGAGAGGATTTTTACCCCTTGGGCCACGCATATCCCAAAGGTCAAGGACTCGAAGGCTAATGTAGTACAGGGTCCCTGGAGTGCTTTCTAGAGCAGCTCAAAAATGATGTTAGAGATACGGATCTCCCCCGACCTAGTTAATGAGCACAAGAGGAGCGCTCTAGTGTGGGTCACTTTAGTCAAGTGACCTGATGGCATGACAAAGCTAGAAATAAAAACCAGTCATGCACTACTCGTGTCCGTCAGTTTGGAACGAGGAATGTTAGCTAGGCTTCCCTCCCAGTTTGAGTCTTCACAGATGAGCTCCATAACAAGATCAGAGGGATTAAAGCAAGATTCCAAGAGTTCAAAGTAAGAACAAGCATCTACCTCCCCTAGCCCATATAATTGCTCGATTTGAGCAATCCCAAGGGTTACTCCTTTACTCCGAATGAAAACTGTCTGTCTGGCCGCATTTATGGCATTAGCATAAACTTCCTGGACAATAGCCGGGTAGAAGGGAGGTTTGTTAGTCACCATCTCCCTCCGTCCCCTAGGATCAACTTGCTCATTTGGGATAGGAAAGTAATTCCCAAAACTCTTTTCGGGGATTATCTTCCTCCGAGAGGTTGTGGAGAAGATGTGGTGCTCGGCTTTAGTGGAGGAGAACCTCATTTTGTTGAAGAATCCTTCTGAAGATGAAGCCTTCGCCTTTTTACGAGGAATTGCCTTCTTGCCAGACAACATGATGTAAGAGAGAAGAGGATTTAGAGACTTAGAAAGAATAGGAGAGATTGGAAACTTGAAACCTGAAAGTGCAATGGAAAATTGCTCATATCCTCCCCTATAAATAGCCAAAGAATTCAGTTAAGGAAATGGCACAAGGATTTGGTCAAAAGATTCCTTACATGCCATCAATGTGACTATCCAAAAATAGGAGGGGTGAGCAGCTTTTCCAGCCACCTTTTGACTGCCTAGGAATTCCAAACAATAGCATTGAGTAGCTGTATTGGATTCGCTAGGCAGCTCTGACCAACACAGCTGGAAGGAGTAGCTGCAGTGCACTGGAGCGATAGTGTTTCTTACAGCTGTTCAGTCATGCGCCATAGCGCGCTGTAGCAGTCAATGTTTCGAAAAGCTCCCGCTATAGCTCGCTAAGACGCGTAGTGGCGCTTAGTTCCCAATTCTTTTTTTTCTTAGGTCTCCCAAAAAGTGCTTAGTTTAATGTCTTAGCTAGACTCGCACAAGTATTAAACAATGGGATATGGAGGTTTTTCTTTCCATAACCTTGAGGTACTCGAGTGAGCATAACCCTTTAGTGTGCTCCCTTCCTTGGAACCATCCTTTCAAAACTCGGTCTTTTGGGGACTCTTCTTTTTTCTTTTCCACTTCTAGTTTTTCTTTTTCTCACGCCCTCCTTACTCTCCTTTTCTGACGAAGAGTTATAGCTATTTTCAGAAGTCATCTCTCCCAGACTTAGATTTTCAAAATCAAGGTCAATCTTCGTTCTTTCTTCTTTTCTCCTCACCTCATCCTCCGTCATTCTTTGTTGAAAACAGGTGGGTTTTAGATCAATCAGCTCTGAGTGACAGATGTCAATAATAGTTTTGGTGCTCATTAGAAAGAGTTCCTGAATATATTAGTGGAGTTTTTGTTCCATTTGTTCCACTCGCACACAACAAAATCAGTCTAAATATTGAAGTTCCCCAATCCTACGGCAACGTCCTTAACTAATCCTAGAGGGGTCAAGGATTCAAGATTTGTAAATTCTAAAATCATGGAGGTGTACTCTATTCCTCCTTCCTTCAGATGTTCATATATATGGTAGGGCATAATATTGACTGAAGCACCAAGATCACACAAGGGACCTAAAAGTACTTCATTCTTTATTATGCAAGGAATGCATAACCTTCCAGGGTCATCACATTTAGGAGCTATTAGCTTCTCACACTTGGTTCCTCTCACCCCTTCTCTACCCTCTAGCTCTTCTTCAATACCATTATAATTCTTAGTTTTGTATTTTCCATCCATCCCTTCAGAATGGATCACACTTACTAACTCCCTAGAATTTACTTCAGTAAAAATGGGTAGAGCTCCTTACTGCTAGGTGGTCAACTGCTTGGAGATCTACCCCAGTTGAACTTCAATGTTTCTTAGGGATGCCTCTATTCCTTGGATGGAGGCATCATGGAGGGTAATAGTAGCTTCAGTGCGGCACATGAATTGAATTGTTTTTGCCTTAAAGTAGTTAAAGGCTCCTTCCAAATTTGATGGGTGATGATTCAGATTGTTTCCATTATTAAAGCCATGTTGATTCAATGAACTCCCCCATTATAATTTCCGTTACTATTGTTGTTACTCCACGAGAAATTTGAGTGGTTTTTCCACCTAGGGTTATAAGTATTAGAGTAGGGGTTATTCAAAGTATTGTTGTTTCTTAAATAGTTAACTTGTTCTGTGTTCAATTGCATGAAAGGATTATTCAAGTTGCAGTTTTCACTCACGTGTCTTCCCCCAAATAACTCATATTGAGTTTCTTGAACAACATTAACATTCATTTTCTCAATTCGTTCATTTAAGACGTGGATTTCATTTTGCAGTGCTGTTATTTGATTTGATTCATTCATTTTAATTAATTTCTTTTTAAGCCTTTCAGAAGGCCATTGGTATGCACTGTTTGCCATTTCTTCTAAGAGTTCATATGCCTCTTCTTGGGTTTTGTTGCTAATTGAGCCTCCAGTTATTGCATCAATGAGAGTCTTTGTTGGAGCATTCAAATTATTGTAAAAGGTTTGAACTTACATCCATAAAGGAAACCCATGATGTGGGTATTGCCTTAAGCACTCCTTAAAACAATCTCAACCATTGTACAATGTCTCCCATTAATACTGGTTAAAGTTAGTTATCTCAATTCTCAAGCGAGCAATTTTCACCGGAGGGAAATATTTGGCTAAGAATTTCTTAGCAAGATCATCCCACATCCGGATCGAGTCTCTCGGGAGAGAATGAGATAAATTTTGGCTCTATCTCTTAACAAAAATGGAAAAAGCCTTAGTTTAACTGCATCTTCAGAGACATCGTTAAACCTGAAGGTGTCACAAATTTCAAGGAAGGTTGAAATATGTGAGTTAGGATCTTCTGTGGCTAATCCATCAAATTGATTATTTTGAACCATACTTATAATGGAAGGTTTGATTTCAAAGTTATTTGCTTCGATGTTAGGCCTAATAGCATGGGAGATTCCCCTTACAGTGGGTAGTGCATAGTCACTAAGTGCTCTTCCCCCAGGCTCTCTAAGATTTTCATTAAAATTTTCCATAATGGCTTATTGATTTCATAGAATATTTTGTTCTCTTCTAGCTTATAAATAAGTTCTTTCAATTTCTGGATCAAAAAGATATTTAGTGCAAATTTTTCTATTCATACAAGACAGAAATTAAGCTATCAAGAATCAAATATAGCAATAACATTTAATGAATTAGCAAACTAAAATAAAAGACAGAAAAGTAAATGGTTAGCTCCTATAATTATAAAAACAAAAATTAAAATTATATGCAAAGGATTTGCTTAAATCACTATTTACTAATAAATTCTCCTTAATATGAAGCAATTATCAATTCCCTGACAACGACGCAAAATACTTGACAGACTGTAAATTACACGTCTACGCTTGCACGCAAGTATACATTGTCTGAAGTAATAATTTGGAATATGAGTTCCGAGATTTATCATCATCAGGGAATTAGGTGTTTTGTTTCTATGGTATATTTATGTTCCATAATATTTAAACTATGTGTGTTTTGTTGAATTAGTTTCTAAACAAGCATAACAAATCTTAGTAGAAAGTAACTATGATAAAAAGGAGAGGAGAGTTGGGTCTCTCCCACATCAAATGTTAGGTGACTCATGTATGATGATTCCTCAGGCATTAATCTTTGTTACTTAATTTTATGTAACTTATTCAAGTGCACATTGTCCACCTTAGAGTTTAACTCCAAGATTTGAAAGTTCAAATCTCGTACTTGAAATAAATACACAGTCAGTTTTATTTCAGTATAAAGACCCTTATAAGATTTTAGATTATTGGTTTTCCTTTCATTCCTAGTTTCTAGATATGAGAGTTGTTTCTTTATTTAAGATCTTACAAGTATTGATTCCACTAAGAGCATCATGTGCATCATGTGCATCATGCGCAGTTTAGATAAAGGAGTGATTTCATTTGGGCTCAATGACTATGTCACCTCATTCATGAGATTTCAAAAAATCCATTCCCTCCCATCACGTATGTTGAGCAGCGGAGCTCATTTAGTAGGCCTTAGCTCACACGCTTCAACACTTTAGTTGAACATAGATCAAGGTGCACTAAGCTCAAGAACTTTCTCACATAGTTCTAAGCTTTTGTGCACTCATGAATCTAGCTCCAAACTTAAGGGTGAGCTATGGAGCACAAGACTTCTTAGTCCTGGAAGTCATTTAGTCCTTCATCATTTGGTCTATATTCAAGTCCATAATAGTCCTTTTCATTTCTTTAACAAGTTATTTAATTTACAAATTCTTATTAGTGCCTGAGGAAATTTTTTATACATAATAATCTCTTTCAATTCATGTAGGATTGCCCCAACCCTCCCCAAGGGGGAGTTTAGCTCTCCATTACACTAGAGATAAAAAAGAACGCATACATGGATAAAGACACTTTCATGATTAACTAAGAAAAAAAAAAGACAAGAGTTAAAGAGTACTAGGAAAGTTCCTTTGATAAAGTTCCCCAGATTTCTCCTCTTCTTGCTCTTGATTATTTCTCCTAGGTCCATAGTATTGCCTTTCTTCCTTCTTCTCCTTGGAAATAGGAGTTCTTCCAGCCTTGGAGAGTTCTCCTTCTCTCCTATGTAGCCCTCTCCTTATTTAGGATTTTTCTTGAGCAAAGTTGGGAACCCTTCTTAAGTAAAGAAGAGCTGTATTAATAGAGGGGCTGCATTCCTCTTCTTCCTTTTCAATATCTGATATGATGATTGCAAATCCAACTTGAGGGGTGAAGTGACCTCTACTTTTCCATTCTTTAATCTCCACACCACTTCAAAATGTCATTTTTCCATTTAAAAACAATCCTGCTGCAGAAGGAATGATGGCTGGGAAATAAGGAGCAGGTTGGGGGTCTTGTTTAGCTGCAATAAATGAGCCGTTCACATAGAAATTTGGCGCGCCACTGCAGCTTGCTATGGTGCACTATAACGCACTACAGTAGTCGAATTTCGTAAAGTGGTCTACGACAACGCGCTGTGGCGTTCTGGGCTTTTTCTTTGATGGTCAGCTAGAGCACGCTGGAGTGGGCTGTAGCGCGCTGCAGTAATCAAAGTTTGTGGAGGCATATGCTGCAGCACGCTATCGCAGACAGGTTCCAGAAGGTTGTTCTCTATAGCGCACTATAGCGCTTGAGCCCCGCAAGTTCTCCCGTTGTGGCGCGCTATAGCGCTTGAGTCCCACAAGTTCTGCCGCTGTGGCGCACTATAGTGCCTGAGTTTCACAAGTTTCCCCGCTGTGGCACACTAGAGCGCCTGAGTCCGCAAGTTCGCCCGCTGGGGCGCGCTACAACGCGCCACAACGGATTTCTTCTAGAAATTTCTGGGCTTGCATTTTTCTTGAAAATAGGCAAAATTTGATCAAGAAAGTTATTTCAATATGAAAAATGAATGAGATTTATCATTTAAGATATAAATTATGGATTTATCACAGCCCCCCACTTAGACTCTTGCTCGTCCTCGAGTAAGTTTTCCCACTGTAGCACTTATATCTCATGTTCGGACCAGCTGCAGTGCGCGGTGGCGCCCACATCTCGAGTTGGAACCTGCTGTGATGCGCGTTAGCATCCACATTTTGAATTTCATGCATCTTGGGAAGGACCCGCTGCGGCACGCTCCATCACCAATTTTTTTGCGGTGCGCTGTAATGCCTGTGTTGTTGCTGGACTTCACTCCTTGTTTCAATTTGCCTCAAAACTTCCCTTAAGTTTGCCGGAGCACCATTAGCATCTCCATGACGGACTAAATGGTCTCCACAATACAACAGAACCATATGCATAGGCAATAACCCTTGTAAGGTATTAGTTGATAATGGGGCAAGTCATTCCTTCGTGTTTGAAAGTTTTACCAAATATGTGAACATACCCTTCTACAAGTTAGCTAAAACCTTAAGTTTTGAACTTCCTTCTGCAGCCCAACAAAGTGCAGCTAAATTTTATAATCTTAAGATCTCTTTGAATAATAAAACCTTTCAAGCCAAGTTAGTGGTTTTTTCTATAGTGAACTTTCATATCATATCAGACATGAATTAGTTTAGCATGCATGATGCCACCAACAATTTCCAAGAGAATAAGTTAACCTTGTATTCGCTTGGTACTACTGAAACCTTTGTAGGAAGGCTTAGTACCCAAACCTCATTAATCAATGCAATTAAAGCCGAGAAATTGATAAGTAAAGATTGTATTTCCTATCTAGTCACTATAATGGGTAATGCCAAGGAAGACATTTTGCTTTCTGATAATATAGTCATGAACAAATTTGCTAATGTCATTCCTGAAGATTTTCCAGGGATACCTCCTGCTTATGAGGTAGAATTTTTTGTTGAACTAATTTTTGGAAGCCAACCTATATTTAAGGCAACTTATAGAATGGCGCCCAAGGAACTGTATGAGTTGAATGAGAAACTACAGGAGCTATTAAAAAGAGCTTTATTTGGCCAAGTATGTATCATAGGGAGCACTTGTTCTTTTTGTTAAGAAGAAAGATGGTTCTATGTGAATGTGCATAGATTACCATGAATTAAATAAAGTAACCATCAAGAATAAATATCCACTTCCTAGGATCGATAATTTGTTCAATCAACTTGCCAGTGTTGTTATCTTTTCAAAGATTGATTTGAGATCTAGATTTCACTAACTACGAGTGAAAAATTTTGATGTTGAGAAAACTGCTTTATGTACTCGCAATGGAAATTTTTAATTTTTAATGATGCCATTTGGACTCACTAATGCTCCCTCAATTTTTGTGGATCTAATGCAGCACATTTTAAAATCATATTTAGATAAGTTTGTTATCATCTTCATTAATGATATTCTTATTTATTCTAAGAGTCAATCAGATCATGAAATTAATCTTAGATATATTCTTGAAACCCTCAGAACTCATAAGTTGTATGCAAAATATTCCAAGTGTGAGTTCTGGTTAAAATCATGCATTCTTATGGCATGTTCTCGATGCCAAGGAATTTGGGTTGATCATAATAAAGTAAGTAATATTCATGAATGGGCACAACCTAAGTCAGTACAGATATTCATAGCTTTTTGGGATTAGCTAGCTACTATAAAAAGTTTGTTAAAGGATTTTCTCATATCGCATCTCTGTTATCTAAACTCAAAAAGTAGTTCCATTCATTTGGGACACTATTTGTGAGGAAGCATTCCAAAAGCTCATGGATGAAATCACATCTACTCTAGTGCTGGTCCTACCAAAAGAAGGACTATGTTATCAATTCTACAAAGATGCATTTTGGATTGGTCTAGGTTGTGTTTTAATGCAAGAAGGAAAGGTCATTGTATATGCCTCTTATCAATTAAAGCATCATGAGAAAATAATTATTTTGTGCACAACCTTGAGCTTGCAGCTATTATTTTTGCTTTGGACATTTGGTGCCATTATTT
Source organism: Gastrodia elata (assembly GCA_016760335.1). NCBI lineage: Eukaryota > Viridiplantae > Streptophyta > Magnoliopsida > Asparagales > Orchidaceae > Gastrodia > Gastrodia elata. The sequence continues at coordinate 26,491,504 of CM028676.1, read as the reverse complement.
GTATAGCGCTCAATGTGCCAATTTTACGGACCATCAAATCCTAAAATACATCTTCACTCAATATGATCTAAATTTTCATCGGAGATGAATGTTAGAATTGATTATTAATTATGATTGAATATTCAGTATCAACTAGGAAAGGCGAACATTGTAGCAAATGCACTTAGCCATCATGCAACTCTTTGTGCCATGATCGCTGAAAGCCGTATTGAAGGAGAGTATCGCAAGCCGTGTACCAAATTTGTCAGAGGTGATATACTAAATCAATTGATTGATTTAAGTTCAGTAGAGTTAACTTTTCTCAAAGATGTAACCACCTCACAAATGAAATATGAAGATTATCTGAAGTTCATGGCAGAAATTGAAAGTGGCTGCCATTTTGATTTGTATTTGTAAAATAATGTGGTATATTAGGGAAATCGGCTTTGGATACCAAAATCTATACATCAAGAGATCCTTATTGAATATCACAATTCTGGGTGTAGAATTCATCCTGGAAGTGCTAAGATGTATCAAGACTTGAAGCAGTCATTTTGGTGGCTAGGAATGAAGAGAAGTATCGATGAATTTGTGGCAAATTGTCATTCTTGCAACCTAGTCAAAGTTGAGCATCGGAGGCCTGGAGGTTTGTTGTATCCATTGAATATTCCTGAATGGAAATAGTTTGACATCTCAATGGACTTTGTAATGGGATTTCCTCGCACAAGATCGATTGCCTATGCAACATGGGTCATCATTGATCATCTGACCAAATCTGCACACTTTACTCCTACATATTAGACTGACTTTTTGGAGAAGCTTTCTAGGCTTTATATTAAGAAAATTGTCAAGTTGCATGTCATCCTATGTCAATCATATTAGATAGAGACAGTTGGTTCACTTCCAAGTTTTGGCAGGCAGTGCACTAGGATATGGGAGCCACCTTAGCAATGAGCACGACCATTCATCCTCAAACAAATGGCAACACTAAAAGAGTGAACCAATTTCTTGAATATTTGCTAAGACTCTGTACTTTGAACTTCAATGAAAACTGGGAATAGCATCTGCTGTTGGTCGAATTTGCTTATAATAGCAGTTTCCAGTCTAGCATAAAGATGGCTCCATATAAGATGGGGTATAGGAGAAACTATTTCACTTCGTTGTCTTGGTCTTAAATTGAAGATGTCCAGTTGTATGGGTTTGAATTAGTCGAAGAAACCAATGAGAAAGTCAGACTCATTCTACAAAGGATTCAAACAACTCAAAACGAAAATCAAACTAATAACTTCTAGGTTTGCTTAAGGGCAATAAGGATTTTAAGTTTTACTAAAAGGCTAGACTCCTTTAGAAAGCTAATTAATATGTAGTTGGAATCTAGAAGGGCTAAGGAGAGGTTTACACTTGAATAGGGTAAGTTACCAATCCTAGCTCAAACCAACACTTAAAGGTTCTAAGGATGTGTCATACAAGAATATGCAGTTATTTAGCCAAAATCTCATTCTAAGGTTTTAAAGTCACTACATAAATATAGGTGTTCATACCATTTCTAGGGTTTCAATATACACTACCTTTTCGATATTGAATCAGTGATTTTAAGTTTAGTGAACTACTCCTCAAGTATCTACCTATAATTTCCATAGCTAAAGTTCACTTCCTAAGGTGTCCTAAAGGTCCAAACCAAGACTTATGTTTGTTGTCCAAGGGTTAATGACCTAAATCATGCAAGCTATAATTCATGATAAATACATTTAATGTTAATTAGAAGTGCCAGAAATGCCAATTCTCCAAATGATGTTCAATTGAACTGAAAACAACAAATAAAGATTCCTTATATCATAAGGAGTGAAATGATACTAAGTAGGTTCAATTTGGACATCAATCACCAAATTAGAGTTTTTAGGACACCTAATTATAATTAAAAAGTTATTAGCAAAACTAGTCATCAAAACCTAAATTAAATCTCATATTATTTTTCCTATCATTTTTTTGATCAAAATTATATATAATTTTGCTATATTTGGATAAGTATTAACAAAGTTATTAATTAAATTAGATTGGACAATTAAATTTTTACTGTTATTCTCTAAAGGCTAATGTTCCTGCATGCATATGACAAATGGCACGCACACCTGATAAACTGTAAATACACATCTGTGCTCTCACATAAGTGTACATGGTCTAAAGTAATAAGGGATTGTGAAGTTTCGAGATTTATCATCCTCTAGGAACAATTTCCTTCTATTACTAAAGTATGTTTGATTTAGTTAATGTTCAAGTGTTCAATAAGTGGTTGTTTATGGTACTAGTTAGGTAATCAGAGTTTATTAGGTTTGAAACTGTGTTTAGAGAAAGTAGGGAGAGTTGAGTTTAGCTATGCAATTCCTTGAGCTTTCATGTAAATACTCTTCTTTATTAACTTATTGTCCAATGAATTACATTTTGTAATTATTAATCAAGAGATGTAGCTTTCTCTAGGAGTTCCCCCCATGTGAGCTAAGTCTTGCCTAGTGCTCAGAGATGAACTCATTAAGGTTCAACCTTGGCACTTAGACACTCATGTAATCATAATAGAATTTAATGCTTACGTCTAAGTTACGAAATCTATATTTTTAGTTATGCATCGCATAAGATTGATTTCACAGATGGCTCAAATGTGTCAATTCTAGGTCTAGCAAAGAAAATGAGCTATATAGCTAATGTGTTATGTCACTTCACCTATAACACATTATGCATCTAGATCCTCGTGTAAGCCTATAATGAGCTATGGAGCTCTACACACTGCTCTTGGCTAACATGCGTCAACCTCTCAGCTTAGCAAAATAAGTGTGCATACAATGCTCACAGAGCATGTCACTGGGATCTAAGTTGTTGTGTGCTTACAGCGAGCAGTGGAGCTTAGAGATCATTGGTTATTCTACAACTCTAATAATTACTTAATTCCAAGGATTAGCACTGGTCATTTCTACACAACAAATGTTGTCACAGACATTCGCAGTGTGAATGCTCAAAATGCACACCCTAGCTTCTAAGTGGTTCAAAGGTTCGATAGTTTTGCAACATAAAATCATCCTTGTGTTAAATATTGTTTTATTAGATACTACGCTATCCAATTCATCATTCTCAGCAATCAATTACAAGAAAATGATTAATAGGTTTCCATTAATATTGAAGAGTACAAATACTACATTCCCAATTCATTACATGCATACGCCCAACCATCCCTAAGGAGGGTAGGCTGCCATTAAAAAAAAAATACAAGGACAGCTACTAAAAATTAGGAGCCTTTGCATGGCTCTTACAGAAAAGAAAATGATTGAGAGGGGGATACAATACTGGGGAACTTCTATCGCGTTCGTTAGGCTTTCTCTCTATCTCTGAGCTCTTTCTCCCTTCAGTTTCTTGTGCATGATACTTTCTCTTTTAGTGCATACCTTATCTTTCCTTGGGTAGGGGGACTCTCATTCCTAATTTTGTAGCAGCCTCAAACTTTTAGAACTTTGAACTGCAAACTAGCAACTCTTTTCTTAGCCTTTCTCCTTAGCTTTTATAGTTCTGAGTCACTGCCAACACCATTTACATATGCTACCTTTGTTCTTCCCTTAAGATTTGAAATTATTCTACTATGTCTCTTGAAAATAAAGAGATTTAATGGTTTGCAATAAATAGTTGGACGTGGGAATAGCAATATTAATGTCTTTTTTCCTTCTCTAAGCTGTGTTAATTTTTTATTACTAGGCATGAAATACAACAGGCGCTATGGTGCCCTATAGTGCTGAGCATTATCTCGCAAGCGCTATAGAGTGCGGTAGTGCATTTTTCTCGGGTTGAGCCCACTAAGGTGTGCAGTAGCACTGCATTCTCGGGTCGAAACCGCTATGATGCTTGGTGACGCTGGCTTCTCGGGTTTAACCCGCTGCGACGTGTAGTAGCGCCCGGCTCTTTGTTGAGTCCTGCTGCGGCGTGTGGTAGCACCTTGCTCTCAGGTTGAGCCTTTTAAGGTGCCAGTAGCGTGCAGCTTTTGTACTTTGGCCAGATTTTGTTCATTTCATGATTATTGGGCTTTTATATTGAAATGTAAGGAAGCACAACTCAAACCATCAAAAGTTTTTGAAAATTTACTTAATTATTTGCAAAAATTGTCTATATCTATTAGACCCATCAATGCTCATCCTAAATGGACGCACACCTCCTCTTTAGGCCCGCACGCGGGCCGCGCCAACCAGCTTGCTGTCCAGAGCCCACAACAGAGCAAGTGAGTTAAGCTGACCCGACCAATACTTTGCTCCTGCCCTAACACCTGATGGCTGAAAATTAAGGCATAGCATAGTCAGCAATCCCAACCCCCTCACAGTGCAAACAACACATCAGCGTGAATCTCACTTTTAAGCTAACATACCGGACCAAAATGCATCACCCACTGGCAACTATAGCACCAACTAACTTAATGCGCTTACCTTGTTGTCAGGCTAGGTCACCACTGTGCATGATTGTTCATGCACAACAAGATGGGGTCAAACCAGGCTCAATTGAGCTTGGTCGACCTCCCTTCTATCGATCCTCATACAATAAAATTAACAAACAAATCAAGGTCAAATGAAAAAGGAAGGAGATTAATGAGTATCATTGGTACCTTGAATTCTTTGTTCATGGTAGAATGGGGTTAGGGCAAGCTGATCGATTCACCATAGCAGGAGCTCTCCACTTTGCACACATTAGGGAATGAAAGAATGGAGAAATTGGGAGGGCTCGAAGGGTTATGACAAGGTAGGGAAGGGGGCTGAGCTGGTGTTGATAAATCTAAGATTTATAGTTAAATAAGTGAACAAAAATAAATACTTTTCAGTTAGAAATGTATACTTTGATGTGTTTTCGTTGCTTTTCAAGATAAAAGATGAGCAAAGTAAAATCTGGCCTAAATATTAAATTCTGGAAAAAAACAACCCCAACATGCCCCGACGCGCCTCAATGCACTATGATAGACAAAAATACACGTCTGCATTTGCACGCAAGTGTACATGGTCTGAAGTAATAAGTGGAAAGTTTAGTTTCCGGGATTTATCAAACCTCAGGGAACGGTTGTTTTGATACGGAGTTGTATTTTCTTTCACTAATGTCTAGATGCAATTTTAGTTGATTTTTGTTGGTTCCTAATTAGCAATACACAAGACTTTTAGTAAAGATATGATTTGATTAAAAATGAGAGAGTTGAGATTTCATTGTAATATATGCAAGGGTTGGTTATATGACTTAATTGTTTGAATGTACACATTCAATTTAAGTGCTTAATTAAATAATGTGAACACCATTGGAATTAAAGTATCCTTCATGTATATTAGGTTCAAGTTTAGTGCATAAAGAGAACTTTTAATGGGTTCCTTTTTAGCACATAAACTCTTATGAGATCTAGTTTCACTAACTTGATTTTGACTACCTACTTCTAAGTTACCAAGAACATTTATTAATTTAATTGAACTCACAAGTAAGATCCCATTTACCATGCGTCATGCTTGATGGGAGGATGCATTGGGTCAATGGATTATGTCACATCATCCATTGAAGTTCCTAATGTCCTCTCATCCCTTCTACTTTGCTGAGCAGCAGAGCAAGGTTAATGGGGAACTTGGTTCTCAAACGTTAATCATTTGGGAGAGCTACTAAGGGAGGGTGCAAGTGAGCTTAAGAATTCTGTCACGTAATTCTCAGCTCTGTTCACACTACCTTCCTTGCTCTTACCCAATTGATGAGAATTGGAACACTAGCTCTTTTAATTATAATAAATAAGAATTCAATTCATTCAAGCATTCATTCAATATTAAAATTAATAATACAACAAATAGTTTTTCATTACAATTAAACAATATCATCATACATCAATAATTCTCTTACATAGTTCTATAACTACATCTCAACCCTCTCCAAGGGGTTCTTAGCCTTCCATTACTAAGTAAGAAAGAACATACATGTAAGGAAAAGTGAACATCGCTATCAGTTCACGGCAAGAAAAAAATAAAGGGAGTTTAGGAGAAGTACAAGGAATCACCCGAAGTTTTTTAGGGTTCTCTTTACTTTTTCGGCGCTGTCCTCCTGAAGCTCCACCCTTCATTCCTTGCTATCTTTTTTTCCTTCCTATTCTTGGTCCTCTCTTCCTCTTAGAGAGTTCTCCTTCTTTCTCTTCCTGTAGCCTTACTCTTAGTCTGTTGTGTAGCAAAGTTTGGAACCCTTTCAAGGTCTGAGATTGGCCCTTAAATAGGGATGCACTCAGCCTCAAAGCTTTTAATGTGTGACCTTTCCTCTTCCTCGATTTAATTCCAATCCCTTTTAATGTTTTTATCTGCTTAAACTATTGGGATTCAGCACGGATTTAATATATTAGTTTTCAAGAGGCTGGGGAGGCCAAAGGTCACATTTTTGTGGCCTTCCCTGTGCTTCTTAACTGCCATTTTCTGGAAAATTCTGGGTCGTCCGCTGCGGTGCGCTGTGGCAACATCATTTCAATTACTGTTCCGATGCGGCACAATGTGGCAGTAGTGCTCCTAACGTATTTCCTAAATATAAGTTAGTATCTTTTTCGTTTGGTCACTGCAGCATACGCTGAGGCGCGCTGTGGTGCACTACAGTGGACAACTGGTGGGGTCACTATTCAATTAGTTTTACTATAATTTTATAAAATGATAATTCACCCGCTGCAGTGCGCTACAGCGGATAACTTGCAGGATCATTGTTCAATTACTTATTTATAAGGTTTTAATAATTAACAAGAAATGACGTTGTAGCCCACTGCGGTGCGCCGTGGCACACTGCGACGTGCAACTTGCGTATTTACTATTTAATTACTCGTTTATAAAGTTTTAATAATTAATAAGGACTGACTCTGAAGCACGTTACGGAGCACCGTGGCGTGCTGCAGCGTGCAACTTGCATTTTTACTATTCAATTACTTGTTTATATAGTTTTAATTTATTCTTATCAATATGATGCTGTGGCGCGCTGTGGCAAGCCGTGGCATACTGCAGTGGTCTTGTTCCAGGTAAGGCATTTTTAAGGGGACACCATGGTGCGCTGCAGCACACTGGAGAGCGCTGTGGTGGTTTTTGTCCAGAATTTGTTAAATCAGCCTTTGCAGTTTGTTTTCTTCATTTTTCTGAAAATACATCAATTTCTACTCAAAGTATAGGGAAATATGTAGTGATAGGAATGTTTAAACACTAGATTTTTGCTACAAATTCCAGCTATATCACACCCCCACACTTAAATTCTTGCTCGTCCTTGAGTAAGCTCAATAAATTTGAATTTCTGAATTTGTCCTTGTCTAAGGATTCAATGCGTTAAGCTAAAGTATCATGAATTTGTATGTTAAGCATACTCTAGTCAAAATTACTTCATGTCTCAAAGTTCCACTACCCCTCCAATAGAGTTCATGTGTCTACACTTCCTTTGATTTTAGTGTTTAAATATAGGGAGGTGATCCTGAAATTCTAACCTTAATGATGCTGTTGGTGAGTCTTTTGAGTAGTGTGCTATGTGTGCTCTTTCTTATGATTCACAAGGATGTTTTAACATATTAGTAGATATATTTTTCTTCATCATAAATGCTCACTTTATTCATCATCCCTTTATATATCAAATTTTTTTTTTTCAGTTTCAAATTCTTTTTTAAAGGGAGAGCCATTTTTCTTCCTCCCTTAATGTAGTTCTTGTGATCACGAAGTCCTACAGGATCCTAGCAATTCAAATTATCACTCACCTCTTGCCACTTTGGTTTAATTTTTAGATTTTTCACCCCCACACTTAAACACAAGCACATTTCAATTTAAGTTGTGAAAACTAAGCTTAGTAGGCTCATGAACTTGATAAGGAGTGTGTCACTTGAATTCATTTTCATCTTATCTCAAACATGCTTGCATCTGAATTCTATACCATAAGTGTTTATTTTGATATTGAATTTAAAACTTGACCGCATTCAGAAAATTCTCTTTAGAGTTCAATTTTAGCAAAAATGTAGGGTGTGCGAAAAATGGAAGTTAATATATTGATTGAAATCAAAACTACAAAATAGAAAATAGAAAACAATAAAAATAGGAATCAACACAGCCTTATTAATCCTCAGTCTTCATCTTCCTCTCCCTCATAGCGATATGAATAATCTGCCGGCCAATCATCTTCCGAAAATGGTGCTCTTGCAGGAGGGCACGGGAAGCTTGACCCATCCGGTCCTCCATGCAAGCTCCACTCTTGGAACATTGTTCCAAGAGCTTCGTGGAATTATGTTTGGAATTCACATTGCCGGGCCATTTCTCCCTTGATGAAGCGCATGTCCTGTGCCAAGGAGATGCCCAAATCCCGCTGATGCGCATACATGCATGTCAGCATCCTATCAGTTGATGTTTGGCCAGCTGATGTGGAATCCTCGCCTTCTTCTCCCCTCCTCTTCTTAGCTCGCGCCCCCTCCGGGGCGCGACCGCTCATGTTCATCAATTTTAGAGGGGCCAAGGTGGTATCGCCACATCGTTCGGGAGGAGTTTCACCCCTTGGGCTTCACAGATTCCTAAAATTAGCGACCCAAAAGCAATAGCAGCACATGGCCCAGTCAAGGTGTTCCAGAGCTGCTCCTTTATAACGATGGAGATGAGGATATCTCCTTTCCTTTGTAGTGCACAAAGGAGCAGCGCCTGTGACCGGGTTACCTCACTGAGATGCTCAGATGGAATCACAAAATTGGAGATGAACATGTGCTAAGAATTGCTCGATTCCGTGAGGAGTGATTGAGGAATGTTGGCAAGGTTCCCTCTCTAACCAGAATCGGATCGGGTAATCTCGCTTGATATTTCTACTGGGTTGTATTGAGAGTTTAGCAGGTCAAAATATATACAGCTCTCCACCTCACCCAATATGTAAAAAGCTTTGATGTCATTGAGCCCAAACTCCACGACCTTTCCCCTCATAAAGATTTTGTCCCCCACCGCATTGATTGCGTTGGCGTACACTTCCTACACTAACGAGAGGAATATGGAGTTTGTGGGACTCACAAAATGGGTCCATCCTCAGTTAAAAATTTGGTTCAGGAGTACGGGATAAGGGAGCCCGAATCCCCGCTCGAGAATCAGCTTCCTTTTGATAACTACTTGATTGAAGCATTATTCTACTTCAATCGTAGAAAACTATTTTTTATTGAACATTCCACCAGCTGTGGAAGTAGAAGTGCCCTTGCTAGCGGCGGTTTTCTTTCCTGATGACATGATTCTCTAGATTATAGTGAGGGTAGATCAAGAGAATTTGTTTTTAAGGACAATTGAAGGGTTTTAGAGTTGAACAATTCAGGTTTCTAATGGAGTGCAAATTCAGCCCACCCCTCTAGGCCCTTTTATAGAGGGTTGAAAGAAAAAAAATTGGAAGGTTAGTTAAGCACACTTATGGCATACTAAGACATGGTCAAAGATGGATTCAATGCATGCTATAAGTGTGACTTAATTTCTGCTCAAAGAAGATGAAAATTTTCAGCTTTTCCCAGCACATTTGGGAGTTCCAAGGCACACTATAGCATCTTTAACTGCTTTGGGAATCCATGACAGTCAAATTTGCTTTAGCTGGGCTTCTTCTACGGTAGCACGCGGAGCGCTATGGCACCCTTGGAATAAATGTGCTAAGCTAGTCCGCTGCAGCACTCTGTGGCAAAGAAATCCGCCACAATGCGCTGTAGCAACGAAATCTGCTGTGACGCGCTGTAGCGGATACCGCTGTGGCGCGCTGCGGCGGTTTTCAAGCAGAAAAATTTTCAAAAATTTAAGAAGCGTTCCAGGGAAAATTATTTTTGGTTAAGATTGATTTTATTATACTTCTAAAACATAAATAAGGTAAACACAAAAAACTAAGTTGGGTTGCCTCCCAACAAGTGCATTGTTTAATGTCGTTAGCTCGACACATTCAAGGTCAACTTGTGTTTTCTTCCCTAGGAGATTTTTTTTTCACCCAAATTTTTAAAGGAGATGAGTGAGCACCAACTGAGGTTGGGCTCAAACTCATTCATTCACTACTGGACTCATTTTCTACCTCACCTTCCTTATTCACAATGGAGGTTCCTTTTTTCTTCTTTTTCCTCCTCCTAGTTTTTCTCTTTTTATTTTCCCCCTTTATGTCATTTCCTCCCAACAGGATATCTTGGTGATCTTCATAATCTACAACACTTTCTAGCTCATTCTCTCCTTCCAGCTCCTCATTCACTTTCTCTCATTTTTCCTTGATACTTATTTCCTTAAATAATGAAGGCATTAGATCACTCACTTCCTCTAGATCCTTGACCCTGACTGTCATAAGTCCCCTTTCAATATCTATGATAGCCCGGGAGCTGGCTAAGAATGGTCTCCCAAAGATTACAGTGGAGTTTTCATTCCAGCTGTCCCACTCACAAACTACAAAATCTGTGGGAATCACAAAACTTCCTATTCTGACCGGGACATTCTTGACAATTCCTAAAGGGGTTTGTGATGCAAGATTAGTGAATTCCAGAATTATTGGTGTCTCCATCATCCCCTTATTCCTAATTTGTTGTAGATGTGCCATGGCATAATATTCACCGAAGTCCCTAGATCACACAAGGGATCTAAAAGGACTTCGCCTTCGATTATGCATGGAATATTCAATCTACCTAGGCTGCCCTTTTTTTGTTGCTACAATCTCCCTTCTATCATTCAGCTTATGAATCCTTATTGGCACCGTCTTTTCCTTATTATTATGATCGATGCAATTTTTCTTTTTAGTGTCTACATTTATAACGCTCACCATTTCTCTATGATTTAATTCAGTTGAGCTAGGGAGCATACCTTGTTGTCTAGTAGACAGCTATTTAGAAATTTGTCCTAATTGAACTTCAATGTTTCTTAATGATACCTCAATTCCTTGAATGGAGGTTCATGGCAATTCATTGTTAATTCAGTCCTTTTCATAAATTGCATCATCTCATTTTTTAACACCTAAAATGATTCTTCCAAACTGCCATCTTATTTATTATTCTGATTTTGTTTATACAAATTGTTTCCATTGTATATTGGCTAATTTTGTTGTGGGGTATTGAGGTTTCACTGAGAATTCCCCTCACTCCAAGAAAAGTTGGGATGATTTTTCCATCCCAGATTGTAAGAATTGGAGCAGGGGTTATTGTGGGAGTTGTTGTTCATGTTATTATTTCTCATAAAATTTACTTGTTCCATTTGTGAGGGGGCGAATAGATTATTTAAATTATAGTATTCACTGTTATGGCTTCCCCCACACAACTCGTAACTAGTATTATGAACAACACTAACATTCATTGTCTTAATTTTATTAGTTAGGATTTATACTTCCCTTTGCAAGGAGGCCATTTAATTAGATTCGTTTAGATTGTTCACCTCCTTTTTGGTAAAGTTTAGCTGCTCAGTCGGCCATTAGTATGCACTGTTAGCCATTTCTTTAAGGAGATCAAAGGCCTCCTTGAGGGTTTTACTACTTAACGATTCTCCTGCTGCTACATCTATGAGGGTCCTTGTGGGTGCGATTAATCCATTGTAAAAAGTCTGCACTTGCATCCACAAAGAAAACCCATGATGCAGGCAATGCCTTAAAGCAGTCCTTAAAATGTTCCCAGCCATCATACAAGTTCTCACCATGCTGCTAAGAGAAGTTTGAAATTTCATTTCTCAGCTTGGCAGTCTTAGCAGGTGGAAAATATTTGGCTAGGAATTTCCTTGCCAAGTCATCCCACGTCCTTATAGACTCACCAGGTAGAGAACTGAGCCAAACTTTAGCTCGGTCTCACAGTGAGAATGGGAATAATCTCAATCTTAAGGCGTCATCGGATACCCCATTAAATCGGAATGTGTCACATATTTCTAGAAAAGTTGAAATATGTGCATTCGGGTAATTCGATGCCATCCCACTAAATTGATTATTTTGGATCATGTTCAAGGTGGATGGTTTTATCTCAAAATTATTTGCTTGTATAGGAGGTCTAATAATAGCATTTTGAACTCCTTATACCGTGGGGAGTGCATATTCTCTAAGCAATCTTCTCCTAGCATTCACCATAGGTTCTACTGGGTTCATATCTAATTCTTCCATTTACGTGTTTTGTTGGTTTAAAATGATTTGCTCTCTCCTAGCTCTCAAATAAGTTCTATCTATTTCGGAATCATAAAAGAATTCTATAAGATTTCTCATACTCATGCAGTTAAGGTGTTTATAGCTAGAATGAGTTTCAACAATCAATATTTAGCAATAAATATTCACCACAAATGACAGTAGAATTTTCAATAAGATAATATGCAATAAAATTTAGCACAAGTTCTTTTTAGAAAAATTTTCTAATTTTTCTCAAGCAAGCAAATAAAGAAATTAATTACAGCTATGTAAAAATATGCACAAGTTAGTTAGTTCTAAATCACTAGTTAATAGAGAATTATACTTGATACAAAACAAAAATTGTTCCCTGGCAACGGTGCTAATAACTTGATAGATGGAAATACACATCTGCGTTTGCACGCAAGTGTACGTGGTCTGAAGTAATAAGTGGAAAGTTTAGTTTCCGGGATTTATCAAACCTCAGGGAACAGTTGTTTTGATACCGAGTTGTATTTTCTTTCACTAATGTATAAATGCAGTTTTAGTTGATTTTTGTTGGTTCCTATTAGCAATACGCAAGACTTTTAGTAAAGATATGATTTAATTAAAAAGGAGAGAGTTGAGATTTCATTGTAATATATGCAAGGGTTGGTTATAAGACTTCATTATTTGAATGTACACATTCAATTTAATTGCTTAATAAAATCAAGTGAACACCATTGGAATTGAAGTATCCTTCAATTATATTGGGTTTAAGTTTAGTGCACAAAGAGAACTCCTTGTGGGTTCCTTTTTAGCACATAAACTCTTATGAGATCTAATTTCATTAATTTGATTTTGACTACCTACATCTAAGTTACCAAAAACATCTTTTAATTTAATTAATCTCTCAAGTAAGATTCCATTTACCGTGCGTCATGCGCTTCACATGCACTTTAGCTAGATAGGAGGATGCATTGGGTCAATGGATTATGTCACATCATCCATTGAAGTTCCCAATATCCTCTCATCCCTTCTACTTTGCTAAGCAGCAGAGCAAGGTTAATGGAAAACTTAGTTCTCAAGCATCAATCTTTTGGGAGAGCTGTTAAGGGAGGGTGCAAGTGAGCTTGAGAATTCTGTCATGTAATTCTCAGCTCTATTTGCACTACTTCCTTGCTCTTACCAATTGATAAGCATTGGAACACTAGCTCTTTTAATTAAAATAAATAAGAATTCAATTCCTCCAAGCATTCATTTGATATTAAAATTAACAATACAACAAACAATTTTTCATTATAATTAAATAAAATCATCATACACCAATAATTCCCTTACATAATTCTACAACTATATCTCAACCCTCTCCAAGGGGTTCTTAGCCTTCCATTACTAAGCAAGAAAGAACATACATGCAAAGAGAAGTGAACATTGCCATTAGTTCACAGTAAGAAATATATCAAGGGAGTTTAGGTGAAATACAAGGTATCACCCGGAGGTATTATGGGGTTCTCTTTACTTTTCTTGCAGTATCCTCTTGAAGCTCTACCCTTCATTCCTTACTGTCATTTCTTCCTTTCTGTTCTTGGTCCTCTCTTCCCCTTGGAGAGTTATCCTTCTTTCTCTTCCTACAGCCTTTCTCTTGGCCTGTTGAGTAGTAAAGGTTGGAACCCTTTCAAGGTCTGAGATTGGCCCTTAAATAGGGATGCACTCAGCCTCAAAGCTTTTAATGTGTGACCTTTCCTCGTACTCGATTTAATTCCAATTCCTTTTAATATTTTTATCTATTTAAATTGTTGGGATTCAGCAGGGATTTAATATATCAGTTTTCAAGAGGCTGGAGGAGGCAAAAGGTTATATTTTTATGGCCTTCCCCATGCTTCTTAACTGCTATTTTCTGGAAAATTCTGGGTTGTTTGCTGCAGCGCGCTATAGCGCGCTGTGGTGTGCTGTGGCAGCGCCATTTCAATTACTGTTCCACTGCGGTGCACTGTGGCAACGGCATTTCAATTCCTGTTCCACTGTGGCGCGCTGTGGCTGCACTGCTCCAAATGTATTTCCTGCACATAAGTTAGTATATTTTTTGTCCAATCGCTGCAGCATACGCTGAGGCACACTGCGGTGCGCTACAGCAGACAACTTATGGGATCACTATTCAATTAGTTTTACTATAGTTTTATAAAATGAAAATTCACCCGCTACAACGTGCCACAGTGGACAACTTACAAGATCATTGTTCAATTACTTGTTTATAAGGTTTTAATAATCAACGAGAAATGACGCCGTGGCATGCTGCGGTGTGCAACTTGCATTTTAACTATTCAATTACTCGTTTATATGGTTTTAATTTATTCTTATCAGTATGACACTGTGGCGCGCTGTGGCAAGCCATGGTGCGTTGCAGCAGTCTTGCTCCAGGTCTGTAGTTCTACTTCCAGGTAAGGCATTTTTAAGGGGATGCCATGGCACGCTGCAATGCGCTGGAGCGCGCTGCAGTGGTTTTTGTCCAGAATTTGGTAAACAGCTTTTGCAGTTTATTTTCTTAATTTTCCTAAAAAGACATCAATTTCTACTCAAAGTATAGGAAAATATATAGTTATGTGAATGCTTAAACACTAGATTTTTGCTACAAATTCTGGCTATATCTCGCTGCAAGGATCACAAGACCGGGAGCTAGATGCTATTGTGCGCTGAAGCAGATCAAGACAGAGAGCTCGGTTCTACAGTGTGCCGTAGCGGACACAAGACCGAGAGGTCGGTGCTATCACTCGTCACTGCGGGTACAATACTGAGAGCTCGGTGCTATTACGCCCCAAAGTGGATTAAGATAGAGAGCTCGGCATTACAGTGCCCCGTAGAGGATGCAAGACCAAGAGCTTGGTGCTCCAACGCGCCACAGCGGGCATAAGACAGAGAGTTCTGCACTATCCAACACCAAAGCAGATGTAAGACTCCACTCTATAGTGCGCCGCAGCGAGCACAAGACAGAGAGCTCCACGCTATTGTGCGCCGCAGTGAAAATTTACTTTGCAAAAATCCAAAAGCAGAACCATTGCAGTGCACCCAAGAGTGCTACAGCGCACTGTAGCGCCCATCAGAATTTCTACCAGAAATGAGCATTAAAAACAATATAGGGAAGGCCAAAAATCTCAAATACTTTATCTTCCTATAGCAGCCATTAAATCAAAATCTTTTTGATTCTCCTCCTTAAGAGAACAAAAAAATATGAAATTAAAGTTATTAAATTCTTGAGGAGATGAAAAGGTGGCTACACTAATGCTAAAGGAAGTATTCAGGATCTATAAAAGCTATGAGAAAAGACTAAGAAAGGGTTCCCCATTTTGACATTCAAGCTTATAATATTTAAAAATGCAATAGCTAAAGGAAGGAGAGAAGCCCTGCCCAAGGAAGGAATATACTATCACTAAAGGAAAGAGGAATATAGCTTAGGGAACAGAAAAGAGAAAGAGAACAGTGATTGAGAGAAGATATAGTGAGCGTGACAGCAGTTCCTAGTATTTTATCTCTATCTCTTTTCTTAATTTTTTTTACAAAGAACCATGCAAGGGTTCAATATCCTGAATTCATTTTCCTATGCTTCTTTTGTAATGGAAGGCTAAGCCCTCCTTGGGGAGGGTTGGGCCTAAACATGTAACGATTTAATGGAATTAAAGATGCTTATACTCAATTTGTCAATGAATAAATTTCTTTAGTCATTTCTTGATTATTGATTTGAAAAATTGCTTGGATGAATGAAATGCCATGAATGTATCTATTTAAGTTAATGCTTTTAAATTTGGAAAATATCAAGTAAGTTTATCCTCTTAGAACTAAGGATATGAATATAGAATGTCCTCGTCACGGATATCTATGATAATATTTGCTAAGAGAGGATGGTCAATATAAATCCTTAGGATTTTAAATGATGAACATAGTAATAGGAAATTAAATGATCTTAGAGCTCCACCGCTTGCCATTAGCTTAAGTTAGGAATATGTGCATAACTACGGAGAGCCTAGTGACAAGCTTTTGAGCATTGTAGTATTATTCCTTTAACTAAGCTGAGAAGTTGATGTGTGTGAGCTGAGAGCCACAAAATGTGCTCCATTGCTTAATCTAGTGTCATCCGGAATCTGTTGCTTCGTCTAAATCCTCCGCTGCGGATTGTTATCTGGATGTCCCAGTTATTATCAATACTGTTTCCTCTTTAGAGATTCACTCCAGATTATCACTCTTTGCTGAGGTCAGTGCTGGTTATGTTGACATGCACAGTCTCTGGGGTTCCTTGGCCCTGTTGGGCCCCTCCACCTCCTTCTGTGGGTGCCCCCTCCCCGCCCCGTCTAATGGCTGCTGACACTGTGCCTCGTCTCTGTCCAGCAATCCTATGATTTTGGGAGTTCCAGGAACTCGTGCTATGAAGGCCAAAGCAACGGTTTGAATCTTCTTTCAGATTTGCCCCTTCACACAGCCAGAACTCTAGATTGAGCTGCCTTTTCCCTACCTGCTGCTTCGCTAGGAAATTTGTGTTATGGATTATTCTTTTTTAGCCATCCAGGCTTATCTCTCTTTTGATTATAACTGTAAGCTCCCCAGGAGACTTATTGATTTTCTGTTTGATGCTACTGTGGAATTTGATCCCGGTTGAATTATTGTAATATTCTAGGTATTTATATTATATGAATAAATGAATGGGCTATGGCCGAACTTTCATGGAAGATGAAGTGTTGAGTGCTGATAGGTGATGTGACATAACCCGCTCTGCCTAATGACTCTCTCCCTTAGCTAAACTAAGGCAGATGGATGTGATGTTATTTGGTGGAATCAAGTTTGCATGATCACACAATTAAAACTATAGAATTTAAAACTTAGATGTAAGTATCAGATTTAACTAATATTGATCACATGAGGGTCTATGTGTTAGGATTGAACCTTCTTGAGTTTATCTTTGAGCACAAGACATAACTTAGTCCAAATTAGGGGACACTTTAAGGAAGACTATTGTTGCTTGATTATAACTAAAACATTTAAGTAATTTGACATTTAAAGATGATAATGAAGATTACTTTCAATGAATTGCATGTAATGCCAAACTACCCTACTTTTGCAACTTGTAATTTCTAATCAACGAAACTCTGATTGCTAAATTAGAACCAACAACACAAACTAAACCATTGTTTAAACACCAATGAAAACAAATAAACTTTAGTGACAAAACACTCCATTCTCAGTGCACGATAATTCTCAAAACTTCAATCCCTTATTACTTCAGTTCACATGCACTTGCATGTGAGCGTAGACGTGCATTTTTTAATTTGTCCAGTTTTTGGTGCTGTTGTGGGGGAACGGTGAATTGTTTCGTATTAAAGATAATTTGTTAGTAATTGGTGATTTGAAATTTTTATTACTGTACATATTTTTGTTGTTTTTGTAATTACACTTATTATTATTATTTTTTAGCTTAGTTCTTGTTAAACTAGTTTTTCTTCATCTTTATGTGATTGTTGTGAATTGTGCTCTTACTAGTAGAAAATTTAAATTGCATGAGTATAAGAGGTAACTCAAATTTTCTCTTTAACCCTAAAATAGAAAGAGCTTATTTAAGAGCTAGGAGAGAACAATTGATTATAAATCGTGCTCAATTAGAAATGGAAAATTTAGGTGGAAATCCAGTAGGAGAATAATAAGGTAGAGCTCTTAGAGATTATGCATTACCAATATTAAGGGGAATCCCACATGCCATAGTAAGACCAAATATAGAGGCCAATAACTTAAAGAATAACCTGTCAACCCTTAGTATAGTTTAAAATACTTAGTTTGGAGAGTTAGCCACCGAGGATTCGAACTCACACATCTCCAACTTCTTGGAGATTTGTGACACATTTAGGTATAATGGTGTTACTGATGACTCCATTAGACATAGGCTATTTCCCTTCTCACTGAGAGATAGAGGAAAAAGTTGTCTCAGTTCTCTACTAAGCAATTCTATTCGCACAGGGGACAACTTGGATAAAAAATTCTTTGCCAAATATTTCATAAGGCTTAATTCCAATAAGAAAGAGTTTAATAATGTTGATGAGGCTAATCAAATTCTAGCTCTCCAAAAGGAAATTAATACTCTTAATCAAAAAATTGGTAGTATTAACATTAATAATGAGCAAGAAATTTATTATGATTTGTGTGGGGGAAATCATTGTAGTGATAATTGTAATCTTAACAAACCATTTGCACCTTCTGAAACCATACAAGTAAATTTCTTAATAAACAATAACTCAAACAAAAATCATGGGCAAAACAACCCTTATTCAAACATGTATATTCCTGGATGGAGGAACCATCCAAGCTTTTCTTGGAGCAATAACAATACAACTGGAAACTTTAATAATAGCACAGCACCACCAAGGCAATGGCATAACTCTAATCATAATCAGCAACCCCAAGATCTAGGTCTTGAGGGAGCTTTCAATGCCTTCAAAGCTGAAACAACCCAATTTATGAAAAGAAAAAAAATAACTATAAGATGACACAATGCCTCAGGTCAAGGGATTGAGGCATCCCTTAGAAACATTGAAGTTCAATTGGGTTAAATTTCCCAACAGTTCTCCGCACGTCAGCAGGGAACTTTACTTAGTTCCACCAAAATGAACCCATGGGAGACATTGAGTGTCCAAAATTCTGATGGGTCAAAAAATGATTGCATAGGAACAAACTTAGATGGAAGATTTGAGGAAAAAAAAGTAGGAACAACTAACTCATAGATTGTAGAAGGAAGCATGATTGCTAGGAAGTGAGGACCTAGGGAGAATGAACATTCCTTGCGTCATTGAGGGCGAAGTTCTTTTAGATCCATTGTGTGATCTAGGAGCTTTCGTAAATGTGATTCCCTTTTATATCTATGAGAAGCTAAAAATAAAGGAATGGAGAGCACCCCAAAAATTCTAGAATTTGCAAATTTAGATTCAATGTCTCCCTTGGGTGCAGTTAAGAATGTTGTAGTGGGTCTCGGAAGCTTCATAGTTCTCACTGATTTTATAATTTGTGATGGGATAGATGGAATGTAAATTCCACTGTCATCTCTGAAAGACATTTTTTAGCAACTACCAAGGAAATCATAGATGTGGCAAGGGGGATAACTATAAAATAAATTGGGAAAACTAAAAATACTGATCTTAAGCCCACAATCTACAAGCAAAGGAATATGGAATTAGATTGGAGATGAAAACTAAGAGGAGAATCTCTTTCAAGAGATATGGAACTAGAGAATCATAAGCTTAATGATCAAAATTCTATGAGTAACAAAAGCACCTCATCTAGAAGAATTGCTAATGAATAGATAAAAAGTAAAAAAGAAAATTAGAAGGGGAAAGCGGAAAAATAAGGGCGCACGTGGACCAAACTCTGAGGAAAAAGAAGATGAAAAAGGGAAATCTAAGGAGATCAGTTTGAGCACAACACCTGTTAGTGCTCACCCGTATACTTCTAAAATTTGGAAAGAAAGACTTTCAAATAAATAGTTACCTAAGTTTTTTAAATGGTCGAGCTGACGACACTGAACCAAGCTCTTATGGGAGGCAACCCATATGTTCTTACCATTTTGTGTGTAGGAATAGTTAGTTTACTTAGCAATAGAGAAGTGCAACCTGATCAATATAATTGAAAATTTTGAAAATTAGTTAAACTTTAGGAAATACTCTTTCAACAGGGCTACAGCACTCCATAGTGAATTTCAACGCCGTAGCGCGCTGCAACGAAATTTGCCGCTATGGTGTGCCACAACGGAATTCAATGTTGTAGCGCGTTGGAGCAGAATTCAGCACTATCACATGCCTAAACAGAAACCTTGGCGCAATCATGCGCCGTAGAGCGCCACAATGTTTGAATGAGGATTAAAGAGAAATGTCAACAATTTATGAACCTATAAATAGAGGGGGTAGGAGAGGGTTGCTCGCGCACTCTTTGTGCTTGAAAATTTTGCCTGAATTTACATAACTCTCAAACCTCTCCTGTACTAATGGAATCCCAAAGAAAAGCATTGCGAACAAAGAAGCTGCAGCCTATACTTCCAAAATCTCATTCAACAAAAAAAGGTTCTCCTTGGAGGAGGCCGAGCAGCGCTTCATCCAAATAACTTCTAGAAGAAAGCTCATCCCAAAGAGGGGGTTTAAACTCCCTTTCCCTATTTTTCACTGTGATATATCATACTGGGGATGGGAAAACTTGGTTTTCCTGCAAATCGATTCTTACCCATATCTCGTACAAGAAGTTTACGCCAACACAGTCAATGCAAATGGGCATAAATATTTTGTGCGAGGGAAGGCCATAAATTTTGGGCTCGAGCAGATAGAGCAGCTTTATAAACTTAAGGCGGTAGAGGAGTGTACTTACCAAGCCTTACTAAATTATGAGTATGATCTAGCAACTCTAGCAAGCGCCCTCACCTCTCACAATGCTGGCTAGAGGGGGAACCTTGCCAACATCCAATGAGCCCTCCTTTGGAACTCATGCAATGTGTGGCATGTTCTTATCTCAAGCATAATAATTCCAGCTAGACATTTAAGTGAAGAGATTAGGTCAAGAGCAATTTTAATATGTGCAATTGAATGACCTAGAGATATTCATATCTCTAGGGTTTTTTTTTGAACAACTTTGGAATGTCTTGACCAGGTCGTGCGCTGCCTTAGCTTTTGGATCACTAATTTTTGGGATATGCCTTGCCCAAGGGGCCAAGGTGTCATCTAGCAATGTGGCAATTCCTCCCCATGTCCCTCTTACCTGAAACAACTTAAACGTTCATTTTTAAGAGGGTAAGAGGAGCAAAAAGAGAAAAGGGGAGGAAGGCGAGGCTTCATCTTTGTCCAAAGTAATGTTTTCACTTAAGCAATTACAAAAAAGGAATGAATAAAATGAGGGACTACCAAGTACAAATGGGGAAGTGTTTGGCAGCTGACATGAGGTTCTATAAAGCTGAAATGTCCAACAAATGCCAATTTCAACATGACTTCCACTCAACTCTCGAAATAATGTTTTTGAACTGGAGCTTGCATGGTGGTCTTGTTGTTTTATCTATTTCAACATGGCTTCATCCTTCCACAACCCCTAGCTTATGAACCCCCTTCAAATACCGAATGACTAGAAGAAAATGAAGATGAAGAGGAAGAAGAGGAAGAAAAATATGAAGATGAATGATCAAGTTGTTCGTGTTCTTGTTGTTTTATCTTTTCTTTAATTTTCTTGTCATTCTATTCTTTTGTTTTTTTTATTAATAAATCTTTGTGCATTACATTCCCTCCAATTTTATGTAAATTGAACATTATGATCCTTGCATTTATCTGAAGTTTGAAGAAGCTAAATTCAATGGATGATGGAACATGTGAAAGATTTCAATATCTTAATTTTCTTAACAAAATGTGAGCAATCAAAATGAAATAGCTCTAAAATTTTTCATGTTGAATTGATTTACTCTCAAATCATTACATTCTTCATAAATCAAAAATATATGATGCTACAAATCTATGTGTGGGGGTGAGGTTAATGAGCTTGATTTAGAGAAGTGAGAAATGGTATACTAAGAATGTGCTAGGCTTCTGTAGGTGTTACTGAACGCAATAAATAATCGACGATGATGAAGAAAATTGTCTCTCCCTTGAACTAAATGCAATAAGAAAATTTAGGGATGAAAAAAATCTCTTCCAAAGTGAAAAAACTAAGAAAAATAGGAGGAAGAAAAATATCTCTACTAAAAAAATATTGTTGTTTATAAGAAGAAGCACAAATAGCACAAGAAAATTCTAACACAATGAATCTGGCATGTCTTAGTTAAGCAATCCTAAAAACTCCCCCCAAAAATTAAGAGTATAGCTTCATACATTTTGAAGGAAGAAACTAAAATAGTAAAAAGAGAGGAAAACATTGGCATGATATTTTTTCTTAGAATTTGAGTTTCGCTGATCATATTGTTTAGTAAAATATTAAATGATGAAAAAAAATGAAAAACACTTCACACATATCTTGTTGAATTATGCAATCTAAAATTGATTGGAATTCATCATTCTACCACTACCAATAATATTGCACCAATAGTTCATGATCCATATGTTCCTCATACTATGCATCAGTGCACTCATGGATTGCTGCATGGTTGCTTAAGTATAAGGCATTCCAATTTCAGTAGGAACCTATCTCCAATGGACATAGCCAGTTGGCTCATAATGGTGGAAAAGAGATTTACAAGTAAGTATCAAGTGCCCTAACTCTGAGGTGATTCATCTTATGACTCACCTAATTCATGCTTAGTAATGGTGGGATAACATTAGTAATACTCGCTTCACCGACTACGACATTAAAGATAATCCTTGGGATACATTTGTGGATGTCTTCAAAGCAGATTTTATCCCTTCGCCCGCACAAAATATTATTGAAGATACCTTATTAAGAATGTAGCAAGGCTGTCTCCCTATCTTAGTATACAAGATGGAATTCAAGAGATTAACTCATTTTGTTCTTGATTAGATATGAACAGAAGCTGCAAGGTGCCATTGATTTTATAGTGGTCTGCGAGACTCTATCAAGGAACACGTAGTCCTTTTGTGTCGGACTAACTTTTCCCAGCCTGTTTAGATAACAAGAGTGGTGCGGCACCACTAGTCAAAAAGGATCTAAAGCAAAAAATGCATGCAATGCCTAGCCACCATGGCACATCTAAGAAGCACTGGCTGCATCATGCCAACAATTATTATATTTAAGCTGCCTCTCCCTTTTAACCAATCAAGGGTTATAATAGACACCATCCCTATGGTAAGTGCTATCACTTTGGACATTATTATTTCACATGGGGTTTTCAAGGCTGCCTGTTTAATCATTACACTCAGTAAGAGATGGTGGATGGTGTTCTCATCAACCATTCCCATTGGAACCAAGTCTTTATTGTTGTACCCTTAAATAATAAATATCTAAGGATGGAAATAATGCTACCTCCTCTAGATGAAGTTTTTGAACCACTGAAGGAGAAAGCTACTGCTCCAAGAATACAGAACTAGAATAATTTAAGGAAGCTGGTCAATAATTGTCCAGCTGGTCCTGCCCGTATGTACGCCATAACTCCTCTTGAAGCTATAAAAGATAATAATGTGTTTCCAGCTACACATTTTTGAACCGATGTTCTCTTACAAAATAATTTATGTTCCTGAACATTTTATTATTGCAAGTAAGTAATGCATCAAATTAATCAATCATAAGAATATTATGCTCAAATGATAAACCCTACAATATGTTATTCGATACCAGGGCTAGTCATTATTTTATGTTTGAACAGTTTGCTAAAACCCTCAACCTGCCTTCAAATAAGCTCACAAAATTAAATATTGAACTTCCTTCTGGATCCCAAATCAGTGCACATAAATTTTGTGATATTAAAATTCTCTTAAAGGATCAAGCGTTTGAATAAAAGCTTATTGTTCTACCTATAGCCAATTTTAATATCATACTCCTTATGAATTGACTTAGTAGGGATAATGCAATTATTAATTATTTAAAGAAGAAAGTCACGATTCATTCTCTTAGTAAGCTAGAGAATTTTATAGGGAAGATTAGTATTCAACTGTCTTTAATCAATGTTATTAAAGCGAAAGTAGGATCCATACAACTCAAGATTGACAAAGTAAGTATCGTGATGTTCTTCATTATCCTCTGGAATTCAATGTTAGATATTTTGTGTACTTAAACGTTTGTCTAATGAAAGGCATTTTCATATTTGGAGTAGCAGGGAAACCCAATCTAGTATCATTGGACCTTTTGAAGAATCAACTAAAGTAGGATCTGCATTCTACATTCTTAAACTCCCACAAGATTTATGTGTAGTCCATAATATATTTATTATTTTATTGTAGAGAAGATCTCTCAAAAATACTTCTTACTTAGTTCAACTTCCAGTAGTAGATATTCAACCTGATCTTTCATATGCAGAAGAGCCAATTAAAATTTTAGTTTTCAATCATAGGCATCTAAGGAATTGTTACATTCCTATGGCGAAGGTTTAATAAAAGAACCATTCTCTTGAAGAATCTACTTGGGAAATAGAGGTAGATAAGTGTCCAAAGTATCCAAAGCTCTATAAAAATTATGATACTTTCCAATGTTATTTTAAATTATTTCTATCATTACATAAAATTTTCTACTCTCTATTTTCCCACTTGAGCAATGTTCAAGGAAGACATTGTTCTGAAGTGGTGGATTTATAACAACCCTAGGATGCTACCTTATTTTATTCAAGCTAAACTAAACCTTAATTATTATCCATTAGATTTAACTAGTCATTAGAACCTAACCCCAAAAATTTAGGGTAAATCAGACCACAAGTGGATTAAATGACTATTTGCCAATTTTAGGATCCTAAATATTATCTAAATTTGTTTGATCTCCAAATTAAAATCTGATTGCATTTTTAAATTCCTCAACCCCAAATTAGGTTTATAATTATTATATTTAATTAATGATATTAATTTAAATTCATATTCCAACGATCAGCTACCTTCAAAACAACAGAGGAAATTTGGGCCACTGAAGTGCATCTTAGCCTCAGATCTTATGGCAGGGGTGTGTTCTTGCTTTGATCTTTCATCAGCCATTAGATTGCATCAGCAATCCCATGGTTGAGAGCACTCCTATTTTTAGCCATCTAAAATCAGCCCATCTGCACCATTCCATCTTTTAATCAATTGATTTAACGGTCAGGAATAACCTGAGCTTTCCCATGCGCTTCTGACAGCCAACAGTTAGCCATGCTGAATTGTACGCAAATTTTTCTTGTCCCCATCTCATTGAGCTTCAACAAACTTAGCGAGGTGATCTTCCAAGTCTGCCCCTCCATGGCCAAACTCAATGTCCATCTCCACTCTCGAGCTGGCTAAAGAAGCCCGGCATGAGCTCGTCCCAACTGCGTCCATCTATAAATGGGACAACGAATTACACTATGAGCGCTTTGCCTGTATGTTACTCTTAGTCCTTGTAACTGCCTCTCCATCATCTAAGTATTTTCCTGCAGCTACCTAACTTCTTTCTAGGCAAGAAAGTGGGTGAAGATTGAAGATTAAGCTCACAGCTCCTTTTTGTAAGGTTATGGGGATCCCAATGACTACAAACAACTTCTAATTCTTAGTAAAGTTCAGTTTACATTTCTTTCTTGATCCAAATACCCTAATCTTTCGATCAATTTCAATTTGTCAGCACCTCCATTCTCTTAACATACTAATGATGTGTCAGTGGTGAATGCATAATGTGATAGTGTTAGTTAGCATTTGTGTCATTATTTTTTCTTATCAACCATAGGTTCAGATGAAATTCATTTCATCTGAATGAATCAATCAAACCATAAGAAGAAGTCTAGACTCATGCACTATTGACATTCTAATTAATTGTTCAATAGCTCATGAGTCAACTGCACACCCAATTATTGAATCAAATCAAATCATGGGCTTCTGGGTCAGGTTGATTAGTCCTCCATAAGATCAACAGTTTAGTTTGTTGCATGAAATGTTTCTTAGATCCAAACATGAGAGAGTTTGGATGATACATGTCTGATTTTTTTGTTTAGCTTGAATCTAGCCATGATTGACCTAGATGATACATGTGGGACTTTCTATTTGGTGGCTATGTTTGGCCATTTTTTGTTATGGCAGCACCAATCTAGGCACATGTTTAATTAAAGTGTTACTTTCACTTTCAGTAAAGTTTCAATGGCTCTATTAGCCAACCTCTAGTTGTGGTATTTTTACTTGTTATTATTCTACACATTTCTTACTTCTATTATAGTTCTTACTGCCTTTTATTACTACTTAAGTTTATAGGATGCTAGTTTTATTTGCCTTGGTTTACTATTGTATATCAGTTCAAATTTAGTTTCTATTCAATTAGTATACTTTTAAATGATCATTTTCATTCTAGGATTTTCAGTAAATAAAGTTACTTTACAATCATTTATACACATATTGTCAAGCATTGTTGCAAATTCTAGTTTGAGGTATATTTTCTTATATGCTTCATTATGTTATAAATGTATCATTTATATCTTCCTATTTCTTTTGTGGCTTGTCCTTTAATAGTTGATAAATGTTCAATTTAATTGTCATATATTCAAAATGTAGATTTCATTAAATCATCCTAAAATATACTAAGACAATTGTCTAGCATAAAATTTTTCTATTTCTTGGATCGGGCCCTGGCATTTAAAACCAACATATCATATTTAGATTTGTTTGTGGAGCTAGCTTTAGGAGAGGAGCTTGGCCAAGAGGACCTTTCGATAGCAGTTGAGGCTTTTAAATTCCTTATTTTTTGTTTGTGAGGATGATATTTTCCTTTCATTTGAACTTTAATTCAGTATTGTAATATCTTTACCTTTTTGCACTTTTGTACTATGTTGAGCTATGTTTTATTACTTATGCACTATGTATATGGATTTTGTATGCTTTGCTTCTGCACTTTGTTATTTTTATATGCTTATTTGATGAATGAATTACAGATATAGGTTACAAATTATGCAGTTATTAGCGAATTAGTGAGAAAATCAAATTTGACAATAATTGTGAATCTGTCTCATGGTGATCGCTCTACTATAATCATGTTAATATTAGTATTAACATGACCATGATGGGGTTGAGGCTCCACAGTTGGTATCAGAGAACATCATAAGGTGTCAGATAGGAATTTGTATTCTTGGCTACTGATATAGTCGGAATTTGTAGCAAAAATATAGTGTTTAAACATTCATATCACCATATATTTCCCTATACTTTGAGTAAAAAATGATATTCTTATAGGAAAATGAAGAAAACAGACTGCATGGGTTGATTTACCAAATTCTGGACATAAAACGCCATGGTGGTCCATTAAAAATGCTTTACTTGGAAGCAGAACTGCAGACCTGAAGCAAGTGCGCTGCAGCGCGCCACAGCCCGTGACAGCCCGCTACAACGCACCATAGCGTCATATCTATAAGGATAAATTAAAAACCATATAAATGAGTAATTGAACAATAATACGCAAGTTTGCGCGCCACAACGTCATTTCTTGAGGATTTATTAAAACCTTATAAAGAAGTAATTGAACAGTGTCACACAACTTTCTCCGCCGCAGCGCACCGCAGTGGGTGAATTTTTATTTTATCAAACTATAGTTGAACTAATTGAACAGTGATCCTACAAAATTTAACTGCTAAAGTGCGCCGCTGCATGCCACAATGTGTAAATTTTCATTTTATAAAACTATAGTTAAACTAATTGAATAGTGATCCTACAAAATTTATCCGCTATAGCGCGCTGCAGCGCGCCACAGCAGGTAAATTTATATTTTATAAAGCTATAGTTGAACTAATTGAATAGTGATCCCGCAAGTTGTCTGCTATTGTGCACCGCAGCGCGCCACAGTGTACACTGCAGTGACCGTACAAAAATGAGACTAACTTATGTGCAGTAAAAGCATTTGGAGCACTACTGCGATAGCGCACTGCAGCGGAATAAGATTTGAAATGCGGTTGCCGTAGCGTGCCACCGCAGAACAGTAATTGAAATGTCGCTACCGCAGTGTGCCACAATGCGCCGCAACACACCATAGCGCGCCACAGCGGATAGCCCATAATTTCTAGAATCAGCAATTAAAAAGCATGGGGAAGGCCATAAAAATGTGACCTTTGGCCTCTCCCAACCTCTTGAAAATTAATAAATAAAATCCCTGCTGAATCCCAATAAGTTTAAATAGATGAAAACATTAAAGGGGATTGGAATTAAGTCAAGGAAGAGGAAAGGTCACGCATTAAAGGCTTTGAGGCTGAGTGCATCCCTATTTAAGGGCCAATCTCAGACCTTGAAAGGGTTCCAACCTTTGCTACTCAATAGACCAAGAAAAAAGCTGCAGAAAGAGAAAGAAGGAGAACTCTCCAAGGGGAAGAGAGGAACAAAAATAGGAAGGAAGAAAAGACAGCAAAGAGCAAAGGGTGGAGCTTTAAGAGGACAGCGCAGGAAAAGTAAAGAGAACCCCAGAAAACCTCCGGGTGATTCCTTGTATTTCTCCCAAACTCCGTTCATTAATTTCTTGCCATAAACTAATAGTGATGTTGACTTTTCTTTACATTTATATTTTTTCTTGCTTAGTAATGGAAGGCTAAAAACTCCTTGGAGAGGCTTGAGATGTAGTTGTAGAGTCATGTAAGGGAAAAATTAGTGTATGATGATACTGTTTAATGGTAATGAAAAAACTATTTGTTGTATTATTAATTTTAATATTGAATGAATGCTTGGATGAACTGAATTCTTATTTATTTTAATTAAAAGAGCTTGTTTTCCAATGCTCATCATTTGGGTAAAAGAAAGGAAGGTAGTGCGAGTAGAGCTGAGAATTATGTGACAGAATTCTCAAAGCTCACTTGCACCCTCCCTTAGTAGCTCTCCTAAAAGCTTAATGCTTGAGAACCAAGTTCTCAATTAACCTTGCTCAGCTGCTCAGCAAAGTAAAAGGGATCTGAGGACATTGGAAATTTCAATGGATATTGTAACATAATCCATTGACCCAATGCATCCTCCCATCTAGCTAAACTGTGTGTGAAGCGCATGACGCACGGTAAATGGAATCTTGCTTGTGAGATCATTATAATTAAAATATTTTTTTGGTAACCTAGATGTAGGGAATCAAAATCCAACAAATTGAATCATATCTCATAAGAGTTTATGTGCTAAGAAGGAACCCATATGGAGTTCTCTTTGTGTACTAAACTGAACCCAATATAATTGGAGGATACTCCAATTCTAATGGTATTCACTTGAATAAATCAAGCAAATAAATTGAACATCTACATTCAAACAATGAAGTTATATAATCAACCCTTCCATGTATTACAACGAAATCTCAACTCTCTCTTTTTTAATCAAATCGTATCTTTACTCAAAGTCTTGTGCATTGCTAATTAGGAATCAACAAAAATCAACCAAAATTGCATCTAGAAATTAGTGAAAGAAAATACAACTCGGTATCAAAACAATCATTCCCTGAGGTTCGGTAAATCCCAAAAATTAAACTTTTCACTTATTACTTAAGACCACGTACACTTGCATGCAAACACAGACGTGTATTTCCATCTGTCAAGTTTTTGGCACCATTGTTGAAGAACGATTTTTAATTTGTATCAAGTATAATTCTCTAGTAAGTAGAGATTTTAGAACTAATTAACTTGTGCATATTCTTACATAGCTGTAATTAATTTCTTTATTTGCTTGCTTGAGAAAAATTAGAAATTTTTTTTTCTAAAAGGAACTTATGCTGAACTTTATTGCATACTATCTTATTGAATTTTGTGCTTTTGTTTGTGTTGAAAATTGACTGCTAAACTTGTTTTAGCTAGTTACCCCTAAACTGCATGAGTAGGAGAAATCTTATGAATTTCTTTTACGATCCTGATATTGATAGAACATATTTGAGAGCTAGAAGAGGGTAAAACTTCTTAAGCCAGCAAAACGCACAAATGAAAGACTTAGATATGAACCCAGCAGAACCTATGGTAAATTCTAGGAGAAGATTACTGAGAGAATACACACTCTCACAGTAGAAGGAGTTCAAAATGCTATTATTAGACCGCCTATACAAGCAAATAATTTTGAGATAAAACCATCCACTTTGAACATAATCCAAAATAATCAATTTAGTGGGATAGCATCGGATGACCCGAATGCACATATTTCAACTTTTCTGAAAATATGTGACACCTTCAGATTCAATGGGGTATCCAATGATGCCTTAAGATTGAGATTATTCCCATTTTCACTGAGAGATCGAGCTAAGGTTTAGCTCAGTTCTCTACCCGATGAGTCTATAAGGACTTGGGATGGCTTGGCAAGGAAATTCCTAGCCAAGTATTTTCCACCCACCAAGACTGTCAGGCTGAGAAATGAAATTTCAAACTTCTCTCTGCAGCATAGTGAGAACTTGTATGATGGCTGGGAACATTTTAAGGACTGCTCAAGGCGTTGCCCGCATCATGGGTTTCCTTTGTGGATGCTAGTGCAAACTTTTTACAATGGATTAAACGCACCCACAAGGACCTTTATAGATGCAGCTACAGGAGGATCATTAAGTAGTAAAACCCTTAAGGAGGCCTATTATCTCCTCGAGGAAATGGCTAACAACGCATACCAATGGTCAACTAAGCAGCCAAATTTAAACAAAGTGGAGGTAGATTACGTGAACAAGTCAAATCAGATTGTTGAATTAACAAACAAAATTGACATGTCAACTAAATGAATAGAGAAAGCGCAACAAATTTCTGATCATAAGAAAGAAACTGAGGGAGTGAATGCTGTTCAAAACTATAGAACCCAATAAACTAAAGAGGGAACAAGCTTAGAGTGTTCCCTAAAATAGTTTAGAATAGACAGAAATAATTTTATGAACAGAACGGATGCAATATTAAATCGACACGAACACACACTATTGAATCAACAAAAAACTGTTCAAGGAATTGAGTTAAAAATAAAAGAGATTATGATGCAACTAAATCAACCCTTCTTAGTATGAGCCATAGGGGAATATGGGAATGAATCAGGAAATTCCATAACTTTAAGAAGTGGAAAAATTACAGAACCGCTGGTACTTAAAAATCTTGAAAATAATTCTCAAAATTTGGGAAAGAGATCTATTAAGGAAAAAGAGATCAATAAGGACAAGGATAAGGAAATGAATGAGGAAACTAACAAGCAGATGACTAAACCTTCTGACCACACTCCTCACATCCCCTATCCTTAAAGAATGGCAAGGGATAAGTTAGACATGCAGTTCCAAAAATTCTTAGAAACTTTTAAGACTCTTCATATAAATATTCCCTTTACTAAAGCATTGGAATAGATGCATAGTTATGCATAATTCATGAAGGATATACTATCAAAGAAAAGAAAAATAAATGAAAAGCAAACTGTGGCCTTGACTGAGGAATGTAGTGCCATTCTCCCGTAGAAAATCCCTCTTAAAAGGAAAGACCTAGGAAGTTTTATCATTCATTGCACAATAGGAAATCATTATTTTAAAAGGGATTTATGTGATTTGGGTGCCTCAATAAATTTAATGTCATTTTACATATTTAAAAAGCTGGGAAAACCTACATCACTCCTCCTCTAACTAGCGGATAGATCTGTAAAAACCCCCATGGGGATCTTGGAAAATGTTCTAGTAAAGGATGATAAATTTATCTTCCCCGCTAATTTTATTGTGTTGGAAATGGAAGATGAAAATCAGGAGATTCCTATAATTTTGGGGAGGCCATTCCTTGCTACTGGAAAGACCATGATTGATGTTGATAAGGGTCAATTAAGTCTTTGTTGTCAGGGGGAGGAGGTGAGTTTTAACATAAAGGATTTGATGAGGCATC
The DNA here is from genome assembly GCA_016760335.1 of Gastrodia elata. Taxonomy (NCBI): domain Eukaryota; kingdom Viridiplantae; phylum Streptophyta; class Magnoliopsida; order Asparagales; family Orchidaceae; genus Gastrodia; species Gastrodia elata. The sequence continues at coordinate 26,460,057 of CM028676.1, read as the reverse complement.
CATTTAGGCCAAATGAGGAGTGTTGGGAAGTAAATGTAGTGGAAGAGGTGTTCATTTTTGGAAATATAGAGGAATCAGATTTAGAGGAAGAAGAAGAAGCTGGAATTGAAGAGGAAGAAAACAAAATTGATGAGTTGATCTAGGAAAGAAAGAGAATGTAGATGTCTATAGATGAACCCCCTGAATTGGACTTGAAACCTTTGCCCAAACACTTAAAATATGTTTATCTTGGGGTGGAAACATCACTCCCAGTAATAATTTTTGCTTTGTTGAGCCCAACCCAAGAAACTATATTGTGTATGTTGTTAAGAGAGCATAAGAGGGCAATCGAATGGAGCATTGCCGATTTGAAGGGTAATAGTCCTACCTTATGCATGCATCACATATGCTAGAACTCAACTCAAAGCATTCCATAAAACCTCAACAAAGATTAAACCCGAATATAAGAGAGGTGGTGCATAAAGAAATCATTAAGCTTTTGGATGCTGGAATCATTTTCCCAATTTTGGACAGCCCTTAGGTAAGTCCTATTCATGTGGTCCCTAAGAAAAGTGGGATAACCATGACCTTGAGTGAAAATAATGATTTAATTCCTATAAGAAAGGTTACAGGGTGGAGAGTATGCATAGACTATATAATATTAAAAAAGGCAACTATGAAAGATCACTATCCTCTCCTATTCATTGATCAGATGTTAGATAGGCTAGTAGGGAACCCTTACTTTTTGTTTTTTGGATGGTTACTTAGGGTACAATCATATTTTGATAGCCCCAAAAGACCAAGAAAAAACAATCTTCATGTGCCCCTATGGAACATTTGCTTTCAGGAGGATGCCCTTTGGTCTATGCAATGCACCTGCAATATTTCAAAGGTGTATGATAGCCATCTTTTCTGAAATGATAGGAGATTTCATAGAAATCTTTATGGATGATATTTCTATCATGGAAAAATCTTTTGAAGACTGTCTAACAAACTTGGGTAAGATCCTAAGGAAATGTGAGGAAACTAATCTTATTCAATATTAGGAAAAGTGTCACTTCGTGGTAAAGGAAAGAATTGTCTTAGGTCACCTTATATCAATAAATGGAATAGAGGTAGATAAGGCCAAAATTGAGGTTATTAAGAAACTGCCTCCACCCTCTAATGTAAAGGAAGTTAGGAGTTTTCTTGGGCATGCTGGGTTTTATAGAAGTTTCATAAAAGATTTCTCTAAAATCAATTTACCCTTATACCGGCTTCTAGGAAAGGATGTTGAATTTAAATTCGATGAAAACTGCACAAGGGGATTCAATGCCATAAAATCTGCTCTCATTTCAGCTCCTATAATTTCCACCCTAAGCTGGGATCACCCCTTTGAAATCATGTGTGATGCTAGTGATTTTGCGGTGGGAGCAGTTTTAGGACAGCGAAAGGAAAAAAATTTCTATTCCATTTATTACGCGAGTAAGTTAATGAATGATGCCCAATGAAATTATGCCACCACCAAGAAAGAACTTTTAGCGATTGTTTTTGCATTCAACAAATTCAGGGCATATCTTATTAGATCAAAAATAATTGTTTACATGGATCATGCTGCAATCAAATATGTTTTTCAAATGAAAGAAGCAAAGCCACGACTCATACATTGGGTTTTATTTCTACAAGAATTTGACTTAGAAATCCGTGATAAAATGAAGTGCAATAATATGGTGGCTAATCACCTCTCTAAATTGACTCATGTAAAATATAAGGAGGGAGAAGAAATTTGTGAAACTATTCCTGATGAACAACTCTACTTAATTGCAGCAAGAAATCCTCCTTGGTTTGTTGATTTTGCCAACTATCTTGCAGGAAGGGTGATCCCAAAAGAATTTAACTATCGGCAAAGGAAAATTTTTCTTGCTGATGTTAAGAATTACCTTTGGTATGATCCCTTCCTATACAAATGTTGTCCCGATCAAATCCTAAGAATATGTGTGCCTAAAACTGAAACACGTAACATCTTATATCATTGCCACACATCTCCTTATGGAGGGCATCATGGTATTGATCGAACAACGGCAAAGGTGCTGCAATCTGGATTTTATTGGCCCAAATTATTTAAGGATGCTGCTAATTTTGTAAAGAGCTGTGATCAATGTAAGAGGATGGGAAATTTAGGAAAAATGAATGAGTTACCTCTCAATAAAATCTTTGAAGTTGAACTCTTTGATGTGTGGGGGATTGACTTTATGAGCCCATTCTCCACCTCTAATGCAAGTAACTATATATAAGTGGGAGTGGAATATGTTTTCAAATGGGTTGAAGCTATAGCTTGTGCAAATAATGATGCCAAGACTATGATTAAATTCTTGAAAGATCAGGTCCTCTCTAGGTTTAGTACACCCCGTGTCCTAATAATTGATGGTGGAAAACATTTCTACAATAAGCAATTAGAAACTCTATTAAAGGGGTATGGGGAGAAACATAAGGTACGTACAGCCTACCATTCTCAAACTAGTGGCCAAGTGGAAGTGTCAAACCATGAATTAAAGCAAATCCTAGAGAAAACTGATAACAAAAATAGGATGGTCTGGTCCATGAAATTAAACGATGCACTCTGGGCGTATAGAACTGCATTCAAAACACCTTTAGGAATGTCCCTTTACAAGTTGGTTTATGGGAAATCTTGTCATTTGCCGATATAGTTAGAACATTGAGCCTTTTGGGCAGTTAAAAGGCTGAAATTTGATTTCAAACTAGCAGGAGAAAAAAGGGTTCTGCAATTGCATGAACTGGATGAATTCAGGTTGGGAGCATATGAGAGTGCCAAGCTATACAAGGAGAGAACTAAGAAATGGCATGATAAGCTTATAAGACCAAAACACCTAGAATCGGGAATGAAGGTATTGTTATTTAATTCCAGGTTGAGGCTCTTTCTAGGAAAGCTGAAATTAAGATGGATGGGCCCATTTATAATCACAAAACTATGCCCCCACGGAAGTGTGGATATCACTTCATTGGCTGGGACAATTAAGGTAAATGGGCACCGTCTAAAACCTTACTTAGATGGATCTAAATTACAAGAGAAAGAGAGTTGGTTATTGCAAGATCCTCCTAGAGAAGGAGTCACGTAGACGAGCTAAATTGGCGTCAGGCTGAGATGTAAAAACAAGCGCTCGATGGAAGGAAACCCACGATTAATAAGGTTTTTCTGTTCCTATTTTTTGTGTTTTAGTTTTTCTATTTTTTATTTTGTAGATTTGATTTCAGTCAATAAAATAAATTTTGTATTTCGTACACCCTACATTTTTGCTAAAATTGAACTTGAAGGAGAATTTTCTAAATATGATCAAGTTTTGGATTCAATATCAGAAAAAATTATGGTATAGAATTAAGATGCAAGCATGTTTGAGATAAAGATGAAAATGAATTCAAGTGACACACCCCTTATTGAGTTAATGAATCTACTAAGCTTAGTTTTTAGGACTTAAAATGAAATGTGCATAGGTTTAAGTGTGGTGGGGGGAATCTAAAAATTAAACTATGGTGGCAAGAAGTGAGTGATAATTTGAAGTGCTAGGCTTTTTTAGGACTTCATGATCACAAGGACTATATTAAGGGATTAAGAAAAATGGCTCTCCCTTTAAAAAGGAATTTGAAAAAGAAAAGAAAAATTAATATATAAAGGGATAATGAAAAATATCTCTCCCAAGCTAAACAAGTGAACATTTAGGATGAAGAAAAATATCTATCCTAAAATGTAAAAATGTCCTTGTGAATTATAAGAAGGGGCACACATGGCACAACACTCAAAGACTCACTAATTGTATCATTAAGGTTAGAATTTTAGGATCATCTCCCCATATTAAAATGTTAAGCCTGACATTTTGATTTGAAGTCAATGGAAGTGTAGAAATATAAACTTGATTGGAGGGGTAGTAGAAACTTGGAGACATGAAGTAATCTTGACTAGAGTATACTTGACAACTAAATTCGTGATACATTAACTTAACGCATTGAATCCTTAGACAAAGACAAATTCGAAATATCACATTTATTGAGCTTACTCGAGGACGAGCAAGAATATAGTGTTTAAACATTCATATCACCATATATCTCCCTATACTTTGAGTAGAAAATGATGTTTTTATAGGAAAATGAAGAAAACAGACTGCATGGGCTGATTTACTAAATTCTGGACAAAAGATGTCGCAGCACGCCACAGCGCACTGCAGTGCGCCATGGCGGTCCATTAAAAACACCTTACCTGGAAGAAAAACTGCAGGCCTGGAGCAAGCCCACCGCAGTACGCCACAGCGTCATATCTATAAGGATAAATTAAAAAGTATATAAATGAGTAACTGAATAGTAATATACAAGTTTGCGCACCGCAGCGCGCCACAGCGTCATTTCTTGAGGATTTTTTAAAACCTTATAAGGAAGTAATTGAATAGTGTCACGCAACTTTCTCCACCGTAATGCACCGCAGCAGGTGAATTTTTATTTTATCAAACTATAGTTGAACTAATTGAATAGTGATCCTGCAAAATTTATCCACTATAGTGCGCCACAGCGGGTAAATTTTTATTTTATAAAATAATAGTTGAACTAATTGAATAATGATCCTGCAAAATTTATATGCTATAGCATGCCACAGTAGGTAAATTTTCATTTTATAAAACTAAAGTTAAAGTAATTGAATAGTGATCCCGCAAGTTGTCCGCTGTAGCTCTCCGCAGCGCGCCACAGCGTACGCTGCAATGACCGAACCAAAAAGATACTAACTTATGTGCAAGAAAAGTGTTTGGAGCACTACTGCTACAGCGGGCCGCAGTGAAACAGGATTTGAAATGAGGTTGCCGCAGTGCGCCGCAGTGGAACAGTAATTGAAACGTCGCTGCCGCAGTGCGCTACAGCGAACAACCCATAATTTCTAGAATTAGCAATTACGAAGCATGAGGAAGGCCACAGAAATGTGACCTTTGGCCTCCCCCTGCCTCTTGAAAAAAATTGATAAATTAAATCCCTGTTGAATCCCAACAGGTTTAAATTGATGAAAATAGTAAAGGGGATTGGAATTAAGTCAAGGAAGAGGAAAGGTCACACATTAAAGGCTTTGCGGCTGAGTGCATCCCTATTTAAGGGCTAATCTCAGACCTTGAAAGGGTTCCAACCTTTGCTACTCAAAAGATTAAGAGAAAGGCTGCAGGAAGAGAAAGAAGGAGAACTCTCCAATGGGAAGAGAGGACCAAGAACAGGAAGGAAGAAAAGACAGCAAAGAACGAAGGGTGGAGCTTCAAGTGGACAGCAAAGGAAAAGTAAAGAGAACTCCAAAAAACCTCTAGGTGATTCCTTGTATTTCTCTTAAACTCCCTTGATTAATTTCTTACCATGAACTGATGGCGATGTTAACTTTTCTTTACATATATGTTCTTTCTTGCTTAGTAATGGAAGGCTAAAAGCCCCTTGGAGAGGGTTAAGATGTAGCTGTAGAATTATGTAAGGGAAAAATTTGTGTATGATGATATTGCTTAATTGTAATGAAAAAAAATGTTTATTGTATTGTTAATTTTAATATTGAGTGAATGCTTAGATGAACTGAATTCTTATTTATTTTAATTAAAAGAGCTTGTGTTCTATTGCTCATCAATTGGGTAAGAGCAAGGAAGGTAGTGCGAGTAGAGCTGAGAAATATGTGACAAAATTCTCAAAACTCATTTGCACCCTCCCTTAGTAGCTCTCCCAAAAGATTGATGCTTGAGAACAAAGTTCTCCATTAACCTTGCTCTGCTGCTTAGTAAAGTAGAAAGGATGAGAGGACATTGGTAACTTTAATGGATGATGTGACATAATCCATTGACCCAATGCATCCTCCCATCTAGCTAAGCTGTGTGTGAAGCGCATGATGCGCAGTAAATAAAATCTTGCTTGTGAGATCATTATAATTAAAAGATGTTTTTGGTAACCTAGATGTAGGGAATCAAAATCAAACAAATCAAATCATATCTCATAAGAGTTTTTGCAACACCTTGCTCCTTAAGTCCACAATCATTAGGCTAAGGAGTGGAGTATCACTCTAGCAAATCCCTCACTTATCAATGGATTAGGTAAGATCCACAATCCACTAATAAGGGAAGGATGTGCACATAATAACTATGAGGATCAATCACTAAATAAGATATACATACAGAGTGCGGAAGCAAAATGAAATAATATTACATCCATTCACCATACATCTAGTGAGAAATAGCACATAACTCAATAAATAATAAAGTACAAAAAAGTAATTACAATCACAGTACCTATATTATTATAACTTTTAAATGAATAGTTTAAAAGACTAAAAGTAAATCACTCATCCTCACAAAAGCTAAGAAGGAACTAGGCAATGTCTGTCTCTCTTGGCTGATGCTCCTCCTCTAAATAAGGCTCCTCCTCTCCTTCAGCACCTAGCTCCTCAAATCTATTTGTATCTAACATTATCGGTTTCATAATGCCAGGGCCTGAGCCAATTAAAGAAAATCTTGTTAGACAATTGTCTTAGTATATTTTAGGCTGAATATTTTAAATGAGTTGTTAATGTCACCACTTTAACTTAAGTACAACAAAAAATAAACCAAAAGTAGTATGAGCAGTAAGCGTACAAAGGACGGGATAAGTTATAAATATAGCATTTATAACTAAACAACAAATGAGGCAAAAGCACACTCAATAACTAAGCAAGGAATGAGCCTATACATATATATAGTGCAGTAAGTAAAAGTACTGAAGGTAAAGTTTATACCTAAATATGTTGATGATCATATGACATATACAAATTAAAAACATAAATCTAAAAATGGTACATATAGTAAGCAGTGAAGTCTAACATCCTATAAATATATACAAGTGAGCAGGTAAGTAAAGAAACATAGCTGACTGAAACATGCATCAACAATACACAGTAAGCTAAAATTGAAATGGGTATGTAAAGACTGCCATATCAGAAGGTTGTCCTTTGGGCCAGTGAAATCCCCAAGGCCTTTTTGGGCATAGGCAGACAAAATTCTCATAACCTTTCTGGGATAGGGCAGATAGAACCAATAGTAGAACTAAGGAGGCATTAAATATAAATGCAGAATATTTTAGTTATTTTACTTTTATTTATGTGGACATGTCTAGAAACAGCTGAGAAGTCAAGCACGTTTATAAGACTGTATGGGTTCCAAGCTTAAAACATACTCCTCAATGAGTAATATTAAGCATCCTTATTACCTCTTACCCCTGTCCATTAAGGTAAATGTGCACCCAAATCTACTAGAATATACTGAACCCAAAGGCAACTGCTATTCTAATTATTCTAAGTTTTCATTTTATGCACAAAATTTTTTCATATGATATGTCCAAGGAATTAAGCACAAAATACAAGGAATGCATAACAACAAAATAAATCAAGTAAGCAAGAGACTCTTCTATACATGGTGACACTGTTATTATTTAATTTAAACTATTCTAACTATTCTAAGTTAGTCAAGTTCAGGATCTCTAATTCATACTATCCAGTGTAACTTAAAAGTACGGCCTTATAAGTTAAAAGGATTAGAACTGATCATGTGCTAATATACTTTAATCAAGTACGACTACAAGTTTAATAAATAAATCACAACATCATAATTTGATGAATTTAGACATTCTATCTAAGATCTGATCAAGATCTTTTAAGCTATAGATTATGGATTAAACACCACGAGATTGGGCCTAACCACATAATCCAAAAGGATAAGACATAAGATCTAAGTTTTAGTCTAAAAGTGATCTATTGATTAAGGTAAATCCTATTAAGCAAATCAAACTTAATAGGATGAATCTCCTATCCTGAATTTAGGTTAAAAGATAAAATAATCAAAATAAATTGTAAAATTTAGAAACTAATGAAACCAAGGATTCATTCATTGAATAATCCAATAATCCAATAAATGAAATCTATCCTATGAGCTAGTCTTAGTCTTAGAAATGGTACTACTGTGAGGTGTTAAGTCCTAAGAAAAGACTTGGAGAAATTCTTAGGACATTTAATGAACTTGACCAAATAACTAATTTTAACACTTAGAATGATCCTATTTCAATTCTAATGATATTTTTAGTGATTTAAAAGATAATCTAGAGGTTAAGGATGCTTAACCTAAATTTTGGGCAAAATGACTATTTTGCCCCTGCTTAAGAGTCCAAAAAGTGACTTTTTGATTTAGGGTTCCAAATTGAAATTTCTTATTACCAAATGATTCCTTACTATCTAACATGAAGATAGATAATGAGTATGCACAATTTGGATAAGAAACGGGTCCTACAAGTTCAAACTAAGGTTTTTGACCTAAAGGGTATTTTAGTGATTTACTACTAATAGAATGTAAACTTTTATATAGTTTACTGTTGGTTACTATTCAAGTATTCCATAGAGTCTAAAAATACTGCATTCTGAGGTCAAATGACTAAGTTATGGCTATTTCAGTTTCTAAGGGCAATTCAGTAAATTTGTTAGTCAATGGGAGACTAAAACTGAATTTTTTCATTTGAGGTCCAAATTTAGCAAACTCATCTTTTATAGCTTTCCTATAATATACTGAGTGTGTTGACAGGGAGTAAACCTAATTTGAACTTCAAATGGTCAAGTTATGGCCTAACTAGGGTTATGGGTATTTTGGTCATTTTAAATTTTCTAGGTTTCAGATTCTAAATATTATTTTGGTTTATTAATGACACTAAAATTCTAAGCTAGTTAGTTTTTTGAATTTCTAAATTTGGAGTTGAATTAATCATATTATGGTCAATTAAATATTAGGGGCATTTTGGTCATTTTTAGGGTAAGGTCCTAAATGTTACTTTTTAAACTAAGCTCCAAATGAGAAAATCAATACTCTTATAGTGTTGGAGCTATTCTCCTAAGTATTTTAAGACCCATACTGATTATATTTGGACAACTAGGTTAAAAGTTATGAGGGTTTGTTTAGGTCCTAAAATGTCACTACATTATAGTACCCCGAAACAAATTTTTGAATTACGTCATTTGATTTTTTTTATTTTTCTGAGTAAAATGAGACCTCTATTGACTATGTTTGGATCATTGCATAAAAATTATTAAACTTTTATGTTTTGAATTAATTAAATAAAATAAATGAAATTACTATTCATTTATTTAATTTGCATCAATTTATTATTCATATATATATGGTTTTTTTTTTCTTGAATTTACTGTATTATTAATTAATTAATTATTCATAATTAATTAATTAATTATTCATAATTAATTAATTAATTATAAATATGTTATTTAATTATCCTTAATTTCTTTTAATTATTACTTAAGTCATTATTTAATTAATTAAATATATTAATTAATTACCAATTGAATTAATATATATTAATTAATCAAATAATATTTATTCTAAATTATTTACTATTTAGATTAAATCAATTAAATAATATTAATTAATTTCAATTAGCCCAATATTAAAATAGTGCCAAATAATTAGCCTAATTACTGTTCAATTAGGTTAACTAACTTAACTCAATATACTAGACTAATTGACTCAATAATACTTTTTATTTTTAAGTCAAACCTATTTAATTAAATTAAATTAGTTAATGCAAATTTAAATACTTTAATATTAATTAGCAACTTATTATGCTTAATAATAATCAATTAATTTATTAACTTAGCTTAATTAATCTAATAATAATTTTTTTTTACATAATAGAGAATGTATATATAGTTATAACTTTATACTAATCATACATTATCTTAATTTTATACAACTATATTTATTTATTTACTCTAATTACTTCGTGCAGGTTTAATGGCGGCGGGACCCACCACGGCCACGTGGCAGCCTGTGGTTGGCTAAGCCAGAGCGGCGGGTCCCACCAGACCCGACGGTACTGAGGCAGTGGGACCTGTAGCACATGCGGCGCTATGTGATTGGTGCTGGGGCTAGCAAGGGTCCCACCTGGCGTCTGTTGAGCTGACTGCGGGGCCCACAGACGCGTCTGCGGATGCGACCGCACGCAAACGCGGGTCAAGTCAAGCCCGACCCGACCCAGGGAAGGAAGCCTGGCCTCAATAGGTTCTGGCTCAATGGGACTAGGGCACCCGATGATGGACGATCCAGGTGATGAGGCGATCCAGCCCGCACAGTAATGGCTAGAGCTCAATGAGGTCAACCTTTCGAGGGTCGAATCGCCACACGAGGAGAACTGGATCGGCTACAAGTCCTAACCCTAGTAGTCTAGGGTTCGAACGGGAGTGAAGAAGACACTGTGCACTACGGTGGATAAATCCTAGATTCACGATGATTGAGTCTGGGTAGGTCCGATCAAAACCGTTTGATCGACAATCAGGCGTATGAAATAGCGAAATGAAATATGAAATTGGTAATTGCTTGCGTATAGGGAGGCATCAGGATGAGTACCTGATGAGCGATCACGGAGGTTGAGCTTTTCTAGGGTTTGAGGTTGACGGCCCGAGCCTCCGAATGTCCAAGCCTTGAGCCTTACGCATTGGGAGAAGCCTTATGCGTGGTTGGGCGGAGCGGGCGAGGTCGTCGCATGCGGCAGCTGGACGAGCGGGGAGGTGTTGCGATGCGCGAAGGGTTTGCGGAGAAGCCGAGGGGGATGAAATGGCAACCGCTCCATCGGTCGATCGAACGGCGGAGAATGGTCGTTCGATCAAACGGCACGGGCGAGACGGCACAGAGATGGATGCGGCGCCATTAATAGGAAATAAAATATTAATAATAACTTAAATGATTAATTTAGATCATGTTTTATTAATTAAAATTAATTAATTTAATGGCTCCAAAAAAATTCTAAATACTCACTCCTAGCTAATTGAGGGGAGAGGAACGCAACGGCGAGGTCGAATTTTTGATTCGATGAATATTTTAATTTCCTAATTTTCGGGGTATTAAATATTATTAAAATATTCGTCAAATTTTTGACGACTTCCGATTGACACGAAAACATCATCCTTTCTATTTTGGAGGCAATGAGTGTAATGGCAAAGCTTGTTTTTCGATATGAGGTCATTTAAGATAGGTCAAATTTTAGGGTCTCTGGATTTTCCAAAAATCAGAATTCGATCTATTTGACTCCTAATTTGGATTGAGTCTCAGAGATTGACTCTTAATAACTTGATTAACACTCATGTTCAAGATTAAGGCTGGGATTAGTCCTACTTGACAATGATAACAACTTGGGTTATTACAGTTTATGTGCTAAGGAGGAGCCCACAAGGAGTTCTCTTTGTGCTATAAACTTGAACCCAATGCAATTGGAGGATACTCCAATTCTAATGGTGTTCACTTGATTTAATCAAGCAAATAAATTAAACATCTACATTCAAATAATGAAGTTATATAACCAACCCTAGCATGTATTACAACCAAATCTCAACTCTCTTCTTTTTAATCAAATCATATCTTTACTTAAAGTCTTGTGTATTGTTAATTAGGAATCAACAAAAATTAATCAAATTTTTATCTAGACATTAGTGAAAGAAAATACAACTCGGTATCAAAACAACCATTCCCTGAGGTTCAATAAATCTCAGAAACTAAACTTTCCACTTATTACTTCAGACCACGTACACTTGCGTGCAAATGAAGACGTGTATTTCCATCTTTCAGCTACCAAATTGATGTTTTTCTATAATGTCGTCATTAAATATAATATCCACAGTTGTTGTATTCTCAACAACTTAGAATAAAAGTATAAATTGGAATATCCAAATTAAATATTTAATCACTCCATAACAAACTTGAGTAACCTAAAAATTCTTATATTCGTTCATATGATAATTGAATTTGGAATGTCAAAACTTGATTATTACACTATAAGAATTGAAGCAATTTGGGAATTTGACTTCTCTCTTGGTCAAAGCAATGGAAGGATCATGAAATGATTATTAGCCATTGGCGTGTTAGTACTCGACAAGCTTCTCTAATATCCGACCTTTTGAGGACTTCACTTTCCAACTCTATCTAGAAAATGGTTGAACCAAGTAGACTCAACATTAGACTTTATAGAGTGCCCAGATCATATTCGTCATCAACTTATCGTCTTTCTCCTTCAAGAAGTAGTCGAAGACTGGTGGATTGCCTTCATGTGGAAGCTCAAAAGAAAATGTAAGAGAGAGTCATTCAATCCTCTAGGTTGATTTTTGTCTTGTGTTTACCACAAAGTTTATTGAATGACTTAGTGATTATCCTAGTAATCTTATCATGAGTGATTGTAACATCCTTATCATGCCATAGTAGTTATATTTTTCACATTTTTATCATTTTTATTTCCCTTATAATTCTCAAAGTCTTATTGAGTAAGAACTTATGTGATAATCCTTGATTTTTAAACTTTATCATAGTTCTCTACTCAATCTAAATTAATTTTTTGTCCTTCATTAAGTATTATGAACCCAAGATTGCCTTTAATGACTAGCCCCATCAAAACCACTATTTATTCTAGTTCTAACTCTGATGAGGTCACCCCCTTGAGAAGCAACGTATCCGCTATTCAATAGAATCAAACTCAGTAGGTCTTGGCAATCCAAAAGTTGATTGCAATTCATCTTTCTACAATTACTAATAATGTTGCACCAATGGTTCTTGCTCCTTACATTTCTCACACTCCGCATTAGTCTGCAATTGGATTGCTGCATAGTTTCTTAATGTTAAGGCCTTCCAACTACATTGGGAACCTATCCCCCATGGACATAGCCTATTTTCTCAAAATGGTGGAAAGAAACCATACAAGTATAAAGTGCCCTAACTTCGAGGTGATTCATCTCATAACTTATATATTTCAACAGGAAGCTGAGTACCGGTGAGACAACAATAGGAATACTAGCTTCACCTACTATGACATTGAAGATATTCCTTGGGATACATTTGTGAACGTCTTTAGAGCAGAGTTTATCCCTTCATCATTGTAGAATATTATTGAAGAAACCTTGTTAAGAATGAAGCAAGGTGGTCACTCTGTCTCGAAATATGAGATAGAAATCAAGAGGTTAACTCATTTTGATCTTGACTTGATCAGATCAAAAGCCTCATGTTGCCATCAATTTTAGAGTGGTCTATGGGACTATCAAAGACTGCGTAGTCCCTTTACGTCTCACTAACTTTTCCCAGCTAATTGAGACAGCAAGAGTGATGGAGCACCACTTATCTGAAAAGGTTATGAAGCTAAAAATGCACACAATGCCTAACTGCCATGATACATTTAAGAGTCACAGGCTGCATCATGCCAATGTTTACCTGATTGAAGTTGCCTCAACATCTAAACCAATCAAGGGTTGCAATAGACCCCATCCCTATGGTAAGTACTATCAGTTTAGCCATTGTTATTTGACTTATGGTTGTCAGGGCCACTTGTTCTATCATTGCACTCAGTAAGAGATGGTGGATGGTGTTCGCAACAGCCATTCTCATCTGAACCAAGTCTTACTTGCTGAACCTTTAAATATGAGAGATCCGTAAGTGGCAATAATGCCACTTCCTCCAGCTTAAGTTTTGAATCAGTGAAGGAGCGAGCTGCTCCTCCAAGGATGCATAACCAAAAAAATTTTAGAAAGCAAGTTAATAATCTATCGGTCCTGCCAGTGTGTCTGTCTTAACTCCTCTCGAATCTATAGAAGATAATAATGTGGTTTCAAGTACACGTTCCAGAATCTATCTTATTTTGTAAGAGAATTTATGTTCTTGCGCATTTTATTGTTGCAAGTAGTTAATGCATCAAATTAATCAATCATAGGAATATTATGCATAAATGATAAACTCTGAGGCTAGTTATTTTTTTATCTCTGAATGTTTCGCTAAAACCCTCAACCTTCCTTTGTATAAGATGGAAAAATCGTTAAATGTTGGACTTCCTTCTGGAGCACAACTTAGTGCTCACAAATTATGTGATATTAAAATTCACTTAAATGATCAAGCATTTGAATCTAAGATGATTGTTCTCCCTTTAGCCAATTTCAATATCATACTTTGTATGAATTGGCTTACTTGGCATAATACGATTATTAATTATCAAAAGAAGAAAGTCACGCTTCATTCTTTTTGTAAGCCAGAGAATTTCATAGGAAAGATTAGAATGCAAACATCCTCAATAAATACTATTAAAGCTGAATAGCTGATTAATAAAGAATGTGATGCCTATTTCGTCTAAGAAATGGATGAAGCAAGGGAAAGGGTTCCTCTTGCCGAAAGTAAGGTAGTGAACAAGTTTGTTTATGTGTTCCATGAAGACTTGCCTGGCTTACCTCTAATGAGATAAGTGGAATTATCTATTGAGTGAATTCTAGGAACACAATCGATCTCTATAGCACCGTACAGAATATCACCTAAGGAATTTCAGGAGCTCAATGAGAAATTGCAAGAGATCTTAAGTAAAGGTTTCATTAGACCTAGTATGTCTCCTTGGAGAGTGCCAGTTATGTTTGTTAAAAAGAAAAAAGGATCTATGCACATATGTATAGATTATCGTAAGTTAAAACAATGTTACCATTAAGAATAAATATCCCTTGCCTAGAATTAACAATTTATTTGATTAGTTATCTAGTGTTGTTATATTTTCCAATATTGATTTAAGATTGGGATATCACCAGTTATGAGTGAAAGATTTTGATATCCCTTGCCTAGATTTCCTTTTGCACTAGTTATAATCACTTTAAATTCCTTGTGATATCTCTTGGATTCACCAATGTGCCATTAGTTTTCATGGACTTGATGTAGAGAGTCCTAAGCCTTATATGGAAAAATTCATCATCGTCTTCATTGATGATATTCTTATCTATTCCAATGCTCTGAAAGATCTAGATAATCATTTGTGAGCTATGTTGGAAATATTGTAGGCTCATCAGCTGTATGCAAATTTCACATAGTGTGAGTTTTGGTTAGATTCCATAGCATTCTTGGGTCATATAGCTGATTCCCAAGGAATTCGAGTAGATCAAAAGAAAGTCAATGCTATCTAGGATTGGGTGCAGCTGATAGACCTAAATTTTATGTCTACGCTTGCACACAAGTGTATGTGGTTTGGAGTAATAAGTGGAAGGTGACTTCTGAGAATTTATCATCCTCAAGGAATGAAGTCTTGTTGCTAAGTTATATTTCCTTTTATTAATGTTTAGAATATTGATTTTTGGTTTTAGATGGTTCCTAAGTTAACAATACAAATTACCTTAGGGTAAGATACAGTTTTTTTAAAAGGAGAGATTTGGGGTTTCTTTGTTGGACTTGTGTTATTATGTCATTGTTGAAATGTATAAATTGAATGTTCCATGCCTAAGTAAATCAAGTGAACACTGTTGGGATTAGAGTTAACCTCCAATTACAACAGTTCAGATTTAGTGCAATAAGAAGAACTCTCTGTTGGGGTTCTACCTTGTCACCTAAATGCTTGTGAGATTGTGATTTAAATTAATCGTTGATTCCCTACATCTAGGTTACCAAATATTATCTTTTAATTGTTAGATCTCACAAACATGATTTCCATTAATTTGCATCATGCGCTTACACACGCGGTTTAGCTAGATGTGAGGATGCATTGGGTCCAATAGACTATGTCACATCATCTATTGGGTTTCTAATGTCCTCTCATCCCTTTTACTTTGCTGAGTCGCGGAGCATAAATTGATGGTGACTTGGTTCACAAGCATCATTCTCTTAGTAGAGTCCTTAAGGAATTGTGCAATGAGGTTGAGAATTTGTTACATAATTCTCAGCTCTACTTGCACAAATTTCCTTGCTCTAGTCTAATTGATGAGCTTGGAACTCAAGTTCTTTTCTTATTGAAATTTCATTTTTAGTTTCAGTTTTAATAAAGAGATATTTTTAAATCACAATTTTTATCAAGGCATTCATTCTATAATAGTAAACAGAAAATTAGTAATCAATTTTTTTCATTCAAACACATCCATTACAACACTAAATTCTTCCTTACATTTTCCTACAAATATATCCTAACCCTCTCCAAAGAGTTTTAGCTTTCCATTATGGAGTAAATAAGAGCATACATGCAAAATGAAGTAAGCCTTAACATTGATTTATATCATAAATAAATTATATAGAGTTTAGGAAGAGTACTAGGAAACACCCAAGGGCTTTCTAGGATTCTCTTGATCTTCCTTCGTAGCTTCTACTTGACTTCTCCTCCTTTCCTTTACTGTCTTCTTCTCATTACTCTTCATGGTCCACTGCTTACCCCTTGGAGAGTTCTCCTCTTTTTCCTCTTGCAGCCTCTCCTTTTAGTTTTAAGAATGTCAATTTTGGAACCCTCTCTCAATTTTTCTTGGCCATATTTATAATCATCTCCACAGCCTCCTTGCATTAATTATGTTAACTTTCTCCTTCCCTAGGATTCTTGGCCAACCATTAAGAAAAATTCCAATATTCTCTTGGAATTCTACATAATTAAATGCTGTTTTGGTTTCCAAGTGGCTGAGGAAGGCCAAAGATTAGAATTATCGGTCTTCCCCAGGTTGCCATAATTGCTAAAATCCCTGTTGCGCACTGCGGTGTGCCAGGGCACGCTGCATCATTTTGAGCTACAGGCTTATAAATTGTTAGGAACTGATGCGGTGTGTGATAGTGCTGAGCTTTCGGGATTGGTCCACTACAACACGCAGTAGCGCCAGTGTCTCGGGTTGAGACCGCTGTGGCACGCTGTGGAGAGGGCTTCTTTTAAGATGTAATCATGATTCTTTGGAAGGAACCGCTGTGGCACGCGATATTACCAAGCCCTTAGGATTGGTCCGCTACAGTGTGGGGTAATGCCAGTGTCTCGGGTTGAGACCTCTGTGACGCACGGTGACGAGGGCATCTTTTATCATGTAATCTCAGTGCCTTTTATGGACTCACTACTATGCGCGATAGCACCAAGCTCTCTAGTTTGGTTCTCTATAGCGTGATACAGTGCGCTTGGGCACACTGCGACAGTTTATCCTTGTATCTCTTGTACAAAGTTCATTTTCCTTATTGATCCGTTGCGGCGTGCGATAGTACCAAGCTCTCGGGTTAGACCCTCCTTGGCGTGCTGGGGCAGTTTGTGTCCCAGGCC
This sequence comes from Gastrodia elata, assembly GCA_016760335.1. Lineage (NCBI taxonomy): Eukaryota > Viridiplantae > Streptophyta > Magnoliopsida > Asparagales > Orchidaceae > Gastrodia > Gastrodia elata. Next base: position 26,443,008 of record CM028676.1, on the reverse strand, counting down.
TTTGCAGATGGCTCCAGGTGCTTCAGTAGTCCTTAATTCGCTGCGGCCAATTTTCTCCCAATTTTCCTTCATTTGCTCTAGAATTTGAAGTTTCTTCAATTCTCCTGAAAATGCACATAATTTCTTCTGAGTAGGCTGTTATGAATGGTGTTTTATGATGTTTTTATCACTTTAATTGATATAAATCTTGGATTTATCAGCAGCCCAAGTCAATATTCAATATTTGAAGCTTTTTGGGAATAGCTGGTTATTATAGAAGAATTTTTTATGACGTCTCTCATATCACCTCATCATTAACCAGATTGACTTAGAAAGTTGTATCTTTTATCAGGAGCACTAACTGTGAAGAAATATTTCAAAGGTTAACATACGCACTCTCAATTTCCCCAGTGCTCATTTTACCAAAGTAAGGTTTTGACTACCAAGTCTATATTGATGCACCTTGAGTTGGTATGGGATACATGTTGATGCAAAAAGGAAAAGTCATTGCATATACTTCCCATCGACTAAAGCCTCATGAGAAAAATTACCCTGTGCATGATTTCAAACATGCTAGCATTATTTTTTCCTTGAAAATCTGGCATCACTATCTATATGCAGTTCAGTGTGCCATTTTCACTGATCATCAAAGCCTGAAGTATATATTTATTTAGTGTGAGTTGAATTGCCATCAAAGAAGGTGGTTAGAATTAATTAGTAATTATGATCTGAGTATTCAGCATCATCCTATAAAGCAAACATTGTAGCAGATGCTCATAGTTGTCGTGTTACACTCTATTCCATGTTCACTGAAAATCCTATCATTGAAGAATTATGTAAGTTGTGCACTGAGCCTGTTAGAGGTGAGATGCTAAATGAACTGATAGAGCTAAGCTTCAAAGAACCAATCTTTATAGAGATGTCTCAATCTCTCATACCAAGGATGGGGACTATCTTAAGTTCAGGGCCAAATTAAAAAGTGGTCATCATTATGATCTACAACTGTGTGTAAATTTGATTTATCAGGGGAATTAACTTCAAACTCTTAAATCCATGCATCAAGAAACTCTCATCGAATGCCATAATTATGGTTAAAAGATCCATCCTGGTAGCACAAAAATATACCAAGACCTAAAACACACTTTCTGGTAATTAGAATGAAACATAGTGTGATAGAATTTGTTACAAAGTGTCATGCATGTAATTTGGTTAAGGCTGAACATTAAAGTCCTAGAGGATTATTGCATCCGCTTGAGATTCCAAAGTAGAAATGGTTCGACATGTCGATGAACTTTGTGATAGGATTTGCTCGCTCAAGTTCTAGTGTTGATGCAATCTAAGTCATCGTTGATTGTCTGAGTAAATCTGACAATTTATTCCTATCTATCAAACTAACTCTGTGGAAAAGTTTCATAGATGAACATTATAAAAATTGTCACTCAGTGCAGTATTCACTAATCGATCATATTGGACAAAGATAGCAGATTCACTTCCAAATTATGGCGGACAAGGCATCAAGATATAGGAACCACCCAAGCTATGAGCATGACATTTCATCCTTAAACTTATTACTAGAGAAAAAGAGTAAATCAAGTTCCTTAAAGATCTGCTTAAACTCTATATTTTAGATTATGTTGATTCTTAGAAAGATCATATTCCTCTTATAGATTTTGCATATAAAAATAGCTTTAGGCCAATATCAAAATTTCTTCATTTGAAGCCATGTATGGAAATAAATATAGTACTTCTCTTGCATGGATAGAAATAAAAAGTGTTCAGCTTTTCAAATCAGAATTAGTTGAGGAAACCACATGAAGGCTTAGCTCATTCAATAAAGGATCTGTATGGCTCAAGATCCAAAGATTAAATATCATGATGCTCATTCTTATCCTCTGGAATTCAATGTTGGTGATTTGATGTACTTAAAGGTCAGTCCAATGAAAGATATTTTTAGATTTGGCATAGTCGGGAAACTCAATCCCCATTGTGTTGAACCTTTTAAAGTATTAGCAAAAGTAAAATCCGCAACCTACAGGCTTAATATACCAAAAGATTTCCTTGCAATTCGTGATGTATTTCATGTTTCATCACTAAGAAGATGCTTCAAAAATCCTTCTCACTTAGTCCAACTTATAAAAGTAGATATTTAACCTGATCTTTCCTATGCAAAAAAGCTAATTAAAATCTTAACTTACAGTCATTGGTAGCTAAGGAATCATTTCATTCCTATGGTGAAGGTTCAATGGAGAGATTATTATCTTGATGAATCTACTTGGAAAAAAGAGGCGAAAATGCGTCAAAAGTATTTAAAGCTTTATGAAAATCCTAGTACTTTCCATTTTTATCTTAAATTATTTCCGTCATTACTCATTATTTGTTGTTCTTTTTTTTTCCTCTTAAGTGATGTAGATGATGACAATGTTCTTAAGTGGGGAAGTCTATAATAATCTTACATTGTTACTTAGCTCATCTAAGTTAAACCAAGCCTTAATTATCATTTTCTTAGCTTTATCTAATCCTTTGAACCTAACTCAAAAAAATTAGGGTCAATTGAACCTCAATTTGATTAATTGGCTATTTTTCTAATTTTAGGATACTAAAAATTAGCTAAATTAATTTTATCTCCAAATTGAAATATGATTGCATTTTTAAATTTCTCACCCCCAATATAGCTAATGCTGATTTAGATCTAATTTGGGTTTAAAATTATTCTAATTAAATAATATAATCAAATTTATTAATTTAAATGCCAATTACAACGGTCAGCTACCTTCAAAACCACGAAGGCAATACGATCTGTTGAAGCGCATCTTAGCCACATATCCTATGGTGAGGGCATCTTCTTGCTTGGATCTTTTGTCTGCTGTTGGATTGAATCCACAATCCATGGTTGAGAGTGATCCTGCCTTTAGCCATTAATATCATCCCATCTGCACCATTCCATCTTTTAATTGATCAATCAAATGGTAAGGAATAACTGGAATACTATTCATGGCCATTTCCGACTACTCTCAGACGTGTCTGCCAGCCAAAGGGTTACCACACTATATTGTACGAGAAACTTTTGAGTGATTTTTAGCCACTCGAACATAATCGAGTGGATGTCGGTAACATGATTGAGTATGGATACACCCTCTAACCTATTTTTTCTAAACCAAAATTCATTTAGCCAACTTGTTTTCCTATCATGAGTTCGATGCCCCCCCCCCCCCCCCCTGCATTTACTACTTGTATCGGCTCATCCTTCCCTCTCAGCAGGAGGCCGAGAGGCGCCAACTTCTTCGCTCTTGGCAAAAGGCGGAGAGGCACCAACTCCTTCATCTCAGCTAGAAGCCAAGAGCCAACTGACTTTGCCTCTCTGAGCTAGAGGCTGAGAATTCAGTCGCCAGCCTGATCCCTGCAGCCCTCTCCTCACATTAGTTGAACTCCACTCTTTCCTCAGTTTGGCAGAACCCCACCATCACTCCTCACAGAATCCTACCTTCTTTACTTGTCGATTTTGCAGGTAAGCAAGGATCTCATCAATCCTCCTCTTCCTTTGAAGAACTAACTGAACTTGTGCATACTCCTTCCCGAAATTCTTTGAACGTCGAGCTTGCCGATTTGTCATTCTCCTAGTGCAGGTTTCCTTCGATGACTCATTATTGAGCTTCCTTCTAATTTAATATATTTCTTTCGTAACTATCTTGGCCTATGCTTCATTGTAATTTGATACCAAATCATAAGCAATTTGTTCAAAAACAAATTAAGAGTGTGTTTACCAAAGATATTTTTCTTAATGATGTGTCAAATATCTAAGGAAATAATTAAGATCGCACTGTTATAAAATAAAAAATTACCACATCATTTTTATGTGTTATTTAGTAAGCTATTTCTTCATTTTTAACCTACGTCTATGATGTACTCATACCAAATAAAAATTCAGCATGTCAGGAATTAAAAGAAAAAAAAAACTGAAGAGATAGCAATGCTTATTGATGCAGATGAGTTCCTCTAAAAAGGCAATTTTGTTTTAAGCTATAATTTGTTTTCATACGTTAACTCTATCCTTTGTAAGTTGCTTGTGACATATCTAATATGCGCCTGAATTTGTGCAAGTCTTTTATATCAAGTATTATTGGAAAATGTTGCAAGCCATTGTTATAGTTAGGATGACACTACTAATTATAATTTATTTCTAGTGCAAAACAAAAATAATAATACTAAATCAAAATGTCTTCCAAAAGAGTTTGAGAAAATCTTATTCAATTAATGGGTCTTCATCCCAGCCTAGGTATTAGAAGCTCTTGGCCATTTTTGTAACATGTAGTTTGTGATGTATGACCAAAATAATTAATGTAAACCCCAAACAAAATTCATACTAACATACTATCAGGATATATATGAAATTGGTAGACACATATAATCCAATATTTTGCTTACTAGTATTAATAGACACATCCACCATCAGAAATTAGTTTGTGCAACCATTACCTTCAATTGTATGCAAGACAATTGAGTCTATTGAATGATTTAGTGGTTTTGTTATTAGATCTAGTACAAAGTTGTAGGGCAAAGAAGTATTCTTGAAGATATTCTACACATATGTTTATAACCATAATTCTTTTAAGAAAGGAAGTATTTAAATATTAAGGACACAATCATATGAGTTTTGCATGTTTAGGCCTCCTAATGGTTAGGATACTTTAAAAAGCATGCCTTAAGTCATATTACAATATAAGACAACTTTTTGAGTAGGAAAATACTTAGAAAAATCTACTCTCAGTTTAGTGTTGGTAAACAAAGCTAGAGCCTTTTGAAGACTTCAATTTCCAATTCTAGCTAGAGAATTGTTGAACCAAGTAGAATTAGCATTAGACTTTATAGATTGCCCAGATCATATTCGTCTTCAACTTGTAGTCTTTCTTCTGCAAGATGCAGCCGAGGACTAGCGGATCTCCATAAGTGGGTAGCTCAAAAGGAAATGCAGAATAGAGCATCATTCTATCATCTAAGTTGATTTTAATCTTGGGCTCACCACAAAGTTTACTAGATGACTTAGTGATTTCCTTAATAGTCTTGTTATGAGTGATTGTTTCTTCTTTATCATACTATAGTAGTTATATGTTTCATCTTTTTTGACATTTCTATTTCCCCTGTAATTCTCAAATTATGTTGAGTAAAGAACTAATGCGATAATCATCAATTATTAAACTATATTATGTTTCTATACTCAACTTAAATTAATGTTTTGTCTTTCATTAAGCAGTATAAAACTAGGATCACCTCCAATGACTACCCCATCAAAACCACAATTTCTTCTAGCAGTGCCATTGAAGAGGACACCTCTTTGAGAAGCATGGTAGCCGCTATGCTAGAAAATCAATCTTAGTAGGCTTTGGAAATCCAAATGTTGATTACAATTCATCCATATCCCACTACCAATAATGTTGCACCAACTATTCCTGTTCCTTACATCCTCACACTCTACATTAGTTCGCTGATGGATTGCTGCATCGTTTCCAAAGTCTAAGGCCTTCTATCTTTAGTGGGAACCTATCCCCCTTGGACATAACCAGTTGGTTCAAAATGGTGGAAAAGAACCTTATAAGTATCACGTGCCTTAACTAAATTCGTTTACAGCTAAGAGTTGGCTGTGAAAGGAGCTCGGTCAACTACCTCTAGTGGTTAGCTTATTCGTTGTACGATGTGATTCATCTCACGACTCAATTATTTCAAGAGGAAGTTGAGTACTGGTGGGACAATATCTTGAATACTTGCTTTGTCGACTACGAGATTGAGTTTATTCCTTGAGATACATTTGTGGATGTCTTCAGAGTAGAGTTCTTACCTCCATCAGCGCATAATATAATTAAAGACACCATGTTAAGATTTATGCAAGGCGATCATCCTGTCTTGGAATACAAGATGGATATTAGGAGGTTAAATCATTGGTTAACTCATTTTGCTCTTGACTTGATCAGATCAGAAGTCGCAAGGTGCCATCAATTTTGGAGTTAACTGCAGTACTCTATCAAGGACGATGTAGTCCCATTGCATCTCATTGAATTTTCCCATCTAGTTGAGACAGTAAGAGTGGTGGAGCACCACCAATCAAAAAAGGATCTGAAGAAAAAAATGCACGCGGTGCATAACCTCCATGGCACATTTAAGAAACACAATCTGCATCATGCAAAAATTTGCCAGATTGAAGCAGCCTCTCCATTGATCTAATCAAGGGTTGTAGTAAACCGTATCCCAATGACAAGTATTCTAACTTTGGCCATTGTTGTTTCATTTGTGGTCATCAAGGCCCCTTGTTCTATCATTGCAGAGAGTAAGAAACATTGGATGGTGTTCACATCAATCAATCCCATAGGAACCAAGTCGATGTGCGGACCGCGACGTGGGATGCTCGGGATTTCCTGGGAACCAAAACCCTAGGCTTAGGTCTCGGTCTTCCCCAACGGGGAAAGAGATGTGGGCTTGAGTTTGGTCAATTTAGAGCCAACCATTGTGGTCTTGCTCCGAGCTTGCTAGCTTAAGCATGGAGTTGTGGCCCGCACACGCTGGCCGACCAGCATGCATCCCACAGAGAGATGTGTCTTCTGCCGTCACACCTGCACTATAGCAAAACCCTAATTGTAATTCAAATAATTATTAATTAATTTTTCAATTGTAATTTGCTTAATAAAGAAATTATATATCATTTTGATTAAGATATGAGAGGAACAATAATATAAATCTAATTAATGATTGGATTGCTATTTTTACTAATCACTTTTTTATTGTTATTAGAAGTCCTAAAAACTCTAATTTAGCCAATGCTGTCCAAATTGGACCTATATAGTGTCATTTTACTCTTTGTGATTTGAGGAATCCTTAATTGCTGATTTGATTTCAATTGGACATCATTTTGGAGAATTTGGAATTTTAGCACTACTAGTTTCATTAAATTCATTTTTCATGAATTATAGCTTACATGATATAGGTCATAGGTCATTTACCCTAGGACAACAAACATTGATCTTGATTTGGATCCTTATGAAACAATAGGAATTGATATTTACTTATTGAAATTATAATTATATGCTTGAGGAATAGTTTAACAAACTTGATTTAAAGCTTAACATCGAACTTGTAGGATCTCCATGAAACCTTTGAGGTTGTTTTAAATACTTAGATTGTGGTAGTGACATTAAACCCTAGGATGAGTTGGATAAGTTTTTCCATGCTTAGATAGTTTGGCATTATAGCCTTTAAGGGATAAATTGAACTAAGTTTAGCACCTTACCTCCCTTCATGTGTAGAATCATGCCTTAATTATCCTAGAAAGTAACTTAACCCTAAGTAATTTCTTAGAGTGTCCTAACTCCCAAATAATCCTTAGAATGTTGAATGCCTTTAAGAAAACCTAAAAGCTACTATATTGTAATCCTTTCTTTAACTCTACATCTAGGACTCCCAAGTGAGTAGTTAGCCAATTTAGTGATCTTATAAACTAGTATCACTTCAAAGCATTTTTAGCCATAGTAAACTTCAAAGTTAGGAAACCTACAATCTACCTCCTAATTATAGAACCTTAGCATTAGTCTAAGACTAGCAACTAATGAGAAATGATAGGCTTAGGAATATAATAGGAATAAAGTTACCTTGCACTTATATACTTATAAACTATTTTGTCATATAAGTAAATCCTAATCAAAATACAACTTTCCAAGCTTCAACTGCTTATAGTATTATCTTTCAATTGATTTAGAGATTTTTAATATCTAAGATAATTGAGAGCTTAATAAACTCTAATCATTAAGTTAGATAACTAAATTAGGCAACAATGTACGTCACATGGTTTACCATTAACTTGAATTCCTCGTATGTTGCTTTGCTTTGTGACTACTTCCTTGAACATATATAAATACATTGTGCATGAATAAAACTTAAAAACAATAAACATAGGGGTTTCATTTGGTGTACTATAAACCAGGGCAGGCTATGAAGTAATTAGGAGACCACACATGTCCTAGTGGGAGAGTGAGTGTGCTATGTCCAACCTAGCCTTACTTGATTAGGCAGGCATGCTTGACTCCTCATTTGTTCTATAACTTTGCTTGCAGAGCAAAACCATTCATAAGATAAATAAGTTAACATTATTTTTATTACAATCTTGATGATTGTGAGCAATGTTTACTTATCATAGCTTTTGACTATGTTTATTCAGTCCTTGAGACTGAACTTCAATTGAATTTACTATACAGTACTACTTTTATTATTATTTCCTTACATTACAGTCCTTACTTTACGTGTAGTGCATATTTCTTTTCACTTACATTTATGCTTACACTGCTCTCATTTACTTAGCATTATTCCAATAGACATATTCATTTTCCCTTCATATTTACATATACACATTAGTAGTTTTTTACCCTTTTTAGGATGCATACTTCCCTTACTTGTTTGATGCACACTAAAGCAAACTAATTATGAGTAATTACTTTTCCTACTTTACTTTGTTATTTTTGCATATTTTTTATATCCCTTTCTTTGATGCTTAGTGCTCCGCTTAATAAAATAAGTGTAAATGGCTAATGAAATATCTGCCCAAATCTAATTAAAATTTAGTGTAACTCTAAAATACACTTAGACTTTTTTAGTCTAATTGGTTGTTTTACTTTGTTGGTTGTGCCCTACCATATTGAAAACTAAATACGATAGTTCAGGAGCTTTTTGTGGACCTTAGAGCTGGGACTTGCACTGGTCATCATTAGCTTTAAGACCTATTTACATTTACTTCTTTTTGTGAGGATGAGCGCATTTTTATTAATATTTAAATAATTTTGTATTAATTAATTTTGTATTAATTAATTTTGTATGTTTTTACTTTCTTTCTATGAGCGATGCATATTCATTCTTATATATATGCTTGGTTTGGATTATGGATATGGATGCTCTTACTTTTCTATTGCTTAATTGTTCATATTTACTACAAATTTTTATCCCTCAAAAAGATTTATGGCCGCATAGTACTTAACAATGAGTTATATTTCTGCTAATTCATTGTTAAGTACTATAGTAACACTCTAGTGTTGGATTGGGTTCCTGATCCAATACTAGGGTCGTTATAGTTGGCATTAGAGCTAAGGTTGAGGAAAATAAATCAAGTGGAACATTCAACTATCCAAATTAAATAACACAGAAAAGTAGAGTAAGAGTATTAAAGATCTTGCCATAAGTTATTAAGCATTAGATACTATAAATAATAAACCTAACTCAACTTAATTAATAATAACTCTCAGATGGCGATTTACGAGTCAGACTTTGACTATTACACTCGGATGTTCTTCCAACAGTGGGATAAAGATCATCAGAGTGTACTCATGTATGGGAGACTTAACATCAGAGTATCACAAGAAGGAGGAGATGTACTAAACAAGATCCTCAAGTCACTAGTATTCAAAGACAATTGCCTACCAAAGTTGGCTAGATAATGGCCCTCTAGAAAGACTGAAGTATTCCACATGATTGATTGTCCTGATTAAATTTTCTTCAGAGTCTAGGATAAACTCTTGGAAAACTATGTTGAAGATTGGTGGATTTGTGCCAACTAGAGGATACTATATGAGAGTCAGAAATATTATCATGTACCTATTTATCAGGATTATGATATTCTCTTTTATTCTGCATTTTGTAAGTAATTGTATTCTTAGTAGTTTTTATTTATCGTTCGCTTATGGTATCTTCCAAACTTTTACTCCAAATGTCAGTATCAATGAGAATCGTTCCTAATGTCTAGTTATTGAATTGTCTCTTTTTCTCTTCTTTTGATTAAATTCTAAACCAGATACCCTTATTCCTTCTGTCGCAAACGAAGCTACTTCCAGCTAATCATCTACTGCAAATGAGATCAAGACTCTAATGTAAATGATGAAGGCAATGCTTGATGCACAAACTAGAGCTACTGAGAGGATTGGGGTACCTCATGCTCCACAAAATATTCATGCAAATCTGCAACAGGCATCTAGGCCAGTTATGGATGGATTTCCACACACCTTCATAAAATTGAATCCCCTTGCCTTTTATGGATCTGCATCACCAATAAAAGATGCTAACTGGCTAAAGGTCATTGAGAAAGACCAAGCCAATATCAAGTTCCTGAAAAGCAAGGCCATTCGCTTAGCAACCCACATATTCATAGAAGAGGCTGAGTACTAGTGGGATAGGGAGCTTAAATCTCACTATTCTAGAGTCAGTGTCGAGGACATTTCCTAAGAATAATTCAAAGAAGCTTTTAGGGGGAAGTTCATTCCACTATCCACTAAGACTCTCATTGAGCATGAGTTCATCCAACTAAACCAATGGAATAGAACAATTCTTGGGCATGAGATGAAGTTATAGAAGTTGTCCAAATTTGCTCCGAGCATAATTTGTAGTAAAGCGGCCAGGGGTAGTCATTTCCTAAAAGGATTGAAAGATTATATTAAGGACCACCTTATGTCCCAGTATCATAACAAATTTACTAAGATTTTTGAGGGAGTGAGAATGATTGAGCATCATCAGATGCAATAATAGATGAAGATGAGATCCCACCCATCCACTTATAAATCTTAGTCATTCAAGTGAAATCATTCACAAGGGACCAATGTTTATCAATTGACTTAGCGCCAGCAAGGAATATAAGGTGTTCGCTATTAGAAGCCACATCCTTACAAGAAATACTACCACTTTGGTAATATGTGCTATACATGTGGCAGACCCATCCATACGTATTGGGAATGTCGAGCGGTGTGTACTATCGATAAGGTGAAGATCAACCATCCTGCAAGATTTCACAACCCCATTCCTATTAATGTGCAATAGTTGACAGTTGCAATCATGCTACCTTCAGCTAGTAGAAATGCTTAGAACCAACTAGGAGAACCTCCACCTACCCAAAAGTTAGCTTAGGATCTGAGCAATTCCAAGGGAAAGCCTATTGCCCAATCTTCTGCCAAGCCTCACGTGTAGGCTTTGACTACTATTGTCATTTAAGAAGACAATGATGTTGTTACTGGTATGTTCAAAGTTTTTTTCATACTCTATCTTTCTTTATTGAATATTTACTTTCTAACTTTTTGCTTTTATTGTACTTATCTTTTAAATAATGTTTTATTTTCATCATAGGATCACTGCATATAAATAAATAACCTTGTGACACACTCTTTGATATAGGTGCTAGTCACTCCTTTATATCTGGGAATTATACCATCTCCTGCAACCTTCAATATTTTAGCTTAGGCAGTGCCTTACATGTTCAAATGCCATCAAGAGCTAAAATGCAATCTAATAAGTTTTGCATCCTAAACATCCCCATTAGCAACCAACATTTTCATGCGAAGCTAATTGCTATACCGATCACAAGCTTCGGCCTAATCTTAGGCATGAACTGGTTGAGTAAATTCAATGCTGTTACAGATTGCCAAAAGAAAAAGGTTACTTTAAGAGTAAGAAAGAAACCAAAAGTGTTCATAGGTAAATTTGGTGTAACTACATCTTTAATTAGTCCGGTAGAAGCCAAGTGTCTCATTAGCAAAGGTTGCGATACGATCCAAGTAAATATGATTGGTGAAGCCAAGGAATAAAGATCCATGGAAGACACCAATATTGTGAGGGAGTTCATGGTAATGTTCCTAGCTAATTTGCCAAAACAACCTCCTTTGAGAGAGGTAAAATTTTCCATTGAACTAATTCTAGGAATGTAGCCAAAATCTAAAGCCTATTATCGGATGGTTCGCAAAGAGCAACAGGAGTTAAGAGAGTAACTACAAGAGCTATTAGATAAAGGATTCATTCATCTGAGTATATGACCTTGGGGACCCCCTATTTTGTTTATGAAAAAGAATGATGGCACAATGCAGATGTGCATAGAATATCATGAGCTGAACAAAGTGCTATGAAGAATAAGTATCCCTTGTCGAGAATTGATGACCTATTTGACCAGCAAGCAGGAGTAACAGTCTTCTCTAAGATAGACTTAAGCTCAGGTTATTATCAGATTAGAATTAAGGATGATGATATTTCTAAAACTGCATTCAAAACACATTTTATAAATTATTAGTCATGTCCTTTGAACTGATTAATGCTCCATTCATATTCATGGATTTAATGCAACAAATTCTAAATCCTTACCTTGACGATTTAGTCATAATGTTCATTAACGATATGCTGAGATACTCTAAGTCAGATGCCGATCATAAGAAGCATCTTCGTGCTGTTTTGGGGCTACTCAGAAGACATATGCTCTTCGCAATGTTTTCAAAGTGCAAATTTTGGTTCAATGCTGTGGCATTCCTGGGTCACGTGATTGATACTGAAGGGATAAGGTCTAACCAAAAGAAGATCTATGCTGTGCAACAGTGGGTGCAACTCAAGTCTGTAGCAAAAATTCAAAGTTTCCCAGAACTTGCCTATAACTATAGAAGGTTTGTTCTAGCATTTCTCAAATAACAATGTCGTTAACCCAATTAACTAGGAAAGGTGTACCATTCATTTAGAATTCATATTGTGAGAATTCCTTTCAAAACTGAAGCATCTGCTAACTTCTGTGTCTGTCCAAGTACTACCTCAAGAGAGAAAAGATTTTTAGGCTTACACAAATTGCTTGACATCTTACATACAAAACCCCTAAGTTATATTTATGCACAGTATCTTTATGAATGTTCAAGATTGTAGTCTCAAAGCAAAGCAGCATTTTCAAGGAATTCAAGTAATTGTAAATTATGTGATATCTATTATCATCTAAGATTTAGATTATCTAACTTAATAATTGGAGTTGATTAAGGTTTCAATTGACTTATTGGACATAACAATATCTAAGTGAATTAAAAGTAATACTATAAGTAAACTATATTTGGAAAACTAGTGGTTTGATTGGATGTTTATGTAAATGACAAAGTAATTTATATGCATAATTATGCAATATGAGGTTAATCCTAAGCAACATAATCTTTATTTATTGCTAGATTCAAGGTTTAAGGAGTTAATGGGAAAAGCAAAGGTTATAGCTTCACTACACTTAAAAGGTGCAAGTTGTAGGTTCACTACTCAAATCTAACTAAGGCAACTTAAATTTGATTGGAACCTAGCTCATTGAGTCACCAAATTAGCTAAGTACTCCATTAGAAAGTTCTAAGTGTATGGGAGAGGGAAAGGTTGCAAATTACAAATTCTATGTTGAATTATGACTATAATGTTGCTAATGCTTAAATGAGAGTTAAACATCCTTAGGAAGCTAAAGGGATACTAAAATGGAGATTTAGGGAGCTTAAGGTAAGGTTTGGGACAAGAAAGGTAAGTTCATTGAACTTAACTCTAATTATTAGAAGTTGATCTAAATAGGATTACAAACTATATGTAAGGGTGTGCTAAAGGCTAATTACACCTATTAAATAGATTAGCTACACTAGGAATGTAACTTCATCAAGGTTTGGGATTTACATCCTACATGATCTCTCCTAATATTGAGGTTTGAACCATAGGTTTACTAATCTACTGGCTTGCTGTAATAAGACATTAAGGCCTACACATGAAAGTATCAAGTTAAATAAAATCAGATAATATGATAGATTTATCAGCCAAATACCCAAGTTATCCAAATATTATTCAATCACAAAATTAATAGCAATTATGAAATCCGCATATTATAAGGAGTATAATGATACTAAGTAGCTTAAAATTGGATAATGTTGAGAAATCAGGGTTTTTGGGTTTCTTAATTATGATTAAAAAATGATTAAGTAAATTTAGATTCAAGTCCTAAATTAAATTATACCATTGTGTTCCTCACATTTTTCTGAATAAAATGACATAACTTTGAATAATTTGGATGTGTTTATTTAAAGTTATTATTAAATGAAGCTTTGCAATATTAATACTAAAATATTTTTAATTTAAATAATTAAATTTAACTAACTACCAGCATGGATAACCATGGCACCAAAATCTGGGTGGCACTAATTGGCATGGAAGGCAAGGGACAACGTGGAAGACTACATGTCAACCTCGGATGTGAAATCGTCGCATGTCATCGCGAGGGCATGCGCTAAAAAGTACGTGAAGAGTTGTCAATAGGGTTTGGATCGGTCCAGTCTATGAATGACATTTGAACTGAACTTAGACTCGAGTCATCTCCTTATTCCATGATGGAACCCGAAGGGGGACGCGGCTAAGGTTAGCCTTGCCAGTCGAACCGGGGGTCCCGTGACACTGCCTGTATCTAGTTCGAAGCCCTCACTGTGGCCAAGCCATCAAGCCCAAAATCGGTGCTTGGCATTGATGATGCGGTTAATAAGGCAATTCCTTATATCCCAATGGGGTTGACCTGGATGAACCCTGTAGCCCACTGTAGATAGGTCAGCTAATTGAAGCTCAATTGGGCTCGATCGTGCTCGATTGTGTTTCAATTTTCATTTAAGGTCGACCGGTGGGCTTAGAGTGAGCTGGGAAGGTCAGGGTGGCTAGGCCATGCTACAGATAGCAGCGACCAAGCAATCATGGTGGATGTGGTGGGACAGCGTACGGGGATGTGATCTGAACCATCGGATCAGGTTCTCGATTCGACGGTCAAATCAGTTGATTGCACATAATCCGTAGGATCATATATGCGAAAATACGCAGCGATCATGATCGGTGGATCCCGTTGTTGTGTGTTCGGTCTGCCTCGGTTGGTCCCCGCCATTTCGATAAATAGTAGTTAAATTTAATTATATATATATACATATATATTTATATATATATATATATATATATATATATACATATATATATATACATATATATATATATAAATATATATTAATTTAATAATATTAATTAATTAATTATTTTAACTCATTTAATTACTCAAAATTAAATAATCAAACAGACTTGGAAATATCTCAAAAATTTACGCTTACCTAAATGAGGCGTGAAGAACTCAAATATGAAATTGGATTTTTAATTGAATGTCAATTTAATTATCTTAGTTTTATAGGTATTATTAAATAATTAAAATATTTAAGAAAAATTCAATGACTTTCAAATATTCTCAAAATACCACCCCTATCTAATTTGGGGATGAGGAGTCCAATGGAGAACTCTAATTTTAAGTTTGAGGTCAAAATAAATTATGTATTTTCAAGTTGATTAGAATAATTAGAAATATTTGTCGATTGTAAATGATCTCCAAATTGCACCAAACTTGAGATGAAGGCTCTTAATGCTATTATAAGAGCAGAAGAAGTGAAATAGAGCTAATTGGGCCCCAATAATGGGTAACAACACTATGGTTATTACAGACTCCTTTCCTTAAAAGAGGAGTCATCTTCAAAGGCCAAATGAATTTAATTAGAAAAATGCATGAAAAACAAAAACACAAGAATGCAAAATACTTAATTAATAAAATACTCTAGGAACTTCTTCCACATATACTTTTCTTTTTCCCATGTGGCTTCTTCAACTGAGTGGTTCCGTCAGTGGACTTTAATAATAAGAATACTATGGTTCCTCAATTGCTTGAGGTCACGTCCCAGAATTGCAATAGGTTTAACGATGCAGTTTGATTGCAAGAACTTGAACATGTTGACTTGGGTCAAGCAAGCACTTTTGTAACAACAAAATATGAAACATGCTATGTATAGCTGAAAAGTACAATGTTTGTATGAATAATCAAGGTTGTAGTCTAAAAGCAAAGCAGCATTTCTAGGAATTCAAGTAATTATAAATTATATGAGATGTATTATTATCAAAAATTTAGCTTATATAATTGAATGATTGAAGCTAATAAAGCTCCAAATTAACTTAGACATATTAATCTCAAAAAAAATTAAAAGTAATACTATAAGTAAATTAAGTCTGGAAAAATAGTTATTTATGCAAGATGAGGTTAATCCTATACTAATTCTAAGACACCAAATATTTATTGGTTGATAAATTTAAGGCTTAAGGAGCTAATGGGGAAAGGCAAAGGTTATAGATTCACTACACTTAAAAGGTGCAAGTTGTAGGTTCACTACTAACATCTAACTAAGGCAATATAAATTTGATTGGATCCTCGCTCATTAAGTCACTAAATTAGCTGAGTACTCCATTATAAGGTTTTAAGTGTATGGGAGAGGGAAAGGTTGCAAACTTCAAATTCTATGTTAACTTATAATTATAAGGTTGTTAATGATTAAATGAGACATAAACATCCTTATGAAGCTAAAGGGATACTAAAATGGAGATTTAGGGAGCTTAAGATAAGGTTTTAGACAAGAAGGGTTAGTTCAATAATCTTAATTCATAAGTAGAAAAAGTTGATCTGTGTAGGTATACAAACTATGAGTAAAGGTGAGCTAAAGGCTAGTGTGTAAACATAATAAAGTATAGTTTAAAGAGTAAGTACTCACTAGCAATTTGCTTTAGCTTGAATCAATAAGTAAGAGAAAATATACATCCTATATGGGCTAAAAACTACTAAAGTGGATATGAAAGCATGAAACAATACATGTATATGTAATGGAATTATGCTAAGTAACATATAAAAGAGTGTAGCGAAGCGTAAATGTAAGTAAGAGCAATATTGTAACAACCCTAGTTGTTACCCTAGCTAAATCTATATTAATTAAGCTAAACTAAGCTTTGATTTTGATTCCATTATACTCAATGGGTCATTTAAACCTAACCTTAGAAGTTTGAAATCAATCGGACTAAATTGAGAAATTTGGTATTTTTGCCTATTTTTAAGCCTTGGAAAATACCTAAATTAATTTAATCTCCAAATTAAAATCTGAGCTCATTTTTGAATTTCCCACTCCCAAATTAGCTAAGGGTGAAATTTTGGGAATTTTTGGAGGTCATTTAGGCTAATTTTGGATTTAATTTAAATTGGTTCAATTGCACATAAGGGTTTAAAACAATCTTAAATTACATTTCTACCCTCCCTCCAACGGTCGGCTGCCTCTAAACAGCGGGCGCCATCCGGACTGTCGATTTCATGGAAAGGATCCAACGGCCCGTTTTCTAGATCGGTCCCGTCTCATCTCGATCGTTCTGCGGTTTTGAGATGAGATCACATGGCATCTGGCTTCCCAACTTAAGTAACACGATCACCCGTTTGGTCTGTCATACCCAATTCGATGATCAATCTGATCCTCGTGCTCAGCCATTATTGGTCGGATGATCAGGACCGTCCCATTGTAACTGATGATCCATCAGACGGTCGCACCCCTATCCGTCACTGTAGGCCTTCGTCTTCCCCAGCTCACGTACAACAGAGAATATCAGAGAAATTTGGACATGTTAGCTTGGTCTGCCATTGAGAATATCAGAGCAATCTGGACAAGTTGGCTTGGTCTGCCACTCCCTTTGCCATGTCCTCCTGGCCATTAAGATCTTCTTGGTTCTAGTAGGATGAAGCTCGTTGGGTCATGAGGCCCTGCTAGCCCCAATTGTGGAGGCTCGTGGCTCCATCCCTGCCTGAGCCTAAACCATGGCTTCTAGCCATGGTGTCTACCCCTAGACCTCCCCCTCGCCTATAAATACCCACAGTGCATCTCAGCGACCCCCTTTGCTCACTGAGATCCAGTGATACTCCCAGCTAAAGCATTGGAGCCCTCAGTGAATCCCAATATTTCGTAGCTGTGAACCGCTGATCAAGGGTGCGGTCCGGTGTTCAGAGCCCCTTGCGTAGTCCTTGCATCTGTCTGGAGAACTCCGAGCTCCTCCCTTCGTATCAGTCACAATCTTTTACCTAGATCAAGGTACCGCCTCTAACCCCGTTCCTTCTGTAGAACTGGTTTCGGCACGACTCACTACCAATTAAGCCCTAGATGCTATGTTAGGACCTCACCCTAGCTCCCTAGTAGTCATCTAAGCCTTTTGGTGAGGCCTAGTAGTGGACTAGATGGCGGATTCGCTGTCTGAGTGTGCACTGCCAGTCGGTCTCTGGCTCGCCAAATCCTACCTTCCATTTGTGCACCTAGCCAGTCAATTAGTGCTAGGAGCTCTCATCAATAATTACAGGACCCGTATTGAAGGTTAGGTTTGATCGGGTTGATCATTTCGACTAGGAATCAATTGACCTAAGGAGAACACCGTCTGTGTTTCACCATGAGTAACCTCCCAGTGATCTAGACCATCCCAGAACCTCACGATTCACCCAATCGGTCCCCCTTAGGTCCTTGAACATATATGCTTAACGTCTAGCATCTGGCGTTAGCTTGGTGAGGAGAATTCACCCCTCAAAGGTCTGCCTGGTAGGCATCCTCATCCAAGTAACACACCAGCGATCCGCGCCTCCCAGACAGGGCTTCTTGGTCCAATCGACGTGTCTTCAAGCCCTGAAGGTGTAGCCGTTGAGAGCTAGGCGTGGCGTGGCCGGAGCGTGGGGAATTTGGCAAGGTAAGGTTGCCTAGGGTTCGAGCATCGGGTGTCATCTGTGGGAAGAAGACGAAGCCACGGGTCGGGCTGACCCGTGACCCGCCCCTTTTGGATTTTGGGCCGACTATTATTATTAAAGGATTTCTGAATTAATTTCCTTAAGAAAATTAATTCAAAAAATCAAACCTATGATTTTAATTTAAATAAAAATACAGACTAAATTATTTAAATAAATTTAGCTATACTCATCCAAATGGTATGATCCAATATACCATTTTAATCAAAAAAATACAAGGAACTTGAATATAAAATAAAATTAAAGATCCAATATTTAGATTTTAATTATTTGTCTAATCAGTTTCTATTCTTATTTAAATTATATTGAATTCAATAAATACCCAAACATGTTGATTAAGGTCTCTTATTTCTCATGAGATCATAAGGAACCTATATAGACCCTAAAAAGTAATTTAGGAACCCTAACTTTATTAATCACCCCTTAATTACCCTAATTAGGGATTAGTGAATTAAACCATGATTAATCCTCTAATTTTGGTGAAATAAGTTCCTAATTCCTTCTTAAGTATATTAGAGCCTATGAATGAGGTTGGATCATTCTAGAATGCCCTAGTTTCCTTAATCACCTTAATTGGCCTTATATTGTGATTAGTGTTAATTAGGCAAATTAGGTTACTAAAACCTAAGATATATTTCCTACTTCATTAACCATCATGGAACTTATTATAATAAATTTGAATCAATTTGGATAATGAAATTCTAAAATCTCATTTTTAAGCATAAGAGGGGTATTTTGGTCATTTTGACCATAATGTGTTTAAGCACCCCCCTTAAACCTTGAAAAATTTAGTAAGATATCTCTAGTTAGTTTATTAGCACCTAACTGAAGTCTTATGTTAATGATATTAATATTAAGTGAAGAAATCTTAAGATAGTCTTATTAAGATCTTTAGACCTTAAGTGTTCTTAAAGGAATCACCTTGTCTTAAGAATTAAATCTAACTATCTTAAAATGTTAGATCCTTAATTAATGACTTAATTAAGTTGATCCATAGGCTTGGATTCTAAAAGAAATACCTTGGTAAAATCCTATGTCTAAATCTAAAGTGATCAATATTAGATCTTAGATCTTAGATCTTAGACTTTATATCTTTTAATTGAATTGAACTACCTCCATTTGGAATTCCTTAATTAATTTATTATTTAATCTTTTTGAAGCCTTCCATGTTGGTATAAGAATAATTCAATCTATAGGATAATGTAATTATCATAAAGATTGAATATAGATCTTAGATTCTTAGTTCTTAATTAATTATTTCATCTTATAACCAATAGAGTAGCCTTTCACTAAGATCATAGTTTCTGAATCCTTCAGCTTATAGGATTCCTTACCTTTAGATTGGGTTTTGCAATATGAACCCTAGATCCTTACTAAGGATACTACCTTGGATTTAAGATTTAAACACCAAGTGGGGTTTGGATCCAAAATTCTTAAGTCTTGATTTACTTAATCAAAATTTGGGTTAAGAGAAGAAAATAAAAATAATTAAGTCATTGATTCATTACTTTAAATCTTTATAGTCATCATATGATTATGAATTAGAACTTGTTAAGTTATAATATTAACATTAAGGTCATAAATCTGAGATCTTACTCGATAGTTGGATATTAGAGATCCTAAACTTGTATCTTCTCAGAATAGTTAGTTGGGTAAAATAGACAACAACAGATATCACATAAGTCTATATTGAGTCTCTTGCTTACTTTGACTTGATTGCTCTGCACACCTTGAATATTGATCCTTGTTCATTAAGCATAATAGGTAAACTTAGGATATGGAAGATACATCCTAAGTTAGTATTTGAAAAGCATTCATTCAGTTCTTTCAATGTTTTCAGTTAGTAGAGTAGGTCCTAGCTTAGTCTGCCTCTTCAATTCTAATTTTATTATAGAATAGACTTGGACCTAGCTTGACGGATATCTAGGATGGATAGATGACTTATTCTATAAGTTCAACTTGGACCTAGCTCTGCAGATACCTAGGATGGATACATGCTGAACTTTCAGTTTAGAGGCCCTGTATGGCCTGTTCTGTTATGGCAGTACTATGTCTTAGGCTTAATACTACTTTAGTTTAGTTGTCAGTGTTTGTTTTGCTTTGCCACATGCTTTAGTGGCCTTTCTTTTAGTGCTTGACTTGCTTTGCCACATGTCTCAGTGGCCTTACTTTTGCTCATGCATGTACTTGATTTACTTTTGCCACATATCTTAGTGGCCCTTTACATGTCAATCTGCATGCTTGTATATACTCTCTTATTGATTAATTCTAAGATATTGGCATGTTTAGGATGCTAGAATTGTATGTCTATTTCAACACTTATGTTCTTATTATACTCAGCATGTCTTCATATGATCATAAGCATGTTAAGATCAGATTTATTTTAGTAATTACAGCTATTTTTGCTTTTAGCCTCACCATGTTTAGTTATTATTTTTGCTTGTTATTTTACATACCTGTTGATTAGCTATAAATGATTAGTTTATAACTACCTCGTTCTTGTAGCTTGTTGCACCTTTTAAACGCTTGCACGTTTAAAACCTTTAAGTGTGATATCTTAAATACTCAGTTCACTTAAATAGCTTAAAATGTACTTAGATAATTGTCTAACTGTAACCTTTTTCTTTTGTTGGCTGGGGCCCTGGAATTTGTGATACCGAAAAATGTCAGATTCAGAGTTGTTCGTCGGTAGTGCTGCAGGATCGGAGCTGGTGCAGGAGGAGGATCTTCCTACTGCTGCTTAGATAGATTTTCTCTTTTTTTTGTAGTGAGATTGAGAGATCTTTATTTCCATTAAATTCAGTTTATAATAACTAATTTTTGGATGTATTTACTTTCTGCATTTGATCTGAGTTACTGTTTCTTTTACTCTCTTATACCATATTATGCCTGTGGATGTTACATTATAATATTTCTTGCTTCCGCCATTTTGATTTGTATTGATGTATGTTCACAGTTTCTTCTATAGGGTGACAAGTCCTTGGCTTAAGGTGACTTGGGTCCTATCTGACTCTACTTGAGTTGGGGATTTGCCACCAGAGTGGAGCACCGTACTCCCCTACAGTTATGCTAATATCAATATTAGCGTAATCGCAGGAAAGTTCGGGGCCCCACAAACATACACTATAAGTAATGTAAGGATTGTAATGTGTGGAAAATAATAATAAAAGCAGTATGGTATAGTAAAGAAAAGTAAAGTGAAGCTCAGTTACACAGACTAAGTGAACATAGTTAAGGACTATGATATGTAGGCATAGTCAAAAGACTATGAAAATTAGCTCACAATCAATTATATTATGATAAAATTTTGCCAAGTTATTTAAGTTATAAAAGGCTTAGTTTTGTAGGTATAAATTACAGAACAAATAAGAAGTTGAGCATGTCTGCTAAATTAAGTAAAGTGGGGCCTCCCATAACACACACACTCCTCTAGAATGTGAATCATCTCCTTATTACTCCGTTGCTTACCCTTGCTTCTAATCCACCATGTGAAACCCCTATATTTAATGTTTTATATTTTATTTATGCACAATATCTATATGTATGTTCAATGACGTAGTTTCAAAGCAAAGTAGCATTCAAAGAGTTCAAGTTAATTATAAACTATATGATATCCATTATTGTCTAATTTAGCTATTTGCCTTAATGATTGAAGCTGATTAAGCTCCCAATTGACTTAGACATTCACAATCTCTATGTCAATTGAATTATAATACTATAATAAGTTGAGGTTTGGAATGTAGTAGTTTGTGGCAAAATTAATGTATAAGTATATACATGCAACATGACTTTAAGCCTACGTCATTCCTATGCCAATCGATCTTCATTGATTACTGGACTTAAGACTAAGGTTCTATAATTAGGAGAAATAGGTTATAGGTTCTCTACCATGAAACTCACTAAGGTAACTTAAATTGAAGAATTTCTAGATGTAGAGTTAAAGGAAAGGTTACAATCTAGTGGCTCCTAGGTTGTCGTATTGCATTTGGGATTCTTAGGCTTACTTAAGAAGCTAGATAAATTTTAGAGAGATAATTGGTGCTAAGTTAGAAGTTAGAAGGGTTAAGGTGGGGTTTGCACTTGAAGAGTAAGGATCATTAAGCCAAATTCCAAGTAGTACTTAATGGTCCTAATAAGACTATTTCCTTCTAGCATGGGTAATCACTTAGCTAATAAAACCTAAGGTATAGGTTCACTACAAATAATTAGGTGATTTATTTCCAATTTGCATAATCTCTCCTATTGTTGAAGGCTTAAAATCATATTTACTAGGCTACTCAATAAGTATCTAACTATAATTTCCAAGGACTAAGCTCACTTCCTAGGTTATCCTAAGAGTTCAATTATGAATCTATGTTTGCTGTCCTAGGGTAAAAATCCTAGAATATGAAAACTAAAGCTTATAAAAATTTTATTTAATGAAGAATAGAGGTGCCAAAAATCCATTTTCTCCAAATGATATCCAATCAAAACAAAGTCATTAAATATGAATCAAGGAGTAGAATGACACTAAGTTCAATTTGAACACCATTGAAAAAATTAGGATTTTTGGGACCTCCTAATTACAATTAAAATTGATTAGTAAAATTAGCCTAGGTGATGGATGGCCTATCTAGATTTTTGTGGAGCTGACTAGTCTCGAGCAAAGGCTACACAACAAAGTTTGGAAGGTAATTGGCAACTTGCTTACCTAACGTGTATAGGCGTTGTGATCCTTATATACCTTAGTTGTGAACCTTTTCTAATCTACCTACTACTAGCAAATCAGAAAAGAAGAGAGGCTCGGCTTAGGCAACAGTCGAATAATGAAGACTATCTTGGCTCCACTATTCCAAGTAGTAGACAAGAATTTGAGAGAATTGAAGAGCTCGAGCGAAGAGAAGAGGAGAATAGCTGCTAAGTGATTGTCTTCAATTAAATTGATTTTACTGTAAAGGCTACCGGTAGACTATTCCTAAAACTGCTCAAGTCGTAGGAGAAAAGGCGGAAGAGAAATACTGAAACTTTCAAGGGGATTGGCCCAATAGAAAGAGAATTAATTAAGGCGGGCTTCCGAGGAAGATTTTATCCTTCAGTTCTCAAACAAAAAGAGTGAGTTCCTGCTAAGCGCATGCATTTGTTTTTTATTTCTAAAAATATGTTTTTTTTTTTTTTTTTTCGCAGCCTACCCTACCCATTGAACTGGAATCTAGCTCTTGAGATAGATCCTTAACCCTTGGGTGGCCTTCGCCTATCCCTCCGGCCGAATCAACTTTGAGAAAGAAAAAATAAGAATAACATGGAGGCAAAATACTTGCTTTATCGCTCAATGCCCGGGCATAAAGAGACTTTTTTTTCAACCTTCGCCATGCATAGACCACTTGCCATAACCTAGAGCTTGGTTGTCTCGGGAAAGTTGATCACCTTTTCTTGAACGATGGATCTTGTCAAGTTGTTCTCGCTTTCATTTGATCCTGATGTAATTGACTTCGTAACCCGCATAGCAAGAGTACCACCTGAGAATAGCTACTAGAGCAAGAGTGATGGAATTCATGAACTTCCCGCTCACATGTGATATAGAAAGGTACTTGGATTAGAGATCTTTAGTAGCCTGAACTCGTCGCTAAGACATATATTTTGACTTAGACCACTGGTAGGGCACACCAAGCCATTGAATTGAGAGGCAGCAAAGAGGGAGTGAGTCCGGCTCCCGATCTAGAAAATCTCTCTTTACGCACCCCGGTTGAGTTATCCTTTTCTATTAGCCAATTAAAACCTTTTACTTCTATATGTAGGCACTATTTTGGTTTCATCTATACGTTTAGGTTCGGAGGCTATTGAAATAGTTGCAATAGATGGATATGAAAGAGATTGATTAATATTAAGAAATCTAAAGTTTAGCACATCAATCGAGGGGAATTTTTAGGTGTAATGAGTGTGGCGACTAGGGGGAATTGACGGGGGAAAGCCATAAATCAGACTATAAGACAAGATGAAGAATGAATTCAGAATAGGCTCAAAGCTTAGTGGTCCCGCTCATTTTTGTTTTGAAATTTTTTTTTTTCTCTAAGCCGAGAATCTAAATTAAAATACATAAGGTCGCGTAGCGGAAGAGAACATACATTGTAGTTAGAAAGAAAGCTCACTTAGTGGCTAAGGGCAAACTAAGGGCGTAGATTTTGATGAGACTTTGGCACCTATAGCATGGTTATAAGCAATTAGATTGCCTCATTTTTTTTATCAAAATAGTATAAAATTTTACTATAAGCTGCATAATTAAAATTATGAAAAAGTTAACAATTGAAATTACTTATTTAATAATTAAACTAATTTAGATAAGGGTTTAAAGTGAGCCTAACTGATGGGAGCTTGCATGCAATTGTGGGCCATACATGGGTCAACCTGCATGCACTGCCCGCATTCGCATAATTACTCAAGAGCAGGGGCCCTCCATTATCTGACAAGTCGGTCCTGACCTGACTCAACTAGACCCGAGTCACAATTTCATCCTCGTTGGGGACAGCAAAGGGCCAAGCTAGGGATTTCCTTTTCAATGAAACCTGAGAGTTCCATGGTACGACCCACACATCAGCGTGAATCTCTCTTCGTGGTTGACATGCTAAGCCTAAGATTAAGGGCTGCTAGTATTGGGTCAGCCGACAAAATCAGTGTCCTAGTGACCAGGCATTGGATTAGGGTACCCGCATTGTGCGGTACTATAGAGACAAGATGAATTGAGCTCGATTCAGTTTGGCTTGGCCCAATTTGACACATCATATTGATTTAATAAATCGTGAAATAAGTAAATGAAAAGAGAAAATAAGAGGTTGAAATACATAGGTATAAGATTAAAGAGTACTTCTCACTGATGAACAAAAATAAGGGTTAGGAAAATGGCCACGACTAAATGACTTCTTCGGCTGCTTGACCACCATATCTTGAGCAAATGGAGATTTATGTTGAAATGGAGGAGATAGAGGTCGATGAAGGCCTGACAGAACAAGGTCGTAGCACGGCTCGCACCGTGGCAGGTGCATGACCAAGCCGAGGATAGGGACATACGGTCCCGTGTCTAGACCCATTAGATCGGAAGGATGATCTGATCGTTGAATCAAGAGGGAGTGATCCTGCCGTCAGATCACTCCAATTAATGCTTCCAACGGTCCAGATGGATTCGCGCAGCTCTCCCGTGCTTTGGACACATGCACGGGATCCGTTCGGTTGGTAACTAACTATTGAGGGTAATTATTATTTTAATAGTTTAAATTATATTAATTAATTATTAAATAGACCCTTTTTATTTAATCAAATTTAAATACTCAAATGAGCTCTAAAAAATTACAAAAATTTATCCTTAGCTAAATGGAGGTTGAGGAACCATAAATGAAGTTAGATTTTAAATTAGAGATAAATTTAATTATATTATTTTTTTGAGCACTTAAATATATTAAAATATTTGTAAGACTTTAATGACTTCTAAAAATTCCAAAAATATCTCTCCTAATTAATTTGGGGGTAAGTAGTTCAATGGAGAACTCCATTTTTTATTATAAAGTCAAATTAAACTAAGAAATTTTCAAGTTAATTTAAATACTCAAAATATTCGTCCAACACAAACGAACTCCAAATCACACCAATCTTCAAGAGTAGGTTTCTAATGCTATTATAATTGCACTTATAGTGAAGATAAATTGATTGGGCTAACCAATAATGGGTAAACACAAAACGATTTTTATAGTATCAAAAAGAGATAGTAAATTCACCTATAGGTTTTGGCAGGCAGTTATTAAGGATCAGGGAACCATGCTAATTATGAGCATGGCCTTTCATACTCAAACTGATTGCTAGAATGAAACAGTGAATCAAGTTCTAGGAGACCTGCACATACTCTATATTTTAGATTTTGCTAGTTTTTGCAAATGTCATATCCCACTTATGGAGTTTGTAAATAATATTAACTTTCAGGCCAATATCAAAATAGTTCTATATGAAGCACTGTATGAAAGAAAATGCAGCACTACTATTGCGTGGTTAGAAACAGGAAGTGTTCAGCTTTTTAGATCAAAATTAGTTGAAGAAACCAATGAGAAGGTTCAACTCATTCAAAATAGGATTCATACAAATTAGTATCAATAGAGTAAGTATCATGATGCTCATCACCATCCTTTGGAATTAAATGTTGGTGATTAACGTATTAGAAGGTCAATCTAATGATAGGCATTTTCAAATCTGGCATAGCAGGGAAACTCAGTCCTGTTACTTTGTACCTTTCAAAGTATCAGTGAAAGTAGGATCCGCTACATGCTTAATCTCCTAGAAGATTTCTCTATAGTCCATAACACATTTCATGTTTCATCACTTAAAAAAGGTCTTAGAAATCCTTCTAACTTAGTTTAACTTTCAACCATAGATATTCAGCCTAATCTTACTTATGCAAAAGAGCAATTAAAATCTTAGCTCACAATCAAAGGCAGCTAAGGAATCGTTCCATTCTTATGGTGAAGGTTCAACGGAATAACTATTCTCTTGAAGAATCTACTTGTAAAAAAGAGGCGGATTTGTGTCAAAAGTATACATAGCTTAATAAAAATCCTTATACTTTCCAATAATGTCTTAAATTATTTATGTTATTAATCAATATTTCATATTCTTTGTTTTCCTGCTTGAGTGATATCTAGAACGATAGTGTTCTTAAGTGGGGGAGTTTAAAATAATCCTAGGTTATTACCCTAACTAATCTAAGCTAAAATAAACTTTAATTATTTTTCCATTAGTGTTAACAAATCATTAAAACCTAAACCCAAAACATAGGGTCAATCAAACCTCAATTGGATTAATTAGATATTTTACCAATTTTAGGATTCTAAAAGTTAGCTAAATTAATTTAATCATCAAATAGAAATTTGATTGCATTTTTAAACTACTCACCTCCAAATTTACTATGGGTGAATTTTTGAAATTTTTGGAGGTCATTTAAGCATAAATTGGGTTTAAAATTATTCAAATTAATTAATTTAATTAATTTAATTAATTTTACTTCCTAATCCAATGGTCAGCTACCTTCAAAACCACGGAGGAATTCAAGGCCATTAAAGCGTGTCTTAGCCCCAGATCTTATGGCGTGGGCATGTTCTTATTTCAATCTTTCTTCATTCATTAGATTTCATTCACAATCCCATAGCTGAGAGTGCTCCCATCTTTAGACATTTAATATCGACCCATCTGCATCCTTCCTTCTTGTAATCGATCGATTGAATGGCCAGGATTAACATGAACACTATTCTTTGCTGTTATCAACTTCTCCAACGTGTGTCCGATAGCCAACGGTTTGCCATGCTGAATTGTACAGGGATATTTCTTTTACCCCACTCTTGTCGATCCTCAATAGAGTCAAGGAGGTGTTCTTCTGGGTTTGGCTCTTATGAGCTAGAATAAATGCCCATCTCCTCTAGGGCCCGCTAGAGAGGTCCTACCAAAGCTCCTCCCATCTACGGTAGGTTATAAATGAGATAGATAAATAGACTAGGAGAACTTTTCTCACCTTACTAAGCTCAAACCTCCATAAGTACCCGTAGTTACTCCATAGCCTTGCGATTGCCTCTCCGTCAGTTTGAGTGTCTTCTTGCAGCTACCTGACTCCCTTCCTGGCAAGACAGTGAGCGAGGCTTGAACTTCAAGCCCCCAGCTCCTTCTCGTAAGCTTGTGGGGGTCCTAATGATAACAGACATCCTCTAACCCTTAATAAATCTCAATCTGCATTTCTTTCTTAATCCAAGTACCCCAATCAGTTTCAATTTATTAGCACCTTCATTCTTTTATCATTCCAATATTTTGTTGGTGGTGAATGCATTATGTGATAGTGTTTATTTGCCTTAGTGCCAAAATTTTATTAGCGATGTTAAGTTCACACAAATTTTATTTTGTCTGAATGAATCAATCAGACAATAGGAAGAAGTCTCGACCCCTGAACTAGTAACATACAAATTGAGTGTGCTAAAGCTTGTGAGTCAATTACTTGCCCAATTATTGCATTAGATTAAGCATAGGTGTTTGGGTTAGCTTGGTTATTCCTCAATAAGATCAATAACAACAGAGATTTAAAATGCATTAGGGTCCAGGTATTCCAGTCATCAATCAGACATACTTTTGGGGGCAAATGCTTCTCTTAGCGATGTTGAATTTTTCTATATCGAACCTCCGAGCCAATGCATTTTTTGAAGGGAGGTAGATCTCCCTACAGAAAACACTTACTAGGGCATGTGTTGTGTAAGGTCCCGTTGAAGCTCTCTCTTAGGGCTTCCTTAGGCCTTCGATGTGCCATCCCTAGGCAATTGTGTAGGCACCACATTAAGGTCCCATGGTGATTGGGGTGATGGGAATTTTGACTCAGAAGCCAAACCCTAATCTAATGATCAGGGTTTTCTGAGGGAGATAGAAGTGAAAAGTGTCAGGCTGAGCTAAACCCTGACCCATGCCATCTGATCAAGTTATACAAATAATTTGATTTATACGATTTAAATTCTTTCTTTTAATTCTCTCAAAAAATCTAAATCCCCTAATTTACTAATTAACAATATTTCAAACATATTATTTAAATAACATACTCAATATAATTCCAAATAGTATGATCCAATATATTATATTGTTTAGAAAAATGCAAGGAATAATAAATTGAATGAATATTTTAATTTTGGTGACAAGATTTTTTAATTAAGAATTAATCATCTCTAAATAAAGTTAGTGAATATTAAACTCATTTATTGCCCAAATTGCATAATTAAGGACTCTATATTTTCCTTAGGTAGAGGAGAACTTAATTATATAGTTGGAATATTTTTTGAAGTTTAATTTCACTAATCACCTTTTAATTACTTCAAATCTTGATTAGTGAATAACTAGCTCAATTAAGCTTTGATTTTAGTGAACCTAGTACCTATGAACTTCTTAAACCATATAGAATAAATTGGTAGGTTTGTAAATCATTTTTGAAGTTTAAATTAGTTATTTACTCCTCAATGACCTAAACTTTAATTAATGCTCAATAGGCTTATCTTAAGTTCAATTTAAGAACTAAGGTGTCTATCCTCTCATTAAATAGTATCGAAACTATTAGATTTGAGTAGACTCAATTTGGAACCCTAGAACTTCAAAAATATCTTTTGACCTTTAAGAGAGGAATTTTGGTCATTTTTTATAATTATTAGTTTTTGTGCCTCATTGCTTTATAGATCTGCCCAATCCCTTAAAATCAAAAAATAAATGTAACAACCCAACGTTGTTACTGAGCCATTCAGGCCTAAACCTAAGCGAATTAAGTTCAAATTCAAAATTTTATTTAAGTTGGATAAAAATTAAATAAAAATATCCTCTAATGAAGTGCATCAAGGGGACCCTTCTACCAAAATTTGAGCGCAATCCAAATCCCGGATCGTCCTAAATAAATTCAGAAAGTTTAAACTTCAAGATTTGATAAAGATAAAATAAAAGTTAGATTTCAGAAATTTTTGTAGATTTGAGTTAAGCATTATAAGAGGACACTATGTTTTAAGTTTTGTAGTTTTTCGGGCTCTGGATTAATCGTAGCTAATTTTTGAAGTTTTTCATTTAAAAATTAATATAAAATAAAATACTTATTCAAATTCAATAATTTTTAGACGCTTGCATTTGTCTCATCGGTCGATTCGATACCAAGTTTGTAATTTTTGGAGTTCAATTAACTATAGATCATGGCTTGAGAATTTTTAGCCATCGGATTTTGATTCAATGGCTGCGATAAAGTTCAGTTTTTGTCTCATAATATAAAGCACTCTAACCTAAAGTGGCCTGATCCGAAAATCCCCTTTTTTCCAGCTGTGAGCCTCTCTTTTTTCCTCATGAGAGCTGAAACCCTCCTCCCCTCTTCGTTCGATGCTTCATCGGCCGAAGGCACAAAGCCTCTCCTCCTTCCCTTGTCCGAGCACACCTTTCTTTCCTCTCCTCCATGGCCGAGCAGCAGCAGCTCTCTCCTTCCATAGGCAAACAACAGCTCTCCTCCTCTTGGCCAAGCTCGAGCAGCTCTTCTCCTCCACGGCTGAGCAGCGGCCGAATCTCCTCTTCCATGGCCGAGCAGCTGTCCCCTCCATTGATGGCCGAAATCAGCAGCTCTCCTTCCCATGGCCGAACCATCATGCTCCTTCCCATGACCGAGCCGCCGCCTTGTTGTGCACAACTCATCTCCCTTGAGCAAAGTGCAATCATCAAGGTATAATTTACTCATAACTTTTCTTAAGTTTTTAAGAGTTATATGCAGCAATTATATGAAGAACTTAGCATATTCAGCATTTTACTTTTGCCCTAAATGATTAGTTAATTTCAAGTTGTATGACTCAATCAATTTTCCTTGTTATAGCTTGCTTGTAATATATTGATAACGCTTAAAAAAAAATGGTTCGCCAAATGATATATTCGTATACTTGCACGTTAACAGATTTTGTATATACATATACATGCATCCATGTATTTAATAAAACATAACACATTAGGATTAATATTGTCGGAGAAATCATTTTGATATATACCTTTCTTGAACATTTATTATAATAGGATTGGCAATCCTTATTTTGTAGCTCATGCAGAGTTGATAGCTATGATTGTTTAGGGCTATCATATTATAATGTTTGATTTTATAATCAAACAAAAATCATATTGTGACAATAAGATTGTCTACAAGCTTGTTCATAATCTTGTTCATCAAGCTTGTCTTAACTATCCCATATGGTTGCAATCTCAATTATTCTGGCATGATCAATGTTCTTACTGTTCTAAAAATTAGATTTATCATTTACCTGCTCTCATAATGCTTATGGCTGTAAGTATCATATGACTTATTACTCTTATTTGACACCCCTACCTATTAGTTTACCTATGTTAGAATTAATGAATATTTAGCTACTAATTTACTTTATGTGAAATCTTGTATTAATATCCTAAATAGGGTTTAAAAAGTATTACTCATTATTCTTAAATGCTGATTTAATTCTTGAGTTTATCTTAAGGAATCACATCCTCATACTTCTTAGAAATTGATCATCATCAAGTCACCTCATTCATCCAATAACTTCCTCCCTAGCAGGCTATAGTTTTACTCTCCATCTTAAGTGATTGGGAAAGAGAATTGAGTAGAGTCATGTTAGCTTAAAGAAAGCACTACTCATCAGAAAACTTACCATGTGGTTGTACCTTGGCAGATTATTGCAGGTACTGTGAATGACACTTCATCTCATCCAAGGCATTAAGCTGCAAGTCCAAACAATCATAAAGGTACGTTTCGTACTTAGAACTTTATTGAGTTCAGTATTCTTTTAATTATGTTATTTTCTTGAGCTCTATGTACAGTGCCTACACCACTTGCATAGATCTTAGCATCATTAGGAAGTTGATTGTTATTTAAAAACTATGACATCAGAATAAGAACTCTTACTAACTAAGTAGTAATCATCACCTAAGTTGGAAATTGTAAATTATGCGGACATGAATGAGGACCTAGAGTTAAAACTAAAGCACTTCCCTCAGATCCTCACTTCACCATAGGACTTTTCCTTAAGATTAGGGATAGACACTAGGTTAGATTCATTCATTGAATAAGTGATTTATTCAATGAATGGAACCTTGGTTTTATTAGTTTCTAGTTATTCATAGTTTTATTTTGATTATTTTATCTTTTAATTTTAGATTAAGAATAGAGACCCATTCTATTAAGCTTGATTTTTACTTAATAGAATATGCCTTAATCATCAGTTCACTTGTAGATTGAACTATAGACCTTAAGCTTACCTTTGGATTATGTGATTGAACCCAAATTTGTGGTGTTTAATTCATAATCCATAGCTTAGTAGATCTTGATCGAATCTTAGCTTAGAATGTCTCAATTCATCAATTAGGACATGATGATTTATTATTTAACTTATAGTCGATTTTGATTGAACTAAATTGGAACCTGATCAGTTCTGATTGTTTTCAACTCATAAGGCCGTGCTTCTAAGTTGTATAACTTAGAATAGTTATAATGGGTAAATTAGAAAATAAATGATATCACCATATTAGTAGAGTCCCTTGCTTATTTTGATATTTTGTGATATGCATTCCTTGCATATTTGAGCTTACTTCCTCGTACATTTCATATAAGAGAACTTTGTGCATGAAAATGAAAACTTAGAATAATAGGATAACAGTTGCCTTTGGGTCCAGTTTGTGGTGATTATGGTGCACATTTGCCCTGATGGATAGGGGTAAGGTGAGATCAGGATGCCTAATATTCTCATTGAGGAGTGTGTGTTAGGCTTGGGACCCGTATAGTCTTGCAGACGTGCTTGACTCCTCAGTTGTTTCTAAAAGTTGGCCATATAAACAAAAGTAAAATAACTAAAATATATTGCATAGTATTGCCTACATCTTCAGTCACACAGTGTATTCAGTTATGTTTATAGGCTATTTTGGCCAAGTCTTCTGATATAGCAGTCAACATACAGAGATTCATGTACAGCTTGATATTTGGCTATGTTTCAGTATTGTTTATTCAGTCAGTTATTTTTTTTGTTCAGCTTATATATAGTAGGATGTTAAAATTTTGCTGCTATTGTACGTATCACTATCGAGTTTACTTATTTAATCTGCATATATCATATGATCATCAGCATGTTTAGGATTAGATTTTACTTTCAATACTCTTAATTACTGCACTATTTATATGTATATGCCCCTTTCCTTGCTTAGTTGTTGAGGTAAGCTTTTGCCTCATTTATTGTTTAGTTATAAATGTTATATTTATAACTATCCTTGTTTCTTGTTACGCTTACTGCTCCTACTGCTTAGTTACTTTATGTTGTGTTTAAGTTAAAATGATGACATTAATAACACATGTAAAACATTTAGCTTAAATTGTACTTAGACTTATTAAAGTCTAACCAGATTTTCTTTTTTTTTGCTGTGCCCTGTCATATATGTACATATGGCAGATCAAGAATATAGGTCAGATCCAGCGCTTGAGGATTTAGCTGCTAGCAGGTTAAAGTAAAGTGCAGCTCCTTGAAGGAGATATGTTTCCACCTTCTTGACCTACATTTATTAAAAGTGTAATAACTATGTTTTCTTATTCTTACTGTTCTGCATTTAATATATTGTATGTGAATGAATTAATGTGGATTGTGTCTGGATGCTTCCTTTCTACCTATTTTGCACTGCTATACTATATGTATGTTTCTATTAAGTTTTGCTCAACTGGTTGATTAGTATCACGGATATGCTTTTAGTTTAATGTCCGTGGTACTAATGACGACCACCTCTTAACACTTATTTGGTTAAGGGGCGCCCGCCACAATAAATGTCTAAGAATTATGATAAGACTAATTAGACTTGTGAATTTTAGTTTATAGCTAAAAACATGATTTTATTAAGATAATTAAGTAATATTTTAAGATTTTTGATTTGGACTTAGCATCCACATTATTATCTCCAAAAGAGCCAATTAGTGCTTATAAAATATGTAATAATAAATTTATATAGTTACTGAACTATTCTTGCATTTTAGCTTAAGTAAATATCTTGAGTAAACCCTTAATCCAATCTTAGTGAATTTCATAAGTGCATAGTCCAAACCCTTCAGTTCTAGATCTTAGTAGTTCAGTTTTATTGAGTAATGAAATTTCTCAATAGAAGGAGCACTCTTTAAATTAATAATTTTCATCCTAATAAAAATCAGCTTTATTATCAATCTTTAAAAGCTCTTTAGTGCTAAATTTCGCAGATTCTCACCTTTATTGAATTAAACTCTATTAAGTAATGAAATTACCCAATAGATGAAATCAAATTTAGATTTAGAAGTTAAGTCTGATTCTTTTTGTTGTCTGACTTTAGACTTTCAGTCTATCTAAAATTAGAATTCTTTCATCTTAATGAACCTTCAATCCTTAAAATTCTCCATCCATAGAGTGAGATTTTTTTTTGTGAGAATCGCTAGTTCCTTAGTGTTAGTACTTTGGAATTAGAGTTAAAACCCCAACTTTAGAGTTAAACTCTAAATTATAAAATCTTAATTATCTTGACCAATCTTGGTTATGGGTATTTAAATTACATCAATTAAGTCATATGACTTATTAACTAACTTATATAGGCAATATTTTCTAATTTTAAATTAAATTTTGTTAAGTTCTAATATTTACACTTATATGGCCATGAATCTGAGATTTTACTTGATAGCAGGATATTGGAGATCTCGAAGTTTTATTTTCTTAGAATAAATAGAACGAATAAATTAGATAACATTAAATATCACATGTGTTTTAGTAAAGTCTTGCTTACTGTGACTCAGTGGAAATTTTCTTATGTTTGTCTCATCACCTTTGTAACTTATTTCTCAATTCAAATGAAATTCATGTGATTACTTTTGAGAATCTATATTTCATTACAAATTAAGCTCTAAACTTTGATTGACATGTTGAAAAGTCTAGAGAATTTAGTATTTTTACATGTATGTGATTGATCAAGAAAGTAACCATCATATGTAAAGATTTTAGTAAAACTGGCTCGATACTAATACCTCAAAACTTTAATCAAACCTGATCACTAAATGAAATTAATCATTGGGATAAAACAAGGCTTAAGTGAGATAAATGAAAGATTGATGAAAATAAGAAATATTCTAGGCTTCTATAAGACTTAATATAAGAAATGCATGAAGAATGGGATGAAGAAAAATATCTCTTCCTTGAATAAGAAAAATCAAAAAGGACTTGGGATGAAGATAAATATCTCTCCCTTGCAATATTGAAAAAGAAAAATATCGGAATGAAAAAAAATATCTCTCCCTAAAATTAGTATGCATCACATTTTATAAGAAGAAACCCATATAACACGAAAAATTCCTAAGGACACCATTTAAGAAATTTTACTTAACAAGAAGAAAAGTTCGCTAAAACACCCTTTCATATAGTCATGCAATGTTCTAAAAGAAAAATTGAAAGGGCAGTGGAAAGAGCCTTATACTAAACTAAGGACAAATAAAGGTTACTGATGAACAACCATCTCATTGTTGAATGTACTTTAAGTTAAAAAGAAGAGCTTCGTAAGTGTTTCAAATTCGAGAATGATTGTGTAATCTCCAAATATTCCAAAAAGATATTTCTTGCTTACTCGAGGACGAGTAAGAAGTTAAGTGTGGGGGTATAATAAACCCAATAAATATAGGTAATTTAGTGTTAGAAGTTATATTTTTCATAGAATTAGTTGTGCTTTAATGTTTATTTTTGCAGCATTTTAGGAAGAAGAGCTCTATTTTTGATAAAGGTGAAATATGGGTGAAGAATGGCGCTATAGCGCACCACAGCACCGTGGCAGACAAAGCTCGAGAGTAATGGGCCTCAGCACACCTTGGCGAACACAACCCAAGAGCATAGTGCTACAGCATACCGCAACAAATAAAAACTCTAGAGCTTGGTGTTACAATATGCCATGGAGGACACAACCTGAAAGCTAGGAGCTATAGCATATCATGGTAGTTAAAAACCTAACAACCAGGTGATATTAATAGGCTTGACATACATAGCTTGAGAGCTCGGTGCTACAGTACACTATAGTGGATATAACACACGATATAAGCGCTACATCGTGATGTAGCACTAGATGGGCCGAAATCTTGAGGCTATAACACACCGTAGCACCGGACAGTCTGGTAACCAGGCACTACTATCCACCATGGAGGATAAAAATAAGAGAACCAAGCACTATAATATGCCTTAGCGGGCACAACCTAAGATCTCAAGGATACAAGTGCCACAACACACTATAGGGTACTTAACCTGAGAACCAGGCACTATTGTGCATCGTAGCTCCAGATGGGTAAAAAGTCTGGCGTTATAGCGTATTTTTCTTAGGATTAGCCATAAGTCAGCATTGTGAAAACAAATGGATGTAAATATTTCCATTCTTTCATAGCCTAAATTGATTGCAGACATTAAAATTTATTCATTACCAAGGATATAAAGGAATATTACATTTATGAAATTCAACTTTCAAGGAAGGAGTTGGCTGGCTAAGTTAAAAGTAAGGAGGCTAAATGAAGCGCTATAAAATAGAAAATTAAAGACTTAAAAATGGTTCCAAATTTTAGTTTTGAGTTTTTGATCTTAAGGGATGCTGTAAGAAACATTGAGTAGAGTCCCATACCCCAAAGGAGGAGAAAGTTGCAACTAAGGAATAGGAAGAGCACAGAGAGCAAGGAACCAAGGAGATTAAAGGATGATGTGGTCAAGGCAAATGTGATATTTGATCCCTAATATCATATTCTAACTTATTGCTTATGTAAGATGCATGCAAAGGCTCAACATTTCTTGTA
Source organism: Gastrodia elata (assembly GCA_016760335.1). Classification (NCBI taxonomy): domain Eukaryota; kingdom Viridiplantae; phylum Streptophyta; class Magnoliopsida; order Asparagales; family Orchidaceae; genus Gastrodia; species Gastrodia elata. The sequence goes on along the minus strand of CM028676.1, from coordinate 26,406,256 downwards.
GATTTCCTTATACTTTTATTTTAATGGCAGCCTAAACCCCTTTTAGGGAGGGTTGGCCATGAGCATGTAAGAATATATGAATATAATGTTTGCACTCCTTATATCAATGAAATATTAATTAGTACTTGAATGTTTGTATGTTTTGTGAATGAAAAAATTGAAAAATGCTGATTGTTTATAAAATCTGTATATAGATATTTTCAATATATAAATCTTATATAGCTCAATGATCGTCTTGTCCTAAAGCTGTGAATGCATGAGTGTTAACACCTTAAATGTTTGTGACGACATTCACCATGAGAAAATATCCTATGCACAACTTTTGACATGTGCTGGATCATTTGTGCCATGAGGAGTTTTAACATTCTCTGAGGTCCATAGCTCATGCTTGATTTATGCGAGGTGATGGAGCGCATCAAGCTTAGAGCTATGTTACCAGCTCATTTTGCTTTGTAGCACTTTACCTTGGCTAAATCAATAGTATATAAATGTGAGCTGAGAATCATCAATTGAGCTTCATACCTCACTGATAGACAAAAAATACACGTCTATGCTTGCACTCAAGTTATGTGGTATGAAGTAATAATGGAAGGTAAATTCCAAGATTTATCATCCTCAGGGAATGATGTTTTTTGCTACTAAGGTTTTTTCTACTCTTAATAATGTTTAGAGAATTATGTTTCAATATTTGTGGATCCTAATTTAATAGATCAAGGATTGAAATTTAAGATACTATTTGATAAAGAAGGGAGAGTTGGGTTTTCTTCATGTAAGTTGTAAGGGACTGGTGTCGTACTCGTATTCAAGCAAATTTATTGGACTTGTTGTCATGCTAATTAATCAAGTGAATATAGTATCTCTTAGATTGGTCCCCTAATTTGATTATCTTAAGTCTAGTGCACAAGATGAACACACAAGATTTCAATATTAGCACTTAAACTCTCATGTGATCAAATTTAATTATTAAGATTTCTTATGTTTACGTTATTAAAATAATGTTTTAGTTCAGCAATCACACAAGCTTGATTTCCACCCAATTAACATCACATGCTACATGCGCAGTCTAGCTAAGGAAATGAATTGTCGGGTAACATGGACTATGACACATCATTCATGTGCTCTCAGCAATTCCTCTTCCTCCTTTGACGTATACTGAGCTACAGATCTTGATTGGTGGTTCTTGGCTCACACGCATTGGCCTCTTGACTAAGCTCAAGGAATAGTGCATCTAGGATCAAGAGCTTGTCACTGGGCTCTGAGCACTAAAGCACTTATTATTGGCTTCGCACCAATGGGTGAGCAATGGGGCTGAGTAGACTCTGAGTTATCAAATCACCCTTATGTTTCAATCTCAAGGTGTTCTACACTGAGAATCCTCACGCAACGAACATGAGTTCGCGGCGAGAACCTTTATGTGGATTTCCCTTAAGTTTTAAATAAGGGAGTGATTTAATGTGTTTCGTTATAACCAATTTTTAAAATATAAATACATTCTTCCTTTCCAGCTCCTTGGCAATGTCCTTCCTTCCTCTCTATAGCAATGGTTATCTTTTTCCTCCATTAGTGAGGGCCTCCTCTTCTTTTCTTACAGCAGCTTTTTAATTTTAAATTTGAAAGTGTCCAAGAGAAGAGCCCCTCTTTTAGTCTTTCTTTCTTTTATTTATAATGTAGCCCCTAGCCTTTAGAATTAATTATTATCCAACTTTCCAACTACTTCTCTTTAATGGCTTGCCTTTTTATTTATTATGTTATGCCTCTTAAATAATACCAATATTAATTGAGTTTGGAGTTAATACTGTTGGGGAAGGTAAATGGTTTTGAATTTTGTGGCCTTCCCTATGCTGGCGTTAATGTTTGAACATGGCTGAGTTTACAGTAGGCATTGCAGCACGCTGTAGAATGCTTGGGCGCACCGTGGTGCCTAGCTTTTTGTATGCAATTCACTTGGGTGCGCTGTGGGGGATGTATTAAAATTCCTTTGATTTATATGTTAACCTTTTTATACCGCTACAACGCGCAGTAGCGATTTAACTTGCGTATCGGACCTACTGCAGCGTGCGGTGGCGGAAATATTTACAAATTTTTGCTAAGTCTAATCACGCTATAGCAAGCGGTAACGACCAAAATTTCGTGTCGCCTCCGTTGTAGCGCGCTGTGGCGGATCAATAAATCTTTATTTAATGTTTATTCCACTCTGGCCCACGATAGCGATTGAACCTTCTTTTATCTGATCTGCTGCAGCGTGCAGGCATGGATCAACAAGTCTTCAATTCCTTTTGACTCCAGTGTGGCGCACGGTAGCGATTGGACTTTCGTATTGGGTCCACTGCGGTGCGCTATAGCGGTTCTATTAAATCTTCTTGTGCTGAGTCTGATTTTTTAAATGCTATTGTGGGGCGCGATAGTGGCTGATCTTTCATATGGAATTCGCTATGGCGCGCTATGGCACGCTAAAGTAATTTTCTTCCATAAATTTAGTTATCTTCCAGATTTTTTTCAGCTGTCATCTTTTCCTGAAAATCATTAAAATCCCATCAAAGTTGGCCATTCTAAAATGAATTTGCTTATATTTCTTCAATTATTTTGTTATATATCTTGGATTTATCACACCCACACAATTAAACTCTTGCTCATCCTCGAGTAAGATCAACATATGCTTTTCTGATTTTTATTATTTATGGAATCCATTTATAAAGTGTCAAGTATTTTATCTTTTCATGGCTTGCCTAACAATGTGATTCAAAAAGTTTTAGCTTCTAATAGATTCCAAGCTCTTGTTCTTCATCTCAACTATTTTTTGAGTCTCCACTTTCTTAATCATGATGCTTGCCTCTTCATTACCAGGAAGGGAATTTTTAGAAATTCGCCACTCGGATAGGCTGGAATTATTGAAGTAGAGCTTAAGTGCCATATGTGCTTCTTCTTATAAATTTTAATGAACAATTCTATATTCAAGAGAGTTATTTTTCTTCATCCTATTTTTCTTAATTTTCACATGCCTTGGGAGAGATATTTTTCTTCATCTCAGAAATTCTTATTTTGCATTCATTTTCAAAGGAGAGACATTTTTCTTTATCCCTGTTTTAGTTCATTGCAACCATGAAATCCTACCGAATCCTGGAACACTCTTATGTTCACCTCTTCCTACCTTTCTTAGTTAAGTCCCTTAGGTTTCCCAACCCCACACTTAGCTTCTTAGTGTCTTTTCATTTGAACTTGTTTGGAGACTCAAATTAGTTGGAGACGAACAACTGGTTTGGAAAGTCTCAGGCTGGCCTTTTGTTTAATCCTAAGTTATTTAATCATGTTGTCAAGATAAGTTCTTTCACTATTAATTTAACCTTGAATCCATAGCCTTGAAACATTCAGAAAGGTTATAATACGAGCAATTTTTTTAATATTTTCACAAGCAAACGAGATAGTGAAATTCAAAAATTTATTCAAGAAAGCAAAATATCACAAACAAGTACAAACTAAACTAAAGAAACAAAAATATAAGAAAAGAAAAGAAACATTGCTAGCATGGGTTGCCTCCCACCAAGCGCTTGTTTTAACATCTCAGTCTGACGCTTAAAGTATCACTTAGTAATTCCTTCCAAAATGAGGTCTTGCAATGTCCATCCCCCTTTTTCCTGTAGATTTCCTTCTTCCAAGTAAGGTTTTAGATGCTGCCCATTTACCTTGAATGTGGCTTCCTTTAAAGTGATGTCTATCTCTCCATGGGGGGTAAATCTTCTCTATTATGAAAGTAACTCATCCACCTTGACTTAACTTTCTTGGAAACAATCTCAATGCTTCGGTTTTATCAACTTGTCATGCTATTTTTTTGTTTTCTATATATAAATTTTGGCACTTTCATATGCACTAAGCCTGAATTTGTCAAGTTCACTTAATTGCAGAATTCTTTGTTCTCCTGCATGTTTAAAATCAAAGTTCAAATGTTTAATGGCACAAAATGCATGGTGCTCTAGCTCCACCGGTAAATGGCAGGATTTTGCATACATTAGTTTGTAAGGAAACATTCCAAAGGGAGTTTTAAAAGTAGTCCTGTATGCCCATAGGGCATCTTAAAGTTTTGATATCCAATCCTTTCTATTTTGGCTTATTGTTTTCTCAAGAATTTATTTTAGTTCCCAATTGCAAACCTCAACTTAACCACTGGTTTAAGGATGATAAGATGTACCCATCTTATGTTTCACCCCATAGCTTTTCAATAAATCTATTAACAGTTTGTTACAAAAATGTTTTACACCATCACATATCAGAATTCCAGGCATTCCAAATCTTTCTAACACATGCTCCTTTAGAAATTTAATTACAGTTTTAGCATCATTGTTCGTGCAAGCAATAGCCTCCACTCATTTTGATACATACTATATAGCCACGAGAATATACATGTTTAATTTGGATGGTGAAAATGAGCCCATGAAGTCAATTCCCCAAACATCAAATAGCTTGTCTTCAAAGATCCCATTTAAGGGAAGCTCATCTCTTTTACCCAAGTTTCTGGTTTGTTGGCATTTATCATAGCTTTTAACATATTGTCAACATTCTTAAATAATTTTGGCCAAAAGAACTTGATTGAAGCACCTTTGCAGCAGTACGGTCAATCCCATGATGACCTCCATGAGGAGATGTGCGGCAATGATAAAGAATGTTGTTGAGTTGAGATTCCGGAACACATCTCCTTAAGAGTTGATAATACAACATTTATAAAGAAAATGATCATACCAAAAATATTTTTTTGTGTCGGTGAAAAAATTTTTATTTGTTGAAAAATTAAATCTTTTGGTATAACCCCTCCGACAAGGTAATTCACATATTCGGCAAACCAAGGAGGTGTTGTTGAAGCAATGGCATAAAGTTTTTTATCAGGGAACATTTCACAAATATCATTTCTTTCCTCATGATAAAGATAGGTCAATCTAGAAAGATGGTCAACTACCATATTGTCACTCCCCTTTTTGTCCTGAATTTCAAGGTCAAATTCTTGTAGAAGCAAAACCCAACGTATGAGGTGTGATTTTGCTTCTATCTTTAGAAGGAGGTACCTTATGGCAGCATGATGAGTATTAACAATAGTTTTTAACCCAATTAGATATGATCAGAATTTATTAAATGCAAAGGTGATAGCTAGTAATTCCTTTTCAGTTGTGGCATAATTTCTTTGGGCATCATCCATGAGTTTACTAGCATAATAAATTGAGTAAAATGTTTTCTCTTTTCATTGGCCAAGGACTACCCCTACCGCAAGATCGCTCGCATCACACATATTCTAAAAAGGGAGATTACAGTTTGGAGAAGAAATTATGGGAGCAAAGATCAACACAATTTTTATGGTGTTGAAGCTTTTTAAACAATCATCATCAAATTTGATCTCAACATCCTTTCCTAAAAGCCGGCATAAGGGTTAGCTTATTTTTAAAAATTCCTTAATGAACCTCCTAGAAAATCCAGAGTGCCCAAGGAAACTTTTTATTCCCTTCACATTGATGGGAGGAGGAAGTTTTTCAATTGCTTCAATTCTTGCCTTATCAACCTAAATTCCCTTCTTTGAGATCAAATGAAAAAGGAAAATTCCTTCTTCAACCATGAAATGACATTTTTCCCAATTTAAAATTAGATTAGTATTTTCACAACTTTTTAAGACCTTACTCAAATTGGCTAGACAATGGTCAAAAGAGCTACCCATAATTGAAAAATCATCCATAAGTATTTCTAAGAATTCCTCTATTATGTCCAAAAATATTACTATCATACAGCATTGGAAAGTGGTTAGAGCATTACATAATCAAAAGGCATTCTTCTAAAGGCAAGGATCCCATAGGGGCAGGTGAAAGTTATTATCTCTTGGTCTTCTGAGGCAATCAAAATTTAATTGTACCCGAAATACCCATTCAAAAAATAGAAAAAATGATTTCCCACCAACCTATCGAGCATTTGGTTAATGAATGGGAGAGGATAATGGTCCTTCCAAGTTACCTTATTCAACCTCTTCTAATTAATGCATACTATCCATCCAGTCACCTTTCTAGTTGGGATTAATTCATTGTTATCATTTAATATCACGGTCATCCCAGTTTTTTTTGGCACAATATGAATTGGGCTCACTCAAAGCCTATCTGAGATAGGGAAGATAATTCTAACATTAAAAAGTTTAATAATTTCTTTGTGCACAACCTCTTTAATATTGGGGTTCAAATGCCTTTGAGGTTCAATTGAAGGCTTTGAGTTGTCTTCCAAAAAGATTCGGTGCATACACAAATTTGGACTAATCCCCTTCAGATCAGCTATACTCCAACCAATCGCCCTTTTATGATCTCTCAAAACCTTGCATAATTGATTATCTTGATTTTGGTTCAGCAAGGTAGAAATTATCATGGGTAATGAAGTTCCTTCCTTTAAATAAACATTATTCAAATGAGTTGGCAAGGGTTTTAATTCTAATTCAAGAGGCATGTCAATGGATCGCTTAATTTTCTTCCTTTCTTGGATTAATTCCTCAATCTCACCTTCTCTCTCGAGATCCTTGACTTCCTCATATATCTCTAAGTCTAAATATTCCACATCTCTTAACATCATCACATCTTCAATTAAATTAATTCTCCAACACTCCTCATTATACTTTATTGGATGTTTCATGGCTTTATTTATGATAAATTTTACCTCTTCTCCCTCGCAGTCTAAACTCAACTCCCCTTTATCAACATCTACCATTATTCTACCGGTAGCCAAAAAAGGCCTGCCTAGAATTATGGGGATTTCTTGGTTTTCATCTTCCATATCTAAGATAATGAAATTAGCAAGAAAAATGAATTTGCCAACCTTAACAAGAATGTTTTCAAGAATTCCCATAGGAGCTTTGATGGATCTATCAGCTAATTAAAGAAGAACAGAGGTGAGTTTCGAGTGATCTATTCCCAATTTCTTAAATAGGTAAAATGACATTAAATTTATGGATGCCCCAAGGTCACAAAGAGACTTTTCGAAAGAGTGGTTTCCGATAGTGCAAGGGATTGTGAAGCTCCCTGGATCATATCACTTGTGGGGAATTATTTGTTGAAGGATTGCACTACACTTTTCTACTAAAGCTACAGTTTCCTTCTCATCAATCTTTCTTTTCTTAGATAAGGTATCCTTCATAAACTTAGCATAGCTAGGCATTTGTTTTAATGCTTTAGCAAAGGGAATATTGATGTGAAGAGTTTTAAAGGTCTCTAGAAATTTGTGAAATTGGACGTCCAATTTCCCTCTTTGCCATTCTTTGCGGATAAGGAATGTGTGGAGTAAATTGGGGTTGGTTATTCAAATGAGTTTGATCCAACTCTCTTACTTCCTTCTCCTCACCTTTAGTAATAACTTCTCCCTCCCTCGATTGCTCACTTATTGCCTTAGATGTTTTTTTATCTTTCTTAAACCCAATCGGTTCAGTTATTTTTCCACTTCTCAAGGTTATAGAATTTCCCAATTCAGTCTCACACTCTCTTATTGCTCCACTAAGACATATTTCTTAAGTTGATTCAAAATCTCTTTTACTTGCTGCTCGATTCATTGTACTGTCTCTTCTTATCTTAGTAGAGTTGTTTTGTGTCAGTTGAGTGTTGCATATGTTTTATTCATGAATTCTATGGTGGAGGTTTTGAATTCTCTCAGAGAATTCTCAAAGCTCCCTTCTATCCTGCCTTAATTATTCCCAAGGTTAACTATAATATTCACACTGCCCATTTGACATTCATCTCCTTGGATTGAATTTTTAAGTTGGAAAATTTGATTTTAGAGTTCAGTAATTAGGTTTGCTTCCCTTTTGTTTAGAATAAGCCTCTCAGTAGGCTATTGGTAAGCGTTATTAGCCATTTCTTCAAGCAAGTCATAGGCCTCTTTCAAGGTTTTACTGCTAAGTGAACCTCTAGCTACTGCATCAATGAGTGTCCTTATTGGTGCTTTCAAACATTATAAAAGGTTTGAATTTGCATCAATTGAGGTAACCCATGATGTGGGCACCACCTTAGGCACTCTTTAAATCTCTCCCAGCTGTCATAAAGAGTTTCCCCCTCAAATTTGGTAAAGTTGGTGATCTCAATTCTCAACTGGGCAGTTTTTGCTGGTGGAAAGTATTTGGCTAAGAATTTCCTAGCCAAATCATCCCAAGTGCGAATTGAATCGCCCGGTAGTAAACTGAGCCAACTTTTGGCTCTATCACATAATGAAAATGGGAATAGCCTGAGCTTAACGACGTCTTCAGAAATGCCATGAAAGCTGAAGGTATCACATATCTCCATGAAGTTTGAGATTTGTAAGTTTGGATCCTCTATGGCCAAACCCCTCAATTGATTGTTCTGAACCATGTTTAAAGTTGAGGGTTTAATTTTGAAAATGTAGGACTCTATGTTTGGTCTAACAATTGCATGGGGTATGCATCTAACAGTAAACAAAGCATAGTCTCCTAAAGTTCTACCCCTTTGCTTGACTATCTGATTTTCCTCTAGGTTATCCATTTCAGCTTAGCTTCTATTCAAAAGGTTTTGCTATCTCCTAGCTCTCAAGTACATTCGCACAATTTTGGTATCAAACACAATGTTAATGTTTTCTCTCCGATTCATGTAGTTCAAATAAAACAACTAAAAAGAACAAGTAAAAGCAGTTCAATTCAGCATTTCTGCAAATGGAAAAAAATAAAAATAACTAATTTAACAATTATAAACCAATAATCAACAACAATTATAATTACAAAAAGATAAAATTTATATGCAAAAAGATATGTATAAATCACTATTGACTAATAGATTATCCTAAATACAAAACAAATACCATTCCCCAATAATGGTGCCAAGAACTTGATAGATAGAAAATACACATCTGCACTTGCACGCAAGTGTACATGATCTGAAATAATAATGGAAGGTAAGTTCCAAGATTTCTTGTCCTCGGGGAACGGTGTGTTTTGATACTAAGGTGTATCTACTTTTAATAATATTTAGAGAAATATATTATTGATTTTTGTGAACCCTAATTTAAAAGATCAAAGATTATAATTTAAGATACTATTTGATAAATAAGGAAGAGCTGGATTTTCATCATGTAAGTTGTAAGGGACTGGTGTCATACTCATATTCAAGAAAATTTTAATGGACTTGTTATCATGCTAATTAGTCAAGTGAATATAGTGTTCCTTAGATTGGTCCTCTAATTTTGACTATTTCAAGTCTAGTGCACAAGAGGAACTCAAAAGGGTTCAATCTTAGCACTTAGACTCTCATGTGATCGAATTGAATTATTAAGATTTCCTAAATCTAAGTTATCAAAATAAAGTTATAGTTCAGTGACCACACGAGCTTTATTTCCACCTAATTAGCATCACATGCTACATGCACAGTTCAGCTAAGGAAGTTAATTATCAAGATACATCGACTATGTCACATCATCTATATGATCTCAATAATTCCTCCTCCTTTGATTTAAGCTGAGCTACGAAGCTCGATTGGGTGGTTCTAGGCTCACACGCATCAACCTCTTGAGTGAGCTCAAAGAGTAGTGTGTCTAGACTCAAGAGCTTGTCACTGGGCTCTGAGCACTAAAGAACTTATTCTTGGCTCCGCGCTAATTGGTGAGCAATGGGGCTCAAGAGAATGTGAGTTATCAAACCACCCTTTTAATCTCTAGGTGTTATACATCGAGAATACTTGCGTAGCGAACATGAGTTCACGATGAGGACCTTTATGTGCATTCCCTTTAAGTTTGAAATATGGGAGTGATTTAATGTATTTCGTTATAACCAGTTTTTAAAATATAAATACATTCATTCCATAGCATGCAAGCAACAAATACATATCTAGACAATAAATTGAAATATATTTTATTCATTGAAAAAAGTCATACAACACCAATAGTCCCTCATACAATTTACATGATGTTGGCCCAACCCTCTCGAAAGAGGGTTTAGCCTTCCATTATAGTAGAAATAAAAGAAGAAATATACAAGAACAAGAACCATTTCATGGTTCTACTAAAGTGGAATAAAAAGGAATTTGAGAAGAGTACTAGGAACAACCCTTGCTTGGCATCCTTTGGTTCATCCTTTCTTCCAATCTTCTTCCTTTCCAGCTCCTTGGCAATGTCCTTCCTTCCTCTCTACAGCAATGGTTATATTCTTCCTTCCTTGGTGCGGGCCTCCTTTTGTTTTCTTACAGTAGTCTTTTAATTTTAAATCTGAGAGTGTCCAAGAGAGCAGCCCCCTCTTAGTCTTTCTTCCTCTATTTATAATGCAACCCCCCAACCTTTGGAATTAATTATTGTCCAACTTTCCAACTCCTTCTCCTTAATAGCTTGCCTTTTTATTTATTCTGTAATGCATGATAAATTCATAAATTATATCTAAATAAAAGGGAAAATTCATTTATTTAAGATCTTTATGCTGCTCTTAAATCAATTTTTTCTATCTTTTTTAGGGAAATGGAATCCAAAGGAGTTATAAGGCATTTCTGCAGAGTTTTTAAAATTTATTAAAGGAATTCACTACAGTGCGCTGCAACGCGCTAGCGCGCGCCGCAGCGGGCTGCTGCGGAAACCTCTAAACTATATATAATTGATTACCTAAATTAATTGAACAGTAATCGCGGAATGACCCGCTATAGCGCGCGGTCGTGCGCTGTAGCGGTCTGCAGCGGAATTATTTTTAAACTCTACAAACAGGGGGCTAAACTAATTGAACAGTGTTTTTTGCGGAATGACCCGCTACAGCGCGCGATCGCGCGCTGCAGCGATCTGTAGCATTCATAATTATAAAAATGGAGGCTAAATTAAGTGAACAGTGTTTTTCACGGAATGACTCGCTACAGCGCGTGGTCACGCGCTGCAGCGGTCTGCGGCGGAAATATTTTTACTTGAAAAAATGAAAACAGAAGAAATTGAACAGTGTTTTCTGCGGAATGACCTGCTACAGCGTGCGATCATGCGCTACAATGGTGTGCAGTGGGACATCTTGCAAAGCTCAAACGCGGTAGCGCGCAGTAACGTGGGACTTAGCGAATGTGCAAGGGATCATTGCACGCCGCAGCGCACTGCCGCGGCCGACCGCAAAAATTTTTTGAACATGCATTTATTGCGGCTGGGGACAAGACCTCTATCCTACATTTTGCCCCCAGCCATCATTCCCTGTTGCAGCCCATTTTATTTGAAAAAGGAAGCTTTGAGGTGATGTTTTGGGTAAACGATTGAAGAATATTGTCGCTTCACTATAAGTGGAGGTTATTGTCATGATGAATTCAGATTTATATATGAAAAAGCGAGTTTGAAATGAAGAGGAGGATGGCAGCCCCCCCCCCCCCTTCCTATAAATACCCCTCCTCTTGATTAGAGGAGGGTTCACAATTTTAGCCAAATTTTACTAAGCAAGGAGGAGAGCCAAGGGAAAAGAGGAACTTCTCAAGGGTGGCAAGGCAAGCTCTTGGTTTGTAAGAGGAGGAAGAAGGGAGCACTATAAACCTAAGGAGGGAGCATTGAGAAGGAGAAGAAGGATTCTGGAGAACTTCTACAGAGTGTTCCTAGTATCTTCTAAACTCCACTCTTGTATTTCTTTTTAGTTGACCATGAAAGGGTCTTTATCTATGTATGTGTTCTTCTTTTCTTGTGCAATGAGTAGCTAAACTCCCTTGGGGAGGGTTGGGGGTGAAATCCCATTTGCAAGATGTAATATTAATGTATGAATATTTTCCCTCAAGCATAACTTGTTTGTGATTTTAATGCCTTACTAAGAAATTTTTGTCTAATTAGTCTTGAATGTGATTATGAGAAAAGAACAAAAAAAAAAACAATCTCCAAGAACTAATTGTCTTGTGCTCCTTAGCTCACCTTAGGTTGGATGCTAGATTGTGAGTGCATGAAGGCTTGGAACTATGTGAGAAAGCTCATAAGCTCAATGCACCTCAATCTAAGCTCAACCAAAGAGTTGATGCAAGTGATGCTAAGACCCACTAAATGAGTTCCTTAGCTCAACATAATTGAGGTAGAGGAAGGAAGTGTTGAGTGCTCATAAACTATGTGACATAGTCTTTGAGCCCAACATGTGAATCCATCATCTCAACTATGTATGATGCGAGTGATGCTCATAGTAGAAATCAATGCTTGTAAGATCCGAAGGTTTAAAAAAATCAAGCTCTCCTTGATCAAGAGAATAAGATTAAAATTTAAATCCCAAGAATCTTACAAGAATCTTTGTGCCAAAGTAGAACCGAATGTAAGTTCATTATGTGCATAAGATTTGAACTTGTAAGACCTTGAGCTAGACTCAATGACAATAATGTGCACTTGATTTTAATTAAATTAAATGATAAAGCTTGAGAAACCAATCTACAAGAATATTATGTCATGGCATGTGGGATGGCCCCAACTCTCCTCTTTCTTAAATCTTGCTATTTTTACTTAGTGAATATTTGTGCTAATTTTAGACCACTCATCCAATACATACTATAGCTTAAACATTAGTGAGAATAGATACACCTTAGTGTCAAATCAACCAATTCTCGGAGAATCGATAAATTCCCAGAAAGTCACACTTTCCACATATTACTTCAGACCACATACACTTGCGTGCAAACGCAGACGTGTATTTATAGTTGTCAAGCTTTTGGCGCCGTTGCCGGGGAATTGGTTTCTGATTTGAATAAGGAGAATCTAAAAGTTACTAGCGATTTAAGCATTTGATTACATATATTAGTAATTTTAAATTTTTTGTAATTATCAAGCTAACATTTTATATTTCTTTTTATTTATTTTATTTCTAAAAAATCTGTGTGATCTTTATTGCCAAACTCGTTCTTGATAAATCTTATTGTAACTTGTAAGAGTAAAAGAGTCTGTACTGAATATCTTTTTGATCACGAAATAGAAAGAACATACTTACAAGCTAGGCAAGAATGAAATTCATCAAACCAACAAGCTGTTATGGATAATTTCATTAACAATTTAGAAGAGCATAGGGGTAGAGCACTTAGAGATTACGCACTACCCACCGTTAGGGGAATCCCCCATGTGATTATAAGGCCAAATATAGAAGCCCACAATTTTGAAATCAAACATTCCACACTGAGCATGGTGCAAAATAATCAGTTTGGAGGATTATCCACTGAAGATCCTAACTCACATATTTCAACTTTCCTTGAAATATGTGATACCTTCAGATTTAACAGTGTCTCCGAAGATGCGGTTAAATTGCAGCTATTCCCGTTCTCACTGAGAGATAGAGCTAAGAGTTGGCTCAGCTCTCTGTCGAGTGATTTTATCCGTACTTGGGACTATTTGGCTAAGAAATTCTTAACCAAATACTTCCCTCTGGCTAAAACTGCACGGTTGAGAATTGAGATCGCCAACTTTACTCAGATGGAAGGTGTGACTCTTTATGATGGGTGGGATCGCTTTAAGGAGTGCCTCAGGCGTTACCCACATCATGGGTTCCCTCTATAGATGCAAGTGCAAACCTTTTACAATGGCTTGAATGCTCCAACGAGGACACTCATTGATGCGGCCGCCGGTGGCTCCATTAGTGGAAAAACCCAAGAGGAAGCTTATGACCTCTTGGAAGAAATGGCAAACAACGCATACCAATGGCCTTCTTAAAGGCTAAAAAAAGAATCCATTAAAGTAACCGAATCTAATCAAATAACAGCTCTTCAACAAGAAATTCATGCCTTGAACAAAAGGATAGAAAGGATGAATGTAAATGTTGTTTCTGAGGTGCAATGTGAATTTTGCGGGGGTAGCCACAATAGTGAGAGCTGTAATTTAAACAACCCCTCATACAAAACAACACTGAACAAGTCAACTACCTAAGAAACAATAACCAAACAAACAACCCCTACTCCAATACGTACAACCCAGGGTGGAAAACCACCCAAATTTCTCATGGAGTAATAATAACAATAATGCTAATCAATATGGGGGGAATTCATCTAACCAACAAGGCATGAATTATAATAATAATAATAATAACTACCAACACAATCTAGAAGGGACCTTCAATTCATTTAAGGCTGAAACAACCCAATTTATGCGCTGCACTGAGGCAACCATCACACGTCACGAGGCTTCTATTCAGGATAGAAGCCTCCCTAGGAATATTGAGACACAATTGGGGCAAATCTACAAGCAACTGCCGCTCGGCTGCAAGGGGCTTTACCCAGTTCAACAGAAATAAACCTAAGGGAATTGGTGAGTGTGATACATTCTGAAAATGTATCAGAAGGAATTAATGATGAGAAAAAGAGAGCAGCAAATTTTGGACTAGAGGAAGTGGAAAGAAGAAATGGGAATGACCATGAAAAGCTAACCGCACCCAAATGTGAAGATCCTGAGAGGTTGAGCATCCCGTGTGTAATAAGAAATGAAGTGTTTATAGATTCCTTGTGTGATCTAGGTGCTTCAGTTAATGTTATCCCCTACCACATCTATGAATAATTAAAGGTAGGAGGGGTAGAATATACCTCGATCATTTTGGAGTTTGCTAATCTTGAATCCCTTACTCCTCTAGGAATGATAAAGAATGTTGCTATTAAATTAGGAAATTTAATTATTCCAACTGACTTTGTGGTGTGTGAATGGGACCAATGGAACAAAAATTCAACGATTATTTTTTGAAGACCCTTTTTGATGAGTGTTAAGGCTGTCATAGATGTGAGTTGTGGAATAATGAGCATCATTGTTAAGGGAATAATAGAAGTGATTGATCTAAAACCCACTCTCTTTATGAAGAAAGAAGTGGTGGATGAAGTAAAAAAAAGGGTTAGAGAAGAGAGGTTATGGGTAGATAAAGTTCTAGGAGACCTGACAATAGAAGAAAAAAATTCTGATGGCTACTCTACTCCTTCCTCTGAAAAGGAGAGCAAGGAAGGAGTAAAAAAGAGAAAAATGCGATGGGAAAAAGAAAGAAAAAGACTCCCCCAAATTTTGAAAATGAAAAAATGGATCCTTTAGTTGAGGGTAAGGATGAACTGGGTTTGAGCCATCAAGAGGGTTGTGCTCACTCAGATATCTTTAGCTTATGGAAAAGGAAACCGCCGGATCCAACATATTGATCAGTAGTGAGTCTAGCTTAGGACGTAAAATGAAGCGCTTATTGGAAGGCAACCCAACAAATAAAACATAAAAATACAAAATTTTGCGCGACAGCGCGCTGCTGCAGGCAAACCACGCACGATGTGCATCCCAACGGTTCGCGGACCCAATTTCTGCTCCTTGCGCGCTTGAACCCGCGACTGTACACTGCAGCGTTCTACTGCGCGCTGTAGCAGTCTGCAGCGGTTTTCCTAGATTCAGAAAATTTTTCCCTGCCTTGGGAACATGTAGTCAATAAGTCATGACCTTTTGGGTTTCCAAGGCAGTCAAAAGATTGCTGGAAAAGCTGCCCTCCTTCACATGGGTCACCACATTTATGGCATGGGAAAGATCATTTGACCATCTTCTCTTTGCCTTGAATATTTGGGCTATAAATAAGGAGGGAATGGGGGGGGGGGGGGGGGGTTATCCTTGCACCTTTCCTATTCTCCTTTTATTCCTCAAGCTCTTGATCATCCTAACTCTCATCCCAAGCATTGTCATCCGGAAAGAAAGCAATTGCTCGCAAAGAGGTTGAAGCTTCCTCATCTGGAGGAACTTTCAATAAAAAGAGGTTCTCCTCAGCGGAGGCCGAGCACCATTTTGTCTCCGTCACTTCCCAAAGGAAGTTGAATCCGGAGAAGAGTTTTAGCAACGCCTACCCCGTCCCGCATGAGCAAGTCTCCCCACGAGGATGGGGAGAGTTTGTGACCAAGAGAGCCCCTGCATACCCGGCGATCGTCCAGGAGGTGTATGCTAATGTGATCAACGCGTCCGGGCAGCGGCTCTTCTGTAGGGGAAAGGTTGTCACCCTTGGAATTGCTCAAATTGAGCAATTCTATGGGTTGGGGGAGGTAAGCTCATGCTCTTACTCGGACATCTTGGATTCTCATTTTGACCCCCGCCGCCTCGTTGCGAAAATCGTCAACAATGACACTGAGTGGGAAGGAGGACTCGCCAACATTCTTCGCTCCGAATTGACGGAGACGAGTAGTGCATGGCTAATCTTTATTCCTAGTTATTTCATGCCCACGAGTCACTTAATTGAAGTGACCCGTGCCCGAGCACTCCTTTTATGCTCGTTGGTTTGGGCGGGCGAAATCCGCATTCCGAGCATTATCTTTGAACATCTTTGGAAAGCTCTCAAGGGCCCTTGTGCAGCATTGGCCTTCGAGTTTTTGATTTTGGGGTTGTGCAAAGCCCAAGGGGTCAAGATCCTCTCCTCTGATGCCATTGTTCCCCCTAGCTGCACCCTGCACCCCTCAAACTTAACGTCTGGGCAAGTGAACGCAAGCTGCCAAAAAAGAGAAGGGGACCGAAAGGGATGCGTCCGCACCTTCCGACTCGCACCTCACGAACCAACTTTTGGTGCGCCTCCACAATCAGCATGCGGAGCTTAGCAAGGCTCTTGCAACCGATATGGGGTTCTTCAAACATGAGATCGGCCAACAGCGCAAGTTCCAATCTGAATTCCACGAAGCCCTTGGGATGATGTTTGAAGATTGGAGTTTATAAGGTGGACCAGACGCCTCTGTGTTGCCAAGGCCTCCCATCGGTGCACCCATTCCAAAGATGCGCTACCCTACCGAGAGGGCGTATGTAGTGGAAGAGGATGATGATGGGTAATTAGGTTGCATTTGTTTTTTTTTTTCCTTTGTATCTTTATTTTAGTATGTTTTTATTTTGAGATTTCAATTTATGAATTTTCATATCCTCGCATTTTTGAGTTATTCTTCATCGACATAATTTTTCTGAATTTTTCAAAAGAAATGAAAATCACAAAAATGTAAAAATTAAATGTGGTATAAGTAAAAGTATGCTTAGCAAAAATGATTAAATAAATTATAAGCAATATAATATTATAATTGAGGAATGAATGGAGGAAAATCTAAATCTCCAAAATTTTAAATAGATGCTTGAGCTAAGTGTGGGGGAAGGCATAGGACTTAACCTAAAAAAATATAGCATGAATTCTAAATTGAGTGTGCTAGGCTCCCGTAAGACTTTATGATCACAAAGATGTTAGGGATGAAAAAAAATGTCTCTCCCTAAGGATGAAAAAAATAAAATATTTATGGAAAAAGGGATGATAAAAGATATCTCTCCCAAATGAATAAAATAAGAAAGGATGAAGAAAAATATCTCTTCTTTAAACTTTTCATCTTTGTGATTTGATGAATCCATAGATTATATCTAAATAAAAGAGAAAATTCATTTATTTAAGATCTTTATGATGCTCCTAAATCAATTTTTTCTATCTTTTTTAAGGAAATGGAATCTAAAGGAGTTCTAAAGCATTTCTGCAGAGTTTTTAAATTTTAAAGAAAAAAAAAATGCTGCAGCACGCGACTGCGCGCCGCAATGGGTTGCAGCGGAATTATCTAAACTATATAAAAAATAATCTCAAACTAATTGAACAGTACTTTTAGCAAAATGACCCGCTACAATGCGCGGTCACACGCTGCAGCGGTCTGCAGCGGAAATATTCATAACTTTATAAAACGGGGGCTCAACTAATTGAACAGTGATTTTAGCGGAATGACTCGCTACAGCTCGCGGTCGCGTGCTGCAGCGGTCTGCAGCAGGACATCTTCAAAAGCTCAAACGCGGTAGCGCGCAGCCCCGTAGGAATTGGCGAATGTACGAAGGATCATTGCACACCGCAGCGCGCGGCCGCGTAGGAATTGGCGAATGTACGAAGGATCATTGCACGCCGCAACGCGCCACGACGCACTACCGTGCGCTCCAGCAAGCTGTAATGGCCCGTCGCATATTTTTCCAGACAAGTATTAAATGCAGCTGAAGACATGACTTCTATCATGCATTTTGTCCCTAGTCATCATTCCCTACTGCAGCCCATTTTATTTGAAAAAGGAAGCTTTGAGGTGATGTTTTGGGTAAATAATTGAGGATTATTGTCACCTCACCGTAAATGGAGGTTATTGTCATGATGAATTCAGGTTTTTATATGGAAAAGCTAGTTTGAATTGTGGAGGAGGATGGCAGCCCCCCCTTTCCTATAAATACCCATCCTCTTGACTAGAAGAGGGTTCACAATTTTAACAAAAATTCTACTAAGTAAGGAGGAGAGCCAAGGGAAAAGAGGAACTCCTCAAGGGTGGAAAGCAAGCTCTTGTTTTGGAAGAGGAGAAAGAAAGCAGCATTAGAGGCCTAAGGGGGGAACATTGAGAAGGAGCAGAAGGATTTTGGAGAACTTCTACAGAGTGTTCCTAGTATCTTTTAAGCTTCACTCTTGTATTTCTTTTTAGTTGACCATGAAAGGGTCTTTATCCATGTACGTGTTTTTCTTCTTTTCTTGTACAATGAGTAGCTAAACTCCCTTAGGGAGGGTTGAGGGTTAAGTCCATTTGTATGATGTAATATTAATGTATGAATGTTTTCCCTCAATCATAATTTGTTTGTGATTTTAATGCCTTACTAAGAAATTCTTATCTAATTAGTCTTGAATGTAATTATGAGAAAAGAACTAAAAATAAATTCTAACAACTAATTATCTTGTGCTCCTTAGCTCACCTTAGGTTGGATGCTAGATTATTAGTGCATGAAGGCTTGGAACTATGTGAGAAAGTTCATAAGCTCAATGCACCTCAATCTAAGCTCAACCAAGAGTTGATGCAAGTGATGCTAAGACCCACTAAATGAGCTCCTTAGCTCAACATAGTTGAGGTAGAGGAAGGAAGTATTGAAGTACTTATAAACTAAGTGACATAGTCGTTGAGCCCAACATGTGAATTCCTCATCTCAACTATGTATGATACGAGTGATGCTCGTAGTGGAAATCAATACTTGTAAGATCTTAAGGTTTAAAAATCAAGCTCTCCTTGATCAAGAGAATAAGATTAAAATTTAAATCCTAAGAATGTTACAAGAATCTTTATGCCAAAGTAAAACCAAATGTGAGTTCATTTTGTGCACGAGATTTGAACTTGTAAAACCTTGAGCTAGACTCAAGGACAATAATGTGTACTTGATTTTAATTACATTAAATGATAAAGCTTGAGGAACAAATCTACATAAATATTACGTCATAACATGTGGGATGGCCCCAACTCTCCTCTTTCTTAAATCTTGCTATTTTTACTTAGTGAATATTTGTGCTAATTTTAGACCACTCATCCAATACATACAATAGCTTAAACATTAGTGAGAATAGATACACCTTAGTGCCAAATCAACCAATTCTCTGAGGATCGATAAATTCTCGGAAAGTCACACTTTTCACTTATTACTTCAGACCACGTACACTTGCGTACAAGTGCAAACGTCTATTTACAGTCTATCATGATTCATAAGAAGGAGCACATATGGCACAACTCTAGGAATCCCTAACCATTTCTTTAGTCTTAAAGTCCACAATGAATTGTACCCATCACCTAATTTCAAGCATTGAAAACTTAAATATTTGGAGATTCATCGATTAAACCACCTTAGTACCACAATTGAAAATATTAATATTGCTACACTGTTTATTTCATTTTTTGCTATGCACATATTTTGACTTATACTTACTTTATGTACATTATTGTGACTTTAATTCCTCCAAAACAGAAAAAATTATCATTTTGAGCTTACTCGAGGACGAGCAAGAATTTAAGTGTGGGGTGTGATGAATCCATAAATTATATCTAAATAAAGGGAAAAATTCATTTATTTAAGATCTTTATGCTGCTCTTAAATCAATTCTTTCTATCTTCTTCAGGGAAATGGAATCCAAAGGAGTTCTAAGGCATTTCTATAGAGTTTTTAAAATTTTTTAAAGGAAACAACTACAGCGCGCTGCTGCTCGCTACTGCGCGCCGCAGCGGGCTGCAGTGGAAACCTCAAAACTATATATAATTGATTGCCTAAACTAATTGAACAGTAATCGCGGAATGACTCGCTGCAGCGTGCGATCTGCATTGGAATTATTTCTAAACTATACAAACAGGGGGCTCAACTAATTGAACAGTATTTTTTACGGAATGACCCGCTACAGCGTGCGGTCTCGCGCTGTAGCAGTCTACAGCGGAAATATTCATAACTATAAAAATGGAGGCTAAATTAATTAAACTGTGTTTTTCACGGAATGACTCGCTACAGCGCGCGGTCACGCGCTGCAGTGGTCTGCGATGGAAATATTTTTACTTGAAAAAATGAAAAGAGAAGTAATTGAACAGTGTTTTTTGCGGAATGACCTGCTACAGCGCGCGGTCGCGCGCTGCAGCGGTCTGCAGCGGGACATCTTCCAAATCTCAAACGCGGGAGCGCGCGGCAGCCTGGGACTTGGCGAATGTGCGAGGGATCATTGCACGCCACAGCGTGCCACAGTGCGCTACAACGGCTCGCCGCAAAAATTTTCCAGACATGCATTTATTGCGACTGGGGACAAGACCTATATCCTGCATTTTGTCCCCAGCCATCATTCCCTGCTACAGCTCATTTTATTTGAAAAAGGAAGCCTTGAGGTGATGTTTTGGGTAACCCATTGAAGATTATTATCACCTCACCATAAATGGAGGTTATTGTCATGATGATTTCAGATTTTTAAATGGAAAAGCTAGTTTGAAATGAAGAGGTGGATGGCAGCCCCCACCTTCCTATAAATACCCCTCCTCATAACTAGAGGAGGGTTCACAATTTTAGCCAAATTCTACTAAGTAAGGAGGAGAGCCAATGGAAAAGAGGAACTCCTCAAGGGTGGCAAGCAAGCTCTTGCTTTGGAAGAGGAGGAAGAAGGCAGTACTAGAGACCTAAGGAGAGAACATTGAGAAGGAGAAGAAGGATTCTGGAGAACTTCTACGAAGTGTTCCTAGTATCTTCTAAACTCCACTCTTGTATTTCTTTTTAGTTGACCATGAAAGGGTCTTTATCCATGTATGTGTTTTTCTTCTTTTCTTGTGCAATGAGTAGCTAAACTCCCTTGGGGAGGGTTGGGGGTGAAATCCATTTTCATGATATAATATTAATATATGAATGTTTTCCCTCAAGCATAATTTTTTTGTGATTTTAATATCTTACTAAGAAATTTTTGTCTAATTAGTCTTGAATGTGATTATGAGAAAAGAACAAAAAAAATAATCTCCAAGAACTAATTATCTTGTGCTCCTTAGCTCACCTTAGGTTGGATGCTAGATTATGAGTGCATGAAGGCTTGGAACTATGTGAGAAAGCTCATAAGCTCAATGCACCTCAATCTAAGCTCAACCAAAGAGTTGATGCTAGTGATGCTAAGACCCACTAAATGAGCTCCTTAGCTCAACATAATTGAGGTAGAGGAAGAAAGTGTTGAAGTTCTCATAAACTAAGTGACATAGTCGTTGAGCCCAACATGTGAATCCATCATCTCAACTATGTATGATGCGAGTGATGCTCGTAGTAGAAATCAATGCTTGTAAGATCCAAAGGTTTTAAAAAATCAAGCTCTCCTTGATCAAGAGAATAAGATTAAAATTTAAATCCCAAGGATCTTACAAGAATCTTTGTGCCAAAGTAGAACCGAATATGAGTTCATTTTGTGCACGAGATTTGAACTTGTAAGACCTTGAGCTAGACTCAAGGACAATAATATGCACTTGATTTTAATTAAATTAAATGATAAAGCTTGAGAAACCAATCTACATGAATATTATGTCATGGCATGTGGGATGGCCCCAACTCTCCTCTTTCTTAAATCTTGCTATTTTTACTTGTGAATATTTGTGCTAATTTTAGACCACTCATCCAATACATACTATAGCTTAAACATTAGTGAGAATAGATACACCTTAGTGCCAAATCAACCAATTCTCTGAGGATCGATAAATTCTCATAAAGTCACACTTTCCACTTATTACTTCAGACCACGTACACTTGCGTGCAAGCGCATACGTGTATCTGCAGTCTATCAATGCCTCTTGAAAAATACCAATATTAATTGAGTTTGGAGTTAATACATCTAGGGAAGGCAAATGGTTTTGAATTTTATGGCCTTCCCTATGCTGGCAATAATGTTTGAACTTGGCTAAATTTACAGTGGGCACTGCTGCATGATGTAGCACGTTGTGGCCCCTAGCTTTTCGAATGCAATCCGCTTGGGCGCGCTGTGGCAGATCTATTAAATTTCCTTTGATTTATCTGTTAACCCTTTTGTACCACTGCAGCGCGTGGTAGCAGTTTAATTTGCATATCAAACCTGCTGCAGCGCAAGGGCGGAGATATTTACGAATTTTTGCTAAGTCAAATCTTGCTGTAGTGTGCAGTAGCGGCCGAACTTTCATGTCGCCTCTGTTGCGGTGCACTGTGGAGATCAATAAATATTTTTTTCATATTTATTCCTCTGTGGCACGCGGTAGTGGTTGAACCATCATATCTGATATGTTGCAATGCACAGTCGCGGATCAACAGGTCCTTAATTCCTTTTCACTCAGTTGTAGCGTGCGGTAGCGACTAAACTTTCGTATCGGGTCCACTGCAGCGCGCTATAGCGGTTATATTAAATCTTCTTGTCCTGAGTCTAGTTTTATAAATGTCATTGTGGTGTGCGATAACGACTGATATTTTGTATGGAATCTGCTATGGCATGCTGTAGAGCGCCGGGGCAACGCTACAGCAGTTTTTGTCCAGAAATTCAGTTATCTTCCAAATATTTCTCAATTGTCATTTTTCCTGAAAATCATGAAAATCCCATTAAAATTGGCCATTCTAAAATGAATTTGCTTGTATATCTTCAATTATTTTGTTATAAATGTTGGATTTATCACTCATCCTAGGTTTATTCGAGATTCTTGAGCACTAAGAGCTACGGGTGATGTGACTTAAGCCCATTTAGCCTAGTATCTCATTTCCTTAGCTAAATCAAGAGTTGATGTGTGTGAGCTATTGATGGGATCAAGTTCATGTGATATCTAGCCTAAAATATAGATTTTATCACTTATATGTGTAAGATGAGCTCATATGCTAATGATCACATGAATGTTTATGTGCCAAAATTGAACCTTCTAACGTTCATTTCAGAGCACTATATAAGATTTAGTACATTCAGTATGTTCACTCGAGAAAACGAAGCCTCTTGATTATAAAATAATAAATTAATCCAGTTAACTTGATGTAAAGTATAGAAGAAGAGTACTTGAATGAACCCATATTATTTTGCATGTTTAATCCCAACTTTCCCAAATTTTCCAAAAACAATTTCAAATAAAAGAAACTTTGATTTCATAATTTTTGACTAAATCCAAAACCAATTTGATAACTTGAACATTATTGAAATTAAGTATACTTTAGTAATGAAATTAATCATTGTTCCCATATGAAGATAAATTTCAGAATCTTACTATCCCATATTAATTCGGGCCATGTGCACTTGCGTGCAAGCGTAGAATACATATTTTTGGTCTGTCACATCTTTCATACTAAAGATGAAGACTATTATAAGTT
Organism: Gastrodia elata; assembly: GCA_016760335.1. NCBI lineage: Eukaryota > Viridiplantae > Streptophyta > Magnoliopsida > Asparagales > Orchidaceae > Gastrodia > Gastrodia elata. Next base: position 26,382,757 of record CM028676.1, on the reverse strand, counting down.
CAAGGATGGAATTGAAAGTGATCGTTATCATGATCTACAATTGTGCGGATATTTGATTTATCAAGTGAATTGCCTTTGGATTCCTAAATCCATGCACCGAAAAATTCTTGTTGAAGGCCACCTTTTTAGATACAGGATCCACCCTAATAGCCCAAAAATATACCAAGATTTAAAGCAACTTTTCAAGTGACTTGATATGAAGAAGAATATGGCAGAATTCATTATAAAGTGTTATGCTTGCAATCTAGGTAAGGACGAACATCAAAGGTCGTGATGATTATTACATTCGTTGGAGATTCCAGAGTGGAAATGGTTCGACATCTCAATGAACTTTGTTATGGGATTGAATGCATTAGATATGGTGTTGATGCAATCTGGGTCATCATTGATCATCTAAATAAATATGTGTACTTTATTTCAATCTGTCAGACTGACTTTGTGGAGCTTGCAAAGCTATTTATTAAGGAATTTATCAGGTTGTACTGTTTTCCTAAATCAATCATATCAAACAAGGACATCAAATTCACCTCAAAGTTTTGTCAAGCAATGCTTCAAGATCCGGTAACTGCCTTAGCTATGAACACAACCTTTCATTCTCAAACTGATGGTTAAATTGAAAGAGTGAATCAAGTTCTTGAATATATTATCAAACTTTATGTTATAGATTTTGTTGGTTCCTGGGAAGTTAATATTATATTTGTGAAGCTTTTGTACAATAACAACCTTTTAGGATATGGTCAAAATGTCTCTTTATAAAGCCTTGTTTGGAAGAAAAAGCAGTACTCCTCTCACTTGGTCAGAAATAGAAAGTGTTCAGCCCTTTTGATCAGAATTAGTAACAGAAACTAATAGGAAAGTTGAGCTCAATCAACAAGGGATTCGTATAGCTCACGGCCGGTAGAGCAAGTATCATGATGCTCATCATTAACCTCTAGAATTTAGTGCTAGTGATTTTGCATATTTGATAGTCAGTCCAATAAAAGGTGTTTTCAGATTTGGCATAGTACAGAAACTCAATCCCATTACATTAGACCATTTGAAATATCTATGAAGTTTGGATTCATAATCTATAGGCTCAGTATCCTAGATAATTTCTCAGTAGTCCATAATGTATTTCAAGTCTCATTATTGAGAAGATCTCTTAGAGATCCTTCTCACTTAGTCCAACTTTTTGTAGTCAATAATCAACTAGGTCTTTCTTATGCAGAAGAATTGATTAAAATTTTAGCTCATGAGCAAAAGTAGCTAAGGAATTGTTCCATCCCCATGGTGAAGTTCAGTGAAAGAATCATTCCCTAGAGAAATCTATTTTGGAAAAAGAAACAGGTATACGTCGTAAATATCCAAAGCACTGTTATTTCTTCAATCTCTTCTTAAACCTTTCTGCCATTTTTTCCTTTTTTTAGTTATTTGTATTTCTCTACATGAGTGATATCGAGGATGACATTGTTCTTATATAGGGGAGTCTGTAACTACCCTAAGTTATTTTCCTAACTAATCTAAGCTTAACCAAGCCTTAATTCTCATTCCATTAGTTTCATCTATTCATTAAAACTGAATGCTAAAAATTTGTGAAACATTCAAGCTCATTTGAGCTAATTAGCAATTTTGTCAATTTTAGGATCCTAAAAATTAGCTAAAATAATTTAATATCTAAATTAAAATCTAATTGCATTTTTGAATTCCTCACCCCAATTTATCTAAGGGTGAGTTTTAGAAAAAATTTGGAAGTCATTTAGTCCTAAATTAGATTTAAATTCATCAAAGAATTTAATTTAGTTAAATTAATTATTTAAATTTAATTAAATCCAACAGTCAGCTCTTTTGAAAAGGCAGGGTGCATCTCAACTATTAATTCCTTACCTTGACTTCGATTAGACTGCTTCAACCATTTCTTCACTCGATTGCTTCATTAGTCGTCAAATTGCTGGATCGCATCCGCGACCCGATGACTGATCGATCACCCAAGTTAGGCCATTTGGATCAAAAAGATCTGACCATAGCGCTGTCTTGCCCGATCCATCAAATGACTATCAGAGCTTCTACACATATTCATCATCGACTTCCTACATTTGTGTTCGACAATGGCAAACTCTTCGTACCATTCACGCCAGAAGATGTCCCATAATCTCCTTGCCATGTTGCTAAACTCTTCGTACAATGTGGGCTCTTTGCTCACAGTGCATTTTCAATTGCACCTCCAATTCTCCTTGCACTCTCGAAGCGCTCCTGCTAACCAATCTCTAGTCAGCGATTCCAACTTTGATCAATTCCAGCCCATTTCATTTTATAATTACATGCTTTAATCAAGCCTATTGCAATTGTCCTGGAGATTGGGCTGAGTCTCGATCGATCGTATTGATCAATCGCATTGATCGATCGGGTTACACTACTAAATAATGTTGGAGCCCAAGTAAGGTCCTAGCATTCTTGCGACTTCAAGTCGAGCCATCTTGGGGTTTTAACCTATCTAGGCACCTAGATGGTGTAGCAATTGAGTTCTAGCTTGTTGGTGGTCTCTATGGGGAGAATTTTATCCCCACGGTAAACCCTAACATTCAGTAGGGCTGACCATTACGTCTTGGTATTAGGAGAATTTTGCAATCAAAATTGGGCCGAGAGCTGCAATGGTCTTTTCCCTGATTTCACCGTTAAAGTTTTCTCCAGTCAGGTCAAACGGGAGAAGAAGGCGCGGAAAAAGCGCAGAAATGGGCTAGGTCATCCCTAGCTAGCGCCTTTTGGATTTCGGGTTGCAATATCAGCCATTTAATTGGATTAAAAATCCTTAAGGAAAATAAATTGAAAAATTAGAATCCTATGGTTATTTAATCAAAATCATTTCAAACAAAATAATCAATATTAGCCATCTTATATTCATATGGTACAATCCAATATACTATTTTGATAAGAAAAATGCAAAGAATCATAAACTGTAATAAAATTCTAATTCTTGTGGTTATATTTTCTAATTAAGCTCTAATTTCCTCTAAATATAATTAGTGAATATTAAAATCAATTAGTGTCCAAATTTAATGATTAAGGTTTATAGATTTTCCTTAGGTAGAGGAGAACTTAATTATGTAATCAAAAATATTTTTTGAGGTTTAATATCATTAATCACCATTAATTATCCTAAATATTTATTCATGAATAATTAGCTTAATTGAACTCTGATTTCTAGAATCTTAGTATCCTTGAACTCCATAAGACATTTTGAACACATTGGTGAACTTAGAACCAATTTAATAGCTTAATTTGGTAAATCACTCTTAATGACCTTAAAAATTGATTAGTGCTCATTAGCCCTATTAAGTTCAAACTTGAAGTTTAAGCTATTTATCCTCTCATTAGGCTGTAATAAACCTCTTATAATTGAGTAGACTCAATTTGGAACCTTAAAACTCCGAATCTCAATTTTGACCCAAGTATTGGGTTAAGTGCTCCTAAGCCTTAGCAACCTGTTTAAATACTTAAAATCAATAAGTTAATTTATTATAATCAATTTAACACTCTTTAAATTTAAAGAATAAAGTCTAAATAATAAATCATAACTCTTCCTAATTAATCAGAGTTCAATTAATGCCTTAGTAACCTTATAAGCTTCTTAATGTGAAATTAAGAACCACCTTATTTCTTTCTTAGAGGTAGTTTAATGCTTATAAAATCAATATTGGTTAATTTATTGAATTAATAGACTACTTTTGATTCTAACCTAAGTGAACATCTTATGGAGAATTCTTAATTCAATCTTTATTAAAATTATAAGTGTTTAATTTTAATCTTTAAATCTTAAATTTTAGCAGTTCACATTTATTGAATAATTGAACTACTCAATATGTTGAGCCTCCTTAAAATTTGTAATCCGCATCTCATTAAGAATCAAATTGTATTCTTAAAATCCTTAGAAACTCATATGTGCAAAGTCCCTTAGATTTTCTTCTTATAGCCTTCAATGAAGTCAATTTTATTGAAAAATGAGATTATTCAATAAATTGACTCTAGTTTTTAGATTAAGTTAAGTTTGATTATTTTGTCTTCTAACTTTAGACTTTCTACCTTTCTAAGATTAGGATTCTTCCATCCTTATTTAACATTCATTCTTATATTCTCTATCTTTAGAGTGAGAATTGTGTGAAACTCTAGATACTTAGATATTGCACCTTGGGTTTAGAACTTAAATCCCAACTTTAGAGTTTAACTCTAAATCCCTAAATATTGACTCGCTTGATCAAGATTAGTTATGAGTTATTAAAATACTTTAATTAAGTCATTGATTAATTGCTTAAGCTTTTTAAATGACATTTTTTATTTTGAATTAGATCTTATTAAGTCTTAATGTTCAACCTTTATGGCCTAAAATCTGAGAATTTACTTGATAGTAGGATATTGGAGACCTAGAACTTGTATTCTATTAGAAAGGATAGAACATATTGAATTAGATAGGAACTTAAATCATATGTATTTTAGTAGTCTTGCTTGCTTTGAATTTATTGCTTTGCATACCTTATTTTTGAGCCTTGTACCTTGGGCATATTTAGCTGAACATAGAATACTCAATAAATATTGTGTCATTTTTGCATAAACATTATATATCAAAATTGGTATATTCAATACTTTCAGTTACCAGTTCAATAGAGTGTCCTAGCTAGTCTGCCTTTATAGCTCAGTTCTTTTACAATAGAAGCGACTCATATCCTATTATGAGAGCATTTGGATGATACATGTCTTATTCTATAGTCTGGCTCATATCTTGCTATGAATGAGATGATACATATTGAACTTTCTGTTCAGTGGAAATGCTAAGCCTATTTCTATTATAGTAGTACTAATTTAGGCGCATGTCTAATTTTTGTGTTTCTTTTAGTTTTATTACAGTTTCAGTGGCTTTATTAGCCAAATTTCTATTGCGACATTCTTGCTTGTTTTTTTTATGCTGCACACTTTTTCTTTTACTACTACTTGTAGAATGCTAGATTTGCTTTCAAGTTGAACTCAATTTCTATTTTACATCAGTTCATTATCTATTTTTGTTGAGTTAGCATACTTCAAATGATCATATGTATGTTTAGGTCTTTTTCTTGTTTATTTTCAGTCATATAAATATATTGCCTAACCTTGTCATAGCTTCTGGTTTGACGTATGTTTTCTTGCATACATCATTTTGTTGAGTTATAAATATATTATTTATAACTATTCATTTTCTTTGTTGCCTATTGCACCTTTATAATTTCTTAATGCTCAATTAATTGTGTTATCTTAAAATATAAATTTCATTAAATCAACTTAAAATGTACTTAGACAATTGTCTAACTTAAGTTGTTCTTGTTTTTGTTGGCGCTATGACATTGTGAAAATGAACAATGTTAGTTTCAGAGTTGTTCGTGGAGATAGCTTTTGGTGAGGAGCTTTGCTAGGAGGAGGACTTTCTTGGTGTTGCTGAGGCTTAGATAGTACTTTATGTTTCTAAGGACAATTGTCCATTTCTCTTAAACTTTAAATTTAGTATTGTACTAATTCAGATTCTGAATGCTTTTACTTTTTTGCACTTTATATTGAGTTGAGTTACTGTTCATTTCTTTCTACATAATGGAAATGGATGTGATATATTTTTCTTTTGCACTCTGTTTCTCTTATAGGTATGTTTGATGAATGAATTATAGATGCAAGTGGCAAATTCAGTAGTTATCGGTGTATTGGGGTATAAACCTAATTTAACTGTGATTGGGAATCTGTCACATGGTGACTGCTCTATCGTAATCATGTAACTATTAGTGTTAACATGACCACGGTCGGGTCGGGGCTCTATAAGAATAGAATTTTTTTCTTAATAAGATGAAGATAATAAATTTTAACAGGCTCAATCTATTGAGAAATATCTTTATTCAATAGAACGGAACTACTAAGATCTATAACCGAAAAGGTAGGACTAAGCACTTAGGAACTTTCTTAAGATTGGCATAAGGATTTATTCAAGATATTTACTTGGGATAAAATGTAAGATTAGTCTAATAATTATTAAATCAATTATCAAAAATTTTATAATCCTTAATTGGCACTTATTGAGATGAATATATGGATGTTAAATTCACATCAAAAATCCTAAAATCTTACATAACCATCTTAAAGAAATTAGGGTTTTAAGCTATACACTAAAATTCACAAGTCTAATTAGTCTATTCTTGATTCTTTGAGATTGATTTTTCTAATTTTATGGAATTGGATAGATTTATAAAGCAATGAGGCACTTAAACCAACAATTAGGGAAAATGACCAAAATACCCCTCCTTAAGGGTCAAAATTGAGATTTGGAGTTCTAGGGTTGGAAATTGAATCTACTCAAATTTAATAATATCATTATTGTCTAATGAGAGGATATACACATAATTACTTGATTTGAACTTAAGATAAGCTTATTGACAATTAATCAAGGTTTAGGTCATTAAAAAGTGATTAACCAAATTAAACCTTTTAAGTGATTTACAAACTTGCCAAATAGTTTTATATGGTTTAAGAAGTTAATAGATACTAAGTTCACTTAAATAAGATCTTAATTGAGCTAATTATTCACGAATCAATATTTTGTGTAATTAAGAGGTGATTAGTGAAATTAAACTTCAAAAAATATTTCCAATTACAAAATTAAGAGCTCCTCTATCTAATGAAAATTTAGAGTCCTTAATCATGCAATTTGGGCAATAAATGAGTTTAGTATTCGCTAATTTACTTTAGAGGTAATTAGTGCATAATAAAAAATATAGTCAACAAATTAAAATATTCCTACAGCCTATTATTTCTTTTATTTTGCCGCTCAAAATAGTATATTGGATTATACTATTTTGATTAATTAGTGTATCATATAATTCATCGGGTTATTTCAAAAACCCGACCAGATGGCGCGGGTTGGAGTTTGTCCTGGCCCAACATTATTCACTTCTGTCTCCCTTAGAAATTCCTGTTAGATAGATTTTGGTTAGGCTTGCGAGTTTAAATTCCCATCACCCCGACCGCCTCGAGACCCAAATGAGGTGCTTACACAGTCACCTGGAAATGGTGTATCGGAGCCCCAAGAAATACTTATGGGAGAGCTTCAGGACTAACTAGACTTTACTCTACCCGTGCCCTAATTTAGGTTTACAATAAGGAGATCTACCTCCTTACATAGTAGGTATTGGCATGGTGGTTTGATTCAACAATATTCACCATTGCAGGAGAAGATTTTTCCCTCAACAACAGATCAGATTGATGACTGGAATTCCTAAACCCTTAATTGTATCGAGCACTTTAGAACACTGTCATTGTCGATCCTATCAAAGACTAACCAAGCTGACCCAAATGCCTGTGCTTCGATCTAATGCAATTATTGGGCTTACAATTGACTCACCAGCCATTGGAAACTCGATTCGAATTCAATAGTTCATGAGTTGAGACTTGTTTCTATGGTATGATCGATTCGTTCGGACCAAATGAATTTCAGCTAAAACTATCGCCCCTAATAAAATATCGACACCAAGGCAAACGAAACACTATCTCATTATGCATTCACCACTAATATATAATTAGTATGATAATGGAAAGGATGTGCTGATGAATTGAAATTGATCAAGAGATTGAAGAACTTGGATCTAGAGGGAAATGCAGGCTGAGCTTTACTGAGGGTTAGAGGCTATCTGTAGTCACTGGGATCCCCATGAGCTTACAAAAGGAGATGGGGCCTGAACTTCAAGCCTCACAAATTATCAAGCTGGTAAGGGAGTCAAGTAGATGCAAGAAGACACTAAGACATATGGAGAGGTAGTTGCAAGGTCTGGGAGTAACTAAGGGTACAAAAAAAGCAAAGCCCTCACAATATAATAATTTGTCCCATTTATAGGTAGGCGCAGATTGGAGGAGCTCAAGCTAGACATCTTTAGTTTGCGCAAGAGGAGATGTCCATAGAGTTTGGCCTGCGAGTCTACCCAGAAGATGGCCTCGCTGAGTCTATTGAGGATCGACATGAGTGGGGGACAAGAAAAATCTCCGTACAATCTTGCGTGGCAAGCCGTTGGCTGTTGGATGTGCGTGGGAGAATTCAGGAATGATAATGAATAGTGTTTGAGTTACTCCAACCCATTAAATCGATCAACTAAAAGAAGGAATAGTGCAGATGGGTTATTCATAAATGGCTAAAGGTGGGAGTACACTCATCCATTGGATTGCTGATGCAATCTGACGGCTGATGAAAGATCCAAACAAGAACATGCCCGTGCCATAGGATCTGGAACTAAGATGCACTTCAAGGGCTTGAATTGCCTATATGGTTTTGAAGGTAGCCGACCATTGGAATAGAAATTTAAATTAATAAAATTACTTAAATTAATTAATTAGAATAATTTTATAACCTACTTAGGAATAAATGACCTCCCAAAATTCCTAAAAATACACCCTTTGCTAATTTGGGAGTGAGGAATTCAAAATTTTAATCAGATTACAATTTGGAGATTAAATTAATTTAGTTAATTTGTTGGATCCTAAAATTGGATAATAGCCAATTTATCCAATTAAGGTCCAATTTACACTAAATTTTTGGGGTTAGATTTTAATGACTAGTTAAAGCTAATTGAATGATAACTAAGGCTTGGCTTAGCTTATATTAAATAGGGTAACAACCTAGGGTTGTTACAAACTCTCCCACTTAAGAACGATGTCGTCATCGACATCACTCAAGTAGGAAAAAAAGAACAACAAAGAAATAATTTAAGATAAGATTGAAAAGTACCCTAATTTTAGATAAATCAAAGACTTATAGTAATTTTAGTTAATAAAAATAACAATTTTCATTAGGATTAGAATGCTTTGATATGCGTTTGCTGCCTTTTAGGACAGAAAGAGTTGAAATCAAGTTTGTAGTGAAAATAAGGAAATATGGAAGAAACATGCTACGACGTGCCATAGCGCACCACAATGTGCTGTGGTATAAATTAATTAAAAAGGTACGCACTATCGCGCGCCATAGCAAATACTAGATCGAAAGTCAGGCGCTGCCGTGCGTTGTAGTGGACCAATGACCAAAAGTCCTGCACTATAACATGACTCAGCGCCATCAAATTCAAAAGTTCCACGCTACCACGCGCTACAACAGTATCATTTTCAAATGTCCTACGCTACAACGAATGAGATGTTACCCAGCGCCATAAACACTTATGCAAAATTCCGAAAGTCTCGCACTACTGTCTATCGCAGCACCATCAAGTTTGAAAGTTGCACACTACCATGCACTACCACGGTCTCATCACCAAATGTCCTGCACTACTGCGCACCACAGCGCTATCAAATTCAAAAGTGCCACGCTACCACGCCTTGTAGCTCCCTCAAGACTGAAAGTCTTAGAAATGGGAATTCAAATCAGCATTGGGAAAAGAAGAAAAGTATATTACTCCTCCTCCCACAGCAGCAAATTAATTTATTACATTAATTTCTCCTCTTTCTCAAGAGAATATAAGAACAAAGGCAATTTAATTTTTGAAGAGATGGAAGGTTGGTTGCTTTTATGTTTAGGAGATTTCCAGGGATTATAATGGAGGGATTCAAGACTAAGAGAGTGTTCCAATTTTCCAAACTCAAATCATATTGGAGATAGAGATTGCTGCAAGAACAAAGAGGAGAGAGTTCCCTTTTCCCAAGGAAGGAGAAGGCTGCACTAATGAGGAAAAAAAAAGCAGAGAAGATAGAGAGGGATAAGAGATCCAAGATAAAGGAAGAGATAAGAGAACGCAATAGCAATTCCCTAGTATCATACCTTATATTATACCTTTGATTTTTTTCTTTAAAATCCTTGCAAAGGCTTCCATCTTCAATTGCTTACTTTTCTATGTCAGCCTAAGCCCCCCTTAGGGAGGGTTGGGCATACGTATGGAATAATTTAAGAAATGAAAATGTTTGTACTCTTCAATTATTAATGAATATCTTTTTGATCAATTCTTTTTGATTAATTGATGTGAACAATGGATTAGTTAAATTATTTTTTTCATGTAGATATTTTTTCAATTGATGTTTTAAAACAAGGAAAACTATATATCTCCTTAAATCACTTAGAACCAAGGTTGTGCATGCTGAGCATCCTCACCGCAAATGTCACTGACAACATTCACTGTGCAAAAATGGCCAATGCAAACCCTGAATTTATGCTGATCAACAAGCCATGTTATAATTAACAATCTCTGAGCTCCACTGCTCACCAGTAGTTTAAGAGAGGAATTTGTGCACGACAGCCTAAAGCCTTGTGACAAGCTCTATGAGCATTATAGCATAATTCCTTTGCTAAATTGAGAAGTTTATGCATGTGAGCTGAGAGCCACCGATTGTGCTCCATAGCTCCTCTTAGTTTTATGCAAAGTTTTAGATGCATTGTGTGCTATGGGTGATGTGACATAACCCACATAGCCCAATGGCTCATCTCCTTAGTTGAACCTAGAATCGATGCATGTGAGCCATTAGTAGAATTAGGTTCATGTGAGGCATAGCTAAAATTATAAATTTCATAACTTATATGTATGTATTGAACTCAACCAATATTGATCACATGAGGGTCAACATGCCCAGATTGAGCCTTCTTGTGTTCATCTTTGAGAACTAGGCAAGAGTAAATACATTTGGGGGACACCCTAGAAAAGACTACTTTTCTTGATTGTAATTAAATCCTCCAATTTAATTGACACTAAATTGATAAAGAATAGTACTTACATGAACCCTTAATGGATTGGATGCTAAAACCTAACACTCCCTATTTTCTCTAAAAGTAGTTTCTCATCCAAAAAACTTTGATTTGTTAAATTAGGGCCAACACCATCAACCAACATAATCATCATTCAAACATTAGAAAACTCAAGTAAGCTTCAGTAATGAAATAAACACCATTCCAAGAGGACAATAAATCTCAGGATCTCACCATCCCAATATTACATCAGACTACTGCACTTATGTGAAAGTATAGATGTACATTTTCTCTATCAAGTTCTTGGCACCATTACCGAGGAACAATTTACTATTTTGTATTAAAGACAACTTGATAGTAACTAGTGATTTGAAATTTTTGTTAAATACATTTTCTTATTTTTGTAATTATATTTCAAATCGTTTTGTTTATTTATAGTTTTATTTCTTTTCTTTATATTTTGTTATTACTTATATCAAATACTGTAGACTGCCATCTGTTAGTTAAATTCTGGGTTGCATGCGAAGAAGATATTATTCTAACTACCTTTCCAACATTGAAATTGATAGGACCTACTTGTGATCTCGAGGAGAACATCAAATTAGAACTACTCAAGGCCTAATGGAAAACCTAGGAGAAAATACTATAGAGGTGTTAGGAGAACAAAGGGGTAAGGCCTTGAGTTATTATGCATTGCCCACTATAAGGGGAATACCTCACACTATAATTAGACTAAATGTAGAGGCTAATAACTTTGAAATAAAACAATCCACACTACATGTGGTTCAAAATAGACAATTTAGCGAACTAGCCACTGAAGATCCCAACTCACATATTTCAAACTTTTTAGAGATTTGTGATACTCTTAGATTTAATGATGTTAGTTATGGCACCATTAGATTAAGGTTATTCTCATTTTCTCTAAGAGACCGAGCTAAGAGTTGGCTTAGTTCCTTACCTGGTGATTCTATTTGCATTTGGGATTATTTGGCTAGGAAATTCCTAGCCAAATATTTCCCACATACCAAGACTACCAGATTAAGAATTAATATAACCAATTATAGTCAATAGGATGGGAAAACCTTGTATGGTAGTTGGGAGTGCTTTAAGGAGTTTCTTAGGCACAGTCCTCATCATGGGTTTCCACAGTGGCTGCAAGTGCAAATGTATTACAATGAACTAAATGACCCCACTAAGACCCTTATTGATGTAGCTACGGGGGTTCTCTGAGTAGCAAAACTGAGTAGGAGGCATATGAACTCCTAGAAGAGATGAGTAATAATGTGTATCAATGGCCTACTAAAACACTTAATTCAAATAAAAAAGAAATTAACAATGTTGTTGAGATTAGTCAAATTCTAGCTCTCCAACATGAAATAAATGCCCTAAACTAGAAGATAGGGAGCATGAACATGAACAATCCCTAGGAAATTTATTGTGATTTATGTGGGGGAAAACATAGTAGTGACAAATATAACCTAAATAATCCATTTGCATATTCAAGCACTGACCAAGTAAATTACCTTAGTAACAACAACAAAAATTCTAGCCATGGACAAAATAATCCCTATTCTAACACCTACAATCCAGGGTGGAGAAACCATCCAAACTTTTCTTGGAGTAATGGGAGCATAAATGGAAATTTTAATAATGGAACCTCTTTTCAACATAGGCAAGAGCAAACTTCTAATAATAATTACCAGCCTAATGCCCAGCAAAGTAACAAAACAGGATTGAAGGAGGCGTTTAAGTACTTAAAAGCCAAAATAGTTCAGTTCATGAGAAGAACAGAATTAACCATAAACTATCATGATGTTTCAATCCAATCTTAAGGAACATAGAAGTCCAGTTAAGACAAATTTTCCAACAGTTGTGTACTCATCAGCAAGGAATGCTATCTAGCTCAGCTGAAGTGAACCTAAGAGAGATAGTTAGTGTTATAAATTCTAATAAAATAAGAATAAACAGCTTAAGAGATATCTCAGGAGGAGAAACTGAAGAAAGAAAAACAAGGACAATTAGCTCTAACCATTTAGAAGGAAACTTATTCACAAAAAAATGTGGAGATCCCGAAAATATGAACATTCCATGCTTCATCGAAGGCAATGTTCTTTTTGATCCCTTGTGTGATCTAGGAGCATCAGTCAACGTGATTCCAATTCATATTTATAAACAGCTAGGTGTTTGAAAAATGTTGAATGCCCTAACAATTTTAGAATTTGCTAACTTGGACTCATTAACCTCGATAAATGTGGTAAAAAATGTTGTTGCGGGTTTAGGAAGCTTTATAGTTCCTACTACTTTCATAATTTATGAATTGGATAGATGGAATGAAAATTCCACTATCATATTTGTAAGACCCTTCCTAGCAACCACCCAGGCAATTATCACTATAGCAAAGGGAATGATGACCATAAGGAAAAAAGGGAGAACTGGAGACATAGACTTTATTCCTACGTTGTTTAAACAGAGGAATGCTGAATTAATTTGGAGAAGAAAACTTAGGGAAGAAATACCTCCAAGTTATATTTAACTCGAAGATCTCAAATTAATTGAACCTGATTCTGAAAATACTAAGAGCACCGCATTTAGAGGAAGTATTATGGAGATCATAAAAAAAAAAAAAAAAAAAAAAAAAAAAAAAAAAAAAAAAAAGACTAGATGGGGAAAGCAAAAAAAGAAAGGCATCCCTAGACCTCAATATGAGATGAGAAAAATGGAGAGCAAAAAAATTAAAGTTATGGGTTCGAGCACAACTCCTGTTAGTGCTCACCCACACGCTTCAAAAATCTGAAATGAGATCTCTCCGAAGAGTTAGTGGTATAAGCTTTTTAATTAGTCAGGCTGATGATGTTAAACCAAGTCATTTTTGGGAGGAAACACAATGCTTTTTGAGCACTTATTTCTATTATTTAGCCTAGCAAAATAGCTTAGGTAAAATAAAAATTGGCAATAAGGCATTTAGAAACAAGAAAAATTTTAAATTTTTGGTGCAGCAGGCGATGCAACGGGCCATAGCGCATTTCAATGCTATAGCGTGTAGGGAATTGTGGCGAGCCGCAGCGGAAGTCGACGCTGTAATGCGTCATAGTGATCCTCAGCTTGAGAGTAAGGTGCTATAGCACACTGCGGTGAGCTCCAGCATGCTACTGCGCATGATGTAAATGTGCATAGCTAGTGCATTAATTAACTGGGAGGGAATTCTCAAGTAGTCAAAATTGCTTCAGTGCGCCTTTTGAGCAGGATTCTACAAAATTGCTGAAAAGAGTCTCCTTTTTATCTTCCCAAGGACTTTATTTCAACTCACATTTATGGCATGCATTAAAGGACATTTCACCAGCCATTTATGTGAGTTTAAATTAACATTTAGGATAAAACTTCAAAATTCTGGGTGTGCATAAATTGAGAAGAGTGATGAGGATTCTCACATAATTCTCCATAGCTTTATTCTGCCTCTGAAACCAAAGCACCTAGATCTTTTCCTTGATAAATAGCTTCACAAAAAAAGATCATGGTGAGCAAGGGTGCAGCTGCCTCAACCTTTAGAGGCAGCTGCAATAGTAAGCGGTTCTCCTTAGTTGAGCAGAGCAGTGGTATGTCTAAATTTCCTCAAAATGCAAACTCATCCCATAAAGGGGGTTTTCCCTCTCTTATCCTGTGAGCTACATTGATATAGCACACCAGGGATGGGAAAACTTGGTCCGCTTGCAGTCTGACTCATACCCAACTCTGGTAAAAGAAGTCTTCGCCAATGTTATCACTGTAAGGGGAAGAAAAATTTTTGTATGGGGAAAGACTGTGAATTTCGGGCACGAGCAGATCGAGCAATTCTATGGACTAGGGCAAGTCAAGAACTGTTCTTGCCAATCCTGCTTAAATGAAGAATTTAACCTTATGGTTATCGCAAGAGCTCTCACTCAGCGCGACATCAACTAGAGAGGGAATCTCGACAACATTCCACGAGTCGTCCTTACGACTCGTATAATGCGTGGCATGTCTTCTCTCTAGTAAGATAATGCTATTTGTGCATATGAGTGAGGTAACCCGGGAAAGGGTTATACTCATCTATGCAATTAGAGGACCCTGAGATATTCATATCTCCGGGGTTATATTTGAACATTTATGGATTTCCTTGACTGGGCATTGTGCAGCCTTATCATTTGGATCATTGATTTCTATAATTTGCCAAGATAACTTCCAATGACAATGTGATACCTCCCCATGTTCCTCTTACCCTTCATAATTTGCATTTTGCATATCTTGAAGGGAAGAGGAGTAAAAAAGAAGACAAGGGGAGCAAGGAGATGCATCTTTTTATTTTTCAGGCATTAAGTCAACATTAAAAAATATACAAAATGAAATTTCAAAAATGAGGGAGCACCAAAAATGAGTGGGGAAATGTATGGAGGAAGACAGAGGGTACTACAAGTCCGCCATGTATCAAAAACACCAGTTCTATGAAGAGTTCCACTCAGTTCTTGGAACAATGCTTTCCAATTGGAGCTTGCATGGTGGACAGGGAGAATCTGTTCTCCCACAACCCCCAATGTTTGTGCCTCCACCAAATTTACCATGGTCTAGAGATGATGAAGATGAAGAATCAGAAGAAGATTATGAAGATGAAGAAGAAGAAGAAGAAGAAGATGATGAAGATGAAGATGATTAGTCGGGTTGTACTTTTCTTTTAATTGTTTTTCAGTTTTATTTATATTTTTAATTAGTTAAATCTTAGTAAAAATCATTTCCACCTTAACTTATGCTATTGAATTTTTTATTCTGTCTACAAATAATTTCCTGAAAAATTTTATTGCACGCAATTAAACTGCCATGGTATATGTAAAAATTTTCCACAGTTTGAGTTGCTTAAAGAAAAGTGAGATTTTGAAATTTAATGATTCTAAAAAATTTATATTTGTGTAAAATTGAACTCTCATCACTATTAGTACCCTCAAACAAAAATTTATAATGTTGATATCCAAATGTGAGGGTGGGGAATTAAGGAGCTTAATAGAGAAAAGCAAGAAACAACGAAATCAAGAATCGGCTAGGCTTCTATAGGACTTAATGAATGTAATTAATGATTAAATGGATGAAGAAAAATATCTCTCTTAGAGTGAATGCAAAAAGGAAATTAGGGGATGAAAAAAAATATCTCTTCCAAATTAATTGAGAAAATTGAGAAAATCAAGATGAAGAAAAATATCTCTCCTAAGAAATAACACTCATTGTATTTCATAAGAAGAAGCATAAATAGTACTAGAAAATTTTAAAATGTTGAATCTTGTTTCTTCTCAACCAAGAAAGCCTAGAATACCTCCAAAACATTTGGGAGCATCATGCATCAAGAAGGAGGGAAATCAAATGTGAAGAGAGTGGAAAAGATTGAGCTAAATATGATTAAGAATTCATGGTTCATTTAACACCCTATTAAGAAAAATTCAAAAAAAAGAAAATTTCACAGTCATCCTTATATTTGTGCAACTAAAGAATTAAGAAAATTCACTTTAATGCTTACTTAAGGACAAGCAAGAAACTAAGTATAGGGGTCCGATAAATCTAATAGTTATAGTAATTTGAGTTAATAAAAATAAGAATTTTCATTAAGATTAGTATACTTTGATATGCGTTTGCTGCCTTTCAGGACAAAAAGAGCTGAAATCAAGTTTGCAGTGAAAATAAGGAAATCTGGAAGAGACACGCTATGGTGTGCCACAGAGCACTATGGTAGAAATTAATTTGAAAGGTAGGCACTATTGCGTGCCATAGCGGATACCAGATTATAATTTAGGCGCTACCTGTAACGCCCCGCCCCGTCGCCGCGCACAAAAGAAAAGAGAATCATAATTTCGGCGGCCGAGAGGTGTGCTACTCGTGATGAACAAATAACAACATCTTTCTGAATAGGCTAACTAAAACTAGCCACACTGAAGGGCTGCTGACTTGAACCCAAGAGTAGGATCGAGGGTCAATACTTAAGATAAGAGTAGAACCCTTGTCTTAAGTATTAGACTAATATGTACATTGGATTTAAGAGGTTAAATAGGAATCCAATATACATTATCACCATATCAGTATTTCTAGTATACTGATCACATCATAATACTAAGTATAGTAGTACGACAGAGTGCGAAAGCTAAAGCAAAACATCCAGAATACATTCATCATAGAGCAATAATAAACATTCATCTCAGAAAGGGAAAAAGGTAAAATACATCTAGAATTATTACAAACTGATTTAATACTACAAATGTAAAGTCTATCTAAAATACTAAAAATAAAACAGTAAGTAAAAGGTGGAAGACAGATTCACTAAGGCTCCACGTACTCCTCCGAGATCTCCTGCAAGTCCTCCTGACCTGCCTCAACAAGCTGCTTGGGATCTAGCAAATTGCCGGATCCCGAAAGTACCCTGTGTTAGACAATAAGTCTAACACATCGCAACTAAACTAAGTGGTACTAAAGTAAATACAAGTAGACAATAAAGTAAACAAAACTGTAAGAAATATTAGTAGAAGCACTATGCAGCTGAACTGTAAAGACTAAACAAAGTAAAAGTGAACTGAAAGCTCAAAGTAAGTGAAAGGTAAATAAAAACATCAAATGCTCTGATATCAATGTAAAAATGTCGAATGTTGTACTAAATATCACTGGAATAATGCACCCAAATATGCCATAACACGGTATACCACAGAAATGCAACAGGACTATCATTGAAAGGCTATGAGTCGTACGGTCCAATGTATACATACATCCAGTTGAGAATATAGTTTACTATGATGCTGATGTATCCTGAATTTCTCCAATCATGGTATGTAACATTTCGCAAACCAGAATTCAACACTAACACTCATACGTCACCAATGAATCATTCATCATGCTCATGCTCATGTTTATGCCCATGCTTCTATTTTATATGAGAAAAATCCATAAATCTATAAAACTTTAAATACCGATGATGAATTCAAGATCTTCACTATGCAGAATCCTACTAAAAGGATTCTGACTCCTAGCTTCTTGAATGATAATTGGTTATAGTTGAAGATTTACTTAAAAATCATTAGATTGGATGATTGTATACACATATTTAGCATGTCTGCAAGAAAGGTGGTTCTTAACACTTAGTTTGATTAAGCCACCCTAACGAAGCAGTCTTCGATAAGAGGCATCGCCCGTTGGTGATTTGTATCTCAAGCTAAGTTATTAAGATGCCCAACTCATAATCAGACTCAGTGTCTTAAAGAAGGTGATTTTAATTACTTATTTTGTTTGAGCCACACCTACTGAAGCGGTCTTCGCTAGGAGGCATCTCCCATTGGCAATTTTTATTTCAATCAAACTAAGGAATCAGTACCTATTTAATACACTTTTAGTCTTGGGAGATTTACTCTAACAGGACTGTATTTGTCTAATCCCTCGGAATAGCACCTGGTCATAAGTTCACATTAGAGTGAATCAACTAATCCTGAATACTACTTAAGAAACCCAATACTATTGGTATACCATACTACACCAGTAATAACCTGGGTTCTTATAACTCTATTTAGTCAACAAGGATTTATCAAGACTATAAATTCCTATGATAAATAAGTAAGTCCTATACAATGCTCCAAGCAAGGATCACTCAATATAGCTTCTACCACCAGGAAAGGTATCCTTCTAATATCTTAAGTGATGCCTACCATGAGGAGTTAAGATCAACTTTTAAGGTTAAGGGATCATCTAAGCTTCTACCTGAATGAGTTATACAAAATTCTCCTACCTCAATGTATATTTAAATTTTAGGTCTTTAAAATATTTCAGAGATGATCTTATGGTGAGATACTTAAGATCTCACATCCTTAATTCTAATGCTAACATTCTAGGTTTTATTGATTATTTAGGTTTAGAGTGATCAGATCAGATGATTAAGTCATCTGATCATAACTTATTCTAATATTATGGGATTTACATCAAGGATGTTATAAGAATTAGATCACTTGTTCAATCAATATGATTATATTAGTCTTCTTATGCTAATAGTCTTAATTAGGAGAAAATCAAGGATCTAAAATTTAGATTCAGATTAAGCAATCACATAGTTTTATTATTAACCTTAACATATCTAATCCAAATGCTTAAGATCAATATCAAATCAGATGCATTATTGGAATAATGACAATTGAATTATCTTATAATAAATTTAATTTAATTAAGTTTAAGAGTTTGGATCTTAATCAAATATATTAGGGTTTAACCCTATACTCATGTCTAATTAAGATCAAATGTTTATTTATAAATCAATACCAAATTAGTGAATTTAGGATGTATTATTGGGGGCAATCTTAGACCCAGATCAAGTCTTAATAGCTTGATCAAAGTCTTAAGACTTCTTAAGGTTAATTAAGGTGTTTAAGTTCTTCAAGTTAGGTTTATTCAATTTATACATTATAAATTTGCATACATGGCTTTAATACATCTAACTTATTACCATGATGCATAATAATAGAAAAATTCATAAAAGCAGAAAGTAATTAGTGCTAATCAAATCCTAAACCAATCCAAAAGGATTAGCACATAATTATAAATCCAACCATCAGAATTTCATGCAATTTGGCTCATAAGTTCTATCTTATCATACAATTAATCAGAGACTAAGTTTACTAAGATCCAATGGTTACAAACCCTAATTTGTACTAATCATGATTTAATAAGATTAAAGCATAAGTTGAAATGTAAAACTCAAAAAATTAAACTACTTAGCACATTCATTTTACAAATCATAAGGAAGCTAATGGCACCCTAAACATGCAATTTGGTTAAGTATAATTGCTAAATGACCCTAATCAATATCTGTAATAATTAAGAAAAAATGGAAAATCTAACTATTGGATGTTCAATATTATTTTAGATTCTTATTACTGAGGATTTTCTGATCAATTTGATATAATATCGTAGGGTTTAGACCAGTGGATTAAAAGTTATTCAATTAATATATTATGTATTTTTATTTAAATAATTTCCTTTGATTGGATTAATTGGATTATTTTCCTTAAGTAAAATAAATCCAATTATTCATATTTTATTTAAATGGGCTCGGCCCATTAGCCAAATCATGAGGGTCGACCGTGGCCCGAGGAACCCAGCACTGTCACGCAGTGCGGGTCATGGGCTGACACGACCCGCACAGTATAGTCGTCCCCAACCCTCCTTCCCCGATACCGGTTGGCTTCTGCGGCAAAATTCTAAGTGCTTCGGCCATGTCGTGACCCCTAATTGATCCTCACACCATCAGTAGGCTAAGACGCTTTGATTGAACCCCTTAGCCCCTTGTGAGGTGGTCGGGATAGCCTAGACCTTAGAGGCTTCGCCTCAGGGCTACTGTGGGGAGACAATTCTCCAAATAAAGGCCACACTAGACCCAGGGCTCGATCCCTACACCATCAGGGAGGTGAGACAAATCAAAGCCCCCTGGTCTGAGGGCCTGAGCTGGGCTGGATCACCAGGGCCATACTCGACCTGTGGCATTTCTTAATGTAACAACCCAAGGTTGTTACCCAGCTTAAGTTAAGTCTAATAGTATCATAATTATCATTCCATTAAGTTTTTATAGTCATTAGAATCAAAGCCTGAAGGTTTGGAGCGATTCGGAGCCCAGTCGATTATTTTGGATTAATTTAATATTTAATTAATTAGAAAATTAAGGTATTTATTTTGGAAGCCCTCGGATTTTCACGAATATTTTAATATAATTAAATGCACCGAAAAATGGAATAATTAAATAATCGTCAGAATCAAATTCCGACTTTGCCGTTGAATTCCTCACCCCCAAATAAGCTAGGGGTAAATTTTTGGGATTTTTCGGAGTGCATTTCAATAATATGGATTTTTAAATAATTAAGAAAAATAATTAAGCAAATATTTGATCCTTAATATGTAATTTCTCTCTCTCTCTCTCTCTCCTAGTTGGCTGGCCACCTTCCCCTTCATTCAGCTGGTCATCCCTTCTTTGTCTCTTAAGCCATGCCCCATTAATGCTCATTCATGATGGCCCCTACTCCCCTCATCCTAGCCTCCCTAGCTAATGATGGAGCCTCTCTTCCTCTCCTCCTTTAAAAGAAGAGCACAACTCCTCCTTCTCCTCTTTGCTACAAGAGCTGAGGCTTACTCCTTTACTCCATTTTTGTACCTTGTATTAAAGAAGGAGCTCTCTTCCTCCAAAAGTCTTGAAAGAAGCAAAGGTCCCTCTTTTCCTCCCCTCCCAAAGACTAAAGGTACCCATTTTTCTACTCTCCTTGAATCTATTTACTCCTCTAATAAACTTGAATGTATAATTAGAAGCTCATAAGCATGTATGAAGCCAATAAGGCTCTTAAAAGCTGCACAAAAATCGGCTCTGTTTTCGTCTATTTCGCACACCCTGTCATTCATCCATATTTTTCATATAGTTAGGATATTTTGTTTGCACCAATTTTGGTGTCGATGGAAAGGTATCAAAAATATTTTTCCATTGATATATAGCACCGCTCATGGAACTCTCTGGATTGAGAGTAATTGAGCTTGAAAATAGGCCTTAAGTTTTCATCCAGGCAAAAAGTGTCGTCTGGCGCTGCAGCTCCCGAAGTTGCAGAGCTAGGCCGCTGCAGTGCGCTGCAGCAGCATTTCAGTGGAAACTTATACAAACATATAGTAGAGTAATTGAATAGTAAACTTGTAAAATAGACCGCTACAGCGCGCTGCAGCGGGCTACAGCGGAAATATTTTTTGGAACTTTAGAAAATATGAAAATAATATAATTGAACAGTGATTTTGCAAAGTGAACCGCTGCAGTGTGTCATAGCGCACCACAGTGGGCCACAACGCACCCCCAGCACAAAAAGCGCTGCAGCGCGCTGCCGCGCAAAAAGCGCTACCGCACTATGCCGCGCGAAAAGCACTACAGCGTGCTCCAGCGCGCTGCAGCGCCCAAACTTGGAAAATGCCTAGAATTCTTTTATACTACCCAATTTTGGCTGAAATGGCCAAAACTTCACTGTTTTGGTATTTTAAGATCCCTAGGACCCTAATGGGACCAAATAATATCAATTTTGAAACTTGTCACTTTTAAATTAGCCCTCATATCTACTATGGATCTTAAATATGTGCTATGCCAAAGAATAAGTAATTGAATCTTAATTGCTTGTATTAATTAAGTATAGTTTAACAACTAAATGGCATGAAACCAAGGTCCTCTTTTGGAATTGTGATTAAGTGCTAATCTCTTTGGTTTGATTTAGAACTTGATTAATCTTAATTACCTTTTTATTCTATGTTATATTTTCATTTACGTGCCTTCATGATATTAGGGTGAATATTAGAGAACTTTAGCATTTTGGACAGCTTGATGGGTCTAAATTGACATTAAACTACAATTGAGCATAAGAACCTTGATAACTTGATTAAGTAGATGATACTTAATCTAAACCTAAAGTTTGACATCAATAATATACTAATAATATATTGATTTGTCAATGACCTTTAAATTAACCATTGGTCTTAATGATATAAAGGCTAGGGGTTAAACCCTAATTTATCTTGATTAAGATCTAAACCTTAATCACTTAATTAACTGAATTGATTGTAAGATAATTCAATTAACATTATTCCAATAATGCATATGATTTGATATTGATTTTAAATCATCAAATTAGAAGTGCTAAGGATAATATTGAACATGTGTGATTGAATTATCTGAATCTAAACTTTAGATCTTTGATTTTTTCTTATATAAGACTACTATCATAAGATGGATAATAAAATTGCAATGATTTATGAGATGATCTAACTCTAATAAGATCTTTGATTTCATCCCATGATTGTATAATAGGAAAGGATTAGATGGATCTTATTCATCTGATCTAACCACTTTAACCTAAACTAATAAATAAACCTTGAATGTTAACTTATGAAGTAGAAGTGTGAGATCTTAAGGGTCTTACTTTAGGATCGTCTTAAAATATTTAAAGACTTTAATTATTGATACATTGAGGTAGGAAGGACTTTTGTAACTTATTGAGGTAAGAATCTTAGATGACCTTCATAACTTTAGAAATTGAAATTGATACCTTGTGGTAGGGATCACCTAAAGTACTTAAATTAGGACTCATTCCTTGTGGTAGTTATATTGAGTGATCCTTTGATCACATCCTTGGAGCCTTGTATAGGACTCACCCATTTAGAGTAAGGAATAATATATTTGATAAATTCTTATGATTAAATAGAGTTGACTGAACCCAGGTCATTGATTGGTTCAGTATGGTAGACCCATAGTACTGAATTATTTCAGTAGTATCCAGGAATGGTTGAGTCACTCTAAGTGAGATTTATCTTTGTGCTATTCTATGGGCTTAGGCGGATATAACCTCGCTCAGAGTAAATCAATTGATCTTAAGAGTGTTATAAATAGGGACTCATTCCTTAGTTTGATTAAAATACAAATCTCCATCGGGTGGCGCCTCCTAGCGAAGATCGCTTCAATAGGTGTGGCTTAAACAAACTAAGTAATTCCAGTCACCTTCTTTAGAACACTAAGTGTGATTGTGAGTTAGGCATCTTAATGACTTAGCTTGAGATACAAATCGTCATCGGGTGATGCCTCCTATCGAAGATCGCTTCATTAGGGTGGCTTAATCAAACTAAGTGTTAAGGACCAGCTTTCTTGCAACCATGCTAAATATGTGTATACGATTATCCCATCTAATGATCTTTAAGTAAATTCTCAACTTTAACTAATTATCGAGCTAGAACTTAGGAGTCAGAATCCTTTTAATAAGATTCTGCACAATAGAGACCTAGAATTCATTATCGGATTTCAAAACATTTTTTGGATTTTTTTTGAATTTATCTCATATAGCTTAGAAGCATGAGTATGAGCATAGGCATGATGTTGAGTATCAATCGTGACATATGAGTATCAGTGATGATTTATGAGTTACGAAATGTTGCATACATTAACTGGGGAATTTTAGGATGCATCGGCATCGTAGTTCCCAACTGGATGTATGTTTACATTGGATCGTACGACTCATAATAGTTTAGTGATATTTTGGTTGCCTATCAGTGGCATGCAGTATTGTGGCATATTCAGATGCACAGTTTCAGTGACATACATCACAGTTTTACATATGATTACTCAGTTTCAGATTCATTACTGTTTTGGTTTACTCTCAGTATTCAGTTTACAGTTCAATTTTACTTACTTCACCTTACATTCATTTTGTACAGCATTATATAATTTTATGCTTTTAGTTACCTTTATGGTATTTCTGCATATTTAATTACATTATATGAATGATAAATGAATAATTAGAACTGTTTAGATTAGTTTTGATGTGTTAGACTTATTGTCTAACACGAGGTACTTTTGGGATCCGGCAATTTGCTAGATCCTGAGCAGTATATCAAGCCAGGTCATGAGGGTATCCAGGAGATTCAGGAGGAGCCCATGGAGCACTAGTGGACTCTCCTTTAGTTATACTTTCTACTTAGTATTTTTAGTTCAGTACTTAGTTTTATTCAGTATTTCAATAAAATTGTTTGTAATAATTCTGGATGTATTTTCTTTTCTTTTTTGAGATGAATGTTTTCATACAGCTTCTGTGATGAATGTTTTGGATATTTGCTTTAAGCTTCCACCCTCTTTATATACTACTTATACTTAGTATTGTAATGTGATCAGTATACTGGAAATGCTGATATACTATACATATATTGGATTCCTATTGTATTCTAAATCTAATGTATGCATTTATCTAATACTTAGGATAAGGATACTACTCTTACCTTAAGTATTAGCTCTTAACCCTTCTTGAGGTTCAGTCAGCAGCCCTTCAGATGAGCTTAGTTTTTAGCTATTTCGGGGAGACAGGTTATTCATCCCCGAGTGGCGCACTGCTCCACCACCGAAATTGATTATAACTGTCTCTCTTAAGTGCGGCGATGGGGTAAGGAGTTACACTTAAGGGCTTAGCCCAATCGATCGATTCGATCGATCGAGACTAGCTTAGGGCTTAAGTTCAATAGCCTTGGGTTAGTTTCAACAATACAAACAATTACTAATCGAAAGGAAGAGGGTCTGAACCCAATTGGCTCAGACCAAGCAAACGGGAGTACCTGGTTTTGATGGGGAACTTGTAGACGTCATAGGGTCAATGCGGAGCTTACTGAGCTTTTTGAGATTTCTCTAGGAGTTCCTGAACGCTAGGAGACTCTTCTATCAGCGGTATGCACGTCGGGAACACCAGGGAGGGCTCGGCCGAACAACAATGGCAACTTGGGGGCAGAGGAGAAACTGAACCCAATTAAGCAGCAAAGGGCATCAAGGAGGAATGTTGAGGCTATTTATAGCCTTGGTAGTGGATTGGGAAGCTTCTGGAGGTAATGCCTCAGGATGGTGAGGCCCGAGGGGGTTGGGCCATGGCCGAGCTCTCGAATTTCTAATTTGAGCTTGGTCGAGTCACAAGGCCCAATTGGTGCTCCTTGTTAAGATGGGGGAGGTTGCAACTGTCTGCTGAGGTGGATGTGGGAGTGGGGGACAGGCTCGGCAGCTGGCAGTACGGGGAGATTTTCCCTGTCGAGCATGGGCGAGAGGAAGACGAAGCTCCACAGTCATGGGAGGGTCCTGAGCTGTCTGATTGATTAGTCAGAAAGATACGACAGTCCTGATCCTCCGGATCGTAACAACCAGATCCGATTGAATCCGCGCCGTAGGATTCACGGGATGCATCCAACGGCAGATCCGTGGTTTTGCTAGATCTAATCCTAGTCGTCCATTAGATAAGCATGACTGTTAGATTTGCGGGACTATGTTGTCGTGCTCCCTTGGCTCCGCAGCGGATCGCCCGCTGTCCGCACAGTGGATCCCGGCTGTTAATTTAGTTTAAAAGGTATATTTGCAATTTAGAAAAGTTAGGAACCTTTTTATGCAATTAATCCATTTTAATTAAATATGAATTATGGCCTAAATGATTTCCAAATTGCACCAAACTTTCACCCCTAGCTAATTTGGAGGCGAGGAATTCAAAAATGCCATCAGATTTTAGTCCTGAGATCAAAATATTTTAGGTCTAATCTAGGGCATCTAGACCGATCAAAATATCATTTTGGACTTAGAGAAGTCCAATGGACTTCAAATTTTCCGGATAGGCTCGATTTGATGTTATATAAGCAATGGTATTAAAATTAAAGATTGATTAAGCTATACATATAATAGGGTAAACACCTATGGTTGTTACAGACTCCCCCACTTAAGAACGATGCCGTACTCGACATCATCTCAAGAGAGAAGACAAACATGCAGGATTTTGAAGAATATAAATAAAATTCAAAAAGTTAAAGGGTACCTAAATTTTCAAAGAGATTCGGATACTTTCTTTTCATATCCACCTCTTTCTCCTAAGATTCTTCTAAAGAGAGATTTCTCCACTGAACCTTTACCATTAGGATTGAGCGATTTCTCAGCTAAATTGATCATGAGCTAAGATCTTAATTGGCTCATCCGCATAAGAAAGATCCGACTAGAGAGACCCCACTGGAAGTTTAATTAGATGAGATGAGTTATGAAGACATCTTCGTAGAGAGGAGATGTGGAATACATTATGGACTGCAGAGAAATCTTCAAAAACCTGCAATCAATAAGCTGCAGAACCAATCTTCTCTAGGATTTCAAATGGTCTGACGTAGCGGGGATTTAGCTTCCCGGCTACACCAAAACGATACATGCCTTTCATCGGACTGACTTTAAGATATGCAAAATTTCCAACATCAAATTCTAGAGTACGATGATGAGCATCATGATACTTACTATGGTGATCTTGAGCTGCTTTGATTCTTTGCTGGACAAGTTAAATCTTACGATTCATTTCTTCAACTAAATCAGAACCATATAGCTGAACATTGCCTATTTCAGACCATGCTAATAGAGTACTGCATTTCTTGACATACAAAGCTTCATATGGAGCCATGCCAATACTCGCCTAAAAATTGTTGTTGTATGCAAACTCTACGAGAGGAATATGATCTTCCTAGAAGCCTCCAAAATCCAGAATAAAGAAACGAAGAAGATCTTCCAAGACTTAATTAACTCTTTCCATTTGACCATTTGTTTGAGGATGAAAAGCGGTGCTCATGACTAGAGTAGTTCCTAAGTCTTGATGCACTGCTTGCCAGAATTTAGAAGTGAAACGACTATCTCGATCAAATATGATAGATCTGGGAATATAACAACCCTAGTTGTTACCCTAGCTAAATCTAGATTAATTAAACCAAACCAAGCTCTAATTTTAATTCCATTATACTTAACGGGTCATTTAAACTTAACCCTAAAATTTAAAATCAATCGGAGCTAAATTGAGAATTTTGGTATTTTTGCCTATTTTTGAGCCCTGGAAAATACCTAAATTATTTTGATTTCCAAATTAAAATCTAATTTCATATTTGAATTCCTCATACCTTAATTAGCTAAGGGTGAATTTTTGGGAATTTTTGAAGCTCATTTAAGCCTAAATTGGATTTATAAATTAAATAGAATTTAATGTAATTATTAAATAGATTAATATTAATTAATTTAAATATTTATATAAAATTAAATGCTGGGATTTGTTGTCCGGGCCATGGCAGATCCGCTGCAGGGTCCCGATAGCGGTGCATTGGTATGAGCCAGTGGGATGAGCTAGCACGCATCTTAGCGCGCTTAATCCCACAACGCGATCTATCCCGCCCCGTAATTAAATCCTAAGCGTTAGATTGAATGGGCGCATTCGACAGCCGATATTTGATCTGCGGTTAATCGTTTAAGTAGTGCATCTCAGCCTTCCAATCCCGATGACTCAAAGATCAGACAGCCCTCAGCATCCCTTGCACTCTGGACCTTTGTCTACCTCTCACTCGCCTGCGCATTTGGTCCCCCCACCAACAGCATAACCTTGGCAGCCCCAATGGTAGTATGGGAAGGCTTGGTCTTCCATTTCTACCCTTGGGAGCAATGCCTTGCCGGCTGCCATCTCCCCAAATAGCCCCCAGCTATTGCATCCATCCCTTACCCTCGGTCTGAGCCAATTCCTTGAACCTGAGCTATGGGATCCACCCCTAAGTCTCCCTATGACTATAAGCAGCCCTCCCTTAACCCTATGAGCTCCTTTGCTCACTTAAACTCCCGTGGATTCTCTTCTTCCCGGTTAACTCCCATTGGAGCTGCCTGCTATACCCAGTGATTCTAGTGCTGCAAACCGCTGATAGTGGGTATGCATCTGACATTCAGACCCCCAGCTAGTTTCTGCAATCGCATGAAGCACTCTGAGCTTCTCCCTTCATCATAGTCGTAACCATTCCCATCTCAAGTATAGCCTCTGTCCCTTCTTTTATCGAGCTAGTTTTGGCTTGACTCTCCCTCACTTGAACTCTAGGTGCTGTGATAGGATTGTAACCTAGTGTCTGGCCTGCCTGCTGAAGTAATGGGGAGGACTGGCAATGGCCCAGATGGCGTGATCATCATCTAGAAAAGTACTGGCAGTCGGCCCCACAGCTGATGAATCGTGATGATTCATTGAAGCATTGGGTCCTCGCCAAGAGTCCCAATCCCTTTCAGAGTGATTGCAGATTGGTGGCAATCACTGGGTCAACCTAATCGATCGATTCAATTGGAATCGATCGACTCAGTGCGACCTCGGGTCTGGCAATGCAAGTAGTAGCACTTTAGGGATCATGCCACCCTTGGGGCTAGTCAAGTTGTCCATTCGAGTCCCCTTAGGTCCTTGAACATGTAGGCTTGACTTCTAGCATCTGGTATTGGCTCTGTGATGAGAATTCGCCCCTCAAAGGTCCGCCTGGGAGGCATCCTTGGCCGAGTAGCACCCCAGTGATCCGACACCTCCTAGACAGGGCTTCTTGGTCCATTCTTGGCATGGCGTGGACGGAGCACGTGAATTCGGTGATAGAAGGTTGCCTTAGGGTTTGGGCGTCGGGTACATCTGCAAAGAAGACGATGGATATCGGGCCTGACCGGCCCCTGGCCCACGCCTTTTGATTTTGGGCCGACAGAATTAAAAGGAATTTCTGAATTGATTTCCTTAAGGAAATGAATTCAGAAAATTAAACCTATAGTTTTTATTTAAATAAAAATACAGATTAAATTATTTAAATAACTTCTGCTATACTTATCCAAATGGTATGATCCAATATACCATTTTAATCAAAAAAAATGCAAGGAATGTTAATATAAAATAAAATCAAAGATCTAATGGTTAGATATTAAATTATTGTCTAATTATTTTTTGTTTTTAATTAAATCATAATAAATTCATTTAATAGCCAAAAATGTTGATTACGGTTTTTGATTTCTCATGAGACCCTAGAGAACCTATGTAGACCATTAAAAGTAATTTAGGTACTCTAATTTTATTAATCATATCTTAATTACCTTAATTAGGGATTTGTAAATTAAATCATGATTAATCCTCTTATTTTGGTGAAGTAAGTTCCTAATGCCTTCTTAAGTTTATTAGAGTTTATGAATGAGATTGAATTACTCTAGAATGCCCTAGTTTCCTTAATCACCTTAATTGGCCTTAATTGGTGATTAGTGTTAATTAAGCTAATTACATTATCAAAACTTAAGATAAGTGTGTAACCTACTTTATTAACTAATATGGAACTCATTAAGACAGATTGGAATCAATTTAGGTGATTAAATCCTAAGATCATAGTTTTAGCTTTACGAGGGGTATTTTGGTCATTTTGATTAAAATAGATTAAAGTACCCCTTAAGCCTTAAAAATTTAGCAAAATATCCCTAGTTAATATGTTTAACACATTTTTAAAATCCTATGTTGATAATATTGAGTTAACTGAAGAATCTTAAATTTTCTCTTACTTAGATCTTAAGACTTTAAGTGTTCCTAAAATCACCTTGTCTTAAGAGATAAGTTTAACTATACCAAAGTACTAGATCCTTAGCTAATAGCTTAATTAAGTTGATCCATAAGCTTAAATTCTAAAAGAAATACTCTTGTAAAATCCTAAGTCTAAATCTTAGCTTATGTCTAAAATGATCAAATATTAGATCTTAGATCTTAGACTTTAAATCTTCTAATTAATTTGAACTACCTCCATTTGGAATTCCTTAAGTGATTACTGTCTAATTCTTTTAAGGCCTTTCATGTGGGTGTAGAATTGATTCAGTCTATAAGATAATGTAATTATCTCAATGATTAAATATAGATCTTAGATTCTTAATTCTTAACAATTATTTTATCTTATAACATTAGTACAGCCTTTCATTAAGATCATAGTTCCTAAGTCCTTCAGCTTTTAGGGTATTGTTCATTTAGATTATGTTTGAGTGTGAGCTCTAGATCCTTATTAGAATATTCCCTTGGGTTAAGGATATGAACACCAAAGTGGAGTTTGGATCCAAAATTCTTAAGTCTTGACTTACTTAATCAAGATTTGGGTTAAGAGAGGAAAATAATAATAATTAGGTCAATAATTTATTTACTTTAAATATCATAGTCATCATATGATTATGAATTAGAACTTGTTAAGTTCTAATGTTAATATTAAGGTCATAAATCGGAGATTATACTCGATAGCTGGATATTGGAGATCCTAAACTAGTATCTTCTCAGAATAATTAGATTTGGATAAAGTAGATAACAGCAGATATCACATAAGTCTAGATTGAGTCTCTTGCTTACTTTGACTTGATTACTCTGCACACCTTGAATATTGAGCCTTGTTTCTTAGGTATAATAGGAGAACTTAGGATATAAAAGATACATCCTAAGTTAGTATTTGAAAATCATAGTATACATTCAGTTCTTTCATTGCTTTCAGTTAGTAGAGTATGTCCTAGCTTAGTCTACCTCTTCAGTTCTAGTTTTGCTATAGAATAGACTCGAACCAAGCTCTGTGGATGTCTAGGATGGATACATGTCTTATTCTATAAGTTCAACTCGGACCTAGCTCTGCGGATGCCTAGGATGGATACATGTTGAACTTTCAGTTCAGAGGTCCAGTATGGCCTATTTTTGTTATGGCAGTACTATGTCTTAGGCTTACTTCTACTTCAGTTCAGTTTTAGTATTTTGTGTTGTAGTGTTTTCCTTTGCCACTGCTTTAGTGGCCTTTCTTTTCGTGCTTAACTTGCTTTGCCACATGTCTCAGTGGCTTACTTTGCTTATTCATATACTTAGTTTACATTTGCCACATGTCTAAGTGGTCTTTTTCATATTCAATCTGCATGCTTGTATATATGCTCTTATTGATTAGTAATTAAGTAATTGCATGTTTAGGATGCTAGAATTGCATATTTATTTCAGCATTTGTGTTCTTTATATACTCAGTATGTATCCATGTGATCATAAGCATGTTAGGATCAGATTTACTTCAGTAGTTACAGTTGCTTTACATTTAGCCTCACCTTATGTAGTTTCATGCTTTGTATGTTATTTTTACATACTTATTGATTAGCTATAAATGATTAGTTTATGGTTATCCTGTTCATTGTAGCTTGTAGCACCTTATAATGCTTGCATATTTAAACCTTTAAATGTGATATCTTAAATATTCAGTTCACTTAAATAGCCTAAAATGTACTTAGACAATTGTCTAACTGTAACATTTTTCTTTTATTGGCTGGGGCCCTGGCATTTGTGATACCGACAAATATCAGATTTAGAGTTGTTCGTTGGCAGTGCTGTATGAGAGGAGCTGGTGCAGGAGGAGGATCTTCTTACTGCTGCTTAGATATATTTTCTCTTTTTGCAGTGAGATTGAGAGATCTTTACTTTCATTTAATTCAGTTTGTAATAATAAAACTCTGGATGTATTTACTTTCTTCATTTGATCTGAGTTATTGTCTCTTTTACTTTGCTGTACTATGTTGTGATGTGGATGTTATATTCTATTTTCTACTTTTGCAAGTTTGATATATCTTGATGTATATTTCTAGTTCTATATGACAAGTCCTTAGCTTAAGGAAAGTTGGGTCCTACCTGACTCTACTTGAGTTGGAGATTTTCCACGGAGTGGAGCATTGGACTCCTTGGGATTATGCTAATATCTGTATTAGCGCATGGCTGGGGGAAAGTACGGGGCCCCACAGTTGGTATCAGAGAACACCATAAGGTGTTATAATGGGATCCATGATTCCTTTCTACCTAATGGACTGTTCTTTTGAGGTGCAAACATCAAGACATAACATCCACAACATAGTACTATCAGTAACTCTTTAAAAAAATGTAGAATGAAATACTCATATCCTAAATATCTAGTCATCTATAGCTAACAAAAACCAATACATTCTAATGTTTGGATCAAATGGATCATGAAGAGTCTGACTTGGACTATTATCTGCATGCCTTTGAGTTGGCTTAGAGTTATAGTTTCAAATGGAGACAAGAGAGCAAATGGCAAATTAAAGGGGTTTTCACAAAAGGATCCCTAGTCTTGGACAAACTTCTACATCAGACGACGTACCGAGGGCTTGAATTTCCCATCTACGCACAGGAGTGGTTGGATCGAGTAGAGTCAGTCCTGAGGCACATAGAGTGTCCAGAGCCCCTCTGGCTTGATATAGTGACAGATCTAATGCTAGACTACGTGGAAGTCTGGTGGTATGAAACCATCAAGAAGTTCGAATGGATATGCAAGAGGAAGCGTTATGAAGTGACTCTTGAAGACTTTTGTGTGGCCTTTAGGGCTGAATACATTAAAGACATTTGAGTGTTAGTTAGAACAATTATCATCTTTTGACTTACATAATTCTAGTAGAGTTATGATTTTTAGCATTTTCTAAATAATTATGTAATCCCTTATTGCAATGAGTAATGAAAATTTTTGATGTCTATTACAACTGTAAATGACTGTCTTCCTTAAAGTAATTCTGAAATCTAGTTTGCATTATTTAACTAGAATGAATCCTGGATCACCACCTGATGTCACTCTTATTAAGAATACCATAGCATCCAGTAGTTCCACCGATGAAGTGGCTCATCTATGAGCAATGGTGGCAACCCTGCGGAAAACTAAGCCCAACAAGCGATAGTCATGCAGAAGATGTTGAATGATCATCCTGTTCCAGCAACTGTTCTTGTTCATACTGTCCTTGTTCCGCAACATACTTTTCCTTCTCATCACTCAATGGATAGTCTTCTCCATAATTTCTTAAGACTAAGGCCTTTCACTTTGGTGGAACTTATCGCCAAAGGATACAGCTGACTGGCTGAAGGCAGTAAAATAGGATCTTATTAGTTTGAAGATCCCAAACTTAGAGGCCGTCCATCTCACTACACACCCATTTCATGCAGAAGTAGAATACTGGTGGGAGGAGGTTAGGAATATGAAGTTCGTCGACTATGAACTAGAAGACATCCCTTGGGATGAGTTCGTTGAAGCATTCAAAATTGAATTCATTCCCCCATCTGCACAAAACATCATTGCAGACATGATTCTAATGTTGAATCAAGGGAGTCACACCATTGCTGACTACAAAAGAGATTTTCATAGGTTAATTCATTTTTCTCCATAGATCACTCACTCTGAATCGGCTAAGTGCCATCGCTTTCTCAGTGGAATTCGAGATTCACTAAAGGATCAGATTGTTCCACTTCTCTCAACTAGCATCTTTGAGATAGTGGAGACAGCTAAGGTGATTGAACATCATCACTCTGAAAAGGATCTCAAGCAAAAGGTGCAATCAACTTCAAACTAGTGTGAAGCCTTCAAGAGGCACAAGCCTAACTACGTGAAGGTCTATCAACAAGAAGCTACACTAACTACTGAACCTATTCAAGGCTGTAATAGGCCTCACCCGTATGGCAAGTGTTATCACTTCGGCCATAAGTGCGACAATTGTAGATGACCAGGCCACAGGTTCTATCACTATACACATACAGAAATAGTGGATGGAGTTCTAATGAAACCATATCAGAAGAACCAGGTGTTCAGAGCTACTCCCCTGAATAGAAGAGAGCCGAGTTTGGCCATAATGCCAGCCCCTGCACCTAAAGCTACTCCAGAGTAGCCAACTGCTCTTAAGTCCCAAAATAATCCCAAGAAGCAGGTAAACAACCGTCCTGCCGATCCTGCGCGAGTTTATGCCTTCACACCTCTAGAAGCTGCAAAAGACAATAATGTGGTTTCAGGTACACATTTTTGAACTTCTCCTTTGTTAATTACAGTCCTGTACTGTAATTATTGCAATTCGTTAATGCAATTTGTATGAATAAATTAGGCACACTTTACTTTAATGACCAGCCCTGCAATGTGTTATTTGACACCGGTGCTAGTTATTCATTTATTTCTGAATGTTTTGCCAACATCCTTAAACCACACTCGTACAACTTAGCAAAATCATTGAGTGTTGGACTTCCATCTGGAGCCCAACTAAGTGCTCATAAGTTTTGTAACATCAAAATTCCATTAAATGGTCAGGTGTTTCAGTCCGAATTAATAATCTTGCCATTAGCAAACTTTGATATCATCCTTGGAATGAACTGGCTCTGTGACAATAATGTCGTGATAAATTGGCTTAAGAAAAAGGTCACTCTCCCTTCTCAGGGCAAGTCTGAAACTTTTGTAAGAAAAACCAATACACAGTTATCATTGATAAATGCTATTAAAGCTAAATAATTGATCAATAAGGGTTGTGCTGCTTATCTAGTGACTATGATGGGTGGAGCAAGAGAAAGTATCCCTATTTCTGACTGTAAAGTAGTTAAGGATTTCGCCGACATATTCCCAGAAGATCTTCCTAGTGTACCTCCTTCCAGAGAAGTGGAGTTCTCTATTGAATTAATACTTGGTACCCAGCCTATATCTAAAGCACCATACAGAATTATGCTTAAGGAACTGCAATAACTCAATGAACAATTATAGGAGCTCTTGAATAAAGGCTTTATTAGGCTGAGTATGTCTCCTTGAGGAGCACCTGTTCTGTTTGTAAAGAAGAAGGATGGACCTATGCGAATGTATATAGATTATCGTGAACTAAATAAAGTCACCATAAAGATTAAATACCCATTACCTAGAATTAATAATTTATTTGACCAGTTATTTGGAGCTGTCATATTCTCTAAGATTGACTTAAGGTCTGGATATCATCAATTGCGAGTAAAAGAAGACGATGTAAGAAAGACCGATTTTCGTACTCGTTATGGTCTTTTTGAATTCTTAGTGATGTCTTTCGGACTCACTAATGCGCCATCAATCTTCATGGATTAGATGTAGCGAGTTCTGAAGCCATACTTAGACAAGTTTGCGATCGTCTTTATCGATGATATCCTCATTTATTCTAAAACCTTAAAATATTATGAAGAACACTTGAGAGCTGTATTAGAAACTCTACGTGAACATCAACTGTATGCCAAGTTCTCCAAGTGTGAGTTCTGGCTTAAATCCATTGCATTTTTGGGACACGTAATAGATGCCCAGGGTATTTATATAGATTAGAGCAAAGTGAGTGCTATCCAGGACTAAGTTTAGCCTTTGACTAAGTTAACCCAGAAAGCTGTTCAATTTATTTGGAGCCTGGAATGCGAGGAAGCATTTTAAACTCTGAAGAACGCACTCTCCACCGCTCCAGTTCTTGTTCTGCCCAAGGAAGGCTTGAACTGTCAGGTATACATCGATGCCTCAGGAATTGGTCTAGGTTGTGTGTTAATGCAAGAGGGTAAGGTAATTGCATACGCCTCTCGTCAGTTAAAATCTCATAAGAAAAATTATCCAGTTCATGATCTTGA
Source organism: Gastrodia elata (assembly GCA_016760335.1). Lineage (NCBI taxonomy): Eukaryota > Viridiplantae > Streptophyta > Magnoliopsida > Asparagales > Orchidaceae > Gastrodia > Gastrodia elata. Next base: position 26,347,315 of record CM028676.1, on the reverse strand, counting down.
ACTTGCCGCTGTAACTTTTGCTTTAAAAATATGGCAACACTATTTATATGGAGTTCAGTGTTCAATTTTTACTGATCATCAGAGCTTGAAGTATATCTTTACTCAAATAGAATTGAATTGTCATCAAAGGAGATCATTAGAACTCATCAGTGATTATGATATGAGTATTCAGTACCATCTAGGAAAAGCAAATGTAGTGGCCCTTAGCCGTCATGCTACTTTATCTTCCATGATCACCTCCAGTCCCTTAGAACAAGAATTTCGTAAGCTAGGTATTTCTCCAGTCAGTGGCAATATGCTAAGTTCTGTTCTACCAAATATCAATGTGGAACCAACATTCCACAGAGATGTCTCTATCTCGTAAACTAAAGATGATGATTATCTAAAATTCAAAGAAGATATTGAAGGTGGTCGTTGTCATGAGTTGTAAATGTGCAATGGCGTAATTTATCAAGGTAATCGTTTATGGATTCTTAAATCAATGCATCATGAAGTGTTGGTTGAAGGCCATAATTATGGGTATCATATAAACCCAGTCAGTACTAAGATGTACCAGGATCTAAGGTAAACATTTTGGTGGCCCGATATGAAGAAAGATGTAGCCAACTTTGCGGCTAAGTGTCATGCCTATAATTTGGTAAAGATCGAGCACCAAAGACCTGGTGGTCTTCTGCATCCATCAGAAATTCTCGAATGGAAATGGTTCGACATATCTATGGATTTCATCATGGGATTGCCTCGTGTTAAATCTGGTGCCGATGTAATCTAGGTTATAGTAGATCGTTTGAATAAATCAGTGCACTTTCTTCCTATCCGTCAGACTGACTCTGTGGAGAATTTAGCCAAACTCTATATCAAAGAAATTGTCAAATTGCATGGTATTCCAAAATCGATCATATCTGATAGAGATAGCAAATTTACTTCCAACTTTTGGCAAGCTGTGCATCAAGATCTGGGTACTACTCTAGCCATGAGTACAACTTTTCATCCTCAAACGGATGGTCAGACTGAAAGAGTGAATCAAGTTCTGGAAGATTTGCTTAGGCTTTGTGTTCTTGAATTGCTGGTTCCTAGGAAGAACATATCCCATTTGTGAAGTTTGCCTACAATAACAGTTTTCAAGCCAGTATTAAAATGGCTCCATATGAGGTGTTGTATGGTAGAAAATGTAGTACTCCACTAGCCTTGTCAAAAATAGGAAATGTTCAACTTCTTGGTTCAGAGTTAGTTGAAGAAACCAACAAGAAGATCCATTTAATTCAGCAAAGAATTCGTTCAGCTCAAGATCGTCAGAGCAAGTATCATGACGCTTATCATCGTCTCCTAGAATTCAATATAGGAGATTCTACTTATTTGAAAGTTAGTCCAATGAAGGGTGTCTACAGATTTAGCGTAGCAGGGAAACTCAGTCCCTGCTATGTTAAACCTTTTGAGGTTTTGGCCAAAGTAGGATCATTTGCCTACCGATTAAATCTTCCTGAAGACTTTGCCACCGTTCACAACGTGTTTCACGTATCGTCATTAAGGAGATGTCTCAGAGACCCTTCTCATCTCGTTCCACTTCAAGCAGTGGAGATCCAACCTGATCTTTCTGATGATGAAGAACCTATCAAAGTCTTAGCTCGCAATCAGAAGCAGCTAAGAAATCATTCCATTCTTATGGTAAAGATCCAGTGGAAGAATCGATCCTAAGAATAATCTACTTGAGAGAAAGAGGTGGATATGCGCAATAAATATCCATAGCTTTTCTCAAGTCCAGGTACTGTTCTTTTCTTTTCTATTTATTTCATTTAAATCTTCAGTTCATTAGTATTTTCTTCACTTAAGTGATGTCGAGGATGACATCTTTCTTAAGTAGGGGAGTATGTAACAACCCTAGTTGATACCCTAGCTAAATCTAGATTAATTTAGCTAAACCAAGCTCTAATTTTGAGTACATTAGACTCAATGCGTCATTTAAACCTAACCCTAAAAGTTTGAAATCAATCGAAGCTAAATTGAGAATTTTGATATTTTTGCCTATTTTTGAGCCTTAGAAAATACCTAAATTATTTTGATTTCCAAATTAAAATCTGAATTTATTTTTGAATTCCTCATACCCTAATTAGATAAGGGTGAATTTTTGGGAATTTTTGGAGCTCATTTAAGCTTAAATTGGATTTATAAATTAAATTAAATTTAATGTAATTATTAAATAGATTAATATTAATTAATTTAAATATTTATATAAAATTAAATGCTGGGATTTGCTGTCGGGACCGCGGCAGATCCGCTGCGGGGTCCCGACAGCGGCGCATAGGTATGAGCCGGCGAGACGAGTTAGCACGCATCCTAGCACCCGTAATCCAACGACGCGATCTATCCCGCCCCGTAATTAAATCCTAAGTGTTAGATCGATCGAGCACATCTGATGGCTGATATCTGATCAGTAGTTAATCATTTAAGTAGTGCATCTCAGCCTTCCAATCCCAATGACTCGAAGATCAGATGGCCCTCAGCATCCCTTGCACTATGAACCTTCGTCTACCTCTCGCTCATCCGCGCATCTGCCCCCCCTCCCTCCCCGACAGCACGACCTTGGCATCCCCCATGGCAGTATGGGAAGGCTTGGCCTTTCGTGTCTACCCTTGAGCATGATGCCTTGCCGGCTGCCATCTCCCCGAATTTCCCCCTGCCATTGCATCCATCCCTTACCCTCGTTCCAAGCCAATTCCTCGAACCTGAGCCATGGGATCCACCCCTAAGTCTCCCTCTGGCTATAAGTAGCCCTCCCTCAACCCTGTGAGCTCCTTTGCTCACTTAAACTCCCGTGGATTCTCTTCTTCCCAGTTAATTCCCATTGGAGGTGTTTGCTATACCCGGTGATTCTAGTGCTGTGAACCACTGATAGTGGTTGTGCATCTAACGTTCAGACCCCCAGCTAGTTTCTGCGATCGCCTGAAGCACTCTGAGATCCTCCCTTCATCGTAGTCGCAACCATTCCCATCTCAGGTACAGCCTTTGTCCCTTCTTCTGTCGAGCTGATTTCGGCTCGGCTCTCCCTCACTTGAACTCTAGGTGTGGTGATAGGATCATACCCCAGTGTCTGGCCTACCTGCTGAAGTATTGGGGAGGACTAGCAGTGGACCAGATGGCACGATCATCATCTGGAAAAGTACTGGCAGTCGGCCTCTCAACCGATGAATCGTGACGATTCTTTGAAGCATTGGGTCCTCGTCAAGAGTCCTAATCCCTTTCAGAGTGATTGCAGATTGATGGCAATCACTGGGCTCAACCTGATCGATCAGCTCGAGTCTGGCAATGCAGTGAGTAGCACTCCAGGGATCATGCCACCCTCGGAGCTAGTCGAGCTATCCATTCGAGTCCCCTAAGGTCCTTGAATGTGTAGGCTTGATTTTAGCATCTGGCGTTGGCTCCGTGAGGGGAATACACCCCTCAAAGGTCCGCCTGGGAGGCATCCTTGGCCGAGTAGCACCCCAGCGATCCAGCGCCTCCCAGATAGGGCTTCTTCATCCATTCGACGCGTCTTCGATCCCTGAAGGTGTAGCCTCCAAATTCTTCGGGCGTAGACGGAGCGCGGCGATATCGCCGATGGAAGGTTGCCCTAGGGTTCGAGCATCGGGTACATCTGCGAAGAAGACGATGGATATTGGGTCGGGCCGGCCCCTGACCCGCGCTTTTTTTATTTTGGGCCGACAAAATTAAAAGGAATTTTTGAATTAATTTTCTTAAGGAAATTAATTCAGAAAATCAAACCTATAGTTTTTATTTAAATAAAAATTCATATTAAATTATTTAAATAACTTTAGCTATACTTATCCAAATTGTATGATCCAATATACTATTTTAATCAAAAAAATGCAAAGAACATTAATATAAAATAAAATCAAAGATGTAATGGTTAGATATTATATTATTGTCTAATCATTTTCTATTTTTAATTAAATCATAATAAATTCATTTAATAGCCAAAAATGTTTATTAAGGTCTTTGATTTCTCATGAGACCCTAGAGAACCTATGTAGACCATTAAAAGTAATTTAGGAACTTTAATTTTATTAATCATCTCTTAATTACCCTTATTAGAGATTAATAAATTAAATCATAATTAATCCTCTGATTTTGGTGAATAAAGTTCCTAATGCCTTCTTAAGTTTATTAGAGTCTATGAATGAGAATGGATCACTCTAGAATGCCCTAGTTTTCTTAATCACCTTAATTGGCCCTAACTGGTGATTAGTGTTAATTAAGATTAGGTTATCAAAACCCAAGATAAGTGTGTAACCAACTTCATTAACTAATATGGAACTCATTAAAATAGATTGGAATCAATTTAGGTGATTAAATCATAAGATCCCAGTTTTAACTTTAAGAGGGGTATTTTGGTTATTTTGATCAAAATAGGTTTTAGTACCCCTTAAGCCTTGAAAATTCAGCAAAATATCCATAGTTAATATGCTTAATACCTTTCTGAAATTCTATGTTGATAATATTGAGTTAAGTGAAGAATCTTAAATTAGCTCTTACTTAGATCTTAAGACTTCAAGTGTTCCTAAAATCACCTTGCCTTAAGAGCTAAGTTTAACTATACCAAAGTATTAGATCCTTAACTAATTGCTTAATTAAGTTGATCCATAAGCTTGAATTCTAAAAGAAATACTCTTGTAAAATCATAAGTCTAAATCTTAGCTTAAGTCTAAAATGATTAAACATTAGATCTTAGATCTTAGACTTTAGATTTTCTAATTAAATTAAACTACCTCCATTTGGAATTCCTTAAGTGATTTATTATCTAATTCTTTTGAGGCCTTCCATGTGGGTGTAGGATTGATTCAATCTATAAGATAATGTAATCATCCCAAAGATTGAATATAGATCTTAAATTCTTAGTTCTTAACGATTATTTTATCTTATAACATTAGCACAGCCTTTTATTAAGATCATTGTTCCAAAATCCTTCTGCTTATAGGGTATTGTTCATTTAGATTATGTATCAGTGTGAGTTCTATATCCTTATTAGAATATTCCCTTGGGTTAAGGATCTGAAAACCAAAGTGGAGTTTGGATCCAAAATCCTTAAGCCTTGACTTACTTAATCAAGACTTTGGGTAAGAGAGGAAAATAATAATAATTAGGTCATTGATTTATTTTTTTTAAGCCTCATAGCATCATATGATTATAAATTAGAGCTTATTAAGTTCTAATATTAACAATAAGGTCGTGAATTTGAGATTACACTCGATAGCTAGATATTGGAAAATCCTAAACCTGTATCTTCTTAGAATAGTTAGACTTGGATAATTAGACAACAACAGAGATCACATAAGTCTAAATTGAGTCTCTTGCTTACTTTAACTTTGATTGCTCTGCACACCTTGAATATCGAGCCTTGTTCCTTGAGCATATAAGAGAACTTAAGATATGGTTGACACATCCGAAGTTAGTATATGAAAAGCATAGCATTCATTCAGTTCTTTCAGTGCCTTCAGTTAGTAGAGCATGTCTAGCTTAGTCTGCCTCTTTAGTTCTAGTTTTGTTATGGAATAGACTCAGACCTAGCTCTGCAGATGTCTAGGAAGGATACATGTCTTATTTTATAAGTTCAACTAGGACCTAGTTCTGCGAATTCCTAGGATAGATACATATTAAACTTTCAGTTCAAAGGTCTAGTATGGCCTGTTTCTGTTATGGCAGTACTATGTCTTAGGGTTATTCCTACTTCAGTTCAATTTTAGTATTTGTTTCACTTTTTCCACATGCTTCAGTGGCCTTTCTTTTAGTGCTTGACTTGCTTTGCCATGTGTCTCAATGGCTTTACTTTTTGCTCATTCATGTACTTATCTTACTTTTGCCACATGTTTCAGTGGCCTTTTACATATAAATCTACATGCTTGTACAAATACTCTTACTATTTAATATTAGATATTGGCATGTTTAGGATGCTAGAATTGCAGGTTTATTTCAACACTTGTGTTCTTTATTTACTCAGCATGTATCCATGTGATCATAAGCATGTTAGGATCAAATTTACTTCAGTAGTTACAGTTGCTTTACATTTAGCCTCACCTTGTGTAGTTTCATGCTTTGTATGTTATTTTTACATACTTGTTGATTAGCTATAAATGATTAGTTTATGGCTTTCCTATTTGTTGTAGCTTGTAGCACCTTATAATGCTTGCATGTTTAACCCTTTAAATATGATATCTTAAATATTCAGTTCACTTAAATAGCCTAAAATGTACTTAGACAATTGTCTAACTATAATCTTTTTCTTTTGTTGGCTGGGGCCCTGGCATTTGTGATACCAACAAATGTCAGATTCAGAGTTGTTTGTTGGCAGTGCTATAGGAGAGGAGCCAGTGCAGGAGGAGGATCTTCTTACTGCTACTTAGATAGATTTTCTCTTTTTATAGTGAGATTGAGAGATCTTTACTTTCATTTAATTCAGATTGTAATAATTAAACTCTGGATGTATTCACTTTCTGCATTTGATCTTAGTTACTATCTCTTTTACTTTGCTGTACTATCATGTGATGTGGATGTTATATTATATTTTCTGCTTCCACTACTATGATATGAATTGATGTATGTTTCTAGTTCTAGGTGACAAGTCCCTTGGCATAAGGCGAGTTGGGTCCTACCTGACTCTACTTTAGTTGGGGATTTGCCACGGAGTGGAGCACCGCACTCCCCGCGATTATGCTAATATCAGTATTAGCGTGGCCACGGGAAAGTATGGGGCCCGCAGGGAATTCCATGGAGTCTCATAATTTCCTTGATATACAATTTTGCTAATTTCTCTACAAAATCAGTTTGACGCATAAGAATAAAATGTGCTGATTTGGTTAGTCGATCAACAATGACCTAGTTTGAATCGACACCGGATCTTAATTTAGGTAAACCATAACAAATCCATAGAAATGTCGAACCACTTCCATTTAGGAATTGCCAGAGGATGAAGATGTCCTCCGAGCTTTTGGTGTTCGGCTTTAACTAAGTTATAAGCATGACACTTTGCTACAAATTCAGCCATGTTTTTCTTCATTCCAAGCCACCAAAATGATTTCTTTAGGTCTTGATACATCTTGGTACTACCAGGATGTACTTGGTAACCAGAATTGTGACCTTCGACTAGAATCTCTTGATGCATGGATTTGAAGATCCATAGGCGATCTCCTTGATAGATTGCATTACCTCAAAGCTGAAGATCTAAGCGACAGCCACTTTCGATGTCTACTTTAAACTTCAGATAGTCTTTATCCTTGGTTTGGGAGATGGAGACATCACGATGAAATGTGGGTTCAGCTAAACTCATGGATATCAATGAGCTTAGCATAGCACCACACTATGGCCTAATTTTGAGCTTTAGGAATTCATCTTCTAGAGAACTTGATAATATCATAGAAGATAGAGTAGCATGATGACTAAGTGCATCTGCTATGACATTTGCTTTTTCTGAATGATACTGGATGCTTAAATCATAATCACTTATTAACTCAAGCCATCTTCTTTGTCAGCAGTTCAGCTCACGCTGGGTGAGGATGTACTTTAAGCTCTGATGATTGGTGAATATAGAACACTAGACGCCATAAAGATAATGACGCCAAATTTTTAGAGTAAAAACTACGGCTGCTAATTCGAGAACATAGACAGGATAGTTCTTTTCATGTGGTTTTAACTAATGAGATGCATAGGCTATAACTTTTCCTTCTTGCATCAGCACACATCCCAAACCTATGCCAAATGCATTGGTATAAACTTGGTAGTTGAGGCCTTCTTTAGGTAAGGCTAGAATTAGTGCAGAGGAAAGAGCATTTTTTAATGATTGAAATACTTCCTCACATTCTGGACTCCGGATAAATGGTATTGCTTTCTACATCAACTTTGTGAGAGGAGACACAATTTGTGAGAAAACCTTAACAAATGTTCTATAGTAACCTGCTAGTCCTAAGAAACTCCTGATATCGGTCACGGATTTTGGTTGTGACCAATCATGAACTGCGCTCACCTTATTTTGATCGACTTTGATTCCTTGAGAGTTAACGACATGACCCAAAAAAGTGACTGAGTCAAGCCAAAATTCTCATTTGGAATACTTAGCACATAGCTCATGGCTTCAGAGCTCTTCCAATACTAATCGCAGATAGTTTTGGTGATCTGTTTTACTTTTTGAATAAATCAGAATATCATCGATGAAGATGATGATGAATTTATCTAAATACCCTTTCAACACGCACTGCATTAAATCCATAAAAATGGATGGCGCATTTGTTAAGCCAAAGGACATTACCAAAAATTCATAATGTCCATAGTGGGTTCTAAACGTTGTTTTCACCATATCTAGATCTTTAACTCGCAATTGGTGATATCCAGATCGCAAGTCTGTCTTTGAGAAAACTTTAGCTCCAGATAACTGATCGAATAAGTCATCGATACAAGGTAGAGGATATTTATTCTTGATGGTTACTTTATTTAATTCCCTATAATTGATGCACATTCTCATCGATCCATCTTTCTTTTTTACGAACAAAACTGGTGCTCCCCAAGGAGATGAACTTGGACAAATAAGACCTTTCTCCAATAGTTCTTGAAGTTGCTTGTTCAATTCTAGAAGTTCTTTTGGCGCCATACAATACGAAAATTTTGACAGCGGTTAAGTTCTGGGAATTAATTCAATTACGAACTCTACTTCCTTAACTGGAGGAAGACTGGTAGGTGTGGTGCCCCCATTCTAACTGTAGGGAGTATGGTATTCCAACTATGGCAAATCCCCAACTTAAGTAAAGTCAGGAAAAATCCAACCTGCCTTAAGCCAAAGACTTGTCACCTAAATACTATAAACATTCATCAATATATATATATATATATATATATATATATATATATATATCAAAGTGGCAGAAACATAAAATATAACGTAACATCCACAAGCACAACATAGTAGAAAGAAGAGAACAAAATAGTAACTCAGCTCAAGTGCAGAAAGTAAAATACATCCAAAATTTAATTATTACAAACTGTATTAAATAAAAATATAAAAGTCTCTCAATCTCACTGAAAGAAAATGAAAAGTCTACCTAAGCTACAGTAGAACGATCATCCTCCTGCACTGGCTCCTCTCCTATAACACTGCCTATGAACAAATTTGAATCTGACATTTGTCGGTATCACAAATGCCAGGGCCCCAGCCAACAAAATAAAAATGTTACAATTAGATAATTATCTAAGTATATTTTAGACTATTTAATGAACTGAAAATTTAATGATATCACATTTTAATTTTCTTACATGGAAGCAATTATAAGGTGCAACAAGCTATAATGAACAGAATAGCCATAAACTAATTATTTATAGCTAATCAATGAGTATGTGAATTAACATACAAAATACGAAAGTAAGCAAAGTGAAGCTAAAATTAAAAGTGACTGCAATTACTAAAATAATCTGATCCTAAGATGCTTATGATCACATGGAAATATGCTGAGTATAAAAGAACACAAGTACTGAAATAACAAACAATTCTAGCATCCTAAACATGCCAATATAATAGCTAATCAGTAAAAACATACATACAACATGCAGATTAATATGAAAAGGCCACTGAAGCATGTGGCAAAAGCAATTGAGTATATAAAAGAGCTAATGTAAAGCCACTGAGACAAGTGGCAAAGCAATCTAAATACTGAAAGTAAGGCTACTGAAGCGTGTGGCAAAGAAAAACAATACCGAAAAACTAAGTTAAAGTAGCAGTACGCCTAAGACATAGTGCTGCTATAATGAAAATAGGCCATACAGGGCCTCTGAACTGAAAGTTCAACATGTGTCCATCCTAGACATCTGAAGAGCTAGGTCCAAGTTAAACTTATAGAATAAGACATGTATCCATCCAAGACATCCGTAGAGCTAGGTCTAAGTCTATTATATATCAAAACTAGAACCGAAGAGGCAGACTAATTTAGGACATACTCTACAAACTGAAAGCACTATGCTTTTCAACCCTAACTTAGGATGTATCATCCATATCCTAAGTTCTCCTATTATGTTCAAAAAAATAAGGCTCAATTTTCAAGGTGTGCAGAGCAATCAAGTCAAGGTAAGCAAGAGACTTAATCTAGACTTATGTAATATCTGTTGTTGTCTAATTTATCCAAGTCACTATTTTGAGAAGACACAAGTTTAGGATCTCCAATCTCCAGCTATCGAGTAAGATCTCAGATTTGCAACCCTAAAGTTAATATTAGAACTTAACAAGTTCTAATTCATAATCATATGATGACTATAAGGTTTAAAATGAATCGATCAATGACCTATTTATTATTATTTTTCTCTCTTACCCAAATCTTGACTAAGTAAATCAAGATTGAGGATTCTGGATTAAAACTCCGCTTTGGTAGTCCTGAATCTAAGGTAATATCCTAATAAGGATCTAGGGTTCACACTTAAACCCAAATTAAATGTAATGAATCCTATAAGCTAAAAGATTCAGAAACTAAGATCTTAATTTGAAAGGTTATTTACTGATTATAAGATAAAATAATCAATTAAGAACTAAGAATCTAAGATCTTTATTCAATCTTTAGGATAACTATATTATCCTATAGATTAAATCAATCCTACACCCACATGGAAGGCTTCAAAAGAATTAAACAATAAATCATTTAAGGAATTCCATAGGGAGGTAATTCAATTCAAAGAGAAGATCTAAAGTCTAAGATCTAAGATCTAAGATCTGATGTTTGATCACTTTAGCCTTAAGCTAGGTTTTAGACTTAGAATTTTGAAAGAGTATTTCTCTTAGGATTTAGGTAAAGGATCAACTTAGTGAAGCTATTAATTAAGGATCTAGTATTTTAAGTTAATTAGGCTTTGCTTCTAAGGCAAAGTGATTCCTTTATGGTCATTTAAGATTTTAAGGTCTTAATTAAGACTAATGCAAGATTTATTATCTCAACATTAATATTATTAACCTAAGTGTTCAGAAAAGGTTCTAATAATCTAGATAAGGATGTTTTGCTGAATTTTCAAGGCTTAAGGGATACCTGAACACATTTTGGTCAAAATTACCAAAATGCCCCCCTTAAGGCTACAAATGGAATTTTAAGATTTAATTATCCATATTGATTCTAATCTATTTTGATGAGTTCCATAATGATTAATGAAGTAGGAAATATACTTATCTTAAGTTTTGGCAACCTAAGTAGTCTAATTAGCACTAATCACATATTTAAGCCAATTGAGGTGATTAATAAATCTAGGACATTCTAGGGCAATCCAACTTTATCCATGGGTTCTACTACACTTAAGAAAGCATTAGGAACTAGATCTACCAAAATTAGAGGCTTAATTATGGCTTAATTCACTAATCCCTAATTAGGGTAATAAAGAGGTGATTAATAAAATTAAGGTTCCTAAATTACTTTTAATGGACTACATAAGTTCTTTAGGGTTTTATGAGCAATCAGAGCCCTTAATTCCCATATTTGGGTATTTATTGAATTTAACATGATTTAATTAAGAACAAAAAGGATTGGGCAATTATTTTAAATCCAACCATTGGATTTGTGACTTTATTTCATATTCAGATTCCTTGCATTTTTCTAATTCAAATGGTATATTGGATCATACCATTTGGATTAGTATAACTAAAGTTATTTAAATAACTTAATCTATATTTTTATTAAAATTAAAATCATAGGTTTAATTTTCTGAATTATTTTCCTTAAGGAAATTAATTCAGAAATTCTATTAATTCTGTCGACCCGTAATCAAAACAGCGCGGGCCGGGGGCCGGCCCGACCCGAAATCCATCGTCTTCTTCGCAGAGAAACGCCCGATGCCCGAACCCTAGGGTTCGCTTCCAGAGCCAAATTCTCCATGCTCCAGCCACGTCACGCCCTGTTCTTGATGGCTACACCATCCCTAACTCTAGACACGTCGAACGAACCATGAAGCCCTATTTGGGAGGCGCCGGATCGCTGGAGGGCTACTCGGTCGAGGCGTCTCCTAAGGCACACCTGTGAGGACTGAATTCTCCTCATAGAAGCCATGCCCTGAGCCCGTGTCTATCCCTACACGTTCAGGGGTTAGAGGGAAACCAATCGGGTGTGTCGTGTGGTTCTGAGATGGTCTAGATCAATGGGGTGCTACTCGTGGTCTATGACAGATGGGAGTCAAAATTGGGTCAATCGATTCTCAGCCCAATCGATCGATCTGATTTAACCCAACCCTCGATATGGTTCGACAATCATTGCCGAGAGCAACTAATACCTATTGGACAGCTTATCGCGTCGAATGAAGGCAGCATTGGGCGAATCGGCCCGACTGACAGTGCACATTCAGACGGAAAATTCACCGTCTGGTCTACTACCAGGCCTTGCCAGAGAGCTAGGCGCTTACTAGGGAACCAAGGAGAGGACCTAACACAGCATCTAGGGTTAGATAGGAAATGAGCCTAGCTAAAACCAGCTCGATAGAGGAGATAGGGTCAAAGGTTGTACCTGAGGATGGCAAAGATGACAGGGGCAATGCAAATAGCTCGGGTCACTCCAGATGGTTGTAGAGACTCTAGCAAGGGGGTATGAATGCCAGACATCACCCTCTATCAGCTATACGCAGCATATCCAGTCGTCGATTCGTTGAAAGCTTCAAAGAAAGCACCAAGGAATTGAGTGGATCACAGTGAGCAAAGGAGCTCACTGAGGGATCGATGGGGATATTTATAGGACTAAAGAGGGTTTAGGGTGGCCGCTGAGGTCGGGAGTCATGGTCTAGGCTCGGCCCAGAGGGCTCAATTGCCATTTCCCATATGGGATTGACTCGATTATCCCAACCCATCCTATGGTTCGGCCACTAAGGGGAGGACTCTAACGGCCTAGGGAGGGTGACCAGGGAGTGGCGATGTGGCAGATTTGGCAAATCTTCTCAGTCAGCTGGGAGACGAGCGAAGACGTACGAAGGTGAATAGCTGGGAGTATCCCTCAGTCGTTTAATCTACAGAACCATTGGGATTGAATGTCTCGATTAATCCTCAAATAACAGACCATGGGCGCCTTCTCATCTGTCGGATCGGGCCTTCGATCTGACGGGCACTAGAGGGTTCCGGGCACAATTGATTAGCGTCGTTTGATTGCATGCCAAGATTCGTGCAAGCGCACCATGTGGCTAATAAGGCTAAGCCGCTTTCAGGACCCCGCAGTGGATCTACCGCGGTCCCGACAGCAAATCCTGGCTTATTTAATTTCATTAAATAATCACTTTTAGATATTAAAATTTCAATTAATTAATATAATAATTCCTAAGTAATTCTTAACCCAATTTAGGCTTAGATGAGCTCCAAAAATTCCCAAAAATTCACCCTTAGCTAATTAAGATATGAGGAATTCAAAAATGAAATTAGATTTTAATTTGGAGATTAATTTAATTTAGCTGTTGTCTAGGGCTCAAAAATAGCCAAAAATATCAAAATTCTCAATTTAGCTCCGATTGATTCTAAATTTCTAAGGTTATGTTTAAATGACCCATTGAGTCTAATATAATCAAAATCAAAGCTTGGTTTAGCTTAATTACTCTTGATTTAACTAGGGTAACAACTAGGGTTATTACAGTAGGTCTTCAGAGAAAATATCAGGAAATTCAAAAACTATACGGTTCTCAGAAATAGGCACGACTTCTTTCTTCTCTCCCAACATTGTTACGAGATACGCATTGCATCCCTTTCTGACTAGCCTTTCTGCTGTCATTGCATTGATCAATGATACTTGGGTGCTAAATTGTCCAACCAATGATTTTGATTGACTTCCAATGCCCAACATTATTTTCTTCTTTTGGCAATTTATGGAAGCGCCATGCTCACTTAACTAATTCATGCCTAGGATTATATCAAAGTTTGCAATTGGCAATATAATTAATTTAGCCCCATAATTTTGTTCACGAATAGGAAGATCTATGTTGCAAAATTGTTGGGACTGCATACGGGCTCCAGAAGGTAACCCGATGCTCAACGAGCTAGCTAATCGATAGGTTGCTAGCTTAAGAGTTTTAGCCCAATTTTCCGATATAAAGGAATGACTCGCTCCCGTATCAAAAAGGATGTTACTAGATTTGTCGTTTATTGATCAGGTGCATATGATTACAATAACTTAATAAGAATAGCTACTCAATTATTTAAAAATACTGAAATGGTAAGGACTGATTACTGAAACAGTAAGAACTGAATAAAAAATTAATTTAAGGCGTACCTGAAATCACATCATTGTCCTCAGGAGCAGAGCAGGAGTTAGCATATATACACTTGCTGGTGCTGATGGTTGTTTGTTATAAGGCCTTCAACCCTGACGATCATAGTTTGGCTTTTGTGCAAATACAATTACTCTATAGTTCGAAGTAGTAGCTGGCATTATAGCAGGAGTAGGCTCTCGGCTGTTCCTTGGCTGGGCATCGAATGCTTGCTTATGATGGTAGTGATTGATGAGCACTTCGTTGATTCTGTTCTTCTCATTGCATTTGAAATAGCGATGGCTCCTACGACCACAATTAAAACATACACCACCGAAGTGGTAGCATTTTCTGTACAGATGCAATCGGTTACACTCAAGATTCTATGGCTGGGGTTGCATAGTCTCCATGCTCTAGACTTTGGCCATCTTATGATGACCAAAATGCTCCTTCCTAGGCTACATAACTATTGCCTTTCTTTTCTGGTCCATTTGACCTTGGAATCCTTCTTGTAGACGGTCAGCCTCGATCAATTCAGTCAAAGTTTTGATCTGATGAGATACTAAGTGTGCTTTAATAGAGTCTCTCAGACCCTTCAGGAAATGGTGACATCTTGATGCTTCTATTCTCACTAGATTTGGAACAAAATGTGATAATCTCCGAAATTCATGTTCGTAGTTGAACAATGAATTATTGCCTTATGTTTGATGGAGGAGATCATCCTCCAAAATTGCTTGAGCTGACACCGGTATGAATGCTTCACGAAACGCTTCCAAAAACATGTCCCAATGAAGGTATTCTAATTCATAATCAGCAAATTTGTTGTTCCACTCATTCTCCTACCAATATTCGGCTTCTTCTTGAAATAGATGAGTTACTAGGTAGATGGCTTCAGAGTCAGGGCACTTGATACTGGCTAAGTTCTTCTTGGCAATGTTGAGCTAGTTTATTGTGCTCATTGGATTTAAGGCTCCATTGAATGTAGGAGTTTGGAGACGAAGAAAATTGTGCAGGATTCCATCGCCTGTATAGTGAGAAGATGAAGAGAGCCCTGCAGGTTATTGCATAATAGAAAGGATAAGAGCAAATGTCTCTTGCGCCTATTGCGTATTACTTTCTATTAAGGCTTTTATAAGACTAGCCATGGGGTTTGATCCTTCGGGTCCGTCTGACGACGAGACCGATTCTTGATCAGATTAGGAGCAGATAGAGATCCAGGGTTCATGACTGTAAATGCAAGTATGGATTCAGAAACATAAAATTTACTATACTTTCATTCATTCATTTCCTTCTCATAAGAGAATATACATGGATCCACAAGACATATGACCGCAATGAAAAAAAATGATATAATAAGATCTCAAAAATTCTAATTACACTATTCTACCCAAAAGGTAGCGCAAAAGTCATCATATGCAACTATGTGGCTCCTCCGAGCTAATCTCCTATATACCCAATACCACCAATAACTCGCTGATCCCCTCAGTAAGATCTCTATGATCTCCAGATGATACTCCTCTAAACAGGCTGTCTCTCAAAGTGCGGTAATAACGCGATCCAACCATTCTCTGGCGAGTGCTGAAAGACTGGTGCCTCCAAAGGATGAGTTTACACTAAAATTATTTTTATCTAGCACTTCAACTACTTGAGGTGACACTCCATCGATGACCCTTCCATAGATCTGGCCATCTCGGAGGTCATCTACCTAGTAGTCGTCAAACCTCCTAAGGTAGAACCAGAATGCCAACTGCGAGTATTCCAATCCTAAAATAACTCAATTTATAAGTATTTTGTTCATATTTTATCATTATTTTCAAAGTTCGTTCAAGTGCTAAAATGTCCTTTTTTTAAAAATTCATATCTTCAATCAAGTTATTATGTGTGTTAAATTCCTAGGATGTCATCATTTTAGATATAGTCAACACTTTCATTTCTTAGGTAACCTGATGAACTCTTGGATGTTTGCTTTTTACTACACTTCATAACTTGTGATATTGACCTGATATAGAGAACATATCATAAAGTAGATAGGAACAAAACTCCTTATTTGACACTTTATGATACTTCTTTGATACCAACTGTAACTCCCCGCCCCGTCACCGTGCGCAAATGAGAAGAGAATCATAATTTCGGCGGTGGAGCGGTGCGCTACTTGGGATGAACAAACAACATCTTCCCGAATAGGCTTACTAAAACTAGTCACACTGAAGGGCTATTGACTCGAACCCAAGGGTAGGATTGAGGGTCAATACTTAAGATAAGAGTTGAACCCTTGTCTTAAGTATTAAACTAATACATACATTAGATTTAAAAGGTTAAATAAGAATCCAATATACGTTATCACCATATCAGCATTTCCAGTATGCTGATCACATCACAATATTAAGTATATTAGTATAACAGTGTGAAAGCTAAAGCAAAACATCCAGAATACATTTATCACAGAGCAGTAATAAACATTTGTCTCAAAAAGAAAAAAAAGTAAAACACATCCAGAATTATTACAAACTGATTTAATACTACAAATGTAAAGTCTATTTGAAATACTATAAATAAAGCAGTAAGTAAAAGGTGGAAGACAGATCCACTAGGGCTCCATGTATTCTTCCGGGATCTCCTGCAAGTCCTCCTGCCCTGCCTCAATAAGCTGCTCGGGATCTAGTAAATTGTCGGATCCTAAAAGTACCCCATGTTAGACAAGAAGTCTAACACATCGCAACTAAACTAAGCGGTACTAAAGTAAATACAAGTAGATAGTAAAGTAAACAAAACTGTAGGAAATAACAATAGAAGCACTATGCAATTGAAGCGATCTTCGCTAGGAGGCATCACCCGTTCGTAATTTATATTTCAATCAAATTAAGGAATGAGTACCTATTTAATACACTCTTAGTCTTGGGAGATTTACTCTAATAGGACTATATTCATCTAATCCCTTGGGATAGCACCTGGTCATAAGTCCATATTAGAGTGAATCAACCAATCCTAAATACAACTAAAGAAACCCAGTACTATGGGTATACCATACTACACTAACCAATAACTTGGGTTCATATAACTCTATGTAATCAACAATGATTTATCAAGACTATATATTCCTATGATAAATAAGTAAGTCCTATATAAGGCTCCTAGAAAATGTGATCATGGATCACTTAATATAGCTTCTACCACTAGGAAAGGTATCATTCTAATATCTTAAGTGATTCCTATCACGAGGAGTTAAGATCAACTTCTAAGGTTAAAGGACCATCTAAGCTTCTACCTCAATGAGTTATACAAAATTCTCCTACCTCAATATATGTTTAAATTCTAGGTCTTTAAAATATTTCAGAGATGATCTTATGGTGAGATACTTCAAATCTCACATCCTTAATTCTAATGCTATCATTCTAGGTTTTACTAATCATTTAAGTTTAGAGTGATCAAATCAGATGATTAAGTCATCTGATCATAACTTATTCTAAGATTATGGGATTTAAATCAAGGATGTTATTAGAGTTAGATCACTTGTTCAATCAATATGATTCTATTAGTCTTCTTATGCTAATAGTCTTATTTAGGAGAAAATCAATGTTCTAAAGCTAAGATTCAGATTAAGCAATCACATAGCTTAATTATTAACCTTAACATGTCTAATCCAAATGTTTAAGATCAATATCAAATCAAATGCATTATTGGAATAATGATAATTAGATTATCTTGTAATCAATTCAATATAATTAAGTTTAAGAGTTTGGATCTTAATCAAATAGATTAGGGTTTAACCCCTTAATCATGTATAATCAAGATCAAATATTTATTAAAAATCAATGCCAAATCAATGAATTTAAGATGTATTATTGGTGGCAATCTTAGACCCAGATCAAGTCTTAACAATTTGATCATAATCTTAAGACTTCTTAAGGTTAATTAAGGTGTTTAAGTTCTTCAAGTTAGGTTTATTCAATTTATTCATTATAAATTTGCATACTTGGCTTCAAAACATCTAACTTATTGTCATGATGCATAATAATAGAAAAAATCATAAAAATAGAAAGTAATTAGTGCTAATCAAACCCTAAACTAATCAAAAAGGATTAGCATATAATTACAAATCCAACCATCATAATTTCATGCAATTTGGCTGATAAGTTCTATCTTATCATACAATTAATCAGAGACTAAGTTTGCTAACATCCAATGGTTACAAACTCTAATTTTCACTAATCATAATTTAACAAAATTAGGTCAAAAGTTGAAATGCAAATATCCAAAAAATAAACTACTTAGCACATTCATTTTACAAATTATAAGGAAGCTAATGGCACCATAAACATGCAATTTGGTTAAGTATAATTGCTAAACAACCCTAATCAAGATCTACAATAATTAAGCAAAAAGGGAAAATCTAACCATTGGATGTTCAATACAATTTTATATTCTTATTCCTAAGGATTTTTTGACCAATTTGATATATAATATTATAGGGTTAGGTCCAGTGGATTAAAAGTTATTCAATATATTATGTATTTTTATTTAAATAATTTCCTATGATTGGATTATTTTCCTTAAGGAAAATAAATCCAATTAATCTGATTTTAACTAAACAGGCTCGGCCCATTAGCCGAACCGTGTGGGTTGACTGAGGCCCAAGGAACTCAGCACTATTACGCAGTGCGGGTCATGGGCTGACCCAGCCCGCACAGTGCCGTCGTCCCTAACCCTCCTTCCCCAATACCTAGGGAATTATGGTTGGCTTCTGCAACAAAATTTTGAGTGCTTCAGCCACGCCGTGACCCCTATTTGATCCTCACACCATCAGTAGACCAAGACGCTTCGATTGAACCCCTTAGCCCCTTGTGAGGTGGTCGGGTAGCCCGGACCTTACTCACCTGAGACGCTTCACCTTAGAGCTCCTATGGGGAGACAATTCTTCCCACAGAGGCCACACCAGACCCAGGGCTTGATCCCTACACTATAAGGGCAGTGAGACAGATCTAAGCCCCCTAGTCTGAGTGCCTAAGGTGAGCTGGATCGCCAGGGCCTTACTCGACCCGTGGAGTTTCTTTAGGACATAGCCCGATCAATTAATTCAATCGATCGGGACTAGCTTAGGGCTTAAGTTTGATAGCCTTGGGTTCGTTTCGACAATACACACAATTACGAATTGAAAGGAAGAGGGTCTGAGCCCAATTGGCTCAGACCGAGCAAACGGGGTACCTAGTTTTGACAGGAAACTTGTAGACATCGCAAGGTTAATGCCGAGCTTGTTGAGCTTCCTGAGATTTCTCTAAGAGTTCCTGAATGCCAAGAGACTCTTCTATCAGCAGTACGCACAACGGGAACACCTAGGAGAGCTCGGCCGAATAGCAATGGCGACTTGGGGGTAGAGGAGAAACAGGACCCAATTTAGCAACAAAGGGCATCAAGGAGGAGTGCTCAGGATATTTATGGCCTTAGTAGAGGACTGGAAAGCTTTTGGAGGTAATGCCTCTGGCTGGGGAGGCCCTAGGGGGTGGGATATGTCCTAGATCTTGAATTTCTAATTTGAGCTCGGCTGGGTCACAATGTGTGGCGATCGGGGATCGAAGTTCGAGAGTCTCAAAAGAATGATTTATACATTGAAAATATATATTTGTGAAAATAAAAAAAATAAAATACATAAATATTCATATTTACATTCAGAGCCATTCATATATGAATTTATAACAGTTTAATATTTACAATAAAGATTTAAGCATTCTTAATTTCTCACATCTCTATCTCTTCTCTTCTTTTATTACTTAGGCAGATCTTCAATGCTTTAATTTTCAAAATCTAAAAAAATTTAGTTACCAGTCAAGTAGGAGTATGCAAATCGTTCTTATAAGAGTATTTCTAGCATCCTATAATAGGCATAAATCAAATATGAAAATGATTGAAATATTTGCATATGAAAGAAAAGCAATTTTTCAAATTTCAATATTGCCCTGCAAGTTAACTTTGAAATTTAATATATATGAAAATCATGAAATAAATTTTATCAAAGCATTTGTAACAATAAGTCGAGTCTATAGACTCCTGAGCCCAAATGGGTAAACCCATAGGCATAACCTTTAGGAAGCTTTTCTCACTACATGTCGCTAGTTTAATCTCAAATTTGAAACTGATGGTGTGTCTTTCCTCTGGATTTTCCCACTAGTAAGGGCTAAATCCCTCCATATGACTCCTAGGGGCTACCAACAGGCCCAATATGTACAGATTCTCAATATTGCTTTCCATCCTCCAAAGACAAATACCACAATAATATATACCACATTTTATCTTTTTGTTACATGCTCATTTAATAATACTCTTTTGCAAGGTTATAAGCGGTGAGCAGTTTTGGATTATAAATAATACTCAAATGATAATGGCTCAAATAAGAATACTGAAATAAAACTTATAAGTAAATTTACGTACCTGACTATTTTTGAAACAATATCAACCAATTCAATTTCTTTGATCTGCTAAAAATAATTTAATTCATTAATTTAATATTTTGTGCTTTTAATATGATTTGTGATATTAGGTTTCTAAAATGAATGTTTAAATTAATTTATTAAGTTATTAATTTTGAGTAATTATTATGCCTTATAAGCTCAAATTAGGAATTTGACCTTACAAGGGCATATTAGTAATTTTACCCTTAATGAAATCTAAAATTTATGTTAGTTTATTATAGATTATGTCCTTAGGTTTCTATTGAACCTAAAATCATCAAATTTTGATATGTATTGGCTAAGTTATAGCCAATACAAGTTCTAGGTTTAATAATTATGGTTTAATGTGATTAGTGAGTGATTAGTGAAATTAGTCCCAAAATTACTAAACTAATCATACAATTAGGTTCTAATCTACTTTATGAGTTCTCTAAGTTTGAAATTACTTAATTTGAATTATTAGATTTGCTAATATTCACTAATCTAGATTTTAATTAATTAGGATTAATTAAAAGATCTAACCTATGGATCTTAAATATTTTCAAGATTACTGTAAACTAGATTTTTTTGATCTAAATTGATATTTGGATCACCTAATTTGGAGCTAAATTGACTAACTTATGGCTAATCAAAGTTTTAGGGTTAAATGGCTTAATTAAGGTTAGGTCCTAATTATGGTTAGTCTAAAACTAATCAAAATAGTAAAATTAACACTATTAAAATATTTATTAGGATTTTCTGAGTATTTTAAGACCCATATTGGGTATGTTTGGATTAATGGATTAAAAGTTATGATCAATTGATTATTTGTAATATTTTTGAATTATTTAATAACCTAAAATATCACTATATAAAATATTAATCCTACTGAATTTTGGATGGCACTAAAATATTCCTTTATTTTTGTTGATTAATTTAATATATTTAATTTTATAATTTGGATAAATATTTTAGGAGTCATATATGTTTAAAGTTTAGGGTATTAATTAAATTTATTCATTTAATAATATTGTTTAAATTTAATTTACTATTAATTATAGTTATCTATATTAAATATTACATTATTATATTTATTTACTTAATTATTCATTTTTCTGTTTATGTATGTATATATGTATATATATATAAGTATATAATCTTTAAGTAGATTAATATAAATATATAAGTATTATAAGATTTAAAATGATTATATGTATTAATATATTATAATTTTATTAATTCTTTTGTCTGCAGGTGGGACCCGCAGCTGACTCGGTGACATGTGGCTACGAGAGAGTGGCTGACAGACTGACTGCGGAATCGGCAGTATGTCGATCGCGCGAGTATATGCGCCCGGTGGACCCCATAGTCCACGCGGCGCATCCAGATGCTCGACAGCGCACCTCTGAGGGATCTGCGGCCACATGTCGAGGTTAAAGCCTAAACCAGCAGTATGCGAACTAGACCGGCTTACGCATGACTCGTATCGGTCAATTTTGATCCGGTCCGAGATGAACCGGAGACTCTTCGTCTCCCCACGCGCACACCATTAGGGTTAGGGATGAAGGCGGTGCGATTCGAATGATCATTCGATCGATCGTTTGATTCAATCGATCGATTGAATAATAAAGAAATATTAGGGAGTATACTAATTGGCTTAACATAAATCTAAGAATAAAGAAGATGGTAGGAAGTACCTGTCAATGGAAAAGGAGTGTTAGGGTTTCGACGATGACTCAAATCAAAGGATGACAGCTCTTGATCCAAAGAATAGATGTTTCAAATAAATCCTAGAGGTTTCTAAGACTCTTGGCCTTATAGGGTTTCGACGATGACTCAAATCTCGATATAGAATTTCTTCTTGTTCAATTACATAGCTGAGGTTTGGTTGCAAATTAATATCATCTACTTCCACTCTCAGTGAAGGTTCTGATAAACATTTCCTTAATGAGGAGATATGAAATACATCGTGCATCAGACTCAAATGTGGTGGAAGCTTGATTTGGTAAGCCACTTAGCCCACTCTTTTTAAGACTTCAAAAGGTCCACTAAACCTTGGACTTAATTTCCCAAAAACTCCAAATCTTGAAACTCCTCTAAATGGATTTACTTTCAGATATACGAAGTCTCCAACAGAAATTCCATATGATGATGATGAGCATCAAAATACTGCTTCTGC
Organism: Gastrodia elata; assembly: GCA_016760335.1. Classification (NCBI taxonomy): domain Eukaryota; kingdom Viridiplantae; phylum Streptophyta; class Magnoliopsida; order Asparagales; family Orchidaceae; genus Gastrodia; species Gastrodia elata. Next base: position 26,324,500 of record CM028676.1, on the reverse strand, counting down.
CTATCTTGAGCTATTTTCATTCGATGCTGAATTAACTTAATCTTTTCTGTTGCCTGAAGAATTAAATCTGATTTTAATATCCTATTTTCTCCAACACTATTCCAAGATAAAGGAGTGATACACTTTCTTCCATAAAGGGTTTCATAAGGAGCCATTCCAATGCTTGCTTGAAAACTATTATTATAAGAAAATTCAATTAATGGAAGGTGATCATCCTAACTTCCTCCAAAATCTAATACACAAAGATGAAGAAGATCTTCTAGGGTTTGATTTACCCTTTTAGTTTGTCCATCAGTTTGCGAATGAAATGCTGTGCTCATATAGAGCTGGGAACCAAGATCTTGATGAAGTGTTTTACAGAATGTTGACGTGAACTTGCTGTCTCTATCAAAAATAATGGTTTTTGGAATATCATGTAATCTTACTATTTCTGTTAGATAAATCTTTGCCAATTTGTCTACTGTATCTGTTTATTTGATAGGTAATAAGTGTGTTGATTTTGTAAGCCTATCCACAATTACCAAAATAGAATCATTATTAGATTTTGAACAAGAAAATCTAATTATGAAATCCATAAAAATGTCTTCCCACTTCCATTGAGGAATAGCTAGAGGTTGGAGTAATCCTCCTGGTTTCTGATGTTCTACTTTTACTAAGTTACAAGCTTCACACTTGGATATAAACTCAGCAATACTTTTCTTCATCCCGGGCCACCAAAACTGTGATTTCAAATCTTGATACATCTTGTTATTTCCTGGATGAATGGAGTATTTGGAATGGTGAGCTTCTTTCAATACTTTAGATCTTAGCTCAGCTTTATTAGGTATCCAAATTCTAGATCCACACCAAATGTTCTTATTTGAATCCAAATTTAGTTCTAGGTACTTTCCTGGTTGGATAGATGTAGCCAAAGAGTTATATTCTTCATCAATATGTTGAGCTTCTTTAATTTCATCCATTAATGAGCATTCTATAGTTATTTAAAATAGATTAGCATTCGATTGTAACATAACTTCTAATTGGAGATCTTTTATTTATTTGAGTAAAATAGGGTTAGAGGTCAAAATATGCAAATGTGAAGTTGCCTTTCGACTTGGTGCATCTGCTGCTACATTTACCTTTCCAGGATGATATTGAATCGATAAATCATAATCTTTGATTAACTCTAACCATCTTCGTTGTCTTAAATTTATCTCTTTCTGAGTAAAGATATAGTTCAAACTTTGGTGATCAGTGAAGACTTCACATTTTACTCCGTATAAGTAGTGTCTCCAGATTATAAGTGCAAATACTATCACAACCAATTCCAAATCATGAACCGGATAATTTTTCTCATGAATTTTAAGTTGTCTAGATGCGAAGGCTATAACTTTTCCTTCATGCATAAGAACACAACCTAATCCAATTCCAGAAGCATCACAATAAATTTGATATTCTTTTCCTTCAATTGACAACACTAAAATAGGAGCTAATATTAGACATTCTTTTAACTTCTGAAATGCTGATACGCAAAATGAATCCCATATGTAAGGCACATCTTTTTGAGTAAGACGAGTAAGAGGGACTGCAATTTGGGAGAAGTCCTTAACAAATTTATGATAATAATCAGTTAATCCTAAGAAACTACGTATTTCTATTACTTAAGTAGGTTGGGGCCATTCCTGAATTGCACTAACTTTGCTTGGATCAACTGATATTCCATCTTTGCTAATTACATGCTCTAAGAAGGCTACTGATTAAAGCCAAAATTCACAGTTTGAGAATCTGGCATATAGTTGATGTTGCCTTAATAAGTTCAAGGTTATTCTAAGATGCTCTTCATACTCCTTAGCATTCTTAGAATAAATCAATATATCATCAATGAAGATGATGATAAATGAATTTAAATAAGGTTTCATTATCCCATCATCAAATCCATAAATTAGGATGGGGCATTGGTTAACCCAAAGGCATCACCAAAAATTCATAATGCCCATAACGCGTTATAAAAGCGGATTTAGGAATATCCTCATCTTTAATACGGAGTTGGTGATAACCAGACCTCAAATCAATTTTGGAAAATATTGAAGCACCAACTAATTGATCAAACAAATCATCAATTCTTAGTAATGATTATTTGTTTTGATGGTAACCTTATTCAATTCTCGGTAATCGATACATAAGCGCATACTTCCATCTTTCTTCTTAACAAACAAGACTGGAGCTCCCCATGGAGAACTACTAGGTCTAATAAACCCTTTTTTAGTCAACTCCTAGAGTTGACTCTTCAGTTCTTCTAACTCTTTGGGTGCCATTCTGTATGGAGCCTTTGATAAAGGATTCGTTTCTTAAATTAAATCAATATTGAATTCTACTTCTCTTTGAGGTGGTAATTTTGAAAGTTCTTCTGGGAAAATATTTGCATACTCTTTTACTATAAGAGTTTCTTCAAGGGATGTAGATTTAGCATTAGAATTTGAGAGTAAGGTTAAGGATATAGGGTATTTCTTTCTAATAAACTTTTATATTTTGTTAGTTAGAATAAGGCTGATAACTGCACTTCTTTGACCAACAAATATTACTTTCTTACTTTCACTATAAACATATACTCTCTTCTTTGCACAATCAATTAATACTTTATTCTAACTCATCCAGTCCATCCCAAGAATAATATCAAAAGTGGTTATAGGGATGACTGTGAGTTTAGCTTCCCAAGAAACTCCCCTTATATTTAACTTACAATTATAAGAGATGTTTATCTCTAAGAAATCTCCTGATGGTAGATTGACTTTAAGTGCTGATGAAAGTTGTTCTACTAGCAATGCATATTTTTGAACCAATTTTGACTCAATAAAAGAATGCGTAGCTCCAGAATCAAAAAGAACTGAACAAGGGTGCTGAAATAATAGAATAGTACATATAACCACATCAGGCTCATCTCTTGCCTCTTCTTCAGATAGATTGAATATTTTGGCCTAGGCTGGATTCTTCCTTGTATTACTTGAAGATGCTATGTTGTTTCCTTGATTTATTGCTGATCTGCTTTGATTTCTCATAATTGATTTGCTTTGGTTTGGGAGTTGATATATGTTTACTGTGTAAGTAGCACGGCAGAACTTTATTGTATGATTGGTCCTCCCACATCGATGGCATTGACCTACACTGGTAAAACACTTATCTGTATTGTGTTTCTTTCCACAAAATTTACAAGTATTTGGTGTTCTTGGAACAGTTCCACTGGGGTTGCTTTGAATATTACAAATTTTCCCTTGAGGTTTTGAAAATAATTGCCTCTTGGATGGAAATTTGGGAGAAAAAGCTGGCCTCTTTATCCTTGAAGAATATTGCTCTTCTTGGGCTTCCCTGAGCTTGGCTTTCTCCACTAATTGGGAAAAATTTGAAATCTGGAGAGGTGTCAAAATATGCTGAAAATTATTCCTTAATCCATTAAGGAATAAGTGACATCTGACTTTTTCTGTTGTAACTATTTCTGGGGCAAAAGTAGCTAAGCGAGTGAATTCTTCCTCATTATCTGCCTAGCAGACTGGGGTACATACTTTCCCAAGAATACTTTTATGAATTCTTCCCAATGGATTTCTTTTTCTGATCTATTCTAAAACGTAGTGGTTTTGGATGTTTTCCACCATTTCTCTACAGCTTCAGTCAGTAAGTAGGTAACTAAGGATATTTTTTGATCTTCAGAGCTCTTAGCATATTTAAACTCTTTCTCTATTCTTTGAATCCACTCCTCAGCTTGATAAAGAGTTGCCTTTCCACTAAATCTTGGAGGTTGAAGTTTTAGAAATACTAGCATATCTTCGCTTACTGCCTTTCTCTGAGTTGAAATAGGGTTTGGATTTTGAAATTGTTGATTGTTCATGAATTGGCTCATCATATTCATGAACTGGTGCATCTGGTTTTCTCCACTATAATCAAAAGGATAGACTGCTTCAATGTTAGGTGAAATAGTTTCATTATGCCTTGGAGTATTCTAAGGAACATTTTCCTCCTGAGATTGATTGTTGCTATTTTGATTATGACTCTTCATAATCTGAGAAATAATAAACTATACTTATTAGACTCTCCAACTTAAAATTCAACTACTAATTATAGTATTTTTAAATCTATCTTCATAATGTTGGCTCTGATGAATCATTCTTTAGATTATCTCAAACTCTAGCTCTGATACCAATTCTATGGCGACCGGGGATTGAAGTTCGAGAGTCTCAAAAGAATGATTCATACATTAAAAATATACATTTATGAAAAAAAGAAAATAAAATATAGAAATGTCCATATTTATATTCAGAGCCATTCATATATGAATTTACAGTATTTTAATATTTATAATAAAGATTTAAGCATTCTCAATTTCTCACATCTCTATCTCTTCTCTTCTTTTATTACTTAGGCAGATCTTCAATGCTTTGATTTTCAAAACCTGAAAAAAATTTAGTCACCAGTCAGGTAAGAGTACGCAAATCGTTCTTATAAGAGTATTTCTAGCATCCTATAATAGGCATAAATCAAATATGAAAATGATTGAAATATTTACATATGAAAGAAAAGCAATTTTTCAAATTTCAATATTACCCTGCAAGTTAGCTTTGAAATTCAATATATATGAAAAGCATGAAATAAATTTTATCAAAAGCATTTGTAACAATAAGTCGAGTCCTTAGACTCCTGAGCCCAAATGGGTAAACCCATAGGCATAACCTTTAGGAAGCTTTTCTCACTACCCGTCGATAGTTTAATCTCAAATTTGAAACTGATGGTGTGTCTTTCCTCTGGATTTTCCCACTTCCTAGTAAGGGTTAAATCCCTCCATATGACTCCCAGGGGCTGCCAGCAAACCCAACCTGTACAGATTCTCAGTGTTGCTTTCCATCCTCCAAAGACAAACACCATAATAATATATACCACATTTTATCTTTTTATTACATGCTTATTTGATAATATTCTTTTGCAAGTTTATAAGCGGTAAACAGTTTTGGATTATAAATAATACTCAAATGAAAATGACTCAAATAAGAATACTGAAATAAAACTTATAAGTAGATTTACGTACTTGACTAATTCAATTTCTTTGATCTGCCAAAAATAATTTAATTCATTAATTTAATATTTTATGCTTTTAATAAGATTTGTAATATTAGGTTTCTAAAATGAATATTTTAATTAATTTATTAAGTTATTAAATTTGAGTAATTATTATGCCTTATAAGGTCAAATTAGGGATTTGACCTTATAAGAGCATATTAATTAATTTACCCTTAATGAAATCTAAAATTTCAGTTAGTTTATTGTAGATTATGTCCTAAGGTTTCTATAAAACTTAAATCATCAAATTCTGATATGTATTGGCTAAGTTATAGCCAATACAAGTTCTAGGTTTATTAATTATGGTTTAATGTGATTAGTGAGTGATTAGTGAAATTAGTCCCAAAATTACTAAACCAATCACACAATTAGGTTCTAATCTACTTTATGAGTTCTCTAAGACTAAAATTACTTAATTTAAATTATTAGATTTGCTAATATTCACTAATCCAAATTTTGAGTAATTAGGATTAATTAAAAGATCTAACCTATGGATCCTAAATATTTTTTTAGATTATTGTAAACTAGGTTTTTTTTATCTAAATTGATATTTGGATCACCGAATTTGGAGCTAAATTGACTAACTTATGACCAATCAAAGTTTTAAGGTTAAATGGCTTAATTAGGGTTAGGTCCTAATTGTGATTAGTCTAAAACTAATCCAAACCACAAAATTAACACTACTAAAATATTCCTTATGGTTTTTTGAGTCTTTAGATATCAATATTGGGTATGTTTGGATTAATGGATTAAAAGTTATGATCAATTGATTATTTGTAACATATTTTAAATTATTTAATAACCTAAAATATCACTATACAAAATATTAATCCTACTAAAAATTAGATGGCACTAAAATATTTCTTGATTTTTTCTGATTAATTTAATATATTTAATTGTATAATTTGGATAAATAGTTTAGGAGTTATATATGTTTAAGGTTTAGGGTATTAATTAAATTTATTCATTTAATAATGATATTTAAATTTAATTTACTGTTAATTATATTTATCTATATTAAATATTACATTATTATATTTATTTACTTAATTCTTCATTTTTATGTTTATGTATGCATATATATAAGTATATAATCTTTAGGTAGATTAATATAAATATATAAGTATTATAAGATTTAAAATGATTATATGTATTAATATATTATAATTTTATTAATTCTTTTGTCTGCAGGTGGGACCCACGGCTGACTCGGCGACACGTGGAGCCGAGAGAGTGGCTGAAAGATTGACTGCGGGACCCGCAGTCAGTCGATCGCGCGAGTATACGCACCCGGTGGACCCCACAATCCATGCGGTGCATCCAGGTGCTCGACAGCGCACCTCTGAGGGATCTGCGGCCAAGTGTCGAGCTTAAAGCCTAAACCAGCAGTATGCAAATCGGACTGGCTTACGCATGACTCAGATCGGTCGATTTTGATCCGGTCCAAGATGAATCGGAGACTCTTCGTCTCCCCACGTGCACGCCATTAGGGTTAGGGATGAAGGCGGTGCGATTCGAATGATAGTTCGATCAATCGTTCGATTCAATCGATTGATTGAATAATAAAGCAATATTATGGAGTATACTAATTGGCTTAACATCAATCTAAGAATAAAGAAGAGGGTAGGAGGTACCTGTCAATGGAAAAGGAGTGTTAGGGTTTCGACGAGGACTCAAATCCAAGGATGACAGCTCTCGATCCAAAGGATAGATGTTTCAAACGAAGCCTAGAGGTTTCTAAGACTCTTAATGGGATACTTGAGTAGCAGATGCTTCCTGGAAGCGAAGAGGGTGGCACGTGTGTTCCGCCGAGGACACGCGGAGACTCCTCTCGAGCGATCGGAAGAGACGATCTACGGACGGTCTAGATTGACCGTCTAATCTAATTAAAAAAAATGGACGCCGTTGGATGGGAGCAGACGGCACCGTTTAAAAATATTAATATTTAATTAATTTATACCTAATTTATTAATTAAAATTATATCATCAAATGAACCCAGAAAATATCCAATATATCACCCTTAGCTAATTGAGGGATGATGAACACAACGGTGCAATCAGATTTTTGATCCGATGAGTATTTAATTATTTGAATTTTCAAGTATTTAAATATTATTAAAATATTTGATAAAAATTCAATGACTTTCAAATGCCTCCAAAGCCTCTGGCTTACTAAGAGAATGAAGCATAACTTTTTTTTGACAATTAATAATTACATTATGCTTACTAAGCCAATTCATATAGAGTATGATATCGAAATAGGCTAAAGGTAGAACAATTAGGTTGGATTTGAACACATGATCATTTAAGGGAATTTAAATATCACAAAATATATGAGCACTAAGTTGGGCTCCAAAAAGAAGTCCAACAATTAACAATTTTGCTAGCTTATATGAAGGCAAGTTGAGGGTATTAGCAAAACATTCAGAGATAAAAGAATGACTAGCCCCAAAGTCGAATAACTTGTTACAGGGTTTATCATTTAAGCATAATGTTCCTATGATTGATTGAAATATGCAAGAACATAAATTCCATTACAAAAGAAGATATGTTTAGGAACATGTACCTAAAACCACATTATTATGTTATGTATCTTTGATGGGAGTCTAAGCATACACACAAACTGGAGCAGCATGACAATTTTTGACCTACTTCCAGAAAGTTTTCTGGTCCTGCATTCTGGGAGCAGCAACTTGCTCCTTCACTAGTTCATAACCTTTTGCTGGAGAAGGTGTGTAACAACCCAAGTTGTTACCTTAGTCAATTATGATTAATCTCAGTCCTAATCTTAATTCTAAGTGTTAATTAGGTCATTAGGAGTTCACCACCAAGACCTAGTCCAAATCAGGAGTCAAATGGATTGAATCTTGATTTCTAGAAAATCTAGAAATCTTAGAATTTGACCTATTTAAATTGACCTTATATTGAAAAACAGACTTTGCCATTGCGCTCAGTGCCCCCAAATTAGCTAGAGGTGATGTTTTCATGTCAATTGGAAGTCGTCGAAATTTCGACGAATATTTTAATAATACCCCGAAAATTGGGAAGTTAAAATACTCGTCAGATCAAAAATTCGGCATCGCCGTTATGTTCCTCACCCCTCAATTAGCTAGGGGTGAGTATTAGGAAATTTTTGGAAACCTGTTTAAGTAATTGAATTTTTAGTTTTTTTTTATTATTATTAAAGAGAATTAAATAATTTTATATTTATAAGTGAATTAACGGCGTCGTCCGTTTACTTAGCGCGCCGTCAGATCTGCCATTTGCCTTAACAGCAATTCTAAGTTGTCCAATCTAAGATCGGATAGCGCGCGGAATCTCTTCCTCGCGGGCGTCACCCGTGAGCCACGCGGTGCGTCCGCCGCAACTCTGACCAACGGGGACGCCGCAACCCTCGGATGCTCCGTCCTGAGGTTGTTAAGGACCTCAGGAGCCTCTGTCCCGAGCAAGTTTTGGCGAATCGATTGAATTCATGAGCAGGACATTCCGGGACTCCCGTTACAATCCCTTTCCGGTGCTCGATCAGGTACCCCCTCCTCTTCTACCTTTCAAATTGCTTGTATCGATCCTTGATTTCAATTATTGTCGAACGAGCTACCCATTTGCACATAGCCGATCGAACATAAAGTTAGGTCCCGTAATGTCTGAATTAGGGTTAGGTTTAGATGCAGATCCCGCCCTCACCGACTAGAGACCTACCCCTCAGTAGGTGGGGCTCGGTGTCCTCTACCCATCGGCGTGCGATCTGAGTCCCGGCGTCAGCGGGATGGCCGGGATCTGCCGTCTTTAAGGACCCCGCCCTCGGGCAGCCTGTGAGGAGTCGAAGCGACTCGGGCCCCAATGGGTCAAGCGCGACCTGACCCGCTCCCACGCGGGCCGGTCCACATCAGCGAGCGCGGGTCTCTGTGGGCCCCGCTCCACGGTCCACACGCTGTCACGTGTGCCTGGTGGGTCCTGCCTCTGTGCTGTAGTCGCCTCGACTGCAGCCGCGGGTCCCACCCACAGCGTTGCGGCGACTCGTGGCCTGCCACTTGTCCTGGCGGGTCTCGCATTCTCTGCCGCGACCACTCCCGGACTGCCACCTATCCCAGTGGGTCCCACCTCCTTTAATTTTCTACAGAGCATAATTATTATAATTGTATCATTAATTATAATTATGTAATTACATTATAATTCTAATTAATTGATCTTAATTATATAGTTGTAATTATAGTTATACAAAATTAAGGCTTAATTAATCAATATTAGTAGTATGATTAGGTTAAGTATATATTATATCTGTTAATTAATTGTAATCAATTAGTATTAGTTAATGTTAGTTATAATATCTGTTAAAATAGTTAATTAAGTAGGTTTAATTAGTTATTAATTAATTAATTAATTAATTTGCTTAACAGAAAATAGTAATTTGTTGTATTTAATTAAAGTAATACAATTTAATTAATTAAACAGTAAAGTAATATATATATATATATACGATATTTAACAGATAATTAGTTTAATTAATTAATTAAGTAAACATATGTTAAATATTAATTAATAATAGATTATTAATAATTAAATAATTGATAAATATAGTCAGTTCAGTAAGTTCAAACTTTATGAATAAACAGTAAATTTATTCAAATTGAATAAATGAATAGTAAAAATTTATTTAATTTTAATTATTTAATTCAAAAACTTAAAAGTTCAATAACTTTCTATACAATGATCCAAACATAGTCAATAAAGGTCTCAATTTACTCAGAAAAATAAAAGAAATCAAATGGCGTATACAAAAATTAGTTTCAGAGTACGTATAATGTAGTGATATTTTAGGACTTAATTATACCCTCATAACTTTTAATCTAATCATCCAAACATAAACAATATGGGTCTTAAAATACTCAGAAGAATAACCCCAACATTATAGAGATATTAGTTTCCCCATTTGGAGCTTAGTTTAAAAGATAACATTTAGGACCCCATCCTAAAAATGACCAAAATACCCTTTACTTCAATTGATCATAACTTGGTCAATTCAACTCCAAATTTGGAAATTCAAAGTGCTAACTAGCTTAGAATTTTAGTGTCATTAATAAGCTGGAATAATATTTAGGATCTAAAACCTAAAAATCATAAATGACCAAAATACTTTTAACCTAAGTTAAGTCATAACTTGACCATTTGAAGTCCAAACTAGGTTTACTCCCTGTCAACACACTCAGTATGTTATAGGCAAGCTATAGAAACTGGGTTTGCTAAAATTGTCCTTCAAATGTAAAAGTTCAGTTTTGGTCACCGTTGACCGACCAAAATTACCGAATTGCCCTTAGAAATTGAAATAGCTATAACTTGGTCATTTTACATCAGAATCCAATGTTCTTGAACTCTATAAAATCCTTGAATAGTAACCAACAATAAACTGCATAAAAATTAAGATTCTATTAGCTGTAAATTACAAGATTACCCTTAGGTTAAAAACTTTAGTTTGGACCTGTATGATCCGTTTCTTGTCCAAATTGAGCGTACTTACTGTCTATCTTCATGTTAGACAGTAAGAAATCATTTGGCAACAAGAAATTCCAATTTGGAGCCCTAAATCAAAAAGTAGATTTTTGGACCCTTAAGTAGAGGAAAAATAGTCATTTTGCCCAAAATTTAGGTTAAGCATTCTTAACTCCTAATGTCTTTAGTAAATCACTAAAATTAGTATTAGAAGTGTATTAGAAAATCCTAAGTGAATAAAATATGCTTTCCAATCAAAATCAGTAAAATTCTTTAATCTTTTCTAAGTCTTTTCCTTAGAATCTTTTACCTCACATTAGGGCTATTCCTAAGACCAGGATTAGATCATATGTTAGATTTCATTCATTGAAAAATAGGGTTTTTTAATGAATGAATCTTTAGTTTTATTAGTTTCTAGACTTTTACAACTTATTTTGATTATTTTATCTTTTAACCCTAGATTTAGGAAAAAAGATTCACCCTATTAAGTTTGATTTACTTAATAGGATTTGCCTTAATCAATAGATCACTTTTAGAATAAAGCCTAGATCTACTGTATTATCTTTTTGGATTATATGATTAAGCCCAATCTTGTTGTGACTAATCCATAATCTATAGCTTAATAGATCTTGATCAGATTTTAGATAGAATATCTAAATTCAAAAAAACTAGGACATATAATTTATTGATTGAACTTATAGTCATATTTGATTAACTTAGATTAGAACCTGATAAGTTCTAATCCTTTTTAACTTATAATGCCAAGCTTCTAAGTTACACTCGATAGTAGGAATTGGAGATCCTAAACTTATGTAACTTGGAATAATGAGAATAGTTAAATTAGAAAACAAATAATATCACCATGCTTAGTAGAGTCCCTTGCTTACTATTTGACTTTATCCTATGCATTTCTTGAGTTTTGTGCTAATTTTCCTTGGACATGCCATATAAGAAAAACATTGTCGCATGAAAATGAAAACTTATAATATTAGGAAAATATTTGCATTTGGGTTCAGTCTTTGGTTGATTATGGTGCCAATACCCCAATGGACAAGGGTAAGGAGAAATAAGGATGCTTAGCATTACTCATTGAGGAGCGTGTGTTAAGCTGGGAACCTGCCTAGTCTTGCAGACATGCTTGACTCCTCAGCTATTTCAAGATGTGTCCATAGAAACAAAAGTAAAACAATTAAAAGATTTTGCAAAGTATTATCTACCACTTTAGCTTTGCTTTACTTCTATTCTGTTCTTTATGCCCTAGCCCAAAAAGGCTATGGGAATCTCTGTCTGCCCTAGCCCAGATAGGTTATGGGAATATATAAGGCCAGATTGGCCAATTCTTTCTGATATGGCAGTTATATGTTCTTTTCATTTTTTTAGCTTATTATTGTTATGATGCTGATGCATGTTATTTCAATTAGCTGTGTTTCTCATTTTATATGTTCACTTATATAGATGTATGTATAGGATGCTAGACTTTATTGCTTATATTATACATACCATTTTTTAGATTTATATTTTAAATTAGCATATGCCATATGATCATTAGCATGCTTAAGTTTAGACTTTTCTTTTCAGTATTTTTACTTACTATATTACATATGTATTCCCTACCATATTTAGTTCACTTTAGGTGTGCTTCTGCCTCACTTGTTGTTTAGCTATAAATGCTATGTTTATAACTTATCCTATTTCCCTTGTATGCTTACTCGCTCCTATGCTAGATAGAACTTTTATTTGGTATAGAGTAAAATGGTGATATTAATAAATGCTTAATAAATCACTTGCCAAAAATGTACTTAGATATTTTTCTAATAATATTTTTCTTTATTGGCTGGGGCTCTGGCATTGTGAAATCGACAATGTCAGATATTGAGCAGCTTGAGGATCCTGTACCTGAGGAGGAGCCTCACTTAGAGGAGGTGCAGCAGCTTGGACTAGAGAATATTTAGCTACCTCTTTTATATTTATTATGAGGATGAGAGTATTTTCATTTTATTTCATTAACTTTAATTGAAATTATGTAATAATACAGGTACTGTGACTGTAATTTATATTTTGCACTTTATTATTTTCTGAGATATCCTATTTTACATCATGTATGATGTCTAGTGAATGGATGTAGCTTTTACTTTTCATATGCTTCTGCACTCTGTATATATAGATGTAATGACTGATTCTTATATATTACTATGTGCACATCCCTACCTCAGCAGCGAATTGTGGATCTCACCTAATCTAATATTGTGTGAGGGATCTGCACGAGTGACACTCCGCTCCTTAGCCTAATCATTGGGGGCTGGGGGAACGGGGCGCTACAGTTGGTATCAGAGAATCTCATAAGGTATCAGATTGGAAATTTTATTCCACTCCACCTAATGGATGATTCTTCTATCAATCAGTCATTAACTAAATATACAAGTTACTTCCAAACATCATGATCAAGAGCTTAAAATAAAAAGAGAATGGAAATGGAAATGCATGCACAAGTAATATATCAGTAAACTAATGTGACTTAGAACAATATTAAATGTACAAGGATGACGCTTATGTGGCATCACCAATGATTTGAAGATAGGTGGGAATGCATCATCCAACATTATCGGTAGCACGAGGAGTACGTAGAAGGAGTGTCAGACCCCGAAGTCCAAATACTGAATTGATCAATCCAATAAAGTGTGTTCAGGCGATATGATCACCCTGTTGTAGCCAAGGGGTGGCTTAAGCGAGCAGATTTTGTGTTTGGGATTATTAACTGCCCAGACAACATTATGATCTCCATTGTATCCCGCTTCCTACATGACAGAGCTAAGGATTGGTGAAGCATCACCCTACGAGCACTAACCCATAGGCATGAAGGATTGCAAAGTGAGGTCACCTATGCGGACTTTCGCCATGCCTTTATCGCCAGATATATCAGATAGGCATTTTAGCTCTTATTCACATGCAACTTGCTTCACATTCTATATCTTGTACCTTAAATTTTGAAATAAATGTTGGAGTTAGAATTAAACTATTATTCTTACTTCGCTTAATCCGAATATATAGGAATACTAGTATATGAGCATGTCAGGATGCAACTTTTTCGCCCACTTAGGTGGAAGTTCGATGTTTACTTGGCAAAACGATATGGGAGAGAAGTCCAAGGGGTCTCCCCGGCGAGAGCCAATGTTTTGGAAAGAATGCTAGAAGATGCTTTGTACCGGGGACTAAACTTCTCCATCCTAGCTAAAGAGTGGTTACGCAGAGTAACCAAAGTGTTCGATGATCTGGAATGCCCAAATTGCATACAACTAAACATCATTGACATCCTCCTGCAAGACTATGTTGAGGAGTGGTGGGCTCGTAAAGTATGGATATTCGAGCATGGATCTACTCGCCGCCGATGAGAAATAACCTACGCTAACTTTTCCCAGGCTTTCACTAAAAAATACATAGGATAGACTCTATGTTCCCCCAGTTGTTATCTTTTATTACCTGATGTTTTATCTATTGTTTCCCATGATGTATTTTTCATCATTCATCTAAGATTAATAAAAGAAATAAAATATTATGATCTCTTATTTCTGAATTGTGCATTGTTCTTAATTTAGATTTTTGTGAATAACAATGAATCCTAGATAGAGCCCATCTCCTGCCCCTTCTAGTTCCTCATCTAGCGATGTGAATGCCTTATTGGAAGCCATCAAAGTAATGGTGGAATCCCACCAGAAGCAAGCAAAGTCCAGTAAGAAGCAAGGCAAAAAGACTGCAGACACTCTGGCCAAGCAGGCTGAGCGAATGGAACGATTGCTAGTAGCTCAAATAAGCCAGAATCGAATTGCAGCAGCAGTTGCACCAGCATTATGGTACTCCCATTAACACCACATTCAGTCCGTAGATAGACTGCTGCACAGTTTCCTCCGCTTTAGACCCCCCACCTTCAATGGGAGTCTCTCTGTAGTCGACACGGCCACCTAGATATAAATGGTGGAAAAGAATTTGACAAGCATAAATTGCCCTGACTCAGAGGTGGTCCGTCTTGCTACCCACCTCCTACAAGATGAGGCTGAGTACTGGTGGGACACCACCCGTAGCACATAGTTTGCTGAGGTACCATTAGAGGACATCACATGGGATGAATTCATTGAGGCCTTCCAGTCCCACTTCATCCCTCTTTCTGCCAAATATCATCTGGGAGACATGTTTCTGAAGTTACAATAGGGTGACCAGTCTGTAGCTGCATATAAGGCAGAGTTTCGTCGCCTTGCTAGGTTTTCCACTAGCTTGATTCCTACTGAGCCAGACCGCTGCTACCATTTTTAGAGCGGCCTGCGACCCTCCATCAGGAGCTAAGTAATCCCTTTCCGCATAACAGATTTTGCAGAGCTACTTGAAACTGCCAAAGTGATAGAGCAGGACCAGGCCAGGGAAGGACCCAAAAGGATTATCGGGTCCACATCATTCCAGTAGATCGCCCCCAAACGAGCTAGGGTATACCAGCTCCAGGTCGAAGTCCCTCCTGCCGATCCATTCAATGGTTGCACAAAACCACACCCCTATGGTCGTTGCTATCACGGGAAGCAGGTGTGCTTCACCTGCGGATGACCATGCCATGGTTATTATAAATGTGCAGCGACAGAGACGATTGATGGCAATCAAATTGACCGCTCCAAATGCTGCCAAGCCTTTGACCTATTTTAAAAGCCTACTGCAGATCATCCAGTGCCACCCTCTACTCTAGCTGTGAGGCGCGAGATAGCTAATGCCCCTCGTCCAGATACACCTCGACCACCTCCACGGCAGACCTATAACAACCAGCCTGTCAGCCCTGCACGTGTGTAGACCCTCACACCAGTTGAGGCTACTGAGGATAATCACGTGGTATCAGGTACACGCTCTCGAACCTCCTTATCATTATAGTTATTACTTATTTTACATAGTCAGTAATTAATTACATCTGCAATTAGGCTCGAGTTGTATAAATAACAAACCCTGTAACATTCTATTTGACATTAGAGCTCGTAATTCCTTTGTGTCTGATGGCTAGGAAAAATCACTTAACCTGCCCTTGTATCGCCTAGCCAATCCTCTTAATATTGGGTCACCTTCTGGAACCCAATTGCCAGCTCGCCAGTTCTGCAAGGTACAGATTCCAATTAAAACTGAGAAGTATGAAGCCAATTTAGTAGTTCTCCCAATAGCCAACTTTGATGTAATATTGGGCATGAATTGGCTAAGTCAGCATAACGCCACTATCAATTGTACAAAGAAGAAGATTACCTTAGGGAGTGTTAGTAAGGTCAGATCCTTTATTTGTAACCTTAGCACTCGAGCCTCGCTAATCAATGCTATAAAAGCAAAGAGATTAATTTAAAGAAGTTGTGATGCCTTCCTAGTAACAATACTAGGGGGGAAAAAAGAAGGTGTTTCCTTATCTGAGAACCTCGTTGTTCGCAAATTCGCCAACATTTTCCCAGAAGAGTTACCCGGTCTTCCTCCTATATAGGAAGTGGAATTTGCAATTGATACCATTCCAGGTATGCAGCCCATTTCCAAGGCTCCTTACCGTATGGCACTCAAGGAATTGCAGGAGTTGAATAAATAGTTATAAGAACTGCTAGAGAAAGGTCTCATTAGGCCAAGCTCGACACCTTGGGGAGCACTGGTACTATTCGTAAAGAAGAAAAATAGTTCTATGTGCATGTGTATTGACTACATTGAACTGAATAAAGTCACAATCAAAAAAATGTATCCATTGTTGTGCATAGATGTCTTGTTCGATCAGTTGGCAGGAACCAAGGTATTTCTTAAAATTGATCTGCAATCAGGCTACCATCAACTGCAAGTCAAGGATTCAGATGTTGAGAAGATAGCCTTCAGGACTTATTATGGACACTATAAGTCTTTAGTGATGTTATTTGGGTTGACAAATGTACCTTCAATATTCATGGACCTGATGCAGCGCATCCTTAAACCATATCTTGATAAATTCATAATCGTTTTCATTGACGACATCTTAATCTACTCCAAGAACCGGAAAGAGCATGAAGAGCACTTAAGAATGGTGCTAGAAGAACTGTGTAACCATAAACTTTATGCTAAATATTCCAAATGTGAGTTTTGGATCAATTCAGTAGCTTTTCTGGGGCATGTGGTAGATGCCCAAGGTATTAGAGTCGATAAGAACAAATTCAGCGCTACCCAGGAATGGGTTCAGCCCAAGACAGTAACTGACATCAGAAGCTTCTTAGACTTAGCTGGTTACTATATGAAATTTGTAAAGGGATTCTCCCAGATAGCCTCACCACTCACCAAGCTCACTCAGAAGGCCGTACCATTCGAATGGTCACCAGCTTGTGAGGCAGCTTTCTAAGCATTGAAAGATGCACTTTCATCTGCACCAGTTCTAGTTCTTCCTAAAGAAGGGGTGAACTATCAAGTCTATATTGATGCCTCATGTATAGGTTTAGGTGTCATATTAATGCAAGAAGGAAGAGTCATCACGTATGCTTCTCGTCAGTTAAAGCCCCATGAACAGAACGATGCAGTTCATGATCTTGAGTTAGTCGCAATAGTATTCGCCCTAAAAATTTGGCATCACTACCTCTATGGGATTCAGTGCTCAATAATTACAGATCACCAGAGTCTAAAATACATATTCACTCAATGAGAGCTAAACTGCTGATAGAGGAGGTGGCTAAACTTAATCAGTGACTATGACCTTGATATCCAGTATCACCCCAGAAAAGCGAATGTTGTAGCTGACACTTTGAGCCATCATGCGACTCTCAATGCTCTTATCTCTCAGAGTCCACTAGAAGAAGAATTCTGTAAATTGGACATTTAATCAGTGCATAGCGGCCAAGTGAGTACGATGCTCTCGATGATTAATATGGAGCCCATGTTCCACAAAGACGTATCTATCACTCAAACTAAAGATGATGAGTACCTAAATTTCAAACAAGCCATCGAAAGTGGTCATCGTACTGATATTTGATTCCATAAGGGTGCCATCAATCAAGGAGATCGCTTATGGATCCCTAAGTCCATGCATCAGGAGGCGCTAGTTGAAGGTCATAATTCTGGATACTAAGTTCATCTGGGGAGTTCAAAAATGTACCAAGATCTGAAACAATCTTTCTGGTGGCCAGGGATGAAGAAAAGTGTAGCTGAGTTCATCGCGAAGTACCACAATTGCAATTTAGTCAAGGCAGAGCATCAAAGACCAGGTGGTCTACTTCATCCACTTGAGATTTGTGAATGTAAGTGGCTAGATATATCGATGGACTTCATTATGGGTTTGCCTCGCGCAAGATCTGGAGCTGACGCTATTTGGGTCATAGTTGACCGATTGACTAAGTCTGCCCATTTTATCCCTATTCGTCAAACAAATTCAGTTGAGAAACTTGCAAAAGTCTACATCAAAGAGATAATCAGGCTCCATGGGATTCCCAAGACAATTATATCTGACAGAGATCGTCGATTCACATCCAAGTTCTAGAAATCCGTGCATCAAGATCTAGGCACAACTCAGGCAATGAGTATAGCCTTCCATCCACAGACAGATGGTCAGACAGAGCGAGTAAAGCAAGTTTTCGAAGACCTACTCAGATTGTGTATGCTTGAATTTACTAGATCTTGGGAAGATCATCTTCCACTAGTGGAGTTTGCCTATAACAATAGTTTTCAAGCTAGCATCAAAATGGCCCCATATGAAGCCTTGTATGGCAGGAAGTGTAGTACCCCATTGGCATGGTCAGAAATAGGCAGTGTTCAGTTGTATGGATCAGAATTAGTAGAAGAGACAAACAAGAAAGTCCAGTTGATTCAACAGCGAATTCGTGTAGCCCAAGACCGCTATAATAAATAACACGATCTTCATCATCGTCCTCTGGAGTTTAATATTGGAGACTCCACATACCTAAAAGTCAGCTCTATGAAAGGAGTCTCCAGATTCGGCATAGTAGGGAAACTTACTCCCCGCTATGTTGGTCCATTCAAAATAGCAGCCAAGATAGGTTCTTCTGCCCACAAACTTAGCCTTCCAGATGACTTCACAGTAGTCCACAATGTATTTCATGTGTCATCACTAAGGAAGTGCCTCAGAGATCCATCTCACCTCGTGCAGTCTTCATAAATTCAGGTCCAGCTCGATCTGTCATATGCCAACGAGCCAATTCGAATTCTAACCCGTGATCGCAAGCAACTTAGGAGTCATGCTATCAATATGATCAAGGTCTAGTGGAAGAGTCATTCTTGCAATGAATCTACTTGGGAGAAGGAATCCGATATGAGAGTTAGATATCCAAGACTCTTCGAGAATCCAAGTATTCTTTCTTAGCATTCCAAGCTTACGAATTCAAGTCGTATTTCATTTTTACCTTCTTATTTTCCACTTGAGTGATGTTGAGGATGACATCGTTCTGAAGTGGGAGAGTCTGTAATAACTCAAGTTGTTACCTTAGTCAATTAGGACTAGTTTCAATCTTAATCTTAATTCTAAGTGCTAATTAGGTCATTAGGAGTTCACGACCAAGACTAGGTCCACATCAGGAGTCAAATGGATCGAATCTTGAATTCTAGAAAATCCAGAAATCTTAGAATTTGACCTATATAAATTGACCTCATATTAAAAAACAAACTTCGTCATTGCGCTCATTGCCCCCAAATTAGCTAGGGGTGATGTTTTCGTGTCAATCGGAAGTCGTCGAAATTTCGACAAATAGTTTAATGATATCACGATAACTGAAAAGTTAAAATACTCATCGAATCGAAAATCCGACCTCGCCGTTGCGTTCCTCACCCCTCAATTAGCTAAGGGTGAGTAATTGAATTTTGCCGGCGTCGGCGGGATGGCCGGGATCCGCCGTCTCTAAGGACCCCGCCCTCGGGCAGCCTGAGAGACCCGACCAGCTCCCACGCGGGCCGGTCGCGTGTGCCTGGTGGACCACAAGCTGTCGCGTGTGCCTGGTGGGTCCCGCCTCCGCGCTGCGGTCACCTCGATCGCAGCTGCGGGTCCCACCCGCAACGCTGCAGCCACTCGTGGCCTGCCGCGTGTCCTGGCGGGTCCCGCATTCTCTGCCGCGGCCACTCCTTGACTGCCTCCTGTCCCAGTGGGTCCCACCTCCTTTAATTTTCTACAGAGCATATTATTATAATTATATGATTAATTATAATTAGGTAATTACATTATAATTTTGATTAGAATTTAATTATATAGTTATACAAAATTAGGCCTTAATTAATCAGTAGTAGTAGTATGATTAGGTTAAGTATATATTATATTTGTTAATTAATTGAAATCAGCTAGTATTAGTTAATGTTAGTTAAAAGATCTGTTAAGATAGTTAATTAAGTAGGTTTAATTAATTAAATTATTTGCTTAACAGAAAGTACTAATTATTTGTATTTAATGAAAGTAATACAATTTAATTAATTAAATAGTAAAGTAACATTTATATAAATATATATATATATATATGATACTTAACAGATAATTAGTTTAATTAATTAATTAAGTAAACATAAGTTAAATATTAATTAATAATAGATTATTAATAATTAAATAATTATTAAATACAGTTAGTTTAATAAGTTCAAATTTTAGGAATGAACAGTAAATTTATTCAAATTGAATAAATGAATAGTAAAAATTTATTTAATTTAAATTATTTAATTCAAAAACTTAAGAGTTTAATAACTTTCTATACAATAATCCAAACATAGTCAATATAGGTCTCAATTTACTCAGAAAAATAAAATGAATTAAACGGCGTAATGCAAAAATTAGTTTCAGGGTACGTATAACGTATTGATATTTTAGGACCTAATTAAACCCACATAACTTATAACCTAGTCATCCAAACATAGACAATATGGGTCTTAAAATACTCAGGAGAATAGCCCCAATACTATAGAAGTATTAGTTTCCCCATTTGGAGCTTAGTTTAAAAAGAACATTTAGGACTTCATCCTAAGAATGACCAAAATGTCCCTTAACTTTAATTGACCATAACTTGGTCAATTGAACTCCAAATTTAGAAATTCAAAGTGCTAATTAATTTAGAATTTTGGTGTCATCAGTAAAATAAAATAATATTTAGGATATGAAACCTAAAAAACCATAAAATGACTAAAATATCCCTAACCTTAGTTAGGCCATAACTTGACCATTTGAAGTTCAGATTAGGTTTACTCCTAGTCAACACACTCAGTATGTCATAGGAAAGCTATATATACTGAGTTTGCTGAAATTGGACTTCAAATGGAAAAGTTCGATTTTTGTCACCGTTGACCGACCAAAATTACTGAATTTCCCTTAGTAATAGAAATAGCTATAACTTAGTCATTTGACCTCATAATGCAGTGTTCTTAGATTCTATGGATTTCTTGAATAGTAACCAATAATAAACTGCACAAAAATTTAGATTCCATTAAGTGTAAATTACAAGATTGCCCTAAGGCCAAAAACCTTAGTTTGGACTTGTAGGATCCGTTTCTTGTCCAAATTGAGCGTACTTACTGTTTATCTTCATGTTAGAAAGTAAGGAATCATTTGGCAATAAGAAATTCTAATTTAGAGCCTTAAATTAAAATGTAGATTTTTGGACCCTTAAGTAGAGGCAAAATGGTCAATTTGCCCAAAATTTAGGTTAAGCATTCTTAACTCCTAATTTCTGTAGTAAATCACTAAAATTAGTATTATAAGTGTATTAGAATCTCCTAAGAGAATAAAATCAACTTTCCAATCAAAATCAGTAAAATTCCTTAATATTTTCGAAGTCTTTTCCTTAGAATCTTTCATTTTACATTAGGGCTATTCCTAAGACCAGGATTAGATTATAGGTTAGATTTCATTCATTAAAAAATAAGGTTTTTCAATGAATGAATCCTTGGTTTTATTAGTTCCTAGACTTTTACAACTTATTTTAATTATTTTGTCTCTTAACCCTAGATTTAGGATAGAAGATTCACCCTATTAAGTTTGTTTTATGCCAGACTGTAAATACACGTCTACGCTCACACACAAGTGTACGTGCTCTGAAGTAATAAATGGAAATTGTTAATTTCTGGGAATTTATCGATCCTCGAAGAATTGGTTGATTTGGCAGTAAGGTGTATCTATTCTCACTAATGTTTAAGCTACAATGTATTTGGATAAGTTGGTTTAAAAATTAGCACAATAATCACTAAGCAAAAAGAGTAATATGAGAGAAAGAGGAGAGTTGGGACCATCCCACATGCCATGATATAACAATTAAATATATTAATTTTTCAAGCTTTATCCTTCATTTTAATTAAAATCAAGTGCACATTGTTTTCCTTGAGTTTAACTCAAGGTCTTATAAGTTCAAATCTCGTGCACAAAATAAACTCACATTCGGTTCTACTTCGGCACAAAGATTCTTGTAAGATTCTTTGGATTTAAATTTTAATATTATTCTCTTGATCAAGGAGAGCTTGATTATTAAATATTAGGATTTTACAAGCATTGATTTCCACTACGAGCATTCCTCGCATCTCACATAGATGAGATGAGGGATTCATATGTTGGGCTCAACGACTATGTCACTTAGTTCATGAGCACTCAACACTTCCTTCCTCTACCTCAATTATGTTGAGCTAAGGAGCTCATTTAGTGGGTATTAGTATCACTTGCATCAACACTTTGGTTGAGCTTAGATTGAGGTGCATTGAGCTCAAGAACTTTGTCACATAGTTTCAAGCTTTCATGCACTCAAAACCTAGCATCCAACCTAAGGTGAGCTAAGGAGCACAAGACGATTAGTTCTTGAACCTTTTTTATTCTTTACTCTTATTCCACATTCAAGACTAAATTAGATAAAATGTTTCTTAGCAAGACATTAAGATCACAAAATAAATTATACTTGAGCAAGAACATTTATACATGAATATTACATCATGCACATGGGACTTCACCCCAACCCTTCCCAAGGGAGTTTAGCTACTAATTACAAAAGAAAAGAAGAAAAACACATACATGGATAAAGATCCTTTCATGATCAACTAAAAAGAAAATATAAGAATAGAGTTTAGAAGATACTAGGAACGCTCCTTTGGAGGTTCTCCAAAATCCTTCTTCTCCTTCGCAATGTTCCCTTCTTAGGTCGCTAGTGCTGGCTTCTTCCTTCTCCTCTAGAGTGACAACCTTACCTCGGCAGAAAAGCTGCTGCCCGGACGCATCGATTGTGTTTGCATACACCTCCTGGATGATCATCGTGTATGTAAGGGCTCTCTTGGTGACAAACTCTCCCCATCCCCGTGGGTTGACTTGCTCATGCGGGACGGGGTAGGTGGTGCTAAAACTCCTCTCCGGAATCAACTTTCATTGGGAAGTGATGGAGACAAAGCGGTGCTCGGCTACCGCCGAAGAGAACCTCTTCTTGTTGAAAGTTCCTCCGAATGAGGAGGCTACAACATCCTTTCAAGCAATTGCCTTCTTCTAGGTAGACATGGTAAGGAATGAGGATTAGGAGGATCAAGAACTTAGAGAGAATAGGAGAATTGGAAATGTGCAAGGATAACCCCCCCCCCCCCCCATTGCCTCCCTATTTATAGCCCAAAAAATTCAAGGCGACGAGAAGATGGTCAAATGGTCTTCCCTATGCCATAAATATGGTGATTCATGTGGAGGGGGCAACTTTTTCAGCAATTTTTTTGATTGCCTTGGGAACCCAAAGGGCATGACTTGTTGACTGCATTTTCCCAAGACAGAAAAATTTTTTGAAATTGGGGCTGCAGCGCGCGGTAGCGGGTTTTACGTGTTAGCGCATTGGAGCGAAAAATGATTTCTGCATGCCGCCGTGATGCTCACACGCGCAGTTTGCCCGCTCCAGCGCGCTATTACAAAATTTCCGCTGCAGCGTGCTGTAGTGTAATTTTTTTTTTTTTTTTGGGTTGGGTTGCCTCCCAATGAGTGCTCAGTTTCATGTCCTTAGCTAGACTCACTAATGATCAATATGTAGGATCCGGTGGTTTCTTTTTCCATAAGCTAGAGATGTTCGAATGAGCACGACTCTCATGGTGGCGTGAACTCTCTTCATCTTCAACTTCTAAAAGAGGATCCATTTTTTTCAGTTTCAAAATTGGGGGGAGTCTTTTTCTTTCTCTTCCCTCATCGCATTTTTCTCTTTTTTACTCCTTCCTTGCTCTCCTTTTCAGAGGAAGGAGTAGAGTAACCATCAGAGTGTTTCTCTTCAATTGTGAGGTCTTCCAGAACATCATCAACCCATAACCTCTCTTCTCTAACCATTTTTCTCACTTCATCCTCCATCTTTTTCTTTTTAAAGATAGTTGGCTTAAGATCAATCATTTCTGTTCTTCCTTTAACACTCATGCTCATTACACCGCGACTCACATTGATGACAGCCTTCACACTCATTAAAAAGGGTCTCCCAAAAATAATCATGGAGTTTTTGTTCCATTGGTCCCATTCACACACCACAAAGTCAGTTGGAACTTTAAAATTCCTTAATTCAACTGCAACATTCTTTATCATTCCTAGAGGGTAAGGGATTTTAGATTAGCAAACTCCAAAATCATCGAGGTATATTCCATCCATCCTACCTTTAAATGTTCATAGATGTGGTAGGGCTTAACATTTATTGAAGCACCTAGATCACACAAGGGATCTAGAAATACTTCATTTCTTATTATGCACGGGATGCTCAACCTCCTTGGATCTTCGCATTTAGGGGAGGTTAGCTTTTCATGCTCGTTCCCTTTCCTTATTTCCAATTCCTCTAGTTTAAAATTTGTTGCACTCTCTTTCTCATTATTCATTCCTTCTGACACATTTTCAGAATATATTACACCCACCAATTCCCTCGGGTTTATTTCAGTTGAACTAGGTAAAGCCCCTTGCTGCCGAGAGGTCAGCTGCTTGGAGATTTGCCTCAATTGTGTCTCTATATTCCTAAGGGAGGCTTCTATTCTTGAATAGAAGTCTCGTGGCGTGTTAAGGTGGCTTCAATGCGGTGCATGAATTGGGTTGTTTCGGCTTTAAATGAATTGAAAGCCCCTTCTAAGTTGTGTTGATAGTTGTTGTTATTATTTCCATTGTTCATGCCTTGCTGGTTAGATGAATTCCCCCCATATTGATTAGCATTATTATTGTTATTACTACAAGAGAAATTTAGGTGGTTTTTCCACCCTAGGTTATACGTGTTGGAGTAGGAGTTGTTCGTCTGATTATTGTTTATGAGGTAGTTTACCTGTTCAGTATTATTTTGCATGAAGGGGTTGTTTAAATTACAACTTGCACTATTATGCCTACCCCCGCATAACTCACAGTGTACCTCTGAAACCACATTGACATTCGTTCGTTCTATTCTTTTGTTTAAGGCATGAATTTCTTATTGAAGAGATGTTATTTGGTTAGATTCGTTTACTTTCACAGATTCCTTTTTCAGCCTTTCAGAAGGCCATTGGTATGCATTATTGGCCATTTCTTCCAAGAGGTCGTAAGCTTCCTCTTGGGCTTTTCCACTAATGGAACCACCGGCGGCTGCATCAATGAGTGTCCTCATTGGAGCATTCAAACCATTGTAGAAGGTTTGCACTTGTATTCATAGATGGAACCCATGATGTGGGCAATGCCTGAGGTACTCCTTAAAGCGATCCCACCCATCATACAGAGTCTCACCTTCTAACTGAGTGAAGTTGGAGATCTCAATCCTCAATGGTGCGGTTTTAGCCGGAGGGAAGTATTTGGCTAAGAATTTCGTAGCCAAGTCGTCCTAAGTCCGGATAGATTCACTTGGTAAAGAGCTGAGCCAACTCTTGGCTCTATCTCTCAGAGAGAAAGGAAAAAGCCGCAATTTAACTGCGTCTTCGAAGACACCGTTAAATCTGAAGGTATCCCATATTTCAAAGAAAATTGAAATATGTGAGTTAGGATCTTCAGTGGCTAATCCTCCAAACTGATTATTTTGCACCATACTCAATGTGGAAGATTTGATTTCAAAGTTGTGGGCTTTAATATTTGGCCTTACAATTGCATGGGGGATTCCCCTAACAGTGGGTAGTGCATAGTCTCTAAGTACTCTTCCCATAGGCTCTTCAAAATTTTCTATGCAATTATCCATAACGGCTTGTTAGTTTGATAGGTTTCGTTCTCGTCTAGCTTGTAAGTATGTTCTATCTATTTCGGGATCAAAAGATATTCAGTACAAATTCTTTTACTCATACAACTAATAATATAGCTTATCGAGAATGACTTAGCAATATAGATCAAACAGTTTTGCAGAAATAAAATAACTACAAGGTAAAATATTAGCATTAATAATTACAAAAAATGTAAAACTACTAATATATGCAATTAAATGCTTAAATCGCTAGTTACTTATAGATTGTCCTTAATTCAAATCAAGTACCAATTCCCCGGCAACGGCGCCAAAAACTTGACAGACTGTAAATACGCGTATGCGCTCATACGCAAATGTACGTGGTCTGAAGTAATAAGTGGAAAGTGTTAATTTCTGGGAATTTATCGATCCTCAGAGAATTGGTTGATTTGGCACTAAGGTGTATCTATTCTCACTAATGTTTAAGCTACAATGTATTTGGATAAGTTGGTCTAAAAATTAGCACAATAATCACTAAGCAAAAAGAGCAAGATGAGAGAAAGAGGAGAGTTGGGACCATCCCACATGCCATAATATAACAATTATGTATATTAATTTCTCAAGCTTTATCATTCATTTTAATTAAAAGCAAGTGCACATTGTTTACTTGAGTTTAACTCAAGATCTTACAAGTTCAAATCTCGTGCACAAAATGAACTCACATTCGGTTCTACTTCGGCACAAAGATTCTTATAGGATTCTTTGGATTTAAATTTTAATCTTATTCTCTTGATCAAGGAGAGCTTAATTATTAAATCTTATGATCTTACAAGCATTAATTTTCACTACGAGCATCACTCGCATCTCACATAGTTGAGATTAAGGATTCATATGTTGGGCTCAACGACTATATCACTTAGTTCATGAGCACTCAACACTTCCTTCCTCTACCTCAATTATGTTGAGCTAAGGAGCTCATTTAGTGGGTCTTAGCATCATTTGCATCAACACTTTGGTTGAGCTTAGATTGAGGTGCATTGAGCTCAAGAACTTTGTCACATAGTTCCAAGCTTTCATGCACTCAAAACCTAGCATCCAACCTAAGGTGAGCTAAGGAGCACAAGACGATTAGTTCTTGAACCTTTTTTATTCTTTACTCTTATGCCACATTCAAGACTAAATTAGATAAAATATTTCTTAGCAAGACATTAAGATCACAAAATAAATTATGCTTGAGGAAAAATATTTATACATGAATATTACATCATGCATATGGGACTTCACCCCAACCCTCCCCAAGGGAGTTTAGCTACTCATTACAAAAGAAAAGAAGAAAAACAAATACATGGATAAAGACCTTTTCATGATCAACTAAAAAGAAAATACAAGAATAGAGTTTAGAAGATACTAGGAACGCTCCTTTGGAAGTTCTTCGGAATCCTTCTTCTCCTTCTCAATGTTCCCTTCTTAGGTCACTAGTGTTGCCTTCTTCCTTCTCCTCTAAAGCAAGAGCTTGCTTTGCTATCCTTGGGGAGTTCTTCTCTTCCTTGGCACTCCTCCTTACTTAGTGGATTTTTGGCTAAAATTATGAACCCTCCTCAAGTCAAGAGGAGGGGTATTTATAGGAGAGGGGCTGCCTTCTTCTTCTTAATTTCAAAACTAGTATTTCCATTTAAAATTCTAAACTAATGATGGCAAAATCCTCTATTGATGGTGAGGTGACAAATATCTTCATTTGTTTATCCAAAACATCACCTCATAACCTTCTTTATCTAATAAAACATAGCAGCTGCAGGGAATGATGGCTGGGGACAAAGTGCAGTGTAGAGGTCATATCCCCAGACGCATTAAATATTGTCTAGAAAAAAATTGCGATGGACTGCAGCAGTGCGCTGTGGCGCGCTGCGGCGTGCAATGGTCCTTAGCAAATTCGCCAAGTCCCCCGCTGCCGCGCGCTACCGCGTTTGAGCTTTGGAAGATGTCCCACTACATCGGGTCATTTTGCAAATCTACTATTCAATTACTTCACTTTTCATTTTTTGAAGTAAAAAAATTTCTGCTGCAAACCGCTGCAGCGCCCGACCGCGCACTGTAACAGCTCGTTTTGCAAAAAAAAAAACTCTGTTCAATTAATTGATTCCCCGTTTTATAAAGTTGGAAATATTTCCGCTGCAACGCGCGACCGCTCGCTGGAGCGATTCATTTTGCAAAAAACACTGTTCAATTAGTTGAGCCCTCCTATTTATAAAGTTTAAATAATTTCGCTGCAGACCGCTGCGGCGCGCTGTAGCGCACTGCAACGCGCTGTAGCGGATTTCTTTTAATAAATTTTGAATGTTCCAGAAATGCCTCAGAACTCCCTTGGATACTTTTTCCCTGAAAAAGATAAAAAAAATTGATTTAGGATCATCATAAAGATCTGAAATGAATGAAATTTCCTTTTGTTTTAGATATAATTTATGGATTCATCAATTTGCTTAATAGGATTTGCCTTAATCAATAGATCACTTTTAGAATAAAGCCTAGATCTATTGTATTATCCTTTTGGATTATGTGATTAAGCCCAAGCTCATGGTGACTAATCCATAATCTATAGCTTAGTAGATCTAGATCATATCTTAGATAGAACGTCTAAATTCATAAAACTAGGACGTATGATTTATTGATTGAACTTGTAGTCGTATTTGATTGACTTATATTAGAACCTGATCAGTTCTAATCCTTCTTAACTTAAAAGGTCGAGCTTCTAAGTTATAATCGATAGTAGGAATTGGAGATCCTAAACTTGTGTAACTTGGAATAGTTATAATTGTTAAATTAAAAAATAAATGATATTATCATGCTTAGTAGAGTACCTTGCTTAGTATTTGACTTTGTGCTATGCATTCCTTGAGTTTTGTGCTTATCTTCCTTATACATGTCATATAAGAAAAATATTGTCGCATTAAAATGAAAACTTAGAATATTCAGAAAATATTTGCATTTGGGTTCAGTCTTTGGTTGATTATGGTGCACATTACCCCAATGGACAGAGGTAAGGAGAAATAAGGATGCTTACCATTACTCATTGAGGAGTGTGTGTTAAGCTGGGAACCCGCCTAGTCTTGCAGATGCACTTGACTCCTCAGCTATTTCCAGATGTATCCACGAAAACAAAAGTAAAACAACTAAAAGATTCAGCATAGTATTATCTACCTCTTCAGATTTCCTTTACTTCTGTTCTATTATTTATGCCCTAGCCCAAAAAGGCTATGGGAATCTTTATCTGCCCTAGCCTAAAAAGGCTTTGGGAATATAGTAAGCCAGATTGACCAGTTCTTTCTGATGTGGCAGTTATACATTCTTTTCAGTTTTTCAGCTTACTGTATGTTATGATACTGATGCATGTTATTTTAGTCAGCTATGTTTTCCATTTTATCTATTCACTTGTATAGATATATATATATAGGATGCTAGACTTTACTGCTTATATTATATGTACTATTTTCAAATTTATGTTTTAAATTAGCATATGCTATATGATCATCAGCATGCTTAGGTTTTGACTTTTTTTTTTATATTCTTACTTACTGTATTACATATGTATGCCCTACCATGTTTAGTTCACTTGAGGTGTGCTTCTGCTTCACTTGTCATTTAGTTATAAATGCTATGTTTATAACTTATCATGTTTCCCTTGTATGCTTACTCGCTCCCATTCTAGATAGATGTTTTATTTGGTATAGAGTAAAATGGTGATATTAATAAATGCTTAATAAATCACTTACCAAAAATGTACTTAGACATTTTGTTTAACAAGATTTTTCTTTATTGGCTGGGGCCCTAGCATTGTGAAATCAACAATTTCAGATATTGAGCAGCTTGAGGATCCTGTACCTAAGGAGGAGCCTTACTTAGAGGAGGTGTAGTAGTTTGGACCAGAGGATAGTTAGCTACCTCTTTTATATCTATTATGAGGATGAGAGTATTTTCATTTCATTTAATTAACTTTAATTGAAATTATGAAATAATACAGGTACTGTGACTGTGATTTATTTTCTGAACTTTATTATTTTCTGAGCTATCCTATTTTACTTCATGTATGATGTATGGTGAATGGATGTAGCCTTTACTTTTCATATGCTTTTACACTCTATATATATAGATATAATGACTGATCCTTATATATTATTATGTGCACATCCCTACCTCAGCAGTGGATTGTGGATCTCACCTAATCCAATATTGAGTGAGGGATTTGCATGAGTGACACTCCGCTTCTAAGCATAATCATTGGGGGCTTGGGGAGCGGGACGCTATAGTTGGTATCAGAGAATCCCATAAGGTGTCAGATTGGAAATTTTATTCCACTATACCTAATGGATGATTCTTCTGCCAATAAGTCATTAACTAAATATACAAGTTACATCCAAAAAAGATGATCAAGAGCTCAAAATAATAAGAGATTGGAAATGGAAATGCATGCACAAGTAACATATTATCAAACTAATGTGACTTAGAACAATATTAGATGAACAAGGATGATGCTTAGGTGGCATCACCAACAATTTGAAGATAGGTGGGAATACAGCGTCCAACTCCATCTACAGCATGAGGAGTATGTAGAAGGATGTCAGACCCTGAAGTCCAAATGCTGAAGTGATCAATCCAACAAAGTGTGTTCAGGGGATACAATCACCCTGTTGCAGCCAAGGGGTGGCTGAAGTGAGCAAATTTTGTGTTTGGGATTATTAACTGCCCAGACAACATTAGGATCTCCATTGTATCCAACCTCCTGCATGACAGACCAAAGAATTGGTGGAGCATCACCCTACGAGCACTCACCCGTAGGTGTGAAGGATTGCAAAGGGAGGTCACCTATGCGAACTTTCGCCATGCTTTTACCGCTAGATATATCGGATAAGCATTTTAGCTCTTATTCATATGCTACTTGTTTCACATTCTATATCTTGTACCTTAAATTTTGAAATAAATGTTGGAGTTAGAATTAAACTATTATTCTTACATCGCTTAATCTGAAAATCTATGAATACTACTATACAAGCATGTCAGGATACGACTTTTTCACCCACTTTGAAGATAGGTGGAAGTTCAATGTTTACTTGGCAAAAAGATACGGGAGAGAAGTCCAAGGGGTCTCCCCGGTAGGAGCTAGTGTTTTGGAAAGAATGCTATAAGATGTTGTGTACCAGGGACTAGACTTCCCCATCCTAGCTAAAGAGTGGTTACGCAGAGTGACCAAAGTGTTCGACGATCTAGAATGCCCAGATTGCATACAACTAGACATCATCGACATCCTCTTCCAAGACAATGCTGAGGAGTGATGGGCTCGTAAAGTATGGATATTCAAGCATGGATCTACTCGCCGCTGATGAGAAATAACATACACTGACTTTTCCCAGACTTTCACTGAAAAATACAAAGGAAAAACTCTATGTTCCCCCACTTGTTGTCTTTCATTACGTGATGTTCTATCTATTATTTCCCATCTCCTGCTTCTTCTAGTTCCTCATTTAGCGAGGTGAATTCCTTACTAGAAGCCATCAAAGTAATGGTGGAATCCCACCAGAAGTAGGCAAAGTCCAGTAAGAAGCAGGCGAAGAAGACTGCAGACGCTCAGGCCAAGTAGGCCGAGCAAATGGAACAGTTGCTGGTAGCTCAAATAAGCCAGAATATAAAATTTAATAAGAATTCTTTGCTTAAATTTAAGAATTTAATAAGAATTTATTTAGTAGTTAATACTTGATCTAAATATAAAATTTGCCATCAATAATACACCAATAATGCATTTGATTTGTCATTGATCTATAAATCAACTATTGGCCTTAATTTGGGAAGGCTTGGGGTTAAACCCTAACCTATTTGATTAAGATCTATACTCTTAATCACTTAATTAATCAACTTAATTTAAAGATAATATAACTAGCATGATTCAAATAATATATCTGATTTGGCATTAATCTTAAATCATTGAATTAGAAGTGCTAAGGTTATTAAAGAACTTATGTGATTAAACATCTGAATCTAAACTTGAGATCTTTGATTTTATCTTATGTAAGACTCTTAGCATGTGATAAATCATAAAACTATATTGATTTGCATAGGTGATTGGAAATTGGTAGCATAAGTGATGATCAATTGGGCTTACCCATTTGATCTAATCAATTCAAACTTAAGAGGATAAAAATTGTGAATTCAATAAATTTATATGAACTAAAATGTTAGGAGCGTAAGATCTTGATGATCTTGTAATAAGATTAATAATATAGTAATTAAAAAGCCTAATAAAGGATACCACATTGAGGTAGAAAGAACTTCTTGTTAAATTATGAGGTAGGAACTTAGATGCTCCTTCTTGACCTTAGATATTTGAACTTAGATCTTTGTGGAAGAATTACCTCTAATGCTTAGAATGATATTTCCTCTATGTGGTAGTAGCCTACATTGAGTGATCTCTTAGCCACTTCCTTGGAACTTTGTGTAGGATTCTCCAATGAATTGTAAATTTATAGAATTGGTAATCCTTGTTTATTAAATAGAATTGTCTAAACCCAGAATATTAGTTGGATATGTCAATGTATATTCATAGTGCTGAGTCACTTCAGTAGCATTTCAGGATTTATTGAATCACTCTAAGTAAGATTACATGGTATTGGTATTATCCTATGGAATTGGGTAAGTACAGTCCACTTAAAATAAATCTGCCAATCCTAAAATGTTATAATCAGGGACTTAAATCCTAAGTTTGAGAGAATAAAAACTGCAACCAGGTATTGCCTCTTATCGTCGTGCAGATCGATAAGTACAATTTTAAACAAACTAAGATTTTAAGTCACCCTCCTTAGAATACTAAGTATGCTTGTAATTAGGGCATTTTACAGCTCAGTTTGAAAGAATAAAAACTGTAACCAGGTTATGCCTCCTACCATCGTGTGCTTCAATAAGTGTAGTTTTAAACAAACTGAGTGTCAGAATCACCCTTCTTGGAAACATACCAACTATATGTATACAATATTTACAACCAATGATTTTAATTAAATTATTAAGTCAAATCATTTGAAGAAATAGAACTAGGAGATAGAATTCATTTAGATAGATTCTGCACGATGGAGACAATAGATTCATAATCTTATTTTAAAGTAGTTTTTTGGATTTCTGAATTTAAGACATGTAGTTGTAGAAACATGAGCATAAGCATAAGTATGAGTATATGTATCAGTGATTATGTATGGATTATGGGATGTTGCATACATTAATAAAGGAAATTCAGGAAGTTCAGATATCATAATAAATTATATTTCCTAATAAGATGTATATAGATATTAGACTGTATATTCATGGCAGTTCAGTGATATTTTGGTTGCATATCAGTAGCATACAATATTATAGCATAAATATATACATGACTTTAGTGGCATACAGCATAGTTTTGTAGTGTTATTATTCAATATCAGATCATTTACTGCTTTTATTACTTGCATTTAGTATTAAGTTTACAGTTCTGCATTATCTTACTTCAATTTTATATAGTTTTTTAGACTTTCAGCTATTTTACAATTTTCTATAATATTTGGTTTGCATTATTTAAATGTTAATTAAATAACTATATAACTTTTTATATTAGTTTCATTGTGTTAAACTTATTGTCTAACATGTAGTACTTTTGGGATCAAGCAATTTGCTAGACCCTGAGTAGCTTGTTGAGCTAGATTAGGTGAAGATTCAAAAGATTCATAAGGAGTTCGTGGAGCATTAGTGGACACTTCTCCTCCAACCTTTACTATTTCAGTTAGCTTTCTTTCAGTTCAGTACTTAAACTCTGATTATGTATTTTAGCTATTGTGATGAATGTTTTCTAGATATATGCTTTAGATTCCGCAGTCTGTCTTTATATTACTTATACTTAATATTGTGATGTGATCGGCACACTGGAAATGTTGATATTATTAGATATATATTGGATTCCTTATTTTATTCTCATAAACCAATGTATGTACTAGCCTAATACTTATGATAAGTATACTACTCTTATCTTAAGTATTAGCACTCAACCCTTCTTATGGTTGAGTTAGCAGCCTACAGTGTTTTATTCTTAGCTATTTGGGGAGATGTGTATTCCTTCCCGGGTAGCGCACTGCTCCTCTGCCGATTATTTTATATATTACTCTCTTTTATGCGCGGTGACGGGGTGGGGCGATACACAAAGATCCTTCATTATTTACTATGCTTTATACTTTCTATCTTCAGTATTGTGTTTTACTTACTAACAGTTCATATAGAATGCAATGCTTTAATTTTATTTAAATGCTTCACTACTTTTCTTTTCCTTAGCATAAATTCTATTAGACATATATATATTTCCATTTCTTTTACTCTCAAATGTATTTTAGTAGTTTTTAGCCTTATTTAAGATGCTTTTCCCTTACCTTTTTGGTTGTAGGCTAGAATGATTATACATGTGAGTATTTTTACTCATCTTACTTTCAACTATTCTTCCTTATAGTTATATTTATTTTTATTCCATATTTGAATGCTTTTAAATACTTCTCTGCTTATATTAAATTATAAATTAGCTTGTGATATCCAAATAAAATTATAAATGCTTAGCCAATTTTAAAATGTTCTTAGACTGTTTAGTCTAACTACTCTTTTTATTTTCTTAACTTTACCCTATCATACTTAAATACTAAAATATGATAGATCGGTAGCAATATAATTCAGGTAGAGCTGGACCTAATACTTGAAGATCTTATAAAATTGCTTCCGCTTATTTCTTATTACTTGCACTTTTCATTATGTGAGGGAATGATTTATTTTCTTATTACTCTTTCATTAAAATGGCTTGTAATAACTTAAATTATTAGTAATGTTCTTACTTAATCTGTGCTGAGTTTACTTACTTTATAACTGCTTAGATTGAATGAGTTGATAAATACTACATGTTTACTTATACTTGTACTTGTCTTCATATCTTTTCTACATGCTTAATATTGCTTTCATTATAAATTTTCCTTAACTTAACACCACTCATAAAGATACTTAGCTAACATAGCATCTAGTATTAGATTAGCTTTTTTCTAATCTGATGTCAGATGCTATGGTAACGCTCTAATGTTGGATTGAGTTATTATTTGATATCGGGGTCATTACAACAGTCTTCATGGTAGAGCGGCGAAGGAAAAGACTGTGGCACCCCATCCCTACCGTGGTTCTATTAACTCTTAACTTATCATGATTACGATGAGGTGATCACCAACTGACAAGATCCTTACTTATAATTAGAGTAAGTACTCATCCTAATCCATTATAATAAAAAACTTTGTCATCCCAAGCATAAATCATTAAATGAAATATTCATGAAAACAGAGTGCGGAAGCAAAATAGTAAACATCCATTCATTATAATATGAGAATCCAGATATTCAACTCAGAATAAATAAAGCAGCAAATAAAGAAAAGTTTAACCTGTATTATTACAATATATTTAAATAGTTTAGCAGAAATGAAAGATAAAAACACTCATCCTCACAAGCAGAAGAAAATAGAACAAAAGGGCTAAGACTCTTCAACAGCACGATCCTCCTCCAAAGGCAGGTCCTCGGACGGCTCCACAACTTCAAACAACTCAGAATATATCATTATCGGTTTCATAATGATAGGGCCCCAGCCAATAAAAGAAAAACTTAGTTAGACAAAATATCTAAGTATATTTTAGGCTAATACATTATTATGCTAATTTAGATATCAACATAAACTTAACAACTAAGCACAATATATAAAAGCAAGAAAGCATATGAAATGAACAAAAAGCTATAAATAATAAGCTTACAACTTAAACAAGAGAAGGTAAGCACATACCTCCAAAACTCTACTATAATAAGGTTAGGTATTAAAATGAAAAGAAAACATACTAATAATTATAAGGAAACTTGTTCTAATTAAGCTTATGATCAAAGTGACTCATGCTAATTTATACAGTTCAAATGAATCATGAAATACAATTGAAAATAATTTAAAATACATCTAGCATCCTACATAAAATAAGATATACAATTCTAACATCCTAGATATGATCAACATAAAGTACTAGCATCCTATAATGAATGAGACTAGCAGACTAGCACATATGAAAATATAAAAGTTGAGAAATTTAACATATAATAAGCTAGAATGCTATAAGACAATAATGCCAAAATATAGCAAAATGATCTAAAATAATAAGCACAAAACTGAAAATTGTTATGGCTAAACAAGCCACTCAAATTAAAACTATATAATCATTTTACTTAGCCTACGGGCTAAGGTAGAAGAATCAAGCTAAATAATAGAAGTGCACCTAAGATAGTATTGCCATAATATGGAATTGAATATAGACTCTAACAGATACCATTCTAGCTAGTCATAGGCCTAGGCTTTGTTAGACTTGTAATAGATAGATGGATATCATCCTAGCTAGTCATAAGCCTAGGCTTAGCCTATACTAAAGCAAAGGCACAGAACTGAAATGGCATACTAATTAGGCTACACCCTACTTTACCAAAATCATCAAAACCAAAAGTACCAGTAAAACAAATGCCAAAGATGTTTATGTAAATCAAATTTGACATGAGGTACTCATCAAATATCCTATGTTCATCACATATGCCCAATGAAGAAAGCTCAAATACAAGGTAAGCAAAGTATCAATATTTAAAGTGAGCAATAGACACTACTAAGACATATGTGATATCCTTTATTATCTAATTTATTCGTTCTATCTACTCTAAGTTACACAAGATCAGATCATAAATTCTTATGTTATTGATATAGTCAGAATTTGTATGCAAAATCTAGTGTTTAAACATTCATATCACTATATATTTCCTTATACTTTGAGTAGCAATTGATGTCTTTTCAGGAAAATGAAAAAAACAAACTGCAAAGCCTGATTTACCAATGTTTAGACAAAAACCACCGCAGCGCGCTCCAGCGTGCTGCAGCGCACCATGGCGTCCCCTTAAAAATGCCTTATCTGGAAGTAGAACTGCAGACCTAGAGCAAGACCGCTACAGCACGCCATAGTGTCATATTGATAAGGATAAATTAAAACCATATAAACAAGTAATTGAATAGAAAAAATGCAAGTTGCACGTCGCAGCGCGTCACGGTGCTCCGCAGCGTGATGCAGCATCATTTCTCGTTGATTATTAAAACCTTATAAAATGAGAAATTGAACAGTAAATACGCAAGTTGCACGCCGCAGCACGCTGTAGCGCACCGCAGCGGGTAAATTTTCATTTCTCGTTGATTATTAAAACCTTATAAACAAGTAATTGAACAATGATCTTGCAAGTTGTCAGCTGTAGCGCACCGCAGCGGGTAAATTTTCATTTTGTAAAACTATAGTAAAACTAATTGAATAGTGATCCCATAAGTTGTCCATTGTAGCACACCTCAGCGTACGCTGCAGCGACCGAACAAAAAAGCTACTAACTTATGTGCAGGAAATATGTTTGGAGCACTGTTGCCACAGCGCGCCGCAGTGGAACAGGAATTGAAACGCTGTTATCACAGCGCGTCGTAGCAGAATAGTAATTGAAACGACGCTGCCACAGTGCGCCGCAGCTAACGGCCCAGAATTTTTCAGAAAATAGCAGTTAAGAAGAATGGGAAATGCCACAAAAATGTAACATTTAGCCTCCCCCAGCCTCTTGAAAATTGATATATTAAATCCTTGCTGGATACCAACAGTTTAAATAGATAAAAACATTAAAAGGGATTGGAATTAAATAAAGGAAGAGGAAGGGTCACACATTAAAAGCTTTGAGACTAAGTGCATTCCTATTTAATGGCCAATCTTAGACCTTGAAAGGTTCCAACTTTTGCTACTCAAGAGACCAAGAGAAAGGCTGCAGAAAGAGAAAAAAAGGAGAAGTCTCTAATGGAAAGAGAGGACCAAGAACATGAAGAAAGAAAAGATAGCAAAGAATAAAGGGTGGAGCTTCAAGAGGACAGCGCAGGAAAATTAAAGAGAACCCCATAAAACCTCCAGGCAATTCCTTATATTTCTCCCAAATTCCCTTGATTAATTTCTTGCTTTGAACCGATAGTGATGTTCACTTTTCTTTGCATGTATGTTCTTTCTTGCTTAGTAATTGAAGGTTAAAAACCTCTTTGATAGGGTTGAGATGTAGATGTAGAATTATGTAAGGGAAATTTTGGTGTATGATGATATTGTTTAATTGTAATAAAAAATTGTTTGTTGTATTGTTAATTTCTAATATTAAATGAATGTATGGATGAATTAAATTTTTATTTATTTAAATTAAAAGAGCTTGTGTTATAATGCTCATTAATTGGGTAAGAGCAAGGAAGGTAGTGCAAGTAGAGCTGAGAATTACATTACAGAATTCTCAAGCTTGCTTGCACACTCCCTTGGTAGCTCTCTAAAAAGATTGATGCTTGAGAACCAAGTTCTCCATTAACCTTGCTCTGTTACTCAGCAAAAAAAAAGGGATGAGAGGATATTGGAAACTTCAATGGATAATGTGACATAATCCATTGACCTAATGCATCATCCCATCTAACTAAACTGCGTGTGAAGCGCATGACACACGGTAAATAAAATCTTGTGTGTGAGATTATTTTAATTAAAAGATATTTTTGGTAACCTAGATATAGGAAGTCGAAATCAAATTAATGAAACTAGATCTCATAAGAGTTTATGTGCTAAAAAAAGAACCCATCAGAATTTATCTTTGAGCACTAAACTTGAACCCAATGTAATTGAAGGATACTTCAATTCCTATAGTGTTCACTTGATTCAATTAAGCAATTAAATTGAACATATACATTCAAACAATGAAGTCATATAACCAACCCTTACATATAGTACAACGAAATCTCAACTCTCTCCTTTTTAATCAAATCGTATCTTTACTCAAAGTCTTATGTATTTCTAATTAGGAACCATCAAAAATTAACCAAACTTATATCTAGACATTATTGAAAGAAAATTTAACTCGGTATCAAAATAACCATTCCATGAGGTTCGATAAATCCCAAAAACTAAATTTTCCACTTATTACTTCAGACCACATACACTTGCATGCAAATGTAGACGTGTATTTCCGTCTGTCAGTTATATGTAACTTAGATTTTATGGTCTTATAGATTGAAAATAATTAGGATTAGCTAGGTCCTAATTAAAAATGAATCAATATCAACTGCATAATTTAAATAAGTAAATCAATCAACCTATTTTGATAATTTAAGCAACCCAAACCATCTTGATTAGTCAAATTAAGATGAAATGATTAAGAATTAAACTCCAAATATTAGGGTGTAATTGTTAAATCCAAAGGTGATACTAAAAAATTAGAGTTTATAACCCAATCTCACAAATTAAGATTAAGGCAAATCCTATTGAGTGAAGTCAAACTCAATATGATGAATCTCTATTCTTAAGTCTAAAGTTAAAAGATCAAATAATCATTAATAAACTATGAAAATTTATAAACTATTAAACCAAGGCTTCACCTATGGAGTAACCCAATTTACTCAATAGATAAATTGTAATATAAGATCTATTCCTAATTCCTAAAGAAGAAGATCTTAAGAAACTAAGATGAACACTCAAGCTCTAATCCTAACTAAAGTTGATTGGAAGTTTACAATAATGATTAGAAGATTTTTAAGGAAGGCATGATGTGAGGTTGATCTCATATCATAAAGCTTAAAGTTAACTTAGCATTTTACTTAAAAAGAATCTTTAGATATTAGAGGAGACATAATATGAAATGAATCTCACATTGTGTCACTTAATTTAACTATTTAAGGATAACTTAGAATTATTCTAAAAATCTAATTAATAACTTAAATTAAGACATTTTGATTCTAAATCATTTTAATTACTAAATTTTAGTGATTATAATATGGTTCTAATATTTAAGAACACTTAAATCTGAGTTTGGGCAAAATGACCATTTTACCCTTACTTAAGAGTTTAAAAGTTACTTTTTGATTTAGTACTCTAAATTAGAAATTTTTAATGGCAAATGATTACTTACTATCTAACATGAAGATAGATAGTAAGTACACCAAATTTGGATAATTATTAAGCCTTATGAGATTAAAGTAAGGAATTTGACTCATAATGGCAAAATGATAATTTGACATAATTGAATCTAAATTTTCTGTCAATTTATTAAAGCTTACTGTTTAAGGATTTCATAGAGTCTATGAACACTAGATTCTGATGTCTAATGGTTAAGTTACAAGTAAATCAAATTTGGGATTCTATTATGAAAATTAGGGTTTTATAATTAGGGTCAAAAACCTAACTATGACCTAATTAAGGGTCTGAAATATCACTATGTGAAATACACCTCCAAATGGAAATTTGATAGAACCATAATGATCCTCTAATTTTACTGATCACAATGACATATATATCTAGTACATTTGGAGTTCAGGATTGAGAGATATGAAGGTTTTAAGTTCTATAAATAACTCACTTAATTAAGTAAACTGATTTAATTTAATAAGTTTAATTTAAATTAATTAGTTTAATTTAACAATACTACATACTCAGAATGCGAACCCCACAGAAATAGTAGTCGAGATGATAGGACCCGCAGGTGATGGGACCGACAAATGGGGCCCACCCTCAAGATGAACTGTGAGGAAAAATGCTGGCCCCACTATTATCATGGCAAGACGACAGCAATCGAGCGATCCCATAATTAATTACACGGGTCAGCATCAACCCAGCCCAAAATACAGCTTCTTCCCTGACGGCTCTCTGCAGGACGAAGGCATTAGGGTTGGCTATTAATCGATGAGAAATACCTTGTAACAACCCGGCGTTGTTACTAGGATGATTAGGCATAAACCTAATCAGATTGAGAGAAAATTCAAGATCTTGATTTAGACCAAATAAAAATAAAAATATATATACTTAAATAAAGCATATTGAGAGGATCCACCTGCCAAAATTTGAGCGCGATCGGAGTCCCGGATCATCCTAAATAAATTCGGAGAGTTTAAACTTCCGAAGTTGATAATAGATAAAATAAAAATTAGATTTCAGAAATTTTTATAGATTTGAGTTAAGCATCATAAGAGAACACTATATTTTAAGTTTCATAATTTTTCGGACTCCCAATTAATCGTAGCAAATTTTTGAAGTTTTTTACTTAAAAATTAATATAAAATAAAATACTTGTTCAAATTCAATTATTTTTTAACGCATGCATTTGTCTCATCGAGACCCTCGTTTTGATACCAAGTTTGTAATTTTTGGAGTTCAATTGACTATAGATCAAGGCTTAAGAATTTTTAGCCATCGGATTTTGATTCAATGGCTACGATAGAGTTCAGTTTTTGCCTTATAAATATAATGAGCTCTACCCTAAATCAGCCAATCCAAAAATTTTATCATTCCCAAATGTCAACTTTTCTTCTCCTCTATGAAAACCGAAACCCCCTTCCCCTCTCTTTTCTTTCCTAACCGAACTCCTCCTTCTCACCTTCGCATCTCCTCCTTCCTCATCTTCCATGGTCGAGCGGACGGGAGAGCCTCTTCTCCTCCTCGGTCGAGCAACAGCTCTCTCCTTCCACAGGCGAACAGCAGCTCTCCTTTTGTTAGTTGAATGTGTCCTTCTCCTCTCCATGGCTGAGCCGCCTTCTTCTCTCCATGGCCGAGCCGTCGCCTTGTTGTACAGCTCCTCTCCCTTGAGCAAAGTACAGCCATCAAGGTATATTGTTACACAACTTTTATTTAGTTTTTAAGAGTTACATTCATCAATTATATGGAGAACTTAACATGAAGTATATTCAACATTTTACTCTTTCTCTAAATGATTAGTTAATTTCAAGTTGTATGACTCAATCAAATAATTTGAATCTAAATGCAGCGATTTATTTGAATATTAATGATGTTCTAGTGAAGCATATCATTCCCATGTTTGAGAAAGCATTCTTCAAAGTTCTAGTAGTCACATGTAAATGGAACTTAATGAATGGCAAATTGTTGAGCGTTACGCATGCATCCTCTTTGCAATTCATGAATGATCAAACTAGTTTATGCATCACCCATGATTTTGTCCATTTAAAGGTTTGAGTTAGCCTTAATAGTGAGATCGATTCAACTTTAGTAAAAATGTAGAAATGGTTATCTAATTCTTGAGGAAAATTTATCTGATTTGCTTATAAATTCAATACTAATTGCTTTTATTAGGTTGTTAGCTGCTATACTTATAAATCCATATGCATGCTGCCCTCCTTTTATCTTATGAGTAATATGAGAATTAGTTATCTTAGTTAAATGCTTGTTCATCATTTTCAAGGGTTAGTTCATGCCATCTAAGGAGTTGTATATTTTCTCATTTAATGTTTGAATAGACCTTGATTCATCTAGTAGAATGATTTGTTAATTCATCACATAAGTTATTATTTGTAATTTCTCATCTTAAATTGATTAAATTTTGCGTGAAGAAGTTAGCTTGGTGATGAGTTTTATTCCATCTCTATTAAAATGTTATTAAAGCATGTTCAGGCATCTTTAGAGAATTTGAATAGAAAATTATTTGATTATTTCACTCTTTATTGATTATCTACCTCCTTTATTGCATGTAGTTAAGTTCATTAAAACTCATGCGCTTTCTCAAGTTAGTTTTATCAATCACTTAAGTCACTCATAAATGAATGGTTTAAGGTTTATCCATACGCATCGGCTTACTTAATGCTCCTAAAATAGTGCGTATGGTTCTCTTAGTAAATATTATTCATAATTAGAAATAGCTAGAATAATGATAAGATTTCAAGTTTATATTTATAAATAATTGCAAGTGATCTCATTATAGTTTTTATTGTTTGTTACACCCTTATTCTTTAGGAGTTTATAAATCAGTTATTTACTATTTAGGCCTATTTTGTTGCTTTAATTCAGTTAATGCCATGGTTGACCATACTGGGATTGTAATAAGGAACATCTGCTATAGGACTATAGTCGTGAGGCTTCTCTTTAAAGGTACCTTATGTACTTAGAACTTTATTGAGTTATGTATTCTTTTAATTATATTATTTTCTTGAGCTCTATGTATAGTGCGTACACCACTTATAGATCTTAGCATCATTAGTGATTGGATTATTATTTCAAAACCATGACATCAGGGTATATGAACTTTTGCTAACCAAGTAGTAATCATTACCTTAGTTGAAAATCGTAAATTATGTGGACATGAATTAGAACCTAGACTCAAAACGAAAACACTTCGTTAGGATCTTCACTTCACCTTAGGCTCTTTTCCTTAAGATTAGGAATAGACACTAGGTTAAATTCATTCATTGAATAAGTGATTTATTCAATAAATGGAACCTTAGTTTTATTAGTTTCTAGATTTTCATAATTTCATTTTGATTATTTTATCCTTCAATTTTAGATTAAGAATAAGAGATTCATTCTATTAAGCTTGATTTTACTTAATAGAATATGCTTTAATCATCAGTTCACTTGTAGATTGAACCATAGATCTTAAGCTTACCTTTAGATTTTGTGATTGAACCCAAATTTGTGGTGTTTAAATCATAATCTATATCTTAGTAGATCTTGATCTGATCTTAGCTTAGAATGTCTTAATTCATCAATTAGGACATGATGATTTATTATTTAACTCATAGTCAATTTTGATTGAATTAAATTAGAACCTGATCAGTTCT
This sequence comes from Gastrodia elata, assembly GCA_016760335.1. NCBI lineage: Eukaryota > Viridiplantae > Streptophyta > Magnoliopsida > Asparagales > Orchidaceae > Gastrodia > Gastrodia elata. The sequence continues at coordinate 26,281,164 of CM028676.1, read as the reverse complement.
GATTGTTTTCAACTTATAAGGTCGTATTTCTAAGTTGTATAACTTGGAATAGTTAGAATGATTTAATAGACAACAACAGATATCACATAACTCTAGATTGAATCTTTTGCTTACCTTGATTTGATTGCTTTGCACACCTTAGATTTAGAGCCTTATTCCTTAATCATAATAGGAGAACTTAGGATATTGATGATATATCCTAAGTTAGTAGTTTTGAAAAGCATAGCATTCATTCAGTTATTTCAGTACTTTCAGTTATTATAGTATATCCTAGCTTAATCTGCCTCTTCAGTTCTTATATTATTTTAGAATAGACATAGGCCTAGCTCTGCGGATGTCTAGGATGGTTATAGTCTTATTCTATGAGTTCAACTCAGGCCTAGCTTTGTGGATGTTTAGGATGGATATAATTGAACTCTCAGTTCATAGGCCCTATATGGCCTATTTTCTAGTATGGCAGCACTATGTCTTAGGCTTACTACTACTTTAGTTCAGTTGTTAGTATTGGTCTTATTTTGCCACATGCTTCAGTGGCCTTTCTTTTATTTCTTGCTTTGCTTCGCCACACATTTCAGTGGCTTTACTTTAGCTCTTTTCTGTGCTTAATTTCTTTGCCACATGTCTCAGTGGCCTTTTATTTATTTATATCTGCATGTTGTATATATATGTTCCATTGCATACTTATAAATAAAGGCATGTTAGGATGCTAGAATTGTATGTTTATTTTAGCATTTATGTTCTTTATATACTCAACATGTATACATGTGATCATAAGCATGTTAGGACTAGCTTTATTTCGGTAGTTACAGTTACTTTTGTTTTTAGCCTCACCATGTTTAATTGTTGTTTTGTATGTTCAGTCATACCATTGATTAGTTGCAAATATTTTATTTGTGACTATCCTTTCCTTGTAGTTGTTGCACCTATTTATTTTGCTCGCTTAGTAGTATCAGTAAAATGGTGATATTTTTAAATTCATGAAATTTTAATAGCTTAAATTGTACTTAGACATATTAAAGTCTAACCAATTTTTTTTTTTTTTTGTTGTACCCTGTCATATATGTACATATGGCAGATCGGGAGTATAGGTCAGATACAGCGCTTGAGAATTTAGCTGCTAGCAGGTTAAAGTAAAGTGCAACTCATTGAAGGAAATATGCTTCCATCTTCTTTGCCTGCATTTAGTAAAAGTGTAATAACTAATTTTTCTTATTCTTACTATTATGCATTTAATGTATTGTATGTGAATGAATTAAATATGGACTGTGTTTGGATACCTCCTCTTTACTTATTTTTGCACTGCTATATTATATGTATGTTTCTGTTGGATCTTGCTCAGCTATTGATTAGTATCACGGATATGTTTTTAGTTTAATGTATGTGGTACTAATGACGACCACCTCTTAAACTTAATTGATTAAGGGGCGGCAGCCACATACCATCCCTTGCATGGTTCAAACACTAAAAGGAAGGAATCAGGAAAAGCCTTCGATGGAGCCAAAGATCTAGTCTTGATTCCCTAATCACAAGAAACATAATGATGCCATAGTTCATTCTAAGGCTTAAGAAGGATCAGCTGATGACCGAGTTGAGCTCAACTACACATGATGAAGTCTTAGATACGATACACACATGCAAATAAGTAATTGAGCAAAGCTATCTAATTGCAATGATTGAGGAAATTTGAAAATAGGTAGGGATGAGGAAGTTGAGTATAGGAGAAGTACTTTCATTTGGTTTGAAAATTGAGCATCAAATCAAGTGCTAATAGCTATGATGCCTAACAATAATAAGAATTACTACTATTGAATAACAATTAAAAATGAAATTTCCAAAGTTTGTAATCGGAGAAGATGAGTACCTAATCTGCTCTGCTCGGCTAGGACTACACAAACAAGATGACGCCACTCAATTTCCTTGGAGAGAAACCTTCGATTTCGATAGTAAAATCAAAGATAAATAAAGAGGGGAGATTAATTGTTCCGTCGGTGAGGGAGGAAGCCATCTGTCAAGGATGGAAGGTGTCGCGCGCCCGATCGATCGTCACGCACTGGTAAGGTGCTGAGCACGCGAGAAGGTAGATCACAAACCGTCCGATTGGAAAGGTCCGAACAATGGCTTGAATTGCGCATTTCAAATCTGAAGGCAGGAGGAGCTGCTAACTAAATGGTAACGGTTTTATTTAATTAAATGGAATATTGGATTAATAGCATTCACTTAATTAATTAATTTTTAAAATATTAAAAGTGTTCAGAAAAATTCCAATAAATCACTCATAGCTAATTGAGAGGTGAGGAACACAACGACAAAGACGGATTTTGGTTTCGATGAGTATTTAATTTTCTCATTTTTGGGGTATTTAAATTATATTGAAATATTCGTTGAAAATTCAATGACTTTCAAATGCTTCCAAAATATCACCCCTAGCTAATTTGGGGGTGGTGAGTGCAATGGTGTAGTCGGATTTTTGATTTGAGGTCAAAATAACTAGGACAATTTCTAAGGTTCCTAAAATTTCCAAAATTAAGATTTGATCCATTTGACCCATAATTTGGACTTAGGTCTTTAAAGTGAACTCCTAATGACATAATTAGAGTACTAGAATCATAATTAGGACTTAGTTTAGTCTTAATTAACCAAAATAACAAGCTAGGTTATTACAACGTGAGCCCCACTAGCTGACCAGGTAGCGTTGACGCGGTGCGGGCCCCATGGCACGATGGATGGCGCGCCACACGTCAGCTCGGGCAGGAGATGACATGGCTAAGTGGGATTCCCAGCCTTAGCACCAGTGGGTGACACACAGATGGTCCAACGACACGCGAGTTAATCCTAGGTTGACCCAGCCCAACCCCGATCTCCATCTTCGCCAAGAAGAACCAGCAACAGGGGAATTAGTTCATATTTTTTGGGGTATTTTAAATATATTAAAATAATCAGAGAAAATTTGACAACTTCTAAATACTTCTAAAATATTATCACTAACTAATTAGTGGGTGATGAGCGCAATGACAAAGTTAGAATTTTAATTTGAGGTCAATTTAGTAAGTCATTTTTCAACTTATCAGGATTTCCTATAATTAGGGTTTGGTCTAATTGGCTCTTGATTTGGACCAAAACTTCAGGGTTGGCTTCTAATATCTTATTAGGATTATTAGAATCAAGATTAGGACCTATTTTAGTCCTAGCTAACTAGGATAATAATATTGGGTTGTTACAACTCTACCTTTTTTAAAAACCAAATGGTAGATCAGGAGCACCTTATGGATAGTGGAGTTGGGACCTAGCACCGAACATTTGTAGATTTGTAGATTTTTGCTTTTGCACTCTCTTTTACTACATTAGTGAGGATGAGAGAATTTACTTTCATTATATTTAAATTCAGTTTGTAATAACTTAATTTTTGTGATGTTCTTACTTTATTTATGTGATTAATTTGCTTTCACTTTACTTGCTTAGCTTGGATAATGGATTGAATGAATTTACATGTTGCATATTTTTTACTTGTATATTTTACTGCTTAACTTATCTACCTTACAAAGATTCTTGGTCACATAACATTTATTGTTGGATTTAATTTCCATTTAATATAATGTTAAGTGCTATGCTAACACTCTAGTATTGAATTGGATTCCTGGTCTGATATTAAGGGTGTTTTATAAACCCTTAATTAGAACATTTGCTATGATCAAGAATTTAGTGCAAAGTAAATAACAAATATTCATGTGCACCTAATCCCTTGATCGGAACTTTTGATTCGATCAAAGGTCAACATGTGACATGAATGGTGTCAAGAAAATATAGTGAATTTGTAAAACATATATGCAATGATTTTATAATAACAATAGCAAGTTTTCATCACAAAACTATCACAAATTATATCCCAGCACTAAACATGAAAGCATTACTACATAGGTCTAACCTAACCCTCCCAAAAAGAGGGGGTTTAGGTTGCCATTACAAAAGAATACAAAAAAATGTTTGAGCTTTCAAAAACAACATGACTTGTTATAGCAATAAATTACAACAATGAGAAAATAGAAAAGGAAATATGTTGTTGAAGAAATCTCCCTTAAGGGTTCTCTTTGTCTTCATCTTCTTCTTCCTCCAGCAGCTTTCCAATGGCATCTTTAGGGTTTTGCCCTTTTCCCTTTTGAGGCGGCTGCATATTCTCTGAGTTTCCCTTAATAATTCTCCCAACTATTCTTCTAATATTTCCCAAAATGATCCTCCCTTTAGGGTTTCCTCAAATTTCTTTTTTATCCCTTTAAAATTGCTCATAGGATGCCAAAAGTCACATCTTTTCATCATTAAATTTTGGCAGTTCATATTTTGAACTTCATCGGGTGCCTAGGCACCGGGCCTCATGTCTGCCTGGGCACGCTTAAGCATAAGGCTTTATATCTAGTTGGCGCTTGGGGCGCACTAGAGCATGTGAATTTTGGTTTGGTTATGTAGTAGGGTTGCCTTGATCGAGCCAAATGTAATGTCCCTCTTAAATAGTATTAAGCAAAATTCTTAAATATTAATGCGTCTGTTTAGATAAGAAGTCCACAGTTATGCATGCTCATGTGGTAGCACTCCCAAGATGGGTAACATGCTGAGAAGTTATATTCTAAGGGAAAAACTATGAGATGCATTAGGCCAAAGCAGACAATAATTTAGTGATTTAGAGTTTGAGTTGTTACAAATTGTATCAAAGTAAGCGATAGAGTGTTAGATAGGAGCTAAGCGCCATATATGGAAAAGTAACACTTCATGTGAGCATCCTCTTGAACAAATGATGTTTAAGGTGCATATGATTATTAGTATCCCTTAAGCTTATAAGGGCCACACTCCTATCTACCTAATGATGATTCTTGGATTTGTGTGTGGATATTGATAATGACATCAATTACTTAAGTTGGGGAAATTATAATGGCCACATTAATTATTATTAAGCAGAGTTCTTAAATATTAAAGTGCCCTTTTAGATAATTGTGAAGTTCTTGATAAGATCTTCAAAGTTAAGCGTGCTCAGATGGAAGCACTCCTAGGATAGGTGACCTGCTGTAACAACCCAAGGTTATTACCTATCTTAATTTTAGCTTAATCGCATTTTAATTATCATTCCGTTAAGTTTATCTAGCCATTAGAACCAAACCCTGAAATTTTGGAGCAATTTAGAGCTCAATCAAAAAATTAGAATATTTTTATATATTTAAAAAGAAAATTGAGGTATTTAAATTGACCTCAAAATCAAAATCCGACATCGTCATTGCGTTTGTCACTCCCAAATTAGCTATGGGTGATATTTTGGACACATTTGGAAGTCATCGGATTTTCGCGAATATTTTAATATAATTAAATACATTAGAAAATAGAATAATTAAATAATCTTCAGAATCGAAATTCGACTTCATTGTTGAATTCTTCACCCCAAAATTAGCTATACGTGAATTTTTAGTATTTTTCGGAGCACGTTAATCTGAATTTTAATAAAATAAAAATTAAAAAGAAATAATTATTTATTTCTTCATTTACATCTTTTTTTTTCCTATTTTTCTTCTTATTTTCTTTTTCTGGCTGACCGTATCCTCCTATTCGGCGCCCCAACCTGAGCACTCAAGGAGCCTTTTTCCCCTCTCCTTCTCCATTTTTCTTTTTATAGCCCATGCCATATCACTCCTCTCCTTCTCCTTTAAGAAGGAGCTCATCCCCTCCTCTCTTTTATTTCTTTACCCTCAAGCTGAAGCTTCTCCTCATTCCTCTATTGCTGAGCTTTGTGCTGAAGAAAAAGCTTCCTTCCTCCAAGTTCCTGAAGAAGAAAATAGAGTTCTATTCTTCTTCCTAATCAAAGGTACCCATTTGCTTTATTTCCTTGGCTACTTTCTCCTTAATTTATCAAAATATTATGGATGATACTTTCATTAGATCTTACATAATGTCTAAGTGTAATTGTAGGATCTCAATCTGACTCAAATGAATCCGATTGAAGCTCATTCCTCCATTAAAACTTATGTCAAAAAAACTAAAGAATTTTTGTATACTAGTAGCTATAACTTTAGTTTCTGCTTTTTCCAATGATTCGTTCACGCCAATTTTAGTATCAATGGAAAGGTCTTTCCGAAACCTTTCTATCGATATATGGCACCACACATGAGGTGCTAAAAATTGGGAGTATTTTTGGTGTGAAAGAATACCCATCACAGTTTTCACACAGGCAAAATCACCGTTGGGCGTCGTCGCACGCCGCAGCACCCAAAGTTTTGAATTTCAGTCCACCGCGGCAGCATAATAATTTGATGAAGCATAAAAACATTTTTTATAAAATTAAATGAAATCTTCTGCAGCGCGCCGCAACTCTTGAAAGCGGTGCCGTGAGCCGTAGCGTCTACACCTCGATGAATCAGGCGCTGCTGCGCGCCGCAGCGCCTGAAAGCGCCGTGGTACGCCGCTGGCCTGGATTTCGGCCAGAAGATGCCCCAGCACGCCGTAGCGCCTAGAATTGTCTGGAACTACCCAGAACTATCCAGAATTGCCAAAACTTCATATTTTTACATTTTAAGGACCCTTGGACCTTAGTGGGGCAGAAATAGATTAAATTTGAACCTAATTTTAATAAAATTAAGCATTGTATAAATTTTTATGTGATTTGTGAATATGGAAAATTTATCTTTTATAGCATGTGCTAAGATCCCTTATGTGTTTACTTAAATATTATTTTTTTACCAAATGTTAATGTTAGAATCTTTGATTGTTTGTATGACCAAATAGATCTTAATAATTAAATTGCATGGAACATAATTACTTTAAATTTATAATTAAGTGCTAATCTCTTTTGTGTTTGATTTGAAATTTGATTAGCCTTAATTACTTGTTATTTTAATCAATGTAATGTTTATGTATGTTAAGGAATTTAATGCCGATTTGGACACCTTTATTTACTTAATTTGATATTAAATTATATTTGAACATAAGAATCTTATGACCTTGATTAAGTAAATGATACATAATATAAATCTGAAATTTATCATCAATAATACACCAATAATATATTAATTTGTCATTGATCTATAAATCAACCATTGGTCTTAATTTTGGTAAGGCTATGGGTTAATCCTAACTTATCTTGATTAAGATCTAAGCCTTAATCACCTTAATCAAGTAACTTTGATTGAAAGATAATTCAACTTGCATAATTCTAATAATATATCTGATTTGACATTGAACTTAAATACATTGCATTAGAAGTGCTAAGATTATTAAAAAAAGTTATATGATTAACTATCTGAACTTAAGCTTGAGATCTTTGATTTTCTTCTATATAAGATCCTTAGCATGAGAATAATTATAAAATTATAATGATTTATAATATGATTTAATTCCAATAATATTCTTAATTTTATCCCATGATTATAGTATAAGATGTGATCAGATATGTATAATCATCTGATCTGATCAAACCAATTCAGACTTAACAAATGCAACTTATGATCTTAGTATAAATTATTAAGTTAAATGTTAGATGTGTAAGTTCTTGATGATCTTATAATAGAATTTTTATGTAATTGAAAGCCATAACAAAATGTTAACACATTGAGGTAGGAAGAACTTATTATTACATCTTGAGATAGGAATTTAAATGATCCTTCTTAGCCTTAGAAAATTGATCTTAAGCCCATGTGGTAGGATTACCTAAAGTCTTTAGAATGAGATTCCTCCCATATGGTAGTAGCCTATATTGAGTGACCTCTTGGTCATACTCTTAGAACCTTGTGTATGATTCACCCAATTAGAGTCAGTATTCATAGCTTTGATAAGTCCTTGGTTGCTAAATAGAATTACTAGAACCCAAATTATTAGTTGGATATGATTATGCATATCCATGGTACTTAGTCACTTTAGCAATTTTCAAGATTAGTTGAGTCACTCCAATATGGAATTATGATCAGGTGTTATCCTGAGGGATTAGACTAATACAATACCGTTAGAATAAATCTTCTAAGACTAAGAGTGTTACAATTATTAAACTAGATCCTTAGTTTAAGATATAAACTGCGACCAGGTTCTGCCTCTTATCGTTGTGCGCTTTAATAAGTGCAGTTTAAAATAAACTAAGTATCCTAAGTCACCTTGCGTAGAACACTAAGTATGCTTGTAATTAGGGTATTTAATAGCTTATCTTGAGATATAAACTGCGATCAGATTCTGTCTCCTATCGAAGTGTACTTCGATAAGGGCAGCTTTAAACAAGCTAAGTGTTAAATCCACATTTCTTGGAAACATACAATCATGTATATATACCTTTCCAACTAATAATTTTAAGTAAAATCCTAAGCAAAGCTAATTATTAAAATTAGAACTATGAGTTAAAATCTATTTGAATGGATTCTACACAATAGAGACACTTGCTTCATTAATCTGATTTTAAATTATTTTTTGGATTTCTAAATTTTAAGGCATGTAGCATGAACATAAGCACGAACATGAGCATGATGTGTGAGTATCAATAATGATTTATGGATTACAAAATATGACATATATCAATCAAGGATTTTGCAGAATGACTAGTACTAGATTCCCAACCGAATAAGTAGATATTGTGCCGTACGATTCATACCTGTTCAGTGATATTTCGATTGCATATCATATTGTGACATATACCGATGCATAACTTTAGTGACATACAGCATAGCTTCATATATTATTACTCAGTTTCAGATCATTTACTATTATATTTACTTTCAGTACTCAGCTTACAGTTCAACTTTACTTTACTTTACTTTAATTTTGTACAGTTTTATACAATTTTATACTTTCAGTTACATGTACAATATTTTTGCAATTTTGTTTTCTTTATTTAAACGTTAAGTGAATAATTAGAACTGCTTAGATTAGTTTCAATATGTTAGATTTATTGTCTAACACATGATACTTTTGGGATCCAGCAATTTGCTAAATCTTGAACATCATATTGAGCCAGGTCAAGAGGATTCTTAGGAGATTCAGAATGAGTTTGTGGAGTACTAGTAGACTCTTCTCCTATTTTACTATTTTACTTAATTACTATTTCAGTTCAGTATTTACATTCATTTCCTGTATTTCAATAAATAATTTGTAATAATTATGAATGTATTTTCTTTTCTTTTCTAAAATAAATATTTTATTCAGCTTCTGTGATAAATGTTTTTGAATATTTGCTTTAGCTCTGCACTCTGTTTACACATTACTTATACTTAATATTGTGATGTGATCAACATACTGAAAATGCTAATATTTTATTCATATATTGGAGATTCTTCATATTGTATTCTAAATTCAATATATATATTTGTCTAATATTTAAGATAAGAATACTATTCTTATCTAAGTATTAGCTTTTGACTTTTTTTTGGGATTGAGTCAATAGCCCTTCAGATGGGTTTTGTTTCAGCTATTCGGGAAGTAAGGAAATTCATTCCTGAAAAGCGCACCGCTCCGCCGCCAATTGATTACCTTTCTTTCCTTTACGCGTGGTGACGGGGCGGGGCGCCACACCTGCTGAAAAGTTATCTTCTAAGGAAAAAATTGTGAGACATTCCAGGCCAAAATAAATAATACCTTAGTGCTTAAGAGTTCAAGCTGTAACAAGATGGAGCCCAGGGGATGTTTGTGCGTCAAGCTCTCTGTATACTGCTACTCAAGTGTTGGCTTACTTTGAATTACTTTGAATTGCTGAGAAATCAAAAATAAAAATAAAATATAATATTTTTTTAATAATAACTCATTTTAACAAAATAAATATAAAGAATTATGATTAATTTGGTGTAAATGCATGACTTATAAAATTTTAATTAATATCTATTCATGTACATGCTTTTTATCTAAATAAAGATTATGTGGACTACAACTAATTTCATTTTATTTAAGAGAAAAATTGTAAGATATTTCAAGCCAAAATGGATAATAACTTAGTGCATAATAGTTCATGCTGTACTAAGTGCTGAAGTGTTAGCTATAGGTAGTAGAAAGAGAGCCCGAGGAGCGTTTGAGCGTCAGGCTACTGCTTACTGCTGCTCAAGTGCTGGCTACTCTTTTGATGATAAAATTGTTGGATTGCTTTGAATTATTGTGAAATAAAAAATACAAACAAAACATAAGAAATATATTAATAACAAAAATAAATATAAAGAATTAAGATTAATTTGGTATAATTGCATGACTTATCAAATTTTAATTAACATTTATATATGTACATGCTTTTTATCTAAATAAAGATTATGTGGACTCTGACTAATTTTATTTTATCTAAATATTTTTTTTTATGATTTACATTTAATAAAAAAATTTCAATTAAATGAAAATTATAAATAAATACTATGAAGCTAAAACTAATAAATCAAAACATGAACAAAATATTGTATGCACGTCAATAAATGAGCAAGAAAGTATATTATTGTACTCATATTTTAAATCTGATTGTTCAAGAAAAATGCAATAATATATTAAGAGTTGTTAAAAAGACAAAGTTTTTTTTATAAAATTTATCTTTTATTATGAACAAAACATATTTTTTATTATAAAATTATATTACATGAGTTTTTTTTTTTAAATAAGTATTAATTTGGTGTTTAAATGATATTTGATATAATTATATATTTTCTTAAGATTCTTGAAAATACTTTAAAGATATTTTCAAACTCAATATACTTAACTTCTAATATCTTAAATAATTTAAATTAAAGCAAAGCATAAAGATAACTTTATTAGATTAAAGTGCATTTCAATAATATAAATTTTGATAAGTTTTAAGTTGATAATAACTTGTTAATGTGTATTATGAGTATCTTTAATCTAAAAAAAAATAATATTTATTAAATATGAATTTAAATTAATTAAAAAATTGAGAGTTCGAGTTTAATCTGAGTTAACTGAACTCGAACTGAGTCTAATTTTTTTTTTTTTTTTTTTTTTTTTGTATTTTACGCATATTCAAATAGTCCTGCCGGTCCATAAAAAGTAGTATCACCGACCGCTTAAGCCACTCTCTCGCTGGATATTGCGTCTCCCCTCGGTTGTTGATCGACAAAGTTGGGATTTCCATTGGCGCTTTAACCTGAAGAACCAAATGGATATGGAGTTGGATCCCAGAGTGAAGCCTCTGCCCTACAAAGTTAAGGCAACGTCTCGAGAGTCTGCCGCCGGGAAGGGTGGGAACATTCTCGACCCCGATTTACGTACGCATTGGTCTACAGGAACAAATACCAAGGAGTGGATCCTCCTCGAGCTCGACGTAAGCCCCACCCCTTCTCTTCGTCTATACCGTTCTGGACTTCTTTCAATTATCAATGATGTGCCGTAGATTTTAACCTTCAGTGTCGTGGAATTTGTAGAGAGCCAGGATTGGAAGTCCTAGTAGACGCTCACTCTGCTCACTAATCTTAGCTGTAAGGTTCGGTAATGTTGCCGTAGAAAGTTATATGCTTATTTATGATTTCTGTTAATGGTTCAAACATATCCGAGTTGAAGACATTGACAATAGGTATTGTTTTGAGAGATTTGAGTAATGGAAAAGCCTAAAGAGAAGATTGAGCTCTCTGGAAATACTTTAGAGATTCAGTTACGACTTAAGCTTGTATATCCTACCAAACATGATTATAGGCCAAGTTAAATTAAATGACTTTTTAATTGCCGTCAGTCATTAAATTTGCTAAATCCTTTAAAAAACTGAAATAGTTAAATCCTTGTGCTAACATGAATTAAGAATTTTTTTTATGTGTGTTAAAACCGTAAATTCCAAAATAGTTTTACATGATTAAATAGGATTTAACAGATCTCATACCAAATATTTTTCAGAAACATATTTGTATTTAAGTTCATATCTAAAATATACTAAATCCTACTTAAATGAAATCATGCTGGTTGCTAAATAGCCTTTGCACATAGCACCAAATTATTTTCATTTTACTTATGAACACACAGTCTTTCATCAATAGAAGAGTTATATTATCAACCAGCAGATAAATATGATAATATATTAATTATATATTATTTGTTTTTTAGGTGAACACCACTTTGATTGTTATCATAAAGTGTGATGGTGGTCTTTAAACATAATTCCATCAAGAAAGTTTTTAACCTTATCATTTTCTTTCTTGTTTTTCGCATAGTGCCATATTTTTAGTGTTGAAAATATAAATGGTTTTCTAAAGCCACAATGTTCAGCTAGTAATTTACATTTTAAGCTTAAACATTTTCACGTGAGCATCTTTGACCATCAAAGTTTCCACCTAAATTAGCTTTTAAATTTTTTTTAGAATTATGCTTCTCATTTAGAGATAGTGCCATAGTTATATTTCTTTCATTTATCACCAAATTTACTTGGTAAATTCTCTATATTTTTCTCTTTCATATGTTTTAAAACAACCCACAACTCTTATTGCACGAGTTATGATTAACATATTTAGTGCAATTACATGTAATAGACTGCTACAATCATTACTTGTGATGTCTTAGATAATTTTTTTCCTTCTTAGCCTTCAATAATTGTTCCTTAGACAATTTAAAATGACCTATTAGAGGAGTGCTTTTATGATTTGAACCAAATATTGATTTGACTTTGCACTTTGTTTATATTTTCTTGAGAATAGCTCTATGATCCCTTTATATCACCTTTTGATTTTCTTGTGCCAATGATTTATTTTTTAATTCCAAATCCACCTCAAATTATTTAATTATTTGTTTCTCGAGCATGTTATTTTCTTACATATTTGATTCTATGATTAGTATGTCGTCAACGTAAAGCAACAAAATAATATAACAATGTGTGAACCTTTTGATGTGGTAGTAATGATTCATATTACATCATATGAACTCTTTGCTAGATGTGAACATTTCAAACTTTATGTGCTACTACCTTAATACTTCAACCTATGCAAGCACTTTAATAGCTTGCACTCAAGTACTTTTTGGGAATGTTGAGCCCTTCAGATTGTTTCATATTTTTTTCTTATTCAAATTTTCTTGTAGAATGGTGGTTTTTACTATTAATTGCTATAGGTGTAAGTATTTGGCTGCAACGATACTAATCACTGTATTTGAAGGTAGTCATCTTAACTACAGGGGAGTATGCCTTAATGTTGTCAGTGCATTACAATTGTTTGAAGCATTTGACCTCAAATCTAGATTTGTATCCTTTTTTAATTGTGCTCCTCTTTATACAGTACCCCGACATGTTTGCAAAGCTTTTTTTTTTCCTCATGGTAGTGGAACTAGTGGAACGACTCATCTTGTCTTTTATGGTTTGCTTTCATTTATCTAGTTTTATTCTCGCATTGTTTTTTCACAGTGTTCAGGCTCTCCACTATTTGGCATTTGTAAGTAATTTAATGATGATAAATATTGCTGTGTGGGTTGCTGTGGAGTATTATCTTTGGAGCATCTTCTTTTGTAATCTCTACATTAACTTTTGAGTTTTTTTGAGGTCTCTCATCATCAAAATCTTTATTGGTGTCTTTATGAACATTTTTTTTTGCAATTTTGCATGCCTTTTTGAAACATATGATTCTTCTAGATACTTTTTATTATGCCGATTGTTACATTGAATGCTATATTATTGATTTTACGTTCTTTCTATTTTGTTTATTTCAGAACTGATAATTAAAAGAGTTGAATTTATAGCAAATGAGGCTACACTTTTTCATGCAGTTTAAGTTGCCTAAAAGTATAAGCAATTACTTGAACATATTGCATTAATATACATCTTAATTCACACAATGATGTGTCATTATAGATTTGGAAACTACTGGTAACGTAACTGTATCGTTAGGACTATAGTAGACTCATGATAATCATTTAATCATTGGAAAGCCTTTTCATTTTTTACATCCCAATTAAATTTAAAAGCCTTTTGAGGTAGTTTCATTAAGCTCTTTGCAATTTTGAAGAATCTTTCCATGAAACTCCAATAATTTCCGGTTAGTTAGAGAAAACTCTTGACTTTTGTAATATTTGTGGCCTTGGCCAATCTGCAAAGGCCTTCACCTTCTGTTGAACTACATAAAATCTATCACTATTGATAATGTGGCCAAGGAAGGCAACATTTTTAATCCAAAATTCACACTTAGATAATTTAACTAATAGTTTATATTATTGTTCGAAGGTGATTGGTATGGCTGCCTTCATTATTGGAAGAGATGAGAATATTGTTTATAAAGACTATCATGAATGAATCAAAAAATGATTTTCAAACTCTGTTCTTGAGTCCATGAAAGCTATTGAGGCATTCGCTAGTTTGAAAGGTATTTGGTGCTAAATTCTGTTTTGGTGATATCATCTTCTTTGACTCTAATTGATGATATCCATACTGTTTTGCTGATTGAACTAGTGATTAATCTTTGGTAGTGGATGTTTGTTAGTGATCACGAGCTTCTTAATTTTTTATAATCAATGCAAAGTCTAAAGCTTTCATTCTTCTTAACAAAGAGAATGGCTCTCCCTTTGGTGAAAGGTTATGTCGGATGGAATCTATATTCAGTAGTTTGAATTCGTGCAGTTCTTTGGTTGCCACATAATATGGATCGATAGAATTGCAGTTCTAGCAAGGAGATTTGTTGAAATCAATCTCTTGAATGGCTAGCAGTCTTAGAAGTTCTTTAAGAAATGCATTTTTATATTTGTAGATTACTGACATGTTTCTTAGTTTACGCTTAACTTTAGTTGTATTTTTGATATGATGGTAATATTTAGGAGCTTGAAAACTTTAAGGGAAGATATTATTGAGGATAATACATTTTGATTCCAATAAAATTTAAATGATTTCTCTCTGGGAATTTGAAATTTCACAATCTTTTTAATGTAATATATAGATACAGAATGGATGGGTAGGCATCAAATTTAGAAAATGGCATAATTGCTTATTATGTGCTAAAATCTTTGCCAACAAAAAAATAATTAAATAGTGGAGCTTGATGAGATTTAGATATGAGATCCATCAGGTAGTTTCGTCGATAATGATGAGCGCATTGTTTCATGTTTATAGTTGTATGTTGAATAAATTGGGTGGCATTGAAATTTGCAAATCACCGGTATCAAAAAGATCATTTGCTTGCATGCATTAACAGAGTGATATTTGGCACCACTTTGTCAGAATTTTGATCCTCACCGTGGGTAAAAGTGTAGACTTGCGGTTGCAGATTTACCTAGGTTAGTTCAATGCCCTAGGGTCTATTTCACTCTGATTGCCTTATCTCTAGCTCCTGCTTAGAAATTTTTCTGCATCATTCTCTTTCCTTAAGGATCAACCAAACATTCTCCTCGGTGATTTTTGAACAAAGGCGCATTTTTTGTTAGCGCATCCTGTGAAGTTGTTCATGTCTTGTTAAGATGGTCAAGCACTGCACAGAAGGCTAGGCTCTAGAGCCATTTTTAATGACTTGGACATAATTGCATGATTTTTACCACGTTTGCCTAATTCATTAAATTTTAAATTGTACCTTAAATTTATTCTTTTTTGTATAATTTTCCAGAAAATTAGTCATTCTCAGGGAACTCTGTGCTGAGCACAGTGGTAAAATTTCATGAAAAATCTAACTATCACTCTAAAAGGTGCAATGTGTATTATAATCTTACTCTTACTTGCATGTCTACTTATTACCGACACATTAAGCCTTTCTACTTAAAATGAGTTCTTTTTTTTCCTTTTTTGATAAGATTTTTTAATTATCTAATTGTTTTCTTATTTTTTGACTCGCAGGAAGCATGCCTCTTATCAAATGTACGGATTTACAATAAATCTGTTCTTGAATGGGAAATAACTGTTGGGTTGCGGTACAAGGTGAGGGAAACAGGGTTCTATATATAGATATATATTGCTCTTGTTCTGCTTTTACTTTTCCCTTGGATGTTTTATGTGTATTTATGCTACTTTGGTGAAATGTATTGCTAGGATTTAGTTTTCTATACTGTGCTATGAAAATGTTTAACGCTTTAATGTGAGATTTTTTTTTTGGTGTTATTGCCAAATCAAACTGGGCCTAAGCATGGAAACGAATTCATGGAGATAATTTGACATAAATATTGCATACATTTTAGTAACTAGTGGCAGTTAACCAGCCTTTGATCAAAGGTATAACCACTTTTTGTTTCTCTACTAATTTTTTTTATTTTTCTTTTAATATATGCATCGATGTTTTTGTAGAAACAAGTTTAGTATAAATTTGTATTTTGACATAGCTATCTTGCCTTACCATCAAAGGCACTAGAAGATTTATATTTTTGTAAAATGCAATCGCTTAAATTAGTGGTGACAAGTAAAATTTAATTCTTTTAGAAGTGTATGATTATTAAGTTAATTTGAGAGTTCAGTTTTATGCTTGTCAGAAACATGATTATCCGATCCTTGTTTTATTTGTTTGCTCATTATTGTTAACTTCATTGGTTTTGATATTCATTTGCTTATTTTGGTGCTGGTGTGCCTATGATGATGACTTTTATAGAGAATGTGTTGTGCATCAGCATTTCAACATGTCTATGTTTGAATGGCTTTTAAGGTTTCAGCGTTTCAGATTTTTAGTTCCTTTGTTATTTCTAGCTCTCTAGTTGTATGGTCTTTTTGGTCTGTTCTCTACCTCAATCAGTGGATTTACTAATTAATTTCTGGGATTCTTTATATTTAGGTATGGTTGGTTCGCATATTAATTTTCTTTTTGTTCTGTTGCAAGAATCATTTTTCTTCTTACTCTAATTCTGTCGTACCATCTTTCAATTACTGTAGAATGGATGAAAATTACTGTCTTTGCACTGCTTAAAATTTATTTGCATTATTATTTTAATTGGTTTGTTTTGCATAGTGGTTGGAATTTGTGATTTGCTGATTGAAACTCGTGTATAATTAAATTCTTCAATTTTGAGAAACCAACAATTTTAGATCTTTTATATTTATTAAAAGAATATAAGTGATGAATTTTTTTTTTGTTACTATATAAGAGTTATTGTTTCTTTTAATTTGCGTGCGTTGTTTGGATTCAATTCTGAAGTGCAGTGCAAGTGCTGGTGACAACATTTGAAGGAAACCTTAACTTCTTGTACGACATAAGCCTAGATGTTTTATTAAGGTCTTCTTTTCATTTTTTTTTTTCTTCATTATTTGTGTTTGGTTTTGCATTATATAGTGAGTTGTGCTCAACTTTATCATATTCTACTTTTGTCTGTGCTCATCGGCACTTGCCAACACTAAGGTTTTTATCATCTTAAGATTTATGGCAATAGCTACTATTATGTGTAAATGCAGTGAATAGTTGTAGCATAATAAGATGGAGGTAATTTGGTGTAATCAAATAGGGAAGCATATGTATCATAATACACTCTGGCCTGTTCACCACTATTTGATGCAGTATCAATACATATTGATCCTAATATAGCTAGCCACTGTCTCCTTTGAGAGAACTCCTGAATGAAAGATCATGGCCCTACTCATTCTTATCACAATGTAGCAAACAAATACCAAGGATGAAAATAGCAATATACTAGCTCAAATCATAATCTTTTAAGCAGGAAGAATGGTTAAACATCTTACCAAAAACGCCCATTCTTATCATCAACATGTGTATCTATGTAAACCATCAACGTAGGTACCAAGACAATAGAATTTTGTCTTTCAATATATGCTCGTGCTTGCATTTGATGGGGGACCCAGTTTACTTAACACACACACAAAGAAAAAATGTGAACTCTATGATAAGGGGCACTAAAAATATTTTTGTTTCTGTAATATTAGATTGCTAAATTTTTACCCAAATTAAAATTTAAAATTTAAAATTTAAGATTTGAACGTGGGGAATAACTTTGACATAGTTCCACTATTATTTCCATAATTTTTGAGTATAAGTTTCCTATCCAAATTTAAACTCATAATTTATATTTAATATTGAAATGCAGAAAGAAATATTTTGGGCAAACTCCATTATTAAATTAAATAGTACCCTAAGAATGAATTTGATTGTTAAAAATCTTTTCTTTAATTAGAGTTTCATTGATTTTTTTTTTAATTTTTTCAAAAATTTGAAATTCAAATTTGTATTAATGGATTTATTATATTGTTATGACTTGTAATGATGACAGCTTTTAAATCAGTTGAAAGTTTGGAATACTTCTTGTCCATTTTTTTTTATTTTTGTTTCCTTGTTATTTGATTTATCTCAATCTTCCTCCTAACTTTTTTTTTCAGTATCTTTTTTCCCAACTCTCACATTGTTTCCTCTTTCTTTTCCCCTTTTTTATTTTTTCCTCCCCAGCCCAACTCCATCTGCATCTTGCTGATATTTCTGGTTGCTGTCTCTTCCAACCATCTACCGCTCCCCAAGCTTCTCACAACAAACTTTTAAAAGCCCCAGCTGCAGTTTGCTGGTGTCTATAGTCCCAGAAAAACCAACACTTGGCTGTCTAGAAAACCATTGTCCTGTTGTCTCAATACAACAGCCTCTCAGCTCTTAAAAATAGCCTTTACTCACCCAAAAGTTCTTTTAAGGACTTCCCATTCAACACTTCAACAATAGCAGATTGCTGTTTTTTTCAGTAACAGCCTCATCCACTTTTATCTTTATACATTCATCCTAACAAATCTTATAGATTGCCGTTTTTCATCAATTGGTATCATAGAAGGTTTGGTTAATTTTCCCAAGACATCATGTTATTTTTATGCTATAATCCGATGTATTTACAGACAGTTCAAAACTTTTAAGGATTCTCACGATTCACATAAAATTTACTATTAGTTGAAGCATATGAAAGCACCTCTTAACTACCATCATCTGAACAATAATATAAGAATTTAGATGATAGTTAGCCAACATAGACATATTTGCATTACATACATTGGAATAAAATATATAATTTCTCATGGATACAAATGAAATTTATGCTACAATTTATTTCCAAATAACTTTACAAAGCCATTCTTCTCCACTTTGAGAACCATTGCTAGCTCCAAAATTTTAAAATTTACATGTAAACCAAAACATTTTGATTTATCATCACCATTTTTAAACAACAATTAATTATTAGAAAATATTAGTAATATGCAAAAAATGTAATATTGAAAGCGAATTATGCCTACTTTAAACCCGAAGCTTATGACAATAATATCTACATTGAAACCTCTTCCATCACTTTTTATAGATTTACCACCATTTATACAATACACCTTCCCAAACTAAACTTTGTGGCAACTACACCTATGTCATCATTACTACATTATCTTTTATCCACTCCCTCGCTAATACCGAAATATAAGGCAACTTTACCAACATCACTCATGCCACCACTACCACCACTTTTGTCACTTCCTAAATTAATACCCTTACATTTATCATTACCAACATCTTTTAAATTGCATTGTTATATGATATTGCAAATAAATATCAAGAGAATTTCGATGTCATTAGTTTTGCCACCATCCTCAAAGTTCATCCTATCATATTATTAATGAGATCTGCACTTCCACTGTTATATCCCATAAAGCATTACCATTTATAAAACTATTTGATTTAAAAATCTATTTTTACCATACATGATCCTTCTCTTATTGAGCCACCTTCACTTTCTCTCAAATAAATGGACTACACGTTGACGCACATTTTCTAGAGTACTATGCAAGTCTCCAAATATAAGAATAGAATTTCGGGATCTCAAAAGATTTGATGCTGCACAATATAGACAATAGATAGAAATCAAACATGGACATACACATCTTGAACTCTACTGCTAAGAAATCTATAAAATTCAAATAGTATTTAATTTTCATATATGGAATGATTCATATTTGTTAGCGTACTTTGAAGCAAAGAAAAAGCATGCATGAATTCAAAGTAGTCATTTAAATTTTTTTTATTGCTGTAATGTAAGATAGTGAATTTTTGGCTCATATATTACATTCAAAGTTTGAAATTTAAATTTTGGATTGAAAATATATTAGACAAGGTTCCACTATTATTGTCATAATTTTAGAACAAATTCTTTTCATTAATTAAATTTAAAAAATTGAATTTAAAAATTGAATTCTAGAGAGAAATATTTTTGGCAAGTGTTTTTATTATGATTTAAGAACAATCAAGGAATGAGTTTGAATTTATAAAACCCCTCCCTTGGCTTTTTTGATTATTCTCTTTACTATGAGTTTTATTTAAATTTTTATTAATCCCTCTAAAATTTTGCAAATTTAGTGCGGTATTGAGGGATAAAATAAATGCTGCCATGAATTGCAATGATGATATTATTTGAATGAATAAAGGTTTTGAGTATTTGTTTCTCCATTTTATCTACTTATCTTCTTCATCCTCTGTATTCTTCTAACAATTTTCTTTTAGTTTTTTCCCAAACTTCACTTTATTACTTCTCTGCTTATTTTTTTCCCAGAAATTGGAAGTTTTTTAGCATGTCTTTGACAGTAAAATCAAAGCTGGGACAAACTGGATGATGTGAACCAGTTAGTGTTCAGATTTTAGATTTCACTACTTAATATAAATAAGTACTTTCTTTATTCGCTAATTCTTCGCATTGTAGAACATTGACCTTTTTCTATCAACTTTGTTAATGAATGCTCTATGTATTTGCTATTTAATGTTTTGCACTTTTGCGCAGGAATTGATTCCCTTAAATATCAGCTGTTTTCTACTTTTGCAGCACTACAACAAAAACAACTTAACTTGCCCTTTATGCTAACGTTACTTTTTAACTCTATTTTCATCTAGCAGTTCAACTTATTTTTTTTTCATTTAAAAAAATTAATGTAGTCCATGACTATTTAGATTGTCCAATTTAGTTCAAATTATAGTCATCATGACCAATTTTGTATTCCAGCTATTGAATTTGATTCTAATTTAATCCCATTTATATAATTTGATTCCAATTTAACAATTTGGGATACAAATGGGATCAAATTCAATGGTTGATAGACATTGTTGAATAAAAATAGTTTGGGACTAATATGTTATCCTGAAAAGTTAAAAACTATTTTTGGTAAATTTCCCCATTTTATTTCATTTAATTTCCTATTTTATAATATTCTTGTTCTTTATTGTTTTGTTATCTTAACTAAGAGTGACACAAGTTTTATCTTTACCAGCCTGAAGCATTTGTCAAGGTTCGTCCACGATGTGAAGCTCCTAAACGTGATATGAGTTATCCTACAAACTACACACCTTGTCGTTACGTTCGTTTATCTTGCTTGCGTGGGAACCCTATAGCTGTTTATTTTATTCAGGTAACTATTGAATTTGCTTTATATATAATTTTGGGCACCTTGGAATTTTACTAAGGCACTGTTTGGTTCACTGGCATCTCATTGTTTTATAATATTATTAAGAGATTGGAATGCTTGGTTCATGATAATTTTGTCTTAATAAATTAAAAGAATGCGGATGCTACACTGACTAAGTTTGAGTAACATTGAACAACAGCTGAAAATTTTTAAATAACACTGAACTGGATGAAGACATCTTTATATATCTGATAATAATGACATAATACTGAGCTAATAATATTTAATCAAAATTACTCTAATTCTATATTTTCTTTTAATATCCTTTTGAATCTTGTCTAGGTTTTATTATTTGAATGTGGTATTATTTGTTTCATACCTTAGCATTGTACAGTGAACTTAGTTCCTGCGCCATTATTATTGAGCTCCTTAAATATAAATATGAATAGATGACTGTTCTTCTATATAAATTGGGCAACGGTGAACATTGCTTGGTTTCTGATTGCTCAAGTGAACATCGTTTCCCTCATTGTGTTTGAAGCCTGTGAAAACAAATTTTTTAAATATTTTTTATTTTAGATATTTTCATCAGTGCACTTAATGGTGTAGTAGGTTGATGTTCATTTTGAAGTCTAATGTTTTTCTTTTTATATTGAAGCCATCTTTATATCAACAAAAGTTTTTCTGGATAACTGCTAGTAATATACTTGGAATCCATTTTCAAAATTTTCCCTAGCTTAATTATTCTTACAAGTATAGCATTACATTTTCTTTCATGTGAAGCTCTAGCAAATTAGGAATTGTTCGGTTTGGGCTTAAGCTAGGCTTAAGTTCTTAAGCCAACCAAATTTGGGTAGTGAGATTAACGATTTAGCTAATCTTTGCTAAGGGGTGTCTAAAATTGCCTCAAGCTAATCCTTCAAAATTAGCGGTGTAAGCCTCTAAAAATGCTGGAATGTTGTCCAACTTTCTTACCACTAATTGCATGCAGCTGCCAGTTTCGGACATAACAACAGCTTGGTTTCCACGACAATAGCCGTTGCCGACATTAATTTCAGATGCCACTTATTCCGATCACTGCTGTTATTGCCACTGTAGTTCACCACTACGGAAGTATCTCCCTCACTGTGGTGTTGTCCTGATATTTTCATTTCATTGCTTGTTGCTTCCATACTGCTTGTCATTACCACTGCCTTCTAGCATGTTTTTAAAGTTAACGTTGATGATAAAAATAAAAATAACCCACCTTGAACTCTTCAACCTCCACACGCCCCCGCTATGCCTTTGACCCAAAATGCAACTTCCGTGCATTTTAAGACGCACCTTTTAAGTGCATATAAAATTTTATGTGCTTGGAAGCTCTTGGAGACAACCCACATCTTTGCCATTTGTGTCAATCCACATTGCAGCTTCATGCGATATAAAAGAGCGTCCATCCACATTTCTTCATCGTGGTTTGTCCCATACCTCTATCTTCACGCAACTGATTATGTCATCTGTTTTTCCCAGACAATCCTCCTTACAGTTGCATTCCCTTCTCCTGTCCTCACTTGTGTCTTGCTTTCACGTAATATGAAATGGAAGCATATCTTGTTTGAATTGAAAAAAAAAGAAAAGTAGCAAACGAAGGCGAATGAGGAAATATCTGTAGCTGTCGACCCCAATTCTGTGCGTCGTCACCTGTAGTTGTTGATGCCGTTACATGTCTTGTGAACACGTGGCAAATCACTTGCAGAAGTCGTAAGACTCAACTCCACCGTTCTCGTGCTCGGTGAAGTAAGGTCACCACCAACAATTATGCCTTCTGCACGCCGTGCTCGCGCACATCTCATCATAATTTCCTTTAGTTTCTTTGTGCATGACGAAGATATCCAGCAGCTCGTGATTCCTGAGCCATCGATTTCTTATGATTTCATCAACAACGATGTGATCCTTACCCTCCAACAAGGGTAACTACTCGTTACGCCTAAGACTCTGACACATGCGATTGAGTATCAAGTGATTACTAAAACCGCTTGAAATCATCCAAATTGATTCTCTAGATACGGCTCTTGTGATTTTTGCTCACAACCACCCACAATTCGATCTCGAGCGCCCATGACTCCAACCGCACGGGCAACTACTCACAACTACCCGATAACCACCTTGGCAAGTGTCTCTCAAACCATAGGCCACCCCTCTATAAATATCACTAAACCCCCCTTTAATGCACCGTGAAAGCACATAGAAGTGATAGCTAGAGAGAGAAAACAAGAAAAAGAGAAAAACATTAGGTAAAAAATGGGGCTAGAAAAAACTAAAATTCTTAGGTTAGATAGAGGTACAAGTGAAATTATAAGAGAAGATCTTGCATTTCATTATTTCTTATAGTCAGCTCTGTGAAAAATATTCAAGGACATTATATTTCATAGTTTCTTAGAGCCAACAAGGATGATTACAAATTCCCTTCATTGAACTTATATCCAAATATAGGGAGCGTTATTTTTTATATTATATGAAGTGTTATGCTGTTAAATTTTCACAGAGAATCTTTCTTGCAAAATTAATTAATTTACCATTTAATTAAATAATTAATAATATTAATTAAGATTAAATCATATTAAATTAATAACTAAATAATTAATAACATCACTATTAATTGATAATAATATTAATGAAATCTTTGATTATATTAATAACTTTAATTAACCATTGATTAATTAATAATATTAAGATTAATTATTAATTAATACTTTTTATTTTTAAGTAATAATTAATAATTTTTATATTTAATTAATAATTAATTAATTAATCAATTTAATTAATTATGAGGATTAATTCATCAAAGCTTCTAAATAGAACATTAAAAGATGTAAGTGCAAATTCAAATTATTACTTTGAGATGATAGACAATCGTGCTAGTGAGCATTATCATAATTATATTGACAATGACAAAGAAATTAATAAAATGGATTTGTTCACTCTATTAACTATATATATATATATATATACATATAATCTTGAAGTTCTGAGGTTCTTAACCAATTTGATTCATAAAATCTTGTTGATTGAGATCAAAAGATTGGGGTAGAAATATGATATATTGAAGATCTTATTAATCTGATCAGATTGCTTCATACCTAAACATGATTCCATGTAATATAAAGTGATTTTAAATTCATTGTAACATAGGTGTGGCTTTTACATTGTCATACTTACAAGCTCTAAAGAGGCAGAGTTGTCAAAGTGATTCAACCTATATGGCAGAGTTATAACATTTGGTTTAACAAGTATAAAAGAATGGTCTTAAATAAAAATCCCAATATGTCCAACAAGATTAAAAAGACTGAGCAGTTATGACTTTTAAACTCAAAGGGTTGATTTACCTTGCTAAGCTCTTAAAGAAAGTTGGCACTGGTTGATTCCCATTTAAAAATATTATACGCACACGTGCGCGTGCACACACACACATTCATATATATATATATATTTATTGAGAAATCTGCTGAATTTATAGATTTAAAAAAGTGATACAATAGACAAAAGAAAATACAAAAAAATATCAAACAATCACCAAACAATGAATATACTGTGCCCATTAGAACATTATTTTTGTTGTGGAATTTGTTATTATAATTACTGTTAAAAATACATCAACAACAACACTAAGCCTTAATCCCACTAGGTGGGGTCAGCTTCATTAATTCTTTATTTATATTGTACACGATCAATTAGAAGCCCCTCCCTATGTTTTAAATAGAGAAATCCTTCCTAATAGTTTCGAAAATTGAAATTAAAAAAGTAGAAGAGAGGGTGTTCGAGGTCGGGACCTTAGGCTTCTTTGCTCTTTAGGACTCGGTTGCGAACAATGTTTTTGATGACAACTGTGAGGAAGAGCCTTCACATATATCACTTGATTTTGCCGAGCTATCACAACTGTGTTATGGAAATTATTTCCAAGTCTAAAAGTTTTAATTTTATCGAGTTGTCACATGCCTTCCTCAGAATTCTAGAGCTAACATTTCCGTTTTGCAACTAGGTGGTTCTTCAATTTCAGTTGTAGCTAAGCAAGGTACACCAACTCATTTGAAAGCATTTTTATTGGTGAGGTACAAGTATGTACTTATTCCAGAGAAAAAAAAAAGCAATCCTGGCTCCCCATCAATGAGATTGGTAAAATTCTCTCCCCCAATAGATTTGAGCCTCTTGATTAATTGGTGATGCGGGTAATGTGGTTAGTAATTTTTCTACTTTGTGTTCTAATGGTAAAAGGATCACTAGAGCTATTGCTAAAGCTATGGCTCCAAGGGGTGCTCAAAAACTCTAAACTCATGATCAACGTCCTATGTTGGAACATTAGAGGGATATGCAATATCTACTCTAAAAATAAGTTTAAACATGTCTCTCAAGCATAAAATTGGCATAGCTGCTATTGTTGAGCCTAAAATTAAATGCTCCTCTTCCAAAAAAAATGTAAAATGGCTAATTTCTATAATGCTTTCTCCTTCACCAAAAATAGAATATGGATCTTCTGGAAAGATGGTTGGGAGATTGATATCTTAAATGAATGTAATCAAGGGGTTCATCTGTTGGTCCAGTCTCCCTCTATCAAAGTTATGATCACTTTTTGATGCATATTATTAACCTTAAATTTAAAAAAGAAAGATTTTGGCTCTTCTTAAAAAATTGTAGGGATAGTTTTCTCTCCTAACTTGTTGGTGGTGATTTTAATACTATTCTTAAAACCAATGAATACAAAGGCTATTCCCTTATTCATTCAACGTTGTCGGCTGATTTTAACAATGGCTTGTGGTTTAGAAGATTTTAACTACTCGGATTCTGTCTGCACTTGGTCGATTGGGAGAAAGTTACTAGGCTAGACAAGTTCCTCATTAATAACCTCTGGATTAATATTTTTTCTGATCTTAAAAATTTTTCTCTCAACTTGACGGTTTCAGACCATAAACCCTTTTTATTAAAAGCTTACAATAAATCACCTAGTCACAAATTCTTTAGATTTCAAAATTTTTGGCTTCTTTAAGGAAATTGTTTCCAAATCTTGAATTGAACACTGTCCAGTGTATGACATGCCGATATTGGTTTTCAAGTTAAAAAGGCTTAGGACCTTTCATGCTTCTTGGAATAAAGAAAAATTGGGTAAAATTTTCAATAACTTGCTCATCATGAAAAGGTGGTGTTAAATTTTGAAAATAACTTTAGGGGCTGTTTGGCATGGAACAAAACCAGTGTATAGTAAATTTTTTGATTAATGCAAGAATATCGGCGTTTGGCAAGTAGTAAAATGGGTGCAAAATTTTTATTATTTTACGCAATTATAGAAGCCGAAAGCGTAAAAGTTTTTCGGCCAAATCGGTCGAAATCATCCTTTATGTGAAGGAAAGCAGTGTGGCGTAGAGCTTCGTCCATGCCTCTGATTTTCTCCTCGCCTCCGACGCCTCACTCCGACCTCTCTGCATGAAGGAGCTCCCTCTTCTCCATGCCTTTGTCCACGGCTTCGTTCGAATAATTTCGTTCGTAGATTGTTAGATTGAAATCGAACGATTTTGATTTTGTTCTATTTCGAAATCGATTGAATCGATTGATTTTGTCGTACAATTTTGAATTCAAATGAAATTGAAATCGTTTGAATCGTGCGGTTTTGTTGAATGATTTCGAAATTAAATGAAATTGATTGAAATCGAAATCGTTTGAATCAAATGGTTTTGTCGAACGATTTTGAAATCAAACGAAATTGAAATCATTTGATTTCGTTCAAATTGAGCGATTTTGTTCGATTCGAATTAAAACCCTAAAAAAATTTGGGAGGGTAACCTTACTCCCCAATATTTGCTCGAAATACTGCTAGCAGATTATTTCATTCTAAACAGAAAAATCTTAAATTTCTTGAAAAGCTACTAAATAATAGTAAAGTAATCTTATTATACTGTAATCTGATTATCTGCAATTAAATTACTTTACCCTCAGATTTTTTAGATTTTCTCATGCTAAACATCCCCTTGATCATAACCCTTCTGATAGCAATAGGTGTGCTTTCTTTGAAGCAAAGGTTAATCTCATTTGAGTCCATAATAAAGTTGAAAGATTTTGAAAGCAAAAGTGTAGTATGAATTGGAAGTTGGAATTGAAGAAGAACACGAAGTTTGATTATTCTTGGGTTAGTAAGAGAAGACACTTAAATAAAATTGAGGAGATTAGGGATCCATCGAATTCCTTCCTTACTAGGAAAAAGGACATTGCTGACTCAGCCACCAAATTCTTTTTTGATCTTTATAGCCCTATTAGAGTTCAATTGCCTCCCCTCAATCAGATACAATTTGTTCCGTCAATTGACTCCTCTGTGAACTCTATGTTGGCTGCCATCTCTGAAGAGGAGAAGATTTGGGCATGTGTTAACTTATAACATCCCAATTCAAATGTGTGCTATCCAAGCCCATTGAGCTTAATTAAGTTCTAGTATATTCTATAAAGTAACTATATATACACTTAATGTAACCTCAATTGACATGATATACAATATTCTTTTTTACCATCTCTTGCTCATCTCCCGCTCTCTCCCATCTCTCTCGGGATTTCTATGTACCTTCCTCAAAGTTCCTCCCTCTCTCTCGCC
This sequence comes from Gastrodia elata, assembly GCA_016760335.1. Taxonomy (NCBI): domain Eukaryota; kingdom Viridiplantae; phylum Streptophyta; class Magnoliopsida; order Asparagales; family Orchidaceae; genus Gastrodia; species Gastrodia elata. The sequence goes on along the minus strand of CM028676.1, from coordinate 26,253,337 downwards.
GGTAATCTCATTTCCCCGCAACGAATCGGCATAACTCCACCGTTCTAGACCTCCACACAATTTCTCGTATGCATCTAGATCTTCACCTACATCTAGCGACAACTCAGTTCCACGTTGTCATCCACATCGTCCAGATCCACCATCTTTTCCATCATCACCAGCGATGGAGCACCAATGTTGAATCCCAATCCCGTGATAATACAAGAACTCGCAGCAACCCCACCCTTCCAGCCAATTCTGAGGACCTAATATTCCTTCTGTCTAACATCAAAAATATCATCCACACTCCCTAAAACCAGCAATTGTACCATCTGGAAAGCTCAAGTCCTTCAACTCTTCAAAGCTAATAACCTACAAGGTTACCTAGATGGTACTGAACTCTCACTGCCAATTTCCAGTTCGAGCTACTCTTCTTGGATCTCAGCGGATCAGAACTTAACCATCGCTCTATATTCGATCATCTTTCCCTCCATTCTTAATTATAGTCTTGAGGTTGAATCCTGTACCTTTGTTTAGAACACACTAGCCAGACGTCTTCAATCAACCAACTGTTCTCGAGTCATCCAACTCAACAATGAACTGCACAACGTCTCATTAAAAGATCGATCCATGCACAATTATCTGCTGCTATTGGATCCAAAGTGGATAACGAAGACAACATCCTCTATATGCTCAACACTCTTCCCTTAAATTACCAAGATTTAAAAAAATCGATATTCGCACCAAGTTGACGCCAATCAGTTTGGATGATCTCTACTCACTCTTCTGTAGCGAGGAAATCAATGTTCAAAAGGCATACAGAATAACTTGAGTTCAACAATCAATTTCCTATGCCGAACTACCTCTCTTTGTTGTCAGGCAAATTTTGCTGCTAGGGATGATTCAACAAAGGCCGGGGTCGCTCAGGTACTCTATACTGAGGTTCCCTTGCTGCACAGAGAGTTTTCAGTACATCAAATCAGTGGCAAGTCTGGACACTCAGCTAGAGTCTGCTGGCACCGCATGAATCTCAGTTATAGCAATCAGACAGACCAAGCATTAGCTCTACACATAGATGACCCTCCAGATACAACTTGGTACCTCGATTTTGGTGCTTCTACCCATGTTACTAATGACTTTAACAATTTTTCAATCGCTTAGTCATATCAAGGGATTGAACGAGTCACTGTTGGAAGTGGTCAGACCCTTCCAATCTCTATAATTGGAAATGGTATCCTCCCATTTCCCAATCGTAAGCTCCTTTTTAAACATCTATTCCATCTCCCTCATTGTAAATATAATCTTCTATCCATTCATAAGCTAACCGTCGATAACTCTTGCACAATCTTGTTTAATTCTAATGGTTTCATCATAAAGGACCTCAATATGAACAATCCACTCCTTATAGGTCGTTGTACCAACGAACTCTACACGATACACCCGTCACCCTAACCTCCTCCTTGTCAAACTATTCTCCGGTTTAAACCATAGCTGATGCACCTCTATGGCACTTTCAGCTAGGCCATCCTAGCTGTGAGATCAAGCATCTATTCCACCAACAATCTTCAACAACATCCATCACCTGTGCTCTATTTGCATCCCCGCCAAGGGTCACAGACTACCATTTCCTCAAATTTCCAATATTTCTTATAATCGTTTTGAATTTCTGCATATTGATGTATGGGGCCCTGCCCCAATTTTGTCCAATGAAAGTTATAAATATTATGTGCTCTTTGTGGATGATTACCCAAAATTTTAATGGATTTCTCCTATGAAACAAAATTCTGAGACATTGCAAAAATTCTCTCATCTTTGTAAACTCATTGAATGCCAATTCAATACTCATGTAAAAATCCTTTAATCTGTCGAAAGGAGTGAATATATCTCAACAACTTTTCAAAATCTTCTAAAAAATCTCGGCATCATGCCCACACATTCCACAACAAAACAGAATTGTTGAACGCAAACACCGACATATCCTAGAAATTACTCGAGTTCTCTTACAAACCGCTCATTTACTCGAACACTTTTGGGTACATGCAGCCCTCATCTCCAATTATGCAATTAATCAGATACCCTCTCCCAATATAAAAATACTTTTCCATTCCAACTTTTACGGCACCAAACTTGATTCAAATCACCTTAAAGTTTTTGGCTGCTTGTATTTTCCCCTCCTTCAGCTTACTAAAACATCCAAGCTAGGCCCTAAGTCTCTCCTTTGTATTTTCCTTGCCTACTCACCACAATACAAAGGCTATATTTGCTAAAACTAAAATACCTCCACCTCTTTAATTTCTCGTCAAATCAAATTCATTGAACACATCTTTCCTTTTCTACAATTGAATTCAACCACAAATATACCCTCCTCCACTACACAACTATATCCAAACCCTCACATACTTGTTCCCACCTCAAACAACTCTGTAATTTAAAAACAATATCAATTGACACCAGCCAGAGGATGGACGCCCAGGAGCTTGAGCTTTTCTCAAGCACAGCTCAGATAGACAGAGGACGGGCACCGAGGTGCAAGCTTTGCTTGCATCAGTCAGAGGTTGGATGCCCAGATGCACCCAACTCACCCAGCTCACCCAGTTAATCCAACCCCAACAACTTTCCAACTTCACTCAACAAAGCTCTTCACAATCTAGTTTTCAACAAATCTTCACAACTCTAACCTCCTACCCCTCCACTTAGATTCAAGGCAAAAACACACACATCCGATGCTCACCCATCTTATAAAACCTAAGCTTCTCTTTAACCTCATCCACCTCTATCCCATCGAGCCCTCCTACACAGTCGCCACAAAACAAGAAAATTGGAAGCTCGTGATGTACGAAGAATATCACTCTTCTTGAGCAAAACACCTGAACTTTAGTTCCTCAACATCTAGCCCAAAACACACTCGGATGTTTGAACCCATCGGACAAAATATAAGGAGGATGGCACGGTGGCCCGTCACAAAGCTAGATTTGTTGCTCAAGTCTTAAACTAACATTATGGAACAGATTATTTATAAACCTTCAATCATGTTGCCAAAATGCCAACTATTAGAACCTTGCTCATCATCGCCACCCACTTCTAGTGGCCGATGATACAGTTGGATATTTCAAATGCATTTCTCCATGGGCACCTCCAAGAAACTGTTTACATGAAACGATCCAATGGTTCGATGATCCACAATTCCCTACTTTTGTTTGCATGCTCAGCAAGGTCATCTATGGCCTTAAACAATCCAGTCATCAATGATACTCCACTCTCACCGAATTCCTTCACTCTTAAGGTTTCCAAACCAGCCATGCCAACCCCTCTGTCCTCATCAATACCACCACTCCAAACCGCATTTACATCCTTATCTACATTGATGACTTACTCATCGCCGACCCTTAACAATTAAATCTTATCTCTCTCATCCAAGCTCTCACTCACTTCACCGCTTTCATATTAAACACCTTGGAACACCCTCCGCCTTCCTCGGCATTCCCCTTTCCAAAACAGCCAACATCACTACCCTTAGCCAAGCATCGTATGCTTCTAACATCCTCTAATCCTCAGGCATGGAACAATGCAATTCTGCTCATACTCCCAAATCCAATGCATCCTTCATCACTTCCACATCCCAAACTTTCAACCAGCCTAAACTTTACAAGCAATTAGTTGACTGCCTACAATATCTAACAATTACTCGCCCGGATCTAAGCCTAGCTGTCAACAAAATTTGCCAACATATGTACAACCTTACAATAAACCACTTTGATCATCTAAAACACATTCTTTGGTACGGCAAAGGGTTCTCAACTGTGGAATTCAAATCGAGCTAGGAAATATGCTTTTTCGAGCATATGTAGACTTCGATTGTGCCAGGGACAAAGAGAACCGTAATTAAACAACAGGCTATACTGCATCTTCCTAGGTACCACTCCAATCTCATGAAGTGCCAAGAAACAAACCATCGTCTCCCGATCATCCACAGAAGCCGAATATTGTGCAGTCGCCAGCCTCTGCGGCTTCTCCGTCTCTTGCATGAATTCAAAGTCGCTTCAGACACTCCCACTAACTCTATTGTGACAACAAATCAGCCATCGCACTGGCTCATAATCTCTTCCATGCTGGCACCAAACATGTGGAAGTTAACTACATTTCATTCTCAACAACATTCAAAAGAATGAATTACAACTATTCCACATTCCCACAGAGGAGCAACTGGCGGACATCCTCACCAAGATACTTCGCACGACACGGTTCAGATTTTTTCAATCTAAACTCTCCACTTATGTCAAAGATGGTTTGTTTGTAGGGGGGTGGGCTAATAACCGCCCAATTCAAATGTGTGCTGTCCTAGCCCATTGGACTTAATTAGGTTATAGTATATTCTATAGAGTAACTATATATACACATAATGTAACATCAATTGACATAATATACAATATTTCGATTTACGTATTTCCTGTCCCTCTCCCATTCCCGTCTCTCTCGGGATTTTTACATTAACTTGTTTTAGGGAAACATGGTCGTTTGTTCGGAATACACGGGGTTTTCTTGATAATAAAATTAAGGGTTGAGCGCACTTTCTCCTTGGGGAGAAGATTCATATTGATCGGGGAGGGGGCTAATAACAACCCAATTCAAGTGTGTGCTGTCCAAGCCCATTGGGCTTAATTAGGTTATAGTATATTATATAGAGTAACTATATATACACTATGTAACTTCAAATGACACTATACAATTTTTATGTTTACGTATTTCCTGCTTGTCTCCCGCTCGCTCCTGTGTTTCTCGGGATTTCTACATTAACTCTCTTTAAGGAAACACAGTCGCGGTTTAGAATACACCAGGGTTGCTTGATAATAAAATTCAGGGTTGGGAGCACAACTTTCCCCCCGAAGGGATGCTCATATTAATATAATATGTTTTAATATTATTCTTATTTATTGGCTAGATGTCTCTTCTCCCACTAAATGAATTTTTTAAGAGCATTATAATCATTTTAAACAAATTTTTGTAGGTTCATGAGGAAGGCTCTAAGATTATTTTAACAAGCTGGAAGATTCTTACTTTTCCCTTAAAAGAGGTGGTCTGGATACGAGAAACCTTGAAGATTTGCACAAGGCTTTCTTCATGATGATGTAATGGCATTTCAAAACTGCTAATAATAGCATTTGGGTGCACATTCTTAATGCTAAGTATTACACCACTAAACACCCAATTGTTGTTTCTCCCAAAATTATTGATCCTGCTTTATGGAAAAGAATTATTGACTCGATGGACAGCATGGAACCTATAGTGCACTGGGATTCTATTGATTCCATCTCTTCCTTTTGGTTTGACAGATGGTCGCCTATTGGTAGGTTAAGTGAGGATTGTTCTATTTCTTGTCATAACCTTAAAATGACGGATGCATTTAATGATAAGGAGGGATGGAATGAACAGGCTCTCATCAATCTCTTGCCTCGCCCCATTGCTACTAAATTAATTTCATTTCATCCTAATGTTACCAATGCTAAGACTGCCATTTCAGAATTTGTGGTTAATAGAAAATTCAGTTTTTCCAAAGCTTGGCAACTATCTAGAATGCATAAACTTCCTAACTTTAATCACTAGTACTGGAATAAGGACATCCTTGAGCTTGTTAATGTGGAGATGCTTTAATAATTATATTAGCGCGGATGAGGTGTTAATGCAAAGAGGGTTCCAACTTGCATTCAAATGTGTGTGTAGCACTAGTGCTGAATCTTTAAACTGCATTTTTTGGTCAAATGCTTGTAGCCAAATTGTTTGGAACACTATGAATTTTAAGCAATCCCCTCAGTCATATATGGATATTTTTCAATTCATAAATTGCTGGAATTCAAATGCTCATTTGTCAAAAAAAATTAATGTTGGTATCCTTGCTGATGTGTACATGATTTGGGTCATTTGGATTGCTAGGAATAAAGTTAAGCACTTAAATACTGCTATGAATCACATGATCACTGCTATGTTCATCATAAGCAAATTGCACATCAAAATGGCACGACTTTAAAGTTTCTAAATTTCATTCCACTTGTGGGCTGTTAGCTAACCCAATTTTGATTGTGTATAGTTTTCGTTATTGTTTGGTTGGAGTGTTTGTGGTTATTATTTTTCTGCTACCTATTGAATGGTGCTGGTTCTATTTGTGCGTGGCTAATTTTGTTTTGGCTGTGATGTGGTTTGACATTATGTTGTGCTGTGATTTTTGGGTTATTTCGGCTATGTATGGGCCACGGTTCTTGCACAATTTTGTTATGGGCTACGTGTTTGAGCTAATTTTCTACCTTCATCTCTGTGGACTGGGGCTTGTGCTTACTGGCTCCGGTCTTCGTCGGCTGGTCTTGGAGCTATCGTTGGCTGGTTGATTTATTTGGCTGGTTGATTTCTTAGTAGTCCGAAGCGCTAAGAAGGTTTTGTGGGATAGTCTAATCGATTTTTACCTTAAAATGCTGGCTTTTTCGTTCTCCGCGAAGCTTATGGGTTCCTTCTAATAGACCTTGGCTGTTTTATTTTTGTTTGTTGTATTCTTGTGTTTTGTGTTTTGTGCGGTTAGTTTGTCTTGGTTGTGAGTGATTTTTAATTTTTCTAAGATTGCCTTTTAGATGTATGCTCTGAATGGTCTTTTTTTGGGTTGCCTAGTATTTTTTATTGGTTCTATTGCTGCTTTTCATTTTCTGTAGGTTGATATTTTTGTAAACTCGCAACCCGATCTTGTACTTGTTTTTTAAATTAATAAAATTTTCTGTTTTCTTAATATGCATATATATATATATTATTTAAAAATTTGTAACAATTAATAAAGATTATGTGATAATTATTATGATAATATATGTTTATGGTTTATTGCTTGCCACAAACTCTTGTATATACATATTTAATACTTAAAATTTAATGTTTATTAAAATATTATTACTAATTATTTTTTCCTTATTTATTACGGTTGGATGTAATTGAGATAGTAATTTTAAGGTGACGAAGGAGGTTTGACATGTTAAAAATTTGTGATATTAGAAAAAATAGCAAATGTTAAGTATGTAGCTAAAAAGTATATCTGCTATATTTATGACTTTCTCTTTATAAACTATGAAAATCATTACTTGAATGGCACCCAAATTTGTCTTTGCATATCTAATATAAGCTTTTATATTTGCTTAACACTAAAGCATATTTGAAATAATTAGAAGATATGTTTGCCAAATAGTAAAATAGATGTAATAATAGATATTTTAATGATAAATTTTTAACACTTAAAATTTGGGTTTTAAATATGTAATTTTTTAAGGATTTTTGTGACATGAATTAAATTAAATTTCTATTTTGCTAATAATAATAATAATTATTATGTCTTCTAATACGTATATACATGTATAAATTGTTTATAGTCAACTTGTTCATAGTCAATTTAGTTTATATGTAGTATTTGAAAAAGTTTGGCCTGAAATTGTTGATTTCAAATTTCATTACAAATTTTGGAAAAATGTTTGGAGCCTTATAACTGAATTTGAAAAATTATGAAAATTTTGATAATGATTGTTTGCTAATGAATTATGTTGAATAAATCAAGTTGTAGCATAAAAATTGTAATCATATGAGTATTTGGGTTGGTTCTTATTCTGGTATTCGTAGTTGTTATATTCTACTAGTTAGAATATATTAGGAGAAAATTTTGAGACTTTGGATCACAAGTGGATATATCGTGAAACTGACATTCTTAGGACCAATCGTGTTGTAATTATATAGTTCTAAAGGCATCTTTGTCTAATTCCCTGTTTGTTTTTGGTTAGTATTATTACCAAAGTTTTTGAATTAGATATGAAAATAAATTTTTTTAAATTTTAGCCACGTTAGTAAATTGTATTTTTTGATTTTTTTTTTAGGCTCAATTGGTTGTTTACAGTTGATAATTTGCATGGTAATCATAGCAAACCTTTTTTTTAACATATTTTTAAGACTCAAATTATTCTTAAGACTTGAGCATATGCAAGCTAATTATCAAATTTTGACAAATCAATCTCTTGATATGCTTTTAATACTCATTTGAATGCTTAAGATTTGAACATATGTATGTTATTTATAAAATTTTGCAAATCGATTTTCCACTATGCTTTTCAGTTTCAAATGAATGTTATAAATATCTTTTATAATGCTTTAACTTTAGTTTTTTTTTTCTCTTAAATATATTGATTTGGCTTAGATAAATGTGTTTATATATTATCATTACACTTTTTATACATCATACTTTAATATTAGTAGCAACTTGTGCTCAGATATTTTATGAAAGTAAGAACAAATATTTTCTTAGAATTTATATTTTTAGTTAAGTGATGTGTATCGAGTTATTAGCTGACTGGTTTTTACACAAAAGTATTCTCAGGCGCTAATTTAGTTAAAGAATAAGTTGAGTTGTAATTTGATTGATCTAACTAGTTGCTTTTGATGAATTTTTTTAATAATTTACTTATTATTATTTTATTTTGAGTGTTGCAATATGTAATATATGAATGAATGAATGAATGATGGGTTATATTAATCTGTTTAATTGTGTTGGAAGCTTAATGTTATGATTATTTGGCAACTAAGCACTTGATTTGGTTCCTGGATCCCACACATTTGTGTCATAGAAATTTTTTGATTTCAGATCAAAATGAAGCCCGATTCATCTATTATTAGGGAAAGGCCTAATTTATATATTTAAATTAACTTCAAAGAAAGTTTACTTTAAAAACCTAACATAGATAGTGGATGTTTCTGCACTTTTCTTAAGAATCACTCTTCACTGACTTTCGCTGTTGGCCACTTCACCGACTCTCTCTCTCACCCAATTAGCTGGCCTTTTTTGTTGTTACCCTTGGCGATCGTTACCCTGTCCAGCTGCCACTACCCTCACCCATTAGCTTGCCCACCCTCCTGTCACTGGCCCCATCCACCTCCCCACTGTTGTTACCAACCCTAACTCCTGCCTCCTCCGTAGCCGCCTGAGATTCCTTCTTGCTACTAGCAGTGGTGATAATGGATTAAATAACTAAAACAATCAAGTTCGAGGCACAAACATTTCAGGTTTAAGTTTATTTCATACGAAGTAGACATCTTAACTCACATTGGGGTATTTTTAAACTCTAATTTATCTAGGTTAAACTAGGCTAATTTTAATTTTCGAAGGTCCTTAATCATCATGATTTCTTAATGCTTACAGGAGCTATTTTCTTACTATCATAGTTTTTTTTCATTTAAATACTATCGATTGATCTCTCGTTGCATTCTTATAGTGATATCAGTAATTGATCTATTAATGCATGAGTCTTTGGCTGCTGTTATTTTCATATCGTTCTGCCATTTAACCGATACTACACTTAATTTTCTTCTGCTAGCTGATTGGCGTAACTGTAAAAGGATTGGAACCAGAGTTACAGCCTGTTATAAATTATTTGCTACCGCATATTTTATCACACAAACAAGATGCTCATGATATGCATCTCCAGGTAATTTTCATATCTATAATTTCACAGGCCCTCTCCTTCATTCCATTGTTTTTTTGTGTAATTGCACACCATTCATTTTGCTTCATATTCTACAAATTCTAATGCTGGATATTTCATAGTTACTTGAAAATATTGCCAGTCGGCTGCTAGTTTTTCTTCCACAACTTGAGGTATGCTCAATAATTTTTCTATGATTACTGCACATTGTTCTATTTCTTAAATTTGGTTGATGGTTAATCTCTTATTTTTTTCTTTTAAAGCAGACAGAGCTTAGTACATATACAGATGTTTCTGATTGTAACATTCTTTCTTTATGGTTTATGGCTAATCTTGTATTCTTCTTTTGATGCAGACAGAGCTTAGTACATTCACAGATGCTTCCGATTCTAACATTAGATTTTTGGCAATGCTTGTTGGGCCATTTTATCCTATTCTTCAAATTGTGAACGAAAGGTGAATTTCTTTAGGTTTTAATATGACTCATTGCATTGTTGAATGCACAACAGATATGTTAAATTTTTTTTTTTACGCATTCCACTTATCTAAGTGCTGTTTGCTTTTCAGGGAAACTGTGAAGGGATCTGCTATTTTCCCTGATTCAGAAATGTCCAGAAATAATCAACCGTCTATCATAACTGTGTCCTCAAATTTTGAGGTGAGTTCTTTATCTCTCGACCCTCTTCAGATTTATCTTGAGTTAGATGAGTTGGAGAATTTCTGAGCTTTTTGGATGAGAATATTATGGAATGCCAAATTAATTTGGATATTTATTATGATTTTAAGAGGCTTTTAATAGAACCAGGGCTGATAAATTAATAATTGGCTTTATAGTTGGTGTGCGGCATTTTTGTATTGTACTTAGCACTGTCTCAGGCGAACTGAATAAAGCTTTAGCTAGAAGCAACAGTATAAGCTCAAAAAAAGGCTCACCACAAGGAGTAGGGTTGATATATGTATATATATATATATATCTATGTAATGTGATGTTTTTTGTAAATGATTATTAGGTTTTCACCAAATAATAGAAGCCAATTAATGGCTACTAATAGGGCCAAGTTTAAGATGCAATGTAATCATTAAATTGCTTTTTGATCAGAAAGATTCTGGTGGTTGAAGTCAATTTCTTTAATTGACATTGAATCCAGCTTTTTTTTAAATGGTAGTGTCTGGAAATAAGTTAGATTTCTGAAAGCAGTCGATAGATTTGACATTCTCAAGAAGGATTTGAAATAAAAGTATGGATAATGGTTAGCATATTTAGTAAAATAATTATTGTAGTATCATTTACGGATTTGAAAAAAGAGCTTTAGAATCCGCTTAGAACATAGAAAGATATACCAAATTATTGAGTAGCTATAATTACGATTAAGATAATGATGAAGACCATTCCATGATTATTCTTGGATTGTTTTGATTTGATATTTAATCTTTTTGAAATGATTACTTATAAAATGAAAGGGATTAATTTTCTATTTAAAGTGATGGTAGTTGAAATTTCCACAATACAACCTTGTATGTCACTATCCAGTCTGATAAACTCAAAATACTAGAAGCTGGAAGGAAAGTCAGTTAATTTTAAGTTTTGACACCAATTTCTTAATTTTAAAATCATGTATTATTTCACATGACTTTATTTTTAAATATCTATCTACATTTTAAAGAATAATTGCTAAATCAAATACTTTATCTTAATAAATATAAGATAAAAAATTTAGACATGCAATGTTAGTATAGATACAATCACAATCAAATTAATTACTTTGATGTTTCTACTAATCGATAACTACTAGCTTTTTGTATACTTTTTTTGAGGCTCTTTTCATGGAATGAAGTCATTTACAGTTGGGGTACAAGTTGTCTCAAACTTAGGGGATATATAATAATTCTATAAAATTGTAACAAAGAAGAAAATATATATATATATCAACAACACTATCAATAAGCCTTAGTCCAGCTAGGTGGGGTCGACTACATAAATCATTTGTTTTTATTGCGCACAATCAGATAAAATCTCTTCTCTAAGTTCCAAGTAGAGAAGATACTTTCTAATGGGTTCTTTCTATGGTCTTCCTTTTTTAATGTGGAGAAATTTCCTAACTAGGTCATCAAACGATCAATGCTTAATATGCCTGAATTATCTAAGATGACATTCTTGAATTTTATTCACTATTAGAGCCATGTTAACCTTGCAATAAATGAACTTGTTTTCAATCTATTCTCTTGAGTATATTGACTCATCCGCTTCAGCTTCTTGAACTCGTTTTCAATCTATTCTCTTGAGTATATTGATTCATCTGCTTTAGCTTCTTCATCCTTGTAACATTTGTTTTATAGATACATTTCTTTATTGACCAACATCCAGCGTCATATAACATAATTGGTTGTATAATTGTTCTAAATTTTTCTTTACTATTGAGAGGAATTTTTTGATCACACAACACTCCAGAAGCACGCTATTTCTTCCAATCAATTTGGATCCTATTAATTATCAAAATAAATAAAATAAATCCTCAAAAAAATTCTCCAAATTTTTTGAAAATATAAGTACTCTGCTAAATGCCTTAAAAGTTTTATGAAAATTTAGTGTTTTCAATGACATCAAAATTTTTCACAGAAAATATGATAACTCAATAGAGTTGCCAAAAATTTCCAAAATAATTGTGGGCAGCTATTTTACTGTGTAACCACAGTAGTTGCTTATATGATTATTTGAGTTTTGTTGAGATTATTTCTTGAATGTGGTTCCATCCCACATTCATCATATATATTTTTGTTTGAGTTGCTTATATGTGTGTGTGTGCGTGCAACTCTTTTATTTGCCTTTCAAGATAGTTTAAGTTATATTTTTCTTAATTTGGGGATGCTAGTTACATGTAGTTCATACATCTGTAACCCTTTGTAGATGCCTTCACCATATTTTAGTGAGAGATTTATGTTCTTGTTATTGGATACCCTTAGCCAACTAAAGAGGTAATCACAATTATTGTTAACGAGTCACTCTTATTTCATGATCATAGCATGCACAAGCTTAAACTTTTACTTAAACTTTGACTTGCCCAACAACATTGTTTAGGGGTGTCTTAAATTGTTTTATACACTATACTCTTTGTTTATATTTGCCTTAATTATGTTTTGATCATATAGTGATAATATGTAATAGTGGCAGCTATTTTCAACTCTAGCATATATATTTTATGGATTCAAACAAAAATGAATCTTAACTGATTTTATAATATCAATGATAATTAGCTTGTTTGATTCAAGCTTAGCTGATTTAAGCCAAGAAGCTAAGCAAAACTTGTTAAGCCTGTTAAATATATAAAATTATTTGATTGTTAAGAAAGATAAGCATGGATTAACTTGAAAAATCATTTGGCTCGAACGTTTATTGTGTTGTTGTGACAAAAAGGTGATGCTAATAATTATTATTTATATAATACTTTAATTGGTTATTACAGTTAGTGCAGGCTGTTTTAGAAAGAAATGCATCACTCTATTGATGCAAACATTAGAGTGTAAATGGACTAACTTGAAAAAGTATAATTGATTGTTAACAAAGATAAGCATGGATTAACTTGAAAAATCGTTTGGTTCACACATTTATTTATGTTCGATGTGACAAAAAGCAATTCTAATAATTATTATTTATATAATAATTTTATTAGATATTTTATTATATTTAATATAATTGCTATATATTTTAATTAGAGATATTTATTAGATATTTTTAATCTATTTAATTTAATTGCTATATATTTTTATTAGAGATATTTATTAGATATTTTTATTCTATTTAATATAATTGTTATATATTTTTATTAGAGATTTTTATGAGATATTTTTATTATTATGTATAGGCTGTTTTAGAAAGAAATGCATCGCTCTATTGTGCGAACAGTTTAATCATATCATAATTTCCAATTTGCAGTAATGAAGATAATGGGATATGCTATAAAAAATCAATAGAAATATAACTTTGTGAAACATGTAACAAATATATAAAAAAATTAATATGCCAAACATAATAAATGTGGAAGGTGATGAAGATTTTGAATATAGGATACAAATGCAGGCAATACAACTTAAATGAACTCTAGTTAGTGTATTGAGATGTATGTATGCATGTAATAATAATACCCCAAATATTCAAAAAACTTGGACAGTTACTTTAATGCATGGATGGATGCCTGAAACAAATACATGCAAAAGCAACATAGCGCATGTTTTAACTATAGACTAACTCATAAATGAGACAACATATCTATCTGAAGTAAAAAATATTATGGGTGAACATTAAGTATCGAGACAAACAAATTATAGTCTCCGGCTAACGACGAAAACTTTAAGGGAGGGAAGACGAGGATGATGAAAAAAATAAGAGTAACACCTCGATTTGTTACTTGCTGACATTTGTGATGGCAAAGTGATGCTTTGTTTCTTGATTTGGCATCAAGAGGATCATGTATGGGTGGAGATCTATGCTGATTTTTAGCACATAATTGTCAGTGACTGCTAAAGCATTGTTCAAACATGGTTTTCTAAAAAAGAAACAAAGGGAGACTATCATAGTTGTAGTATATATATGTTCTGCTGATTTAAACTTTGTGAGAGTTTCAGAGAGGCGATGTGGGAGCTATTATGCTTAAATTTGGAAACTTTGGGCACACGCTTTAGAGATAAGCTGAAGACAGTGAGATTAGTAAATCACGTTAACCTTGATTGCAGATTGCACTGATAGTGTGACACTTCAAGTTAATTTAAATCTTTAAATAAAATCGGTCCAATGTAAAATTTTATAAGAATTTACTTTTCATATAAATATGTAGCATATAAAAAAAAGAGAACAACATAACGTAGAAACTAGTGAAATCTTAAATATATAATCTTTTTGATAAATTTGACAATTTCAATTTTTACTTAATACATTGAATATGAAAGTCAACAAAATTTAGAAACAAGAAATGTTCTTACTATTAATTTGAACTTAAATCACTAAATTTTATGTTTGAACTTGTTGGTAATCTTTTTACTTATGATTTTTCTCCAACTGTTACAAGTGTTTATATATACAAGCGTCAACTCTAAGCTTTATTTAGATTTATCTTATTTGGGATTAAGAAATTAAGTTAGGTTTTATAATTTTTCTCTAAACTACCCTAAATTCTGTAAAATTTATTTTAAAAGCTATTGCAAGCTTCTGATTAATATTTTTTAAATTTTATTAGAAATTAATTTGGAGTTTTTTGAAAAAAATCCTTTTATTTTTGGCTGAATATATATATATATATATATATAGATATATTTTGGCTGCATATATATATATATATATATATATTTGTATTTACCAAACTCTACTATTGATTATTAAATAATTTTTATGAGGGTTCTATCCAATAAAGTTATGTTAGTTGCTTTGTATTTAGGAAAATTCTAACTGTACACAACCCGAAAATCTAAATATAAGAATTAGAGAATAAGATGCACTGACCTGGTGACATTAATGACGAGGTTGTAAAACCCCACACGGTTGTAACCTCGTTTTCCTCTTTCCTCTCCGCTTCTTATTTCCATTTGGTTCCTTCATGCCTCCTCTATGTTGGAAATAATGAAAGGGTCACTTTAAGGAATTTATAAGGATGTTTTTTATTTTGATTGATTGTTGTAAGCAAACACGCATACATAAATTATGTAGCATTTTGGATTGCAAAATATATTTTAAATGCTCAAATTTAATAATTAATAATGTTGAAGTTAACACATCAATTATACCTTTAATTTTTTATTTAATTTTATAATTAATTTAAATTTAGTAAAAATTATGATAGTTTATAAAAAATAGTTTTAATTTCCAAACATTGATTAGAATTTAGCATCTGTGATTTATTTCTTAAGTAAATCTATTTAAATATTTTTATTTTACTGTTGTTTAGATATCTTGATAGGGAATGCTATAGTATGTTAAATTATTTATATGTTCCTTTATTTGGTTTATATTTATTTCTTTGTTTCATCATTCTCTTATATTTTTTATTTAATACATGTGTGTGTGATTTCTGTTTATGTTAGGATAATATGTTTCCTCGTTAAACTATTTCTGTAAAACAATATTATTCTTTATGTTATGGTCACTTATTATGAAAATGCAACTGGCTAACTCTGCAACAGCTAACTTTGTTTATTTGTGATTGTGTAACTGCATGAATTAGTTCACCATAAAAGCCCTTTTAATTAATTTTTCCCCCTAGGTTCAGCCAAGAAGATCGCGCAACCAATCATTGTGTATGCAATCTTGTTCATGTCCTTTGGCATTTGGCTCTGATGCTGCCATTTTACTGTTAAGAAGGGCATACAAGGATTTACCTCTTGGAATTGTTTGTAGAGCGGTAAGCTTGTCAGTTTTTTAACAATTGTTGCGCACTGTTTTCTTCAGTAAAACATCTGTTTTTTTTTTATTTTTTTATTTCTGTATAGGCTGCAAGAGCTCTACAAAAAATTATAGGGCCGATTATCCCCCTAGCGCATCCAATACACATTAGTGAATCAGCATTGTCTTCCATGTCAGATGAAACAACTGCATCTGCAGTTCATGCAGATATTACTGATTATTCAGTTTTGTTTGGAAAAGAATTTGAAGTAGCTAATGAAAGCTGGAATGCTAATCTTGTGAACGTGCTTGATATTGCTTCAGTTGAAGAAGGCATTCTTCATGTTCTCTATGCTTGTGCATCACATGTATGTGCCCTACCTTAAATTGCGTATGATTTAATAAAAGATCTATGGTTCCTTGTCATTGCAAGTTATGATAACCTCTACTTGTGGGCTTATTGGATGCACTCATAATTTGCTTTTTTGTTTCTTTCTGCTTTTCTTTTTCACTCATCTTATCCCCTATTTGATGTGATGCCCTGATTATAGCACAGCCTCTGCTCTGCTGTAGGTTGGCTGAGAGTAACTTAGAATTTTGGTTAATATTGCCACTTATACAAGCATTGCTCCCAGGTTTCACATTCCATTTGTTATTTTATAAAATGAGAACGGTTTCTTAAAATAACATTGATGCTAATATTCATTTTATTTTGCAGCTCTGCGCCCTCCCATCAGTTTTCTAGATCGAGTGGATGAGTCATTTGGGCAGTGGAAACATCCTTCCGTTGAACAAGCTCTTTCACAGGTGTACCCTTAGTCTGTATATTGCTCATATTGTCTATCTGCATGCAATATTTTTTAACACATCTTATCATTTTTGCAGATAGTGATATTATCTTCTTCACCAATTTATCACCCTCTTCTTCATGCTTGTGCGGGATATTTAGCCTCCTATTCTTCATCTCATGTTTGTTGATTTTTAGTTCTGTTCTTGTTTACTATTTGAACATGCGCAAAATAACTACGAATTTTATTATTATTTACCAGAAACTTTTTAATAAGTTGCACATGAAATATGCTTGCAACATATATAAAATATGCACTTAAAAGTTATTTAAAAATTGTGTTGTTTTATCAGGCAAAATCAGCTTGCGTACTTGTTGATCTCTGTACTGGATTGTTTTCACCCTGGATATCTACAGTTACAGCAAAGGTGTTATAGTCTTTCTCCCTTGTTACATGATCGATATCAACCACTTGTAAGAGTTGGAATATTTTTTTATTTTTTAAATTAATTTCCAAAACTTTTATTTAGGTGGATTTGGCAATTGAGCTTATGGAGGATCTCTTGGGTATAATTCAGGTGTGTTTCAATTCAATATCTTTGGCTTTATTATTTTTACCTAAGCATTTTGTATAGTAACCTTTTTATTTATATACTAAAACATCTACGAAATATCTAAATGGTTTTAGAAATGACATAACAAATTAATTTAAATTTATCACTATGTTTACAAGATGAGATTACTATTAAAAAAGTAGTGCAAGCATCTCTTAAAACCAACTAGAGTGACATACAGCCTAGTAGGTTGCACTAAACTCATTAGAGAATTCAATGAATGGGATTAGAGCTGTGTACAAATGAATGATAAGAGTGACATGTTAAAGAAAGGCATGAGTATTATCTTGGTTAAGAATTTGAAGGTTGATGTTGTTGAAGTTAAGAGGTTAAAATATAGAATTATAGTTAGGTCAGTATTAATATTTTATTTTTCAATTTTTTGAAATAAGATTGATGTTAATTTAAAAGAAAATTGTAGAATGATTTGAAAGAGTTGATTTAAGGCGTACTTCAAGCTAAAATGATAGTTTTATTAAAGGAATTGTAAATGATTTTATTGGAAGTGTATCATTATATGTTATGATATTTATGGTGGTTTTTGCTTTGGCTAGAGTTATGAAGAACAAAAAATGGTCTCATAGTTTGATTTAGCTTGTTATTTTATGCTTACCATTATATGGTTATAAAAGAGAAAAAATTATTATTATTTTTATATTATTATTATTATTATTATTGCTATTAGTATAAAAATGGGTTTTTTTGAATTCAAATCGATTATATTGCAACGATTGTTTTAAGTAATTCCATGAAAAGCTTGACAATTTGTATTGATTGTTGGTTCTAAATTTGAAGAGTGAACTGAAACTGATTATTAAATTTTAGTTATAGTTATGACTAGTTGATAGGATCTTAAGAATGAATATTAAGATATATTAAGGCGAAAAATCTGGCGCACCACAGCGCCAAAGAGCGCTATAGCGCTCTTTTTCGCATAAATTCTCTTATTTTCCTTCTTTTCGTTATTTGATCACTCCATAGCTGAAATGACATGAAACATACTGAAATAGCAACTAATTTTACCAAAAAAATTATATTCTAAATAAAAAATTAACTATAATTATTGGGCTCATCAAGTATTCCAGCAGATGTGATCCCAAACTTAAAAGATAGAACATAGGTATTTGACAAAGATCATTGAGCTGTTCGGGATAAAGATGAAGAATCCCATGGTTGCTAATCAGATCTCTTGACATTTTGATAAGCTCCTCTAAAGTTGGCATATTGGACCATAAGTTTACATGGTATGAAAAAACCTTGGAATCTTGATCGGGTCAACTTTCATTTACACCCTTACGAACAATGATTCTCTTTAATTGAGGCTTCTCTTAAATGACTAAGAGGGGTAATTAGCTATAGGGGCTTTGTGCCTAGAGGAAATCTTTGGCCTCAAATCTAACTAAATTTTGAACTATCCATCAGAGTAAAGTCTGGTTGAAAGTCAAATTTACCCTACGAAAGTTATACTCCTGAAACCTAATTCAAAAGTGAAGATCATTGCACTTTTTGGGGAGATCACTGCACTTGTCGGGGCGATCACATAGGAAACGGATGCATCTTAAATTTGAACTAGGATTTGGTTTGTGGATTGGGGATGTGCTGGAAGGAATAACAGGGTTATCATAATAAAAAAAATCTTGATGTGAGGGCTTTAAGCAAATTGTAAAGAAGAGGGAGAGAGGGATGTTGTAGCTTGAAGGAAGAGGAGAGCTTGAACATGTATAAATGAGGGGAGGATTGCGAATTGTTAACTTTTAGCAAGATAGGAAAAATTGTGGCCTCCATTAAAGATGATATATTTTGGCATGTATGAAGAAACTAAAATTGTATGAAGCATCCTAACGGTTGAAGGCTAGATCTTCAATTTCATACCTAACAGTTGTTGACTAGAGCTCGAGTGATGAGAGGCATATTAGACTTTGAAGAGTTACTCAGCTCTTTATTATTTCAAAAGGTTTTAAACCTTTATGTGAATTCCTTGGTGCTTTGTTCAACGTCTAGTAGAAGAATCAATTAGCTTTTTAGGAATAGGTGTGTGTTTCTTAGGAAGAGGTGTGTGTGTGTGTTGGTCTCTTGTAAATAAATTGGTAAATAATGATTTCATATATTAATAATAATATAATTGATTGTAATAGCTCAAAATTTTGTATTAAATTATTAAAATAAATTCCTATTTAAAAAATCTATGTTGATAAACATAATATCTAATTTTGGTAGTTATGCGACTATTATTCAAATTAAATTATTGATTTCTTAAAGCATACTTTAAAACTTATGTTGATAAACATAATGTCTAATTTCTCCCAACGATGAAAATTCTTCATCTTCAACGCATCTATGGTGAAATTTCTCTCGTAACTTCCATCATCTCCCTAAATGACAAAGATGGTTGTGCATCTTTCATTTGTGCGGTGAGGGGGGATTGCTTGATTAAGGTTTCGAGCAACAATGATAGTTGTGCGTCTTTCCTTCAGCTCGTCATTGCCATCATCGCCCTGAACGACGAAGGATTCTTTGTTATTCTATTTGTCTGCAGCATCATCGATCAACACAAAGAGATGTAGGGAAGACAAGCGGCGTGTAGCGCCCCGCCCCATCGCCGCGCGTAACTGAAGTATATAATAACAAAACAGTTGGCGGCGGAGTGATGTGCCACTCGTGAAGGTATTACCCATCTCTTCGAATAGGCTAAAAATAAACTCATACAAAGGATTGCTGACTCATACCCCAAAGAGAAGGGTCGAGAGCTAATACTTAAGATAAGAGTAGTATCTTTATCCCAAGTACTGGACAAATGCATATATTGGATTTACTTACAAAATAAAGAATCCAACATATGTATAAGATATCAATATTTCCAGTATGCTGATCACATAACAATACTAAATATAAGTAATATATAAATATAGTACAGAAGCTAAGCATACATTCAGAAACATTCATCACAAAAATAGAATAAAAACATTCATTTCAGAATAAAAAAGTAAATACGTCCTGAATTAATACCAACAGTTTACTGAAATAATATTGAAATAAAGTTTAAACACTGAACTGAAATAACTAATCAAAAGCGGTAAAGCTGGAGTAGAGATCCGCTAAGGATTCACAAACTCCTACTGAACCTCCTACACGTTCTCCTGATCTGGCTCAGCAAACTGCTCAGAATCTAGCAAATTTCCAGATCCCAAAAGTATCACAAGTTAGACAATAAGTTGAACACATCGAAATTAATCTGACAGTTCTAATTATTTACTTAACATTTAAATAATGTAAACCAAGCTACAAGAAAACTATAAAAGTAACTGAAAATTTGAAACTGTATAAAATTGAAGTAAAGTAAAGCTGACTGTATACTGAATACTGAAAATGAATAAAATTAAGTAAATAATATGTAAAACTATGCGGTATGTCACTGAAGTCATGCATCTGTATATGCCACGATACGAAATGCAACTGATATGCACTCGAAATATCATTGAACATGTATGAATCGTACGGTCCAATGCCTACAGATATCTAGTTGGGAATCTAGTAATAGTCATCCTGCAAATTCTCCGATTGATATATGCAATATTCCGTAATCCATAAATTATTACTGATACTCGTACATTATGCTCATGTTCATGCTCATGTCTCTGCACTACATGCTTAAAATTCAGAAATACAGAAAATGATGTAAAATCAGATAGTGAATCAAATATCTCCATTGTGCAGAATCCATCTAAATGGATTCTGATTCCTAGTTCTAATTCCGATAAATTTATTTTACTTGAGATTTTATTTAAATCATCAGTTAGAAATGTTGTATACACATATTTAGTATGCTTCCAAGAAAGATTGATTTAACACTTAGTTTGTTTGAAGCCACATTTATCAAAGCGTTCTTCGATAGGAGGCATCTCCTGTTGGCAATTTTTGTTTCACTCAAACTAAGCTGTTAAATACTTTAATTACAAGCATACTTAGTGTCCTATGGAGGGTAATTTGAAATACTTAGTTTGTTTGAGGCCACCACTATCAAAGCGTTCTTCGATAGAAGGTATCACTCGTTGGCGATTTTTTTTTCACTCAAACTAAGGATTTAAGTCCCTAATTATAACACTCTTAGGATCAGAGGATTTACTCTAAGTGGACTGTATCCGCCTAAGCCCGCAGGATAGCACAAAAATAAGTCTTACTTAGAGTGACTCAACTAATCCTGAATACAGCTAAATTGATCTAGTACTATGGATAACACTACTATACTTAACTAATAATATAGGTTTAGTGAATGCTATTTATCAAACAAGGATCACCAAAGCTGTGAATTTAGACTTCATTGGGATGAATTCTATACAAGGTTCCAAGGATGTGACCAAAAGGTCACCCAATATAGGATACACTACCACATGGGAGAGATTAAGTACTTTAGGTGATTTTATCACAAGGGTTGAAGATCAACCTCTAAGGTTAAGGGAAAAATATCTAAGTTCCTATCTCAAGGTTCAGCAAAAGATCTTCCTACCTCAATGTGTTATTAATTAATAAGGCTTTTCAATTACATTATAAATCCTATTGTAAGATCATCAAGAAATTACACATCTAAAATTTACCCTAAATTTATAAGCTTCATTTATTATACTTGAATTGATCTGATCAGATCAGATGGTTAGACTCAGCTGATCACATCCTATACTACAAATATGGGGTGAAATCAAGAATATTATTGGGATTTGATCTTGTTATAAATCAACATAGTTTTATAATTATCTTTATACTAAGATTTTTATATAAGAGAAAATTAAAAATCTTAAGCTCAAGTTTAGATATTTAATCACATGATTTTTTTAATAGTCTTAGCACTTCTAATTCAATAATTTATGATCAATATCAAATCATATGTATTATTAGAATCATGTCAGTTGAATTGTCTTTCAATCAAGTTGATTGATTTAGTGATTGGAGTTTAGATCTTAATCAGATAGGATATGATTTAACTCATAGCCTTTCCAACTTAAGATCAATAGTTGATTTATAGATCAATGATAAATCAATGTATTATTAGTAAATTATTGATGACAAATTTCAGATTTAAATTAAGTATCAATTACTTAATCAAGTTCTTAGGATTCTTATATTCAAATATAGTTTAATGTCAAATTATGTAAATCAAGATGTCCAATCTAAAGTTAAAGTTCTCTAATATACATAAACATCACGTTAATTAAAATAATGAGTAATTAAGGCTAATCAAATCTTAAATCAAATACAAAAGGGATTGGCACTTATTACAAATATAAAATAATTAAGTTTCATACAATTTGATTATTAAGTTCTATATTGACTATACAAGCAATTTCTTTATGAGGTTTAAAACATACTATACATAATAAAATAGTGGATTTCACATTGAAATTCATCTACACATTCATACAATGCATTTTTACTAAATTTGATTTTAATTTTTATATGATTTGACCCCATTAGGGTTCTAGGATCATTAGAATGCAAAAATATGATGTTTTGATAATTCTGGACGATTCTGGATGCTATGGCGAGTTGTAGCGCCTTCTGGCAGAGAGCCAGGTGCTACGACGGATATTAGCACTGTGGCGCACTGCAGCGTTTTCGGTGCTGCGGTGCGCGGCAGCGTTTTCTGACGCCGTGGTGCACTACGACGAGTTTCAATACTGCGACGCATTTAATTTAATTTTATTAATATTTATATGCCGCTGCGACGTGCTGTAGCGCGCTATGGCATGCTACGGCGGACGCATTTTTGAAACTTCGGGTGCTACGGCGCGTGGTAGCGCCCGA
Source organism: Gastrodia elata (assembly GCA_016760335.1). NCBI lineage: Eukaryota > Viridiplantae > Streptophyta > Magnoliopsida > Asparagales > Orchidaceae > Gastrodia > Gastrodia elata. The sequence continues at coordinate 26,230,306 of CM028676.1, read as the reverse complement.
CGGTGATTTCGCCTGTGCGAAAACCGTAACGGGTCACCTTTCGCACTAAAATACTCTTAATCTAGAGCACTTCACGTGCGATGCTATATACTGATGGAAAGGTCTTTCCGAGATCTTTCTATTGATACCAAAATTGGCACGAACGGATTATCCTAATAAACATAAATTAAATTTATGGCTACGGGTATACAGAAATCATGCAGTTTTTGACAGAAATTTTAAATGAAGGAATGAGCTTCGATCGGACTCATTCGAGTACGATTGAGGTGCGAAGATCATGCATAGAATCATACAGTAACTTAATGGAAATATCATTCACAACACTTTGCTATATATGAAGAGAATAGCACAATGAAGAGTTTAGCAAAAGGGTACCTTGGCCTTAGGAATGGAAGAAAAAGACTTGGCTGGTTCCTTGAGAGCTTGAGGGCTTGAATGATCCTTCAATAGCAGCACAACAAGAGAAGGAGGGGAGCTCAGTTAATGGCCAAATGGAGAGAAAGAGAGGACTGAGCTTCCATTTAAAGGAGAAGGAGAGCATGGCTCTCCCTTGAATTCTCCCATCAATTTTGGGAGAGAAGAGGGAAGGTCACGAGTCTTTTTTTTTTTTTAATTGTGTGCATTAGAGGAGAATAAGGGGAATGGAATTTTGGTAGAGAGGAAAATAAATAGTTAGGTCTTTGGCAGCTTATTAGGTTTAGAAACTATTTAACAATCTATTTAAAGCCATAACCTAAATCAAGACAGCCATTAGATTAAAATCGGATGACTGAAATTTCTCGTGCCATGATCTATAGCCATACGAACTTTAAAAATTACAAATTTGGTATCAAAATGAGCGTCTCGAAGAGACCAACACACACATCTTAAAATCATTAAATTTGGACTAGTATTTTATTTTATATTAATTTTTAAGTGAAAAACTTCAAAAATTCGCTACGATTAATCCGAAACTTGAAAATTTTCAAAGCTTAAAACATAACGTCCTCTTATGATGCTTAACTTAAATATACAAAAATTTCTAAATTCCGACTTATATTTTATCTATTATCAACTACGGAAGTTTAAACTTCACGAATTTATTTAGGACAATCCAGGATCCCAATTGCGCTCAAATTTTCGCAGGAGGATCCCCTTCAATACACTTTATTTGAGGATATTTTTTATTTAATTTTTATTTGACTTAAAATTAAGATTTTGATTTTCGACTTAATTTGATCAATTTAGGTCAAATTGATTGGGTAACAACCTTGGGTTGTTACACGGCATCAATGTCATCGACACAGAGAGGACCGTTTGAGCCTTCATCTGATGACGATCCTCTCTGCGTCGACGACGTCGACACTGTTTGTCTTTTCTGCAATGTTTGATCCTTCGTCTGACTTTTTGAGCCTTTGTCGATGTTGATTTTGACGTCCAATTCACTTTGGATGTCTACGCAGCTTACAACGTCGACTCCTCTATAGACCTCTATGACGTTAACGTCGCTTCCGGCATCTACGATGTCGACGCTTCCGACTTTGACATCGCTTCCGCCATATATGACGTCACTGAGCTTCCATTTCGGTTCTATGCATGTAAATTTCCCAAAAAATGCTTGTGGTTTTAACTAAAGTTAGAAAGTATGATTATGTGAAACTTTATTTGCTAAATCATAATAGGACAAATTTATCTTTCATATCTAACAGTTTCCATTTCCATCCAAATTAACGGGATAAAAAAATTATAAGAGTGAAGGACTAAAATGAACAATTTGCAAGACTCAAGTGACCATTTTGGCAATTTTCTCAATTAAAAAACTACCACTAAAATTTGTGATGTTATATATTGTTGATGATTAATTGGCCATTTACATAAAAATTGTTTCACCCCCTAGTATTACAACATTGGCCTTCTTTTTCACTCATTGGGCAATTTCTATGAGATCTGAATACTTTTTAATGACTTTATTATCACTTTAAAAAAGAAAGAATTTGTAGAAGGAAATTATTGATGAACCTTCTCCACTTGATGCCTTATTGACGCTCTAATTATCCAAGCCAATTATTTTTCCATCAGTCGACAATTGTCATATTGTACTCCATAATTTCCCATGTCTTAGATATTATGCATGAATCCACACGAAAAACCACATCTCCATTTCCTGTCTTTGATTGTTTCACACGCCAGAGATCAGTGCAATCTAAATTACATAATGGATCGATCATTCTAAATTGCCCCAACAAATTTCGAGTTTATTCCACTCAATTATTTTGACCCAACCCATGCCATTCTACCATTCATCAATGTGGTTTGAACTATAGCAATAAGGTCAATGGGTTAAATATGAAACCAGCCCATGCCTTACGCTTAACTCATAACTTAACTCAGTTTTAGTCAAAGATTGATGCAATTGGAGTCCAAAACAACACAAAATTCAAAATTTGAGTTTAGAAATAGAAACACAAATAATAAACCAAAATATAGGAAAAGCAATACATATCTCATATTCAAGCTTAATTGGTTTGACAAATAGACTATAGATAGAATTTGAATTTAATAAATAGAAAATTTGGAATTTTTTTTCAACATTTCAACTTTGGCACTCCACAAATATCACTTTGTCGCAACATGTTTGTACCAATTGAAGTTCTTAGAAATTCCAAAAAAAGTTGTTTAGTATTATTAAAATGCTTGTGATAGAGGGCTAACCGGCTCAATGAATTTAAGTACGGGTTTATTTGGCATGAGGTAAAATCAGGGCAAAGTAAACTTTTTCTTGGGAAATTGAGATTACCGGCGTTTGACATGAAGTAAAACCGGTAACAACTTATTAAATTGTATTTCAATTTTGTGTTACTATATATACGCTAGAATCGGGCGAATTTGGAGAATATACAGAGTAAAGCAGCGGAGGTTCTTTGCAGCCGAGGGTTTTTTGCTGCGGAGAGGGGTTAGAACGAACGAATCTCGTTCAAACGAAAACACTTTGAAATTGCTTAGGATTCAAAATCTCCCGTATCAACATGGCTGAGTAGATTGAGAAGCCTAGTCAAAATCGTTGTTGATTTTGTTCAATCTGAACATGATTCAGACGATTTCGTTCGAATGAAATCAGCACGTTTGATTCAAATTAAAAATAATTTGAAAAATAAAATTTAATTAAGATGATAATTTTGTCATCTCATATTACTCAAAATATTACATTCTCAAATTATTTCTCATTCAAAATAAGAAAATTTGTAATTTTTTGAAAAACTATTAAAAACATTAAATTAATTTGATTGCCACTCAGAATTCTCAATTTTCCTAATGTCAAATAGCACTATGTAAATATTCAACAAACAAGTTCATAATTTGGTATCTAAACAACAAAGGCCTATTGTACTTGACCAACCTGTCAACACACATGATATCAAGCTTATTACTAACATTGTGCTTAGTGGCAAACCTGTTGAGATTTTAAGTGTTTTAATTATGACTATTTTATTCTTTGAGATTATTTTTGAGATACCTACCATCAAGTTCTTTTTTCTTGTACAAACAAGTATGAATGTTAATGAAGCCTTACCTGAACAAACTGGCTACAACACATTGATGATGTACTAGCTGAGTGATACTCTTCTTTTTGAGATTAGTGATTGCATTGTGACATTACCTTTATCAACACATTCTTCTCTTTCACCATTGCATTTGAATTTGTTCTACTCCTACGTGCTTTGTATATTAACAAAGACTCACTTGGAGTGAATGCTATAGTTCTATACTGTTTTATAGGGCCATTATGTGTGGTGAAAACCCTATGCAATTCAAGGGTCGTGCACAAGGTCTCCAGGATTGGCCTCCTCCGCCATTATTAGAACCAACACGATAATAACTTCTCAGAGCCAGTGTTGTTGTTTCCCAGGAGATATGATGTATCATTGCAGCAAGAGTTTTTGCATTTTAGTGTTGTTTGCTTTCTTTATGTTTGGTTTTTATTTTATTGTGTTATGTATAATTCTCCCTTTTCTTTGCTCCTATTATTATGTAAAAGAGGCTATTTAATAATGGCTTTTGCATTATATTTTGGAAATGCTGATTTTTAGTAAATTCGGAGAGTTTTTCTCATTTCACTTTGTATCTCTATACTGGGTAAAATGTTCCATTTTCATATTCTTAGATGATGTTGTTATCTCCGAAGATGGCTTTTTGGTTGAACTTTCTAATGATGATTTAATCATTGAAAGCTTAATATTGTCATTATTTATTTTTTTCAAAATTTTGTTCATTCAAAGAGTAAAGGAACAATGACGGGTAGTTTTCAAATGAAAAAGGAGAAATATCAATCATAAAATAATCGTGAATTAAAATTGAGATCAAGGAACAGCAAAGTAAAACATCCAATTGCCAATTTTAGGAGACTCTGTGGGGATCGAAAATCTGGGAATGGACAACTAATCCATATGACTTGGATGAAAAGGCAGCATCTGCTATTAACTGACACTTGTAAAGTTATGGTGCCTATAAATTCAGCTTTGATTGTAACGTGAAGGTTCAATGAGTTCAAAGACCAAATGCATCCATCTCCACCCACGCGAGTAGCAAGTACCTCCTGCAAAAAATAAAATTTAAGCTACCATGACAAATAAAAGACAGCTGTTGGAGAAATTGGTAATGAGACCAGCAAATACTTCAGAACATCTTGCCTTAACTTGTAACATCAGAACAATTGAAATAGTGGTATAGTATTGAGATTATACCCCACTAATATTTCTTAGGGGAAGTGGGCATGGGAATGCCACTTCTTTTTCTCAACAATCTCTAGAAATCTTCCATTAAATTTTCTTCAACAATTTCTGATTTATTTTATGTGCATTATTTAAACAGATTATTTACTGATGGAGGGCTTGGGATATCCTTCTAAAACAAGTGCAAAGGTTCAACAAGTTTTGAAATTTAGAATAAATATTAATTAGATTTAGCAAAAAATATTTCAGTACATGTTTTGGTGTTGTCGACAAAACAATCAGAGTTAAGCATAGTAGAATGGCTATGTTAAGTTTTGTGTACTATAAAACTATAAATGATTGCCATTACGATAACATTGGAGGGGTTTTGAACAACATTTCAAAGTGTTATGCTCGAAACAAGTTTTAATGATTTTGGAATTCAGTACTGATTATATTGATGAAATGGTATTTTTATTGTTATTATTATAATAATAATAATAATTATTATTATTATTATTATTATTGCTATTATTATATTTTGTAATGAAATGGTATTTTGTGTATTGAAACTTAATGTGAATGTATTTAAAGAAAAGTAGGTAGACTAAATTTTACATGCACAGCTCTTATTCAAAAAAATGTTCTATGTAAGGTTTATATGCCAAGTTAAGTAATGTTTGATTTGATTGAGATCCATGGTTTTTAAACTGGTCTGAAATAATTATGTTGCGGATAATAAAATGATTTAATTTAACTGTGTAGATTGTAATCCATACCTTTGAATTTCAATGATTAAATACGATGTTGAATTAAGAGAAAGACATTACTTTGAGTGTGTGATGGTTAAGAATTAATATCAAAAATTTTCTTCTAAAAATGCATACTTATTTTTTAAAATCACTTCAAATAAAATGTTTTTTGAAGTAGCTCCTGTACTGAATATGTTGAGGCTTCATAAAATTTTTTCTTACACTTTGATTACTTAAGTTTTTGGTTGTCCTTATTTCTGAACTTAAATCGTTGGTAGTGCTCTTGATGTCTACTGTAGGTGTCTCATCAGTCTATTACCCGTGTGCGAATTGCTTTGAAGTGCATCCTATTGGGTTTGTCAGGGCAAATAGATGATGTATTAGCTAAGTATAAGGTTTGTAAACTGTTACATTAAATCCTAAAATTGGCTGTATAACTTAATTAACATCTTTGTTTCTCTGTTTGATATTCACAGAACTTGCTTTTTTGTTTTTTATATTCTCAGGAACACAAGCGCAAACTGCTCTTTCTCATTGAAATGCTAGAACCTTTTCTAGATCCTGTCATATTTTCTGTGAATAATACCACACCTTTTGGAGGTGCATCTTCTATCTCCTTGGCAAAGCAAGAGAATAATTGCTTTTTTGCACTTAATATTATCCGTGAAGCTGTGAGAAGGCCTACTATTCTTCCATCCTTGGAGTCTGAATGGACACGTGGATCTGTTGCTTCAAGGTGTGTTCCTCCTCCATTGTGCAACTGTTTGCATGGATTTTGTCATTTAACTGTTTATCTGGACATTGCGTTAGATTAGCTTCATTTTGACGTATCCATTAATTTAATTGAAATTATCCTTTTTCCTGTTGACAATCCAAAAATGATGATGAATGAATGCAAAATGAGTTGACAAGCAGAACAAAATAACATTTAAAATAAAAATGAAGAAACATAAATCTAATTATATTTGAAGTTATTCTGGGTACAAAAACTTTATGTAAAATGGATATAAAAAATTTTAAAGTTGTGGCTGTAGGTCATGTATATTCATCAAAATAGTCTAAATAGAACTGCAATAATGCCCTGATTTTCACATCTAACCTCTTATTGGTGAAGAATGACTAAAAATCAGCAACACCACCAAACCATCGTCTCACTTTTGGATCAGCAACATGAATTCCTTGCCTTCATTGTGCTTGATCAAACAACCCAACCTCTCCAAGCTTCAAGTATATGAATCCATTTATAATAGTTAATTACATTTTCTTATTTTCATCTTACTCTTTTTTTATTTGGGCAGAATTTATTGCTTCTATCTTTTTTAATTGGACAATCTAATGGTCTATGTGCTTGTTTAAAATAGATGGTGTCTCTTCAAGGTTCTTCACTTGAGCTGATTCCATCAAGAAACTTTCTTTTGCACTATGACAAGCCTTAGAACATAACTCTTCCAAATTTTCAAGCCACTGGTGAAGCTGGATTTTGTTTGATACAGATCTGTGGTTAAACGTTGGCAAACTCTCAAACCTTAAAACTAGAATCAAGATCCTCTTGAATCTTTGTTACAAAATCCACTATAATGTCTGACTAAATCTTAGCATTAGTACAAGCTTAATAATAAACAATTGATGAACTATTTGCAATTAAAATAGTATAAAAGCTATACCATGGAAAAAATGCTTCTATCTTTGAAGGATGGTTGAGTCCCACAATAAGAGGCTAGTCTAGTTAAGATATGGTCTTTTGCTAGCAGTTTACTTGAACCGGAATGAACTACTGCAATGCATGGTTGACTTTAGAAAGCATTATAAAAGTCATTTCTTTAAGTCTCATGAGTAATTTGGGAAAAGAAACGTGAAATTTTTAAACCTATGAAAGAAAAATTTAATAATTGGAATGATTTAATTAAATTAGATTGGAAGATAAGAGAGCTTGGAGACATAAACAAGGTTGTATTATATTGTTTGATGATAGCTTAGTCAGGGTTTGATGGTTCACTAAAGCTAAGTATGACTGGACAGAGTTTGACTTCTGTCATGCTTCAACCTTGGCTTTGCAGTCGAATTATTGTCATCATAATGATTTAAAATACTTATTAAATATGGTAGGATGATTTTAAATGATTGTGAGATAACTATTGATAATTCCAAGTCTCGAGGTTATAGTTGAAGGATAAGAAAGTAATCGTAAATAAATGAATTGGGATGCTAGTACCTTATACATCCAATGAGACTACGATATTAAAAGCGGAGCTAAAATACTTGGGCAAAGTTAGCCCTCTTTACACCATGATAACATTTAAACTATCATATCATTACTGTATTAAGGGAGAGAGAAAGAGAGGAAATTATGTGCCAATCTGAACTACAACTCAAGAATTCCAAATCTAGTCTCATTTAGCACCTCTTTTACTCCCAAATTTTAAAATCAATATGGGGCATTGATGTGTTCTTTGACCAATGGGACACTATCGAAGTAGACAAAGGCTAGATCCATGGTTGACCTAACGAGTTGTCGATGAGTCGAACAAACGATTGATTTTTGACTAATGCAAGGTAGCCAACATGTCTATAAATAAACCAATTGATAGTCTCTAATTGATAACTTTAAAGATTATAGTTAAAATTCCTATGAGATGACATCAAATCAAGAAATGCCACATACAAAGACCTACAGCTAGGTACTATGGGGGTATCAATTCAAGAAATGGCACATACAAAAACCCCACAAGCCATCGTCACATAACTGAATTTTTGTCTCTACATGAACCACAAAAGCATTTTACCATATGCAAACAGGTCAGTGCTACCAAAATGCAATCTTTTGCCACGGGACCCTACTAAGCTGGTTTGCCATTGCCTTCAAAATGTAAAAGGAGTTACATGATCATAAGGTTATTGTCATCCTTTCCTCAATGGCTAGGTTATTATGCCAAGATTAATATAATCAGCCCCAAAATACTAGTGAAACTCATACTAAGGCATCAATAGTGAATTTTGGTTAGATTCCATTGAACGAACCACCATGAAACCTAATGTTTTTTTATTTTCCATGTGATTGAATTGCATTCTATGCTGTATTGCTTGCTCTTACATTTCTCTATTTTTTGTTTAAATATAGTCTTGCATCATATGGTTTCATTCTTATTTTTGTAAGGACATACTCACTTCATTTGACACCAACCGATCATCATTTGACATCACATTGAGCACTCGTCATCATTATACTCATTTCGATTGATAGTCTTTTCATGTCGTTAACATTTTTGGCATTGTTAATGAGAAAAAAATTATCTCTTAGAAAACTAGCAATGTCTAATGATGGGCGCATCAATGTCTCCCTTAAGCCATTGATGCCACTCCACGTGGAGACAATTCTGCTCATTGAGGCATTGTAACCACCAAGATGAATTGGAAGAGTTGTTAGCTCAATTTTGATGGAGGGCTCCCAATCGTGAAGTAGGAGGCATGCCATCGATAATTTCTCGCTCATCATCCCATTGGTGTGCTGCCATGATGCTTTGTTCTATTCTCTTCGATGTGCCATCTTCCCTGCAAACTCCCCATATTCACCAACTTGCTTCTAGTATCACTCACTTCTTCAGAGGGTCAGAGATCGGGATGTGCCCTTCCATTCTCACTTCAGCTATGGGGTGCTCCGTGAGCGCCTTTTCAAGAGCTTTAATACCATCATTTTAAGGCTTATAGGGGAACCACCGACCTCGTCGACCATTTTCTCATTTGAGAATTTGTTGTCATTGTTTCAATTTTTTTGATAGGGTTAAATGCAAAATTTTCACTACCACCCTCTACAAATATACTTGGTCATGGTTGAATAGCTTACCTAAGGGTTTCATAAATTTCTTATGACAACTAGTTCATCGGTTCATTGCTAATTTTGTTGCTTCATGTTGTTTGTTGGTCAACCCACCCGCATATCTTTTCTCAAACAAGTGGAGGATGGATCCCTACGCTCGCTCGTTTAAATAAGGCTTTCTTGAACATTCTTAAAGCCAGCAACTCTCTTTGCCACAATCCCATTTCTCTCAGGCTCAGGCAAAGAAATCTAAATTTCTCTTTGCTATGAGCCTAGAGAAGTTGGTAGATCAGGCTGTAAACTACATGCACGCCAAAGTTGCCGACCTGACTGACCAACCAAACTCATGTTTCGTCTGCAGAGGACATTTGAAAGATATCAATGGTCTCTTACATTTCATCCCAGAGATGTGCGTTCACTAAAAGATGGGATCATTAGGATCGTCTCAGTCAATTTTCTTGACCTCGCTAATAACAATTATAATACACATCAGCGCTATATCAGGATTTGATCTGATCAGGACAGTAAATATATTCATTTCATATATATATATATCACCTCTCTTTTCAGTTCTGTCCGCTCTCGTTCCTGGGCAACTCGCAGGCGCCTTCGGCGGATCTAGGGTTCCCCCTCTGTCGGCTCGGGACCTGCGTGCTCTGATCTCTCTTTGGGTGGTATACGTGAACTTCTTTACTGCTTTTCTTTGTTCGCTTTTCTTTTTCCGCTCTCTTTTTTCATTTCTCTTTTTCTGCATTTCTTGTCTTTCTTCTTTTGCGTTTGAAAATGTTTAGATATGCCTGATCCACCTTCAGTTAGATATTTTAGGAATGTGGTGGAAGATCCTCTTTCCACTGCATCCTTAAAACCTATTTCGTTTTTTAATGGTGCTCCGACAATTTTTTTTTCCTATGATGAAATTGCTGAGCTTGTGGCTCCCCACAAACTTATGCTGGTTGGCAAGTTCTCTCGAACCAAGCCAAGTTTTGCTCTGATTAACACTTCATCCATCAGCTAAAACTTTCTGGAACGGTCTCGATCTGTTCTTTTGATTCCATTAGAATCTTCCTTAATTTTATTTTTCTTTAGACTATGCACATATGTTCTCTAAAGGCGCATATGATTCAAATGGTCATACCCTTAAGATTTGCAAATAGGATCCCAATATTGACATCAAATTGGATTCCCCTATGGCGCCGGTCTGGATCAATTTGCCAGGGCTTAGGTGTGACGGTCCGATGCCGGTTCGGTAGAAACTGTTCTGGCATTGGGTGACTACTCACCGCAGGATCATATCGAGCAATTTGAGAGAAAAAGAATATGCATATAAAAGTAAAAGATATTTTTCATTTATCAAATTTCTTATTACAAGATCCTTCATTGTACAAAACAAAAGAAACAAAATAAGCAATTCAGCGCCGTCGTCGATCCATTGAAAATTTGGGTTCTTGTTTAACCTCTTCCAAAAGCACCTGACCTGGTATTGTACAGAAAATAATACCGAAATTGGAATTCCCAGTAATTAGAGAATACTCTAAGTACAACAATACACAATAATAAATTACATTCTTAAAGATGCAATTAGCAGAGGTAAGATGGAAATAAAATGCATAATAGATAAGGCAAACATGCAAAATAAGCAAGTAATTTTCTGCAATAAGTATTTATCACAAAATAGAGGTTACTGATGTCATTTCCCAGTAACAACCCCAAATATTATTGATGTCATTTTCCAATAATAACCCCGAATGTTATTGATATCATTTTTCCAGCAACAACCCCGAATATTGCTGATGTCATTTTTCCAGCAACAACCTCGAATGTTACTAATGTTATTTTTCAGTAACAACCCTGAATGATATCGATGTCATTTTTCGATAACAACCCCGAATGATATTACGTTGGTTCCGGACAATTAACCAAGCTTCAAATGAATTTGGCTCAAAGTAAATACGTGAAGCATAGCAGTAATAGAAAAATTGCAAGATGTAACACAAGTCATATACTGGGTACCTTTGATCCTTAAGTTCAGAAGTTCAACAGCTCGAATGAGTGACAGTTCGCTCAATCTGCATTTGGGTTTGGATATTTTTAAGTTAGTTTTTTAATCAAATGATTTAGGAGTTTAATTCTTCATTTCTTACTTTTATTCCGTTCTTCTTCTGCTTTTGAAGTTCGATTGATTTAAGCTGCTATTAAAGCAGTTATAATTATTAAAGTATCTTAAGATTATGATCATAATACTGTATGAAGAAAAAGTCAGAATAAAAATGACTGAATTGGCAATTAGGAAATAATAGTCATTTATAACAATTGAATCATTCTCATTATTAATTAATGAGAATAATTTTATTGTGAATGACTAATTATAAATTTGATAGTTATAAAGAGAGTAACAAGATTTAGAGAAAACAAATGTGTTCTTCAATTTCCTCCTCTTACTTTAGAATTAGGATCGCCGGAAAACGAAGAGAGGCCAGAACGGGTTGGCCGAAAGCTTGCCGAGGTGGCAACGACAAGAGGCTGGTTGGCAGCGGCTACTGAGTGGTTTGGCGGCTTGATAGCTGGCTGTCGGAGGCTGCTGGAGGGAACTGCCGGGGGCTGCCGGAAGGAGACTGGAGCCACTGAGGAGGGGCTGGCCAGCTTTTGGAAGGAGATGGAGGCTGCTGGAAGGGCTGCCTGGCTGCAGAAAGGGAGGGAGCTGACTGAGAGGGGCTGAACGTTTGTGAAGAGGAGAGGGGGAGGGGAGGGTCTTCTTATAGAGGAGAGGGCTGGGGGGTTCGGCAGCAGGCTGGGGGAGTTCGGCTGAGGGGGCCGATTTTTGGTGCAGGCGGGCCCCTTCTGGCAGGCGGAACCTTTCGCCTGTAAGACAGAGCCTGCGATTCGCAGGGTGTCGAGGAGGGTCGGGCGAACAGGGGAAGGAAGGAGAGAAAAAAAAGAAAATAGAAAAAAAAAAACTTAAATTTAAATTTTTCGCATTTTTCTGTCGTTCGGCGTTCAAATACAACGAAACTTGGCACCGATGTGTTTTATGACATGATGAACACCCTTGCGCCGAAAATTTTCGATTTGGAGTAAAATTTTATTTTGTATTGATTTTTGAGATTTATAAATTTCAAAAATTCACCACGATAAATTCGGTGCTCAGAATTTGATGGAACTTCTCGAGCAGCCTTTAAATAATATACTTAACATAACGACAGTGAAAACGATAAATTCAGACACGTATTTCAATGTTCTTGATTTTTTTGAATTTAATAATTCAGAAAATAGAACCGGAGCTTCCGTTTTTCGGATTTTTTTCAAACTAGGGCACTTTGATATTTACAATTATTTCTATGTATTGGTAATTTTGTTTGCCCTAAATTGAAATTCACCGGGATTCTAATGTCAGTGTTAAAATTTGACCTAATTCGCAAAGTAATGACTTTGGGTTGTTACATTAGGCTTCAATTTATTTCTAAAGATGTTTTATTTAATATTGTTGCTGCTTTTGGTAAACCTCTACATTTAGATAGAAATACTTAGATTTTACGTAATCTGGCTGCGCCTAGAATCTTGGTAGAAGTTAACAGTGCTTCCATTTTACTTGACAAAATCTGGTTGGGTTATGTAGCTAAAGGCTACTTTCAGAATGTTATTTATGAAAACTTGCCTTCGTACTATAATATTTGTAGCTCCGTTGGTCATCTGCGGAAAACTGCTTATCCTTAACAAATGTGAATCACAATATAGTTTGTGATGCTGCTGAAATTTCGGTTCATGCTGCTGAAGTTTTCTTACTAGTTTTTTCTTCTGGAATCCATCAGCCTGTGGCTGTTATTCCTTGTTTGCCTATCAGGTTGCCTAATGAATTTGTTGAATCTGCTGATACTTTACCTATTTCCATAGAGAGCACAGTTGGAAATTCAGTGGTTTTATTTTCTGTCAATGTGAGCTCTATAAATGTGTAAGTTGAAAAAAATGGAAATTCTGTGGCTGAAAACATTGAGTCCAATACCCTTGGGGCTGATATTATGGTTGTTCTACCACTGTTTTGGGGAATAATGACACTGTCATACTTTCTTTAAATTCTGATTTGGATAATATTGAGAATGAGGATAATGCTGTTTCGTCTTTAAAGAGTTTGGAAATTGGTAATACGGTGGTGCTTGATTCTGTCCCTGTTTCTATTTTAGCTAACAAGAATGCTATATCTGTTGAAAATCCTATTGAAGGAATATTTGTTGATTGCAATAATATTATTTTTCCTACTATTGAAGCAATATCTACTAAATGCAATAACATTATTTTTCCTACTATTGAAGGAATATTTGTAGAGTTGCTTTCGATTGAAAGAGATATGTTAATTGCTGAATCTCCTTAAGAGCTTACGACTGCTGAAATAGCGACTAATTCTGAGACTGCTGAAATTTCGGCACCACTTATGAATAATTTTGCTACTGATAATGCTGTCTTGTCAGTTAATATTGTTGTTTTCTCAGGTGAGGCTGATCTTTGTGTGGAAGCCCCCCTATTGTTGCTAATTGTTTTATTGAAAGCCCATTTATAGAAACAAGTGACGCTCTTTTGGAGTTAAGGAATTCGACAACACCAAATCAAGCGAGTAACTCTGTATTGAATACTTTAACTGTTGATATTTCGAAGCTAATCAAAATTGACTCTGAAGAAAAGCTGGCTGAATGCTCTGGTAACTTGGCTCCAACTCTTAAAAATGTTGAGTCTGATTCCTCCAATTTATTGATTTATCAATTTCTTAGCACTCAAGTTGATCCCATCTTATCGGCCAATTTTTCTCTTGTCATCTCTCCTTCTAAATCTTGTTGGTGAGTTAAAGGAAAAAAGGGTTCTGGGGTTGATGACGCTTTGGCTATTGAAGCACCTTAGGGAAATTCTCTATCTTTAGGTGTTCCCTCTCCAACCAAAAATAAATTGCTTTCTCCCATTAACCGTTTCAGCCTACACTCAAATTTAGATGACAATGAACCTATTGGCCTCAAGTTTAACCAAATCAAAAAATCCTCCAAAAGATTAACTCGAGCTAATTCTAATAGTCAGAAGGTTCACTTCGGACCTTCTTATGTTAAACAATGAATGTCCTTTGTTGAAATATTCGGGGGTTAGGTAGCTTGTCCTCTAAAAATAGGCTAAAACATCTCATTAAAGATAATAAGATTGCCCTTGTGGCTATTTTTGAGCCTAAGTTAGCCAAAGATGCTTGTAATAAATCTCTTAAACACATCAAAATTGATAATTGCCTCTCCTCTAATGCTAACAAAATTTGAATCTACTTGTCTAATTTGTGGAATGTTGAAATCTTGAACTAATGTGATCAAGCTATTCACCTTAAAGTTTGGTACAATACTTTCACCTGTAATGCGACTTTTGTTCATGCTAATAACCTTCACTCTAACCATATTCTGCTTTGGGACTTTACTCAAATCGGTTTTTTCTCCCAACTTGACCTAGATGGTGGGGGAATTTTAATATTGTGTTAAATTCCAATGAATACAAAGGTTATGCGCACACCCATGATGCCTGCATTTTTTATTTTAACTCAGCTATCCTTGAGTGCGGGCTTGATGATTTTAACTATTAATGTGCGGCTTTTACTTAGTCTAATTGTCGCAAATTTGCTTGTCTTGATAGATTCCTTATGAATAATATTTGGTGTAACCATTTTCAAGCCACAAGGAATTTTTCCTTTAATTCTTCCACTTCGATCCTAAGCCGATCTTGCTCAACTCTAAAATTCACAATCAACGTGTTAACAGATCTTTTAGGCTCCAATTTTTTTGGCTTAACAGAGACGATTGTGCCAAGGTGGTCAAAAACTCCTGTGAAGATCATTGCTCTGTTTATGACCTCCCCAGACTCGTTGAAAAATTCAAACGTCTAAAAAAAAGCTTGTTGATTGGAACTACAGAGTTGTTGGGAATATTTTTTAAAAATGTTTTCAAATTAGAAACCTCTTTCTCCAATTTGGAAGCCATTTATGAAGATTCTCCTAATGAGCACAATAGAATTGCCTGCTCTCAAAGCCGAGTTGCCTTAATCCAAGCGCATAATAATATTGAAACTTTTTGAAAACTTAAGTGTAGTAGTCATTGGAATTTGGAGGGTGAGAAAAACTCTAAATTTTATCATATTTGGGTTAATAAACGGAGATTCATAAACAAAATTAATGTCATTAAAAATCCTGATGATGGCACTGAGATTTCTTCTGACTCGGGCATTCAACAGCCAACTATTGATTCTTCTCTACCTTATATATTCCTAATGAGTTTGTTTCCAAGTCCTTCACCATGTAGCCCCCTCCGCCCTCCATTTATTGTGATGATAATGCTAGTTTAAATGTTATACCTGATGACAAACAAATTTGGGAAGTGGTAAAATCCCTTAAACATAACACTTATCCTGGTTCTGATGATTTCTCGGGAGAGTTGTTTATAAAATTTTGGAATATCATTCAAAAGGATGTTTGTAATGGTGCAAAAGAGTTTTTTTGTAATGTCCCATTTCTTAAATTTTTTAGTCATTCTATGATCACCCTTATCCCTAAGGAGAAAGTTAGTAGTTGGTGGTCTCAGTTTCAACCTATGAGTCTTTGCTCTACAATTAACAAAATTACTTCTAAAATTTTGGCTAATAGATTGAAACTTCTCCATAAAAATCTGGTTTAATTCCGGGTAGGCAAATTCAAGACAACATCCTTGCAACTCAAGAAATGTTTCACAATCTCAATAACAAACGTCGTGGTCATAATCTTATCCTCAAGCTTGATTTTGAAAAGGCCTTTCATAAGCTTGATTGAAACTTTCTCCTTAGAATGCTTGTTGCCTATGTTTTAACGACTCTTTCATTAGTAAGATTAAAAACTCTGTTGCTAATGTGTGGTTCTCTATCTTGATCAATGGTGCTCCTTGTGGCTTCTTCAACTCTTCTAGAGGGTTAAGACAAGGAGATCCTCTTTCTCCCATCTTTTTCAATCTTGCCATAAACTTTTGGTCTCATACCTTAACACTGCTTTTACAAAAGACAAAGGGCTTTATTTTAATCTTGGTGGCAAACTCTTGGTCTCTCACTTTATATTTTTTTCATATGGTGAGAAGCGCAATATCAAAAAAATTAAAATCCTCCTTCAAAATTTTGAATCCAATACAAGCTTAAAAATCAATTCTGCAAAATTGGAATTTTACACTAATTCTAAAGCCTCTGCTAATGTGAAAAATTTTATTATTGATACTCTAGGTTTTAAAGTGGGCAACTTCCCTTGTAATTATCTGGGTATCTCTATCTTTAGGGGTCTTAAAGAAGAAAAGTAATTTTAATAACTTGATTGATATTATTTTTAAAAGAATCAGAGGTTGGGAGCACATATTTCTTTCCCAAGGATGAAGGCTCACACTTATTAAGTATATCCTCAACACCATTCCTCCTTATTGCTTGGAAGTTTGCTCCCCTACTAATCATACTCTTTATAAGATTAAGTCCATCTTGAACAAATTTTAATGGGTCCATCCGAACGGGTTCAAATTGATTTGAACTAGTTGGGATAATATTACTTTCCCATACAATGAAGGTCGGCTTGGCTTAAGATCCTTGGATTCTATCTTGATGGCTTTTTCCCTCAAACCTTGGTGGAAATTTAGGACTTCTAACTCCATTTGACTTTTCTATTTTAAAAGCTAAGATAAGTATTGTGTTGCTTCGCACTCGGTCCGTGTCCACCATAAAATCACCAACTCTTCAACATGGAAGAGAATGCTCAATATTCGTGATTCCATGGAATCTCTAATCGTGTTTGATCAAATCAATGCTAATTTCTTTTTCTGGTATGATAATTGGAGTAATCTTGGCCATCTTAATGTGCTTTCCAATCCTATTATCCCTAATCTCTTATTAGGCAACTATTTTACTGATGATTTGACTTGGAATACTAATCTTATTACTATTATCACTAAACCATTCATTCATACCAAAATTCTTTCCACTGATAGTCATGCTATTTCGTCTCTTGTCGTGAACAATAAATTCAATCTCAATCTTGCCTGACAGACTGTAAGAAGTCACTGGTTATCTCTTCTTAGGCTTTGGTTCTGGCATAGAAACTTTCCAATGCTTATTAGTCTGTTTCTTTGGAGGTGACACAACGCTTATTAGTCTGATTGTTAGGCTAGGGTTCTATATCATTTCTTAATGCCATTGTTGTACTTTCTCTAATGTTGATTTTGAAAGTATTGATCATCTGTTTGTTAATAATCAGCTCTGTTATAATTTGTGGAAGTCTATTAATCTTGATACTCAAAACCATAACCTTCTTGTTGGTATTAGGAATATTTTGGATCGGTGGGATTGCTTTTTCTCTAAAAAAAGCTCCATGTGGGAAATCTTCAGGCTTTATTCTTTAGAATATTTGGAATGCCGGAAATAAAGCTAAGTACCATGATATTACTTTAATCCCAAGTCCATCCTCAGGAGGTCCTTCCAGGATATTGATCAAACCCTGAAAGCCTTCCCTCCTAAATCCTTTAAATGAACTTCGATCAACAAAGATTTGGTTGCAGATCTCATTACAGCCTTCGTTTAGTGCTGTTTTCTGTTTTGTTTGCTGGTGTTTGTGTTTTTCCTTTGGCTGGTGGTTTCGGCTCCTGTTCAGTAATTTTGTGGCTGTTTGGGCTGTGTGGCTGCTGTTTGGCTGCTGGTTGTCGCTGGTTGACTGTAGGTTTTTGGCTGCTGGTTACTTCTATTGACGGCTTCTGGCTAGCATTGGATATCGGTTTGATTGCAGTTCTGGCACTATCTGTATTGTTCTTCAGGCAGGTTCTTTTTCTAGTCTTGCAGGTGGTTCTCTTTGGGTTGGTTCTTGAGTGCAGGTGGGCAGCTGATCCTTTTGTTGAGCTTCAGCTTACTTTGGTTTGTTTTGCATTTCTTCTTTTTGTCTGTTAATCTTTTTATTTACTTTTTGATTTTGATAGTTGAGACTTCTTAGGTTATACCATGGGACCCAAATTTTTAGGGCTGTTTTTAGATTTGTGACATCACAGCCCCATTATGTATCTTTTTGTTTAATAAATAAAATTTGCCAGGACAACCTTTATAATATATATATATATATATATATATGTACTTATGTAATTACAAATGCAATGAACTTGTCAATTTCCTTTGCTTAAATAGATCTTTCCACTCTCCACACGACCATCATCCTTGCTGCACGCCTCTTGCCAAAGTGCTTTGGATGGTTGGATTCATTCCAATTTAAAGCAATGCTAATCAAACCCGCCTGAATTGGAAAAAATGTTTAAAATGTTAAATTGCTTCGACCAACACACTAAGGAATTATTTATTTATGGATTTGTCTGGCTATAAATCTTAATCTAAATTAAATCAGTCAAGTCCGCTAAATTATCTAAAGCTGATTAGTGGTTAAAAAATGAAGTTTTAAGCTAAAAATACCATTTGGTTCGCATACTAACTTAAGTATGATGTAACTATTATCACAAATTTTCATGCATTGAATCTGTCTTAATTTTTTTATTATTTGAATGAAAATTTGGGTGAACTGAATATGTCTGCTAAGTAGATCCTTCAAACGATTATTTAACTGATCACATAGCAATGATGAACACCTCTGAACTTGTATTGGTTATGTTTCATGCTATTGAACTTTTCTGTTAGAGAGATCAAGTAACTTATTTCATTAATGTGTTGTTTTAAACTTTAAGTGCAAGTATATGATTCATTTTACCTTATTTTTCTCAGTTTATTTGGTTCGAACAGCACACTAAGGAGCTGTTTAGTTATGGCTTTGTCTGGCTTTAAAATCTTAATCTAAACTAAATCAGTCAAGTCTGCTAAACTATCTAAAGCTGATAAGTGGATAAAAAAATGAATTTTGAAGCTAAACATACCATTTGGTTCGCATTCTATTTAAGTACGGTGTAACTATTAACAAATTTTCATGCATGTAATGTTTTAACTTTTTTATTATTTGAATGAAAATTTGGGTGAACTGGATATATCTGCTAAGTAGACCCTTCAAACGATTATATGACTGTTCACATAGCAATGATGAACACCTATGAACTTGTATTGGTTATGTTTCATGTTATTGAACTATTTTGTTAGAGCGATCAAGTAACTTGTTTCATTAACGTGTTGTTTTAAAGTTTAAGTGCAAGTATATGATTCATTTTACCTTATTTTTCTCAGTATATTTGGTTTGAATGAAGTAACCCATAGCTTTTAGTTAGATTTCGCAAGAATTATGGCCTAATAATTTTATCGTTTGACTCCGATAGCTTGGGAGTTACTCATGAGGGGAGCTTCCAATGTGGGTAAAAAATCTGCTACGTGGACTAAACTTTTCAATTACGAACATACGAGCCAAAATAACAGATTTAGTATCCAAAATAAATGGCAGAGTCAACCATTCTTCATTAATTTCAATAAGAAGAGCAATAATGTTATCTTACAAAAGTCAATAAAGAACATCTAGAGCACAGTTAAACGAAATTATAATTGAGCAACACGTCACTACAAATAATTAGGAAAACCCAATACAAGATACCAATTTAGAGGTGTTGTGATGCTATGCGCTGGCCAAGTTGGCCATCAATAAATAACATTAAATTTTCCTTTGCTTTTGAATACTGATATAAGTATCATGTAACTATTATCACTAGTCTTCATGCTTGTAATCAATTATAATTTTATCGTTTAAATAAAAATTTGGGTGAGAGAGATAAGCCTACCAAGTAGCTTCTTCGAATGATTTCTTGACTGATTACATAGCAATGTTCAACACTTTTGAACTCCTATTGAATTATTTTGTTGGAACGATTAAGTAATTTTTTTCATTTAATGTATTGATTTAAACTTCAACTTCAAGCTTATGATTTGTTTTACCTTATTGTGCTCTATATATTTGGTTTGAATGAAGTAACCCTTAGCTATTAATTAGATTCCCCAAGAATTATGGCTTAATATTGTTTGTATGGTTCGGCTCGAATAGCTTGGGAGTTGCTTATGAGGGGAGCTTCCGATGTGGGTAAAAAGTCTACAACAAGGACTAACTTTCACAATTATAAATGCAAGAGCAGATGTGTTTTTGAGCTGATGGTGAAGCTTGAAGCATGTAGACATATCATGACCAATAGTGAGACACTAGGAGCAATAGCCTGGCTTGTTTTTAAAGATATATTCTTGAAAATATCTTTTCTTTTCACCCCCAATTCAAATTTCAGATTCTAATTCTTCGGTTAGGTCATTCTCAACCAAAACTCGAGCGATCAAAGGGCTCATAAGATTAGCTGTAGCATAATCAACCTTGAGAGGCTTGCCAAAGTAGGACCCCAATACAAATAATATAGAATATGAAATTAAGTGAACCTTTAATAGGAGAAAGTTAATCCATACAGACACAACTAGAGATTCATTTCTTGGATCAAAATCAGGGATCCATTTTAGGAATTTCATAAGACAATTGTCAATGAAGTAGAAACCTCTTGCAAAAATTTGTGTGTAACTTCTTCATTTGAAAGCTTAATCAACACATGACGGTAATCAATTAATACCGTATTGAATTCTCCGTATAAACCAAAGTTATTGCTAAATGTTCGAATGACCATCATCGTAGGTTTACCATTCGGAAATTTTCTAATTAATGCGAACTCGAACGGTTTAGCAAGGATTTTGATTTTTTCATCGGATAAGAGAAGTTTCGGTTCACCTTGCAGCGTCACTACCGATTTAATTCCAACCAATCCACACATTGAGGAAGAGGATGCCAAAGCATCCCAGAAGGACTTTGGAATTGATCTGCTCCCAACATTGCGATTGCGGATTTTAGGAAATAAAAACTGGACGGCTTTTGACCCCACTATGCTGCAGCCAGAACTTTGATATAAACAGAGGAAGCACGAACCTTTGACGTAGACAGAGGAAGCAGACCTTTTAGCGTAACCCTACTGCACAATCTGTTGACGTAGACAGAGGAAGTTGACACAAAGGTCACATAGATAGAGGAAGCGTAGCACCCGACAAAGAAAGGGCAAACAATGGAGACACACGAAGGTCACGTGAACTCGATGACAGCACTGCACCGAACAGAGAGACGACGAAGCCGTCTGATGCACACTACATTGCCAATGTCAAGAGCGTAACCCTACCACACGTTTGTTTATATATATATATATATATTCCATTTTATAAATCCATGATCTTATATTTTAAAACCACGAGTAAGATCTCGGCCGTCAAATCAATTGAGCAAATTCGATGATGAATAGCTATTTGAAACCGTGGAGAATTTAGAAGTCATTGGATTTAAATACTGGCGAGATCAATCGACAGAGAAATTATCAACTGTTCATTGTTACGCCCTACACGACCGGACTTGTAGAGCTCGATTCTACAGGACCATCCTCCTCGTGAGCTTGTATGCGAGATGCTCTAACCCAAAATTTTTAGGGCTTTTGAATTGGCTTAATTAATCTAGCTTAGTTTGATTCAAATTGAATCATAAACCTTAACGAACTGTTTTTAGTTTCTAAATAGCTCTCTAATTATCTGAGTTAGCATATTTTATTATTTAATCGCGAGGAAATTCATTGAGATTTGTACTAGTCTTTCGGCCATTAGAAGAATTTCTGATTTCTACACATTCATATGATTCTAGCTACTCTATCGAACCTATTTTGGATTTGCATTTGTGATTTGTTTCACAAAGGCTCAACCTATTTTTGAATCGAACAATGGTCTTGCACTCGAGCTTCCATGCCTGTTTCCAAAGGTAATTTGGGTATCATTGTACTTCCTGAAGCCTCTCCGACATTGTAGGAGAGGAATACATCGCGGAGGCACTTGGGATTAGGAGATGTCGGACCCTTTTGAACTACTGAGCACCAAGCAATTTGAGGGTCGTTGCAACGATGCTGAATATCAGGAGATGCATGATGCTTAAGGAGGTGAATAAGAGCTTATTTGCAATTATCTTCAAAAGTTGTTGATCTAGTTTGTCGAGTTGAAGCTGGTTCGGGGTGATCAAATAATGAAGTTGAGGTGCCTAGGACACTTGTATTTGGACAGGCCAGGTCAAATCATTTAACTTGGAAAATCAAGAGATGATTCAAGGTAAAGGGCAATATTTTTCATTTGGTTGGGTACGTATCTCTCAAGAGTTAATTTCTAACCTATTGATGTTTGTTGAGTGTGATGAACTTTATTATAATAAAGTATCATAATTATGATAAATTTATTCTTAATTTACATTTATAGAGTTGCCACATTCTTTTATAAGTTGTAGATACATTTAATTTAAAAATATTAAATTTTGGATTAAAATTTGTGTATCATTATAAAGATATTTTAATTTTTTATATTT
The DNA here is from genome assembly GCA_016760335.1 of Gastrodia elata. Taxonomy (NCBI): domain Eukaryota; kingdom Viridiplantae; phylum Streptophyta; class Magnoliopsida; order Asparagales; family Orchidaceae; genus Gastrodia; species Gastrodia elata. The sequence goes on along the minus strand of CM028676.1, from coordinate 26,207,668 downwards.
TTGGTCTTTTTTGAAAATTTTTCAGAATGTGAATATTTTATTATAAATTTCCAAAAATTTTGAACTTTAAAAGTAAAATAAGATTAATTATTTATCAAATTTTTAAATTATCTAAATTTCATATCCCTTGCATTTTTTTTCTCAATATAAGCTATTCTTGAAAAATTTTAGTATCCTTTAATTTTCTAATGATGGTGTAGCAAGCGAAGACTGATGAATTTTGTGAAGATGGAGGAATATGTGAAGAGGGGGAAGTAATGATACCGAAGATGGAGAAGAAAATTAATGTATATATCAATGTGGGTGGACTGTTTATTCTTTGCACAAAAAATATTTTGAAATGATTTTGTTTGATCTAGGTGTATATTGATTTAAAATACACTTTATTTTTTAATTAGGGCAATTAATGGTACTTATATGAATATGTGATTAGCCAAATGATACATAAAGATTGACTCTATATTAATTTCTCTTAGAGATCACCCACTAGAATTATAAATCACATTGCTTATTCTTAATAGTTTTTGCTATTGACTATATACAAGTTTTTATAATCAATCTAATGTTTAATATTGAAATTTGCTTAAAACAAGAATAATTTTTCAAAGTTGAATTATTTCATTAATAAACTTTTGAGAATATTATGTGGATTTTGTATGGTCAGGCTGTTGGCTTTCTATACCATGGTAAGTATTATTGGGAAATTTGTATATATATCCTTTGTAGTCTTGACATTGACCCTTGTAGTGATATAAGAGATTGCTTTGCTTCCCAGAGGATGGTAGCAAACTTATAAATAAAGTAAAAAATGTGAACATTTACGGATTATAATTTTTTTGTTTCTTATCACTTTGTAGAGGTCTAGGTGTATCCTTATATGGGGTGGTGAACTATTAATTGGTTGCAAACTACATTGATTGGGCATAATAATTTCCTCTAATTATTCCATAAATAATACTAAAGTTGTTTAAATATTGTTTTCTTCTTACATACTTATTCAACAGAATACACATGTAAATCCACAAATGTTCTTAATTTTTAGTTATTTTAAATCAACTTATTAATTTAAATTTACCTACTAAGCATATCATGTTAATTGATATTCAAATCCCATTCATGTGACAATTTAGTAGTAGAGTAATAATCTCTAGGTTGCATCAGAAATATCTAGAAGATTGGTAAGTTGACAAGATTGCATTTTAACGATTGTGTTTAAGAAAAATTTTCATTTTCCATAATGTATTAAAGCTTGGAAACTAAGTCTCTGCACTTGTAAATATTTATTATTAAAGAAGTAAAATATGTGATTTTTTTATTGTTTGCTGTATTCTTAATTCTCTAATCCGACCCTCGAACACCACAACCACACAAAGAGTTCTCTGCAGTCTCTCGCAGAGGGTGGATGAGAATGATCAAAAGGAAGAAGGGGGAGTCTCCTCGAAGGGTAAAGAGAGAGTCCCAATTTTAAAGAGGATTAAGGGAATTGTGATTAGGGTGGATTGGTGTGCTTTGGCAAAGTCTGCCCTCAAGACGATTAGCGAATGAGAGAGGAGTGCACTGAGGCCTCAGAAAAGGTAAGGATTATGGTCACAAAAGTGGATCAGTTGTTGAGCGATGAAAACTTTGAATTCTTAACTATTGGGTGTTTGATTGGTTTCAAATAGTATTAACAATGATGATAGTGGTGGTGTGCTCATGTATCGCCATTTGTCAATGAAGACGACCACATTAGCGGAGTTTATCTCTTATGGTGAGGAAGAAAGTGAAGGGGCATTTCACTGAGAAAGGGTGATGATAGATCAAATGCTAGGGTTATCTTGGTGTTGCCATTAGCTTTATTTGGAAGGGGAGGGTGGATTGATGTTTCGTGGAATCCTTTAAAATAGCTTTGAAACGAAGATCACCATGATCGGGCTCACATGAGGAATCTTGTAATCCTGGAGAAAGTGGCTACCTTGGAGTGGGAGCAGATAATGCATTGATGATGGTAGCCTCCATGTGCCCTCTTTGTCGATGAACTAGTACGCGATTGGCAACCTAAGACGCTTATTAAAAATTATGGAATTGTATCTTCGATCAATAAGCCTGCCTCCAGAATTTGGGAGGACTTAGCAGAAGAGGGTGAGCTGTCCCACATGAGGGTTGAAATTGAGTCAACAAGGGTTCAAGTCATAGAGATAGACTCTCAAAGGGCATTGGCAGAGTGGCAAAGGAGGGCTGTTGAGTAGCAGAGTTGGGGTCGCACCTACTGACTCAACAAACTGATGGCGCAAAGTTGAAGAATGACGATTACGCGCGCGTAAGCGGCCGTTCAACTTTAGGAAGTCGTTTGGTGGGTTAAATGAAGTCGGAATTGGATGAAACTTTTGGAGGATGTTTATGGGGATGTTAGAGATCGAACGAACATTTTTATAGAATATTTGGTGCCTACTGAGGGGGTTATAGGTAGTGAAGTGTGAGGGCATTGGGGCTTGCGCAGGTTTTGTTGAAGGGGTGCTTGATGGGTGAAACGAAAGCGTATTTTGGCGAAAAAAAATGGAGATTAAAGATGGTAGCTTGAACAACAATAAAATAAAAAAATAGTAAAAAAAAGATAGGTCTTATAAGATTATGCACACCTTGATTCCTTCAAGAGTATACACACACTGAAGCCTACCGATTATGCACACTAATGGAGTTTCAGTTATCTACACCAAAATAGGAGCTCTCAAGCTAAACTTCTGTAAGAAAATTCATTCAATTGAGTGTTGATACAAGAGATTTGAAGCCTTATTTAGTCACAAAAGGCATTCCAAATTATAATAAAATTCATAAATCAATAAAATCCAAATCTCTCATGAAGGACTAAGATATCTTTTACACGAAAGACTAAGTAATCCTTACCACCCTCATGAGTCGCATGTCATTTGACCAAATTTGTATTCACGAAAAAAATTAAAATAAAATATAATGTAAATAAAATGAAACATTATCACATCCTCAAGTCTTTAGACTTCGAGCATATGCTCGTGTCATCACACGCTCTCGTGTAGGCCTATGCGCTGCATCAAACTCTCCATCACAAGAACTCTGCTTCGCAGAGTTGAAGTTGAGATAATCATCAAGTAGGTTGGGGTTGAGCTTCTGTAACTCCTTGTGTGTCAATGAAGTATCTTCAAATGGTGGTCTGTCCTTCCGTCAAACTAGGAATCGGTGCTCAGACTTCTCGCTTGCAACAACCACATAAGAAATAATAAATCTCAAAAAAGGAAGGATATCGAGTTTCCGTAACGATTTATCATTTTGCCCTTCTAAAAGAGTACATGCACTTTCTTGTAAAAGCTCATTTGGATATGGAATTAAATCTTCAATATTAAAAGTAGGACATAAACATATCAGAAGACAAACCAATCAAGTAAGCATTCTGCCCAATTTTGTAAGAACCTTAAAAGTTTTTGCCGCTCTAGCATGTAATTTCTTTGTATTTTGTTGTGGAGAACCTTTCAGGGCGAATGCGGACGAGCACATAATCACATTTATTAAAACTCCTACTAGATCTACTTATGTTATCTTTTGATGCATAATTTTCATTAGATTTCTTAATTTTGATTTTAACGTCGTGATGAAATTTATGAAAACCCTTAGCAAATGTAATTATAGCATCCGAATATGCATGGCTAGGCAAACTAATTTGGTCGGCTGGTTTCCTAGGATTATACTCAAACAATTTTAAATGGTATTTTCTTAGTAGTTCTTGAAACAGTGCTATTGTGGGCAAATTCTGTTGTAGGAAGGTGGAGATCCCTAGTGGCTAAGTTTACACCAACTAGGCTTCTTAACAAATTCCATGAGGTTTTATTAATAATTTCAGTTTAATCGCCATTCTGTGGGTGGAAGGCTGAAGAGAACTTAAGTGTAGTGCTTAGTAGCCGCTATATGGTTTTCCAAAAATATGACACAAACTTTATATCCCTGTTCGTAACTATAGTGCTTGGTAATCCGTGAAGATTAACTACTTCCCTGAAGAAGAGTTTTGCTATATGAGATGCATCATTTGTTTTCGAACATGGTATGAAGTGATCCATTTTAGAGAATCTATCGACGACTACATAAACACTATCATGTTGTCGTGGGGTTTTGGGAAGTCCTAACACAAAGTCCATTGATAAATCTTCTCATGATCGGTACGGTATAAGCAAGGCAATATATTTTTCAGACCTTTGTTTTTGAGCTTTAACCTTCTTACAAATTAAGCATTAAGAGACAAGCTTGCTCACATCTCTCTTCAATAAAGGCCAATAAAATTTTGTCTCCACCAGATGGATAGTCTTATCTCTCTCTAGGTGACCTACATACCACGAGAATGTAACTCTTGAATGGAGTGCAAAGTAGTGGCCCACAAAAAAGATATCCATCAACAATATGGTACTCAAAGTGGGACAACAATACACCCTCTACAGGCTCAGTATAAATACTATGAAAGTCGGGGCAGCTACCAGGAATTTGACTCGTGAATGATAAAACCATCAAAGCTACTCTAGATAATGCATCATTAGGTTTGTTTTCAGCTACGGGTTTATGCTTCAAAACAAAAGTGTAATCTTTTAAGAATTCTACCACTTAGCACATCTATAGTTAAGCTTCTTTTGCATGTTTATAAACTTAAGCGCATGGTGGTCTGTGTGGAGGGTGGATTCATGATGTAATAAGTAATGCCTCCAATGCTTAAGCGATTGGACAATTGCATAAAACTCACGATCATAAGTAGAGTAGTGCTGTTTTGCTTCATTCAACTTCTCACTAAAGTATGCAACCGGATGGTTGTCCTGAGATAGGACTCCCCCAATCCCAATACCAGAAGAATCACATGCAGCTTTAAATACTTTGGAAAAGACAGGTAATCTAAGAACTAGAGTGGTGGTCATAGATTTCTTGATTTGGCAAAATGCCCTTTTTGCCCTTGGGGACCACACAAACTTCTCATTTTTAAGAATGTTTGTGACAGGAGCCATTATAGAACTAAAATTCCTAACAAATTATCTATAAAATGTGGCTAGACCATGAAAATTTTTGATGTCATGAAAGTTCTTTGGGATTGGCCATAGCTTGAATTTGGAAAGATCTGGCTTTACACCCATGGAAGAAAGAATAAATCCTATGAATGCCACATCGGTCTGGATAAATAGACACTTCTTGTTCAAAAAAGCTTTTCCTTCCTAAGCTTTTCTAATATCAATCACACCCGACTCAAATATTGTCTTTCATCTATACTAAAGGTTTAAATATTATCAAAGTATACTATCAAAAAATTTCCTAAAAATGGCTGTAACACAGTATTCATTAACTGCATAAAAGTGTTGGGTGCGTTGGATAAACCAGAGGGCATCACCAGCCATTCGTACAGTCCTTTAGATGTCTTAAATGCAGTTTTCCATTTATCTCCTGGTTGTATCCATATTAGGTGATAACCATTCTAAGATCAATCTTTGAGAACAAATGGGAGTTGGCTCTAGATCTAGCATATCATCAAGCCCAGGGATGGGAAACCTATACTTTGATTCTACCTAAAAGATTTTTCTCATCTTGTTCTCTTTCATGTGTACCTAATCTTGTAGGTGGATCTCTTCTCGGTCTTCCTAAACCTCGCTGTCTTCTCCTCGGATGCAAAATAAATCATCTTCCCTAGGAACCCTACCTCTAATCTCATAAGGATATTCATTTTTAGCTGGTGGCGAAAGATCATATGGCAGCTTGTGCCTATTTTAATGTACGGGGATCAGGTTGTGGTGATCGTTGGTCATTCATCCTATTCATTGTTTCTAAAATTTGCTTAAGTTGATCTTGCATCACAGCTATGGATGCCTCCAAATTCTCAACTCGATGATTCATCCCATTCTTATTTGGATCTTGGATATTAGTCATGCTGCCTTTAAGTTTGCTAAAATTTTAGTAAATATGCAACACAAATTAGAATGCCAAATGTCTTGAAAAAATAAATTAATGAAATCAATGAGTAAACATTGGCTAGCAACTAGAAATAATCTCAAATTCAGTTTAAATGTAGCTTCTTCACACTATAGGATAGCTATTTAGTAGCACAAGCTCACGAGCGGTCACTCAAGAGTTTAGTAGGTTGTGAGGTCAAATGGTCGGCTATTGTATCGTGGAGCTCACTACAAATAGGCAAGAACACAAGCTTGCACAAAACTTGCAATTGATATGTAAATTTTCTTGAAAGCAATATTGTGAGTAAATTTCATACTCTAAAAAGCTTTAAATACAAGAAAATTGCAGGATTTACCTCTCGTAAGTGCAAACTTGTCACCACTGACGTGTCGAAACTTTTTGCCCTTTGTTTTTTTTTTCCTCAATTGATTGCTAAGTTTATGTTTGGTTGCTACTAAAGTGTACTTCCGGATCTCAGTTTTCAACGGTGTAAACAACTATGAAATTGGAGCTTGGACGGTGAAGAGCGTCAGAAGTCGGCATGATGAAGTCGTGCACTTGCGTGCAGGTGCCGAAAAATAATTTCTTCACTAATTTTTTTTTGTAGCAATGAAAATAATAATAGTAATAATAATAATAATAATGTTAATAATAATAACATAAACTCTTTTTTCTCTCTCTATTTTTTTTTTTGGTAATAAAAGGCAAGGAAATTAAAATAAAGCATGAGTAATATGAAAAATGCATTTTGTTTTATTTTTTATTTTTTCCAGAAGTGCATACATCTAGGAAGGACAATCCCATATGGCAGGTGAGTTGATGAATAAGAATTGTATAATCCCAACGTTGTCAAAGAAGTTCTACGAGTTCAGAAACCCAAGTAACAAGCTGAATAAAGAGTCAAGTTGGGCACCTTCTTAGATAATTGTTTCATGTATGAAAATATCGTAACTGAAATTCTTGCACACATTTAGAGTTGTGTAAATATGTATTATTTTTATATTTGACTAATAATTATATTTTACATTTTTTGCTGTCTTGTCTTCTAGTTTTAACCTTTTTCTTTTTAATATTTTTTGGCTAGCTGTTTGCGTGGCCGCGTCTAGCTAGTACAAGGTACTTAAGATTTACTCAATTCAAGTATGTATGACTAAGAAAAAAGTTTTGTACATTTTATGTTGAGCTTACTGATGCATTCAGGCTATCTCTTCGAGGAATTTCTCGTTCCTTATCCTTTAGGTTTCATATCATCAGCTAGGCTTAGTTCTTGGAGTGTTTTCAAGCGATCACTTGATTTGGGGGATGAATTGACTCACACAGTGAGGCTTTTCAATCCTTTTTATAGACTTCTATAGAAGAGAAATTAATTTATTAAAATTATAAAATGTTTTGTGTCTGTTCAAATCCGAGCACTTACAAAAGTTCGTAACTGACAAAAACGACAATAGGAAGTTGATACAAAAAGGTCGGGTGAAGGTGCTCTCCTCCCCCCTCGTTGCCAGTGCATGTGGAGATCTTTCTAGAGTCCCAGAGCAGCACCATTTTTGCGTGTGCAATGACTGGTTTAGGTTTGTGCATTCTCACTTCTGCCCATCTTAAGCATGTTTTTCCTTAAAATACTATTTATTATGTTTTATACATTATTTCTAGCCTTTACAAACTTGTCAAGGGTGTTTTTTTGTTTTTTTGGTTGAAGGGTAACTACTCGTAGGAATTTATTTCCTTGTAAAGTTCTTAATTCCATTTCTAAATAAACATTGTTCCATACATTGGAGAATATATGGCTATAATATTCTGTTATACCTCAAGAAAATGTTACTATGAATTCTATCAAAAGCTGGACACGGTTATTGCTTTTTCTTGAGGATCATTTTCCTTAGTTTTAAAATAAGAAAATAGTTGACTTATTTGTTAGAGCATATTTGCTACGGAATAATTCTGTTACTTTATAACTCTTATGCAGTGTGATTCTTTCCATCCTAGGACCAAATATGCCATTGCCTTCTGATATTGATCTTTTTAAATGTTCAACTGCTAAAGTTGCTGAGTCAGGCATTTCTATTCCCTCAAATGCATCTATCTCTAAATTGAGTACTTCTAGTGATGTAGATGGAAAAATTGATGGAATTAATAATGTCGTTAAATTTGATGTTCTTGAAGAAGCTGGTCTTCTATTTGCTCCGCAAGATTTGAAAAATACACTGTTTACAAATTTTGCTGACCATTGTATGGGAGATATTCCTGGAAGATGTTGTGAACCAACTAATGGTGGTAATGAAGATAAAAAGAAGACAACTTGGATATTGATGAACCACTTTCAGTTGGATAGCAGTTTATTCAGTGATTATTTCAATTTGAAATTGAATTATTTAAAATTAACAAACCTCCATGAATGTGAACTCAGAGCTGCTGCGTTTCAACAGCTAGCGCTAGGTTTATCTTCTCAGTGTGATATTACTGCAGAAGGCTATGATGCAGCAGTTGATGCATTTATCTTAGCTGCCGAATGTTTCATCAATCCTTTCTTTATGATATCTTTCACACCCAATTCTAAGCTTTCTAAACACCTGAAACTTGTTAAATCTATGATTAATCAAAGCAGCAGCATAATGGAACTTAAAAAGGATTTTCTGAAAACGGTAGCTGAATTGGAGATTATTTCTCATCTTGAAAGAAAGAGAGACAAAATTGTTCTTGAGATCCTAATTCAGGCTGCTAAAGTGAACAGGGAATCTAGATTAGGACACTCAAAATCATGTTCAGGTGATATTGAGCACAGCAAGCAGAGCATAAACACACTTCCCCATGATACTAAGGATATTGATGCAGTTACATTGCTTCGGCAGAATCAAAATTTGTTATTTGAGTTTGTAATTCAGCAATTGCAAAGGGAGCATCATTTGTCACATGAAGTTCTCCTGCAGGCTTTATTATTTCTTTTGCAATCTGCTACTGAACTTTTGTGCCCTCCTGAGTTTATTATTGACATAATACTGTTATCAGCTGAGAGCCTTAGTATGCTTCTTATGTCTCAGTATAATAAACTTGAAAAAGGAATTACACAGTTTGATTTGGAAAAGTTGCATGGGTTGCAGAGGTTCTGGTTACTTCTTGAAAGAATTGTCGAAGCATCTTCTGGCAGTGATGTAAAATCTGGAAGAGCTTCATATGGATTCCAATGTTATAGCTTAATTCCTCTTTCATCATGGATAAACAAGATATCAAAGTTTTCAAATGCTAGTCCCATTGCTCGTTTCCTTGGGTGGATGGCTGTGTCCCGTTATGCAGAACAATATCATAAGGAACGCTTGTTCTTTGCATCGGATCTCTCACAACTTACGTTGCTACTAACTATTTTTGCTGATGAACTCACATTTGTGGATAATTCATTACAGCTGAAAGTAGAAGAAGAAATAAGTTTCAAGCAAGCTGATACCTTTGCACAACTTGAGAGGGAGTCCTCTCATTCATATGCTTCTGACCAAGATGATTCTTTTCATATTCTTTATCCTTCCATGCATAAATTTTTTCCAAATATGAGAAGGAAATTTAGAACTTTTGGTGAGACAATCCTGGAGGCTATTGGCTTACAATTAAAATGTCTTCCCTCCAATTCCGTTCCAGAAATACTTCGTTGGTTTTCTGATTTATGCATGTGCCCATATGTTGAAGCCATGAAAATTCGAGATCTTGCTTCTTTAAGTTCATTTGATTGTTTAAGAGGATATACTGCTACAAATGCTAAAGTGATAGTCCTATACATTTTAGAATCCCTTGTTACTGTGCATATAGAATCAATGCTTCCTGAGATGGCTAGGGTGGCACAAATATTGATATCACTATGCAAAACATCATATTGTGATGTAGCATTTATGGAGTCTGTACTGCATCTGTTAAAGCCTTTCATCTCTTTCTTTCTGAAGAAGGCAACATTGAATGAAAAACTGTTGGCTGATGCATTGCCCTGCGAAGATTTTGAGTTAAATTTTTATGCACTATTTGATAGCATCAAGCACAAGAGAGAACTGCAGAACAGTTCTGGGGTAAATAGATTTCAAGGATCCTTGATGATCTTTATTTTGGGCGATCTCTTTCTTGATTTGTCTTTAAAGAGAAAGATTGATATTTTGGAGTCATTGTGCTTGTGGACTGGCTTTACTTCATCAGAGCTGACCTCTTCTTTCCCTAATTATCTTTGTGCATTCAAGAAGATCTTTGATAGTTGTGAAATGCTATTGGAAGGACAACTAAAATGCTTTGACTTCATAATACCCAGTAAGGAGCAAGAAGTAATGGTAAGCCTTATTGACAAAACAAAATTATCTCATGATTTTTCTGGGTATGGAGATCAGAGACATACAACCAAGCCTGCAAAGGATTTTATTAGTAGTGAGTCATTTATAGATGTCCCAGATCGAGAACCTTATCTTTTTTCCATTGAAGAAATGAAAGAATGCTCAGAAGTATTGGAAAGGCTAATTCTGAAGCTTATTCCTGAAATAGAGAAGTGCTGGAAACTACATTCTAAATTTGTAAACGAACTCACCTTGAAGATAGCACGATGCTTTTTGTTTTCTAGATGCTTGAAATTTATTGGTCTATCAGGTTCTGTAATTAGTTCTAGTAATGATGGAACCACACCCTATGCTAGTCCTCGTGACCTTCCATACATTTGGGACAATAGTCTGCAAGGCCTTGCAAAAACTTTAGTAGAATTTCAAGAAAATGAATGCTGGCATACAACATCTGTCATTCTGGACTATCTTCTTAGCTTGCCACAATCCATCTCGCTTGATTCATGTATTAGTAATATATGCTCGTTAATAAAGCAATTTTGTGTTTGTGCCCCAATGATATCATGGAGATTGCAGACTGATAAATGGCTGACCTATTTGTTTATGAGGGGAATTGGAAATACTGATGTATTAAAGGATTCATTGGTTGATTTGCTTGGCACAATGTTAAGTCATGGTGAACCTGAACAACGAGCTGTTGCACTGCACCACCTTGGAGTAATGGTTGGCTTAGATACCTATGATAGAGCAGCCATGCTATCTCTTACATTTCATTCAAATTTGGGTGGGTATGAGCCAGCGACATCTCTTTCTGAATCAGTTATTTCGACTTTGGTTTCAAATACTTGGGATAGGGTGGCATCCTTGATATTGTCTGAACCTTCTATAATGCTAAGATCACATGCAATGGCGCTCCTGTCTGGTTATGTTCCCTTTGTGACTCGTTCACAGTTGCAGTCGTTTCTTGTATCTTCTAGTAATATCTTACAGGGTTTCGGAAGGTTTTCCCCTATATTGGAAGGTCATTTGACACGTCTTTCATTAGGCCTTCTTGCAAGTGCGTGCTTATACTCTCCATCTGAGGATATAACATTGATACCTGAAAGTATTTGGAAAACTTTGGAGCAGATGGGAACTTCTAGAACTGGTAATTCAGCTTACACCTCAAATCAACTTTTGCTTTAGTATTTATTGGATTCATAATGTGACCATGTTAATGAATAACTGTTAGGTATTGGAATATATTGACTATTATTTGCTGTTTTTCATCTTTAATTTCATCTGCAGGATGGCTTGATGATGTGGAGAAGAGCGTTTGTTTAGCATTGTGCAAACTTCAAACTGAATTTGTTGGTGGAAAAGGGGTTAGTTCTTTCTTTTATCTGATCTAAGTAATTGACTAAGATTATAAATGTTATTTTAATATTGCTTGTGAACTTAGGCTTTTTTATCTTATTCTAAAATGTTTCTTGTTACATTTCATGGTTGCAAGTATGATTGTATTTCTTTCATACATAAAAGTTCTCTTAATGCTGCGGTGCTATTTTTTAGTCTTCTTGTTTGATTTTATATTGGAATACTATGAAAAATGCACTTTTGATATTCTAACGTTCCTTTTCTTTTGCATGGCAATATTTGAGATTCTTTTTATTGTTTCATTGAAGGCACTTAAAGAGGCATTGATACAAGCTTCAACTACAAAATCAAGTGATTTTGATTTTAAAAACATTCGTGAATCGATTCTTCAGGTGAGTAGCTTCATTATGTTATCATGTGACCTCTATTTACTGTACTAGAATGAGTTTTTTCTCAATTTCTTTATTTTCAAATATAGAACTATTACTAGATGTTGACGTCAATTATTCTTTTGGAATAATCTTGTAGTCTGATTGGTATATTTTTGTTATTCAAATATATTTGAGTTTTAACAGACTCATTCTTTTAGTGATAACATGTATCATTTTTCTTGAATAATATATTGTTATCATTAAACATAAATTAAAAAAAAACTTTAAGATTCTTTTTTCTTTCTTGTTTGTCTTTCCAATATCAAAATCATTATGAATACCATTAATTTTTATAATCATTTTTTATTTGTTCTTTTAGCTATCCATTGATAAAAATATTATTTAGTAAGGTATTTCTTGAATTAAGTTTTCCAAATAATGCCAATTTTTTATTCTCACTGCCCAGGTGTGGCGTTAAATAAGCAAAGTTTCCCGCATAATGAATGAATGTGGTAAAAAGCTAGTTTATAGTTAGAAATTAAGATTAGGTAGCTGGAATATTGGTACTCTCATTGATAAACTCTTAAGTTACTTGATATTATGACAAATATGATAAATATATTATGTTTTTTAGAAATCAAGAGAGAAACTAAAAGAAATTGATTGTTTAGGCATTAGACTCTGGTACTCGGGTAAGAATCAATATAGGAATGGTGTAATATTGTTCTGAATAAGAATTTAAATAATAATGTAGTGGAAGTTAAGATATTGAGAGGTAGGATTACATCTTTAAAGCTTATAATTAATAGAATAATTTTTAATATTACAAGGGTTTATGCCTCTGAATTAGGATTGAATGTGTATAAAGAAATATTTTAGCCTAATATTGATGAGTTGGTTCAAGGAACAATTCAAGAGGTGATGTTTTTTATAGGAGATTTAAATAGACATATTGGAAGGGTATCTAAAGAAGTTAATATTATTTATGGTGATTTTGATTTTGGAGATTAATATAGAAGGAATATTGATTTAGAGTTTACTTTAGATTATGATTTTATAATTGCTACCACATTAAGAAAAGAGAGAAATATAATATTCCTTATAAAATATGACTCTTAAAACTCAGATTGATTATTTTCTCTTGAAGAAAAGAAATTATTTCTATTGTAAGTATTGTAAGTTTATTCCAAATGATCGTTTGACAACCCAACATCATTTTTTGGCTTTGATTAAAAATAAGTGATAGCAAGGAGAATATTAAATCTAAAATAGGAAAAAAAAATAGATGGTAGAATCTTAAGAAGGGTAATATAAATAGTTTTTAGAGTGAAGTTTAAAACTTGGATAATGAAATTTTGAGGGCGAAGTCAATTTATGTGAAAGTTAGTTGTTAGTTGTATTCACAATGTAGCAAAGAGTTTATTAGGTAAATAAAAAAAGGAGAGTACTTAATAATAAAGAGCCTTGTTGGTTATATAAGATACTCAAGATAATATTAAAGATATGAAGGTTTGCTATAAAGAATAATTTAAATATTAAGTAGTTTGCTGTAATAACAAAATACCAAGTTTGTAATGCCAAGAGTGCAATATTTGAGGATTTATGTAATAAAGTAGAAACTGATGAAAGAGGGAGTCACCTTTATAAGCTAGATAAATTAAAGATAAAAGAACAAAATTTGTGACTAATGTAATATATATCAAAGTCGATGATTTAATTTCTTTTTTTATGGATGAAATTATTTAATACAGGTGCATGGATTATTTTATTAAACTTTTTAATGCAATTTGTGTCATACATTTAATAAAATTGAGTTTATTGGTTATAAAATTAGTATCAATTACACATTCATTTGACATGTTGGCTAAGGTGAAAATTTTGGAATGATTTAAATAGGATGAATAGCGGAAAAGGATCGGATGCATGTCTATCGATGTATGGAAATGTTTGAATGAGGAAGGAATTTCATAGCTAACAAGGTATTTTATGTTATTTATCGAAGTCGATTAAAATTTTTGTAAGGATGAAAGATATTCCAAACAAATGGATGTATTATTTTATTAAGCTTTTTAATTAAGTTTGTACCAATATATTTAATATAAATGAGTTTAATGGCTATAAACATAGAATCAATTACACATTTATTCAATGTGTTAGTAAGCCTGAGATTTTGAAACACTTTAAATAGGATGACTAGCGAAAAAATAGTAGGATAGGATGGGCATTCCTATCGATGTATGAAAATGTTTGGATGAGGAAAGAATTTTTTAGTTTACTAAGGTATTTAATGTTATTTATCAAAGTTGATGATTAAAATAGTTTCTTAAGGATGAATATACTAACACAGATAGATGAATTATTTTACTTGACTTTATAATGAAGTTTGTACCAATACGTTTGATATAAATGAGTTTAATGGCTATAAAAATAGTATCAATTAAGCATTCATTCGATGTGCCGGTAATGCTGAAATTTTGGAATGCTTTAAATAGAATGAGTAGCGGAAAAACAGTAGGATCAAATGGAATCCCTGTTGATGTATGAAATTTGGTCGAGGAAGGAATTCTTGGCTTACTAAGGTATTTAATGTTATTTTGATAACTAAAAAGATGTCAGATAAGTGCCAATTATAGACATTGCAAATTATAGAGGAATGAAGTTAATATCTCATACGTTGAAACTTTGGGACATATCAATTGCATATAGTTTATGAAGGGAAACTTGTATTTCTCAAAATCAATTTGGTTTTATGCTAGGTAAATCTACCATGGAAGTGATACATATATTAATAAGTTTGATGGAAAATTTTAGAGAAACATAAGATCTTTATTTAATTTTTATTGATCTTGTAAAGGCTTGAAGTGACTTATCTAATGACTTTGCTATTACAATTGGTTTACATCAATACCTCAATTCTCAACTCATATCCTTCTGTTTTGATTATGTATGCTTTAACTGAGCACATTCAAGAGGACATTTCTTTGTTCATGTTATTTAAATATGACATTTTGTTAATGATAGAACTAGGGATGGATTTAAAGCAAAATTTTAGTTGTGGATGACCTCTTTAGAATCTAAGCAGAATAGATGGAGTGTAAACAATAGTATTAGAGGACCTAATCTTGAGGAAATAACTATTGCGGACCATGTAATTAAGAAGTGGGAGAGGTTCAAATTCTCTAGTTCAATTATTCAAAATAATGGTGTGATATAGAGAGCGATGTGATTAATAGGATCCAAACTAGTTGGATGAAATGGAGGAGCTCTTCTAGAGTGTTGTGCGATCATAAAATTTCATTCAAAATTAAAAAAAAATTTCTTAGAGCAATTATGTGGCCAATTTTGATATATGGGGCTGAATGTTGGCTAGTAAAGAAGATACTTATTGATAAATTAAGTATTACAGAGATGAGGATGCTTAGGTGGATGACTGCGTATACTCGTAAGGATACAATGAGAAATGAGTTTGTCCTTAGCAAGGTTGGAGTGACTTCGATTATGGTTATGGTTCAGGCATATTAAGCATAGACCATTCAACGCCCCTGCTAGAAATATTGAGTTTATGAATTTTTTTTGTATTAAAAGAGGAAGAGGAAGAGGAAGGCCAAAAAATACATGGAAGAAATCATTAGAAAGGATATTTTGTAATTGATCGTAAAAAATAAAAGCCATTTGAACTAAGGAGGGGCTTTTTTGATCGTACAAAATAAAATCAAAGTATTCATGTACCGACCCCATCTAGTGGGATTAAGGCTTGGTGTTATTATTGTTATTACTGTTGTTATTTGATATACATAAACACTTACGATATTAATAAATTTTCCACCAATTGCAATATTTAAAATCAAATTTATATATCTTATCCTCTTATCTTCGAATGCTTCATCTCTTTATTTATTATCGAAAATGACACCCATGCCATTTCAACGTTGATTTTTATTATGTACCAAAGTTTAAGCCTATCCATTTATAGTTTTCTTGCTTTCTTAATTTTCCTATAAATCTTAACATCCACAAATTTCTTAAGCTTGCATATGAGAGTACTAGTATTCTAAGTTTTTTTAATGCAAACAGAAGAATATTTTTTATTGAGTACGAGGACATAAAAGATGGTCTCCAAGTATCATCATATTGAAAGACCACCAGCATAAATACTTAAACAAAAAACCGCATAAACTTTAAAAAGTAAAACAAGAGAGAACTAATAACTATTAAAACAAGAGAACTCAAGAGAATCTGAAAAACGCTTGAAGATGAGGACTGGGAGAAAGGTCTGGCTGCATCTTGTTAAAAAGGGAGCACCTCCATACGTTTGAATCTTGATGAAGCAGCTAAAGAGCACACAAAGCAGCTCCTAGTGACAATTGCAAATGCAACAGAATTAATGAAAACTTCTATATCTCAGGTTTCTAGTGCAACTTCCAGCTCCATGGACGCATCATTGGAAAGTTCCTTCTTGCGTAAGTTCACAGCGATCTCTAGATATATATCCCAGCAATCCATGACTACCTTACCCTGCATGGGATTAGTTATCATATTACTTAGCAGGTCTCAGTTGAAAAAGTGGGAGTTCAGGAAGGGTTTAAAGCCGGCAACTAGGTCTTGTAAAACATTACCCAAAGCTACCACTGACGCCAAATAATTACGGAGGCTTTAAATACTATTCAAACCTGGGTCAAGGCTTCTATACCGATTGTATTACAAATTAGAAGAGATTCACAGGATAAAAATAACTTATACATTATAAAGCATTCAAAAATTTCAAAACAAAAGAGGTACACTACCCCAATCAACGATGGCAGCCCCAGACATCCTAAGATTACTTTCTTTACCCTTATTTGCAAGTAAATCAGCAACTGTGCTTATTTTTCTCCACACATGAGTAATACTAAATAAAAATTTTGAAGTAGCGAATATATATTTTTCAATAAATAGCAAGTTTTCCAATCCCCAATGGAACTCACCTTGAAATGTTGACAAGACTAATAGTATCACTTTGAATCCAAATATTATGCAAATCGTGTTCACTGCAGGTACTCAAATCCACAAGTAAAGCATGAATTTCAGCAATCATGGAAGAGGAAGCCATTAGTTTTTAATGGAAAGCACAAATGACCTTTCCATTGTGGTCCCTTTTGAGGCCACCTCCAGCAGCATTTCCTATTTCTCTTTTGAAACAGCATTAATATTAATCTTAAATATATTCAAAGTAAATTTGAGCCAAGTAACAATACCAATATGACATTTACCATTAGGAACTTGAATTTAAAATACTTTCAACACCAACAATCTACTTTGAAGTTGTGAAAAGTCAGCATTTTTGTTTTAATAAAAAATTCAACATAATTAATTTTTAGGTTCCTATTCTTAATTTTTTTTATTGGACTTTGCATCTTTTCTCACATCCTCCCAAAATATGGGAACTCCCTCCTGCTTAACACTATTTAATATGATTAATTATCATATTACCTAAAACATTACCCAAAACAACCACTGACATAATTAGGAAGGCTTTATACCCTATACAAACCTGGGCCAAGGCCTCTCTATCGTTTGTATTATAAATTAGAAGAGATGCACAGGATAAATATAACTTGTATATGATAAAGAATTCAAAAATTTCAAAACAAAAGAGGTACACTACCCCAATCAACAATGGCAGCCCCTGGCATTGAAAGATTACTTTCTTATGTAAGGCAATTGTATGCAATCCAACATGCGTATAGCTTTCAAAGGAGGAGGCAGTTCATGTTTAGAAAGCACGGTTAAAATTTCATTTTCAATACCCTTATTTGCAAGTAAATCAGCAACTGAGTTTTCTTTTCTCCAAAGATGAGTAATACTATAATTAAAATTTTGGAGAAGCGAATATATATTTTTCAATAAATGGCAAGTTTTCCAATCCCCAATGGAACTCTTCTTGAAATGTTGACAAGACTAATAGTATCACTTTCAATCCAAATATTATGCAAATCGTGTTCACTGTAGGTGCTCAAATCCACAAGTAAAGCATGAATTTCAGCCATCATGTAAGAGGAAGCCATTACTTTTTAATGGAAAGCACAAATAACCTTACCATTGTAATCTCTTATGAGGCCACCTCCAGCAGCATTTCCTGTCTCTTTTGAAACAGCATTAATATTAATCTTAAATATATTAAAAGTAAGTTTGAGCCACGTAACAATACTAATATGACATTTGCCATTAGGAACATGAATTTAAAAAACTTCCAATACCAACTATCTATTCTGAAGTTGTGAAAAGTTAGCATTGTTGTTTTTACCACAACTTCAACAAAATAATTTTTGGTTCCTATTCTAATTTTTTTTATTGAACTTGCATCTTTACTCACATCCTTCCATAATATGGGAACTCCCATCTGCTTAACACTAATTAATATTATTAATAATCATATTACCTAGCAGGTTCCAGTTGAAAAAGTTGGAGATCCTTCCATAATATGGGAACTCCCATATGCTTAACACTAATTAATATTATTAATAATCATATTACCTAGCAGGTTCCAGTTGAAAAAGTTGGAGCTCAGGAAGGGCTTAAAGCTGGCAACTAGGTCTTGTAAAACATTACCCAAAGCAATTACTGACGCCCAGCAACCGAGGATAGTGCCCTCTAAATATAATTACGAAGGATTTAAACTCTATACAAACCTGGGCCAAGGCTTATATATCGATTGTATTACAAATTAGAGGAGATGCACAGGATAAAATTAACTTGTTTATGATAAAGATTCAAAAATTTCAAAACAAAAGAGGTACACTAGCCCATTCAACGATAGCAGCCCCACGCATCGAAAGATTACTTACTTATGCAAGGAAATTGCATGCGATCCAACATGCATAAAGCTTTCAAAGGAGGAGGCAGTTGTTAAAATTTCATTTTCAATACCCTTATTTGCAAGTCAGTCAGCAACTGAGTTTGTTTCTCTCCACACATGAGTAATACTCTGATTAAAATTTTGAAGAAAAGAATATATGTTTCTTAAAAAATAGCAAGTTTTCCAATCCACAATGGAACTCTCCTTGATAATATTGACAACACTAAGAGTATCACTTTCAATCCAAATATTATGCAAATCGTATTCACCGCAGGTGCACAAACCCACAAGTAAAGCATGGATTTCAGCCATCATGGAAGAGGAAGGCATTGTTTTTTAATGGAAAGCACAAATGACCTTACCATTGTGATCCCTTATGAGGCCACCTCCAGCAGCATTTCTTATGTATCTTTTGAAACAGCATCAATATTAATCTTAAATATATTCGAAGTAGGTTTGAACCACTTAACAATACCATTATGACATTTACCAGTAGGAACTAGAATTTAAAAAATCCAACACGAACTAGCTTCTCTGAAGCTGTGAAAAGTAAGCATTTTTGTTTTAACCACGACTTCAACATAACTAATTTTTAGGTTCCTATTCTTAATTTTTTTTGTTTGGGCTTGCTTCTTTACTTCAATCCTCCCATAATATGGGAACTTCCACTTGCTTAACACTCCAATATAGCTGCTATTGCACAATTTTCATTGTATTCAAATAGTACAGAATGCTTCTGCCCAGTGGTGCTCTAAGTTTAGTGCAATTTCTTTAATGATTCTGTTATAATTGTATCAACAAATTTTATGTTAGTTGCTGACCATCACAACTCTTCACATTTCTCAGGGGTGAGTTGGTTCCTAGCAATGGGTTGTTATTTCCTTTACATCATAGTCAACATCAACAATTTTTTTTTTCAAATTTTCTTCTCAAAATAAATGCAATTTAATATGTGATTGCGTACTACTGCAATTTATTATATATGCTTCCAAATTAACTCGTCGATTTCATGTTTGGGTTTTTTTTCCATTTCTTCTTTTGATGTTTCACAGGTTCTTCCGTGTCTAACATCCGCTCGAGCATACTTTGAATTTTTTTCTAAGAAAGCTGATAAAGAATCTCAGGTTAAATATAATTTCTTGTTTTATTAAAACAGAATTAACATTAACTCTTGCTCCTAATATATTCTTTGAAAAATTATAGGAACTAGAGGAAGCTGAAATTGAAATAGAACTTCTTCAAAAAGAGAAGGCGATGCAAGAAGTGCTAGGCGATTCAAAGAACCTTCTTAGTAAGTAAATAGAATTAGCATCTATGATTTTGTTGCCACGTAGCTCTTAAATTATTTTTCTTCAATTCTGCAGATCACAAGGACGATAACCGCCTTCAACAAATAAAAGATGATATCCGCTCTTTGTGAGTTTGAATTTTATAAAAAAATGAACCATTTTGAGTGTTTAGTTTTTGATTGCTTGCAAGCTTGCTCTTGAATGCTCTCTACACAATCCTAATTTTTTGAGGATTGTTTTTGATATTTATTCATGTTATTCCCACATACTGTTGGATTGTTATTATTAGTTTTATAAATGGTTTTGTATGGCAATCACGGCGCTTAAATAGTTAATCTTGCTACCTTCTATTTTTTTAATAATGTAAATGTATTATGATTTTTTAATGCTTGTGCACTTGATCCCTCATCATTTTAATTGTTCTTGATAACCTTACTTTTTGTGTATTTCATCTAATACATTTTAAACAAGCTAACCAGGCTTACCCAAGTACCCTGTGATGTGGTGGCAAATCATTTGATTCATGCTGATAGTTCTCTAATTTGTAAAATTGAACGCAATTCAAATTATTTTCTGCTTTCATGTGCATGGTGCAAGAGATTTGTAATTCTATTAATTTGGCTTTTCCCAATTCTTTTTTCAGGTCATAAGCATTTTTGCATGTTTGTTAGGAGTTTTCTTGTAGCTAAAATGCACAAGTATAAACTTGTTGTACATTTTCTTTCAATGATTCCTACACAGCGTTACTAAACAAATTTTTATATCCACTGCTCAAGTATGCTGTCGAGAACTAATTTTTTCATAATTATTTAATTTTTCTTTTGTTTCTAGAGAGCGCTCTAAACTTAAAGAAGAGGTTGCAGAGCGTATGCTAAAGAAGCTTGCCATGAGGCGTACTCGTAAAAAAGTTTTAGATGAGATAGCTTTACAAGAAATGAAACTCTTGGAGGAACTTGACAGGTTTTCCAAAACTTTTCTATGCAAATTGATGACTATTAAAAGTTTTCTTTTTCTTATGCGGCTTGCCATCTCTGTTAGGGATAGGAAAAATGAACAGGAGCAAGAGCTAGAGAGACAGCGGCAATTAGAACTTGAACATGCCCGAACTAGGGAACTTCAATTCAATCTTGATATGGAACGGGAAAGGCAAAGTCAGGTACATTATTTCAATTTAATTAGCGTTCGCAACTGGTTAGAAATTAGGCGAATCAAGGAGGTAATGGCAACTTGAAAGTGTTCTCATAATTGAACATCAATTTTTTGATAACTGATCTATCAAGCATGGACATTACAAGCTATTTTTTGGGTACATCATACCTATGACACTCCTTGAGATTTGTCTGTGCAAATAAAATTGGGTTGGAGAGAGATTTTGAACTGTACTCATAACTGAACACTACGAAAACTTGTGTATTTATTGCTTTTTCTATAAATTAAGCAGGGATATATTATATTTATTTTTTAAGGAAATATGATAGTTTATTGAAGGATACTAAAAATAAGTTTTTTAAGATTTAATGACAATGATATATTTATAATTGGTAAACTATACTATAATTCATTTTGTATTGCTTTCAATAGAAAATATTTTTATTGAATATTTTTTATAAATATTTCTTATAGAATATATTGTACCCTTTTAGTATGCGTTTGTTTTTTTTTACAAATATGTTGTGTTAGCATGTCTATGTTATGCCATATTTGTTTCATGTTGGTGTTCATGCTTCATAGGTGGTAATGCTAACTTATTTTTTTCATTTCATTTTTATCTTGTTTAGTTACCATATAACGATATTTCTGTTAGGGATGAGTTGTTCTCATTTGGTTTTTTCTAAAATTTCGTTAGATTTTGGTTCCTTGACTCATTTGTTTTCTACATTCTAGTTTATTTACTTGTATGCGGATGACAGTGCTTGGTAATGGTGTTACTGTGATTGTTGAATTGTTTTTTCAATGCAAAATGTGCTTCTAACGACTGTCAATTGTTTCTTTTCCCTATGAATCTTAAAACATGCTTTATTTTTTTTTCTTTGGAGAGCTTCTGTTTGTGGTTACGTTGCCCTTCCTGCGCTGGCAATCCAAGCATTGATGTTTTACTCTAAACACAATGGAAACTTGTCCTTCTTATTGGAATTTCAGTAAAAATGCAATCTTGCAAGATTTGGTTAGAAAATGGAGGACTAAAAATTGTCAGTTTTTTAATTACTAACTTAATGAAATTTTAAGTTTTTATCAATCCTTCGTTTATTTATGTCACAACTCGACTTAATTGTTCGGAATGCCAAGATAGAAACAGAGATCGCAATGGCAAGAATCTTCATTTGTATGACTTTTTGTATACATCAAAATAGTTGGAAGGACTCTCAAAATAAGAAAACAGTGGGTAAATAATAAATATTTCATTAACTTTTTTCTCTTAATCACATCTATATTTAAAATTGAGCTCTACAAAGCTTATATGCTTGTCAAAATATCTAAAATGATAGAACACGGCATTTTTTCATTAATATACTCTTCTGCTACATTAAAATTCAATCTAGCTTACCTTAAGAAAGTGACCATCCGAGCGAGTTTGTTAGATAAAATTTGTTTCTTGTAAGCGGATGCGATAACTTTTATTTAAACCAACTCATGGCCAGTTTTCAACTAGAAAATGCACGGCTTGTTCAGAATAGAAGGATGGTAAGCTCATTATTCAGTGAGAATGTGACTTTGAAAGACCGAATAATGCCACTCCAGAGAGAGCTACTGTGGGTTAAAGATGTGTTCAAGATTAATGGAATGCTGAAAATCTTAAGCAATCTAGTGATTTTGTTTGGGAAATATCAATAAGTCACAAATGTCATGGATGACATAAAACATTGGGTATTGATTTATAAGGATAATACTCTGGCGGAAAGCAGATTACGGGCACCGAAGTACAAGTGGGTTCGTCTACAAAGGAAACAAAGTTCCAAGAAAATGGCCTAGTTTAGGAACCACATGACAATGTGCGTCTTGAGCAGTCAGTTCAAACAACAAAAAGCCTAACACACCCTATACTATCAAGCGATCATGAGCAAGTTGGACAGTTGAATGTGCCGAGAACTATCTCCATCAAGGGATGCCAACTTCTTGGACTACTTTGCTTTGCTGAAAAGGGGATAGAGCTAGTTAATTGCCAGCCTGGTGGATGACATAGTGATCCCTTCAGCTGTGAGCGAAATTTTGAGGTTTAATAGTTTGTGTGGATCACTCTTGGACTACAATCAAAACCTTCTGTTGCAAATCTATCCAGAGGAGCAATTCTAAGTATCGTTGTCCTCACCTGAGGAACTCGAATCACAAGAGGCTATGAAGGATTTGTTTTAGTGAATTGGCTATTTTGCTTTGTGATATTTTTATCTGCCAAAGTTTATTTTTGCATGTTATGCAAATGATAATGCAAATGCTTGTGATAGTGTTTCACCTCTATTATATGCCACTTTCATTATGATCATCAACATCAACCCAAGAATCACTTGACACATCTGATTATTGGATGACAAGCATCATTTTGTTAGCTGCCTGCTTTACTCATCCCAAGATAACACAATTAAAAGATAAACAATAATGGTCACCTCAGTTGGACTACAATCAAAACCTTCTGTTGCAAATCTATCCAGAGGAGCAATTCTAAGTATCGTTGTCCTCACCTGAGGAACTCGAATCACAAGAGGCTATGAAGGATTTGTTTTAGTGAATTGGCTATTTTGCTTTGTGATATTTTTATCTGCCAAAGTTTATTTTTGCATGTTATGCAAATGATAATGCAAATGCTTGTGATAGTGTTTCACCTCTATTATATGCCACTTTCATTATGATCATCAACATCAACCCAAGAATCACTTGACACATCTGATTATTGAATGACAAGCATCATTTTGTTAGCTGCCTGCTTTACTCATCCCAAGATAACACAATTAAAAGATAAACAATAATGGTCACCTCAGTTGGTTCGAGCCTTATGGGTAGAACCATCGGAACAATTGAACAAAATTTAATAAGTTTAATTTATGAAGGGGCACACCATCTTAAATAGGAGGGGAGTGCATAGGGACTAACACCTGATATTAAAAACCTTTCATCTTCTCTAGGTTTACACAGAAGGTGAAAGGAAACCCCAGATCATCAAGTCATTAAGTTCATTTGATCCTTTAGATCAATCGATCATGGCAACAAAGGAGGGAGCAGTGGTGGCATGGACTTTGGCGAACAAAGAACCGACCATTGTAAGTAGAATTAGGGAGTACCAGGAGGACAATAACATCTTCTCAAGGGTGTCCAAATACACCACTAGGAGCTTCAGGAGCGTCAAAATCGATTTTAATAATTTGGTGATAGCTCCGTAGGAATATCAAGCAGAGGACGCCACTGAAGATTCTTAATACTGTCACATCTACTCTTTGGAAAAAAAGGGATGACTTAGTCTCAACAAATCTTGCATAGCAACTTGAGGTTGCGAATAGCAGAGAATCAAGTGCTCACTATAACCTCAGAAAGGATAACGGTCCTACTAGAACGCGAGCAAAGAAATGATAGAGCCAGTGATGAGTATGGGAGCCTCCTTGCTGTTCAACTAGGAAAAAATAGTCAGGTTGTGGCAATATGTTTAAAGTCACGTAAATTCAGGGTCTTCATAATAAAATCATCAAGGATTAGAAAAGAGAAATAGAGCTTAGGTTGTTCAGCTTATCTCCAGTCACTACGGTGGAAGAGCTAGCAATGAAAGAGGTGTAGTTTGTTCGGTGTGGGCGGTGTAAGAGAGCAAAGAACGGAGAATTGCAAACTTGGAGGCTCTGGAGTTTTTGGTGATTGCATATCTAGATTAGTGTGTCATAAAAAAATCTAGACCTGAGGACTTGCAAATCATTCCTTCTGTCTAGGTTTTCAACACCCAAACAAAAGAAAAATATTATTGACAGATACAAGTTCTCGGATCACAACCGAAAAACCATGAATCGGTACATCCGTGATGACTTTGCTTTGCTAAATGATGACTTAATACATGCAAGGAAAGTAGATTGGGCCAAGCTACGAGCCCTTAATTTCATTACATGTGATTTTTTTTTTGTAATTGGTTGGGGATGATCGGACCCGAGCAATTAGTGAGCGGTCAGGAAGAGAACAGAGGATCATGCCATTGTTGGAGAAGCATGTAGTGCATCAAAGGACTAAACAATCTTGAGTCCATCAAATGTTCTAAGTTAAGGGGATTTCTAAGTAGTTAAACTCTTTTGTATTGCTTATGTTGTATTTCTTTTATGGATAGCTATGTTGGATTGCACATTTAAGGCATATATATGATTAGTGCATGCATATTTTTATTTTTAAATGGATGAAGTTTGCGCTTTAAACTTCATATTTGTGGTACTCCTTTTCAATGA
Organism: Gastrodia elata; assembly: GCA_016760335.1. Lineage (NCBI taxonomy): Eukaryota > Viridiplantae > Streptophyta > Magnoliopsida > Asparagales > Orchidaceae > Gastrodia > Gastrodia elata. The sequence goes on along the minus strand of CM028676.1, from coordinate 26,182,192 downwards.
TCTTGGTTGGTTGTGTATATGGCTATGACAAGTTCATTAAAGATAATTAAGATGCACTCAACTTGGGTACCAATGACTTGGATATTAGTTTCATGGGAGTAGTGCGCCAAGCATGCCAAGACATTGGTGCTAACTTCATGTAGTTTTTCCCATCTCCTAGCACTTGGGTTCTCCCACCTGCTAAATTTGGCTCTTAAGGTGTTATTGGATTATTACTCCTTAATTTGGAGGTGAGTCGACCTTGGCAATATCGGTTTCTAGCCTAGACTAAATTTTATGTATGTCCCTTAAAATTTTAGCAAAGTATGTGATTTTATGGATATCAATTGACTATGACTTATAGCAAATTTCAAAAGAATTTTTTTTTATTACTAATTAAGGTAACAAGTCATTTGTTTAAATCTTTTAGAAGATTACAACCTTCAAGAATAAGAAATTAGAAATGTAGCAAGGTTTGTAATTCAGGCTCCCTTAGTTGAGATGGAGTCCGACTTGGGTGACAGAGAGGTAACGGTTGACTCAACAAGTTTGGCTCAACGTTGGTAAGATCATCTCGCGTATTCTCTCCTTTGTGGGTACTTTCTCTCGGATTTGTGGTTAAGTTGCGGAGATGGGAGACGATTTATGAGGTATGTGGCTGTTTTAAAGGTGTGAATCCAAAGTTTGTTAGGTAGGTGAGCATTAAGAGGAGTGCTCGGCCGGTTTTGGCAATGTGGCAATGTTTGCGCTCAGCTTTACCATTTTGTTTTGGAGTGTATGGGGCGAAAAAGAAGTGGTGTATGCCAAGGGAGGCAAGGGTGGTAGTGAAGTTTTTGTATTCTTCACCTCCATCAAAATGAACGGTGGTAATTCGAGAAGATAGGAGACACGCTCAACCATGGTTTTAAATTTGAGAAAAATATTGAGAGCTTCAGATTTTTTTGCATAAAGGATATATCGAAGTAAAATTCAAAAAATCATCATAAAAAATTGTATAATATTTGTTTCCATACAATGACTCAACAGGGATAGGTCCCCAAATACCAGAGAAATTGAGATGCAATGGTTGTTTAGACACTGAAGTAATAGTAGGTAAATGCAATTTACGATGTTTTGACATATGACAAGGAATGCAAGTAGAAATAGATTTAGGTTTTATTTGCAACGTATTGGCGAGGTGTTGAAGCTTGTCTGATCTTGGATGACCAAGACGGCAATGCCATAGGTCTTAGGACTCCACATGACTGAGGTTGGAGGATGGACAGTGCGGAAGCGAGATAGTGTTGAGACCATTAATGAGCGTTCCCCGGTGGAGTTCTTGTTTCGTGCCTAGATCCTTGACAACATAAATTATAGGATGAAATTCAATAAAAACATTGTTGTCCAAGGTGAAATGGCTAATTGATAAAAGTTTTTTTGTAATGTTAGGAATGAGTAAAACTTGATTTAGATGAATAGTGTTTGAGGGAGATGAGAGGGTTATTGAACCTGTATGAGTTATGGGTAAGGATGTACCTTCATCAATTTTCAGATTTTCCAGCTCGCTTTAGTGTGGTAGTTTTTGTCAGTTTTTCCTTGATTGTTGCACGTGGTGAGTGGCTCTTGAATCAAGGAACCACTGATCTGCAACAGAGGTGTGGTACGAGGTAGGTGGAGTGGTGAATGAATGGTCACTTGGTTACAGGGTGAAGGTCTGTCGATGATAACAGTTGACATCAATGCCGAATTTATTGAATAGTTGACACTGTACGGTGAAGCGCCCTTTGTCGTTGTCATGCCCTCGACCATAGAAGGATCGTCCACGACCATAGAAGGGAGTTGTATTGGAGTGGATGTGAGCAGCATTTTCCAGAATCGGTGCTGGAGTTAGATCGGTCGACCGGTCCGCATACATTAGCTCATGGTTCATAAGGATGTCGGTGAGTTCGTCGAGCTTGATAGGAGTTATGCGGCCTGTAATAGCAGCTCTGATAGGAGAAAATGAGATCTCACACCTGTTAGGATGCAGAGAACTAGTTGTTTAGTGATCTGGTTATGGTGAGTTAATGTGCTAGATCTTTAGCTTGTTGAATGTGTTTTGCCATCTTTAGTGAGCCCTTTTTTAGGCTCCGTAGTTGAAGCTCTTGCTGGTGGATGCGAACTTGGGAGGTGGAAGTGTGTATTGAAGCAAGCACAGATCACATTGAAGCCGTCGAATCGCACATTACGACTTGAGCAAAAACCTTTTCAGTTAGTGCAGAGATCAACCAACTCAAAATTAGTTGATATTGTTGTACCAAATGATGCATCTAGACTGGATTCATTAATTCGTCGGCTGGCGGAGAATGTGAGTCGTCTACGTGCCATAGTAGATCGTGATCGAAAAATGGGAAGAAACTACGACCTCCATAATGAGTAATTTGTGCCATCAAGCTTGACTGGGAGGAGATGATAGACGACGGCTAGGGCTGGATTGAATGGATCTTGCATTCGAACTCGTCAATTGAGATAGGTGAGCGATGACGTCGACGATTGGGCTGATGAGTTCGTCATCATTTGTGGGGAGGGATCGACGAAGATCAGTGGAGAGGGAAACAAGGAGGAATATGAAGGCAGATCGGGATCTGAATCTTCTCTCTTTGATACCATGTTGGAATGCCGAGAGAGGTGAAAAGAGACATCGAGCAAAAATGTTTTCCCTGTGATTTGCATTTAGGTATATATGGTCTTATATAGACTTTTATACGAATAGTGGTTATATGCAAAATAAAATAAAATAAATGATGAGGGTAAATAGGACATTTGCTTAGCAATTATTAACAGTAACCAGAGGCTTTTTCATGTAGTTGAATCAAACCTCAACTTTTAAAAGTCGTGTATGAAGGCAAGGCACATGACAATTATCTCTTCGTTCAAAAAATCAAGGGAGGCTTGGGTAAACTTGCGATGTATTGTCAAGTTGATTCATTGTCCTTTCTCTTAAGTTCTAGCTCTTGTAATGTGTGAAGTTATTAGACAAGTTGGTAGAAACTCGATACACTCTCATGAGATAACAAGTTGAACCATCTATGAGCCGTCTCTATGAGTGTTATCGCAAACATTTTTAACCTAACTGCATCACTTAGGTTTCATTGTAAGACTGCTATCTCAAAATGGTTGACATGGTCACTCAAATTCGAAGTATCACGATGTCTCAGGGCTCGGGGCTTTGAAACTCTGAGTAGTTGTTGCAACATAGATTTCTAGACACCATGGAAAATTGAGAGGTGCCCTCCTATCAGTTGGTCTTCCCAGCAAAGGGGGGGTGGAAGCAATCGATAATCGATTGTTTTTGAATAATCATGCATCATATTGTCATTGTAGGGATGAGTAGATGTCATCATGTCATTGGCAAATGTTCAAAGTAGATTCTCTCCAAATAGCCTATGGCGAGTTTGGGGATTTGCCAGAGTCGGAATAGCTGATTGGGTGGAAAGAATATATAATTGAATGTCCGATGTAATGAGTGATACCTCATTCCTATCCTGGGTTAATCCTGTGGTCTCAAGTTCGGGCGTCATGTTTATGGGCTGAATGGGAGAGGGGGCATTGTAATATTAGGATCACTCGCTCAATCTAGGCTGTGCAGTTGCTTGCTTTAATCTAGCTCTTTTGTAGGTTGAGAGCCTTAGTGAAGGAGTAAATGTACTTCAACAAAGGTTGAGGCACTCTGTGCTAATAGGAGTGCATGAGAGAGCAGGATTGACTTTGGTGGGAGTAAAATTTGAATTCTTCTCTTAGGTCATTGTGGGAAGGCAATGTAAATAGGTCATGTTCTTGCAATGCTTTCCAAATACATGTGTACTAACAAACTTAGTTTGAATGAGCCACCTAGTTACAATATTTAATTTCGAGTTTGTAATATGTGGTACTTATTATTTCATTTGAGGTACAAGAATATATAAAGCTGTAAGAGAATGAAGAACATACAAGTTTATAGTGGTTGGTTTGTTTGGGAGCCTACATCCACATTGGTGATGGGATCTCCATGTGTTTTCAATATCTAGAAAGACTATAAATTACAATATTAAGAAAAGAATGGAGTCCATTTTGTACAGGATCCTTCTCATATTATAACAAAATGTATGCAAAAAACGAAGAAGAGAAGGTGGAAATATGGTATTTAGAGGCTTTGACTGTCGGACTGCTTGGGGAAAGGCACTTCTGATGTTATGAACTTTAATGCTCACGTTGGCACAATTTCAAAAGGAGGGCTTAGAGTCCAATTCTTCACTATGATAGAAATGGTGCTGACATAGAGCCCTGTGATAGGTTGGTCGTGGAGACATGTTGGGTGTGTCGATGGATACATCAGAGACCGGCAGTATCATACGTTACGGCCTGTGCTGTTACCAAAAGTGGGCACGTTGTACAGGTTCAACTAGGCTCAAGCTGGCAGATAGATTTGCCTAGAGATTTCAGGGTTGTAGGTCTAGATGAATCACTCGTTCAGGGGCATCAAAGTGATATTATGACTTGGCATGAGTTCAGACGACTCTTCTCTTGCAATCTGCACAATCAGGCAAGAGCCGAATCATGGCAGAACAATGATATATATAAGGTCAGCCATGTAATTAAGTTGATAAAAAGGGGTTTTAGCTTGGACATGTGGATGGTTCTGATTGCGCATGCAAAAATCACACAATACTTAGTATTTCCTTTTCTAAACCATTCTTAGACCATATATATTGTTATTTTAAAATATTTATTGAATATATATTAAAAAGTCTTAATTTGAGTCTATCCCAAAACATGTTTTTACTTGTCTGAAATAAAATCTAAAGAATCTGCAAAATTACCACCAGACCTTAATGTTATGTTAAAATATTTGTTTCAAGCTTTTCAAAATTCGGTGGAGTTTTGACGAAGTTTCCTCTAATAAGCTGTGAACATCTCAATATTTTTTTAAAATTAAATCCTTAATTAAAAATTTTGTTATTGCTTTGTTCATATGGATTTTTTAGTCTTTAAAAAGTTCTGATGGTACTTCTCTTTGTACAAACTGTTGTTTTCTAGCCTGAATTTATCATATAAATTGTTTTTTGTTTTATTTGTGTTAGTAGCTACATATGAATATTCAGTTAAGACTTTTTCATTGTTGTCTGAAATGTTCACTTTTTTGACCTTCTGTCCTCATCTCAGTGCATTGATCTTACGTACAAAATACTGAACCCCAGTTCCTTAAATGTCCTGCATCTGGAAGGATATGATCTAAAAATGTCTTAAACTTGGGAGTTTGTTACTCTAATTTGCTATTGGTAGCAATCTCTTAAATTCCCCATCTATCTGGGGCTTTGAAACTGAACTGCTGGCAAAAATTGTCACCATATGGGCCAAAGTTAATCTGTACTTGAAGTAGTTAGCTCTATTTTAAAACAAGTTCGTAAGATGGAGATAAAGATTTACCTAATCAGCTAATAGTGGTCCCAGATCAAACCATACAAAAACGTTCTTATTCCTACCTTTGTTATGAATGGACATGGCCTCAGTACCTGAACTTGTAACCTCATTTATGCCTTTAACATCAAGCATACTCAAACACAAGGATACCTAAACATGTTTACATTTTAAAGAAAAATAGTAATTAGAGGGAAATTTTTCTTTTTTCTGCTTGGAATTGCTCGATGACTAAAACTGCTGCTTAATGAATGGGAAGAATAAACGAGCATATTTTTTGAATTTCAGCACTCTTGAGCATTCTGGTTTATAATTGCATTAAGACAAATTACCTGTGCAGAGAGAACTTCAAAGAGAACTGGAATTGGTGGAATCTGGGGTTCGGTCATCTCGGAGGGAATTCTCCTCTAATTCTAGCAGGTGATTATGTTGTTTTTGTAATATTTTGGCTCAAATATTGAGATATTTTCTTTATAAGCTTAAGGTAAGATGATTTATTAAAATTGATTTTTTCTGGAATTGAGACAACATGATATACCACAGCTTGCTATATTTATTCCTAGCTCTTATATTTGAAGAGTTGCCTTTCATGTTGTACTTGCCAAAATTTGGAAGATTGTTTATAACACTGCATTTATAATTAGAGATATTTGTTGTCATAGCACTTAAATATTTCATATTTACATGTCTAACACCTAAAATTCCATTTTTTTAAACTGTCTTAATTTCATGTATAGAATCATATACTCGCAAGGGCTGTGTTGCAACAGAAAGGGAGAGAGCGAAGGGATAGAAACTAACTTGCTCAAACTCTCAGCTCCTTGCAACCATTAATATCAACTCAAGTCAAAGTTTCTGCAGTCCTCACACATCTCAAACCCTTTACTCGTTGTCACCATGCATGTCAGCTTAATTTGGCAACTCTCGTATTGCTTGAGCTCTTTTAGCTCATTGCTTCTGTCCTTGTCCTCTCTAGAGACACAGCCATAGCTTCACATTTTTTCTCTCTCTCCTTTAGACTTAGCTCTCATCTCATTTCATATTCACCCAGATGGGAAATGTAATGAAGCTTATACGTTCGTCTCACGCATTCTGCACATGAAGCTTGTCCGTGACAACGATATATGAGAAACCTTTGATCTCTTAATGCTCTTGAATACTCGATTCACCGTCTAAGTTTCATCAATCAATAGTCTGAAAAAGCTCTAAAATATTCTTGGGCCAGGCCAATTATTTATAAGTTTTCAATTTCAACTTTTTGATCCATCGTCTACAATAACAAACTAATTTCCTTGCTGTATTAATCTCCAACTTATAGAGGGCCATAGCTCATAAAAGGATTAACGATATCTTGGGCAGCCCAAACATAAATTTTGAGAAACCTATGGGTTTTTATTTACTATCTTTGCTGTTGATATTGTTTTGAAGCGGGAAGAAAAGGATGAGGAAACCCATTTCATGCTCCAGTAACTTGCTGAAATTGTCTGTAACTTTTCCCCGTCTTGTACTTGTGGAATTTTATATGAAGTTATGATAAATTGGTTATTTTGTCATTGGAGGTGAAAAATACGGTTTACCTGCCTTTCTTCCTCTATATACCCTCAAATGATTTCTACTCAAAGATTTGCAAAATGGGAAATTTAGATTTACCTTACTGATTTAGTTGGAAGGGAGGAGGAATTGATGTGCAACAATCTCTAGCATGATATCTGTTTTTTGATTTAACCAGTAGAAGAGCTCATTGTTTTTTATTTTGAAAAGAAAATTGGAAAGATCAAATTCTGACCTTAGATTTCTCGCCGAGAGCATGGAAATGATTATTGCTACCACCAGTATTGAAATTCTTGTCAGAGCTCAAAAGCATTAAGCCAGATTTTCTGTTGTCCATGTAGAAGCGGAAAATAGAGGATGCGAAGGCTCATCTTGGAGAAGAGTAAATGGGTTATCTCAACTAATCGTTTCAAGCTTGGTTATTTATGAGTTGAGTATTTTAAATTATGTCCAAATTTATTCATTATGATATTTAAACAACCACGAACAAATTTATATCGAGTTGAGCTATGACAGTGGCTTAGTTCATTTGCAGCTTTAACTTACAATAAGCTAAACCGCAAAACTAAAATCGTTTAGCACCTAACTTTAGCGAGATGAAGTGGAAATCAAACAAGGGCTCAAGTCTTCTTAGGTCAACACCAATAGATGAAGAGTATAATAAAAAATTTTATTGAATTTAAAATGAAAATTATAATTCTACAAATCAATTTAAAGTATTATAATGATCCTTGGACGCTTCTCTATTCATTACCCAACACAATTTGCTAAGAATATCATGTTGGTATAGTGCTGGAACAGTGGAAAGATAAATACTTTAAATTCTTTTTTTTTATAAAAATCAGCATTTCACTTAAAATTGTCAAATAATATAAATGAGATACTAATAATTATCAGACTACTTTAATACAATAACTGATATTTTTTATATAATCTCTAAAGGAAGTACAATATAAACGTCAAATAACTAAATTTAAATTTGTTATCATGAATGATAACTAAGATATTCATTAAAATTAGAATTAACATTAGAAAGATACAGCGAAGATTAGCATGACTCCTTGAAAATGATGACATATAAGTCAAGGAATTATTCACAGTTTTTTTACTTTTTAGAGATGAGGACACTAACGTGGATATGAGTGGATATATTTTTTTTGTACATTTGCCGATTTAAAGGTTACGCATCCTACACTACTTTTGCCAAAGCACACTTGACTACAAAGTTTTGATGGGATGCATTAGAACTGGCATGACCGCACTCAGTGGATGAGTGAATATACTTGAAAGGATGGAGCGAGAAATGAGTTAATTTTTTGTAAGTTTTGAATAACTCTAATTGATAAAGATAAGAGAATGTTATGTTAGATGATTTGGGCATATTAGTGTAAGACCTTTTGACATCCTCTGTTAGAAAAATTAAGTATATAAATTTTATTTATGTTAAAAGAGGAAGTGAAAGATAGAAACCATTAAAAAGTTTCTTCTCTACATAGAATTTGGGAAGGGCTTCTATTTGATCCTGCACAAAGCAAATTTGTTTTAACGTTCTGCAACTTCAGGCTAATTGCCTCATGCTCGGATATATATCACGATTATTTCTCAACATGTGTGGGGATATCATGCGTAGTTATATGGGGAGTATCATTTTCTTTCATTCATTATCTTGTTCATTAAGATGATAAAAAATAATTAAAACTAGTTTAACTGAATTATTTTTTATTTTACTTAAATTATTTTTAGATTATCCCAAAAATAGCTGCACGCATTATAATAAGATTAAATGTAAATGTTCTATCTTTAAAGGTAAACTCTTACTGATTCCAAGCTAATTTACGAGCAATAAATGAGTTGTTATACAAACTTGTCATTCTGGATACTTTCCATGGCTAATATTATTGGTATTAAAGCATTGTACATTTTTGGAATCTCACGTGTATTCAATCGTGCATTGCAGTAGGCCGAGGGAAAAATTTCGGGAGCGAGACGCCGGGAGGTCCGGACTTGAGGGAAGTCTGAGGCCTGGTATCAAAGGTCAGGAGAGCTGCAATGCGATCCAAACATCCAGTTGTTCGTTATCCTTGTCGTCACCGACGGTGGTGCTCTCTGGCTCGAGGCCCTTTTCGGGCCAGCCTCCAACCATACTGCAGTCAAGGGAGAGGCCGGCCGAGCGCGGGAGCACCACTTATGAGGACAGTCTCGAGGGAAGCAGAGATTCGGGAGATGCAAATAGTGCTGGTGATCCCGAGCTGTCTTTGGCCTTTGATGGGCCACCCGGCGGATTCGGCTCCACGCCCAGGCGAGGCAGCAAGTCAAGGCAGGTGGTGGAACGGAGAGACAGGGAAGCGAGGCGTGAAGGGAAATGGGAAAGGAAGCACGCCTAATGGCCGGACAGATTCTTCTGTGCTCTGGGAGCTTAATCCTTCTCCCTCTTCTTCTGAAACAATTGAATGCAAGCGGAATTCCAGATTGGCAGCAGCCTTGCGTCTCGTGGCTCAGTTTTGAATCACAAGTGGGTGAAAATATTTTAATAACGCGCTTGTTTTGTGGGACTATTAAGTTTTTTATATTTTAGCTTCAAAGCTGACGGCTGGACTTAAGTTATTGGATAGTATCTATATTACATGTTTTAATTTAATTATGTGCACATGGAGCTTGCAGACTCCAACTCGAACGCCAAATATTTTGAATTGATTTGAACTATCTCAAAATTTTCAAGTCGACTTCGATTCTAACAGTTTGACTCGAAACATATTTGAATCTATTTAAAATGACTCGAACTCAACTAGAACAAGTTCTAGTTGGACTCAACTTAAAATTTTTGAGTTAAAGTTTGAGTTGATGTAGAACTACACTTGAAACTAATCTTATATGCATATATATATATATATATATATATATATATATATATATGAAATAATACAATTGTATTTGGTGGGTATAAAAAGATTCTAAATCTAAAAGTTCAAAAATCGACCTTAAAATAAATAACAAGACCAAAAAGATCTGAAGAATAAACTTGAATCATAGTTAGGGGCACAAATTAGATAACATCAACCCTAACCCAAAATGTTGAAGTGACAAGCATGTCTAGATGATGCACAACAATCTCAAACTTAGTAAGTGACCAACAACCCTTTAGCTAAATTCAAAATAAGCACTATATTGACTTGGCAAACCCATCATCCTGTTGATTAACAGACACGCACCTATTTCCACCATCGAAGTCAACCAAACCATGTGGCTCTCATGCCAAATCTGGGAGTTCTCAGCATTCCAGCCAACAAGCCAAGCAAAATAAGGATCCAAATATAACAACTTGGAGTATATCAACCATAACTATCAAAACATTCATAATTTACCAATTAGTGAGAACAAACAGTCCAACAAGCAACACTATTACCTGTGGTGCCCTCATCCTATTGTTTGTAGAAATGAAATATTAACAATGGGATGGGTCATTACTTACAAATCTCTAGATTAGTGCCAATACTATAAATGCTTGCTGATAGATAGTTATGTTATCTACACTAATCCTACTGGATATCAAAGTATCCAAGTATTTAAATATATATAGTGAGAATTTTAGTGCCCCAAATTATTATATAATAATAATATAATTCGAAATATTAAACCAAGCTAAGTAAATATCCATCAAAGAGTGAGGAAGTGATAAGAAAATACATTCATTTATCATATTTATGCACTAAGAAACGAATAATAAATGCATATATTTTAGAAATGAAAGAGACATACAAGTGTTGATTTAATTATTACAATGTAATGAAAGCAAATAGAATGAAAAACTAAAGGTCACTCTGCTCCAAATAAAATGACAATTAAATCAAACGCAGATGATCATCTCCACGCTCCCGCTCATTGCCTGAAATTGACTCCTCGAATAGATCTAGAGGTTTTTACTAAAATTTGTATTAGAAAAGTTGTCTCGTATATTTTAGGCTGAAATTTTATTACTAAAATTTAAGATATCACAAATTTACTTAAGCAGGTGCAACAAGCAACAATTAAAACATAAAATCTATACAATAATATTTATAACTACAAAACGAGGTAAGGTAAGAAAGATAAATTACCTCAAATCCAAATTATTCAGAGAAGGTTAAGCAATTATAATTTAAAGATTAATAAAATAAAATAAACGTTCTCAAATAAATATATCAAAATTTTGCATGTTGAACATAGTGAATAGATGTTGTAACATACAAAAGAATTGAAAATTTAGTAACCAAACAAATATATATATATATATATATATATATATTTTTTTTTTTTTTTTTTTGGGGAATGCCATCTCGACCTAGATTTCATTTCATCAAAAATGGATTTTACAAAAATCGGTGAGACCTGCTTACATACAAATGCAGGAACCAAACCAAAAAAATGCAAAAAACCAGCGAACCAGCAGCCAGCAAGCCGACCGACGGAGGACCACCCGAAGCAACCAAGCAGCCCAAAAGAACGCCAAAAAAATCGAAACACGACCACCCAAAAGAACAAGAAAGAAACAAAAAGAATCTGCAGTGCACTTCAAAGATCAAAGAAGATCATCACCGACAGAGTCCAAACGACAAACCAGAGAGAGCCGGCGACGGAGACCACAGGAAGGCAATGACTTAGTCAGCCTTGTTCCTTCTGGCTCAGTTCCATCATGCTGATTCTTCTTCTCCTGCTCCTCGAAGCCCTTCCGGATATATATCTATTGAAACAGGAAAATACTAAAAGTAAAAGTAACTGAAAGGATGTCTATATTAGCATGCCATAACAGTACTGGCTAAATCATTGCTAATGAACAAAAAGTCCAACATGTAGCATATAGCCACTTATAGGGCTAAATCTGAGCCGGACTATAGAATCGTACATGTATCATCTAGCAAAAATCATGATTAGATCCGAGTTGATTCTACATAAGACTAACTAGAGCATACACTACTAAACTTCAATATCCTACTATTTAGTATAATCTCAGAGTCACGATCTTATAAAGTTAAATATTAGAACCAATGAAGTTATAATTCACAATCAGACTCAGAAACTTTAAAATTCATTTGATCACATCCCAATGGTGCTTTCCTGGGTTTCCCATGAATCAGTTAACCACTCCCACTGCATGGACAATATCCGATCTTGTGCAGATCATCGCGTGCATCAAGCTCCCAACTACTGAAGCATAAGGAACTTTCAGCATGTTGTGACTTGCTATGGGAGAGTGCTCACTAGCTTAGCCTCGCCCATGTTGAATATTTTCAGCACATTATCAACAGTCTTTCTGCGACAGCCTCAAAATTCATGCACTTCTTTCCTTATTGATTCTTCTTCCAAGAATTTGCTTGGCTAGCCCTAAGTCCTTCATGACAAACTCATTTGACATCAGCTCTTTCAATATCCTTGTCTCCTACATGTTCGATCCTACAATCAACATATCATCCACATACAACAATGTAATGATATAAGAGGACTTACACTATTTTATGTAATAATAATTATCCGCCTAGCATCTTTTGTACCCAGATTCTAACATGAACCTGCCAAATCTCTTATACCATTACCTTGGTGCTTGTTTCAAGTCATAAAGGCTCTTCTTGAGCTTGCACATTAGCTCAACTTTTCCTTTTTCTTGAGCTTTATACCATTCAAATTGTTGCATGTACAGCTTCTCCTCCAGCTCTCCGTGAATGAATGCAGTTTTGACATTCATTTGCTTTAGATGTAAATCCTCAGCGACAATAATGTTCAGTATAACCCTAAAGGTTGTCATCTTCATAACTAGGGCAAAGATCTCACTGTAGTTGACCCTGTGTCGCTGCTGGAAGCCCTTTACCATAAGCCTTGCCTTGCAGCTCTTGCTCCTATATGGTCCTTCAACCAGTAAACCCACTTATTCTGAAAGGCCTTCTTCCCAATTGGCAGAGATGCCAACTCTCATGTCCCATTAAACATGAGTGATGTCATTTCATCATTCTTGACAACATCCCACTTGATTGAAGCTTCAGTTGAAGTGCCTCTTCCAAGCTTTCTGGTTCACCACCATATGTCAGTAATTGATAAAATAAAGAAGGAGAGTACCTTTGTGGTGGTCTTGTAACTCATGTGAATCTTTTCAATATGGCTGTTTGTGGTTCAATGTTGACACCCTTCAGAGCATCTTCATGTACACCTCCATCTGACTCAACATTGCCATCAATTTTTATATACTAGGGCTCACCACTTGAAGTATCCTTGGAATCAGTCTTAACTCCAATATAATCCTTGTACATTTCACTTTCACTAAAAGTCACATCCATGCTTCTGATGACCTTCTATTTTTGATTGTCCCAGAATCTATAACCAAACTCACCTGCACCATATCCAATGAATGTGTACTTGATCGTATTAGCATCAAGCTTGCTCCTAGATCCTGCATCAATGTGTACATATGATGGGCAGCCAAATACCTTGAAGTGGTTTAATTTCACCTCATTGGGAATCCCTTTATTTAGGAGTACTAAAGGTCCCCAATTTATTAGATAAACAATTATGTTAACATCTTTAGCCCATAATTGCTTTGGGAAACCCACATGCAATCTCATACTCCTAGCTCTTTCTGTGATTGTTCTGTTCATCTGTTCATCTGTTATGCAACACTATTTTGATGTGGTGTTCTTGGAACTGTGAATTCCTTCTTAATACCTCTCAAGGCACAAAACTTCTTGAACTCCTTATCACAGTACTTGTTGCCATTATCTAATCTCAAGCACTAAAGCTTCAATTGTCTAACTCTCCACCAAAGCTAATTACTTTCCAAACACATCAAATATGTCAGATTTATATTTTAGAAATCAAACCCATACCTTCCTCGTATGGTCATTAATGAAGGTGACAAAATATGTGGCTCCACCTATGGAAGAAGTATAAGCTGGCTCACATACATTTGTAAGCACCAACTCAAGTTTTCAGCCTTTCAGCTCTCTTCAAACTTTTGAGAATGAAACCACATAGTCTTCACATAAATCTAAGTATATTGACTTTAATCCTTGGAGCTTCCCCTTTGACTATTGGGATTTCAACCCCCTCTCGCTCATATGACCAAGCCTCCGGTGTCATAGATCTGTATCTATCTATTTTGTAGCTATAATAGAATTAGACACTTTATTGATCAGGTAAAATGTACCTTTCATATTGCTCCGTGTAACAATGAGTGTACCGTTGGTAACCTTCCACGAGTCTCTAGTAAAATAACTGTTCTAGCCCTCTCTGGCTAACTGGCTCACATAAAGTAGATTTCTCTTTAAATATGGCACATGTCTAATATTTTTTAGCTTCCAAGCTGCACCACTTAGTAGTTGAACATCAACATCACCTCTTTCTCTGATGTCGCAGGCCTTATCATCTCCAAGATATACTTTCCCCAAGTCACCCTTGGTGTAGTTCTTGAAGGCACTCCTCGACGGAGTCGCATGAAAGGATACACCTGAGTTCACCACCTATGACTCAGTGTTGATAAGTGAAGGGATCAATGCATCCTGATCCTCTTTAGCTAAAACATTCACAGTGGGGTTCATCACCTTACCTTTATCACTTGGCTTCTTTAGGGAGGGACATTCCTTCTTGAAGTGACCTACCTTCCCACAGTTCTAACAAACTAACTTTGCTTTTCTAAGTCTTGATTTTCTTTATTAGGAATTTGACCTATTTATGTTATGTCTCTTTTATATATGTATTCCTCCACTTTTAGCATTCAACGATGTGGTGGATGCCTCACCATGGGATTTCTTCTTCACCTCCTCTTTTAATACAAACCCGATAATTTCATCGAATCTCAATGATGCATTCCTTGAATAGTTACTGATCGCTGTAACCAGCCCATCCCAGCTATCTAGCAATGAAGAGAGGAACAACAAAGCTCGGACCTCTTCATCAAAATTAATACCCACTGAACTCAACTGGCTAGTTGCCGTGTTGAACCTATTGAGGTGTTCAGTCACTGAATAGCCATCCATCATCTTCATATTGAATAGTCTCTTTATCAAGAAAATTTTATTTGAAGCCGAGGGCTTCTCATATATTCTCGTCAGGGCATCCATGAGATCAACAATAGTTTTCTCATTAATAATATTAAATGTAACAGAAGAAGACAATGATAAACGAATCAAACCCAGTGTAGTTATATCAAGAACTTCCCATTCTTTGTTAGTTATAGTTGCAGGTTTTCTATTGGCTTCTTTCAATGGAAGATACAACTTCTTCTGGTAAAGCAAATCCTCAATTTGCATTTTCTAGAATGCAAACTCTGTACCTTTGAATTTCTTTATATTATGTCATTTCATCTACCATTGCTCCCATTCAAACAGCAAACCCTAGAACCAACAAGGTAAACTCTCTCTGATACCACATGTTAGTAAATACTACAAACATTCACTAAGAGCACACCGTAGCAGAAGCAATTTAAAGTGCACTCAATCGAGGACTGGGGTTGCGTTGATGATTATCAAGAAAATAATAAAATAAAAAAACAACAAGAAACATAATCACAACACATGAATGTAACACATCCAAACATAAAGATTTACGTGAAAAACCTAAGAATGGGAAAAACCACATAGCCACACCACATAAAAAAATACAAAGAGCATAGCCTCCTAAAGGAACACTAGCTCTTACTCTAGAATGAAGTAAAGAAGTAACAGCCACCACCTGGAGTATATTTTTCAATATGCAAGAGCGCTCTTGCATAACAATTCTCGCTTAGGGTTTCTTTGTTGGAAACTCCTCCCATATTAGCTAAAGCATCACAAAATATAATGCCAACACAGGAAACTCCTCCAACTTGTTCCTTAAGTATCCAGCTCAATTTTGAATAATAAATGATCCAAAATGCCCACCCTAATTTACTTAGGGTAAAACTTGAACCATAGTAGAATTTTGCTAGGTGCAACCGTAGCGCCTAGGTTTCGTGTAGCCAGGCGCTAGGGCGTGCTGTAGTACCCAGCTCTCTATTTTCCTTCCACTGCGACAAGCTATAGCACCGATTTTTACTACGGCACGCTGTAGCACCCGCTTTCGGGCTGCTGGTGCTGAGGCGTGTGATAGCTCCTCCTACTTGGGTGTGGGGTGCCAAGGCGCGCAGCGGTGCATCACAGTGTGCCACGATGCATCGCAACATCTGTGTTATTGCTGAACTTCACACTTTGTTCTGAATTGCCTCGGAACCTCTCGGAAGCTTACCGGAGCATCATTAGCATCTCCATGATGAACTAAGTGATCTTTACAATATAACACATAAGAAGGGTGAGATTTAGCAAAGTATTTAGCAAGGAGTCTAGCCCAAATAAAATTAGATGTTCTAAAATTCCACCAAAGTTGTAGGAAAATGTAGTGTGGAGGCTATCCAAACATCTTAAACCTAACCCTCCATCATTAATATAAAATGTGAAACTTTTCAAAGAACACTAAATCATTTTTGATCCCCTGTTATGACTCCAAAGGAACTTGTTGATAATGATTTTAATCTTGTTCAGAATGCAATGTGTGGGAGAGTTAACTTTGAGCCAATAAAGGGGGATGATATTTAGCACATATTTGATTAAAACTAGCCTTCCACTTTGAGAGAGATAATTATGTTCCCAACCTTAAATTTTATTTTTAATGGAATCCAAAAGATCTTTGTAAATGATATTCTTATTGTGACCATTGAAAATAGGAATTCCAAGGTAATTAAAAGGAACCTTACCTTTTTTGAAATTCATGATATTAGTGATAGAGTTATCAAGGAGATTTTTAAGCTTCTTCTCATTTTTATAACTACCATTAGTGAATATGATGAGATCGTTAGTATACGCATGGCGAGAGATCATAATTTTGCCACTAGCATTATATTGAAGGCTAAGCTCTTGAATAAAGAAATGATTGATATTGTAAGACCAATAGTTTATAACTAAAATAATAAGAATATGGGATAGAGGATAACATTGTATAAGTCCTTTTTTCGATTTAAGAAAACACATAGGCTTCCCTTTAATTAGGATAGAGAACCAATTGTTTTGAATCAAGTTCCTGATTTTGGTAATAAAATTTTTATTGAAACCATAAGCTTTTAACATTTTGATAAGGAATTCTTAATTTATTTTGTCAAAAGATTTTTCAAGATCCAGTTTGATAATCAAATTATAGCCCCACCTTTGTAGATTGAGACTATGGAATAATTCTTGCTTGGCTAAGATGTTTTCTTGAATTTTATGCCCAGGAACAAACCTTAATTGATTTAGCTCAATGAGATGGGGAATTTGTTGTGAACAAGATCTCTATAAATCTCCTAAGCCTTTGAGGATCGAGGAATGTGATGACGGTTACCAAGCAAGTCTAGAAATCACAAAATCACAAGATAAAGATCGCAGCACACACAATCATCCAAACACAAAGATATATATGGAAAACCCAAGAATGGGAAAAATCAAGGAGCCACACTAAAGAGAAAATCCATCAGAAAACAACTTAAAGTTTACAGAGTTACAAGAGCTATATCACTTCAGTACAAAAGATGTAGCTCTACTCTTTGAATGAAGTAAGGAAGAAGCAGCTACCTCATGAAGTTTCTCCTCCAACCTGCAAGATCTTTCTTACACCGTAGCTCCCTAAAGTTTAGCTTAAGATTCTTCTCCTTTCAAGCAGCCTTAGCCTCTAAATCTGATATGCCAAAATCTTAGGTTTCCTTCCAACACTTAAGCTTAAGTAGTCAGCTCAATTTTAAACTCCAAAAGTCCAAAATACCCCTAGATCTGCTTAAACCAAAACCTGGAATAATGCAGAACTCCGTCAGGCGCTACGGCGTGCTGTAGCGCCCGTGTCTCAGGTTCGGTACCAGTGCATTAAAAGGATCCGATGGGGCGCGTTATGGTGCCGGTTTCCTCTGTAACACGCAGTAGCACCTGCTTCACAAATGCTAACCGCTGAGGCGCACGACGGCGCCTCAGTTTCGAAAGAGAACTGCCTTGGTGTGTTGCGGTATGCCACTGCACGCTGCAGTGCTTTTGCTGCTCCTGGACACTAATGGCTCTCCATCTTTTTTTTTATAATAATCTCTTACTTGGAGACATTTAGTAAAATCTTCCCTTTCTTCATCCATTGACCCTTCACTGTCTTCTTCTATGTCTATCAATAAATGTGGTGTGGCTCACCTAGCTTTCTCTTCACATTTTGAGGCCAACTAAAACTGCACATAGCCTTAGTTTCTCCACTATTACTGCTTTGGTAAGCATATCAATTGGATTCTTAAAAGTAAGGATTTTTTCCAATCTAAGCTGTCCTTCTTTCAATAGTGTATGGATGAAATGGTGACAGAGTTTAATGTGCTTTATCTTAGCATGAAAGGCAGCATTCTTTGCAAAATGAATAGTGCTCATACTATTACTATAGAGTCTCACATCCTTCTACTCCTGCCCAGTTCTACCATTAACCCATTCAACCAAATCATCTCCTTACTTGCCTCTATAATGGCAATGTATTCCACCTTCGTTGCAGATAGAGACATGATATTTTGTAGCCTGGAGATCCAGCTTACTGCTGCACTTCCCAAGGTATACACATATCCTATAGGGCTTCTCCTACATAAAGCTTTGCCCATTTTACTTTTCAGATACCTTAGAATCCACTTGATCGCATGCCAATGGTGCTTTCCTAGGTTTCTCATGAACTTGCTGACCACTCCTACTGCATGGGCAATGTTTGGTCTCATTTAGATCATTGTGCACATCAAGCTCCCAATTGCTGAAGCATAAGGAACCTTCATCATATGTTCCTTCTTCTCTTCAAACTTTGACATTTATTCTTTCGATAGGCTGAAGTGACTTGCTAGGGAAGTGCCCACTAGTTTTGCTTTATTCATGTTAAATCTTTACAGCACCTTTTCAACATAATCCTTCTACAACAGCTTCAAAATTCCTGCACTTTTCTCTCTATTGATTATTATTCCAAGAATCTGCTTGGCCGGCCCTAAGTTCTTCATGTCAAACTCTCTTAACATTAGTTCTTTCAGGATATTTATCTCCACCATGTCTGATCCTATGATCAACATATAATCTACATACAGCAAAAGAATGATATAAGAGGACTTGCACTACCTTATGTAACAGCAGTGATTTGCCTAGAATCTCTTGTACCCAGATTCTAATATGAACCTATCAAATCTTTTGTACCACTATCTTGGCACTTGCTTCAAGCCATAGAGGCTCCTCTTGATCTTGCACACCAGTTCAGACTTTTCTTTTTCTTAAGCCTTGTACCCTTCAAGCAGTTGCATGTATAGCTCTTCTTCTAGCTCTCTGTGAAGAAATGCAATTTTAACATCCATTTGCTCCCAAATGCAAAGCCTCAGCTGCTACTATGTTCAGTACAACTCTGATGGTTGTCATCTTCACAACTAGGGCGAAGATCTCATTGTAGTTGACCCCATGCCTTTGTTGGAAACCTTTTACAACAAGTCTCACCTTGTAACATTTGCTCCCATTCATTTTTTCCTTCACCTGGTAAACCCATTTGTTATGAAGGGATTTTTTCCCAACTGGCAGGGTGCCAACTCCCATGTCCTATTTGACATGAGTGATGTCATTTCATCATTCATGGTAGCCTCTCACTTGCTTGAATCTTCAATTTGAAGTGCCTCTTCTAAGCTTTTTGGTTCACCACTATCCGTTAGCAACAAATAGAACAAAGAAGGAGAGTACCTCTGTGGCGGACTAGACACTCTTGTGGATCTTCTTAACATGGGTGTTTGAGGTTCAACATTGACAGTCCCTTGAGCTTCTCCATGTTCTCCAACATCGAGCTCAATGCTTTCATCAATCTCTATGTGTTGGGGTTCACAATCTAAAGCATCCTTGGAGTCCGTCTTGACTCCCATACAATCCTTATACATTTTACTTTCATTGAAAGTGACATCCCTGCTTTTGATGACTTTCTGGTTCTGATTATTCCAGAATCTATATTTGAACTTGCCCGTGCCATATCCAACAAATGTGCACTTGATTATCTTAGCATCAAGTTTGCTCTGTGATCCTGCATCAATATGCACATAGGATGAGCAACCAAATATCTTGAGGTGATTCAGTTTCACCTCTTTTACGCTCCAAGCTTGTTTGGGGATCGCTTCATTCAAGGGTACTTAAGGTCCCTTATTGATTAAATATACAACCATGTTAACGGCTTCAGCCCAGAACTATTTCGATAGACCTGCATGTAATATCATGCTCCTAGCTCCCTTTGTGATTGTCCTGTTCATCTGTTCTACAACACCATTTTACTGCGGTGTTCTAGGGACTGTAAACTCCCTCTTGATCCCTCTCAAGGCACATAACTCCTTGAACTCCCTATCACAGTACTCAGCACTATTGTCAGACCTTAAGCATTTTAAAATTAATCTGCTCCGGGTCTCTACTAAAGCTAACCACTTTTCAAACACTTTAAATACATTAGATTTATGTTTGAGAAAGTAAACCCATACCTTCCTTATATGATCATCGATGAAGATAACGAAGTATATTGCTCCACCTATGGAAGATGTAGGAGCTGACCCCCATACATCTGTATGTACCAACTCCAATTTCTTACTTTTCAGCTCTCTTCCAACTTTAGAGAGAGAAACTTTCTTCAATTTGCCCAGCACGCAATCTTCACAGAAATCTAAGTCAATTGACTTCAACCCTTGGAGCTTCCCTTTTGACTGTAGGGATTTCAGCCCCCTCTCACTCATATGGCCAAACCTTCACTGCCATAGATCTTCAACTATCTTCTCGGCAGCTGTAATAGTGTCAGACACTTTATTGATCAAGTAAAGTATACCTTTCATACTGCCCCCATGCAATAATGAGTGCACCCTTAGTGACCTTCAATGAGTTTCCAAGTGGTGGTGGTAAAATAATAAACCCCATTGTGAATGTTTTAGCGCAAGAGGATCAAGATGCTCTGATCATCTCACTTGTCAACACGGAGTCCTAGGTTGTGGATTAGGGAGCATCGTTTCATGACACTCCATCAAGGAGTGCTCTCTAGCTAACTTACTTACTAAGACAAGTTTATTCTTAGACATGGCACATATCTAACATCCTTTAGCTTCCATAGTGTGCAACTTGGTAGCTTCACATCCGCATTACCTCTGACAATGATGTCGCATGCTTTATCATCTCCAAGGTACACTTTCTCCAAGTCACCCTTGGTGTAACTCTTGAAGGTCCTCCGTGACAGAGTGGCATGAAATGATGCTCTCGAGTCCACAACCCATGACTCCGTGTTGAGTAGTGATAAGATCAAAGCATCTTGATCCTCCTCAGCTGAAACATTCACAGTAGGGTTCATCATTTTACCACCACCACTTGGCTTCTTCAGGATAGGGCAATCCTTCACTAAATGATATGCCTTTCAACAATTCCAGCAATCTGGCTTGGCTTTTCCAGGTCTTGATTTACCTCACTGAGACATAGACCTATTCTTGGTATATCTCCTCTTAGCATGTCTCCCTCTGCTTTTAGCATTAAGTACTAAGGTAGATGCCTCGCCATGAGATTTCTTCCGCACCTCCTCATTTAGCACTAGCCCAACGATATCGTCGAACTTCAATGACACATTCTCTGATGAATTGCTAATGGTTGTAACCAGCCCATCCCAACTATCCGACAATGAAGAGAGGAACAACATAGCTTGGACCTCGTCATCAAAACTGATGTCCACCGAACTCAATTGGCTCGTCACAGTGTTGAACTCATTTAGGTGTTCAGTCACTAAATGGCCATCCGCCATCTTCATATTAAATAATTTCTTCATTAAGAAAGCTTTATTCGAAGCCAAGAGATTCTCATACATCCTCGTTAGGGCATTCATAAGATTTACAGTAATTTTCTCATACAAAGGATTGCTGACTCATACACCAAAGAGAATGGTCGAGAGCTAATACTTAAGATAATTGTAATATCTTTATCCCAAGTACTAGATAAATGCATACATTGGATTTACTTATGAAATGAAGAATCCAACATATGTATAAGATATCAATATTTCTAGTATGCTGATCACATCACAATACTAAGTATAAGTAATATATAAATAAAGTACGGAAGCTAAGCATACATTCAAAAACATTCATCACAGAAATGGAATGAAAATATTCATCTCAGAATAGAAAAGTAAATACATCCTGAATTAATACAAATGATTTACTGAAATGATATTGAAATAAAGTCTAAGCACTGAACTAAAATAACTAATCAAAAGCGATAAAGCTAGAGGAGAGATCCACTAAGGCTCCACAAACTCCTACTAAACCTTCTACACGTCCTCCTAATCTGGTTCAACAAACTGCTCAGAATCTAGCAAATTGCCAGATTCCCAAAGTACCACGTGTTAGACAATAAGTCTAACACGATGAAATTAATCTATTAGTTCTAATTGCTTACTTAATATTTAAAGTGTTAGACAATAAGTCTAACACATCGAAACTAATCTATTAGTTCTAATTGCTTACTTAACATTTAAATAATATAAGCTAAGCTACAGAAAAACTATAAAAGTAACTAAAAATTTGAAACTATAAAAAACTGAAGAAAAGCAAAGCTGATTGTATACTGAATATTGAAAATAAATGAAACTGAGTAAATAACATGTAAAACTATACAATATATCACTGAAGTCATGCATCTGTATATGCCACAATATAAAATACAACTTATATGCAACCAAAATATCACTGGACAGGTATGAATCATACGATCATATGCCTATATATATCCGGTTGGGAATCTAGTACTAGTTATCCTGCAAATTCTCTGATGAATATATGCAACATTCTGTAATACATAAATCATCAATAATACTCATACAATATGCTCATGTTCATGCTCATGTCTTTGCACTACATGCTTAAAATCTAAAAATCTCAAAAAATGCTTTAAAGTCAAATAATGAATCAAATATCACCACTGTGAAGAATCCATTTAAATGAATTCGGACTCCTAATTTTAATTATGATAAATTTATTTTACTTGAGATTTTACTTAAAATCATCAGTTGAAAAGGTTGTATACATATCTTCAGTAGATTTCCAAGAAAGGTGGATTTAACACTTAGTTTGTTTGAAGCCACACCTACCAAGGCATTCTTCAATAGGAGGCATTGATATAGCCAGAATTTGTAGCAAAACTATAGTGTTTAAACATTCATATCACCATATATTTTCCTATACTTTGAGTAGAAATTGATATCTTTTTAAGAAAATGAAGAAAATAGACTGCAATGGCTGATTTACCAAATTTAAGATAAACACTGCCGCAGCGCGTCACAGCGCACCGCAGTGCACCATGGCGTCCCCTTAAAAACGCCTTACCTAGAAGCAGAACTGCATGCCTAGAGCAAGACCGCTGCAGCGCACCACGACCCGCCATAGTGCGCCACAGCGTCATATATATTAGGATAAATTAAAATCATATAAACAAGTAATTTAACAATAATACGCAAGCGTGCATGCTATAGCGCACCACAGAGTTATTTCTTATGAATTTATTATTACTTTATAAATAAGTAATTGAACAGTGTCACACAACTTTCTTTGTCGCAACAGGTGATTTTTTATTTTATCAAAATATATTTGATCTAGCTGAACAGTGATTCTATAAAATTTATCCGCTGTAGCACGTCGCAGCACGCCACAGTAGGTGAAATTTTATTTTATCAAACTATAATTGAACTAATTGAACAGTTATCCTGCAAACTTTATCCGTTATAGCGCACCGCAGTGCGTCACAGCAGATAAACTTTTATTTTATAAAACTATAGTTAAACTAATTGAATAGTGATCCCGCAACTTGTTCGCTGTAGCGCGTCGCAGTGCGCCACAGCGTACACTGCAGTGACTGAACGAAAAAGATACTAACTTATGTGCAGGAAAAGCATTTGGAGCACTGCTACTATAGTGCACTGCAGCGGAACAAGATTTGATACTTGGTTGCCGCAGTGCGCCGCAGCAGAACAGTATATGAAATGCTTCTGTCGCAGCGCACCACAGTGCGTTATAGTGGACAGCCTAGAATTTCCATAAATAGTAATTAAGAAGCATGGGGAAGGCCACAAAAATATGACCTTTGGCCTCCCCCAGCCTCTAGAAAATAGATAAATTAATTCCCTGCTGAATCCCAATATATTTAAATAGATAAAAGCATTAAAAGGGATTAGAATTAAGCTAAGGAAGAGGTAGGTCACACACTAAAGGCTTGAGGCTGAGTGCATCCCTATTTAAGGGCCAATCTCAGACCTTAAAAGGGTTCCAACCTTTGCTACTCAAAAGACCAAGAGAAAGGCAGTATGAAGAGAAAGAAAGAGAACTTTCCAAGGGAAAGAGAGGACCAAGAATAGGGAGGAAGAAAAGATAGCAAGGAATGAAGGGTGGAACTTCAAGAGGACAGCACATGAAAAGTAAAGATAGCCCCAGAAAACCTCCAGGTGATTCCTTGTATTTCTCCTAAGCATCCTTGATTAATTTCTTGCCATGAACTGATGGTGATGTTCACCTTTCTTTGCATGTATATTTTTTCATGCTTAGGAAGGCTAAAAACCCCTTGGAGAGGGTTAAGATGTAGTTATAGAATTATGTAAGGGAAAAATTGGTGTATGATGATATTATTTAATTGTAATGAAAAACTATTTTTGTATTGTTAATTTTAATATTGAATGAATGCTTGGATGAACTGAATTCTTATTTATTAAAATAGCTTGTGTTCTAATGCTCATCAATTGGGTAAGAGAAAGGAAGGTAGTGCGAGTAGAGCTGAGAATTATATGATAGAATTCTCAAAGCTCACTTGCACCCTCCCTCAGTACATCTCTCAAAAGATTGACGCTTGAGAACCAAGTTCTCCATTAATCTTGCTTTGCTACTTAGCAAAGTAGAAGGGATGAGAGGACATTAGGAACTTCAATGGATGATGTGACATAATTTATTGACCCAATGCATCCTCCCATCTAGTTAGACTGCATGTGAAGCGCATGACACACGATAAATAGAATCTTGCTTGTGAGATTATTATAATTAAAATATATTTTTGGTAACCTAGACATAGGGAATCAAAATCTAACAAATCAAATCATATCTCATAAGATTTTATGTGCTAAGGAGGAACCCAAAAGGAGTTCTCTTTATGCACTATACTTAAACCCAATGTAATTGGAGGATACTTCAATTCCAAATAGTGTTCACTTGATTTAATTAAGCAAATAAATTGAACATATACATTCAAACAATGAAGTCATATAACCAACCCTTGCATATCTTACAACAAAATCTCAACTCTCTCCTTTTTAATCAAATCATATCCTTACTCAAAGTCTTATATATTGCTAATTAAGAACCAATGCAAATTATCCCAATTTTTTATCTAGACATTAGTGAAAGAAAATACAACTTGGTATCAAAACAACCATTCCCTGAGGTTTGATAAATCCCGGAAACTAAACTTTATACTTATTACTTCAGACCACGTATACTTGCGTGCAAACATAGAAGTGTATTTCCGTCTGTCAAGTTCTTGGCGCCGTTGTCAGGGAACAATTTTCATTTTGTATCAAGTATAATTCTCTAGTAACTAATGATTTAGAACTAATTAACTTGTGCAGATTTTTACAAAGTTGTAATTAGTTTTTTTATTTGCTTACTTGAGAAAAATTAGAAAAAAAATTGCTAACAAGAACTTGTGTTGAACTATATTATATATTATCTTATTGAAAATTCTACTATCATTTGTGGTGAATATTTATTGCTAAATATTGATTGTCGAAACTCAATCTAGCTAGTGACACCTTAACTGCATGAGTAGGAGAAATCTTACAGAATTCTTTTACGATCCCGTAATCGATAGGACATATTTGAGAGCTAGGTGAGAGCAAAACTTTTTAAACCAGCAAAACACACAAATGGAAGACTTAGATATGAACCCAGCGGAACCCATGGTAAATGCTAGGAGAAGATTGCTTAGAGAATATGCACTTCCCACAGTAGAAGGAGTTCAAAATTCTATTGTTCGACCTCCTATACAAGCAAATATTTTTGAGATAAAACTATCCACTTTGAACATCCAAAATAATCAATTTAGTGGGATGACATCGGATGACCCGAATGCACATACTTCAACTTTTCTGGAAATATATGACATCTTTCGATTCAATGGGGTATCCAATGATGCCTTAAGATTGAGATTATTCCCATTCTCACCGAGGGATCGAGCTAAAGTTTGGCTCAATTCTCTACCCGGTGAGTCTATAAGGATGTGGGATGACTTGTCAAGGAAATTTCTAGCCAAGTATTTTCCACCTGCCAAGACTACCAGGCTGAGAAATGAAATTTCAAACTTCTCTCAGCAACATGGTGAGAACTAGTTGATGGCTGGGAACGATTTAAGGACTACTTAAGGCGTTGCCCGCATCATGGGTTTTCTTTGTGGATGCAGGTGCGAAACTTTTACAACGGATTAAATGCACCCACAAGGACCCTCATAGATGCAGCCACAAGAGGATCATTAAGTAGTAAAACCCTTGAGGAGGCCTTTGATCTCCTCAAGAAAATGGCTAACAATGCATACTAATGACCGACTGAGTGGCTAAACTCTACCAAAAAGGAGGTGAACAATCTAAACAAATCTAACCAATTGGCCTCCTTGCAAAGGGAAGTAGAAATCCTAACTAATAAAAGCGAGACAATGAATGTTAGTACTGTTCATGATACTAATTGCGAGTTGTGTGGGGGAAGCCACAACAATGAATACTATAATTTAAATAATCCATTTGCCCCCTCAAAAATG
Organism: Gastrodia elata; assembly: GCA_016760335.1. Lineage (NCBI taxonomy): Eukaryota > Viridiplantae > Streptophyta > Magnoliopsida > Asparagales > Orchidaceae > Gastrodia > Gastrodia elata. The sequence continues at coordinate 26,155,421 of CM028676.1, read as the reverse complement.
GAATAAGTAAATTTTATGAGAAATAACAACATGAACAACAACTCCCACAACAACCCCTACTCTAACTCTTACAATCCGGGATGGAGAAATCATCCCAACTTTTCTTGGAGTCAGGGGAATACTCAAGGAAACCTCAATGCCCCATAACAAAACTGGCAAATGCGCAATGGAAATAATTTGTATAAGCAAAATCATAATAATAAATAAGATGGTGGTTTAGAAGAATCATTTTGGGTGTTTAAAAATGAGACGATGCAGTTTATGAAAATGACTGAATTGATAATGAATCATCATGAAACCTCTATTCAAGGAATTGAGGTATCATTAAGAAACATTAAAGTTCAATTAGGATAAATTTCTAAACAGCTATGCTCCCTAGCTCAACTGAATTAAATCCTAAAGAAATGGTGAGCATTATAAATGTAGACACTAAAAAGATAAACTGCATCGATCATAATAATAAGAAAAAGAAGGTGCCAATAAGGATTCCAAAGCTGAATGATAGAAGGAAGATTGTAGCAACAAAAAAGGTGACCTCGAAAGATTGAATATTCCATGCATAATCGAAGGCGAAGTCCTTTTAGATCCCTTGTGTGATCTAAGGGCTTCGGTGAATATTATGCCATGACACATTTACACCAAACTAGGAATAAGGGAAATGGTGGAGACACCAATAATTTTGGAATTTGCTAATCTTGCATTGCAAACTCCTTTGGGAATTATTAAGGATGTCCCAGTCGGAATAGAAAGTTTTGTGATCCCCACAGAATTTTGTAGTTTGCGAATGGGACAGCTGGAGTAAAAACTCCACTGTAATATTCTAGAATTTATAATGGATGCAATAATCCTCCAAGTCTTTGATGTTCATCATTAACCAAATTATATGCCTAACATTTTGCAATAAGTTCTACCACACTTTTATTCATACCAGGCTACCAAAAAGATTTCTTTAAGTCCCGATACATCTTGGTACTGCCAAGATGAAATTTGTATCCAAAATTGTGGCCTTTGATAAGAATTTTTTGGTGGATGCATTTGAAAATCCATAGTCGATCCCTTAGATAGATTACATTTCCTTGTAATTGCAGAGCATGGCGATGACCACTTTCAATTTTGGCCCTAGCCTTTAGACAGTCTTCATCCTTAGTTTGAGAGATGGAGACATCTCTGTGAAAGGTTTGTTCCATTATGCTTAGCTTTATTAGCTCATTAAGCATCTCACCTCTAACAAGCTCAATGCATAGCTTATATAATTCTTCAACTAAAGGAATTTTAGTGATCATTGCACAGAGTGTAGTATGATGGTTAAGAGCATCAGCTACAATATTTGCTTTCCCAAGATAATACTGAATACTCAAATTATAATCGCTGATTAATTCTAACCACCTTCTTTGATGGCAGTTTAGTGAAAATGGCACACTGAATCTCATATGGATAATGATGCCAAATTTTTAAGGAAAATATAATAGCATCAAGCTCAGATCATGCAATGAATAATTATTCTCATGTGGCTTTAGTTGATGAGAGCATATGCAATAACTTTTCCTTCTTGTATAAGCATAAATCCCAAACCAACTCCAGACGCATCAGTATAGGCTTGGTAGTCTAAACCTTCCTTAAGGATAACAATCACCGGGGTAGTTGAGAGTGCGTCGTTCAACTTCTGAAATGCTTCTTCATAGTCAAAACTCCATACAGAAGGTACTGCTTTCTGAGTTAGTATAGTCAATGGAGATGCCATATCAGAGAAATGTTTAATGAATTTTTTATAATATTTGGCTAATCCTAAAATGCTTCAAATATCAATTAATGTCTTGGGATGCACCCAATCTTAGATTACGCTAACTTTGCTTTGATCTACGCATATCCCTTGGGCATCAACGACATGAACCTAGAATGATACATAATCCAGCCAGAATTCACATATAAAATATTTCGCATACAGTTGCTGAGTACGTAATATTTCCAACACTACTCTCAAATGATTTTCACGCTCTTTTAAGAGTTTTGGAGTAAATAAGAATGTCATTGCTGAAGAAAAGGAAAAATTTATCCAGAAAAGGATTTAGGATTCACTACATTAAGCCCATGAAAATAGATGACATATTTGTGAGTCCAAAAGACATTACAAGAAATTCATAGTGACCATAATGAGTATGAAAGGTTGTCTTCTCCACATAAGAGTTCTTTTCTCACAACTGATGATATCTTGATCTTAAAATGATCTTGGAAAATATAACAGCACCAGATAATTGATCAAATAAGTCATTAATCCTAAGCAGTGGATATTTATTCTTAATGGTTACTTTGTTTAATTTGCGATAATCTATGCATATACATATAGATCTATCCTTCTTTGTGACAAATAGAGCTGGCGCTCCCCAAGAAGACATGCTAGGTCTGATAAAACCCTTACTTAGGATCTCTTATAGTTAATTATTCAGCTTTTGGAGTCCCATTGGTTCCATTCTATATGGAGCTTTAGATATCAGACGTGTTTTAGTAATTAACTTGATAGAGAATTCTACTTCTCTCATAGGAGGTAAACTAAGCAAGTCTTTAGGGAACACATCAAAATATTTGTTCACTATTTTACTTTCAATAAGAGGTGCTTTCCTTTGCTTCACCCATCATTGTAATGAGGTAGGCAGCACATCCCTTATTAATGAGTTTCTTAACTTTAATGGCATTGATTAAAGATGCTTGCGTACTAATCCTCTCTATGAAAGTTTCTAGCTTGCTAAGGGAATGAAGAGTGACTTTCTTCTTCTAGACATTAATAATTGCATTATGCCTACTAAGCCAATTCATACCAAGTATAATATTGAAGTTGGCTATAGGTAAAACAATCAGCTTGGATTTCAATGCTTGATCATTTAATGGAATTTTGATATCACAAAAATTTTGAGCACTAAGTTGGCCAACTTCTATGAAGGTAGATTAAGAGTCTTAAAGAAACGTTCATAAATAAAATAAATGACTAGCCCCAGTGTCGAATAACACATTGCAGGATTTATCATTCAAGCACAATGTTCATAATATTAATTAATTTGACGTATTAACTACTTGTAATTATAAAATATAGAGGATCCAAAAGTAACTTTTTTTAAGAAAATAGAGTAGATTCGGAAACATGTACCTAAAACAATGTTATTATCTTATTTAGCTTCGAGAGGAGTTAAAGCGTAGACATGAGTAGGACTAGTAGAACGGCTATTAACCTACTTCTTGAATTTATTCTGGTTTTGTATTTTGGGAGCAGTATTTTGCTCCTTTGTTGGTTCCAAATCTTCAGCTTGAGGAGGTGGCAGTATCGCCATCTTAGGATCTCTCTTATTTAGAGGTACGGCATGAAAAAATTTGTTCCAATAAGAATGATTGATGTGGACACCATCCATAGTTTCTTGTTGAGTGCACTGGCAGAGAATGTGGCCCTACCAACCACAAGAGAAACAATAATGGCTAAAGTGATAACACTTGATGTAGGGGTGGGGTTTATTGCAACCCTTGATTGATTCAAATGAAGAAATAGATTTAACTTGGTAAACCTTAGCATGATGCGACCGGTGCTTCTTAAATGCATCATGGAGGTTAGGCATCGTGTGCATCTTCTACTTTAGATATTTTTCTAATTGGTTGTACTCCACCATTCTTGATATTTCCACAAACTGAGAAAAATCAGTGAGCCACAAGGGAATGATGTTGTCTTTGATAGAGTCTCGCAAAGCACTCTGAAACTTATGACATCTTGTAGCTTGAGATCTAATCAAATCAGAAGCAAAGTGAGTTAATCTCCTAAATTCCATCCGGTATTTTGAGACATGAAGACCACATTATTTCAATCTCAATAAGGTGTCCTCTATGATCTTCTGAGCAGATGGGGGAATAAACTCTATTTTGAATACTCCACGAATGTTTCCCATGAAATATCCTCAATATCATAGTTGGCGAAGTGAGAGTTTCTCATGTTGTCTCACCAGTATTTAGCTTCTTCTTGAAATAGGTGCATCATGAGATAAATTACCTCAAAATTTGGATATTTGATACTTGTGAGATTCTTTTCCACCATCTTGAGCCAACTGACTATGTCCATGGGAGAAAAATTCTCATTGAAGGTTGAAGGTCTTAATCGTAGGAAACTATGTAGTAGTCCATCAGTGGACTGATGAGAAGTGTGACGGGTTTGAACTATTGGCACTGCATTAGTGGTTGCCAAAGTCTAAGCTAAAATCAACTTTTGAATAGTTATTCCTTGCTAAGTTTGGTTTTCTAATAGTGCAGTTACCATGTTCTTAAGGAGTTAACTTCTTTTGAGGTGCTATAAGATGTAACAACCATCTTAATAGGTGTAGTTGCTGAAGGGGATCTTGGATTCATACTATTTATGGAAGGACAAATCATTATCTTAGATTAAGAAGGGAGACAGAATATAGTTTATCATTTAAGAACAATCAATTAAGTCTCTTTACTCATTAAAACTTTGAAAGTTGCATGGGGAATGCAAGAAGATGAAATGTAGAACTACTACAACATGATATGGAAGATGCAATCACTCATGATAAAACTACTAGAATAATCACTAATTAATCCAACATACTCTACGGTGAACGCAAGACAATAATCAATGTAAGTGACATTACGATGCTCTCTTCTGCACTTCCTTATTAGTCTCCAACTGATGGCATTCCACTAGTCCTCGGCTGCAACTTGTAGGAAAATGACTGCAATTTGAAGACAAATATGATATGGGCATTCTATAAAGTTTAAAGCTAAATTTACTTGGCTCAACCATTCTATGGCTAATAGAAGAAAGTGGATTCCTCTAAGAGTTGGATACTTATGATGCTTGTCGAGTACTAAAACTCATTTGTCTGATACTCCTTCCACAATCCTACCACAACTTTGACCAAGCTGGAAGTCCTCTTCCCAAATAGCTTTGAATCTTTTGGTATAGTAATCACGTTCTCACATTCCAAATTCCAGTCCTATAAATGTTTACAAGATTTCTTATATTACTTAGATTTATTATAGAGTAATTTAAGCATTTTATGTGGATATTTACAATTTATACTTATCAATCTAAGTCATTGAGAATATGGAAACTATGGATGTTATATTTAATGATTTCATTATAGAAGAGCAACCCATTAGATAGATATGAATGCAAATTTCAATCTAACACCTTATGGTATTCTCTGATACCAATAGTGGTGCCCCAACCCTTCCGTGGTCATGTTAAAACTAATATTAACATTATTACGATAGAGTGGTCACCTTGTGGTAGATTCCCACTTATAATTAGATTAGGTTGTCTCCTTAATATGTTGATAACTGCATAATTTGCCACATATTTCTGTAATTCATTCATCAAACATGTGTACTTAATAAATAGAGTGCGGAAGCAAAGTATGCAACATCCATATCCATATGGCATAAGTAAGAGAAGCATAGCTCAACTCAGAGTAAAAGTTCAAAAAAGTAAATATATCAAAATCCTGAATAATTATAATACTTGAATAAAGTTAAACTGAAAGGAAAATACTCATTACCACAAATAAAAATAAAACCTATCTAAGCCTCAGTTGCAGTAGGAATTTCCTCCTCCTGGCTAAGGTCCTTACCTGATGCTATCTCCACAAACAACTCTGAATTTGACATGTTCATTTTTAAATGCCAGGACCCCAGCCACAAAAAGAAAAAAATCTTGTGTTCTTCTTCAGTGCTGGATCCGGGTCTAAACCAGCCTATCACTATTCTACTTCAACGTGGCTTCTTTTTGAGAGACATAGCCTAAGGCTAACCCTAAGGCCAAAATTTGGTACAATCGGATTACCTCTTGACCCGATTCCAATTATAAAACATTCTACATGCCATGATACATTGATCACACAATGAAGCCCTTTGGGGAATGCACTGATCTCTAGATGGTTGGGTACCCTATATCATCTTTATTAAAAAAGTTAAGGTTTATTGTGGGAAGCCAATTCTTTCCATAGAGGCCACTAATTGGACAACCCTTGATCTCAACACGTTCAGGGCGTTGAGATAGAGTGAAGCCCTTTGGTGGCTGGGTCTGGGAGTCGTTAGATTGTCGGGTCCTTACTCAGGCTCTACCACTATTCAATGATGTAACCCAATCGATCAATTCAATTTGAGCCTCAGGAATACATTAATCAGATTGATAAGCTTAGGCTTGTGCTTTGGAATTAAATTGAGCTATAAGTGAGTTCTCAATTCTAGTGGAGTGACTTCACCTCCACTGGAAAACTGCTCTGTCAAGTGAGGAAGTCCATGCTATTTGTATTGAGCTCGATGATCAAACTAAATCCTAAATGATTGCTAAGACCTAAAGAAAACTCTCAGCAACTCATAGAGCTGAATTCAATAAGCATTGAGCCTATACAACTTAATGAGGAAGGGATGAGTACCTAGTTGAGAGAAAGTTGAGTAAACATCAAAGGTGTGTTAAACTTCAGAGGTTGGCTCAATTTGTAGAAGCTCGTGGAGGATCACCATTGGTGATTGGGAGCTTGAATACCAAGTCTAACCCACTGACTACCTTAGGAACTCGCTGGGAGAAGTAGGAATGTGATTGAAATGATAGTAGAGGATTTGGGTGGGTTTAGAGGAATCTGAGTGATTCTTAGTGAGCATAAAGGCTCAATAAGAATCATTGGAGATATTTATGGCTTAGAGAGAATAATTGTGCTTAGGATGACCACCATTAGCTGACCCATGAATAGATAGTGGGCTCAACTGTCTGAGGGTAATCTCGGAAGACCGGTACCAACAAACCATTGGGGAGGTCTGTAACAACCCTAAGTTATTACTTAGCTAATCATAAGCCTAATAATTCTCTAATTATTGTTCCTTTGCATTCAATAGGTCATTCAAATCTAATTATAAAAATTGGGGTTAATCAGATCTCTCTAAGTCAAATAAGTATTTTGGTCCAATTAGGTACCCTAATTAATAGCTAAATTATTTTGGTCTCTAATTCAAAATTTGATTGTATTTTTAAATTTCTCACCCCCAAATTAGCTTGGGGTGTAAGTTTGACAATTTTTGGATGTTATATAGGCCATAATTGAATTTAAATTAAATTGGGAAAATTGCATAAAGGGGTTCCTAACATTTTGAATTTGCAGTTACACCCATAACTGTATAATTCATGTGGGATCTGTTGTGCGGACCGCGGATGATCTGCTGTAGAGCCTCACTCCATCTCACTATTCCTCCCGCTGATCCTATGGCTAGGATTTAGATCTACGGAGCCACAAATCTACTGTTTGATCCACAGATCCTACGGCCTGGATCTCTCCAACGATTGGATGTTAAGATTCAATGGATCTGGGCTGTAGCACCATTTGATCAATGGATCAGACGACATCCGAGGCACTTGCGACTGTGGATCTTTGTACCCACTTGTCTCGTGCTCCCGACATGGAAAATACGTCGTACCCAACTGCAGACCTTGTCCCCTACTTTTCCATTCCACCTTAGCAGACCATTGGGTATCTTCCCTCAATGGCATAGCAACTCAGTTGGGCCCCGTGTTCCAGTTGAGCTCTATTTAGAGATTTAGAGCTCCGCTATGGCCCGAGTTCTCGAGCAACCTCTTGCCCAAGCCTCCACCTCTAGAACTTTCATATCCCTCTGCTGCGGTTATAAATAGCCTCAGTATCCCTTCCATGAGCTATTTGCTCATCAATGGAATTGATAATTTGATTTTCCCCAATTATCCATTGTCGATCTGTCCAAGTTTTCCCCCAGTGATCCAGTTGCTTGCATACTGCTGATAGAGGGTAGTCCTGGTGTTCAAGACCCCTAACTCTCCTCTGAACCTCAGCCAAGCTCAGGAGTCTCCTTTGCTGATCGATCTGAGCTCCCCCGTCTAACCCGGTACCTCCCTTTGTTGTAATGAGCCAATAAGACTCAATGTATTTGTCTTTTTGATTCGTAATCGCACGCCTAGGCTAGACAAACTCATCTCGATTGAATCCAAGGCTTGAGCTAGCCCTGATCGCTCATTTCGATCGGTCAAGCTAGATCCTTTCGCATGGCTTGGGTCCAAGTAAGGACCCATTGATGGAGCCATTCCCAGGCCCAATGGATGGAGGGCTTTGCTTCTCCATCACTTGGAAATGGTATAGGGAATGGAAGGAGCATCAATGGTGGTCTGTGGAGGGAGAATTATCCCTCCATAGAGAGCTCAGAGGCCGAGAAATTGAAAGTATTGCCTCCGGGATTTAGTCAACCCCCGATGGGAATTTTACCCTCCATAAGTGCTCCTCAGCATAATAAGTGTGTCCCAATCGATCCGAGGCCATGTCATGGCCTATTGACTATGAATTTGGCTGATTAGGATTACCCTAATCGGCCAAGAGTTGGGGATGGCTAGGGGAGGATGACGCCACTGTGCGGGTCGGGTCGACCCGTCACCCACGCGTTGCGACAGCGGCGGGTCCTCGAGTCGAGCCAAACAGAGCCCTTTTATTAATGGGTCGAGGCCCGTTTAGTTTTAAATAAAACCATTTAGGAATTCAATTTCTTAAGGAAATTCCAAAATAAATTAGAAATGTAACTAAAATAATACAGAATAAATTATTTAAATAACTTCTTATCCACTTATCCAAACTATATAAGACTATATACCACTTTGTTCAAAAAAATTATTAGGAATAATTATATATAAAAATATTTAGGTTTTTGTGGTTGGATTTATAAATATTGCTTAATTACTTGAGATCCTAATTAAGGTGGATTATCCTATATACTTAGCCAAATTGCATGATTTAAGTTTCATTATGCTTTTTATGCCTTGTAGATGAATGTGTTAATGGAATTAATTTTCTGATTATTATTCTGTTAATTATGCCCTAATCCTAGAAATGCATGATTAGTAAAAATTAGGGCTTAGACTTAATTATATCTAGTAAACTAAGTCCCTGATTCTTAATATGGATAAGTAGAACCTAATTGCCAAGTTTCATAAAATTTGAATGGTTACATTTATAATTAAGTGCTAATCCATTTTGGCAAGATTTAGGATTTGATTAGCCTTAATTACTTTCTATTTTGCTTAATTAAATACTTATATATTTCAATAATAGTAGTATGCATGTTAGAGAACTTAAAATCTAAATTGGACACCTTAAGTAATTAATTTGATATTTATGAACTTTAAACCTAAGGAATATTAAGTATTGATTAAGCTAAACAAAAATTGATTAAATTCTGATTTTGGACATCAATAATACACCATAAACTTATTGATTTTATTAATGATCAATAATTAAGCAATGGACTTGGTTTGGTCAAGTCAGGAGTAAGACCCTAACTTATCTGGATTAAGATTCAAATCTTAATTATCTTAAATAAGTCACTTGATTTAAATAATTATAGGACTTGTATAGTTTCAATAGTACCTATTGATTTAACATTAATCTTAAACTATTGAACTAAAAGTATTAAGATTTATAATGAATTCATATGATTATCTGAATATATACCTTAAAATCCTTGATTTGTCTTAAGTAAGACCCTTAACATGAGATAAATTATAAAATAATAATAATTTGTAAGATAATCAATTCCTAATAATTCACATGATTAAATCCCATAATTGTAGTATAGGTTGTGATCAAATAGGTTTACTCATCTGATTTATATAATTCAACTTATTGTATTAGGGGTTGTAGAGTTATTATGAATCTTAGAACTTAGATTATACTAGTATATTTCAGTGCTTAGATCTTTAAAGTTTTGAACTAATATTATTAATTCAATAATTTTTAAACCTTATTAATAGATGAGCTATTGAGGTACGAAGAACTTATTATCTAACCATGATGTAGGAACTTAGATGCACCTTCTTATCTTTAGAGAATTAATCTTAGATCCTTGTAGTAGAATAACCTAAAGGCTTAGATGGAGATCATTTCCTTATGGTATCCTAAATTGAGTGGCTTCTAAGTCACCATAATGGAGTGTGGATTCATAAGTCTTTATTCTATGATTATTAAATAGAATTGCTTGAACCAATAAGACTATCAATTGGAGGTGTTAGTGTATATCTATAGATTTGATTTATTTCAGTAGAAAATAGTGTTGGTTGATTTACCCTAAATAGAATTGTAGAGTATCGATCTTATCTTAGTTAATTAGATAAGTACAGTTTAGTTCAGGATAAACATTCCAAGTCTAGGAGCGTTATAAGTAGGGGATTAAATACTTAGTTTGAGAGAATAAACTGTGATAGGGTTCTGCCCCTTATCATCATGCATTTCGATAAGTGCAATTAAAAAAACTAAGTATTTTAAGTTACCTTTCTTAAGACACTATATGTATACTTTTAACAGCTTAGTTTGAGATAATAAATAGTGACCAAGTCATGCCCCTTATCGTCATGTGTTTCAATATGTGCAGTTAAACAAACTAAGTGTTAAAGTCACCTTTCTTATAAATATACCGCCTATGTATATTCATTTGATAAGTTCAAGTATAAGCTTAACTAATACCATTCAGTGAATTAGAATTAGAAGTTAAAACTCATATAAACAAATTCTGCAAAATGGAGATAAATGGAATCATCACTTGATATTAAATTGATTTCTAAATTTTGATAATATTATGCATATAGTCATAAAAATGCATAAGTCGTGTCAACATTAAAGGAGCGAATAAGCTCACCTAAGGACTCTGTTAGCTGAGCGTTCGCTAACCTAGGATCTGTTGAGTGTCATGAGACATCAAATTGGCATATTAGTGGCATATTCAGACACATAATTATATATTCAGTGACATACATAATAAGTTTTAAATAATTATTTATTTAGTTTTAGATTACCTACTTTTTTCTTCACATTTCATATTCAGTTGTAGTTTCATCTTACCTTACTTTTAAATTTGTACTGTTTTGAGTTTTCAGCTATTTTACTATCTTTCCTATAATTTTACTTAAACTATTTAAATGTTAAGTAATAGATAACTATGACTGTTAGAGTAGCTTTCAATGTGTTAGTCATATTATCTAACACATGGTACTTTTGGGATCCGGCAATTTGCTAGGTTCAGAATAGCTTATGGGGCCAAATCAAGAACCTTCAGAGGATCTTCACCAGCATTTATTTTCTACGCTAGTTACACTTAGTTCAGTGCTTAGACTATTTTTTATTTTTTTTTCATTAAGTAAATAGTTTGTAATAATTATGGATGTTTTTTCTTTTCTTTTCTTAGATGAATACTTTACTTAGCTTCTGTGATGAATGTTTCAGAATGTATGCTTTAGCTTTCGCACTCTATATTTACTATTACTTATACTTAGTTTGTGATGTGATTAGGATATACATAAAATGCTAGTGTTTGTGTAACTTGGATCTTACCCTTATTCATAATCCAATAAACACGAGTACCCTATCTAATACTTAAGATAAGGATAATACACTTATCTTAAGGATTAATACTCATCCATCTTCTCTTTGACGTTGAGTCTCAGCAGCTCTTGTGCTCAGCAAATGTATTCAGGGAGGTTCAGTTTTTTCTCGAGTAACGCACCGTTCTATCACCAATTATTACTCCTTTAGCTAACTCAATTGCGATGGGACGGGACGTTACAATGTCAGAAGAAAATGGGGGACAGGGTGGAGTGGTCGTAATGCCAACGTGGATGGACGTTGGCTATCGTGGTAGGGACCAATTTGCACGAGAGCGATTGGGGATGAAGACCTACATTGCTTGGTTGTTTCTTGATTGCCAGTTTATCTCATCTATTTAGACAAAACGGTTTAATGCTCAGATCTCTAATGATTAACTGCGAGCACGATATTAGCTGTCAGATCAAGGATGCAATCCGACGACTGATGAGGGATCCATGTGAGCGGAGAATGTGGTCCGTCTGATTGCGGGCGTTGATTGATTTGACAGCTCTGATCCTTCCGCCTTTTTGAATTGGATGACTTTTTGAAGATTTTATTTAGATAACTAAATTAAATTAAATTAAATTCCTTCACGGGTGTAACACATGTCTCCTTTGGGGTAACAGTGGTCGTAAGGATGTAGCCTATAACATTCTCCTACTTGAAACTGATGAAACACAGAGACAACACACATAGGCTTGTTGTGGCCTAGGCCTCTTAAAGGCTTTATTACTCATAAGAGCTGGCAGGGGTGTCTTTTTCTATACCTTATGATGAAGGTCCAATTGATCATGTTCCATCAACTGATCACATTTTAGCAAGTTTGAGAAGCTTGTATGTATAAATGGGATCAAACTATCTTTAATTAAGTTTTAGATTCCTTATAAGAAGAGGTTGAAATGAGCGGCCTCAATAAGCACTAAGTTGGGGTGTATATGGATAGTTTCCAAAATTCCATTTCTTTCTCTACAACACCCTTATTCCCCTAAGTTAATCTCATAAAGTCATTTTACAAGATGTCTAGGCTGATTAAGGAACATACTGCTCTCTAAAGAGTTTGGTGAACTCTTCACGCTAGATATCTTTAATCTCTATTCTTGTGATTCTGGTAATAAGTTCATTCTCCCACCAATGTTTGACCTTGTCTTCTAGCACGCGAGTAGCCAATCAGATGACATCGACGACAGGAAAATTAATGCAAGGTAGCCCTTTTAACAAGACAATAAAAAAACACACTCCGAATATCTAGAAACTAGGTTCTGCCACCAAGATAAGGGGCATCTTCCTTTGATTAGCGAGCCCAAACAACTCATCCATATTTATATGTTCACCTCTAATCCCATTTGGTAATTCCCAGTTGAAGCTATATAGAAGCGTGGCTATTGAAAGTTCCACACTTGCCATGCCAAGTTCAACTCCCGGGCAAATCCTTCGACCAGTTCCGAAAGGGAGGAACTCATATTTGTTCCCTTTCAGGTTGAATTCGTTATTATCAAACCTTTCTGGAAGAAATCTTTCGGCATCATCCCAATAACGAGGATCTCTTCCCATTGCCCAATTATTGACAATTACTCTGGTTTTGGCTGGAATGTCATAGCCGTGAATCTTAGTATCTTTCAGTGTTTCGCGAGGGGGCAATAATGTTGCAGCTGGGTGAAGTCGGAGCGACTCTTTTATGGCCAGCTTGAGAAAGTGGATGCGTTGCATGTCACTATCTTCTACTCTGCCTTTGTCTCCCACAACCTGGCGAACCTCTTGTTGTGCTCTTTTTAAAATTTTTGGATTTTTGATAAGCTCAGCCATTGCCCATTCTGTTGTCACTGCCGAGCTTTCTGATCCACCCGTGAAAAGATCCTGCGCACACGTTTCAACAAATTAGAGCCATAAATTTCAAATATAAGTTTTGAGCCGATGTGTTCATAGTCAAAGTATAAATGAAGTAATTAGCAAATAATTACCATGAGTACGTCCTTGATTTCATCTCTACTTAGCAAAGACCCAAGTAATGGATCCATCTCAACTTGGCGCCGAAGAAGCGCACTAAGGAGGTCTTCATCCTGCTCAACACACCTTCTTCCTTTAACCCATTCCACGAATTTGGTCCTCAAGCAACTGATCCATCTTTCTAAACACCTTATCAAGTCTCGAATTCCACCGATTAAGATAATTAAGCCACCTCAGTGAAGGCATCAAATCCCCCACAGTGAACCCTGCCATCATTGTTAGAGCTTCCTTGAGCAAGCCATGATATGGGGTTGACCGGCACTCCCCTGCCATAGATATTCTCTTCCCAAAAACTTGCTGAAAAATCAAGTTGTTGAACAAACAGAGCAACATCTCGCTCATATTTACAATCGCTTTTCCGTTATGCATTGAATTTTTTTTTATTGTGTTCACCAAAATTTGAATTTCCCCCTCTCTGATGGAGCGGAAAGACATCACTCTACTTGAACTAAACATTGTTGTATAGCATATCCTCCTCAGTTGCTTCCAACGCTCGCCATAAGGTCTGAAAATAAGTGTCTTAAAACTCAAGAACGATTTATCAGCATTTACATAAGATGCAGGGTATTTCAATAATACTAGACGATTTTGAAATGGACTTAAGCTGTACATTTACCACAGGTTCTACAAATTTAATTGCTTAATTATAAATTATATCTGGCTCAGTCCAAACTAGTCTCAGATTAACCAACAACTAGAATTAGAACAGAGTAAGAGAAAGTGAGATCTTTTATTTCGATTGTTGCAGTTTTGTAAATCATTATTTTTTTATTTTCTTAAGACTTCGTGAGCGAGTGCTATTTTCATTTGCAAAGCATAAGCTATAACTGTAATAATTAGATAAAAACACAGTTCTAAGAACAATGCCATAATCGTTGCAAGTAAGCAAATAGGAGAACCTTTAGTAAATCTCATCACCTAAAACCAATGTCACGGCGGTCATAGGACAAGCGGCCGGCTGCAATATTGGGGGCACGGTTGCAAAAGTTTGTTTCTTGAGTTTTGAAGATCTCTGCAGCAACATCAGTGGAGGTGACGACGATGGCAGAGATTCGGCCGAGCTTCAAGTGCATGATAGGGCCGTACTGCTTTGAGAGGCGATGAAAAGAGATGTGGGAGATGGCCTACTTCAAGAAGATTGCCGATGAGGGGAAGAGGTCTGGCTCCAGGTGGTAGCTTTAATCTCTTTCCTTTACTTAAGCCTCCACAGTTTAGTAGCAAAATCAGCGGAAGCATTGGGAAGAGAAGGTAATAAGCGCTGTGGGTGAGTATCCAGATCATTGGGATATTTGTCGAAGCCGAACAATTTGAATTCTATGTGATTTATTCACTCCACTGAGGAAACTTTATAGTCGAGAGTTACCACTAGACTTGCTCACCTTTCGGCTGACTGAGTATTTTAAATCTAAATTTTTTTCCATTGCGGCTGGATTGCAATTAATCTATTGCGGCTGGATGCTGTCAATGTTAGCAATTTTGATGCTTTCTGATAGAGTTGGCTGGATGCTTTTTTAGATTCTAGGCTGTCTTTTGGTTATTTAGCGCACTTGATTATGAATTGTCTGGCTGTTCTACTTTTCTGGTTGCTATTTTATAAGGCTCTTGGGTTCCCTCATGAGGAAGGAGCTCGCCTGGGAAGCCCAGCGTTTCCCTTCTTTTTAACATTGTAATAGATCCAACCATATGTATAACTTTTATTGCAAGAATTCTTTACTTCAGCTTAGAACCATTATCCACTTTTAATATTAGTAATAATTATTTGTATGGAAACAAAGTACTCTTCTTATATGATAATAAACTTTATGAACCAAACGCTATTGCTAAGGATATAGGGGCTTCCCTGTGCAAACCTGCTCTCAGACACCACTTGAACTTGGATCAATTACAGCTTGACTAGGGTTGACCCAATTTTATCCAAGACCAAACCAAAGATAAGGAATGGTTACTGTAACACCATTGACGTGGTCTATGCTTGGTTTCGTGCTTGGATCACTTACTACAAGCTGAAACCTTGGATACCCCACTTGCCTAACTCAAGGTAATTAATGAAATGGTTGATCTCCTTGATATCTTCTCATGCCATGTAAAAAATAACTTAAATATTGTTTAAATGTTATCATGAAATGTCTTAAGGAATAATATGCATTATTTTGAACATGTCATGGGGAACATTATGAATGAGTTAGATGCTTTGTCTCCCTTCACCTCAACATAGGTCAACTTGTGCTTATGTCATGCTCAAGGTTTCATAAGCCTTATTCAATAGCTAAGTTACCATTTAATGGTTTCTTTTTAAGTTCATTAGGATTTGATTGATGCTATTCTAGCATGAGAGTGAGTTTGGGGTAGAAGCCCTCATGATTAAGAAGCAATCTTTCCTCCCATGCAAAGCTTAGCTATCTTATGGACCCATTGCTACCTTAGCCAATAGAAGGATAATTATTTATAGATATCCACTAATTTTAAACTTTAAAATGCTACCGCATAGCTTTATAAAGGATAGAATCATTACATAATACCACTTGAACCTCAAATTCACTTAGATATAGCCTTTAATCACTTAAGCACTCTCGTGCACCATGTGATAATACTTGCCTCGTACTTGATATATATGATGACTCAAACATCAAGAACGGTTTAATTATGTCTACATGAGTATTTTAAAGAAATTTTTATAGCACTTCACACCCTTTAAAAGCATAGGAAATTACAGAACTAAACTAGCAAGAAATACTAGCTAAGGTCCATCACATACACCTTCCAAGATCCCCATGCTACATCATAACCTATTATGGCATGATACTCACATGACAATAGTACTAATTGAAGGTATTTTTAAGCATTAAACAACATCTAAGTTCACCCATGCATTCGCTTAGGTATGATGAATCATCTTATTCCATGATTAGCCTAGCACTTAGGTGATTAATTGAAATACCTAGTGATAGACCGCAAAATTATGTGTCAATTAAAAATATGCAAGTACACATTGTCTAAGGTAATAAATAAAGGGTGAGTTCAGAATTTATCATCCTTAGGGATCAAATTGTTGGTTACTAGTTACTAATTTTGCTATTAATGTATGAACATTCGAGTTTGGTTTGTTTTAGTACAAGTTATTCTTAGATGCACATAAGTAAATTTAATATTGCGTTGGGGATCTTAACAAGTTTAGGAAACCAAAGAGAATTTTTCTAATCAACTATGTTTCATTAATTTTAGTGCATGTTGATTCTAGATTTAGCTAACTTGGTGAATATGATATTTGTTTCAAGGGGCTACACAATTATAATTTTCATGAACATGGGTTACTCACTATGAAAATCTAAGGTCTTCTTTAGTCGATCTCCTAACGAGACCTCTAGACTTTGGTCCTTGATGTCCAAATGATGGTATCTTAACATTCTAATGAAATTCTCTATCTAATGCAAATGGAACTAGATTTGCATCTTTGTTCTCATATGCACATAAATAGACTTATGTTCAAAGGGGAGCGAGTAGATTTCTCTACTTCGACATCCCTTTACTTAGCCTAGCCTTATATCTAAGCGAAAGATTGCATTAAACCAGAACACAAAAGAACAAGAAACAATCATGTGCACATAAGCCATCGATACAGAACCATTTCATCTATCAAGATTTTGGTGTAGCATTTAAGCAAGATTATAGGAGTTTTTGAAACATACATTTTAGATTTTAAGAAAAAACATGTATCAAGTTTTCTATAAATCAAAACTCAGCATTTTACATGATGAAATTACTACATAGGTAAAGTTTAACACTCCTTGAAAGGGGTGGTGGGGCTTAGGCTGCCATTGAAGTACAATCACACTCAAAAGTTGTTGGAAAATAAAGCATAAACATGATTTCTATAGTGTAAGAATTCAGAAATTGGGAATACAAATAAAAATAGAAATTACTAGCAAATGTCCCTAAGAGTTCTTCATGGCAGCCTTTAGGGTTTGGCCATTTCTTCTAAGAGGCTCTCAAAATTATTCTCAAGTTCATCTTCATATCCTTGCCAAAATTATTCTCCTTTTTAGAGTTCCAAAAATTTGGTGTTAAACCCCCTTGAAAATTGCCCATGGAATGCCAAGGGTTGTCTCCTTTCATAATTAGAATTTAACACTTTACATTTTGACCTGCGTTGAGCACCTAGGCGCGCTTAAGCGCACGTGATTCGGGGGGTAGCAAGCTTAAACGCACTTAAGAACCTATTATTTGGTCTAGTTCTTGTGCATTTGTATCCTAGGTGCACCTGAGAGCCATGCTCTTTATTTGGATGGTGCCTGAGAATGCTTGAGCGCAATGCTCTCTGTCTAGCTAATGCCTAGGCACTCTTGAGCGCAATGCCCTCTGTCTGGCTGGCACCTGGGTGCGCCTAAGTGCAATGCTCTCTGTCCATTGTTGCTAAAATGCTGGCTTGAGGATCTTGAGTGCCTGGTTTCTCTGCTTCTTGAGTTAATTTGTATGGTAGCATCATTGGGTTGCTTGAACTACTGTAAAATTCACAAGTAAAAATAAAGCATATAAGGAATACAATAATAGTAAAGCATTCTAACAATAAAACATATGCAAGAAATGGGGTTGAATAGGTGTATATTCAATGTTTATCACACCCCACACTTAAGCTCTTGCTCGTCCTTGAGTAAGATGAATAATGACTAATTATATTAAAATGGTTATACTTTTAATGAAGTGTTAGTCCTATTCTCGTGAGGTAAATATATTAATGAGATTAAAAATAAGATTGTCAGATAATTTGGATTACATATGTTTACATAGATAAAAGCATTCCACTTCGTTTGTTCTCTTGGAAAATTTGATCCATTAACCTCAAGTGTCCCAAGTCATTACTTATGAATCGCTAGATTTTGATATGGAGGTAAGTTTGGTTGATCAGTGGGAATTGTATAAATGAAGAGTTTGAATGTTTAAAGGCCATTGTGCACCTTCTCTTGAGATATAATCATTATTATTGGAAGATATATTTTTCATCATCCTGCTTTTATTTCCCTTTTTTCTTTCCTTATTATCATGAAAATGAGCATGAGGATATATACTCATGAGAACAATAGGGGCCTAGCATCTCTTTATCCATAAGTTAAAGTTATCTTAACATTTCAACTTTAACTTCCCCCACACTTAGTCTACTTCATAACTCATGTTGGAAAGGGACTTTATGTTGGTTCATTTCACTTCATTTCAATTGACAAAACTATGTAGGATTTAGCTCTAGCTCTCATTTGTTATCTAACCTATCCTTTAATCATTACTAGCCCATTCTTGAGATTATGTTGAAAAATATAAGACACAACACTCAATAGTTGCATATCCACATAATTACGATGTAGAGCTTGTTAATATATTTGGCCATAAATGATGTAGTTTTTCCTCCCACAAAGATCTTGCTCTTCCAGACACTGATTGCATTGGCAAGCACTTCTTGCACCAATGGAATACTAATGTTTCTAGGGTGCTCATACAAATGCTCCCACATATGACTACAACTTGATCCCAATTTACCGGACTTTGTCATAAGAAACCTCATTTAAGCACTTCATTTCATTGATATGTTAGATGATGAAAGCATTTCTCCACTTTGATTACAGCATAGTGGATATGTTCAAATGGTAAGGAGGATGAAATAGTCGCCTTCTTGGAAGTCATGGTTGTGATCACTTGTGCAACATCTAACAAGATAATGAACAAAAATAGAACCTTAGCAAGTGAAATAAGAGGTGTGTTGATTGTGCATAAGCAATGAATTTTTATAGATGAAATTCAAGTAACATGGAAGACTCCATCTACCCTTATATTTGATTTCCTTTAGGGAGCTAATGAGGGTGATTCACAATCAGCCATTGACTTAATTGACAAAGGCACAAGTAAGACTCCATTGTAAAATATAAGGCCTAACATACCACACAACATTTGGGAACCTCTGAGAGCACTACATGGCCCCACACACACGATATAATACACATGCAGATGTCCAAATTGAATAGTAGGCGCCCAGGTGCGCCTGGGAGGCTAGCGAGCCAAAATTCCTATTAACTAGCAGCTATATGAATAATAATAGTGCAATACAATTACAACACTTAATAACATAATAATTAACACCAAATCACATGTTGAAATATAAATAAAATAATCATAAATATTGATATACATCTAAGGAAAACCTAATCACTGAGCATTGAGTGCCTCCCAGAAATAGCTTCGTCTAATGTCATCAGCTTGATCATTTTCACATCTCAAAAAGTATGTCCGTTCATGAATTTTCTACAAATTCTATTCACAACTCTAGGACGAATGACATTTTCTCGATTCATAGTAGTTGTGCACTCTTTTTCTTCCAAACACAATGGGTTATTGCATTATGTTTATCAACTACTCTCTTATCTTTTGATTGCATTGGGATTCTATTCTTCTTCCTTCTAGTTCTTCCATGCTTAGTCTTATTAAGCTTAGTCAACAAGGTTTCCTCCATTAAGATTTGATTATTTCCAATTGTGTTTGTTGCATCTTTGTTCTAATGGTATAGCCTACTAGTATACCATTAATATGTTTTTTTTGCTCTTTCCTCTAAGAGATCATATGCCTTGCAACATTCAATAGGCGATTCATTAGAAACTTTAGTGCTGTTGTAGCACCAATCACTGATATATTGAAGTTAGACAAGTTTTGTTAGACCCCAACTGCTCAAAAGGCTTTAAATCAAATTAAAGTATTAAGACAACAGCCCCAGTCCTTCGACTCCTTGATTTTTCTAAAACCTTTGAAGTGACTTGATATGCATCTGGAATTGGAATTGGAGGAGTTTTAAGTCAAGAAAATCATCCTATTGCATTCTATAATGAGAAGTTGAATGATGCAAAGCAACGATACTCAACATATAATAGAGAATTTTATATTATCATTCAGTCATTATAGCATTGGAGACAATATCTCTTACATAATGACTTTATTCTTAATTCAGACCATCATGCCCTTAAATTTATCAATACTCAATGAAAGTTAAATCATAGATATGCCAAATAGGTTGAGTTTCTCCAAGACTATTCATTTGTCCTTAAACATAAACCAGGAATTGAAAATAAACCCGCTGACGCATTATCAAGGGTGGCAATAACCATCTCCTCTTTAGAATTCAAAATTCTTGGATTTGAATGAATTCGAGATGAGTACCCAGTGTGCCCAGACTTTCATCTAATTTACATGGAGCACTTGGACAAACCGCTGACCTTAAATGCAACATATTATGTGATTAATGGGTATCTTTATCGAGGAAAGAAACTTTGCATTTCTAGGTCTTCTCTAAGGGAGTTTTTGATTTTTGAACTGCACTCGGGAGGAATTGCTGGCCATTTTGGAACGGATAAAACAATTTGCTTGATGGATAATAGATTTTTTTGGCTTTCCCTAAAAAGAGATATTTAAAACTAGTAGCTCAATGTTTAACTTACAAACAAGCTAAAGCTACTAAACAAAAATCTGGTCAATATACAACATTGCCTGTTCCTTATAGGCCTTGGGAAGATTTATCAATAGATTTTGTTCTTGGGTTACTCTGAACAGCTCATGGTCATGATAGCATATTGTGATTATTGATAGATTTTCTAAGATGGCCCATTTCATACCTTGCTCTAAAACTAATGATGCCTCCCATACTGCAAAATTATTTTTTAAGGAAATTGTGCGATTACATGGTCTTTCTTCAACTATTATATCAGAACGGGATGTTTGGTTTGTTTCATACTTCTAGAAGACCTTATGGAAACTTCTTGGGAAAAAATTAAAATTTTCATCAGCTTTTCACCCCCAAACGGATGGTCAAACTGAAGTTGTCAATCGAAGCTTAGGAAACTTACTTAGGTGCCTTGTTGGAATAAATATTAGTAGTTAGGACTTACATTTACATACTGCTGAATTTGCATATAATAGTAGTACTTCCCGAACAACCAAAACATCTCCATTTGAAGTGGTGTATGGCCATCTAAACAGCCGATTGATGCTGCCAACCTTCCTTCTCATGCATTTTTGAATTCAGCATTTACATTTGCCAAAGATTTTCAAAGCCTTCATGATTCTATAAGATGACAAATCACTTTAAATAATGAAAAATATGCATCTAAGGCAATCATAATATATTAACTAAAGAATTTAAAGAAGGTGATTATGTTTTGATTCGCATCCGCCCTGAGCGATATAACAACACCAAATATAAGAAATTATATCCAAGGGCTTGTGGCCCTTTCAAAGTTCTTAGAAAAATTGGATCCAATGCTTATCACCTTGATTTGCCTAATGATATGCTAATTCATCTTGTTATTAATGTTGAAGATATTTTATCATATGGAGTTAGCAAACCTCCACTTACGCAATCTGACTTTTTAGCAAGAGATATAGTTCCCCACATACAAACTCCATCCTTTTTAGACATTGAATACATCATCACTGAGGAGGCTTCTAATGATCAAGATAAAGAGCCTCATTTTCTCGTTCGTTGGAAAAATAAGCCTCCTACAGAAGACTCATGGCTAACACTGGAAGCTCTAGATCCACAATTAGTAGAAGATTACTTGGATATTAACTCTTCGGTCCAGAGTTCAATTGGGCCAATGGGAGTTGATGTAGCACATCCTAAGAATATTATCAAAGGCCTAATAACAAGAGCCATGGCTAAAGTTCAAGGAAAGAATTTGAAGGTGGGCCTAATTACAAAAGCCCAATCAAAAGTTCAATAAAGAGCCCAAATATTAAGTTTTTTATTTATATTTTGTTTTTATTAATATTATTCTTTTTTTATTTATTATGGCACATGTTTGGCCAGTCATATCATGAGAAAAATATTTAATGTAAGTAGTTGGAGTTACATCTTCACTAATTACCAACTACCCATCTATTTCTCTAAAATTTCCCTCCATATTTTCCCTCCAAAGCTCATAGGGAAAGAGACTTGTAGTGCCTATAAATATGAGTGAAATATAATGTAATTGAGTAACTTGAATGCAAGAAATTTGTGATGAATAACTCTCATATTGCTTGGTGCTTGGTGGTGTCAAGTTTATTACCTACCTTTGGTGAGTTAGGTTATTATCTTATTTATATTTTACTTTTCTAACCATACTCTTATTCTCATAACCTCAAACTATTTACACATCTTCTCCAGCATCTTAAGCATCATTTAAAAATATTAAATTATTATCCAATCTCCTAAACAATCTCCAAAATCCACCACAACCTTCGCAGCCAAATCTAAAAATTGCTCGACTTAGTCTTCTTCCCTACCCCTTGACACCCATCTAAACACCATCAAACCTAGCCATCTACTCCAGATCCAAACTACACACCTTAGCCTACCTATATTAATTTATTTCCAGCCCTTTAATCTATCAAATTCCCACCTATAGAAGGGATATTTTAAATCAGCCCAAACTAGGAATAATCCACTCTAAACTCATAACCAACTCACCACAAACTCCATAAATCATAATTATATACTATCCTACCAATTCATTCAATATTTATATATCTAATTTACTGAGAAAAAGCAGCCCTCTAGCATCAGAAGCTATTTGTTTTATTTAATGTTAATCTCTTTAAACTGTAATAAAGCATATTGTAGCTTTTGTTGTGTTAGACTTATTATCTAGTATGAGGTACTTTTCTTTTCTTTCGTCCGGAAAATTGACATTTTTGGATCAAAAAATTTGTTAGATTCATAGCAATTTAAGGAGCTAGCATTGGAGGCTATCAAAGGGATCCAGGAGGACACGAAGGAGCAGTAGTCGACACATCTTCTACTTATTTGCTTATTACTTATTAGATGTGAGATGAAAGATTTTCATTTACTGCTCTTTTAATTAAACTTTGGTCAGTAATAATTAATCTGGATGTATTTTCTCTTTCTTTTCTAAGATGAATGCCCTTTTATTTAGTTCTCTAATGATTGTATGGGATGGCAGATTATGGCTTCCGCACTATGAATATTTTTTCTACTTATACTTAATATTGTGATGTGATTAATACGAAACTCATATGAAGTACTCATATACATTGGATACATATTCTTATGAGTGACTACTTCTAAGCTTGTAGAAGTTTATGTTATTTTTAAGAGGATTATTTTTAAGGAAGTTTACATTGGATACATATTTTTAAGGAAGTTTACATATTAATTGTAATTCATGTGGAAGTTTATGTTATTGCCTAATTTTAGTGATCTCCACCATCACCAATCAACCAGTTGATCTCATAACCTATTCAAACTCTTGAGTGATTACTTCTGAGCTTGTAATTGATATGTAAACTTCTAAGCTTGTGAATATTTTTAAGGAAGTTTACATATGATGAATATGAAACTCATATGAAGTACTCATATAATGGAGTAACTTGAATGAAAGAAATTTGTGGTGAATAGCTCTCATATTGCTTGGTGCTTGGTTGTGTCAAGTTTATTGCTTATTTTTGGTGAGTTAGGTTATTATCTTATTTATATTTTATTTTTCTAAATATACTCTTATTTTCATAACCTCAAACCATTTACACATTTTCTCCAACATCTTAAGTATCATTAAAGAATATTAAATAATTATCTAATCTTCCAAACACTCTCCAAACTACCACAACCTTCGCAACCAAATCATTTACTAAAATTTTAATAAATATGTAACACAAAAGTAGAATTCCAAATATCTTGGAAATAATGAGCAAATATAGTCAGTGAACTAACTATGTAGCTCATTCACACTTTAGGAGGATTATTTTTGTAGAAATTATTTTAAATTCAACTCAAATGTAGCTCATTCACATTTTAGGAGAGTTATTTTTATAGCACACAAGCTTAGAAGTAGTCACTCAAGATTTTGAATAGGTTATGAGATGCAAAATTTCTCACTTTTAAAGCTTTAAATGCAAAAAAGTTTCGAAGCCTTCCAAGCGTGAGATCATAGCTCATGTGCCCAAATTTTTGCTTTCCCCGCTTAACTGAGTGCTTAAATATATGTTTGGTGGTCATTTATTTTTATTATGAACTATTATTTATATTTATTAAGCTTAGTTTTTAGGAGCGTTTTCATATAGACTCTGCTTTCGATTTCAATAAAAAATAAGTTTTT
Source organism: Gastrodia elata (assembly GCA_016760335.1). Taxonomy (NCBI): domain Eukaryota; kingdom Viridiplantae; phylum Streptophyta; class Magnoliopsida; order Asparagales; family Orchidaceae; genus Gastrodia; species Gastrodia elata. Next base: position 26,130,877 of record CM028676.1, on the reverse strand, counting down.
TTTTTTGTATTATATGCAATCAAAAGCTTTATTCCTTGCGAGATCCCTCGGCAAAACTGATAATAATTTTTGTCATTTGCTCCTTTAGTTGATTTTGATTGAACTCATTGTTTAATCCAATTTGCGCAAGTATCCATATTGGAATCAAATTCAGTGAAACAAATTCTTCGAAAAATCGATGCCAGTTATTTTTCATGTACCGTCTTGTTTGGTACCTTCACGAGCGGCAGGTGCTTCTCCACCTCCATCCCGTCAGGGCTTCATTCTCGCTGCTGGTTCATTTTGGTAATCTCTTTTCTCTACATTGCGCTTTGAATCCTGGCCTTTCAACCTATCGTACATTCCCCCGACTGATGATGTTGCTAATCTCACAAAAGAGAAAGAACATATGTACTGTGCGCTTCAGTTTAGGTAAAGTTTTTTCTCTCTACTTTCCCTAAATGAAAATAGCTATCTGTTCAAAATATGCTGTGCGGAAGATGTTCAATACATTCTTCAAGGTGGCCCCTATTGAAGGACTTCAGGCCCTCGGCCATTGCCTTCACAGAACTGCCGTTACACCAATGGACTGATGCAGTAATTTTGAAACTTGCGAAAATTGATAGGAGTTCCGATTCTAGTCGATTCTCTCACAATTAAACAATCCCGGCTTACCTTTGCCCGAGTTAGAGTTGAAATTAATGCTGCTTCAACTCTGCTTGACGTTGTCCATGCTAGGGTTGATGGGAAAGTGATATCTCAGAAAGTGAATTGTACTGTGTCCCCAAGGTCTTCTCTACTTGTCAATGCTTCATCAATGCCAGCTGCGTCTGTAAATCTGGTCCTCCTGTCGAGAACAATAGATAAAGGAGTCAATCTCGTTAACCCAGACACTGACAACTAAGAAACAACACCTTTTCCTTTCAAAGATCGACCGTGGAACCTGATCTTTCCCCCATTGCTAAAAGTAACTCTGTTCTGGAGGATGTTACACCACAGACTTCTTCTACCACTCCCATTGATGAAACTCCTCTGCCGATTGTGGCACCTCATTCTAGCTCTCCCACCTCTTTAAAAGCTCCTTTCTCTCCCCGAGTCTCTACCCATCAAACTTCAGCAATTCCTTACTGATCCCCTCCCTTTTAATTTCCAAATTTTAATGTCTCTCCAAATCAAGGAGGAATTATGCTCACCTCCCCTTCCTTTGGGCCTCACTCCCCTAGGGAACCTAATGTGCCTGAGATTCATCTGCTTACGCTTCACTCCATGGCAGCGTTACCTAAAGGATCTAAAATTAGTGAAGCGTCTAAACCAAATGAGACAATTGGTCAAAGCCAATCTCTTCGGGCTCGACAGAAATGATGTTGTGGTTTTTTCTTTTATCCCATCGTGCAAAGTTTACATTAAATCTACTGCAGTGAATTCATTTATTTCTATCTATGAATTATCTATCCCCTACTATTATGGCTTGGAATGTGCGAGTGAAGGAGTGAAGGATTTGAGACGTCAGTTTATGACCTTCAAACCTAATATTTTTGGGATTCTTGAACCGAAACGCAATGCTATGGATATTTTTGGGATTCGTGGCGAAAAATAGTTCTCATAATTTCAATTGTTCCAATGTTGGTAGAATTTGTATCAAATGGGACTCCAATAAACTTCATTTTAAACCTATTCAATCTTTTGCTCAATGCATTCATGGTTTTATGTAATTTTCTAATGGGAATAATTGAATCTCTTTTGTTTCTATTGCAAATTCTGATCTTTATAGAGTTTAATTATGGGATTTTCTTTGAGAAATGCAAAATGGTGATACAGGCCCTAGCTTCTTGTGGGTGACTTTAATTGTATTTGTTAATCAAGTGAGAAACTTGGAGGCTCCTATCCATCCCTCACTCAAGTTTCTACTTTCACTCATCTTATTTTTTATTTTGGCCTTATTGATCATCACAAATAAGAGCTAATTTCTCTTGGAATAATCGAAGGATGGGCAGGCACTCCTATTAAAGCCAAGCTCGATCAAACTATTTGTAATGCGGCATCGATTATTTATTTTAAATGCTCATTTTGTAGAATTTTATCTCCTTCCATGTAGGATCACTCCCCTTTGTTGATTCTTCTCCATTCATTCTCAAATCAAGTATAGCTTTTGTTTTAAAAACCATGGGACCTCAATGAATGGCTATTCAGAATGGATGAATGCAATATGGACTGACTTTTTTGGTGGTGACAAACTTTTTAATATCCAATGGAAATAAAAGAAAACACTTAAACTTTTGATTATCCATTGGAAGGAGGCTTCTACATCTCTTTACCAAAGGAAAAAACTTAAATTTTAGAGAAGCTAATCTTGAATCCCTCTAGTCTTGTTTATGTGCATCATTTCAATAAGATTAATCAAGATTTCATCATAGTCGTGGCTATTGAAATTGTCTGGGCAAATAGAAGGTCCAAGGCCCACTAGCTCTCACTTGGTCAGGATAATCTAAAGTTCTTTTATATTCAAATGGTTGTAAGATGGCACCAATGGTTACGATCAGGGCTCAATCAGCCCTCCCAATCTCATGGGAGGCATGATGACCCACTATTTCTATCTCCTACTGAATAAAAAGAAGGGTCGTAGTATATGTAACTTTCCTATTTCTTCTTCCATTGATTCATCATTGCATTATATCATGTCCCGGAATATCTCTAACGATGAGATTAAGGCAACCTTATTCTCCATAAATTATAATTCCTTTCCTAAACCTGAAGGCTTCTCCTCTTTATTTTTCAAAAATAGTTGGAATCGGATGAGCTCAACCATAAATGATGCTATAATTCTATTTTTTAAATGTGGAAAAATGTCAATGTGGCTAAACGTTTCTTTAATCGTTCTTATTCCTAAAAAGAAGAATGGGTGGATTTAGCCACATTAACATTTTGCCACATTTAAAAAATAGAACGATAAAGGATCACATGCCAATGTCTTTGTGTAATACTCTATATAAGTAGATCTCAAATATTGTTGCAAGAAGAATATCTCCTCTTATGCTTGATCTTATCAATCAAACTTTTGTTAAGGTTTTCCAATCATCTAAACATGTTATTTTAGCTATTGAAATCATTTGGCTTTTCAACTCAAGGTCCAAAAGAATCTTTTGTAGTAAAATTAATCTTGATCTTCGTAAGGCTTTCGATAGCACCAACCATAACTTTGTTATAAACGCTCTAAAGAAGCTCAATTTTCTAGAAATTATGATTTGGTGGATTTCGGCCTACATTGAAGATATTCATATTTCTATCAATAAGTGAGCCTATAAATGTTTTTTTCTTCTCAACTTCTGAACTTTGCCAAGGATGCTCTTTATCTCCTTTTCTTTTCATCGATGCTATGAATAATTTACCTAACATTATGGTTGATGAAGTGGGATTAAACCTAATTATTCCTTTCTCTTTGAAAAACTTTAAATGTTCACATTCATTGTTTGCTAATGATATTCTTCACTTAGGAGAAGCTACTAGGTCTAATATTTTGTGTTTTAAAAATGCTTTGGATGAGTTCCTTAGAAAACACTGGCATTAAAGGGCATCATTTTAAATATTGATCATGTTGTAAGTTTAGATTGTATGTGCAAGATATGTTAAGTACTTATTATTTTTATTGAGTTCTAAATGAATTAAATTGTGTTATTCTTTGAGCTATATGTATAGTGTGTGCATTACTTGGATAGACCTTAGTATCATTAGTTGTTACTTGCTACTTAAGAATCATGTTAATAGGATGTAGGAATTGCTTTGCAAAAATAGGAAAGCTGTAACAATCTTAGTATTATTACCCATTATTGGGAAGACCAACTAGCTCCATTTCACTTATAATAGTACTCTTATAATATTATTCAGAGCTTTCACCTCAAATTTGGTGTGATTTGAAGATCATTTGCGAACAACAAATGTTCCTGATTATTTTGATAATTCTGAAAATATATATTTTTATTTTTCTTATAATCAAAATCGAAGTTCGCTATTGGACTCCTCACCCATAAATTAACTAGGGATGGTATTTTAGGAATGCTTGGAATTCATCGAATTTTTCTTGAATATTTAATAATATTTAATTACTCAAAAAATTAGGATATTTAATTTGACATTCAATTAAAAATTTATTTGCATTTTTAAGTTTATCACCCCTCAATTAGGTAAGGGTGATTTTTTAGGATTTTTTGGAGTCCATTTAGTTATTTAATTTTGAGTACTAAAATGTATTAAATTAATTAATTAATTAAAGTATTTAATAAAAATTATTTATATATATATATATATATATTACTTTTAAATCCTAACGGCTAACGGCTGAACTGTGCGGATCCCATGCACGAGTCCAACGCATGGGATAGCTGCGCGGATCCATCTGGACCGTCGAGCGTTACTTAGATCTAGATCGAACGACAGGGTCGCACGGGTTTGATCAGGTCATCGGATCATGCGTCTGATCCGACACCCAGGATGAGTTCCTTATACGTCTTTGCCATAGGGGAGGAATCATGCGCCTGATACTATGCCAGAGATGATTGTCGTACCTCCAGCCCACCTCACAGCCCCTCTTAGTCCTCTAGGATCCCATCCCCTACTCCCCTTTCCAATTCATAACCTGAAGGAGTTGGGAGCAGCAGGCGAAGGGACGCTTCTGCAAAACCCTATCATCCCCATTGCAGTCGGCATAACTAAGGATTGCCAACGGCCCAGGTACCGATTCTTACCTCTTCTTTCTAAATAAGATGCACTGATTGCTATTCCAAGCTCATGCCAGTCGGGTCGAACCTCAATTGGGCTCGATTGAAGCCGATCGAGCCCTGATTTAGTGGCTTATCTACAGTTGTCTACAAGAGACGCAGTCCGGCCCTTTGGGACCTATGGAACCACCTTGTCAGCCGCTCCGTCAACGCTAAGGGCTGAGCATGGGTCCATCATGTCGGCCTCGATGAGGGCTACCCACTGTTATGCGGGCTTCGTCGTGGGACCCCCGGGTTCGAACTGGGGGTCGAACCCTAGTGCGCCCTCTTCGCGGCTTCGTCGGGGAAGCCGGGTCTGAGCCGGGATCTGCGTTGATCTAGGTGAGATTTATGGATCGGATCAGTCCGGGCTTTCGGACCCCGCTATCAGGAACACGCATCGAAAGGCGTGTGTTGTCCGATCCGGGATCGACGCGCGTAGGTTTCGATGCCAGTCGTCGCGCCGGTCACCCAGAAGTTCACGCTGATGGCTGCATTTGTGTCCGCGCTGTCATCCATCCTAGAATTTCGCGCCCATATTAATCTGTGCCGAGGGTTAAATGGAATTAATTTATTTTATTTAATTATTTTAAATGCAATTCTTATTTCCTTCATAACTTTAAATATACACATTCAAATTATAAGAAATTATGTCATTTTATTTAGAAAAATGAGATGAACAAATTGATATAATTTAATTTAAGATTTGAACCTTAATTTTCATAATCATTTTTTAATCACAATTAGGAGTCCCGCAAACTTTAATTTTCCAACATTGTCCGATTTAGGCCTACTTAGTGTCATTCTTCTCCTCTTGTATGAGGATTTCATATTTTCTATTATATTTGTGTTTGGACATTATTTGGACAACTTAGGTTTTTGGCTCCCTAATTCATTCATAAATGTGATTTTGCTTATGAAATAACTTGCATGTTTAAGTGTTTTATTCCTTGGACAACAAGCTTTTCCATTTAATTGAATATTCATGTTACTTTATTTTGTGAGAATTGGATTAGATTAGAGTAGTTAGATGCCTTGCTTAGGTTAGTAAACTTGTGATTCAAGCCTCAACATTATGAGAGATAATGTATGAGTGATTCCCTAGCCTTGAATTAATTATCATATAAGTGGTAGCTAATCTTTCCAATAGGTGTATTTAGCATTTAGTACACTTCTCTTTGTAGGATGTGAACCTATTAGGATAAATTACTAATACTTAGAAGTAAACCTAATGATCCTTCCATTTAGCTCCTACTCTCTATTTTAAGCTCTTTAATTCTTGGTTTAGTATTCCTTAGCTCACTAATGTGATTTTAGATTTCTTATAAGCTTTAGTAACCTACAACTTTAAGTTAACTTAGAACTTGTAGCTTGTAAAATTTTCCTCTTCCGTACACTTAGGACCCTCCTAATGATATTCTTAATTAGTCTAGTGATCGATTAAACTATAATACTTCAATTATAAGTTACCTTAGATAGATTGTAATAGTGAACCTTCAACTTTCACTTCTTTAAGTGTAGTAGATCCTTAACATTTGCCTTTCCCTATTAGTTCCTTAAGCTTGAAATCCAGTAATTAATAATGATTATATGGCATAGGATTAGTGTAGGATTAGCTTCATGTTGCATCATTATACATAAAAATTATTTTGTCACTTACATAAACCTAAATCTATTTACTATTTTTCAAACTTAGATCACTTGTAGTGTTACTTTTAATTGACTTAGAGATCAATATCTCTAAGTCAATTGAGAGCTTAATCAGCTCCAATCATTAAGTTAGATAATCTACATATTAGACAATATTGGATATCACATAATTTACAATTACTTGAATTCCTTGAAACGCTGCTTTGCTTTGAGACTACAATATTGAATATTCATAAAAAATATTGTGCATAAATAAAATATTCATAAATAAAACTTAGGGGTTTCATATATCGATGCCAGGGCAAGCTAATGGGAGTAATAATGAGACCTTACGTATTGTAGAGGGATAATGTGAGTGTTTATTTTTCTTAGAGATCCTGCTTCTTTACTTAGTTAGGAAGATGTGATTAACTCCTCACTCGTTCTGTAACTTTGCCTGCTTAACGAAAAATTTAAAATAATTTAAACAATTAAAATATTGGGTTATCATAATCTTATTGATTGTGTGAGCTTGTCATAGCCTTTGAGTTATGCTTACTTATCATAGTCTTTGAATATGTCAACTTAGCCCATGAGATTAAGCTTTACTTTACTTTACTTTATTGTTCAACTTTTACTTGTTGTTCTGTGCTTTACTTTACTTACAGTCCTTACTTTATGCAGTGTATATTATTTTACATTCATTTTATGCTTCACTGTTTTAGTTTCTCTTACTTAGCATAATTATTCATTGAACATATTCACATATTCATTGCATGCTTTCATATGCACATTAGTAGTTTCTAGCCTTATTAAGTTGCCTATTTTTCCTTACATATTGTTGCAAGCTAGAGCAAATTACTTGAGAGTTCTTACTCTTTACTTATTTACTGTCTTCTTTACAGTTCTTTTACCCTTACTTTGATGTCTAGTGCTCCGCTTTTAGTCTTTAATTGTAAAACTACATTTGTGATATCCAACTAAATTTTAATTTAAACTTTGCTTAATCTTAAAATGTACTTAGACTTTTTTGTCTAATAATTTATTTTTATTTTCTTAGATGTGCTCTATCATATTTAAAATCAAATACGGTTGATCAGGAGCAATTCCTGAATAGTGGAGCTGGACCTAGCGCTGGACGATAGTAGACTTGAATATTTCTACTTACGCACTCTCGTTTACTGCTTTTGTTAGGATGAGCGAATTTACTTTATTTATATTTAAATTAAATTTGTAATAACTTAATTTCTACTATATTTTTATTTTATTTCTATAATGGATTTATTTTCATTTTATCTGCTTGGTTTAGATAGTGAATTTAATGCATTAACTTGTTGGATTATTCTCTACTTGTGTATTTTTATTTTTTAACTTACACTCACATAAAGATTTTTGGCCACATAGCATTTAATGTTGAATTAGTTTTCTTTTAATCTAGTGTTAAGTTTTATGGTAACACTCTAGTATTGGATTGAGTTCTTAATTTGATATTAGGGGCGTTACAGTTGGTATCAGAGTCAAGATTGAGAAAGTTAAGTTAAGAAAATATTCACTCATCCAAAGCAAACAACATAAAAAAGTAGAATAAAAATATTTAAGAATGTCATAATAAGTTAGTAAACACCTCTTGACTTTAATAATTAATCTAACTTATCTTGAACTTTAAATTGACTCACGGATGGCATACCGTGAATCCAACTTAAAATACTATACTAGACTGTTCTTCCATTATTGGGATGAGGATTATCAGAATGGATTAAAGTACGGTAGACTTTACATGGGAGTGCCATAGGTTGGTGGTGGTGTCCTAAACAAGATCCTGAAGTCGTCAGTGTTCCGAGGTGATTACATTTTTGAGTTGGAAAGGGAATGGCTATCCCTAGTGACTGAGATGTTTGAAGCAATCAGCTGCCCTAATCACGTTCGCTTCAGGGTTATGGACCAACTCTTCGACAACTACGCCAAGGAGTACTGGGACTGTGCCTCAATATGCTTATTCGAGAAAGTCGACGCTTCCACCATGCCATAAACTATCATGACTTTGAGATTATGTTCTATGTGAAGTTTTATAGATGATCGCATTAGCTTCTTTTGTAGTAGCTTTTATCTCATTGTTGCTTTCCTAGTATATTTCATATTGTACTTCTAAAATCACTCAAGTTATAATTAAAATCATTTCCATTATCCTTGTTCCTAAATTGCATATCCCTTTTCTTCTTAGAATGAATCCAGAACCCGAAACTCTATTCTCGGTGGCGAAAGAAGCCGCTTCCACCACTTCATCTCTTACGGATGAGCTAAAGACTCTCATGGAGATGATGAGGTTGATAGTTGAAGCGCTGAATTGCTGTAACGCTTCGTCTCGTCGATGTGCGCAATTATGGTAAATTTAAGAACAATTGGCGGCAGAACGGTGCGTTACTCGAGAAGGACTGCTGAATTTCCCCGAATAATACTAATTGAACTGTTGAGACTCAAACCCAAAAGAGAGCTGAGTGCTAATCCTTAAGATAACTATTAAGTCCTTATCTTAAGTATTAGATAAAGTACTTATGTACATTAGATTATGATAGGAATTTTAATAAGGATATAATATACATGAGTATTAGTATTTTAACATGTTGATCACATCACAATACGAAATATAAGTAGTAATAAATATAGAGTATGGAAGCTGAAAGCATACATCCAGATCATTCATCACAGTAGCTAAGTAAACTATTTATCTCAGAAAAGAAAATAAAATACATCCAAAATTTAATTATTACAAATAGCTTACTTAAAGAAATGAAAAGATAGCAAATAGTCTCTCGACTCAACTGAAAGAAAACTAATATAGAAAATTAAATGTTGATGCTGAGTCTACTAGTGCTCCATGAACTCCTCTTGGATCTCTTATGAAGCCTCCTGATCTTGCTCCACAAGCTGCTCTGGATCTGACAAATTACTGGATCCCAAAAGTATTACATGTTAGACAATGAGTCTGACACATCTAAAGCTACTCTAAGCAGTTATGGTTATCTAAGGTTTAACATTTAAGCATTTAAACAAAACTGTAGAAAAATGCACTAAAACAGCTGAAATCTAAATGACACAAAACTGAAAGTAAAGTAAAGCAGGAGCTGAAAACTGAGTACTGGAAGTAGGAAAGTAGTAAGAAATTTGAAACTAATTAAATACTAAAGTAAAACTTTTTAAATGCCACTAAAAGTATATATATATATATATATATATATATATATATATATATATGCATTTGAATATGCCACAGAACTGTATGCTACATATATGCCAAACTCAATGTCACATGATATTCCATAGAATCCTAGATGAGCAGATGCTCCGCTAACAGATACTTAATGAGCATAGTGCTCCGCTAATAGAATTCCTAGGTGAGCACAATGCTCCGCTAATGCTGATAATACTTATGAATTTATAATATGCCAAGGGTTTAATAACTATATGCTTTAAATCGTTAAATCCAGAAATTGATTAAACCAAGTAATAAATCTATTTGTCTCAATTGTGCATAATTCATCTAAATAAATTGTGACCTCTACTTTAGTTATACTGAATTCATAATTCTTACTATAAGTACACTCTAAATCATCAAATGGAGAGTTTACATATACATGATTTAACATGTCCTAGGAAGGGTGACTTAAACATTTCGTTTGTTTAACTACACTTATTGATGCACACAAATATAAGGGACATAATCTTTTTACAGTTTATTCTCTCAATCTAAGTTGTTAAACTCCAAAACTATAACACACTTTAGACTTGGGATGTTTATCCTGAACTGAACAGTACTTATCCAGTTACCTAGGATAAGACTGAGACTTTACACTTCTATTCAAGGTAAATCAACCAATTCCACCATATACTGGGTAATCCAGCTCTATGGATATGCACCGACATCTCCATCCGATAATATTACTAATTCTCATTCTAACAAATCTATTTATTTATCAAGGACTAACAAACTAATGAATCATTTCTCCATTGTGGTGAATCCTATCAAGGGTTCCAAGGATATGACTTAGAAGTCACACAATATAAGATACTGCCACAAGGGGTAATCTCAATCTAGAATCCTTAGGATATTTTACCGCAAAGATTTAAGATCAGATTCTCTAAAAGCTTTAAGGTTAATCTAAGATTCCACCCCAAAATCAGACAATAAGCTCTTCCTACATCAATAATTTGCCTATTTAAATGTTTAGCACTTGATTGATCAAATCATTACCTTTTAATTTAAAGATTCTAAGTACAATAAGGTACTATCAGTTTCAGGTTATAATCTAAGTTTATTAGAGTTCACTTAGACTTACCATTTTCAGTCATATAAATTAGATACTTAAATTCAGTATTCAATTATAATATTTGAAATTTAATCAACTATATCAATCATGGGATAAAATCATATGAGTTATTAAGAATTGATTGTCGTACCAATCAATCTTAGTTTACAAATTGATTTATGATAATAATCTTTTTTAGGAGAAAATCAGGGATCTTAAGTTTAGATTCAGATAAAAAATCATATGAGTTTATTACAAGCTCTTAATCTTCTAATTTACTAGACTAAGATTAATGATAAATCAGTAAGAGTTATTAAGTTTATGCAAGATATTGAATGTCCAAATCAAGAATACAATTCAAGTTGATTATGTTTGAGATTTAACTCAAATCAAGTTAGGGTTAGCACCCAAACTTGACCTAATTAAGGTTAAGTATGTAGAGATTGATTTAAAAGAAAATCAATAAGTTATTTGTCCATTATTGATGTTCAAATTAACACTAGTTCATTCTTAATCTCTTTTAAGCATTTTCTTAAGATCATTATGGTTTAAATTTTGATTAATGTCAAATGAAAGATTTAGACGTCCAATTCAGAGTTTACCTTTTTTAACATGCTTACTATTATTAATGAAACATAGAAATATCATGTTAATCAAAATTGAGGGTAATTAAGGCTAATCAAATCCTAATCAAATTCAAAATGAATTAGCACATAATTACAAATTTAATTATTTAAATTCCATGAAACTTAACCATTATGTTTTAATCAACCATACAAGCAATCAGAGACATTAAGATTGCAATTTGGTTAACTACAAACTCTAATATTCACTAATCATAAAATTAATAATTAGGGCATAATTAGCAAAATATATTTCAAAAAATTATTTCACCTAACATATTTATTCTACAAGGCATAAGGATTCAAATGAAACTAAAATCATGCAATTTGGCTAAGCATAGATGCTAATCTTCCATAATCAAGTTCTAAAGTAATTAAGCAAATTTAAGAAATGTATTCACGGAAACTCAATTATTTTTGTATATTCTTATTGCTTGCATTTTTTCGATTAAAATGGTATATAATTTCATATGATTTGGGTAAGTATTTAAAAATTTATTTAATTAATTTATTATGTATTTTTCTAATCAAATAAATTTCCTTAAGGAAAATAATTTATATATTTATTTATTAATTAACATGGGCCGGCCCATTCACCAAAAGGCGTGGATCAGTCGGGACCCGATGGCCCATCATTGTCGTAGCGCGCGGGTCGTGGGTCGGCCCGACCTGCACAGTGCTTCATCCCCAACCCCTCTTCTCTAACGGATTGAGATTTAGGGTTAGGTTCAAAGCCTAATTGTGGAGTGCCCCTACCATGCCATGGCCCCAATTTGATCTATACACGATCAGTGGGCCAAGATGCGTGGATCGCACCTATTAGCCCCCTGTGAGAAGGCCAGGAACTCTCGGGCCTTACGCACTCGAGGTCTCCGCTTGGGAGGAGCTACTGTGGGGAGACAATTCTCCCCACAAAGGCCACGATTTTGCCGGGATTCGATCCCTACACCTTCAGGGAGGTGAGGCGGATCGAACCCCTAAGGCTATTGGGTCTAAGGTGCACCCAATCGCTGGGTCCTTACTCGGACCCAGCCTCATTAAGGATGTTAGCCCGATCGATCAATTCGATCGATCAGGGCTAACCCAGACCTTAATAACGCATGCATTGTTTTCTTCTAGCCAAGGAGAACCATCACGAATCAAATGGAGGTAAGTGTTGAGCCTACATGACTCATCATAACAAAGAGGGGTACCTAGTTATTAACGGGAAGGAGTTGCTTTGATTGATCGAGGGAACTCCAAAGGCTGCGAAGCTTCCAGAAGATGCTAGGGGACTTGAACTTCTTGTGCACAGCCTCAGATTTTTGATGGCAGAAGCTTGAAGTGCAGGGAGAGCTCGGGAGTGTATAGAGGTAAGGATCTTCAATTGAAGATTCACAGAGGGCAAACAGCCCTCTGGACGAATCCTGAGGCTATTTATAGCCTCAGGAAGGAGCTTGGATGCAACAAATTGTACTGAGGAGGCTCGAGAGCTCAGGCCATGGCCGATCTCCCATTTCCTCCAATGGTGAGATGGAGTGGGGCTCCGCTGTTGTGCAACCCGGGCTCCGCAGTGAAGCCCAGACTGCTAATATGGTTAGAGATATATTTGCAAATTCAAATTGTAAGGAACCCTTATGTGAAATTTATCCAATATAGTTTAAATTCAATTATGACGTAAATGACCTCCAAAATTTCCAAACTTGCACCCCTAGCCAATTTGGGGGTGAGAGATTTAAAAATGCAATCAGATTTTGTATTAGAGATCAAAATATATTGGCTATTAATTAGGATTCCTAATTTGGCAAGAATACTAATTTTACCTAGTGAGGTTCGATTGACCCCAAATTTTTAGGGTTAGCTTCTAATTACCATGTGAATATAATGGAGTTAAGATTAGGGTATGGTTAAGCTTATGATTAACTTCAGTAATGACCTAGGATTATTATAGAGTCCCCCACTTACGAATAATGTCATCCTCAATATTATTGCTAAGACAGGAAAAGAAAGTGCGAAAATAAAGAACATACGTTTAAAATTAAGGGTATCTAGATTTTCAAAAAGACTTGGATATTTTTATTGCATATCAGTCTCTTCTCTCAAGTGGATTATTCAAGAGAGAGATTCCTCCACTGAACCTTCACCATATGGATAGAGAAATTTTTTAGCTACTTTTGATCACGTGCCAAGATCTTGATAGGCTCTTCCACATAAGAAAGGTCTAGCTGGAGGGATACCGCTGGAAGTTGAACTAAATGAGATGGATTGCGAAGGCATCTCCCCAATGAGGAGATGTGAAATACGTTGTGGACCGCTGAGAAGTCCTCGGGAAGCTTTAATCTATAGGTTGCAGAGCTTATCTTTGCTATCACTTCAAATGGTTCGACAAAACGGGGGCTAAGTTTCCCAGCTACACCAAAATGGAAAATAACTTTCATAGGGCTGACTTTAAGATATGCAAAATCACCAACCTTAAAATCCAGAGGACGAAGATGAGTAACGTGATATATTCTCTAGCGATCTTGTGCGGCTCTAATTCTCTACTAGACCTATTGCACTTTTCTTTTTGTTTTATCTACTAGATCAGACTCGTACAATTAAACGCTAACGGTTTCAGACTATGCTAGTAGAGTGCTGCATTTCCTGCCATATAATTCTTCATATAATGCCATGCCGATGCTTGCATGATAACTATTATTATAGGAAAACACCACTAGAGGTATATAATTTTCCTAGAAACCTCCAAAATCTTGAATACATAACCGCAAAATGTCTTTAAGAACATGATTAACTCATTTTTTTTGTCCATTAGCTTGAGGATGGAAGGCGGTACTCATGGCTAGGGTAGTTCCTAGGTCTTGATGCACTGCTTACCAAAACTTAGATGTTAATCTATTGTCATAATCAGAGACTATCGATCTCAGAATGCCATGCAGTCTGATGATTTCCTTGATATACTGCTTGACCAACTTTTCCACTAAATCAGCTTGACGCATAGGGATAAATTGAGCTGACTTAGTTAAGTGATTGACTATTACCCAGATAGAGTTGGCTTCGGACCTTTCCTTAGGAAAACCCATGACAAAGTTCATGGATATATCGAACGACTTCCATTCAGGAATGGCCAAAGGATGAAGAAGTCCTATGGGCCTTTGATGTTCAGCCTTGATGAGATGGCAAGCATGACATTTCACAACAAATTCTGCCACTCTTTTCTTCATACCAGGCCACCAGAATGGCTTCTTTAGATCCTGATACATTTTAGTCTTCCTGGATGTACTTGATATCTTGAATCATGACCTTCGATGAGAATTTTCTTGTGCATGGACTTAGGGATCCATAAATAATTGCCCTGATAAATTACACTGCCATGCAACTGCAGATCGTGTCGGCGACCACCTTCAATATCAGCTTTGAACTTTAAATAATCTTCATCTTTAGTTTGTGAGATGGAGATATCCCTATAAAAAGTAGGTTCCACGGTGCTCTGAGTTAACATCGTGCTTTGCATGTTCCCACGACTAGAACAATCTCTTGCTTACAGAACGCTTCTTCAATTGAACTTTCAGCGATCATGGTAGTGAGAGTAGCATGACGGCTGAGGGCACCGACAACGACGTTAGCCTTGCTGGGATGATATTGGATATTCAAATCTTAATCATTTATCAATTCTAGCCATTTTTGTTGGCGACAATTAAGTTCTCACTATGTGAAAATATATTTCAAGCTCTGATGATCGATGAATATTGAGCACTGGATGTTGTTAAGGTAATGACGCCAGATCTTTAAAGCGAACACTACGGCTGCAAGTTCAAGATCATGAACCGGGTAATTCTTCTCATGTGTCTTTAACTGATGAGATGCATAAGCAATTACTTTTCCTTCCTGTATTAGTACACATCCCAAGCCTATTCCAGAGGCATCGATATAGACTTGGCAGTCTAGGCGTTCCTTGGGTAAGACAAGTAGGGGCAGAAGAAAATGCTTCTTTCAATGCTTGGAATGCATCTTTGCATTTTCGGCTCCACACAAAAGGAACAACCTTTTGAATTAGCTTTGTTAAAGGGGAGGCGATCTGAGAAAAGTTTTTCATAAACTTTCTATAATAGCCAGCTAAACCCAGAAAACTTTTGATATCGATAATGGACTTTGGTTGTTACCAATCTTGGACAGCACTAATCTTTTTCTAATCTACCCTTATACCTTGGGCATCAACAACACGTCTCAGAAAAGCAACTGAGTCGAGCTAAAATTTGCACTTGGAATACTTAGAATAAAGTTGATGATCACGTAGCTCTTCTAATATTGCCCAAAGTGGTTCTTGTGCTCTACTTTGCTTTTGGAATAAATCAGAATAACGTCGATGAAGACGATGATGAATTTATTGAGATAGGGTTTAAGAATGCACTGCATTTGGTCCATAAAGATGGATGGTGCATTCGTTAAACCTAAGGACATTACTAGAAATTCATGATGTCCATAACGAGTTCTCGACACTATTTTCTCAACATCGAATTCCTTGACCCGCAGTTGATGATAGCCTGACCGCAAGTGAATCTTTGAGAAAACCTTAGCTCCAGATAACTGATCGAAGAGATCATCAATACACGATAATGGATACTTGTTCTTGATCGTCACCTTGTTCAGCCAATGACTGTCGATACACATGCACATCGAACCATCATTCTTCTTATCAAAAAGCACTGGCTCCTTCTCGAGCAACTCTTGAAGCTGTTTGTTCAATTCTTGCAGCTCCTTAGGCGTCATTTGGTAAGGAACTTTGGATAATGATTGCATTCCAGGAATAAGTTCAATCACAAATTCTACTTCTCTAACGGGTGCAAGACCGGGTAGGTCTTCGAAAAATACATCAGGGAAATCACATACGGTGCGATTCTCAATGAAAGAGACGTCTTCTTTCTTCTCTCCTAGAATTGTCACTTGGTAGGCATCGCATCCTTTTCTAACTAATTTCCTCGCCTTCATGGAATTGATCAGCGAGGCTTGAGTGTTGAACTTGCTAATGAAAGTCGTAGCTTGGCTTCCGCTACCTAATGAGATCTTTTTCTTTTGATAGTTGATGATAGCGCCATGCTTGCTTAGCCAGTTCACTCCCAAGATTACATCAAAATTTGCAATCGACAGTACAATCAACCTAGCTTCGAAATTTTGCTTGCCAATAGGAATTGCTATGCAACAAAATTGCTATCCATAAGGTAACCCTATGCTTAACGAGCTTGCCAAATGATAGGAAGACAGTTTAAGGGCTATAAACCAATTTTCTGATACGAATGAGTGACTTGCTCCAGTATCAGAAAGGATATTGCACAGCTTGCCATTACTTATTAAGGTGCCTATGATTATAGCAATAATAATAAAAATTTCTACTAAAATCATTCGAGAAATACAGAAATAACAAAAATAGGAATTAAAATAAGTTTAAGACGTAGCTAATACAAAGTCAATATCTTCGGGCACAGAAGCAGGAGTCAACATATAAACTCAAGTAGGAGTGGTTGGTTGACTGTTCTGAGATCCACGACCTTGACAAATTTAGGCCGGAGCAGTATTAGGTGCAGTTCTAGGAGTCGTAGAGGAGTTAGAAGGTGGAATCACAGTCAAGGTAGGAGCTCGGCTATTTGATGGCTGAGGACGAAAGACCTGATCACTCTTTGAATGGGTGATGAGCACTCCATCTATAGTCTTCTTCGCATCGCAACGGTAGAAGTGATAGCCTGGTCGACCACAAGTGTAACAAACGTTACCTTGATGGTAACATTTCTCATAGGGGTGACGACGGTTGCACTCAGAGGCCAAAGTTTGCGGTTGATCGGCCTCGATATTGAATACTTTTGCCAATTTCCGGTGACTAAAGGTTTCTCTCCTTAAAGGCTTGAAATGAGCCTTCGTTTTGTGGTCCATTCGACCCTGAAAGTGTTCTTGGAGATGAGTCGCTTCAACTAGCTCAGAGAAGTTTTTGAACTGATGGGAGACTAAGTGAGCTCAGATTGAGTCTCTTAGTCCCTTCAATAACTGGTTGCACTTGAAGCTTCAGACCTGACAAGGTTTGGAGTAAACCAAGATAGTCACCGGAATTCATGCTCATAGTCGGACACGGATCTTCCCCCATGAGTAAGGTGGAGCAGTTCATCTTTTATGATAACCTGTGCAGATGCTGTAATAAAGGCTTCTCTGAGCCTCGATGAACAGATCCTAAGGGATATCTTCCAACGCATAATCTACGAACTTGATTTTACGTTCATTCTCCCACTAATACTCGCCTTCATCTTGGAATAAGTGGGTAACCAGACGAATAACTTCAGATTTTAGGCATCTAATGCTTGCCAGATTCTTTTTAGCTAACTTAAGCCAGCTAATCATGTCCATGGGATTCATTGCCCGATTGAAGGTGAGTGTTCTGAGATGCAAAAAGCTATGTATGAAACCATATGCAAAAAGTAAGGTGCAGATGGGGCTATTATATGAATGATAGGTGGTTGCTGAGAATTTAGGATGAGAGCACAAGTTTCTTGTGCCTACTGCGCATTGCTTTCTATTAAATTCTACATCAGACTAGCTAGTGAGTTAACATCATCGGGTCCGCTAGACGATGAGATCGTGTTCTTAATTGTAGTAGAAGTGGAATGGGATCTTGGATTCATGACTGTAATTTCCAAGGATACACATTTAGAGAATGAAGCAAATAACTATTTTTTTCAATCATTACTTCTCAAGAGCTACAAGGATAAGCATAAGTAATAAACTGATATGAAGGAGGAATATAACAATTAATTTAAGAAGATCAACTAGATCATACTGGCTATAAATCCAGAACCAGAACCTTTCAGCTGATCCTTCAAGTATAGCTCCCAATATCTGAAGACGATTGCATTCTAGACATGTTGTCTCTTTGAATGCAGTAATCGCACGATCTAGCCACTCTTTGGCAAGAACTGAAAGACTAGTCCCTCAAAAGACTGGGTGTACTAAGATCTTGTCGAGTACTTCTACTCCTCTAGGAGACACTCCACCAATGGTTCTACCATTGTAACGAGCTAGTATTAATTATTCTAACATTTTATGCAGATCAATAATGGCAGCAGGACCTGCCACGGACACGTGGCGCCCTCTGGTTCACTGAACCAGAGGGAGTGGGCCCCACCACTAATGGCTGAGGGACAACTGGGTCCCACGGGGACACGCAATAATGCATGGTTGGCGCTGCTCTACGGGCGGGGCCCGCTGTCGGGTCGACAGTGACTGTCACGTCAGTGTGGGCCCCACCACAACATGTGGCCCAATCGGGTAGACAACGGTATATTGGGTGCTGTGGGTGCTGCTATGGGAAGGCAAAAGATTTAAGAAATTTTGGCCTTCCATATACTGCCTTTAATGCTAAATTATGGCTGAAATTATGTCGGGCGCTACGGTGCACTGCAGTGGTTTGCTTCAAAATGTTATTAAGTGAATGCCCACTGCAGCGCGCGGTAGCATCGAGCTCACTAGTTTGTACCCACTGCGGTGAGCAGTAGCATCGAGCTCTTTGTTTGTGCCCGTTACAGTGCACGGTAGCGCCGAGCTCTCAGGTTTGTACTCACTGTAGCGCGCTGTGGCGCTTGGTAGCGGGATGCCTTGAATGTCCTTTCATTAAGGTTTGGCTCTGTTGTTTTGCTGCGACGTGCGATAGCGACGAGCTCTCGGTTTGTGTCCACTGCGGCGCGCGGTAGCGCCGAGCTCTCAAGTTGCGCCCGCTGCAGTGCGCGGTAGCGAGCACCTTTAATAATTCTGCTAAGTCTAAGTCCAATGAGTTTTGCTGTGGCACGCAATAGCACCAAGCTCTCGAGTTGAGCTCATTGCAGCGCGTGGGAGTGACGAGCTCTTAGTTTGTGTTCGCTGCGATGCGCAGTAGCGCGGATTGGCCTTGGCCGCGGCTGGATGTCGTGTGGATGAAGAAGAGGCTGCGAGAAGGGACGAAGACTCTACGCCGTTCGATCAATTGATCGAACAATGCGAGCTTCTTGTCTGATCAGACGGACGCATGAACGGAAGGTGCGGGACTGACGCCGCGGATGATGGGGCCTTTAGGAATATTTAATTTATTAATATCATTTAATTTAAATTAATTAATTTTCTTTTTAATTTAAATAAATAAATTGAATTTAGAAAAATTCTAAATATTCACCCCTAGCTAATTAAGGGGTGAGGAACACAAAGGCGAGATTAGAATTTTGATCTGACGAGTATTTTAATTTCCTAATTTTCAGGGTATTTATATATTATTAAAATATTCGTCAAAATTTTGACGACTTCCAATTGACATGAAAATATCACCCCTAGCTAATTTGGGGCAATGAGCGCAATGATGAAGTCCGATCTTTTATTTGAGGTCAATTTAGATAGGTCAAATTTTAGGGTTTCTAGATTTTCCAAAATATTAGGATTCGATCCATTTAACTCTTGATTTGGACTAGGTCTTAGTGGATGACTCCTAATGACTTGATTAATACTGATGTTCAAGATTATGATTGAGATTAGTCCTAATTTGACAAGGGTAACAACTTGGATTGTTACAGTCTTGTATAGAATTTTATGGTTCCATTGGTCGGTTTTGTCCCCAACAATGTGTGTCGGTTATCCTGAGCCGTCGGCATAGCTTGAGGATAGAGGATTCCTACAATTAGGTTAACCCAAATCGTCCTCTGTCGAGGTTAGGCACGGGGAAGGAGATGACAGAACTGGTCGGGCCAACCCGTCACCCACGCTGTTTAATAGTGATGGGCCTCTAAGCCCAATCGGCCCACATAATTAAGTGATCTCTTAAACATCGAGGTGCCTTTTCATATAATGGTGGAGTTCCTGATAAGAACTCCAAAGCTAAGCGTGCTCAGGTGGGAGCACTCCCAGGATGGGTGAGCTGTTGGAAAGTTATCTTCTAAGGGAAAACATGTGGGGCTTTTATACCAAAGCAGATAATACCTTGGTTCTTAAGAGTTTGAGTTGTTACAAATGGCACCAGAGCAAGCCATAGGTTGTCAGATAGGTGCTAAGTGCCATATAGGGCAAAGTACAACTTCATGTGAGCAACCTCTTGAACACATGATGGTTAAGGTAATACATGGTTGTGGGTACCTCTTGAGCCTGTAGGGTCACCTCTAGTCCTATCTACCCAATGGATGGTTCTTGTATCTATGTGTGGATACTAATGAGGACATCCGTTACTTAAATTGGGGAGATTGTAAAGACCCACTTAAGTAGTAATAAGTGAAACTCTTAAATATCAAGGTGCCTTTTCAAATAATGGTGGAGTTCTTGATAAGGACTCCAAAGTTAAGCATGCTCATGTAGGAGCACTCTCAGGATGGGTGACCTACAAGGAAGTTATCTTCTGAGGGAAAAATTGTGAGGCTTTCAGGTCAAAGCGGATAATACATTGGTGCTTAAGAGTTTGGGCTATTATAATTAGTGTCTATGCTTAGCCAAATCTCTTGATTTAAGTGCCATTATATTTCTAATACTTTGTAGAATACATGAACTAGTTGGATTAATTTTCTAATTATTATACTCTTAATTATGTCCTAATCTTAGAATTATATGATTAGTGAAAATTAGGGTTTATACTTAAAACTAGCAAACATAATCTCTGATTACTCACATGGTTAAATAGAATATACTTGCCAAGTATTCTTAATTTTCAATGTTTGGATTTGTAATTAATTGCTAATCTATTTTACTTAATTTAGGGTTTTATTAGCCTTAATTACTTTCTATTTTACTTAATTTAATGTTCTTATGCTTCAACAACAGTAGTATGAATGTTAGAGAACTTTCATGCTTTATTGGACATATTAATTGATTGAATTGATATAAATCAATATTTGAACCCATTAAGCTTAAGAAGTGATTAAGTAAATCAATGATTGAACCTGAACTTGAATGGGACATTAATAATGCATTAGTAACTCACTGATTTGTCATTGATCCATAAACTAAACTATTGATATTGGTTTGGTTAATTTAGGAGTGAAATCTTAACTTATTTTGATTAAGATCTAAGCCTTAATCACCTTAATTAAACTATCTTGATTTGAAAGATAAATTACTTGCATAATTCTAATAATATACCTGATTTCACTTTGATCTTAAATCATTAAATTTGAAGTGCTAAGATCTTTAAGGAATTTATGTGATTGCCTATCTGGACCTATACCATTAACTCTTTGATTTCCTCTTATATAAGATCCTTAGCATAATATGAAACATTATATTTAATAATTTACAAGATGATCAATTCCTAATAATATTCATGATTAAATCCCATAATTATAATATAGGTGTTGATCAGATGGGTTTATCCATCTGATCTGATCAAATCAAATCTAAGGAATATAAGAGTTGTGGAATCAGTGAAATTCATAGGACTTAGATTTTTTGTTATGTTAAAAGTGTAAGATTGTTATGATCTTGGCTTAGTATTAATAACTCAATAATTGATAAACCATATTAATAGATTGTCTATTGAGGTCGGAAGAGCTTATTATTTACACCTTTAGGTAGGAACTTAGATGCTCCTTATTAGCTCTAGATGCTTGATCTTTGACCCTTGTGGTAGGATCACCTAAGAACTTAGAACGAGATTATCCCATGTGGTAGTACGCTAAAATTGAGTGACCTTTTGGTCACATCCTTGAAACCTTGTATAGGAATCACCCCAATAGATTAAGGATTCATTAGTTTGATAATCCTTGTTTATTAAATAGATTTGTTGAAATTAGTAGATTATCAGTAGGATGTGATAATGTATATCCATAGTGCTGACTCATTTCAGTAAAACCTAAGATTAGTTAAGTCACTCTAAGTAGGATTGTAGAGTCTTAGTCTTATCCTATGTTATTGGATAAGTACAGTCCAGCTTAGATTAAACTTTTCAAGCCTAAGAGTGTTATAATTAAGGAACTTGAATACTTAGTTTGAGAGAATAAAATGTGACCGGGTTCTGTCCCTTATCATCATGTGTTTCGATAAGTGAAGTTAAACAAACTAAGTATCTCAAGTCATCCTTCTTAGAATACTAAGTATACTTGTAATTAGGGTATTTAACAGCCTAGTTTGAGAGAATAAACTATGACCAAGTTATGCCCCTTATCGTCACGCGCTTCGATAAGTATAGTTAAACAAACTAAGTGATAACTTCACCTTTCTTGGAAATATACCAACTATATGTATATAACCCCTTCAGCTGATGATTCTAAGTATTATCTTAGCTACAAGCATTCAGTAAATTAGAATTATGAGTCAGAATTCATTTAGATGAATTATGCACAATGGTGATAAATAGAATCATCACTTGGTATTAAATTGATTTCTGGAGTTTGGTGATTTAACTTTCCTTTAAGTCAACAAACATTTTAATTCTAATTCTAAATTAGAATTTATGGTTAACATTAAGAAACCCTTTTTAGCTAAATTGCTTGTGGTGACTTAGTAAGTTAAGTTTGTATCTCCCTTGTCCATCTTGATTGGATGGAAATTCTCTTTCCTTTATTATAATCTTCAATAAGTGATAAATGTCACTTGAGTGAATAGCTTATTTGTGGAAAATCTTATTCCCTTTTTAATAAGATAATCTCCTTTCCCAAGTAGTTTAAGTTTAACCCTTAAATGTGTGCCTAGGTCATGATATGACTTAAGCATTTATTGATCATTCCCTTGGAATGAGTTCTCATTCAAGATAAATTAAATTTAACCATTAGATTTCTAGTGATCTAAGCCACATAGTGTGACTTAGATATTAGCAGCTGGTCCTAAGAACTATGGCATAAGTCATAGAATATGACCTATGATCATAACATTAGTCCTTATTAAGCTTCCTAGCACTTAACTATATGGATAAGTGAGTTCCTTGCCATTACCAAGTCAAAGCTTATGACTTGTGTTAATAGCTTTTCCTCTTAAATTTTGGGTGTTAAGTCATTGCATGTGACTTAATGACCTAAGTACTCCTTAACTTTGAAGTTATGTATCATAAATGGATATTAATCATTTTTGCCTTAGCAAAACTCATTAGTAAGAGATGAATGTCTCTTTATTAATTCAAACCTAGTATGGACTAATTCATATAGTTAGCCCATTATAATCTTATCTTTTAAGTAGACTTTAGCAGCCAATCCATTGGCTTCATTATTAAATTTTGTCTAATAATGGCCTTTTAATTAGCATTTAATCTTAGATTTTAATATAGTAAGTAGTCAAATAACGCTAGTTCTTTGATGCCAAATCTTTGGATTCCAATTCATTGAATTAGAATCATTTGTATCCTTTAATCTTTGTTAAGTCTTATAATGGCTTAACTAGTTGCCTAAGCTTTTTTAAGTATTGAATATCACATAAGTGTAAAAACTCTTAGATCTTGAATGCTAAAATTATCCTATGTTTAGTATGCGAAGTCACCTGCTAAGAAATAATCTTACCTTATAGTTCTAAGTCATGTGTTATGACTTAGGAGTTAACCTTTAAAAAATTTTGAAGTTGTAATCAGCTTGGATGAATATTAGCTTCTCCTTATTTTATTGCTATCCTTATTAAGTGATGGTTATCACTTGGTTTGGTTAGTTTCCTTAAGCTTAGAACTTTGATTAAAATTCCTAGTGTTACCTTGTAAGGTAGAATTTTGATGGATCCATCCTTAAGCCTTAAGTTAGATGATGAATTCTAAATTTAGAATCCTTAAACCTTCAAATGATCGCAAGCCTTAATTCCTTTGAGTAAATTAAAATCCTACAATAATTCCTAGAATTCATGGCAGTCATGAAAAGTGATCGCCAATCGGATCTTCAATTCTTAAATCAATGCAATCTTCTGGCGAATACATTTTTGAATACATTGAAAGGTGCCATAGTCTTAGTTCAATTATTGCAGGACTTCATGTGCCAGTAGATCTTCTTCATCTTCTACTAATCCTCAAATGAGAGTAGCTTAATATTCTCATGAACCTCGTCACCTTATTTTCCATCTCCTATAGTGGGAAGTCCACTAAATCTATCATTCCTTTAAAGGCCTGTCAAAAGCCTGTGCAAGGATCAAAATCAGTCATTTGATCTAAGCATCAAAAGTTATTTGATAATCTTAATACTTCTTCCAATTCAATTGAATCATATGATATTCATTCCAATTTCTATAATAGTCTTTCCACTTGAGTGATGTCGAGGATGACATTATTCTTAAGTAGGGGAGTTTGTAATAACCTAGGTTGTTACTTAGGTCACTTAGGACTAAACCAAGTCCTGATTGTGGTTCTAGTACTTTAATTAACTCATTAGGAGTTCACAGCAATGACCTAGTCCAAATCAGGAGTCAAATGGATCAAATCTTGATTTTTGAAATTTCAGAAACCTTGGAATTTGACATATTTAATTTAACCTCAAATCAAAAAGTTTGACTTTGCCATTATGTTCGTCACCCCAAATTAGCTAGGGGTGATGTTTTTGATGCATTTGGAAGTCATTGGATTTTCGGCGAATATTTTAAAATATTTTAAATACCTGAAAATTTAAATAATTAAATACTATACGAAACAAAAATCCATCTTCGCTATTATGTTCCTCACCTCTCAATTAGCTAGGGGTGATTTATTGAGAATTTTTGGAATATAATTAAGTGATTAATTTTAATTATTAAAATATGCTTAAATGAATTAAATAATAATATATTTTAAATAAATTAACTAGCGCTGTCAACTTTTTATCTCTACCGTTTATTTTCCCTTAACACCGTCTCGATCAAACTTCACCTTCCGGATCGTCCGATCGAATTTGATCGGACGATCAATGAGGCATCTTCCTAGCGCGAGACGCATGGATTGCACGCGGCGAGGACCGTCGCATATTGCAATTTTTCCCACTGCCTTTGAGCACCTCTGACCTTGTTTTAGCTTCACCGATTTGTAAATGTCAATTTGAATGGATCTTCATTCAGTTCTGCATTTGAAGCCATATCTTGATCAAACCCTATTTTCTTGCTCATTGAATCTAGGTACCCCACTTCCCTTATGTGTATAAGTTAATATGCTTCAACATTGAAGCTAATCTTTTATGCAACGAGTTTTGATGCATTGTTATGGTCTTAATTATCCAATTTAGCTAATTAAGCTCGATATCTCATGCAAAAAGAAATCAATCTGTACCTAATTTCTCATATCTGTGTTCAATTAACCTGCTTCAATTATTGCGTTATTAGTTCTGTGCAAGTGTTAATTATGTGAATGTATTGATTGTTAAGGATTGATTGAACTCAATCGAGTTCAATTTCTACTAGTTAGTAATTGAATTGCTCCTTTATCCTAACCCTAGAAATTTTGGGCAACCCCCACCGAGTGGAGGAAGTTGAGTAGAGGCCGTATCTTGACTCTTTCAAATGGTCAATTCGTAGGTGCTGTCAGCTTGCGTTTTTACCCCTGATGAGCTCCGTTCGATGCGTCGGGCGAAGCCCAAAATATGTCAGGGAAGGAGAAGCTCGTGTCGAGTCGGGTTGACCCGAGCCTGACCCGCGAATCATGCTTACGTGCGTGCTGAAAGGAAATGTTGGGGCCCGCCTTCCTATCAGGCATTTGGGTGGGTCCCGCCACTGAGTCAAATCCATTAAGGAATTTAAAATATATATGATGTCTGATTAAATACAAATCAATTAAATTAATCCTTAGAACTTTGAATGCTAATAATTCATAAACCTTAAGTCCAAATATATTGATATTATATGTCATTTTTATCAGTAAAATTAGAGGATCATTTTGGCACTATCATTTTTCCAATTGAACATATATTTCACTTTGTGATATTTAAGACCCCTAATTTATTCCCTAAATGTCCTCAAACTTCAAACTATCATAACTTTGCACACACTCACCCAAACATATATAATATGGGTCTCATTTTAATTAGGAGACTCTCAAGAATGTTCTCGTAGTGTTAATTTTTCTGTTTGGAGTGTAATTAGCCTAATCCCTTTTAGGACCCTACCCTAATTGCACCCTTAAATCATAGAACTTCAATTTACCATAACTTGGTCAATTGAGCTCCAATTTAGGGTTTTTAATATACTATTTTGATCTGGAAGACTTAATAAATAGTAAACTATAAAAATATTCATGATTGGGTGATTAGATTTCTTAATTTTCCCTATTCACTCCAAATATTGATTAGTGAATATTAGCACAATTAATTATGCAAATTGAGTAGTTCAAGTTTCTAATAGTTCATAGAGTTGATTAGAATCTACTGGTGTGGTTGGCTTAGTGATTATTTGATTAATTTTACCAATCACTCACTAATCACCCTTAATCCTAATTAGGTCATAATTTGACCAAATGAGATCAAAATTGGGTCTACTCCCAATTAAAGTACATAGTGTGTTATAGGGAAGCTATAGCCACTGAGTTTACTTAATTTGGACTTCAAATGGAAAAGTACGGTTTTGACCCTTTTAAGAAACCCTAAATTTCATTTTAGTACCTCAATTTTGTTTTGGCTATAACTTAGCTAATACATATCAGAATTTAGTAATTTTAGGTTCTATGGAACCCTTAGAATTGAGTGGTTTGTTTAGCCATATCAGTTTTCAATTTTTTACTTACTATTTCTAGTTTACATTTCAATATTTCAGCACTTTTTCATTTACTATCTTACCACATTTTCTAGTGTGCATATTTATAGGATGCTAGTTTACTTATTTACTCATATATAGGATGTTAGTCTTATTTTTTTATAGGATATTAGACTTGTATATTTGATTACATAAGATGCTAGATATGTTTCTAAGTTGCTTATTTTTTGATTCATTATGTTATATAAAAATCAGCATGAGTTTCCTTCGATCATAAGTATGTTTAGGATAAGTTTCATTTCAGTTATTAGTATTTATTATTTACTTTATGCCTAACCTTATTGTAGCTATAATTAGAGGTATGTGCTTACTTCCTCTTTTATTTAAGTTATAAACTTATTGTTTATAACTACCTTTTCTTTTCATATGCATTCTGCTCCTATACTTGCTTATTTAGATATTAAGTTTTAATGGTGATATCTTAAGATAAATTGAATATTATGCAGCTTAAAATGTACATAGATATTTTGTCTATTAAAATTTTTCTTTTGTTGGCTGGGGCCCTATCATTATGAAATCGATAATGATAGACTTAGCTTTTTGAGGTTGTGGAGCCTTCTGAAGACCGGATTCAAGAGGAGGATCGAGTTGCTGAAGAACCTTAGATATTTGTTCTTTTGCTTCTTTTGCTTGTGAGGATGAGCGTTTACTTTATTTTTCAGCTTAATCTTTATTAATGTGTTGTAATAATATAGGTGTACTTTGTATTTTATTTTACTGCACTTATTCTGAGTTGTATATTTCTTCTTACTGTATTGTGATGGAATTGATGTTATGTTTTACTTCCGCACTCTAAGATTTTTGATATTTATCATTTAGTGAAGTTCTCTTGTAAATGACAATTTTCTTAATTATATTGGATTAGAAGGAATGTCTAATCTAATTATAAGTGAGGGACTTGTCATTTGGTGACCACTTCATCGTAATCATGTTAACTTAAGAGTTAACAGGATTACAGTGGGGCAGGGGTGACACAATACAACCCCTTCAGCTGATGATTCTAAGTATAATCTTAGCTAAGATCATTCAGTAAATTAGAATTAGGAGTCAGAATTCATTTAGATGAATTCTACACTATGGTGATAAATAGAATCGTCACTTGATATTGAATTGATTTCTGGAGTTTGATGATTTAAAGCATACCATCAGTAAAGCCTTGGTATATCTTAAATACATAAGTCATGTCAGTATAAACAGAGCGCTTGGCTCACCTAAGGACTTTGTTAGCGGAGTGTTCGCTCACCTAGGATCTGTGGGGTGTTATGTGACACCAAGTCAGCATATTAATGGCATACAGTTCTGTGGAATATTCAGATGCATAATTCTGAATTCAGTGACATACAACATAGTTTTAAATCATCATTTATTCAGTTTCATATTGTTTACTATTTTTTTTACATTTCAGCAGTTAGTTGTAGTTTCAGATTGTCATTGTTTTCTTTACATTCAGTATTTAGTTTATAGTTTCAGCTTACTTTACTTTCAGATTTATACTATTTTGAGCTTTCAGCTATTTTACTATCTTTTCTATAGTTTTACTTAAACTATTTAAATGCTAATAGTAGATAACTATAACTGTCAGAGTAGCTTTTATGTTTTAGACTTATTGTCTAACGCGTGATACTTTTGGGATCCGATGATTTGCTAGATCCTGAGCAGTTTGTGGAGCAAGATCAGGTGGATACTCAGGAGATCCAAGAGGAGTTCGTAGAGAACTAGTGGATATTTATCTAGCCCTTACTTTTTGTTTAGTTATTTTTAGTTTAGTACTTAAACTATATTATGTATTTCTATAAACTGTTATAATAACTCTGGATATATTCTCTTTTCTTTTTCTGAGATGAATGTTTCACTTAGTTTATGTGCTGATTGTTTCAAGATGTATGCTTTAACTTCCGCACTCCGTATCTACTTCTACTTATATTTAGTATTATGATGTGATCAGAATATTCATAAAATACTAGTATTCATGTAACTTGGATCTTACCTCTATTCATAGTCCAAAATATACAAGTACCCTATCTAATACTTAAGATAAGAACACTACACTTATAGTCTCAGCAGTTCATGTGCTTAGTAGGTTTATTCGGGGAAGTTCAGTAGTCTTCCTGAGTAATGCACCATTCCACCGCCAATTTTTTATTCCTTAAACTAACTCAATTGCGTGTGGCGGCGAAATGGGGCGCTACAAGTGGGTGCAACCCAAGTTTGTAATTGAAATTCACATCTTTTTGGTACTCGTCGAATACTTTAGAAGGTTGGTTCCAGGATTTTTTCAAATTGCCGCACCGTTAACTCGATTAACTAGAATGGAAGTTCTGTACATCTAGAGCACAACCTATGAAGAAAATATTTAGAAGTTGATACATTTGTTGATTTTTGCACCAGTTACTATACTACCTCAAGAGGGCAAAGATTTTTAGGTTTATACAATGCTTTAAGGTAGGACTTGGTTGTATTCTAATGCAAGATTGTTGAGTAATAGCCTATGCTTCTAGACAGCTTAAGCTTAATGAGATAAACTTTCTTATGCATGATTTTGAACTTGCAAGGGTGGCTTTTGCTCTTAAAATTTGGAGAGATTGCCTATACAGACTTAAGTGTGAGATATGTACTTATTACCAGACCTTGAAGTATATTTTCATCCAAAAAGAACTTAACTATCATCAATGTATATGGCTTGAGTTAATTTGTGACTACAACTTGGAAATTCAATATCATTCGGGTAAAGCTAATGTTATAGATGATGCCCTTAGTCGTAAAGCGACATTGTCTTCACTTTGTAGCAACGAATCTTTGATCAAAGATTTTGAAAGGTTGAACCTTGAGCCGTTTAGATTGCCAATTTGCGCAAAGTGTTATTTTTTATCAAGTTAGAATGCTGTCTTAGATTGAGGATTATCGAAGCTTTGGAAGAAGGTGTTGGTTATTCCAATATTGATTCTAATATCGATAGCAGGAAGAGATCTAAATTATTGATATCGATGATGTGATCTTTTTGAAAGATAGGTTGTGGGTTCCCAAAAGTCTGTAGTTGCAAATTTTGTCAGAATTCCATAACTCTAATTACATTGTCCATCCTGGTAGTTGTAAGATGTATAAGGATATGAAGAAATTATTTTGGTGGTCTGGCATGAAGAGAGATATTGCTGTTTTCATATCCAAGTGCCATTCCTGTTTCTTAGTTAAAATAGAGCATGAGAAGCCTTGTGGAGTTTTCAAGCCCTTTGATATCTATGAATGGAAGTGGTCCGAGATATCTATTGATTTCGTCATGAGTTTGACAAAGAGTATGTCTGGTTCTGATGCGATTTGGGTGATTGTCGACAGACTCACCAAATCATCTCATTTCTTTCCTATCCATCAGACTGATTTTATAGAGAAGTTAGCCAAGCTCTACATAAAGGAGATTATTTGCTTACATGGTACACTGTCACGTAGAGACAGTAGATTTACTTCTAGATTTTGGTCTACTATTCAGCAAGACCTAGGGACCAACTTAGCTTTGAGTACTACTTTTCATCCCCAGACTGATGGTCAAATTGAGAATGTTAACCAGATCTTAGAAGATTTTCTACATCCATGTGTTCTAGATTTTGGTGGATCATGGGAAGATCACCTTGCCTTAGTTGAGTTCACCTACAGCAATAATTATAGTCAAATATTGGCATGGCTATTACGAAGCACTTTATAGTAGTATGTGCACTACTCCTGCTACTTGGACAGAGGTAGGAGACTCTCAACTTTATGGTTTCGAATTGATCGAGGAGACTAACATAAAGGTTCTTCTGATTATGAGTAATATGTTGGTAACTCAGGATAGATAGAAGAAATATCATGATGCTCATCATATTCCATTAGAATTTCATGTTGGAGAGCGTGCTTATCTAAAAGTTAGTCCGATGCATGGTGTGTAGAGTTTTGGCATGTTAGGAAAACTGAGTCCAAGATACTTGGGACCCTTCGAAGTCATTGGAAAAGTTGGAACATCTACATATAGGTTGGAGTAACCTGAAGACTTTTCAATCGTGCATAATGTGTTTTAGATTTCATCATCGAGAAGGTGCTTGCTTGACCCAAGTCAACAAGTTTAGATTCCTGCAATCAAACTGCAGCCCAACTTAACTTTCATCGTTAATCCTATCGCAATTATGGGAAGAGATCTCAAGCAATTGTAGAACCGCTGCATTCCTATGGTTAAAATCTAATGGCTGAATTACTCAATTGAAGAAGCCATGTGGGAAAAAGAGGAGGATATGCGAAAGAAATTCCTAGAGTTCTTTCCTTAATCAGATAGCTTACATTCTTTCGTATTCCTTTTGTGCATTATTGTATTTTGTTCGTTTTGGCATTGAGGGAGACACCTCTTTTAAGGAGGGGATTTTGTAATAATGCTAGTGTTGTTACCCATTATTGGGAAGTGCAATTGACTCAATTTCACTTCTAGTACTCTTATAATAATATTATGAGCTTACACCTAAAATTTGGTACAATTTAGAAATCCTTTATGATCGATGAACATTCCTGATTATTTTGATAATTTTGAAAATACTTATTTTTATTTTGACTTCAGAATCCAAATTGAAGTTCGTTACTAGACTCATCACCCCCAAATTAGCTAGGGGTGGTATTTTGGGAATGTTTGGAAGTCGTCCAATTTTTCCCGAATATTTTTAAAAAGTTTAATTACTCAAAAAATTAGAATAATTAATTTGACATCCTATTAAAAATCAAATAGCATTTTTGAGTTCCTCACCCCTCAATTAGGTAAGGATGAATTTTGGAATTTTTTTAAATTCGTTTGGTTATTTAATTTTGAGTAATTAAATTATTAAATTAATTAATTAATTAAACTATTTAATTTAAATTATATATATATATATATATATATTGTTTTTAAATTCTAACGACAAATTTGCTGGACCGTACGGATCCTTGTGTATGTCCAATACATTGGATAGATGAACGGATTCATCAAAACCGTCGAGCGCTACTTAGATCTAGATCAAATGGTGGGGTTGCATGGGTTTAATTTGATGGCCTGGATGAGTTTCCTGTACATGTCTTCCAGAGGGGAGGAGTTATGCGCCTGTTGCTCTGCCAAGAGAGCTCCCTGTACCTCCAGCCCACCTCACAGCCCCTTTTTGTGGTGCCCCACCCCTTAATCCACAAGATTAAGCTAAGGGGCAGTGTGTTACTTTGGTAAATACCTCACTTAATATTGGATTAGGTGTAAACCCTATTCCACTAGTAAGGAAGAGATAAGCCAATGCATACATGCTATGTAATCAGTCACTAAGCAAATGCAGAATCTGAGTGCAAAAGCAAGGTAAAGTAAACATACATCCAATTAACCACAATAAATACAGAAAATGCAGCATACAACTCGAAATAAATAATACAGTAAGGAAAAGACAGCAAAATAGTACTTGTATTATTACATCATTAATTAAGTTTAAATTAACTGAAATTAAATTACTCATCCTCACAATAAGTAGAAAGGACTAAACAGCTTCAACTCCTTCCTGATACCCCTCCTCAAGATATGGCTCCACTTCTAGATAAGGCTCCTCGTCAGCACCAAGCTTCTCAAATATATCTGATTCTGACATTGTTGGTTTTACAATGCCAGGGCCCCAACCAACAAAAGAAAAATCTTATTAGACAATTGTCTAAGTACATTTTAGGCTAAATATTTTTCATACATTATTAATGTCACCATTTTACTTAAATAAGACAAAAATCCTATATAACATAAAACAGTAAGCATACAAGGAGAAGGATAAGTTATAAATACCTCATTTATAACTAAACAAGATTTGAGGCAAAAGGCACACCTCAAGTAAACTAAGCAAGGATAGACATACATGTATAATACAGTAAATAAAGGTACTGAAAGAAAAATCTAATCCTAAATATGCTGATGAACATATGACATATGCTGATTTAAAAAAAATAATCTAACAGTGATACATATAAGTAAGCAACAAAGGTCTAGCATCCTATAATATACAAGTAAAGCAAGGTATACTAATGTCAAGTACGACGGTAAATAGGAAATAGCGAACAGTAAATAGTAAACAGTATACAATAAATAGTGAACATGTATGTAAGTACTACCATATCAAAAGAGGGCTAATATAGGCTGTTGATATGAAAAGGATTCTTAGCGTCAACGCAGAGGCTAAGGAGAAAAAAATATTCCTAGCGTTATCACAGGCTATGCCGGAATAACAAAACTGAAACTGAACTGAAGAGGCAGTAATCACAAATGCAAAAATATTTAATTATTTAATTTAGTTCTGTGGATACGATCAGAAGTAGCTGAGGAGTCAAGCATGTCTGTAAGACTATAAGGGTTCCAAACTTAGCACAACACTATTCAATGAGTAATGCCAAGTACTCCTTATTTCTCCTAACCCCAGTCCAGTAAGGTAAAATATGCCAGATCAACAAGTAATTGAACCCAATGCAATGTTATCCTGCGTATTCTATATTTTCATTTCATGTAACAACATTATTTTATATGACATGTTCAAGGAATAAGGCACAAAATACAAGGAAATGTAAGAGTATAAGTTAAATAATAGTGAGCAAGGGACTCTACTACACATAATGACATCAATTGTTATATATTAAGCCATTCTAACTATTCCAAGTTACACAAGTTCAAGATCTCCAATTCCTACTATCGAGTGTAAATTAGAAGCATGACCTTATAAGTTAAAAATAATTGGAACTGATCAGGTTCTAATTTAGTTCAATCAGAATCGACTACAAGTTAAATAATAAATCATCACATCCTTAATTGATGAATTTAGATGTTCTAGGCTAAGATCTAATCAAAATATAATAAACTAGGGAATATGAGTTAAACACCACAAAATTAGAGTTAATCACATAATCCAAGGGTTAGACATAAGATCTAAGATTCTTAAGTCTAAAAGTGAACTAAAGATTAAGGCAAATCCTATTAAGTGTAATCAAGCTTAATAAGATAATTCTGCTATTTTTAATATAGAGTTAAGAGATAAAATAATCAAAATCATTGTATGAAAATCTAAAAACTAATAAAATCAAGGATTCATTCATTGAATAACTCACTTTATATAATGAATGAACTCTAACCTAGGATCTATTCCCATTCCTAAGGTAAAGGTCCTAAAGTGAAGTGAAGATTCCTAATGAGCTTCGAATGAAAAGACTTAGAGAGATTCTAAGAATTGACTGAATCTATTTTAATTTAACTTAATTTATTTTTTTTATTTAATTAAGAAAGTTAAGAATGAATTTTAGCTAAGTAAGCTATATTATCCTTAAGTTTTTCAAGCCTAAGTTAGGATGTTTGACAAATTAATCAAATTATGGGATTTAAGACTTAAATTGATCATAAATAAGTTTTATTACTATTTTTAATGATTTAAAATATATTTTAAGGGCTAAGAACACTTAACCTAATTTTGGGCAAAATGACAATTTTTCCTCTATTTAAGGGTATAAGAAGCTACCTTTTGATTTAGGGCTCAAAATTTAATTTTCTTACTACCAAATAATTCCTTACTATCTAACATAAGGATAGATAGTAAGTACACCAAATTTGGACAAGAAATGGGTCCTATAGGTCCAAACTAAATAATTTGACCCAAGGGGCAATTTAGTAATTTTCTCTTGATGGAATCTAAAAATTTGTTCCATTTATTACTGCTTTTTGTTCAAGGATTCCATAGAGTCCAAGAACACTAAATTTTGAGGTCTATTGGATTAGTTATGAGTGTTTTAAGTTTAAGGGTAAATGTGTCATTTCTATGGTTAAGAGGGGTCAAAAATCTAACTTTTTCATTTGAGATCCAAATTTAGTAAACTCACTGGCTATAGCTTCCCTATATCGCACTGAGTACTTTAACTGGGAGTAAACCCAAATTGGATTTCATTTGGCCAAGTTATGACCTAATTAAGGTTAGGGGTATTTTGGTCAACCTAGGGTTTCTAGTAGTCAAAACCCAAAGTATATTTCAGTTTACTATTGGCACTAAATTTCTAACCTAGTTAGCATCTTTAATTTCTTAATTTGGAGTCAAAATGATCAAGTTAAGGTCATTCCAATATTATGGTTCTATTTACTTGAAGGGTGGTGGGGGGTAAAAACCTAATTTTTCCATATTCAAAAATCACCTCAAATTTGATATATTTTGGCCCCATTAGGGTCTTAGGGTCATTAAAATATGATAAATATGAAGTTTTAGTCATTCCAGACAGTTTTGGGCATGACGGCGCACCGTGGCACCTTATTTCCGAAAGCCAGGCGCTACAGCGCACGACATCGCTTTTAGGCGCTGCGGCGGATTGCAGCGCTGTGGCGTGCTGCAGCGCTTTCAGGCACTGCAGCGCTTTCAGGCACAGTGGTGGGTAAATTTAATTTTATCAAAATTTTATTTTTTATGCTTCAATCAAATTATTATGCCGCTTCAGAGCGCTGTAGCGCTACGACACGCTATGGCGGGCCCAATTTCAAAACTCGAGCGCTGCAGCGCCTGACGGTGATTTCGCTCATGAGAAAACTGCAATGAGTCATCTTTCGGGCTCAAATACTCACAACTAGAGCACTTCATGTGCGATGCTATATACCGATGGAAAGGTATTTCCGAGATATTTCCATCGATACCAAAATTGGAATAAAGCGATCATTCTAACTGCACAAACAATGGAGTTAAAGGTTCAGGTATGCAGAAAGGAAGAAAGACAGAGCTGTTACAACTTCCTAAAATCACAAGGCTAATGAGCTATAATGAACTCTATAATCTCAATGCAGATTCTTTAAGTATTCAACATAAGCTTAAGAGTAAAATGAAGTAGCCATTGAATCCATTCAATGGAGGAAAGGAGGTACCTTAGACTCACAAATGGAAGCTCCTTCTAGGGATCCTTAGGAACCTGAGAGCATGAGAGGCTGGAAAGCTTTTCTTCAACAGTTAGAATAACAAAATAGAGAATGGGGGGGGGGGGGGAGAACTTGAGTTCCTTCAGCAAGAAAAATGGGGAATTGAGCTGAAGGGGGGTCTTTTGAGGAGATGGGAAGCCTGCCATTAGATGGGATGGGCCTGAGTTGTCCCATCCCAGCTGTGGAGATAAGGGGATGGCAAGAGGTGGAGAAGAGAGGGGAGGCTAAGCATGGCAGGGGGCTGAAGGGACAAAAAACTCAAAAATGTAGAAGGGATGGGATGGCTGTAGGTCCCAGCCAGGGAAGAAGGAGGAAAAAATAAAAATGGATTTTAAATAAAATAAATTTTAATCTCTGAAATTATATTTTATAAACGATCTCCAAAAAATCTCAAAAATTCACCCATAGCAAATTTGGGGGTGAGGAATTCAACGACGAAGTTAAATTTTGATTCCGACGAGTATTTAATTTTCCTATTTTTTGGGGTATTTAATTACTTTAAAAGATTCATAAAAATCTGACGACTTCTAAACACGTCTAAAGCATCACCCCTAGCTAATTTGGGGGGTAATGAGCACAATGGCGAAGTCGGATTTTGATTTTGATGCTAAAATAAATAGGTCAAATTACAGGGTTCCTGAAATTTCCAAAATCAAGGTTTGATCCATTTGACATTTGATTTGGACTAGGTCCTGGTGGTGAACTACTAATGACCTAATTAGTGTACTAAAAAGCAAATAAGGACTTGATTTAGTCCTAATTGGCTATAGTAACAACTTAGGTTATTATACTTTTAGTCTTCTAGGATCCCATCCCCTACTCCCCTTTTTAATTATGAAGCTGAAGAAGTCAGGAGTTGAGGGCGAATGAACCCCTCTGCTATAACGTACCGATCCATGCCTCTTCTCCCAAAATAGGATGTACTGATTGCTATTCCAAGCTCATGCCAATCGGGTCAAACCTTAATCGGGCTCGATCGAGGCTGATCAAGCTCTAATTTAGTGGCTCGCCCACAGTTGTCTACATGAGACACTCAAGTCCACCCCTTTGGGGCCTAAGACGTTACCCTGTCGGCCACTCCGTCGATGCCAAGGGATGAGCTCAGGTACATCGAGTCGGCCTCAGCTAGGGCTACCCACCAGTATGCAGGCCGTGCCATGGGACACCCAGGTGCGAACGAGGGTATAACCCTAGTACGCCCTCTGTGCAACTTCATCAAGGAAGAAGGGTCTAAGCCAGGGCATGCGTCAGTCAAAGTGAGATT
Source organism: Gastrodia elata (assembly GCA_016760335.1). Classification (NCBI taxonomy): domain Eukaryota; kingdom Viridiplantae; phylum Streptophyta; class Magnoliopsida; order Asparagales; family Orchidaceae; genus Gastrodia; species Gastrodia elata. The sequence continues at coordinate 26,093,756 of CM028676.1, read as the reverse complement.
TTAGATCGGACCATTCCAGTCCCTTAGATCCCGCCGCCTGGAACACGCGTCGAAAACTGTGTGTAGCCCGATCAGGGATCGACGCACGTGGGTGTTAGCGGCTTTTTTTTTCAGTGCCAGTAATCGCGTTAGTCAACCCAAAGTACGCGCTGATGGCTATGTTTGTTCCTGCAACTATATTAATCCATGCAGATAGTTAAATGGAATTAATTTGTTTTATTTAAATATTTTAAATCGAATTCTTATTTCCTTCATAACATTAAATATACACATCCAAATTATAAGAAATAATATATCATTTTATTCAGAAAAATGAGATAAACACATTGGTATAACTCAATCTAGGATTTCATTCTAATTTTCATAATCACTTTTTAATCATAATTAGGAGTCTCGAAAACCCTAACTTTCCAACATTATCCTATTTTGGCCTACTTAGTGTCATTCTTTTTCTCGTGTCACGAGGATTTCATATTTGCTATTATATTTGTGTTTGGACATCATTTTGATAAATTGGGTTTTTGGCTTCCTAGTCCCTTCATTAATGTGATTTTGTTTATGAAATAACTTGCATGTTTAGGCATTTTATTTCTAGGACAGTAAGCTTTTCCATTTAATTGACATTCATATTACTTTATTAAGTGAGAATTAGATTAGATTAGAGTAGTTAGATGCTTTGCTTAGGTTAGTAAACTTGTGAAGCCTTAATATTGGGAGAGATAATGTAGGAGTGATTCCCTAGCCTTGAATTAATTATCATACAAAGTGGTAGCTAACCTTTCCAATATCTGTATTTAGTCTTTAGCACACTTCTCTTTGCAGGATGTGAACCTTTTAGGATAAATTGTGAACACTTATAAGTAAACCTAATGATCCTTTTCTTTAGCTCCTAACTTCTATTTTAAGCTCTCTAATCCTAGATTTAGCATTCCTTAGCTCACTAGTGTGATTTTAGATTTCCTATAAGCATTAATAACCTACAACTTATTATGATGCTTAGTGCTAAGCTTTTATTCTTTAATTGTAAAACTGCATATGTGATATCCAACTAAACCTTAATTAAGACTTAGCCTAATCTTAAATTGTACTTAGACTTTTTAGTCTAATTACTTGTATTTATTTTCTTGAATGTGCCCTATCATATTTAAGAGACAAAATACAGTAGACCTAGAGCACTTCATGGATAGTGGAGCTGGACTTAGCACTGGACGATAGTGGACTTGATGATTTTTGCTTCCACACTCTAATTTACTGCTTTTGTAAGGATGATAAAATTTACTATATATACATTTAAATTCAGTTTGTAATAACTTTATTTCTGAATGCTCTTACTTTATTTCTATGATGGATTTACTTTCATTTTACCTGCTTAGTTTGAATGGTTGATCGAATGCATTTACTTAGTGCATTATTCTTTACTTGTATATTTTTATTGCTTAACTTACACCCTCACAAAGATTCTTGACCACATAGCATTTAATGTTGGATTAGTTTCCTTCAAATCCAGTGTTAAGTAATGTGGTAAAACCCTAGTAATGGATTGGGTTCCTAATTTGATATTAGGGGCATTATAGAAGCAATATTGCTTAATGAAATTTTCACAGTACTATTAACATCCTGTTAGTAGTTACAAAATTATGCAAACATAAAATAAAAATTAGGCCTTAGTGGGTGATTTTGTAACGGCCACCTAATCTTATCAAAATTTGATTAGGTCATATTAGGACCCTTAGTTACCCAACTTTTAGGTTTAAGGTGTTATTTTACTCCTTAGACAATAAACTTCCCATAGGATAAGAAAAAAAAATATTTGAATGCCTATTTCTCTCAGTCAAATTTTGGACATGTCCAAATGATATGTTATTTTATTCAAAAAAATGAGACGAACACATTGGTATAATTCAAATTAGGATTTAAATTCTAATTTTCATAATCACTTTTTAATCACAATTAGGAGTCCTGAAAATCCTAATTTTCCAACATTTTCTGATTTTGGCCCACTTAGTGTCATTCTTCTTCTGATGTCATGAGGATTTCATATTTGCTATTATATTTGTGTTTGGACATCATTTGGACAAATTGAGTTTTTGGCTCCCTAATTCCTTCATAAATGTGATTTTGTATATGAAATAACTTGCATGTTTAGGCATTTTATTCATAGGACAGTAACCTTTTCCATTTAATTGAACATTCATGTAGCTTTATTATGTGAGAATTAGATTAGATTAGAGTAGTTATATGTTTTGCTTAGGTTAGTAAATTTGTGAAGTCTCAACATTAGGAGAGATAATGTAGGAGTGATTCCCTAGCCTTGAACTAATTATTATACTAAGTGGTAGCTAACCTTTTTAATAGGTGTATTTAGTCTTTAGCACACTTCTCTTTGTAGGATGTGTACCTTTTAGGATAAATTGTGAACACTTAGAAGTAAACCTAATGATCCTTTTCTTTAGCTTCTAACCTCTATTTTAAGCTCTCTAATCCTTGATTTAGCATTCCTTAGCACACTAGTGTGATTTTTGATTTCCTATAAGCAACCTACAACTTTTAGTTAACTTAGAACTTATAGCTTGTAAACTTTCCCTCTTCCATACACTTAGGACCCTCCTAATGAAATTCTTATTTAATCTAGTGATCGATTAAACTATAATCTTTCAATTATAAGTTATGTTAGATAGATTGTAATAGTGAACCTACAACTTTCACTTCCTTAAGTATAGTAGATCCTTAACATTTGCCTTTCCCTATTAGTTCCTTAAGCCTAGAATTTAGTAACCAATAATGATTATGAGGCTTAGGATTAGTATAGGATTAGATTTATGTTGCATCATTATACATATAAATTATTTTGTCACTTACATAAACTTAAATCAATTAACTATTTTCCAAACTTAGATCACTTACTGTTTTACTTTCAATTGACTTAGAGATCAATAACTCTAAGCTAATTGGGAGCTTAATCAGCTCCAATCATTAAGTTAGATAATCTAAATATTAGACAACATTAGATATCGCATAATTTACAATTATTTGAATTCCTTGAAATGTTATTTTTCTTTGAGACCAACCTTGTACATTCATAAAAGACATTGTGCATAAATAAAATATTTATAAACAAAACTTATGGGTTTCATATGTCGATGTCAGGGCAGGCTAATGGGAGAAATAATGAGACCTCACGTATCCAAGAGGGGAATATGAGTGTTTATTATTCTTAGAGACCCCGCTTCTTTAATTTGTTAGGCAGACGTGCTAAACTCCTCACTCATTCTGTAACTTTGCCCACATAATGAAAAACTTAAGATAACTTAAATAAGTAAACAGTTGGATTATCGTAGTCTTAATGATAGTGAGAGCTTGTCATAGCCTTTAAGCTATGCTTACTTATCATAGTCTTTGACTATGTCTACTTTGACTATGAGATTAAGCTTTACCTTACTTTATTTACTATTCAGCTCTTACTTATTGTAATGTGCTTTACCTTACTTATAGTCTTTACTTTACAGAGTGTATATTGTTTTACATTTATTTTATGCTTCACTACTTTAGTTTCTTCTACTTAGCAAAATTATTCATTGAACATTTTCACGTATTCATTGTATGCTTTCGTATGTACATTAGTAGTTCCTAGCCTTATTATGATGCTTATTTTTCCTTACTTGTTGTTGCAGGTAGAATCAAACTTACTTGTGAGTTCTTACTCTTTACTTATATACTATTTTCTTTACAGTCCTTTTACCTTTAATTTGATGCTTAGTGCTTCACTTTTAGTCATTAATTATAAAACAACATATGTGATATCCAACTAAACTTTAATTAAAGAAACCTAATCTTAAAATGTACTTAGACTTTTTAGTATAATCACTTGTTTTTATTTTCTTAGATGTGTCCTATCATATTTAAAAACCAAAATACAATAGATCAGGAGGACTTCATAGATAGTGGACTTGGACCTACCACTGGATGATAGTAGACTTGAAGATTTTTATTTCCGCACTATCATTTACTGCTTTTATGAGGATGAGAGTATATACTTTCCTTGAATTTAAATTCAGTTTGTAATAGCTTTAATTTTGTGATGTATTTACTTTATTTCTGTGATGGATTTATTTTTCTTTTACCTGCTTGGTTTGGATGGTGAATTGAATATATTTACTTATTGCATTATTCTCTACTTGTATATTTATATTACTTAATTTATACACTCTCAAAGATTCTTAGCCATATAGCATTTAATGCTGAATTAGTTCCCTTCAAATCCAGTGTTAAGTGTTGTGGTAGCACCCTAGTATTGGATTCCTGATTTTATATTAGGGGAATTACAGAAGGAATATTATTAATGAAATTTTCATGGATGTATTAACATCCTGTTAGTGGTTATAAAATTATGCAAACATGAAATAAAAATTAGATTTTAGTGGGTAATTTTGCTAATCCCCCCTAAGCTTATCAAGACTTAATTAGGTCATATTAGGACCCTTAGTTACCCAACTCTTATGTTTTATGTGTAATTTTACTCCTTAAACAATAGGCTTTCCATCGGATAAGAAAAATTTATATATGAATGCCTATTTCTTCTCAGTCAAATTTAGGACCTTAAAATATTTGTATTTTAATGGAAATTCACCATATTGCTTAAAACTTGATTTTGAAACCCTGATTTCCTCTAGAAACCTCTAAATTAATAATTATAGAAATTAGATAGCTCATTGAGCCTATTTTGACTCTATGGTAGACTTTTGAACCAAAACCCTAAATTTAGTCTAGGTTTGAGTAGCTTAGACCTTAGAAGCTTAGAACTTTAAGTTAAGAGACATAAACCCTAGATATAGTGTTTAATCTCTTATCCCTTAATCATGGAAGATTGAATCAAGATTAATTAAGTTGCATTGAGAAAAACCAATATTAGGATGATTGATTTGATAATATAGCTTCAGTAGATGATCTTATCTAATTCAAGTTAGAACTTCAATTAGTTCTAACATGTTTTAATCTTAGGACCATTAATATGAGAGTGTACTAAATAGTAAGAAATTGGAGATCCTAAACTTCCACCTTCTAAGAATAAGTAGAATGGATAAATTAGATAATAATGGATAATACATGTTTGCCAATTAGATATTTTCTTATTCCTTATTTTGTTGTTTATGCATTTGAGCCAAATTTCTTGAACATGACATAGAATATGAACTTAGTGCATGAAATGAATACCTAATAAAACTAGAAAGATATTCAGCATTGGGTTCATATCAGGATGGGTGATTGTGTATATACATTATGGCCAATGGGTAGGCTGTAAGAATAAATAAGGATTTCTAACACATTTTTTGAGGAGAGTTGTCTCTAGTTTGGGAACCCACACTTAGTTTTGTAGATGTGCTTGACTCCTCAACTAGTTCTGCACGTGCCCACAAAAGTAAATTAAGAATAACTAAATTTAATACATTTGTTTTACTACCATTTCAGATTATATTAGTTAAGTTCAATACAATTTACTTTAGCTATGACCAGCTAGATGATTTATAGTTACAGTTATATTGGTTTCCTTAACCTATCTGATTATGCAATCTTACATTCAGTTCTTTACTTTTAGTACTTATGCATTTTTATTGCTCTTACTTTATGCAATTCATTCAGTTCACTTGCAGTAGTATTATTTTTGTCTTTATTTTTGTTATTGACCTACTATTACTGTACATCAGTACTCATTTATAGTATAGTATATTCAGCATGTATGCTTTTTGTCATATTCATGATAGTTTCATTTTAGTCACATAATAGATTATATATTTATTTATGCCTGACCTTATTTGCAGCTACTGGATCTGAGGTATGTGTCTTTACTAACCTCATTTTGCTTAATCTATAAATTGATAGATTTGTGGCTTTATCACTCCATGTTGTTTTGCCTTGTCGCACCTATAGTTTTTGGGAAGTTAAATGTGATATCCTAAATTTATTTAAAATTCATTCATAAGCCTTTAAAAGTCTAACAAGATTTTCTTTTTCCTTAGTGTGCCCTGCCATATATGCACATATGACAGGTTAGGATCATAGTTCAGACCCAGCATTTGAGGACTAGGAGCATGAAGAAGGATAGATTTAAAGTACATAAAGAGCAAGAGGAATTTGTACTTCATTTCATTTTTTATGTATATTTAAAATAAGTGTAATAATTCATATTAGATGTATTTTTTATTATTTATGAGTTTCTCTATTGTAAGTGAATGATAAATATAGAAAATATCTGGAAGCACTTCTTTTATTGCACTACTATACTAAACCCTTGTTATGATCTTATAAATAGTTAACACCTAATGTCAGTTTAGTTTGGCTAACCCAATATTGGGATGTTACAGCCTTAGTCTGAATAGATACTAATTTTACAGATGCTACATGGAAGCAACCTCGATGTCTCTCGAGCTTTGAGTGGGCCTTACTTGAAGTATTTGAGTCCAAGTCTTCTTTTTAACTTTTGCACTTTGTTGTTTTTTTTTCTTCCTTTCATATCTTTTGTAATATGTTTTTCTCTTTTTTGAAATAAATTGGGCTGATGCCTCATCAGTTCCAATAAAAATAAATCTAAAAATTTGTTATGATGATATTTCGTCAGCTATCTCTTAATCATTCTTCCAGTTAAATTTATCAGGCATGACACAATATGAACATACTCACAGAGCTTAAAGGAGGTTATCATAATAATTTGTGTTATGTTGTATTTGTAATGCTATCTTAAATATATATTTTACTTTGGTATGGTTTCATTTGTGTTATTTTAAAATATGTATTTTATGTTGTTTTATTATGTTTGTGTGGTGAATGTAAAAGTTCACTTTGAGATGTGTAACGTGACCTTATTACAATTATTAGCATCATAAAACTAGTATTATGTTATGATGACTAATTGTGCTGAACCTAAATTGTTAATTTCATGATACTTGAATAATAATTCTTAAAATTGGCATGAGAGCGTGTTTGGTATGGATATTCAATGAAAATTCCTTTCATTGTGCATAGCTGAAAACCTTTAAGGCACATAGTCTTCTAGAACCCAATGAGTGAATAATCTTATGTTTTATCTCTTATTTATTTTATAATTTTCTATTTGTACTCGCACTCTTCTATGTTACAAATCATTTCCACTTTATTTTACTAAAATCTGCACCTGTTTCGGCCATCAAACACTCCTCTAATAAAACCTATGCAAAATCTGATGCTTGCTCCCATTGTTATCCATAAACCTCTCAATAATCCATCAAATCATATAAGAAAAACTCTTTCATATTTCTAACATATACCACAATAACCTCCTAAAATTTCAAAACCTTTCAACTCCATTTGATCCTCCAATAACTTACCTAAAATTTTTGTATCAAATTTACAATCATTCAACAGTAGTTACTTCTTTTATTTCACTAAAAACCACATATGTCTTAGCCATCACTCCCAAAGAACCTAAAAAGGGGTCTTTTTCGGCCACTATTAACGACCTCCATAGCTCAAATCATCAGCTCGCCATGCTGACACGACCTCAAACCAACCTAGTTCACTCTTCTGTTACAGCACCATGAGACCCAAACTGCCCCGACTCAACCCAGCTTGTCTAGACCCATTCGGCCTATTCCACCCTGAACCAGATAAACTGAGCCGCCAACCGCACACACGCACATTTTCACTCACACATCGGATTGCCAACCAACTCGATTCGATACATCTTTTTCTACCATCAAAATGTTGATTTACTTATAATTTTTGCCATAGGTTTCCATGCAGTGATACCTACACATCAATGGAATTTTTGAAGAATTATAACAGTTTATCATGGAAATATTCATTATTTGAATTAAATTTGTTTGCCTACATGGAAGGTACTTCCTTCATTTTCTTGCAATATTTTCAGTGATTAGTCTCCTAAACTTGGATCAATATTGAGAGTTTGGACATTTTCTATGTATGCGACAAATTGTGCACAAATTTTATCTTTCATGCTAAATTTAGTATACATTTACCTTGAATTAACAAACCAACTAAGCCCAAACCCTACCATAACTTTGAACAACCACTTGTGCGGGTGTGTTCCACTCAAATAACCCGCATACTATGATTGAGCTACATTGAGTTATATTCACTATTTTAACGTACTATTGTGTTTTCCTAATTTGTTTATCTTTTATTCAATCATCTATTTTGCTACTTATAGTAGTTGTTGCATTTTAATTAGAAAACACTTGCATTTGAAAGGTATCATGGAGAACAACCAAGAATCTAATGGGAATGGTTTAAATCAAAAATTTTATGGCTTAAAATCCTCTATGTCTATGATAGAAGCCTAATTTAGACAAGTTCTAAAAGCACGAATGCAAGAAATAATCAATACCCTCCACCGCCACCTCAGTACCTTACACATCAAACTTAAACTAGGGATTATTCTGCCTATGACATTAGACAAAATCCAAATTATAAGAGAGATAGACTCCTTAAATAAAATTATTTTGGGGATGACCTGTATCTTAAGAACATGATCATTAGAGAGGTGATGATATTCATAGGAAACCTATGACTTATTCATCACTTAGAATTGGTACACATGAAAGAGATAACTATATTAAAGATATTTTGAGCATGTTCAAATTTGAAAACCATAAATATGACAGAATCCACAACCCTGATCATTTTCTATAATGGATAACCAAAATCGAAGAGTTCTTTGATAAGAAGGACCTAAATAATTACCAACAAATTGTATTCACTAAGATGAATTGATTATTCATGCTAAATGTTTTTGGAATAACTATATCCATAAATGAAATGAGGAGACATCATATGAGAATATCTTGTGTTGAGATGAGGGAGAATTTAAGAGATTTCTTGTGTTATCATGATAAGGAACTTCACATGAAGTTCTTTACACTTTGGTAGGGCACCATATTCGTTACTAAGTATTTAAACATAATTGAGGATTTAATTTCAAGGAATGATTGCTAAGATTCAAATTGGAAATTGGTCAAAACATTTTTTATGCCATGAGGGAAGATATTTGACATTAGGTTGATGTGAATGATACCACAATTATTGAGAAAGCACTACTTGATGCCATTCTCATTGAGTCTATATCAAAAGCACCATCCTTTAAGGCTAACCCATTAATTAGCACCTTGGAAATCAACTTCTTCACCTAGTTATCAACTAAGACACATGCTACACAAATAGGTAAATATTTGTGTAATATAGTTTGTTTATATTACAAGAAGAAGTGCACCTTAAATTTGAGTTCAAAGCAATCTTATACATTGTAATTATGGAAAAGAAAGAAGTGGAAAAGAATGAGTTGGAATCTATTCTTGGTGATGACACTGTTAAACCAATTGATGAAGGAAATGAGATTTATCTGAGAGTAATGAGATTCCTTGGTACATTGTAAGAAAGGAAGAGAGGAGATAATGAAATATTTTTTATGTACTATGATATGCAATATAATTGCATGTAAGATGGTGTTTGATGTTGGTAGTGTTATGATTGTAGAATCTACGAATACCTTGGCTAGGGCAAAACTTAGTTAAAACAAATCTAAGGGCTCAATGTTAATGAGGAGAACCATGCAAAACTTTTTGTTACCCAACAATGGTTGATTTCCATCAAGCTTGGAAGGTATTAGGATAAGATATAATGTGATATATTTCCCATGTATAGACAACACATTATTTTGGAGCAACCTTGTCTTTTTTATATGATTGTCATACACTATAGTCACTAAAATTCATATATATTTAAATTTAATAACAAAACCATACACCTTTATCCTTTTATACCCAACCCAAAAGCCATCATACCTGCTTCAAGGTACTTTCCTTCGACATCCAAACAATCCACTAGTTCTACGCTTTCTACATCTTCAGTATCCAAGGCTCATGTTAATGTAAAATGTACACCTTTTCATCCAAAAAGAGTTGAAAAACCTTAGCTCATCACCATATTCATTCTTTTGAACCTGATACACAATCCATGATCTCAACTTTAGAGCTTGAATTTTACCTCTATGAGCCAATCATGGATATAGTAGGATATCACACTATTAGGGGAGAGTTTAATATTTTAGAATAGGCACAATTGTTACATGTGCAATGACTAACCACTTCCACTGAGTATGTTATCATTCCTCCTTTCGTAGTCGATCTCTTGAGAGAATTTCCAAGGACCTCACTTGAGAATCTTTATGATTTTTCACATCTTCTTAGAAATATATAACATGCTATTGATTTTGTTAATGAACCATAATTACCCAACCTACCACATCATCGAATAAATCTAGTGGAGCAAGTCAACCCCCAAAAACAAGTTGATAGGTTGTTAAGGAAAGGATTTTGGAGGGAGAGTTTGAGTCACTGAGTTATTACAACCTTACTTTCACCCAAGAAAAATGCCACTTGAAGAATGTTTCTCAATTAGTGTGCCATTTTGCCATCACATAATTACATGATATGTTAAATAATATAGGAAACTCTAGATTATTTCATCACACTTGTATTCATACTAGCGAAGAGTATAAGACTATATTCAAAGCATGTAAAGGTCATTATGATGGATGGTGATGCAATTTGATTTAATGAATAGAATTCATCATCCTTTCTTAAGAAAATTCCTTGTAGCCTACATTGATGATATTGTTCTTTAGCATTGATGAGAATCGCCACTTGGATCATCTTAGGCATATTATTTAAAAGCTCCATGAGGAAAACATTTTCATCAATAAGAAAAAAAGTTTTTTCAAGCACCATGAGGTTACTTTTTTATGATTTAGTATCTCATCTTGAGGGATATAATCAAACCCATCCAAGATCTAATTAATTTAAAATTTCAAACCCCTAAGATTTTTTACGATATGAAGAGTTTACTATTTGATAGCCTTTTATAAAATATTTGTGAAAACATTTGGCATAATTATGAGTCCTATCAATGATATATTGAAGCAAGATAAGCTCTATTAGATTGCTAATGCTGAGATGGCATTCAAACAATTAATAATTACATCTCATGTACTTAGGTTACCAGATTAAAAAAGTTTATAAAGTACCTTTTGATGCCTCTGGGATTGGCAGCGATGTTGTATTTTCAAAGGGTATCTATCCTGTCGCAGCCTATAATGAGAAGCTTAATGAGGCTAAGGAGCAAATTTTATATCTGACCATAAGTTTTATTTTGTTGCAACAAGAGTTTATTAAGCTAGGAAATAGTAAAGCACTTTATATTTGATGGAAATGTAAAGTTTGTTTCATATCTTTTTTTTATTGTGCCTTGGGTTCTTATCTTGATTTCTCTTTTACGTATTCTTAGAATACCTTATGAATTGACATATGCCTATCTTCATTTAGCACACAACTTCATCTAATCTTGTGAAAAGGCATATCAATTAATCTCAAATGTTTCAACATAAGACTCATTATAATCTTAAACCTGAATATGAAGATTAATTTGGTTATTCAATGGGTTAAAGTATATCTAAAGGACTTGGACTTTTAGTTCCATATGCTCCCCTTCTCATGAAATTTGCTCAATATTTTTAGGGAGAGACATTTTTCTTTCTCCTATTTTAATTTATATGTATATTTTTTCCTTTTTCCTTAAGTTTTGAGTGACAACTCTTTCTTTTTTTATAGACTTGCTTTATTACATGACATCATACATTCATGAGAATCTTATGGAACATAGCACACCTAGTCCAAAATCTATACAATTTCCATTTCTTAGCCTTTTTTTTCCCAACACTTAATTTAATTTCTTGAGCATGTTTGATTGAAATTTTATTTTGCTTTTGTTCCATTTGTTTTCATTTGACTAGAATTACGTTAGGTTTTAAGTCTAGTTTACATTTGAGTTCTAACAAATCTTCTAGAGTTTCTTAAACCATCATTGAAAATATGACTAGAAATATGATGACATCATCACAAATAGGATAACTAGAAAATTAGAATGCATTTGAAGTCATAACATAAAACACACATACATAAAACATGATATGAATACTATAGTTAAAATTAACAAATAATTACTAACAAAAAAAAAAGAACAAACAATATGAAAAGTATAAGGTTGGGTAGTTATAGTGCTTGGTTTAATGTCGTCGACCCGACTAGTGTTCATCAATTGCTTTGTGGGGTTGGGGCTCCCTTCATTGTAATGATATTCTTTTCCTATATGAATTCAAGTTTATATTCCATTTATCTTAAATGTATCTTTCTCAGATGACATTTCTATTGCTCCATAAAGATAGTCTTTGTGGTTACTATAAATGTACTCAACCAACGTAATTTCATTTTTCAAGGAAAAAGTCTTAACCTTGAGTTAAAAATTTATACTTTCATTTTTGATATGTTTATCATGCCATTTTGGTCTTTCTTTGTAGATTCGAGTATTCTATTAAGTGTTGGAAATGGTCCCATGAAATTTATGCCCCAAACATCAAACAGCTCAACTATAAAAATACCCTGAACTGGGAGGTCATCTCTTTTACTAATATTTATCATGTGTTGACATTGCTCACAACACGTAACATGATTATATAAATCCTTAAATAATGTGGGCCATGAGAATCCAAATTCTAAGATTTTTGTAGCAATTTTTTCTAGGCCATGATTAATGACAATGGAATAAAATATCAAGTATTTTGTTTTCAAGCACATACCCTCGCATAATTTGTCCACACTATGTTTGTATAAAATGGGATCGAACATTAATAATGTTTAATAATAGAGAGAAACTTCTTTTTATGTTGTAAGAAAATTCTGTAGGAATTAAATTACAAGTAAATAATTTGTTATGTCAGCATACCATGGAAGCATGGATGTTGCAAAAGCAAAGGATTGCTCCTTCAAGAAATTTTGAAAATTTTTCAAAAATATGAGAGAGTTTAGATATGTGATCTAGCAATACATTTTCACATCCTTTCTTATCACAAATTGATAAATACAATTTCACATCCCTTCTTTTTACAAATTTATAATTTAAACTCTTAAAGCATTAAAAGTAGAGAATGAATCAAGGATTAGTGCCTTTCTTTTGTAATAAGTATTTTATTACAGAGTGGTCAACATAAGCAAAGATTTTTGAGCCAATCAAATAAATTTTGATGCTGGGTTAGCAGGACCTAAGCCAACATCAGGAATAATCCTCTAGCCGTAAGATCATATTGAGTAATTTAAAAGAAACAATATATAAACATAAAACTGGATTTATTCATGGAATTAAAAATATAATACATCAAAAATAATATCTTGATCAAAAGATCATAAACATTACAAACTTAAAATAAATAAAAGAAAAAACATGCAAACATCAAGTAGTAGTAGCAGCTGAAGTTCATGGCTATACAACCATCATTCCAAGGTTCTAATGAGCTCATGTTTTGGGTACATTTTGAGTGTGCAGCCATTTGAAAACCAGTAAGTTGTGAGACTAAGCACTGTATATTATCAAATTTTACATCTGCTTATTAAGCAAGATAAAAAGTACTTTCGAGAAGAAAATAAAGAGCTTTGCAATTTATTCATGCAAAACCAGATTTAGTTGTAACAAAATTTAAGCATAAAAGAAATGAAATCACAAAATTAAATATAGAATTTTCATGATTAATATCTGCCGAAAAAATACAATTTTTTTGGGCAGCTACAAAATTGATGAAAATGGGGGTTCATATTTGGTGTTATAATAATTCTATCTTCCCTATCTTCCCCCTCAAAGGCTTGCTAGTGTTCCATATAGCTCCTGATGTTGGACAACCCTATTCTAGTAGTTGTATAATCAGACTAAAATATAGATCAATAGTGAACCCCTACCAATTAGTTATCCAAACTTCTTCAAACATAATTTTATGTGATATTAAAGCAAATTTCTCAAAATTATGGGAAGCTGAGCGTAAAAGCATGCTTAAATGAAAGTATAGAAAAGACATCTGGTACTTTAGTAGTCAAAATTTCAAAAAATTGGTTTTGGTGCTAATCAAATTTTTTCTGCATAAAATTAATATTTATTAAATATTTAATACATATAATTGCTTATGTACTAAAAATATTGTCTTTTGCTTATTAAAAGATCCAAATTGGTCAAATAATTTAGATCTTAGTTTTGATCATATTTAATTATCCTCAAAGAGTCAAAAATCATAATTTGGATTTTTAACAGTCAGTATGTGCTCTAAAGGCTAAAGATGTGCTTTTTGGATGAATTGGATTTGTCCATCTGTGGAGGTTCTGGCCCATTTTGTCTAAATGCTGAGATTGGGCTAGCTTCGGCTAGCCCAATTGGGCCAACTTTTAATTTCAGGTTTTTAAGTGTAGTTTATAGTACTAAAATTATTATAACACAATAGAGATCCATGGGTTACTTTGGGCTAGGGGTGATTTAGGATAGCTCGGGCCAGCTCAATTGGCCAAGTGATCCTCGAACAGACCAAATCTTGATTTTATAATTTCTTTGAGTGGAAATAATATTATTATCACAAATAAAGTGGATTGAAATCATTTTGGATAAATTATTGGGTTAACACTTATTTGGGCTATGTTAGGCTAGTTTGAGCTAGCCCAGATGGTCTTAATAGTTTTAGGCCCAAAAACCAATCTTTAATTTCATCTTAAAATATTTGAAAGTGGTTTGTGCCTTTAAATTGAGTTATTGCTCAATCATATGATATTTGGCAATTTAAGGTTAAGTGATAAATTCATAATTTATATCCTCAATAAAAGAAAAATCTCATTCATTTTTAATATTAAAACAACATCCTTAATCAAATTCTGCCTATTTTTCAGAAAAAATGTAAGCCCAGCAATTTTTGGATAATTCTAGAAAGTTTCTAAAATTTCGAGAAGAAATGTGCTGCAGCGCGTTGAAACGTGCCCCAGTACACCACAACAGGTGAACTTGCGGGACTCAGGCACTATAGCGCGCCACAGCGGGCGAACTTGCGGAACTCGGGCGCCATAGCGCGCCACAGTGGGCGAACTAGCGGGACTCAGGCCCTATAGCGCGCCACAGCGGGCGAACTTGCGGGACTCGGGCACTATAGCTCGCCATAACGGGCGAACTTGCGGGGCTCAGGGGCTATAGCGCGCCACAACGGGTGAATTTGCAGGACTCAAGCACTATAGTGCGCCATAGCAAGTGAACTTGCGGGACTTGGGCGCAATAGCGCGCCACAGCGAGTCGGCGTGGACCACTTTACAAAATTTGATCGCTGTAGGGCGCCACAGCGTGCTACAGTGGCACGCCGAATTTTTATCTGAACGGGGCATTTATTGCGGCTAGACAAGACCCCCCAACCTGCTCCTTGTCTCTCAACCATCATTCCTTCTGCAGCATAATTGTTTTTAAATGGAAAAATGACATTTTGAAGTGATGTGCAGATTAAAGAATGGAAAAGTAGAGGTCACTTCACCCCTCAAGTTGGATTTGCAATCATCATAGCAGAATTTTGAAGAGCGAAAAATAGATTTTGAAAGGGAATAATAGGAATGCAACCCCTCTATAAATACAGCTCTTATTCACTTAAGAAGGGTTCCCAATTTTGCTCAAGAAAAATCCAAAGTAAGGAGAGGGCTACATTGAGAAGAAGGAGAACTTTCCAAGGGTGGAAGAACTCCTATTACCAAGGAAAAGAAGGAAGAAAGGCAGCACTACGGACCTAGGAGAAATAACCAAGAGCAAGAAGAGGAGAAATCTGGAGAACTTCATTAAAGGAACGTTCCTAGTACTCTCTAACTCTTGTCTTGTATTTTTTTTCTTAAATTAATCATGAAAGAGTCTTTATCCATGTATGTGTTCTTCTTTTATCTCTAGTATAATGGAGAGCTAAACTCCCCCTTGGAGAGGGTTGGGGCAATCCTATATGAATTGAAAGAGATTATTATGTATAAAATATTTCCTCAAGCATTAATAAAAATTTGTGAATTAAATGACTTGTTAAAGAAATGAAAAGGACTATTATGGACTTAAATGTGGACAAAATGATGAAGGATAAAATGACTTCACGGACTAAAAAGTTTTGTTCTTCATAGCTCACCCTTAGTTTGGAGTTGGAATCATGAGTGCACCTAAGCTTAGAACTATGAATGAAAGTTCTTTCTCTTAGTGCATCTTGATCTATGTTCAACTAAAGAGTTGAAACGTATGAGATAAGGCTCACTAAATGAGCTTCGCTACTCAGCATACATGAAGGGAGGGAATGGGTTCTTTGAGAGCTCATGAACGAGGTGACATAGTCATTGAGCCCAAATAAAATCACTCCTTTATCTAAACTGCGCTTGATGCGCATGATGCTCTTAGTGGAATCAATGCTTGTAAGATCTTAATTAAAGAAACAACTCTCATATATAGAAACTAGGAATGAGAGAAAAACCAATAATCTAAAATCTTATAAGGGTCTTTGTGCTGAAATAGAACCAACTGTGTGTTCATTTCAAGCACAAGATTTGAACTTGTAAATCTTGGAGTTAAACTCTAAGGAGGATAATGTGCACTTGATTAAGTTTCATAAAATTAAGTAAATGGACCAATGCTTGAGGAATCATTATACATGAGTAACCTAATATTTCACGTGGGAGAGACCTAACTCTCCTCTCCTTTTTATCATAGTTACTTTCTAATAAGATTCGTTGTGCTTGTTTTGGAACTAATTCAACAAAATACACATAGTTTAAACATTATTGAACATAAATATACCTTAGTAACAAAACACCCAATTCCCTAATGATGATAAATCTTAGAACTCATATTCCAAATTATTACTTGATACCACGTACACTTACGTGCAAGCGCAGACATGCAATTTACAATCTGTCAAGTTATTGGCGCTATTGCTGGGGAATTGGTAATTATTTCGTATTAAGGAGAATTTATCAGTAAAGAGTGATTTAAGCAAATCCTTTGCATATAATTTTAATTTTTGTTTTTGTAATTTTAGGTGCTAACCACTTAATTTTCTATCTTTTATTTTAGTTTGCTAAATCATTGAACGTTATTGCTATATTTGATTCTTGGTAGCTTAATTTTTGTCTTGTATGAATAGAAGAATTTGCAATGAATATCTTTTTGATCCAAAAATTGAAAGAACTTATTAAGAAGCTAGAAGAGAACAAAATATTCTGTGAAATCAACACGCCGTTATGGAAAATTTTAATAAAAATATTGGAGAGCCTTTAGGAGAGCCTAGGGGAATAACACTTAGTGACTATACACTACCCACTGTTAGGGGAATCCCCCATGCTATTGTTAGGCTTAACATCGAATCAAATAACTTTGAAATCAAACCTTCAACGCTAAGTATGGTTCAAAATAATTAATTCGGTGGATTAGCCACAGAAGATCCTAACTCACATATTTCAACCTTCCTTGAAATTTGTGACACCTTCAGATTTAACGGTATCTGTGAAGATGCAGTTAAACTAAGGCTTTTTCCATTTTTGTAAAGAGATAGAGCCAAAAGCTGGCTCAACTCTCTTCCGAGCGACTCAATCTGGACTTGGGATGATCTTGCTAAGAAATTCTTAGCCAAATATTTACCTCCGGCAAAAACTACTTGCTTAAGAATTGAGATAACTAACTTTAACCAGTATGAAGGGGATACATTGTACGATGGTTGGGATCATTTTAAGGAGTGCTTAAGGTGATGTCCGCATCATGGATTCCTTTTCATTGATGCAAGTTCAAACCTTTTACAAAGGTTTGAATGCTCCAATAAGGACTCTCATTGATACGGCCGCTGGCGGCTCAATTAGCAGCAAAACCCAAGAAGAGGCTTATGAACTCTTAGAAGAAATGACAAATAATGTGTACCAATTGCCTCTCCAGAAGAATGATCAAATTAATAAAAATGAATGTAACTCGCTTGAAAATTTACAACAAATCCTTGAGCTCCAGAACCAAATCTCTCAACTCAATAAAACACTAGAATTTGGGCATTTAAATTCTTATCAGGAGGAATATTGGGAGTTAAGGAATGTCAATGTACTCTTAAATCATGGTAGAAATAGATTAGAAATCTCATTTATTGAATTTAGAACCTCCACAACTGAATTCATGAACAAAATTGATGCAACGCTAAATAGGCACGAACATACTCTTTTAAGGCAAGAGGAGTCAGTAAAAAGAATAGAACGAAAGTTAAAAGAAATCATGAAGCAATTAGAGAAACCAACGTTAGTAGGAGTCATCGACGAGTATGAAATTGAGTCGGGGAATTCTGTAACCCTAAGAAGTGGGAAAATAACAAGGCCGGTTGTGAGTGAGGAAAATTATAAAAACATAGCGACTGCTAGAGAGGGATAGGGGGAGGAAGAGGTAATGATCAAGAATGAGAGGAATGATATAAGGGATTTAGAGAAGGTTCAACCTGGTGACCAACTTAACGTGACCCCTAACATCCCTTATTCTCAGCAAATGGCTAAGGAGAAACTTGATGTCCAATTCCACAAATTCTTAGACACTTTTAAAACTCTTCATATTAACATCCCTTTCACTAAAGCTTTAGAGCAAATGCCGAGTTATGCAAAGTTTATGAAAGATATTCTATCCAAGAAAAGAAGGATTGATGAAATGGAGATTGTGGCATTAATTGAAGAATGTAGTGCAATCCTTTAGAGGAAGATTCCCATTAAGAAGAAGGATACTGGTAGCTTCACTATCCCTTGCACTATTGGAAGCCAATCTTTCCAAAAAGCCCTTTGTGTTCTAGTTGCATCCATAAATTTGATGCCATTTTACATATTCAAGAAGTTAAAAATTGATCACTTAAAACCCTCCTCTGTTCTCCTCTAATTCGCTGATAGATCCATAAAAACTCCTTTAGGAATCGTGGAAAATGTGCTTGTAAATGTTGATAAATTCATCTTCCTAGCTAATTTTATAATTTAAGATATGGAGGATGAAAACCAAGAAATTCCCATCATCCTTGGTAAGCCATTCTTGGCTATCAGAAGAACTTTGATTGATGTCGATAAAGGGGAATTGGGATTGCGATATGGGGATGAGGAGGTGAAATTTCATGTTAATGATTCTATGAGGCACCCATCTAAGCCTAATGATGAGTGTTGGAGGATCAATTTAATCGAATAAGCTTAGTTAATGGGAATTGTGGAAGAAGAGGGAATGCTAGCGAAGGAGGAGGGTGAGAATCTCACTAACGAGGTAGTGATTGAGGAATTGATTAAGGAGAGGAAAATAATTCAGCCTTCTATAGTTTGCCCTCCGAAATTAGAATTAAAACCTCTTCCCTCACACTTAAAATACACTTATCTAGGGGAAAAGGAATCTCTACCCGTAATAATCTCTTCCTTGTTAAATCAGCATCAAGAGAGTCTCTTATGTAAGGTTCTAAAAGAGCACAAGAGAGCAATTGGATGCAGTATAGCTAACCTGAAAGGGGTTAGCCAAACTCTTTGTATGCATCATATTCTTTTGGAAGATAACTCTACTCCATCAATTGAACCCCAATCTTAAACCCTAACATAAAAGAAGTAGTTCACAAAGAAATTATTAAACTCTTAAATGTTGGAATTATTTTTCCCATCTCTGATAGTCCTTGGGTGAGCCCTATTCATGTGGTTCCCTGAAAGAGTTGGATGACAGTTGTGCTTAACGATAATAATGAATTGATCCCAACTAGAATAGTGACCGGATGGAGAGTGTGCATTGATTATAGGAGACTAAATAAAGCCACTCGTAAGGACCACTATCCCCTCCCATTTATGGACCAAATGCTTGATAGATTAGCAAGGAATCTTTATTTCTATTTTCTTGATGGGTATTCAAGATATAATCAAATCCCGATTTCACCTAAAGACCAAGAGAAAACAACCTTCACTTGCCCCTTTGGGATATTTTTCCTTTAGAAGAATGCCCTTTGGATTGTGCAACGCCCCAGCTACTTTCCAATGCTGTATAACAGCTATTTTCTCTGATATGATAGGGGAATTCTTAGAAATATTTATGGATGATTTTTCTATTGTCGGAAGCTCTTTCGGTAATTGCTTAATCAATTTGGGAAAGGTTCTAAGAAGGTGTGAAGAATCAAATTTAATCTTAAATTCGGAAAAAATGTCATTTTATGGTGGAAGAAGGTATTGTTCTTGGTCATTTGATCTCTAGGAGAGGAATTGAAGTTGATAAGGCCAAGGTTGAGGTAATTGATAAACTCATCCCTCCCATCAATGTGAAAGGAATTAGAAGTTTCCATGGGCATGCATGGTTTTACAGAAGATTCATCAAAGATTTCTCCAACATAAGTTTGCCGCTCTGTAGATTACTAGGGAAGGATGTTGAGTTCAAATTTGAAGAAAATTGTTTAAGAGGATTCAACGCCATTAAAACTGCTCTGATCTTTGCTCCTATAATTTCTACTCTAAATTGGGATTCCCAATTTGAAATTATGTGTGATGCAAGTGACCTAGCAGTTGGTGCTATCCTTGGGCAGTGAAGGGAGCAGACCTTCTATTCAATTTACTATGCGAGTAAGCTCCTTGACGACGCTCAAAGAAACTATGCTACCATGGAAAAGGAACTCCTAGCTATCATCTTTGCTTCCACTAAATTCAGGTCATATATCATTGGGTCCAAAACTATTGTTTTGACTAATCATGCATCTATTAAGTATCTCCTTCAAAAGAAAGAAGCAAAACCTCACTTGATACATTGGGTGCTGCTCTTGCAAGAATTTGATCTAGAAATCCAGGATAAGAAGGGGAGTGAGAATGTGCTAGTAGATCATCTCTCTAGATTGACCCACTGATTGTGATAATTTGATTGAAATTAGTGAATCATTCCCTGATGAGAAGCTATACGTTATTACTACAGGTCACTCTCCTTGGTTCATTGACATTGCACTTTATCTTGCAGGAGGAGTCATACCAAAAGACATGAACAATCAACAAAGAAAGAAATTCTTTGCAAATATAAAAAATTATTTTTGGTATGATCCCTTTTTGTATAAATATTGCAATGATCAACTCCTAAGAAGATGTGTTCCTGACTCAGAAATCAGAAATATTCTCTACCACTGTCACACATCTCCTTATGGAGGACACCATGGGATTGACCGAACGGTAGCTAAGGTGCTTCAATCTGAATTCTCTTGGCCTCACCTGTTCAAAAATGCTGCTGGCTATGTCAAAAGTTGTGATAAGTGCCAAAGAATCAATAACTTAAGCAAAAGGGATGAGCTTCCTTTGAATAGAATTTTTGAGGTGGAGTTATTTGATGTGTGGGGAATTGACTTCATGGGCCCATTTCCCTTATCCAAAACCAATCTGTATATTCTTGTTGCGGTAGAGTATGTGTCCAAGTGGGTTGAAGCGTTAGCATGTGTAAATAATAAAGCTAAAATGGTTATCAAATTTCTTAAAGAGCACATGCTAGCTAGATTAGGGACACCCAGATTCCTAATCAGTGATGGGGTAAAATAATTCTGCAATAGGCAGCTAGAGAGTGTTCTAAGAAGCTATGGGGTAAGACATAAGGTGGGAATCCCTTACCACTCACAAACTAGCTGGCAAGTTGAAGTCTTAAATAGGGAACTTAAGAAAATCTTAGAGAAAATTGTAAATCAAAATAGAAAGGATTGAACTTCAAAGCTTCAAGATGCCTTGTGGGCATAGAACTGCCCTTAAAACCCCTTTGGGAATGTCTCTTTACAAACTCATTTATGGAAAATCATATCATCTTCCAATAGAATTGGAGCACTGTGCCTTTTGGGCAATTAAGAAATTGAACTTCAACTTCCAAAAAATAGGTGCACAGAGAATGTTGTAATTAAATGAGCTTGACAAATTCAGATTTAATGCCTATGAGAGCGCAAAATTATATAAAGAGCAACAAAAAAATGGCATGATAAGCTGATTAAGACAAAGCATTTTCAACCTAGAATGAAAGTACTGCTTTTTAACTCAAGATTAAGATTATTCCCAAGGAAATTGAAATCAAGATGGACAGGACCATTTATTGTCACTAAGGTTTTCCCTCATAGAGCAGTTAAAGTTACTTCAAATGATGGCACCTTCAAGGTAAATGGAAATCATCTAAAGCTGTACTTGGAAGGAGGTATTTTATGGGAGAAGGGAGGATGGACCCTTCAAGACCTCCCTGATGAAGGGATCACATAAAGGGATCTTACACGTGTCAAGCTGAGACGTTAAAATAAGTGTTGGTTGGGAGGCAACCCAACAAATAATTTTATTATTTTATTTTGTGTTCTTGCAGATTCTGAATAGTACATGTGTGCATCAATAAAGGAGAAGAAGGAATCTTAAGTATGAATGTAGTAACAATAATTTGTCATTATTCATATTAGGTTGTTTTATTCCTTACTACTCCTAGTAAAGTATGTTCATTTGCCTTTTTGAAGAAATAAATTATGGATTCTCATATTTTCAAAATCTTTTTATGATTTGCAAATGACAAATTTTTTCTGAATTTTTCAAGTTTATGGAAGTTGCATGAATGTCAATATAGAAAATGATTATCAACCAAAGTTTGCTTAATAAAAAGTGACTAAATACATTAACATCATTAAATCATCTAAATAAGGGGATGATATAAGGTTGAATCTAGTCTTCAAAAATTTAAGTCAATGCTAAAGATTAAGTGTGGGAGAAGGCTTAAAAATCAAAAACTACTGACGGTATTAAGTGAGCAAAAGAGTGTGCTAGGCTCATGTAGGACTTCATATTCACAAATATTTGGAAATAGGATGAAGGAAAATGTCTCTCCCCAAAGGATGAAAAAGAAAGCAAAAATAAGGATGAAGAAAAATATCTCTCCCAAGGAAAAAATGATATAGGATGATGAAAAATATCTCTCCTAGAATTTTTAATATCTTTGTGATTCATAAGAAGAAGCACATATGGCACAAACAACTCTTGATTACTCACTACAACCCTAGTTCAGTAATTCCAAGGAACCTTCGCCATTACCTAACACCAAGCATAACAACTTAAAATTGGAGATTAGCTTATCAACCTCGGTTCATAACCAAGGTTAGAAAATTTTAAATGATGCCAAATGTTCTTGTCAATTCAGTTAAGCATGAACTTTGAATTGCAATCAAACTCACATTGATATTACTTATTGACTATCATACCTTAGAAATAGGAAAAAAAATCATTTTTATGCTTACTCGAGGATGAGCAAGAGTTTAACTGTGAGGGTGTGATAAATCCATAATTTATATCCTAAATAAAGGAAAAATCTCTTTCATTTTTATATTGAAATTACTTTCTTGATCAAATTCTACCTATTTTTCAAGAAAAATGCAAGCCCAGCAATTTCTGGACAATTCTGGAAAGCTTATAAAATTTTTGGAAGAAATACGCTGCGATGAGCTGAAGCTCGCCCCAGCGCGCCACAACGGGCGAACTTGTGGGACTCGGGCACTATAGCGCACCACAACAGGGGAACTTACAGGACTCGGGCGCTATAGCGCGCCACAGTGGGCGAACTTACGGGACTCAGGCGCTATAGCGCGCCACAGCGGGCAAACTTGCGTGACTCAGGCACTATAGCGCCCCACAGCGGGCGAACTTACGGGACTCAGGCGCTATAGCATGCCACAGTGGGCGAACTTGCAGGACGTAGGCGCTATAGCACGCCAGAGCAGACAAACTTGCGGGGCTCGAGCGTTATAGCGCACCACAGCGCGCTATAGTTGACCATCAGAGAAAAAGCCCAGAATGCCACAGTGCGACTCCGCAGACCATATTACAAAATTCAACCGTTGTAGCATGCCACAACGCGCTATAACACGCTACAGTGGCCTGCTGAATTTTTATTTTAACAGGGCATTTATTGCAGTTGGACAAGACCCCCAACTTACTCTTGTCTCCTAGCCATCATTCCTTATGTAGTAGAATTATTTTTAATTGGAAAATTTATATTTTGAATTGATGTGGAGATTAAAGAACAGAAAAGTAGAGGTCACCTTACCCCTCAAGTTGGATTTGCAATCATCATATCAGATTTTTAAAGAGGGAGAAGCAGATTTTGAAAGGAAAGAAGAGGAATGCAACCCCTTTATAAATATAACTCTTCTTCACTTAAGAAGAGTTCCCAATTTTGCTCAACAAAAATCCAAAGTAAGGAGAGGGCTACATAGAGGAGAAGGAGAACTTTCTAAGGGTGGAAGAACTCCTATTGCCAAGGAGAAGAAGGAAGAAAGGCTGCACTACGGACCTAGAAGAAACAACAAAGAGCTAGAAGAAATCTAAAAAACTTCATCAAAGGAACGTTCCTTGTACTCTCTAACTCTTGTCTTGTACTTTTTTTTCTTAGTTGATCATGAAAGGGTCTTTATCCATGTATGTGTTCTTTTTTTAACTCTAGTGTAATGGAGAGCTAAACTCCCCCTTGGGGAGAGTTGGGGCAATCCTACATGAATTGAAAGAGATTATTATGTATGAAAATTTTCCTCAAGTATTAATAAAAATTTGTGAATTAAATGACTTGTTAAAGAAATTAAGGGACTATTATGAACTTGAAGTGAACCATATAATGAAGGACTAAATGACTTCAAGGACTAAAAAGTCTTGTGCTCCAAAGCTCATCCTTAGTTTGAAGCTGGAATCATGAGTGGACCAAAGCTTAGAACTATGTAAGAAAGCTCTTGAGCTTAGTGAACCTTGTTCTATGTTCAACTAAGGTGTTGAAGCGTGTGAGCTAAGGCCCACTAAATGAGCTCCGCTGCTCAGCATACGTGAAGGGAGGGAATGGATTCTTTGAGAGCTCATGAACGAGGTGACATAGTCATTGAGCCCAAATGAAATCACTCCTTCATCTAAACTGCGCATGATGCACGTGATGCTCTTAGTGGAATTAATGCTTGTAAGATCTTAAATAAAGAAATAATGCTCATATTTAGAAACTAGGAATGAGAGGAAAACCAATAATCTAAGATCTTATAAGGGTCTTTGTGTTGAAGTAGAGCCGACTATGTGTTCATTTCAAGCACGAGATTTAAACTTGTAAATCTTAGAGTTAAGCTTTAAGGAGGATAATGTGCACTTGATTAAGTTACATAAAATTAAGTAAGAAAGACCAATGCTTGAGGAATCATCATACATGAGTCACCTAACATTTCATGTGGGAGTGACCCAACTCTCCTCTCCTTTTTATCATAGTTACTTTCTACTAAGATTTGTTGTGCTTGTTTAGGAACCAATTCAACAAAATATGCATAGTTTAAACATTATTGAACATAAATATACCTTAGTATTAGAACACCCAATTCCTTGAGAATGATAAATCTCAGAACTCACATTCCAAATTATTACTTCAGACCACATACACTTGCGTGCAAGCGCAGACATGTAATTTACACTATGTCATTAAGGTTTGGCCTTGGGCCAGCCTGAGCTAACCCATTCTGACATTTTTGGGTTATTGGGTTCCAAAAAGGATGACTGACCTTGTTATAGCATAATAAAGCTATAATGAGTAACACTGACCTAAATCATCTTTATAAGGGTGTTGGTGTAAAAACTGAAATCTTCTAGTACCACCGAGCACACTCTCCACAGCGGAAGTAGTTTAACAAGAGCACTCGATTGAGGACCAAGGTTATGTTAACGGTTACCAAGAAAATTCAAAATCACAAAACCACAAGTAGAAAATCACACAACACATGCATACAAGATAAGCACAAGAACACAAACATCCAAACACAAAAGATTACATTGAAAACCCAAGAATGGGAAAAATCACGAAGTCACACAACATAAAATATCACTAAGTAAACTTGAAGATTATAGAGTTACAAAGAACTTTTTATTTGATTAGAAACACACAAGATCTTACTCTAATATAGAGAGGAGAGGAAGCAACCACCACCGGGAGTGTCTTTTCCAACATGTAAGAGGTTTCTTGCACTACAGCTTCCTTGGGGCTTGATCTTGGGATTTCCTCCTCACAGTAGCCCAGACCTTCAAACTGAGATTTTCAACATAGTAAACCCCTTTCAACTTGTTTGCTTAAGTACCTATCTCATTTTCGAACCCTAAAAGGTTCAAAATGCCCCCAATTTACTTAGGGAGCAACTTAAACCAGAGAAAATATCTGCTAGGCACTACGGCGTGCCCTAGCTCCCGTGTTTCGGATGGCTTGCCGCTGTGATACACGATAGTGCCCACCTTTCGAATAGCCTACCACTGCGGTGCGTGGAAGCTCCCGTGTTTTGAGATAGAGCTTGCTGCGGTGCACGGTGGCGCCAACCTTACGAATAGCTTGCCTCTATGGAGCCCGGTAGCGCTCACATTTTGGGATGGAACTAATTGCAGTGCATGGTAGCTGATAAATCCAGAATTTATAGTAAAAAGATAGTGATTAAACATTTAATTCATCATATATACTTATATACTTTGAGTGGAAACTTGTACTTTTGCAAGAAAATGAAGAAAAATGGAATGCATGAGCTGAATGACAATATATGGGTCAAAACTACCACAGCGCACCATGGCACGCCACTGTGTGCCATGGCGACTCCTGAGAATTCTTCACCTAGAAGCTAAACTACAGACCTGGAAGAAAGACTACTGCGGCGTGCCCCAGCGTGCCACAGCGTTATTTCTCTAAATTAAATTTAAATTATATAAAGAGAAACTGAACAGTGCTTTCAAAAATAGTTCTGCTGAAGCATGCCACAGCGCGCTGTTGTGTGCTACATAGTCATTTCTTGAAGATGAATTACAGACTAATTGAACAGTGCCAAATTCCCCTCTTTTGTAAAATAAACCGCAGCAGTGCGCCACAGCGCGATATGCCTTATAGGGATTTGCACTGACTTGGAACAAAACTGCTGCAGGTTGTCGTGGCGCGCCACGGCGGCATATTTAATTTATCTTCAAGAACTTTATATGAACCAATTGAACAGTGTTTTTTGAACTTTCAACCACCGCGTGTGCCACAACATGCCGCGGTGACATTTCTGATTATTCACACAAACTATATGTGAACTAATTGATCCTCATTTTTTAACTATTTTCTGCTATAGCGCGCCCACAGCGCGCCACAGCAAAATATTTATTAATCATAAAAACTATAGCTGAACTATTGGGATAGTTATTTCGAAAGTTTATCTATTGTAGCGTGCCACAGCACGCCACAACGGACACTGTGGTAACCGAAGGAAAAGATACTAATTTTTATGCTAGAACAGTGTTTGGAACGCTGCTACCATAGCCTGCCATAACAAAACAGTGTTTGGAACACTGCTGCCATGGTGTGCTATAGCGAAACAGTGTTTGGAATGCTACTGTCATAACGCGTCATAGCGGATGATCCAAAATTTCTCAGAAAACAACTATTAATGAAGCATAGGGAAGGCAACAAATGCAACCTTTGGCCTTCCCCAGCCTCTTAAAAACTGAAATACATTATTTCTGTTGAATCCCAATGGAATAAATAGGACAATCAATCAAAGGGTTTGAATTGAAGCCAAGGAAGGTGAAGGGTCACATGATTAATGCCTTGGGGTCTGAGAACTTCCCTATTTAAGGGCCAATCTCAAACCTTGAGAGGGTTCCAACTTTTCACATTCAAAGACCAATAAGGAAAAGCTGCAAGAGGAGGATAAAGGAGAACTCTCCAAAGGAAAAAAATGTGACCAAGAATAGTAAGAAGAGGAATACAGCAAGAAAAAAAGGCCAAAGCAATCAAAAGGAAGTGCAGGAGGAGTCTAAGAGAACCCTATTAAACCTCCGGGTGATTCCTAGTATTTCTTCCTAAACTTCTCTGATTTATTTCTACTGTGAACTGATAGCGAGGTTTACTTTTCCTTGTATGTATTCTTATTCTTACTTAGTAATGGAAGGCTAAAATCCCCTTGGAGAGGGTTGAGATGTAATTGTAAGAATTTGTAAGGGTATGGTGGTGTATGAAGAAATTATTCAAATGTATGAAAAGATGTTTTTATCATTTATATTTAATGTAGAAATGAATGCTGAATTATTATATTTAAAAGAACTTGTGTTCCAAGCTAATCAATTGGGTAAGAGCAAGGAAGGTAGTAAAAGTAGAGCTGATAATTATATGACAAAATTCTCACACTCATTTGCACCTTTCCTTAACAGCTTTACCAAGAGATTGATACTTGTGAACCAAGTTCTCCATTAACCTTGCTCTGCTGCTCAGCAAAGTATAAAGGATGAGAGGATGTTGGAAAACTCAATGTTTGATGTGACATAATCCTTTGATCCAATGCATCCTCCCATCTAGCTAAACCGCGTGTGAAGCGCATGATGCATGGTTAATGGAAATCTTATTTATGAGATCAAGGGGAACAAAAGATATCATTTGGTAACCTAGACATAGGGAAT
This sequence comes from Gastrodia elata, assembly GCA_016760335.1. Classification (NCBI taxonomy): domain Eukaryota; kingdom Viridiplantae; phylum Streptophyta; class Magnoliopsida; order Asparagales; family Orchidaceae; genus Gastrodia; species Gastrodia elata. The sequence goes on along the minus strand of CM028676.1, from coordinate 26,065,416 downwards.
CAAATCTAATTAATAGATCATGATCTCATGAGAGTTTATGCGCTATGGAAGATCCCCAAGGGAGTTTTCATTGTGCACTAAACTTGAACCTATTGTAATTGGAGGGTACTCTGATTTTAATGGTGTTCACTTGATTTAATAAAATAAGTAAATTGAAAGTACACATTCAATAATGAGGTTATATCACCAAACCCTTGCAACTATTACAATGAGTTCTCAACTCTCTCCTTTTAATCAAATCATATCTTAACTTAAGGTAATTGGTATTGCTAAATTAGAAACCAAAATTAAACCAAAATTTATCATCTAAACATTATTGAAAGACAATATAACTTGGTATCAGAACCACCGTTCCTTGAGGATGATGAATCCCAAAAATTAAAACTTTCACTTATTACTTCAGACCACATACACTTGCATGCAAACGCAGACATGTGTTTTTTGTCTGTCAGTAGCACCCACCTTTTGAATAGCCTGCATCTTGGGATGGATCCACTGCGGCATTCTGCAGCGCCGGTTTCCACTGCAGCACACCGTAGAGCCTTTGTTGTTGGTGGACTTCACTTCTTTTTCTGAATTTCCTTGAAATCTTCTAAAAGCTCATTGGAGCACCATTAGCATTTCTATGATGGACTAAATAGTCTCCACAACATAATAAAGGGGGTATCCGTACTAGTTTTGGCTTGGGCTCACTTAGGTTACCTCAAGTGGGTTCAAAATGTACCCTTGTGCTTTTGAGATCCTTGGGTCACATTTTCCACACATATTAATCCATTAAGTATATTGGATCATATCTTGACCTAACTAACCCATATATAGAGTATTGGGCTAATAAGGTTAGGATCTAACTTGGGATAGCCCTTGATAACCCATATGGGTCAAATTAAAAAATAAGTGGGTTTTGCCCCCATGGTCACATATTAGCTTTAAATGGGGATAATGAGGGTGGGTGCACCCATAAAAATGAAATGGATCAACTTGATCTAACTTAAGCTTAGTCTAGTTTAGGATAGCCTGAGTCTAGCCAAAAATAATTTTAAGCATAATGGGGTCATGAGGGATTGCTATTGAGTCTAATGTCTCCAATGTCCTCATTAAGTCACAATGGGGTTGGTGGGACCTTGGGTTGACCAAGTCAACTAGACTATGACTTAAGCTAAATTAAGTTTAGTAAGAAGTTAGAAAGAGCCATAAGAAGTTATGGGGCTCATCTTGGTGCCTCCATACTACATTGGACTATACATGTCAATTGGGTGGGCTTGAGTTAGCCCCAAGTGGGCTAGCCCGACCCTAGCCCAATCCTTGGCTTGATCTATTTTGAATGAGCCATTTATGGTTTTAGAGGGTTTTGATGTGGGGTGTATCATCTAAATGGCTTCCTTGGGCAAAATGGATTCCTCAAGAAGCTGAGGGAACTCTAACGATCATCGACGGCCAAAGGGAGGAGGGTGGCCTCTCTGGTTGGGGCTTGGGGAGAGGACTCTCGATGTATGATTGGGGCACCATAGGTTCTACTTGCCTTGGATAGGTGTTGGGACAATGTCGAGACTAAGGGATGGATGGAGGTTTCTGGGTAGTGGTTGTGTAAGGGTAGAAGAGGGAGAGGCCAAGAGAGGGAGGGGAGCTCAAGAGTGGGTTGAGGAGAGCTGAGCTGGATGTGGAGATTGTTATAGGATTTATGTGGTATTTATAGCCCATCCTAGTCAACTCTCCAATTGCTAGTGCAGTGTTGGCCTGTGGCTGGGTTAGGTTTTAAGCTTTTGGCTTGGGGACTGCTACCAGTAGTGGTCGTAGATCACTTGGAAATCCAATGTGCTAAAGGGGCCCCATAAGCGAGCTAACAGATGTGTGTTCATTTTCATGGTTTTTAGACATTTGGAAGAATGCGTTAGAGGGCATTCCATGTGTGACAGCGATAGACTGTCGCCAGTGGGAAAGGTAAACATGAAAAAATATTAGCTAACGAATCTAGTGCTTGAATCTAACGGCTCAATTAGATCCATGATCTAGAATTCAATATGGTCATTCAATTCCATTTAAAAGCCATCTGACAATTTCTATAGAGCCATTCTGTGGTATGAGATCCTGCCCATTGCATGGGATCCCTATCATGGAAGTCAGACGAGATTTAAGCTGTTGGATGGGTCTATCCAACAACCACTAAGGTGTCAAACTGAGAGTTGGAGATCATGACTGCAGCGGAATGCCCGTCATTTAATTAAACTAAATTTTTATTTAAGTAATTTTAATTTGATTAATTCCAAATGTATTTTATGTATTTCCTCATTTTTGCCTCCGAAAAATATGAAATATTCACTTATAGCTAACTTAGGGGTGCGAGCTAAGAAATATTATTAGTTTTGCAATATGGGATTAAATTGTCTTTCTCATTTATTTAATTAATAACTACAAATAAAATATTCAAAAATATTTTCTTGAGATACTTTCATTCCAAAATTCTTGGGGAATAGTTTGACAACAACATCAGGTCCTTAAACGAGATGTTTAGGTTCAAATGGTTTTCATAATGATATAAGTCATTATAGTCTCTCCTACTTAAAATTCATGTCGTTCTCGACATCACGACCGAATAATTTACTAACCAGGGGAAAGATCCTTATTGGATATGCAAAGTAGTATCTGTTACTTTTCTCTAATGGTATCTTCCCCTTACTAAGTGGATTTGTCAATTGAGGAGTTTTCCACTAGACTCTTATGATGGGAATGTTGCGACTGGACAATTTACGGTTGTCTGAACCCAAGATTTTGAGCAGTTCTTCTTTGAAGGAAAGATTAGGTTGGAGTGTAATTAAAAGAATAGATAGTTGCTAATAGGGCCTTAGAAAACACCTTTAGAGTGAAGTGACATGAAAAATGTTATGAAATGTTATGAAAAGCAGCAAATTTCTTAGTAATTGGAGCTTATAGGTGTTGTATATAGGATTTAGATTCCCTGATAAGACAAATTTGTGGACTTTTCACATTGGTCTAACTCTTAAGTAGGCATGATCCCCTACTTTAAATTATAACTAATGATGGTTATTATTGTGATACTTCTTCTGTCTATCTTGTGCAGCCATAATTCATTGCTTGATGACCTTTTATGCTTATGCTTTTTAAACATTGGTGGATGATGGGAGCAGAACCTTCCACTATTGAAATTTGCATACAACAACAGCCACCAAACCAGCATTGGAATGGTGTTGTTTGAATCCCTATATTATAACAAATGTAGTTCCCCACTAGCTTAGGTAGAAGTGGGAGAGGTATATCTTTATGGCTCAGAGTTAGCCCTTAAAACCAGCAACGTAGTTTCCAGATCTTGATGTACTGCCTACTAGAATCAGGAAGTGAAGCTGCCATCATGATATGAAACTAAAGTTTTGGGAATCCCATGTAATATGGTAATTTCTTTGATGTACAACTTGATAAATTTTTCATCAGACCCTATTTGCTTTATGGAAAGAAAGCGAGAGGACATAGATAGTCTATCCCTATTTGCAATATAGCATATACCCCTAATTTTTTTATTACATACCCAATATAAAGTTCTTGAAGATGTCTGACTATCTCCATCCAAGGACTTCTAGTGGATGTAGAAGGCCATTGGGATTTCTACTATGAAATTTTTTTTACCGGGATGGTACTAATTTTTAAGTCATAGTCACTAAGCAACTCAAGCCATTTCCTTTTCGGTAGTTTAATTCCTTTTGTGTGAAGATGTACTACAAGTTTTGAAAGTCAATAAATAGATTACACCTTACTTTATAAAGTTAGTGCCTCTAAATTTTTAAGGCAAAAACTACTGATGCCAATTCTAGGTCATGAATTGGATAATTTTCTTCATGAGTCTTTAGCTACCTAGAGGCATAAGATATTACTTACTTATTTTGATTGAGGACACATCCAAATCCTATAAGTGAATCATCCATATACACTTGATAGTCATTCTCTTCCTAGGGTAAGATTAGAATATGTGCTGAGATGAGGGCTTGCTGGTCCTTAGATGATGTTTGTGATCTTCCATTGTTTTGAAATAAATTATAATATCATCAATGAAAAATATTACCAATTTGTATAAAAATGGTCAGAGTACACTTTGCATTAGGTCCATAAATATGGAAGGAGCATTAGTAAATCTAAAGAACATGACCACAAACATGTAGTATCCATAATGGGCTGAAATGCTATCTTAGAAATGTCTTCTTCATGGACTCTCATTTAGTGGTCTTCAGACCTTATGTCTATCTTGGAGAATACCTTAGCTCCAGCTAGCAGATCAAAAAGATCATCTATGTGCAACAGAGGGTACTTATTCTTTATTTCACTTTGTTTAGTTCCCTATAGTTGATATACATATGCATAAATTCATCCTTCTTATATACAAAGAGTACCGTAACTCCCTAGGGAAACATGCTTTGGCATATTAATCCCTTGTTGGTTAATTTTTTTTATTGCTCATCAAACTTTTGGAGTGTCAAATGATGGGGTGCCTTTCACTTTGGTTATGTTCTAGTAATTAGTTCTACAGAGAAACTGATATCCCTTATGAGTGGTAACCTAGGGAGATCGTCTAGAAATACGTCTTCAAATTTTTAAATAATGGAAGTTCATGACAACAAAATTCCTCCTTTCTTCCACCCAGCATAGTTACAAGATAAGCCTCACATCCTTTTTGAATTAGCTTTCTTTCCTCCAGGGGCTACTTAAGGATGATAGCAGATTATGCTTCCCTATAAATACATTTGTTAACTCACCATTCTTAATGCTGACTTTCTTTTTCTGACAATTTATTAATGATTAAGGCATTATCCTTGTTTAACCAATCCATGCCTAAGAAGATATCAAAATTGACAATTCATAGCATGTTAACTTTAGACTCTTAACCTTTTATGGGGAGGCTAAGGTAGTAAACACTTGGGTTCTAATAAATGTAATCACCTAGGCTCTTATAAAATTTCTAGCAGGTGGTCCAATATTGAGGGTGTTTGATAAATGGTGGTATGGTAATTTTAGAAAAGATGCTAGATTCTCATAAATGAAAGAGTGCCTTGCTCTTGTGTCAAAAAAGGTGTTGCAGAGAATATTGTTAAGGTATAAAGTTTCTTGTGAGTTGAGTTTACTTAAGTAGTGAAGAATTTAAGAGCTTGTAAGGGGTGAAAGATGTGATGTACCTAAGACAACATTGTTGTTTTAATGTGCTATGACTGCAGTGAGTGTGTAAATTTTCGCATGAGCAGTTAATTGAATAGTAGGTCCTATCATTCGATTGGCTACCTATGTTACTGAATTTGTTGGAGGCCTTGCAATAAGGATCTAGCTTGGGGTAACTCCCCTTAGTTGGATATTGGGTGGAGTAGAAGCAAGGGTGCTCCAAATCCTCTCCTAATTGTTACCCCATCCACTATCCTAATAGCTTGCCAATCCCAAAATTTGAAGTCTAGACAGCCAAGGAGGTAACACCTCTTTTCATCATGGTGCACTACCCATTGGAGTGAGTTCTACGATAGGCACCCTCCCTTCTATGTTTGGGGATATCGTTGGTGTAACAACCTAGAGAAAGATTTGGTATATTCCAATCGAACACTAGGGTTTACCATAGTACTTATTATTAAATTAATAGAAACTAATCCACTTTTAGGTACTACATGTCCAAGAATATTTATGAGATAAGAAAAGTAAATGAAAACAAAAGTGCAATAAATATAAATGTATATATATATATATATATATATATATCATCTAAACCATCCAGAATAAAAAAAAAAATCCATCATAGAAAATAAAGTAAGAACATCCAGAGTTATAAATTAATATTACAAACTATTTTAAGGATGTAATAACTCTCATCCTCATGGGTAAATAAAAAAGGAAATAACTAAAAGTAAGGTCTTAAAGGCTACTATTCATGTCCAACCTCCAACATGCCATTTCAATCACCACCAAGCTTTTGATCTACCATATTTAGTATTTAATACAGTAGACCACAGCCAATAAAAGAAAAAGGTGGTTACACTTATAAATTTTAAGTACATTTTAAGGTTACTACTTTGATTTAGCAATAGGATATATCATTTAAAATTTATAATTTTTCTATAAGCGGTACACAATGTAGTACTAAAGTGAGAAACTAAGAGTATAAAAATACTGGAAAATCAAGTAATAAGAGCAAGTATACATACAGAGGTAGTGACTCGGGCATGCATAAGAAGTAAAGTAAGTAGATATAAGCAGCTATATATACTAGTGTGCACATGAAAATGACTGGAAAATGTACATGTTCAATAAGATATATGCTAAGTAAACATAAAGCAGTGTAAAAAAATGTAACTATAAAACTAAGTAAAACATACACTAAAGAAAATCTATAAGCAAGCTAAAAAGTAAAGTATTGAAACAAGTAAAGTAGTCTTAGTCCTAAGGACTGAGTAAATTGATAAGCACAATCAAATGTTATATAAAGTCAAACACAAGCAATAAGATTATGTTTTATGAATTATTAAATTTATTATCTTATTTAAGGGTTTGTTCTGCGAGTGTGTGATAGAACAAGAGAGGAGTTGGGCATGTCTGCTCAACAATATGCAGTGGGGTTCCTTAAAACATGACACTCCCCCTCTAGGATATGTGTGGTCTCCTGATCTCTTCATAGAAGGTCCTAGTTCAAAACATGTCTATACAAACCAATCCACCATTAAAAACCTTTATGTATAATGTTGTAATATTATATTTATCAATAATATCTAAATGAATGTTCAAGATTTAGTCTCAATGAAATGCAACAATCAAGGATTAACAAGGTTAATTGTAAATTATGTGATATCTATTTTTTTATACTTTAAATTATCTACCATAATGATTGGGGATAATGAAGCCCCTAATTGGCTTTGACATTAACTAATATCTAAGTTAATTTAAATAATATATATATATATATATATATGTATATATATATATATATATATGTATATATGATTTTAAAAATATTTTTTATAGTAGAATTATTTTAATGCAAAATATAATGAAATGTATTTAAAGAATTTAATTTATGAATCCTGTCATAAATCTTGAAGCTACAATCTTGTAAGTTTTCCACAAACTTCTATTTTTAGGTTAGGATGTATGATGTACCATAAATAGGTTGCTAAAGGGTCTAGTTCCATTTACGTCTAAGAGGTGTTTCTATGGTTCAAGCTCATTTATTTACTTTAACTTGCTTATTAAGGGAACTAAGACTAAGTTGTGTGGACTCTTTTTCTGCACAACTCTAATATTTTCTTACTAAGGGATTTATCTAATTAGATTCGAAATTATAATTCAAACTCACTAATGTGCATTCATTCTAACTCCCTAATGTTAAATTCCTATCACTATTGATCTAAAAAGGAAGAAATTTCTATTTAGGTTAATCTAAACTCTTAAGGTTTCTAAACAAGATATTTAGATAATGAGACTTAAATGTAAGGCAATAGTAGTCCTAACTCCTACTTGGTTATCTAGATCTATTATAATTCAAATGGCATTACAAATCTAATCATCTTCTCAATATCACTTTCTCTCTCTTAGAGATTTAGATTCAAGCTTCAGTAGGCTAGGGTTAGATAATTATTAGGTTGACCTAAGTATTTTCCTACCAATAGTATTTTCTACAGTTCAGTTATGCTATGACCTAGATAAACCTATGTTTTCCTAGGGTTTAAGGAGGCTAAGTGGGAAAAATCCCAATTTTTATTAAATAGTAATATGTTTGGGTCCTAAAAGTCAAATTATCCAATTAATGTCCAAATGAAATGAAATTAGTGAATATGCACTCCTTATAGCATAAGGATTAAAATGATAGGTACTAGGGTCAATTAGGAGCACTATAAGCTTGATCAGACACTATTCAGCCTAATGGTGATTAGGAAGTTCATTAGTAAAATTAATTGACAAACTTATATTTTAATGTCATAATACTGCTCTTCTCATTTTTTTTTTTTTTGGTTTATAATTTTAATATTTTTGGCGGTGTATTTAAAAGTTTTTAAAATAATTTAATATGCATTAAATCATAACCTATGTTGATATTCAAATTAAAATTGGAATATTACACCAAATATTTCTATTTACAATGCAGTTTAGGAGCTGGCAGACTGATTGAATTGTTATTAAACTGCACGGTGCTGCACGATTCACAGTTAAACTGTGGCACTATGCATCCCTGTCACGATGTAGTCCCTGGGGGCCGAGGAATTAGGGTTTCAAGGAAACCCAAATTTTTTTGTGCACCACTAATGTCCAATTATGAGCCCTACACTGATCAAAAGCCACAAACGAGACCTACAATTATACCTAAAAAACCTAATTATAATGGTCCTTATTGATTTATTGAAACCAATTAGGGTTTAAGGATTACTCCCTCCATAGTGAGCTTGAAAGCTAAAGTCAGGTTTTGTTGAAGTCCTAGGGTCATGGTCAACCTTAGGAGCCCAAATGGAGTGACGAGAACTGACGGGAGCACGGATTGGCTTGAACAATATTTGAACACTGTACAACATTGTTCATGCCCAAGCTCATCATGCTCAATTAAGCTTGTTCGAGCTCGATTAGGTTTATCAAGCGATACTATAATCAATAAAATAGAGAAATAAAATTCAAATGAAGCAATTGGAAGTCAAATAGCAAGGTAAAGTGTCATACATAGGATATGCAATGGTGCAACTATGGTGCGCTCCTAGGGGCAAATCGCTAGTTCTCAGCTCTAGAAATTGAGCCCAGACACTAAGAAATGGCTTAGGCATTCAAATGATACTAAATGGAGAGGATATATTGAGCTAGAACTATGACAAGGATGACTATTTTGCACAATTGCCTGCACTTCCTCGATCGACTGAGCTGGAGGAATAGGAGAGGAGCATAGTGCTACTATTGATCCTGGCCGCCCAATTGACCGAGCGATCAGGATTGAATTACACTATCTAATTAACTGCAGGAGGAGATATGGATGTTGGATCTACAGGTCGATCTAATGACTAGATCGAGGTATGTTGTGGATTGATGACGAGCATTTGATTGGTCTCAATAAATTATGGATGGTGCAAATCTTGCATATCGTTTTGATCCAACTAGCGAATGGAGGCCATTAGATAAATTAATTAGGTTTTAATTAATTAAATAAATAAATATTGATTTCATTTAAATTAATTAAATTTTATTAATCAAATGAGCTCCAAAAATTTCTAAAATCAAATGACCTCCAAATTGGAGGTCAAAATAATTTTTGTATTTTCTAATTATTTAAATTAATTAAAATATTTGCTAAAATCAAATGACCTCCAAATTTGCTCAAATTATTAGAGATTGCTTCAAATGATATTTAAAGACTAATGGGGATGTTTCATACTAACTAGATTATACAATAAAAAGTAACAACACTAGGGTTGTTACAAACGGTGAGCTGGAAAACTTTGGTATGAGCATTGGGGCATTGTCATTTAAAAGCCCCTTAGTCTCTAATAAGACATTCATGCTTCTTCTCATGCTTCTCAATGTTAGTGCACATGTTGTTTTCCTCATGCTTTAGGATTATGACAAATTCCAAGAGGTCAAATAAAGAGAGTGCCTTTAAATCCTGCTATGAAGCGGTTGCACTTTCCCTTTTTTGTGCTCACCATGTTCTGAGTGTACCTAGACATCTGAGTGAACTTAATCTTACAGATGGCTACAGAGTTGGTCCTATGAACCAATTTATGAATTATTTTTTCGTGATGTTCTGAGAAGTTTAGGAGATTTACTTGTCTCGAAATACTTCTGAGAAGTTGGTACTGACGGCGGATTCCCACCATCAATTAGCTTTACCTTTGAAGAGGTAGTGAGTTATTGGTATTTCCATCTGGCTCATGAATTCCGTGCTTCCCTACATCTTCTCTATATACTGCAGGAAATCCCTTGCCTCCATTAGGCAAGTAGTCATGGGCGGGCTCAACTTTAGTAAAGATTGGATGAATTTGTAGAATTAGTGTTTCTAAGGTGATGATTCAGAGCTTTCTGGGGGTGCTTTTTTTTGTTGGCCAGGACCTCAAGTGTGGCTTCCATATAGCGATTATTTATGCTCTTAGGAACTTCTAAAGATATAAGTACTATGAGAGGGGTTTCTGTTGGGATGCTTAATAATCCTTCCTCATAATTTATCTTCACAATAAAGTAAATAATTTCTCAAAAAAAATTGGGTGTGATAAAATTTTTTATTATTTGATAATTTTTCTTCTTACACATTATACTCAACCCAATTCTAATTGTCTATACAAACAATTTCAATGTCTCTAAGTGTAATAGGCTCTCTTATTGGATTATGAAAGCACCAACTCTTCATCCAACACCACTAGCCTACTATCTTATACTGAATGGTTATTGTCTTAGGGCACACAATAGTTTCCAATGTTGTTATGGCCTATGATAAACATTTTTTCCTATTACTGGTCCTCAAATCCCTTGAAAGACGGGGTTCCCTAGATAAGCATTTAAGGCCCTTTCCATTTGCAGAATTGTGTGGTAAGACCTGGACACATCATCTTTTGTATTTGATTATCAATTGTCCAATAGAAGAGGAATTGTTCAACGAATATGTCGACATAAGCCTTCATTTAATAGCAAATTTAAGGAAAATGTATGAATTCATAAAGGATCATTCATTTAAAAATAACATAGATCTAGTACAACTACTGAATATAGCTTAAAACTCAAGAAGCAACAACATGAAAGGAATATACATATAAAAGAAAAGTCCTTAAGTCTATTCTTTTATATTTGATGAATGAGAAGGCTTTTTTTGAGGAGAAAATTTAAAAATTATCTTTCATTTCCAATTTTTCTTTTGACTCCAAATGACGAGTCCTCATTTTTCTCAAAAGTCTCCCTTAGCTGCTGCACTCTCTCCAAGATAATGAAAGTATGGAACTAGCATCACCCTTCTTTGTCTCGGGTAATCTCTCTCACCATGTTCAGTCTGAGTTGAAGGTAGCTCTCAAATTTCTTGCAACCTTATCCTGGGCTCCTATCTTCTATTGAGATATGGAGAGGTGCTAGTCCATAGCCTCTCTAACATACCTTATCTCTCCTTTTATGTGTTTTATCTTAAGGGCAATAATGGGGGAAATAGGAACATGTCATTGGATAAGAGCTTGTGAGTAGATGGTAGCCAAGTCACTTGGCTCCTCCTCAAAGTATTCCATTAGGTTATCATTTGAATACATCTGTGTTGACAAAAATTGAAAGCTAAATAGTTTTATGAAACATTTTGGTTTACTTCCCCATTTGTTCTTTTTATGAATGTTTGTTTTATGTTTTTATATTATATCTCTTAAAATTTTCCTAATTCTATTTGAAACAAATTGTGGAAATCAGATGCTAGGTTAGCATGACCTAAAGCTAAATCAGGAGTAATCCCCTATCCCCATGATCCTATTGAGTAATTCAAAAGAAATAATGTATATTCATCAAACTTGATTCATTCATAGAATTTAAAACACAATACATCAAAAATAGTGTTTTGATCAAAAGATCTTAAATATTACAAACTTAAAATAATTGAAAGAATAAGAATGTAAATAGTAAGTAATAACAACAACAACAAACCTAAGCTCTATGGCCTGTATTTCATGGATCCAATGAGCTCCTGATTTGGGCACGTTTCAAAAGTGTCAGTTTTTGAAAACCAATTAGTCATGAGACTAAACACCATATATTATCAATTTTACAGTTTTTATTAAGCATGAGCAAAAATATTTTTGAACGGGAAACAAATAGCCTTATAATTTTATATTTCAAAACTTGAATAGCCGCAATTACAGAAATTTGGAGATCCAGGGGTCACATTGGGCTAGGGGTGGTTTAGGCTAGTCTGTGGCTAGCTCAATTAGCCAAGTGATCCCCAATTAAGTATACGATTGGTTTTTGTGAGTGTAAATGATTTAATAATCACTTATAAGTCAATTCAAATCATTTTGGCTAAGTTATTGGGTTAACCCTTATTTGTGTCAGGTTGGGATAGCTTGAGCTAGCCTAATTAGTCTTAATGTATTTGATGGATTCTATGCCCAAAATCCAAGCTTAGATTTCTTATTAAGGTATCTGTAAGTGGTTTGTTCCCTTGAATTGGCTTATGGCTCAATCATAAGAAATTTGGATTTGTAGGGTTAAGGATTATTCTTGGGATATTTAGGTTTAGTGTACTTATTACCGTTATATAGGGATAGTTAGGGTGGCCCATAGGGATGAAATGGGTCAACTTAATCTGACTTGGACTCAAGCTAGATTGGGCTAGCTTGAGTCTAGCCAAAACTAGTTTTTAGCATAATGATGCCAAATAAAGTTTTGGAGGCTCAACTTAGTTCTCCCATGCCATTATGAGCTCTACGGGCCTATTGGGTGGGGTCGGGTTGGCCCCAAGTGGGCTTGCCCAAACAAGTCATTTAGAGTTTTAAAACCCTAGCCTAGGCAAGTCAAAGCTAACCCAAACAAGCCATTTAGGGTTTTAAAAGGTTTGAGGTGGAGTGGTTGACCTCTACTAGCCTAAGGGAAGAGGGTGGTAGTAAGGGTTGGTATTCTTAGATGAACTATTTTCTACTTTAGACCATTTCTACATGTTTTATAACTTTTTAAGCACAAAGGCTAATCTACACAATGAGTGAAATGAAGGATAGTACTCTTAAAGAGCTTGGAGCTACAGCACACCGCAGTGCAGGGTTAGTGCAAGCACCGCACCACGGTGCACCGCGGCGCATCTCAAGGAAAGTAACCATAACATTGAAATGAAGATCAAGACACTATGGCACACCATGGTTCCAACTACTCAAATGCCAAGTGATACAGTGCACTACAGCGTGCCTCAATGAAGACATTAAGCCAAAGAATTAATTGAACAACAATAGCCTTAGTGTCACGACGCACCATACCACATGCCGCACAGAGAGCACAGTAAAGCTGAATGGTTAGGAGTTCAAGGTACCTAATTTAGTAATCCCTTTAGCTCCCAAGATTGGTTTAAGAGAAAAGTAAATCCACTCAACTCCCAAAGCAGACTAAGAAGAAATATTCAAGAAATTTTCAATTAAAAACTTCAACGTACATGAATGATTAAGAAGAAAAATTAATGATAGAGAAAGGGGAAATTATTTTGAGTCAACCCCTAGACTGAAACCGGGATGTTTATATTTAAGGAAAAAAAAAAACAAGATGAATCTCTTGAAACCTTAAGGAGGGATAGGAACTTTAGCCACCACAGAACATTTCAAGGAGTTCCTAAAGAAAAAAATTGCAGGCCAAAAAGAAGAAGAGAAATATAGTACCAAGGTAGAAGAAAAAAGAACTAGTAGGAAAGAAGACGAAGAGAATGCTAGATAGCTTTTCCCGTGTATCGTATTTCTAACCCTATATTCCTATTCTTTTATATTGTAAGAATGCAATGAGTTCTATGCAATGTTTCTGTATTTCCTTTTTATTTCTATTATAATTGAAGCCTAAAACCTCCTTTTGGGAGAATTAGGCTGAGAACTATGAGTTGTATGTATTACTTGTGCATATGAACAATTTCTCAATTTAATAAAATCATATTTGAGTTTTGTGCTAATTTTATTTATGTGTTTGAAAGAACAAAGAAAAATAATTTGAAAATATTTTAAATGGATTTTACTATAAAACCTTTATTGAGCTAGATGTTCATCTCTGATTTAAAACAAAAGCACTAAGAGTGTGTAAGCCACAATTGAAGTGACATAAGTTCATTGAGCTTCATTGCTTGTGCAAATTCCTTGAAATCAAAGATTATGCACATCTAAGCCATGAAGAATAATCTAAGAAATTCTCTGAACTCTGTGCTCAATTCAAGGCTAAAATACAAAGAGTTGGGCATGCTTTAAGAAGTGGCAAGGTGACATAAGTTCACATATACTTTATTTTTCTTATCTATATTAAAGTCAAAAATTATATGCACGTGAGTTGAGTCTAACCGATTTACTGAGCTCCATTTCTTATTTTTGACTTAAATGAGAAAAAAATCAAAGTGCATTAAGATGTGAATGATGTGGCAAATACTTTTAAGAGCTTTGTTGCTCGTTTCTTTTGCTATGTCAGAATTGAATGTGTGTGAGCTGTGAATGGATCAGGATTTTATGATCACCAATTAGATTGTAAATTTTATTACATAGACATAATATTAGTAGGTATCACTAAATTAATCACAAAATTATCAATGTGCTGATGAGAACCCTAGTGAGTTCCATGTAGAACTAGTTAGGGCAAAATTGTAAGGAAATGCTAAAGTGACAACATTAACCCATGATAAACAAAATGATTCTAAAAGAGAACATTAGTAATTCAAAAAATTGAAGAGGTATAATGCATAGGATTACTGGAACTTGTACGTTCAAACCCTAATTCTCCTCGCCTTAGTCCAACTAATCAACAAAACCTTTTAACATAATCTAGTTTTATCTAGCTTAAAAGTCATCAGAATAATTCCGTCAATTAAAAATTATCAAAAAGAGAAGTAAACTGTAACTAACACACATAGTTCTCAGAGGACGATAAAATTTTAGGAATTAACCATTCCTATATTACTTCAACCACATGCACTTGCGTGTTCAAACTGAAGCATAAATTTTAGGTATGTGATGTTTTTAGTGCCGTTGCTTGGGACGGTTATTAGTATTAAAGAAACCTTTTATTAAATAGAGATTTGGACATTTTTATTTTACTTCTAATTTATTATTTATTTTTGTTTATTATTTATTTGTTTTTGTATAAAATTTTTATGAAGTCATTTTAGCAAAACATTATGCTATAAAATAATTGCTTGAACTAGTGTCATTATTATTAATGTTAAGTCATCTTAGGGTAGTGCATGCATAGAAAAGGGTAGGAACACTTGTTAGTTGACCCATAAATTGATTGGACAATCTATAGACTTAGACATAGAAAAAGGTTAATTATAACTCAGAATCAAATGGAAAATATGGGAGAAATCTTAGGTGAGGCCTAACAGGCCACAAATACTATGACTTTTGATCACATGCAAGTATATATGGTCTAAAATAATATAGGGATGGTGAGTACCATATTTATCATCCTCAGGGATTAATAGAGGGTTATAAGTTAGTTTTCTCTCTTCTAATCCTTAGACAATCAAAAAGTTGGTTTTTAGAACTAAACTAAATCTATGCATGCAAGATGATAAATCAAAATTAAGAGGATGAAATTATGACATAAAGACCAAGAAGAGTTAGACTGGTTAACTATGATTCAACCTTTATAATAATTGTCGAGTTCTTTAAATGGTAATAACGTGAGAATGCTAATTTTTTCTTAGAGGCTACAGACTAAACCCATTAGAGATATCCCACAGACATGGGTCACTCATCACTAAGCCTAAGATTGTCTTTAGCATATCTCATATGAGACCTATTGACTTCAAACCTTAACATTTAAGTGATGGCTTCTTTAAGGTTTATTGGCATTTTTTGTCTAGTGCAAATGGAACCAAATTTTCATCTTTGTTCTCACTTGCACATAGACATTTTCATTAATTTTAGTGATTATTTTATAATTGTAAAATAAAAGTAAACAATGAAGTCATTACAAACATTTATTCACAATTTACGCATTTTGAACTCAAATATAAATAAGGAAGGTCTAACATATAGATCTAATCTAACCCATCCTAAAAAGGGAGATTTATGCTACCATTACAAGTAAATCATATGCAAAGATAGAAAAGATAATCTGGAGCATCATGATTCTTACAAAAGATAGTACAAAAAAAAAAAAATAGGAAGTAAAAAAAATGTTACTGAAGGAACGTTCCTAGAGTTCTCTTCATCTTCTTTTTTCTTCTTCTTCTTCATTTTTCAAGTATCTAATGGCCTCCTAGGGTTCCTCTTAGTGGCAACTAAAAAGAATTATTTGGAACCCTAATTTTCACTTAGATTTTCTTCTCTATAATTTATCATGCTTTGTTATCTAACTAGTTTTGACTTTAATTTGGCCTTGGAATGCCCCAATACTGCTCATGGAGGGTCAAGGGATGCTTCCTTTCCTCCTTGCTTTGATCTTTTCAAACTTGTACCCGTCGAGCACTTGAGCCTGTGTGGTTCTTCCAATTATGTTCCTGAGCGCACCATAGCGCATAATGTTCTACCATTCAAGAACTTGAGCATGTGATGTTATGCTAGTCTGATGCTTGAGTGTGCTTGAGTGTGGGATGCTCTAATTTGTCACCTGAGCGCATCTGAGTGCACAAAATTATGGACTTTGGCGCTTGAGCACACTTGCGATCATGAGGTTCTAAGGGTAGAGCTCTAAGGGATTACGCTTTACCCGCTATTAGAGGTATAACAAACAAAATAATAATACCTAATGTTCAAGCAAATAATTTTGAGATAAAACTTGCCACCCTATAAATGCCACAAAATGCCCAATTTTGTGTACTCTCTAATGAAGACCCAAATAGTCACATCTCTAACTTCCTAAAAATGTGTGATACATATAATTATTTCACTAATGATTCCATTACACTTAGATTGTTTCCTTTTTATCTAAGCGATAGAGCTGAGAGTTGGTTGATTTCACAACCTAGTGATTCAATCCTGACAGGGATGACTTAGCAAAACAATTTCTAGGAAAGTACTTATCACTAGCCAAAACTACTAGGCTAAGAATAAGAATATCTAACCATGCTCATCTAGAAAGAGAATCATTATATGATAGTTGGGAGTAGTTTAAGGAATGTCTTAGACATTGCCCACATCATGGGTTTCCTCTTTGGATGCAAGTTCAAATATTTTACAGTGGATTGAACACACTCACAAGAATCCTAATAGATGGAACTTCTAGAGGTTCATTAAACATCCAAACCTAAGAAGAAGCATACAAACTCTTGGAAGAAATGTCTAACAATTCATATTAGTGACCGACTGGCAGTAAATCACAGTACAAATGAACTAGTGAATACAGTAGAGAACAACCAAGTTGTTACATTACAAAGGAAAATAGCCCTATCTAATCTAAAATTAGGAAAAATGAATGTTAATGCAGTACAAAAAATTCACTACAATATTTGGGGGGGTTCACATCTGAGTGAGGGTTGCAACTTAAATAACTCCTTTTCTCCATCAAATGTTGAACAAGTAAATTTTGTTAGAAATAATAGTAACTTTTCTTAGGTTCAGAATAAATCTTACTCTAATCAACAGTTTGGAAGCTGTAATAATAAAAATTGTGGGTTTAAAAATGATTCTTGTATCAATTTAATAGAATAATTTAAGGCTTACACTACATATTTCATGAATAAAATTGACACAACGCAAAATAGGCATGAAGTAACATAGATGAATCAAGAGAATATTGTGTGGAGAATAAAGGGTAAACTTCAAGTAATATTGCAATAGTTAAGTAAAGCTATTGTAATAGGCATGGTATGTGAGCATAGTTGGGAGCAAGCTCATGAAATCATGCTCTATAGTGGAAAAAGACTAGTACATATGAGTGACAACCATCAAGATAAGAAAATTAAAGACTTATAGCAAAACTTTAACAATTACTATAAAGAAGTAAGAACTCAGAAAAAATAGCAAGAGATAATACAAAAACCATCTATAGAAAGTGCAAACCATTACCAACCACATGTGCCTTTTCCCCAATGCCTCACAAAACAAAAATCGAATATGCATTTCATAAATTTTTTAGAAAACATTAAAACATTGCATAAAAACATACCATTTGCTGAAGAATTGGAACAAATGCCTAACTACACATAATTTTTGAAAGGAATTTTGTCAAAAAAAGCGAGTGTAAAAAATAAGGAGACTATAGTAGTAACAAAGGAATGTAGTGCAATTTTGAAATAAGAAATCCCTATGAAAAGAAGCGAGCTTTGGAGCTTCACTATTTAATGCACCATAGGCTATAGAACTTTCTCAAAAGCATTGTGTGACTAAGGAGCTTCAGTCAATCTCATGCCATATTATGTCAATAAGGAGTTAGAAATTGACAACATGAAACCTACTAATGTGCTACTACAGTTGGCAAACAGATCTATCTATTCTCATGTTGGAATTCTGGAACATGTATTAGTAAGAGTACATAAGTTTATATATCCAACAAATTTCATTATTTTGGATCTGGAAGAAAGAAATCAAAAAGTCCCCATCATTCAAGGAAGACTATTTCTAGAAACTGGAAAGACTCTCATAGATGTTGATAAAGGGGAGCTATAATTTAGATTTGAGGGAGATGAAATCTTATTCAACATCACCAATGAAATGAAGCACCCCATTGATGCTACTAAGAGATATTAGCAAATGGATCAGTTAGAGGAAATAGTTATTTCAGCATTAGAAGCAAGAGAAGGGCAACTAGATCAACAAATAAAGGGGGATGAGAACGGTGCTGACAAAACTGTAGAGCCGATAGAAAATAAAGATGATTTGGCTCCATCTATAAAAAAGACACCCTATCTAGAACTAAAACCAATACCTTAACACTTAAATAATATTTACTTAGGTGAAAGATCCACCTTACATGTAATAACGCTTCACTATTAGAACCTGACCAAGTGATTCAATTGTGCACATTGTTAAAAAATCTCAAACTAGTAATAGGATGGAGTGTAGATGACATCAAAGGAATTAGTCCCACATTATGCATGTAAACAATTTTGATGGAAGATGGGCTAAAATTAGCAACATAGATGCAACATAGACTGAACCCTAATATGAAGGATGTAGTGCACAATAAAATTATCAAACTCCTTGATGCTAGAATCATTTTCCCTATATTTGACAGCTCATGGGTTAAGCTTATACATGTAGTTTCTAAGAAGTGCAAAATAACTATTATAATAAGAGAAAATAATGAACTAAACCCAACTAGAACTGTGATGGGGAAGAGGGTGTGCATAGATAATAGGAAGTTAAACAAGGCAACCTATAAGTACCATTTTCCATTACCTTTAATTGACCAAATGCTAGATATGTTGGATGGGCATATCCATTTTACTATTTCTTGGATGGTTATTCATGGTATAACTACATTCTGATTGCTATTGAAGATCAATAAAAAATGACTTTTGCATGTGCATATGGTACATTTGCCTATAGGAGAATGCCTTTTGGATATTGTAATGCCCCAACCACCTTCTAGCAATGCAAGATGGAAATTTGTCTAAAGATTTACATGGTAGAGAACTGTCTAAAGATTTTTATGGACGATTTCTCTTTTATGGGAGACACCTTTAATGATTATTTGAGTAACCTTGAGAGAGTGCTAGAAACATGTAAGGAAATAAATCTAGTATTGAATTGTGTTATCACATAAAATTTCAATGAGGGGAATTGAAGTCGACAAGGCAAGGATAGATATAATAGAGAAACTCCCACCCCCATCAATAGTGAAAGAGATAAGGAGTTTTAAAGGTCATGCTAAATTTTATATGAGATTTATAAGGGAATTTTAAGGGATAAGCATCCCCGTTATCTAAGGTATTGGACAAAGATGTTGAATTTATTTTTATTGAGGCATGTTATGAAGGGTTTAGCAAATTGAAAACTACTCTGATCTCAGTGCCAATAATTACTGCACTTAGTTGAGAACTACCTTTCAAAATTATGTGTGATGCAAGTGATCTTGTAGCAGTAGCTATTTTGGGGCAAAGAAGAGACAGTCTCTTACACAATCTTCTATGCTAGTAAACTGTTAAATGAGGCACTTAAGAATTATGGAACCACTAAAAATGATCTGTTAGCTTTGGTATTCAAATTTGAGAAATTTAGATCATATTTACTAGGGTTCAAAATTATTGTATTCACTAATCATGTGGCAATCAAATACTTGCATCAAAAGAAATACTTTAAGCCAAGGCTAATCAGATGGGTGTTGCTATGTCAAGAATTTGACTTAGAAATTTGTGATAAAATGGGCAATGAATGTAATGGCATATCATTTATCTAGGATGACACATCATAAACTAGAATGTGAAGATGAAATTTCTAAAAAGTTTCTTGATGAACTACTTTTCACTGTGTGAGCCTCATAACCACCATGGTACGTAAACATTACAAACTATCTAGCTCATAATATTGTGGTGGTAGAAATATTTTACTAGCAGAAAAAAAAAATTTTGATATAGAAAACTACTTATGGTACGACCAAATCCTATATAAAATATGTCCTAATCAAATTATAAGAAAATGTGTGCTAGATAGCGATATCATTGTTATATTATTCCATTATTACTCTTCACAATATGGAGGACCTCATGGCCCAGAAAGAATAGTTGTAAAGTTTCTTCAATCTAGATTCTTTGGCCCTCCTTATTTAAGGATGTATGCAACTTTGTGAGAAGCTATGATAAATGCTAGAGGACAGGGAATATTAGTAGAATAGATGGGCTACCTCTAAATGGAGTGTTTGAGGTGGAACTTTTTGATGTTTGAGGAATTGACTTTATGGGGCCCTAACTAAAATCTGAGTTTAATAACTATATTCTTATAGCTATGGAGTCTATATCAAAATGGGTTGAATCTATTCCCTATGTAAATAATGATGCAAAAATTGTGATAAAATTTTTGAAAAGTAATGTATTAAATTGTTTTGGAACACCAAAGATATTAATGGTGAGTGAGGATTCCATTTCTACAACAAATAATTGGAAGGAATATTACAAAAATATGAAGTTAAACATACAGTTGGAACAACAATTCATCCCCAAACTAGTGGACAAGTTGAAATATCAAACATGGAGTTGAAGAATAGTCTAGAAAAAACTATGGGTACTAATAAAAGGGGCTAGTTAACAAAACTGGATGATGCGTTATGGGCATATAGGATTTCCTATAAAGCTCCCTTGGGGATGACCCCATATAAATTGGTTTACTGTGGAATGTGAACACAAAGCATTTTTGGCAGTGAAGAAATTAAACTTGGATCTTAAACAAACAAGTGAGAGACGCAAGCTGCAGCCAGACGAATTAAAAGAGATCAGACTAAACCCATATGAGAGTGCATGCCTATATGAGGAGCGAACAAAAAATGGCATGACAAAATTATTAAGGAAAAACATTCCAAACTAGGTTTGCAAGTTTTGTTATTCAATTTAATGCTGAAACTATTTCTAGGGAAGCTGAAATCTCAATGGTTTCATTTATGGTCATTAAAGTTCATCATCATGGAGCTGTTGAAATTTCATCAAAACAGGGTATAATAGAGTTGTACAGTTAGGTTAAATCCATATTTTAAGCAGGAAAAGAAAGAAGCTGGGGACAAGATTATAGAGCCCCTAGTACAAATCAATAATTGAAGCATTTAAAGGTTCAACTGAAGAGAATAAATTAAGCGCTATTAGGAGGTAACCCAAGAATAATCAAGTGGTAGTTTTTCATTTTTGATATTTTTATTTTATTTATCTCTTTTCATTATTTAGTTTCATTTTGTTCTAGTATAATTTTATGTATTCATCTATGCACTTGTTCATCCATAAGTAATGATCAATATTAGTGTTTGATAATTAAGTATAATGAATCTAAGATCTTTCTCTTTCTAACTTTTTGATTAGAAACCAAAATTGATTTGGTAACATCAAATGGGGTTGGGCATGTGATGAACACTCAATGAAAAAAGAAATCAAGCAAAATAAGGTACAATGAAACAAACTTGAGAAACTGATCAACACATATTCTCAGTTTATTCTAGTGATGAAATGAACTAAGAGTGGGGGAATAATGGTAGTGAATAGAAATGGAATGGTGATTTAATTTGGATGTTTTAGTGTGATAGCACTGCTCTGCCGTGGGCCTGTTAACTCTTAAGTTAACATGATTATGGTGGAGGGGTCATCTAAACAACAAGGTCCCTACTTATAATTAGATTAGGCATACATCCTAATCTATCATAATTAAGGACTTTATCATTTCTCAAAGATATCATCACTAAATGAAAATACAAGAACAGTAGAGTGCAGAAGCATATGTACAAACATCCATCCATCATATAAATACAATAGTTTAGAATAAGTAAAGTGTTGAAAGTAAAGTTAACCTTGTATTATTATAAACATGATTCAAAAGTTTAAGCAGAAATGAAATAAAGAAACTAAGAATCTTCAGTAGTACGCTCCTCTTCCAAAGGCAGATCTCCTGAAGGCTCTACAATCTCAAATAGCTCAGAATCTACCATTGTCGGTGTCACAATGATAGGGCCCTAGCCAACAAAAGAAAAATCTTAATTAGACAATATGGTTAAGTACACTTTAGGGTAATCAATTTATTAAGTTTGTTATATATCACCATAAAAAAGTAAGTACAAAAGCATATAAATGGGTGCAAGAACGCATAAGAAAGAATAAGTAAATCTATAAACAATTTGTTTATAACTTAAACAACTAGGAAGTGCACATACCTCCTTCATAGCAATTGTAATAAGGTCTGATAAATATAAAACAAGTGACTAAAAATAAAATACATCCTAAACATGCTTATGATTAATCCAAAATTTTGTTAATTGACATAAAAGTAAATGAACATGTAAAATGATTAAGTGACTAAAGGTAAAACTAGCATTCTATAAATGTAAACAAGGATCAAAACTAGCATCCTATAAGTAGAAGTAAAGCTAGTAAATGCTGAAGAACAGTAAGTAAGAAAGTAATGAAATGTAAACTGAAATAGTAAGTATGAACTAAAATTATTATGACTGAAACAAGATGAACAATTTTAAAGTAGAAATGTACCTAAATTAGTAATGCCAACAAAAGATATAAAAGGATGTAAAGTATGAAGTTTATAGTCTAACAAATACAATCCTAGCTGGTATTAGGCCTAGGCTTGGTTAGACATACTTTAGATAGATATATACTACCCTAGCTGATCATAGGTCCAGGTTTGGCCTATACTAAAGTATAAAGTATGGGTACAAAAAAAGGCATACTAATTAGGCTACATTCTAGTAACCATATGTTCAACTTGACAATGATGATGACATATGCAAATGCTATTATGCAAAATAAGATTGATAAGAAATACTTTTCAAATGTCTTATGTCTAATACATGTGAACAAGGTATAAGGCTCAAAATAAGGTGAGAATAGCATCAATTTTTGAAGTGAGCAAGAGACTCTATTAGGACACAGGTGATATCCCTTTATTATCTAATTTAATCATTATATCTACTCTAAGTTAAACAAGTTCAGGATCTCCAAGTCCTACAATCGAGTGTAACTTAGATTCATAACCTTATAAGTTGGAAAATAATTAGAACTGATCAGGTTCTAATCTTATTAAATCAATGTCGACTAAACAAGTTAATTAATAAATCATTCGACCTATATTAATATTTTATCATAATCCCAACCCATCTTAATTTATCTAATCAAGATCAAAGGATTAAGAATTAAACTCCAAATATGGGGTTTAATCACTTAATCCAAATGGTACAACTAAGGATCTAAGGTTTAAAACCCAAATCTCATAGATGAGGTTAAGGCAAATCCTACTGATAAATCAACTCATTAGGATAGATTTCCATTCTTAGTTCTAAAATTTAAAGATTAAATAATCATTATATAAACTAGGAAAAATCTACAAACTAGTAAACTCAAGGCTTCACCTATTGAGTAACCCAATTTACTCAATAGATGAACTCTAACCTAAGAACTATTCCTAATCCTAGGAATTAAGGCTCTTAATTACTAAGAATATCTCTCAGACACACATCCTAACTAGTGTTATAAGACATATGGGAAGATCTAAGAAGGATTAAGGAAGGAAGGAACACTCAAATCTTACATAAGGATTTCCTTATGGACTAAAGAGTGAAATCTTGATCAAAATCAAATTAAAGTTTAAACTCACATAATTTATGATTTAAAACACTATTTTTACTATTTATATTATTTAAAATATGATTTTAGGGCTTTAGAAGGTTAAACCCTAAATTTGGGCCCTACTTAAAGGTTCAAAAGATCAAATTTTGATCTAGGGTTCCAAATCTAAATTTTTCAGTGGCAAAGTTATGGCCTAATTAGGGTTTATAGTGATTAGTGAGTGATTAGTGAAATTAATCATCAAGTCACTAATCCAACAACATCATTAGGTTTTAATATTCTCTATGAGTTCTCTGAAACTTAAATTAATCAATTTGGATCATTAAATTTGATAATATTCAGTAATCAAGTTTTACATAATTAGGGTTGATTAGCAAATCTAATCATTGGATCCTAAATATTTTTGTAGTTTGCTGTTAATTAAGTTTTCTTGATCAAAATGGATATAAGGATTACCTAACTTGGAGTTCAATTGACCAAGTTATGGTCAATTGAAGTTCTAGGGTTAATTGACCTAATTAAGATTAGGTCCTAAAAGTGATTAGGCTTAAACTAATCCAAACAACAAAATGAATACTACTAGATTGTTCTAGAGGTTCTACTGATCACTTTAAGACCCATATTGGCTAGGTTTGGACTAAGGGTTAAGAAGTTATGAGCTTAGGAAGATTAGGGATTAGGCCAAAAAGTGATTAACCTAATAATGTCTCAAATAGCAAAACCAATACTACAGAGATGTTCCTTAGGCTTTGCTGATTATTCTGATACCCATATTCAATATGTTTGGATTAGTGTGTGCAAAGTATGGTGATTTGAATGAAATGGAAATTTTTTTGTAATTAATTAAATACCTAAAATATCACTATATGATATATTACTCCTACTGAAATTTGATGTCACCATAATATTCCTTGAATTTTTTTAATTAATTTGATATATTTATTTATATTATTTGGATGTGTACTTTATGAGTTATGATTATTTAAAGTAGCAATATTAATTAAATTAAATTAAATTGTATTGATTTTAATTATCAAATTAATTCATACTCTAATATATTTATATATATTAATTATTTTCCCTGCAGGTATTAAAACGGCGGGCCCCAGTGATCAAGACGGCGCTGCGCGATAGCCCGACATGTGGTTGGATCTGGTGTGGGCCCACCAGCGCTGAAACGCTGAACCCCAGTCTGAGAGCCCGCGGGTTAGGATGTGGGTCGAGTTGCCCTGGTTCAACCCAAACGGAGCTCCCTCTTCTTCCCTACGTCGAACCCAACATGATTAGGGCATCAAGGAACTCGCCGATCAGACGATTTTAGAGGGTGATCGATATGTTGAAAAGTCCCTAACGGCGAGCTTTCGGTGAGTTCCAACCCTAATTTAAATTCTGGATATGAAAACTAATGTCTAAGGATTTCAATGAGTCCAACCCTAATTTTTCGAAGGACTCAGCTCGAGCTTTCAAACATGGCATGCTAAGATTGAATTGAACAATAATTGAACACACATATGATAATTGCATGCTATTAGATAATTGAATAGGGCTTAAGCAGGTTTGATAGTATAGTGGAGTAGAAAAGGAAGGATGAGTACCTTAGATAAAATGTCTGAAGTTTAGTGTTCTTCTGAGCTATGCACCGAACTCCCGTGAGAATGAATTGAAGATAGAAAGAAGAAGAATAAGTCCTATGGAAGCTAAGACGGTACTGGGATCGGCCCCTAAGCGGCTGGAGACACCTGCCGAGGTGAATGAACGTCGTGCGGCATCGGGGTGGACACGCGCAGGAGCGCGGGAGAAGAAACCCTTCGCCCGCCTGATCGGGTCTGATCGAGCGGTCCAGATCGCTCCTCGCGAGGTTGATGGTGTTAGGGGAAAAGAGGGCGGTGTGAGGGAAATGGAAAATGGTGCCGTTAATTCGATTTCCTTAATTATAATTACTAAATTATATGTACTCCAAAAATTCCCAATAAATCACCCCTAGCTAATTGAGGGGTGAGGAACGCAATAGTGCAATCAGATTTTCGATTCGACGAGTATTTAATTGTCTCATTTTTTTGGGTATTTAAATAATATTAAAATATTTGACAAAAATTCAATGACTTCCAAATGCATCCAAAACTTCACACCTAGCTAATTTGGGGGAGGTGAACGCAATGGTGAAGTTAAATTTTTAATTCGAGGTCAAAATAAAAAGTCAATTTCTAGGGTTTTGAGATTTTCTAGAAATCCAGATTTGATCCAATTAATTCCTGTTTTGACCTAGATTTTAGAAATGAGTTCTGAATGACTTAGTTAGTGTACTAGAACCCCAATTAAGACTTAGATTAGTCTTAATTGACTTAAGTAACAACCTGGGTTGTTACAGTTAGGCTTCTATAGAACTTTATGAATGTAATGCATGTGCTGAATCATAAATATATAAATTATTAACATATAATGGGATGAAGAAAAATGTCTCTTTCATTAAAAATAAGACAAAAAGGGATTAAGAAAATTGTCTCTCTCGCCAAAAAAACATTACATTTCAAGACTAAAATACAAAGAGTTGGGCATGTTTCAAGAAGTGTACGAGGTGACATAAGTTCACATACGCTTCATTGTTCTTCTCTATAATAAAGTCAAAATAGATGCACATAAGCCAAGATTAACTGATTTCCTGATCTCCATTGCTCATTTGTGACCTAAAAGAGAAAAATTGAAGTGCATTAAGTCATGAGTGATGTGGCATAAATTCACAGAGCTTCATTGCGCATTCCCTTTGCTAAGTCATAATTTGAATGTATGTGAGCCTTGAATGGATCAGGATTTTATGATCATCAATTAATTTATAAATTTTATTACTAAACATAGTAATAATATTTATCACTAAATTGATCACAAAATTATATGTGCTATTGAGAACTAGGAGTTCCATAAAGAGCTAGATAGGGAAAATTTGCAAAGAAATGTTAAAGTGACAACAATAGACCTTGATAAATAAAATAATAATAAAAGAGAACATTGGAAATTCAGAAATGTAAGAGATATCATGCATAATATTACTACAACTTATATGTTCAAACCCTAATTCTCCCCTTCTTACTCCAATAGATCAACAAAACCTTTTAGCATAATATAGTTTAGTCTACATTAATAATCATCACAACAATTTGGTCATTCAAACATTATCGAAAAGAGAAGTAATTTGTAACTAACACACATTGTTCTCAGAGGATGATAAAATCTCTAGAATTAACCCTTCTTATATTACTTTAGACCACGAGCACTTGCGTGTTCACAAAGATGCGTAATTTTTAAGTCTATCAAGTTCTTGGCACTGTTGCCGGGGAACAATTATTAGTATTGAAGAAACCTTTTATTAAATAGTGATTTGGACATTTTTATTTTACTGCCTATTTATTTGTTTTTTTATTTTTATATAAAATTTTGTGATGTCATTTCTGCAAAACATTGTGCGACAAAATAATTGCTTGAACCTATTTCATAATTGCCATTACTAAGTTACCTTACTGTAGTGAATGCATAAAAGAGGGTATGAAAATTTGTTATTCAATATAGAGATTTAATGGATAACCCATAGACTTAGGAATATAATAATGATAATTACAAATCATAATCAAATGGAAAAATTGGGTGAAAACTTAGGAGAGGTATGACAATCCACAAATAGTGTGACTTTTGATCATATGCAAGTATACATGATCTAAAGTAATATAAGGATGATGTGTCCTATATTTATCATCCTTAAAGATTAATAGAGGGTTGCTAGTTAGTTTTATCTCTAATAATGCTTAGATAATCGAAAATTTGGTTTTTAAAACTAAACTAAATCTACACATGCAATATAAGAAATCTAAATCATGAGGATGAAATTATGATTAAAAGATCAGGGAGAGTTGGCTAGTTTACTATGACTGAACCTTCCTAATAATTGTTGACTCTAATTTATCTTTCTTTTCCTTTTACTAGATTTGGGATTTTATTTGGCCTTGGAATCCTTCTAAAATTTCCCATGGAGGGACAAGGGATGCTTCCTTTCCTCAATGGCCAAGTTGTACCCATCAAAAACTTGAGCATGTGAGGTTCTGCTAGTCAGGTGCTTGATCATGCTAGAGTGTGTGATGTTCTACCAATTGAGCACTTGAGCATGCCTGAGTGCATGATTTTATGTCAGTCAGGCACTTGAGCGCACCTGAGCGTGAGAGGTTTTGCCGACCTGGTGTTTGAATGTGCATAAGCGCACAAGCTTCTTACACCATGGTGCTTGAGCTTGCTAGAGTGCATGAAGTTTTCCCAATGGGATGCTTGATTACACCTGAGCATGTGAGATTTAGTTGCTACTATGATTGGGTGTGCCTATGTGCCTTGCTACCCTTTTCAAAGAAGAATTGAGTAAGAATCATTCATATGCTCTTGGTTTTCTGAAAACACAAATATAAACAAATACACCAAAAAAAATAACAATTAATCCATTTTAATATGAAATAGCACAAAAATTGAAGAGATTTTAGCACATTTTCAAGGCTTGTCACACTCCCATGATAAGACTTGAAAAAATACTAAACCCACCCTAATATTTTATGTTATTTCATATAAAAATAGATTAATTTTAATTTGTTTTTGGTGTGTTTATTTTTATTTGTTAGCATTCAACTACGAATGATTATTATTCAATTATGCATAAAAAATGGGAGCCAGACACTCAGGCGAGCTCAAGCACTTTGGTGGCAGAACCCCAGGCACTCAAGTGCTCTAGTGATAGAACATCATGCGCTCAGGCGCACTCAGGTGCTTGAGTGTCAAAAGCCTTACATTCTTAGGCATGCTCAAGAGACTGAATGTCATAATATCACGCGATCAATCCCTCAACTAGTAAAACCTCACTCGCTTCAGTGTGCTTCAGTGCAAGATAGGTACAACTTAGAAAAGGTCAACGACATGAAGTAAAGGAGGCATCCTTTGGCCTTCCGTGAGCAATTTTTGAATGGTTACACGGCCAAATAAAACCCTAAACTCAAATGATCAAAGGAGAAGAAATTAGACTGAAGAAATATAGAAGGGAAAATTAAGGTTCCAAGAAAAGAACTTTCCAGCCACCATAAAGGGGAACCCTAGGCAGCCAGGCATTAGAGACTTGAAGAAGGGAGAAGAAGAAGAAGAAGAAGAAAGAAAAAACAAAGGGAACTTTAAGGAAGTTCCATCAGTAACATTATTTTCACTTCCTAGTTCATTTCTTTTGCATTACCATGTGAAAAAATCATGAAGCTTGTATTAAACTTTTCTATCTTTGCTTATGATGTACTTGTAATGGTAGCCTAAACCCCCCCTTTTAGGTTAGTCTAGATCTATGTATTAGACTTTTATTATGTAATGTTGAGTTCAATTCATGTGGTTTGTGAATAAATAATTGTGGTATATTCAATGTTTAAATTCTTACACAATTATAATATAGTCACTAAAATCAACGTAGGCTATAACAAGCGCTATCCCTTAGATCAATCCCAAAGTTTGATTAACACGCATGTGCATGTGAGGCATGAGTCTCAAGAGGCACTAAATTTCATGTCAGAGCAAAAGTCCAGATCAAGAATTCATGAGCACTTGACATAAGAGTGTGCTAAAATCTAGAATTAAGCAAGTCTTGTTTGAGGTTTCAAGTACACTAGACATATATGTCGCACCTAATCAAAGATCAGAGCAAAATTCTAGATCAAGGATTTTTGTCACTTTTATTTCTTATCGTCCATGTTTAGTTCCTCAAGAGGTCTTACACTTAGATATAAGGTAAGATCGATAAAAGTATTGTCATAGTAGAGAGATCTACACACTTTCCTTAAAACATGGAAATGCCTATGTGCAAGTGAGAACAGATATAGAAATTTTGTTTAATTTGCACTAGACATGGTGTTACAACCCTAAATTTGTTACATAGTGTTAGATATCCAAATTAGATTAAAACCATTACCAATAGTCTCCAAATGATAGTTGGAGAAATCCCTGAAAAATTGATTCAATTTGGAATCCATTTGAATTTATCAAATATTTTAATACATTTATTACTCAAAAAATTATGAATATTAGATTGATCTCCGACTTCATTTTTGAGTTCTTCACCCCCAAATTAGCTGGCAGTGAATTTCTTAGATTTCTTGGAGCTCATTCGATTATTTATTTTTGATTAATTAGAAATATTTAAATTAAATAATTAATTAAATAATTAAATCATAATTTCTGGGCTCTAATGGCATTCGCCCACCATTTGATCAAATGGTGGGCTAGATCACGACCCTCCATCACACGACAGAGGATGATAAGATGTAGTGAATTTTTATAGATCTGCACATTGTCATCTTGTTCCTCTACCACGCACATGAATGCAACTCAGAGCCCATACACATGCAGGCATCCTTCGCCTGCCCTCCCCAAAATTTTAGGCTACTGTTAGTCCACTAATTCAATCCAATCGGTAAAGCCAAGCTATGGGAGAGGCGAGTAAGAGATTATAATGACTATACATGGCAATTATGCTAACCCTAGTGAGCCAGTGATGGGGTGAGGTACATTCATTTCTAAACTTCTCGTAGTGGTAAACCTATTTGCAAGCTTGGTTTGTTTTTTTGCTTAGTAGCTTAATTGCATTATGGAGTCAACTTAGCTCTACCTATTGTGCTAATCTTGATGTGACTCAGGTTGCTACAAGGTTATACAATAACTCGAGCTACAATCAAACTCAGTTGGGGCTTCTTCTTCCCGAAGGGTTCGACCATCGATTAGGGCTTTCTTGGGTCATCCTCGACCCAAGGAAGCTGATAGTAATGCAAGAAGTTAGGATTAATATGGAGGGAGAAATTAACCTCCACATTAAACCCTAACCCCAATTCCTATTACCGCTAAATTAATCCCACTAGTTCCATTAGAATTAGGGATTCCATATTGGGTACATTTTTGTATAATGCTCGTTGACTAGTTCAAGCAGTGTTAGTGGAATTGTAAAGCCCTTTATCAACTTGTTCAGATGTGGAGACCATTCAGATAATCGTGTGCCAATTGAGCCTCGGTGGTCTTCCGGGATGTCCCGGGGTGTTCCCGAACAAGACGAGGAAAATTCGGATGCTGCAATGTGCCCCGACGCACTGTGCAAAATTTTCTGCTAAGAGCCTGCCACCATAGCACTCCATAGTGCACTGTGTAGGTGTTGTGGCATGCACTTAGCAATTGGGATCCAAATAGAGCCTATATATATAAAGAAAAATAATGGAGATGTTTCCTAAAAATAAATCAACCCTAATTCAGGTTGTAGCTATTGCTCTTCTTCTTTAACCTAGAGTGAGAGCTAGAAGTTCCAGGAGGAGAAGAATTGGATCAATAGGTTGTGTATGCAGTATATCCTTCTTGTTCTTGTGAAGGTGAAGCTCTCTATAACTTTGTAATATTCTTGTTTCATAGTAGAAATTTTTGTGTGGTATGGCTCTATGGTTTTTGCCGTTATCGAGTTTTTCATGTAAAAACTCTTATGTTTGGATGCTTATGGCTTTATGCATGTGATTGTGTTGTGTTCTATTTTACTTGTAATTGGTTGATTTTTTTATTGCTTGGTAACCATCAACATAAACTCCGGTCCTCGTCTCACAAAAATGCTTTCGTCATAAGCTCTCGACACTAATGCACTCGATACCCCGACAAAGGAGAGGAACAGTGTCGGATGGGTCGACCCTAACCCACGCGTCACTGTGCTAGGGCCTGAACATGCCGATGATTAGCATGCTTAATGGAGGCCACATATGCGGGCAGAAGGCGCCAACCAAGTGTACGTATGTTTTAATTAATTATTAAGTAATTAATTCAATTTAAAATAATATAATAATTTTTAAATACTTATCCAAATATATTGAAATTATATACCTAAATAATCTGAAAAATCTGTAAGATAATAATATAAAGGTTAATTTTAATTTGATGGTGAATTTAATTTATCATTTTCTAATTAACATTAAATGTCATTAAGGCTTAGATTAATCATTTGAAGTTCAAGTAGACCATACTTATAGTCATTGTGCTCATTATACTATAGAGAAGCTAGATTGAATTGAATTTTGAGGGTTCTATGAATGTAAATTCAAAGTATTAATTTTCTACCAAATGGCTAGAAGGGAGGTGCTACAAAGAATAAGGCATCACAAATGTAATTTATAGCTCATGAGGAGCTTACTCAATGTAACTAAGCCAATACAACCTCTCTCCTTGATAGTTGCCATGGAGTCCAAACACAATGCTTGTAATTCTTTTCCTTGTGAGCTAGGATCTAAAACCTGAGAGCATATGAAATTGATAATTCTACTAGTAGAACCTGGAAGGTTGAGAGCACATAACCAAAATTTCCATATAAAGGATCTAAGAAGTTGTAATCTATATATAAGGCTAAGGAACCTAAAATTCTAACCTTATGTCAATTTCTTAATTTTATTGTTTAAAGGATTGGAATACTGGGCCATAATTAAATAATATATTTAGAATTTGCTTAATAAAAAAAGCACATAATATGTAAATAATGAATAAAAGCATTTGATATTTCTAATAGATATATCAATAAGAAGATGATTGATGCAAGCTTCATCTAAATTATCGAAAAAACAATTCATGGAAATAATAAAGAAAAGGGAAGATAATCTATTATGTTTATAAAAATTAAGTCTTAATTGAGAAATCATTTATATCACATATAAGCTTGAGTATAACATTACAAATTTATTTAATTTTGCCTACATTTAATTATTATTAAATAATCATATTAACTAAATAATTAATTGGAAAAAGTAATTTAATAAAAATACTTATAAAAAAAAATATCAATAATAATAATTGATAAACCACAAATACATGTCTTTTAATAATGCAAGTATACGTGGTCTGAAGTAATATAGGAACATGGGCTCTAGATTATCCTCATCGAGGGTTCATGTACACATTTCGAGTTACTTCTTTCTCTATTAATGTTCAGATAATCAAAAGTTTGTTTCTAATATTTTTTAAATATAAGAAAATTAAATTGAAAGTATAATGATTAAATGATGATTTTATGAGACTATGAGAGTTAACCCAAATTTCCATGGTTTTGACTTTAGCGCATGATAAATTACAACTTAGAAACTTGTGAGAATTTTACATTCTAGAGATATCTCATGCACATAAATCACTCACCATTCAAACCTTAAGGTTGCTTTGAGCTGGTCTCCTAATGAGTCCTCATGACTTCAAACCTTAACATCTAAATGGTGGATATTCTAACACAGTATCAACTTTACCATATCTAGTGCAATTGGAATGAGATTTATTCAAAATTTCACATAGATAGTTGTGTGATCAAATGGAGTTGCATATGTGTCTTTACTCCAACACACTTTTATTAAACCTAACCTTGTATTTAAGAGAGAGATTTTCATTAAATAAACATTTACACAAATCAAGGAATATTCACATGCACATAAACCTAATTTCATAACTTGTAATTCAAAATAAGAATTAGGGCAACATGAAAATTATTTTATCATTTGGTAGAAATGAAGATCATACATGAAAGATTATGAAACCACAACATTCACTAAAAGTAATTTCAACATGCACTTAAGATCTGTACCATGGTTATTAATGTAACCCTCTCCGAAGAGGAGTTTAGGCTGTAACAACCCAAGTCATTATTATGATAATTAGGACTAAACCCAACTCCAAAATCAGGATCCTATGCGACTTCAAAATTAGGAGGTCAAGCCAAAAATATCGTTGGATAAAGTATATTCTTGTGATTCTAATACACAAATTTGGGAACAATCTGGATAACAGATACTCATGAATTAATATTTGAATATTTAAATTTCAAAAAATTAGGAAAACTAAATATAAGTTCAAATTCAGTGATTTTAGTGCCATTGGATTAAGAATATTATAATAATGTTATATAAAGGTTTCATCAAATTTGAAGCTCCGAATTGATAGTAATTAATTTTTTAAAATTTTTATCTTTAAGAATTAATATAAAATAAAATATAGCTACAAATTAAGAAATTTTGGTCAAGTGTGTTCATCTCATCGATGCACACTTCATTATCAAGTTTCCTTAATTTTGGAAATAATAGAAAAATGCACAAAACTTAAAAGAGCAAAGTCTTAATCAAAATTACTATTTATTTACTCAAAAATAACTATTTTATTATTCAGTAAATATTTTGCTATTCAGCATATTAATGTACTATTCACCCAAAATATCACACGTTAAGTTACTTAGATAACTAAGTAAATTTAAGAGTGAAGTTAGATGAGAGAAAAAGAATAGAGAAAAAGAAGAGAGAAAGAGAAGACAGAAATAAGAGAAAAAGAGGAGAAACTAAAATGTTGCACGTGAAGAAGTTAAATAACTTATGAGCTAAATAAGAGGAGAGAGAAAGAAAAGAGATAAAGATTTGAGAGAAAGAGGAGGAAGAAATAAGAAAGAGAAATTATATATTTTTTATAAATATCCCCTCACCCCCCTTCATTCTCCCCACAAAAAATTTATATCCCCCCATTCTCCTCTCCTTTTCTCTCCCCCCACACCCCTCTCTTTCTTCCTTGGCTAGCACCGGTTCCTCTGCCTACTGACCTTTAGTAAAGCCTCTTCAACAGTAAGTTAGTGTATGTAATGAGAAATAGATAAATTTTTTTCTATACTGATTATTATTATTATTATTACTTTTATTATTATTAATGTTATTATTATTATTATTATTATTATTGTTATTTTTTCCATATCTATAATTTACATTTTTGTCAATTTTAATTAAGTCATTTTTTTTCTTTATTACAATTACTATTTTTATTCTTGTTATTATTATTATTATTCTTATTATTATTATTATTATTATTATCATTATTATTTCCATTTCTATAATTACATTTCTATCATTTTAATTCAATCATTTTAATTCAATCATTTTTAATTATTATTAACATTAGTACTATTATTATTATTATTATTATTATTATTATTATTATTATTATTTTGATTTGTATAATTTATATTTTTATCATTTTAATTCAGTCATTTTTTCTTATTATTATTATAACTAGTACTACTATTGTCATTATTACTATTATTATTTACATTTTTGCAATTTTTATTTTTATAATTTTAACAAAGTCACTTTCTTTTTATTTTTATTTTTATTTCTGCAATTTACATTTCTGCTATTTTATTTGAGTCATTTTTATTATTATTATTATTATTATTGTTAATAATATTATTATTATTATTAGTATTATTTTTTTATTATTATTATTTTATTATTATCTCCATTTCTGTAATTTACATTTTTGTTATTTTAATTTACTCATTTTCTTATTATTATTATTATTATAATTTTATTATCTCTATTTCTATAATTTACATTTTTATCATTTTAATTTAATTATTTTCTTTTTATTATTATTATTATTTTAATTATATCTCCATTTCTGCAATTTACATTTTTATCATTTTAATTTAATCATTTTCATTTTATGGTTATTATTAGTTTTATTATTATTATTATTATTATTATTATTATTATTATTTTCATTCATAATTTTGTCATTTTAATTCAATCATTTATTATTATAATTATTATTAGTACTATTATTCTTATTATTATTATTATTACTATTATAATTATAATTATTATTATATTATCTATATTTCTGCAATTTACATTTTTGTCATTTTAATTTAATCATTTTATTTTTATTATTTTTATTTTTATTTTTATTATTTTTAATTTTGTAATTTATATTTTTGTCATTTTAATTAGTCATTTTTTTTATAATTTTTATTATTATTACTATTTATATTATTATTATGTCTATTTCTATAATTTACATTTTCATTATTTTAATTCAATTTTTTTTTATTTACTATTATTATTATTATTATTATTATTATTATTATTATTATTATTATTTATTATTATTATTTATTCAATTTATATTTTTGTCGTGTTAATTCATTCATTTTTTTATTATTATAATAACTATTATTATTATTACAATTACTATTATTATTATTATTATCATTTTTGTAATTTGTATTTTTGCTATTTTAATTCAATAATTGCTTTTTTATTATTATAACTACTATAACTTTTATTATTTTTTCTATTATTATTTTTATTACTATTATTATTATTATTTCAATTTTTATAATTCACATTCCATTTATATCAATTTTAATTTTGTTATTTCATTTATGTCATGTATTATTATTTTTATTTATTATTATTATTATTATTATTGATCTTTTTACTTAAACTAAAATGAAGGATATTATTATTTTCATTTAGTTAGTTTATTTCTCATTTTTGCATCGTTATCAAGCTTTGATCCACTTTGATATTCACATGAGATTTTGTGCTCAAAACTCGAAATAAGATAATCATAAATCAATATCACAAGTTCATTCAAGTAAATATCAAGTCTATACAAAAAATATATTAGGACAATCTGATATCTGAAGCAAAAATGAGACTACACATAGCCTTTGAGGGGGAATGTGTAGTTAGTGACGAAGCCATTTCTCAGATAGTTAAATAGACGTATCTATCTACTCATTTATTTTGTAACTTTTGCAATATAATAATATTATATTTTATTAGCATTTTTAGTTAGAATGAAGCATATTTCTTATATATATATATATATATATATATATTCGCATTTATTTTAGTTCTAATAATTTTGTAGGCATATTTTATTTTAATATTTCATAACAAGTTCTTTGTCTACAATTTCATATTTGTTTTGCAGAATCTTGCCGCTTAATATTATCTGTAAATTGTGATATTACACAAACCTTACTTAGACCACTATGTCTAATTAATTTTTTTTCTTCTCTTTTTCTTGGTTCGCTCTATCATATATATATATATATATATATATATATATATATATATATATATATATGTATTAGGTAGATTGGGAACAATCTCTAGATCAAGTTGTTGAGGAGCTGATGCAAGATGAAGCAACCTAATGCAAACTTAATATTTATTTATTAAAATTTCTGCAAGCTTACAGTTCATAGGCCTAGATAGTGAGAATATTCATTAGGAAGAATTTGTCAAGTACTTCAAATCCAAATACATCCCTCCTTCTGCTCAAACCATCCTAAAAGAAATGTTCATTAAATCATGTTAGGGAAACTGCGGTGTCATTGAATATAAAATTCAATTTCAAAGGCTGTCCCGTTATGCACCACTACTACAGAGCACTGATGCAGTCAATTGTTAAAAGGATTAAAAACTTCTATCAAGAACATGCTTATAGCTCTTTGAGTATCCAAATTCTCTTACATGCTCAAAAGTACAAAATTATTAGAATATTGTGAACAAGAAGAAGTAGAAGAGCTAAGAAAAAAAACCCTTGCTTGTACATGTGCAATATAATCAATACGAGAGACCGAGACTGCCTCAAGCTAGGGTTTATCAAATAGCTTAGTAAGCACCTACTCAGAAATGCAACCGACCACATCCTTACAATAATTATTATCACAGGAGCGGTATAAACTATATATGTGGACAATCTAGTCACAACATATTGCAATGTCAAGCAACCCGTATGATGGACAATCAGTAGATCACCCATCTTTACCTGATGCAATGACAGGCACCCATACTAGTTTAAAGAAAAGAACCAACACCAACAACTAGACTAGATCTTGCACATATAGTTACTTCAATACAAAAGGACAGGTCCACCTATTGCTCCTAAAGTAGCAGCAGCTAATTAAAGGAGAAGATTGATGGCATTTAGACAAGCTGCGCATGAAAGAGTTTATACCTTCACCCTAATTTTAGCCCTAGAAGATAATGAGGCTTTATGAGGCACCACATTCTCTCTTTTTTTTTCATAAATATCTTTGTAGTTAAGAAAACCAAGAATTATCTAATATTTTAAACTCTAGGTACCTTATATTTTAATAATAAATCATGTGGCACATTATTTGGCACTAGTGCAAGCCACTCTTTCATTTCAGAAAAATTTGTCAAATCTCTTGAACTTCCTTATTACAATCTACGTACAACCTTGAATGTTGAGTTACCATCTAGTGCCATCATGAGTGAACAAAAATGTGTGACTGTAATATACTGATTAG
This sequence comes from Gastrodia elata, assembly GCA_016760335.1. Taxonomy (NCBI): domain Eukaryota; kingdom Viridiplantae; phylum Streptophyta; class Magnoliopsida; order Asparagales; family Orchidaceae; genus Gastrodia; species Gastrodia elata. The sequence goes on along the minus strand of CM028676.1, from coordinate 26,027,410 downwards.
TGGCAAGACATATGAAGCAAAACTGATAGTACTGTGTGGGGAAGGAGGGTTGGGGACGATGGCACTGTGCGGGCCAGGTCAGCCCCCGGCCCGCGCTGCGTGACAGTGCCGGGTTCCTCGGGTCCCGGTCGACCCGTGCAGTTCGGCTGATTGGTCGAGCCTGTTTTAAATAAATCCAATTAATTGAATTTATTTTCCTTAAGGAAAATAATCCAATTAATCAAATTATAGGAAAATTTAATTGGAAAAATACATAATGTATTAATTGAATAACTTTCAATCCACTGGTCCAAACCCTATGATATTATATATTAAATTAATTAGCAAAATCCTCAGAAATAAGAATATAAAATAATATTGAAAATCTAATGGTTAGATATTCTGTTATTGCCTAATTATTATAATTCTTGATTAGGGTTGATTAGCATAACCACTTAACCAAATTGCATGTTTAGGGTGCCATTAGTTTACTTTTGATTAATAAAATAAATGTGCTAAGTAGTTTATTTTTTTGATCTCTATATTTTAACTTATGCCCTAATCTTATTATACCATGATTATTGAAAATTAGGGTTTCTAATCTTTGGGTCTTAGCAAACTCAGTCTCTGATTAATTATATGATAAAATGGAACTTATATGCCAAGTAATAAAATTCTGATGTTAGATTTGTAATTAGGTGCTAATCCATTTATATTAGTTTAGGGTTTGATTAGCACTAATTACTTTCTATTTCTATGAATTCTTCTATTAATATACTTCATAATAGTAAGGTAGATGTATTGAAACTATGCTTGCAAATTTATGATGAATAAATTGAATAAACCTAAATTTGAAGAACTTAAACATCTTAATTAATCTTAAGAAGTCTTAAGACTTTGATCAAGCTATTAAGACTTGATCTAGGTCTAAGATTGCCACCAATAATGCATCCCTAATCCATTGATTTGATATTTGATCTATAAATGAACCCTTGATCTTAATTGGACATGAGTAGGGGTTAAACTCTAACCTATTTAATTAAGATCCAAACTCTTAAATCTTAATTAAATGGACATGATTATAAGATAATGGAATTGATATTATTCCAATAATGCATTTATTTAGTATTGATCTTAACCACTTGAATTAGACATGTTAAGGTTAATAATAAATCTCTATGATTGCTTAATCTAAATCTAAGCTTTAGATCTTTGATTTTTCTCTTAAATAAGACTATTAGCATGAAAAGATTTATAAAATTATATTGATTTCATAATTGATCTCTAATAACATCCTTGATTTAAATCCCATAATATTATAATAAGTTATGATCAAATGACTTAATCATGTGATTTGATCACTCTAAACCTAAATGATAAGTAAAACATAGAGTGTTAGCATTAGAATTAAGAGTGTGAGATCTTAAGTATCTCAACATAAGATCATATCTGAAATATTTTAAAGACCTAAATTAAATATACATTGAGGTAGGAGAATTTTGTATAACTCATTGAGGTAGAAACTTAGATGATCCCTTAACCTTATAAGTTGTTCTTAACCCATCATGGTAGGAATCACTTAAGGTATTAGAATGATTCCTTTCCTTATGGTAAAATCTATATTGAGTGATCCTTGGTCACATTTTCTTGGAGACTTGTATAAGACTTACCTATTTAGCATAGGAATTAATAGTCTTGATAAACTCTTGATGATTAAATAGAGTTGTCTAAATCTAGATTATTAGTTGGGTATAGTATAGTATACCCATAGTACTGGATTATTTCAGTAGTGTTCGGGAATGGTTGAGTCACGCTAAGTAAGATTTATCTTTAGGCTATCCTGCGTGTTTAGGCGGATACAACCTCGCTTAGAGTAAATCAATCGTTCCTAAGAGTGTATTAAATGGGGTCTCATTCCATAGTTTGATTGAAATACAAATCACTAACGGGCAATGCCTCCTAGCGAAGACTGCTTCAATAGGTGTGGCTCAAACAAACTAAGTAATTAGAATCACCTTCTTTAAGATATTGAGTGCGATTGTGAGTTGGGTATCTTAATGAATTAACTTGAGATACAAATCGCCAATGGGCGATGCCTCCTATCGAAGAATACTTTGTTAGGGTGGCTTAATCAAATTAAATGTTAAGAACCACCTTCCTTACAAATATATTAAATATGTGTATATGATCATCCCATCTAATGATTTTTAAGTAAATCTTCAACTTTAACCTATTATCATTCTAGAAGCTAGGAGTCAGAATCCTTTTATCAAGATTCTGCATAGTGGAGACCTTGAAATTATTATCAGTATCAAGTATTTGTGGATTTCTGGGTTTTACTCATATAGAATAGAAGCATGGGCACGAATATGAGCATGAGCTAGAGGGATGATTTTAGTACTGATGCATGAGTATCAGTGATAAATTATGGGTTACAAAATATTACATACATTGACTGGGGAATTTCAGGATGCATCGGCATCACAGTACTGTCTTCCTAATTGAGTGTATGTATATATTGGACCATACGACTCATCACCTTTCAGTGATAGTTTTGTTACATATCTGTAGCTTACCGTATTGTAGCATATTTGAGTGCATTATTCTAGTGACATATAGTATAGCATTGGATAGTTTTCACATTGATCCCTGAGCATTTGATATTTTTGCTTACTTTCAGTATTCAGTTTTTGATGTAGTTTTACTTTGCTTAGTCTTTACAGCTCAGTTACATAGTGCATTTACTATTATTTTCTACAGTCGTGTTTACCTTACTGTCCATTGGATTTACTTTAGAACTACTTAGTTTATTGCGATGTGTTAGACTTCTTCTCTAACACGAGGTACTTTTAGGATCTAGCAATTTACTAGATCCTGAGCAGCTTGTTGAGGCAGGACAGGTGGACTTACAGCAGATCTGGAGGAGTACGTGGAGCCCTAGTGGATCGATCTTCCACCTTTTATTTTATTGTTTATGTCTTTAGTACTTCATATAGACTTTACTTTTTCATCATTCAAATCTGTTTGTAATAATTCTGGATGTATTTTACTTTTTGTTTCTGAGATGAATATTTACTACTGCTCTGTGATGAATGTATTCTGGATGTTTTGCTTTAGCTTCTGCACTCTGTTATATTACTATACTTAGTATTGTGATGCGAGTAGCATAATGGAAATGTTGACATATTAATAATGTATATCAGATTCATATTTACTTCTTTAAATCCAATGTATATGTTAGACTAATACTTAAGACAAGTACTCTACTCTTATCTTAAGTATTGACTCTCGATCCTACTCTTGGGTTCGAGTCAGCAGCCTTCACTGCGACTAGTTTTAGTAGGTCTATTCGGGAGGATGTTGTTGTTTGCTTTCTTCTCGAGTAGCGCACTGCTCTGTCGCTGATCTGTTATACCTTTTGCATGCGGTGATGGGGCAGAGCGCTACATTGCTAGAGGCAAGATATGGTGAAATCAAGAATGTGCTTGGTTTCTGTAATACTTGCTGAATACAATGAATAATTAAAATTGATGAAAAAAAATGTTTCTCCCTTTGAATAAATGCAAAAAGAAAATGAAGGGATGAAGAAAAATATCTCTTTCAAAATAATTGAGAAAATTTAGAAAAGCAGGATGAAGAAAAATATCTCTCATAAGAAGTGATATTTATTGTAGTTCACAAGAAGAAACATATATAGCACTAGAAGATTTTGAAACACTGAATCTTATTTCTTCTCAACTAAGAAAGCCTAAAAATCCCTTCATAACAAATTTAGGTCTAACATCATACATCAAGAGGGAGGGAAAACAGAATAATAAAAAGAGTGGAAAATACTAGGCTAAGTACGATTAAGAATTCTTATTTCAACTGACCACCATGTTAAGTAAAGTTCTAAAAGAAAAAAATATTCACATACATCCTTAGAATTGTGCAACTAAAGAATTCAGAAAATTTATTTTAAATGCTTACTCGATGACGAGCAAGAAGCTAAGTGTGGGGGTGTGTTAAATCTAAGATTCATAGAAATTTAAGTTAATAAAAATAAACACTTTTCATTTGGATTAGTATGCTTTCATTTGCATTTTTTGCCTTTTAAGATTAAAAATAGAAGAAATCAAGTTTACAATGATAATAAGAAATTTTGGAAGAAATACACTATGGCACACCACAGCGTGCCACGGCGCACTGTGGCACAAATCAATTTGAAAGGCAAGTGCTATCGCATGCTATAGCAGATATCATATCTAAAGTCAAGTTCTACCGCGCACTATAGTGGACCCATGACTGAAAGTTTGGCGCTAGTGCACGCTGTAGCAGAACCATGACCGAAAGTGTGACACTACCGCGCGCTGTAGCAATTACCAAATCAAATATTTTGTGCTACTGCACCCCACAATGGATATAAGATGTTACCCAGTGCCTCACACTTATGCAAATATTTAAAAGTGCTGTGCTACCACAGGCTGCAGCGACATCAGAATCAAAAGTGCCATGCTACCGTGCACTACAGCAATCTCAAGACTGAAAGACCTGTTCTACCACGTGTAGAAGCACCATCAAATTTGAAAGTGTTGTGCTTCCGCGCACTGCAGCAGTTTCAAATTTGAAAGTGTAACAACCCTAGGTTGTTACCCTATTATATGTATAGCTTAATCAATCTTTAATTTCAATATCATTGCTTATGAAACATCATATTGAGCCTATCCTGAAAATTTGAACTCCATTAGACTTCTCTAAGTCCAAAATGATATTTTGATCAGTCTAGATGCCCTAGATTAAAATATTTTGATCTCAGAACTGAAATCTGATTTTATTTTTAAATTCCTCACCCCCAAATTAGCTAGGGGTGAAAGTTTGGTGCAATTTGGAAATTATTTAGGCCATAATTCACATTTAATTAAAATGGATTAATTGCATAAAAGGGTTCCTAACTTTTCTAAATTGAAAATATATGTTTTAAACTAAATTAACAGCTGGGATCCGATGTGCAAACCGCAGGCGATCAGCTGCAGAGCCCGGGTCACGCGACGGCGGAGTCCCTCAAATCTAACTGTCACGCTTATCTAATGGACGACTTGGATTAGTGTGGCGCCCCACACCCTTAATCCGCCAAAGGATTAGGTTAAGGGTGGGGTGTCACTCTGGCTAACCCCTCACTTACCATTGGATTAGGATAGACTCCACAATCCACCTGATTAGGGAAGGATTAACACAGAATCAATCTAACAGTCACTATATAAGTAAACGTACAGAGTGCAGAAGCGATTTAAGGAAGTATAAATCATCCAAGCGTCACAGTATAAATAGCAAAAATAAAACTCAGAATATAAGCATACGATCCAAATACACAGTCAATGTACCTGTATTATTACATCACTTTAAAGTTTATATAAAAGAAAGTGCAAATACGCTCATCCTCACAAATAGAATAAAAGCTAAGCAGCAGCTTCTTTCACAGGCTCCTCCTCTGGGTATGGCTCCACTCCTAACTCCTGCTCATCTAACTGAAGAGGGTCTGCTATTGTCGGTTTCACAACGTAGGGCCCCAGCCAAAAAAGAAAAATCTAGTTAGACAATTGTCTAAGTACATTTTAAGCTGATTATTATAAAGGTTATGTAATATCACCATTTTACTACTTCTAAGCAATAATGTGTGTAAGGGAGCAGTAAGCAATACAAAAGAAAAAGGGAAAGCTATAAACCATCATCTATAGCTTAAGCAAAGAAAAAGGAAAGAGGTTGAGACATGCCTCGCATACAAACTAAATAAGGAAGGGCATATAAATAAACATATCTAAACAAGTGTTGTAAGAAAAGTTCTACACCCTAAACATGCTGGTGATCAACAAAAAATATGCCAATAAAAATAAGTTAACTCAGCAGTGATACATGTAAATAGCGGCAAGATTCTAACATCCTAAATATATATAAAAGCAGTACAAGGAAATAGCTGACTGAATAAGAATACTAAAAAGTAAACAACAACAACTGTATATATAAAACCATACGTGTACAATCTGCCATACAGAAAAAGAGCTACTTAGCTCACCAAAAAGGGCTGAAGATCTTAGCACCAGTACGGCTAGGGCGGTTCCCAGCACGATACGACTAAGGCAACAACAGTCAACATAGAAGGCCCTAATATAGTACGGCTAGGGCGTTTCCTAGCATGATATGGTTAGGTCACCAACAGTCATACCCGAAAGATCCTAGCACCAGTACGGCTAGGGCGGTTCCTAGCATGATACGGCTAGGGCAACAATCGGTATGATCAAAAGAATACTGAGAGGTAGCTCAAACACATCAAATCATTATCTTCTCATTAATTACTTTAATATTTTTACAAGGAATCTAGGGAGTCTCCATATTTTCCTAACATTTTATTCATGCATCAAAAATCTTGTATGATATGCTCAAGGAAATATGGCACAAAAATAAAGGAACGCGTAAGCAACAAAATATCAAATAGAAGCAAGAGACTACTAAACATGGTGATATTATTTGTTTTCTACTTAACCATTCTAACTATTCCAAGTTACACAAGTTCAGGATCACCATTTTCCTACTATCGAGTGTAACTTAGAAATTCGTCCTTATAATTTAAAAAGGATTAGAACTGATCAGGTTCTAATCTAGATCAATCAGATAGACGACTATGAGTTAAATAAATGAATTATACATCCTAGTTTTGTGAATTTAGACGTTCTAACTAAGATCTGATCAAGATCTTCTAAACCTATAGATTATGGATTAAACACTACGAGAATTAGGTTTAATCACATAATCCAAAGTGGATAAGACCTAAGTTTTAGGGTTTATTCTATAAGTGATCTACTAGTTATGGCAAATCCTATTAAGTAATTAAACTTAATAGGATGAGTCTCCTATCTTAAATCTAAGGTTAAAAGATAAAATAATCAGAACGAGTTGTAAAATAAAAGAAAGTTTAGAAACTAATAAAACCAAGGTTTCACCTATTGGGTAACCTAATTTACCCAATGAATGAATTCTAACCTATGATCTAGTCCTAGTCTCATGAAAGGTCCTTAAGGTGTAGTGCTTAAGACTTAACAAAAATTATTGGAATCTAACTTAAGGGTTGATTTCACTCACTTACAGTTACTAAGGTGATTATAATATTGGTCTTGGCATTCTGGGATGTTATCCAAAGGGTAAGGATACTTAATCTAATCTTAGGGAAAAATGACTATTTTGCCCCTACTTTAAGGGTCAAAAAGTCAACTTTTGACTTAGGGGTCAGAATTGAATTCTCTTAGTTCCAATTGATTCCTTGCTGTCTAACTTGAAAATAGACAGTAACTATGCCTAAATTGGGCGAGAAACGGTCAAGTTATGACTAAAATAAGTCTAAGGGTAGTTTAGTTATTTACCTAAGTTTCTAGTGTTCAAATCCTAAATATTATTTCAGTATAATGATGACATTGAAACTCTATGTTAGATAGCTTCTTGAATTTTTGAATTTGGAGTTGATTTGACTAAGTTATGGCCATTTGAATTCCAAGGGCATTATGGTCATTTTTCACTAAAGTCAACTCTAAGTTCTAGGGTTGACTTTTTACCCTAATATCCAAATGAGAAAACTAATACTACTACGGTGATGGGGCCGCTCTCCTGAGCATTTTAAGACCCATATTGACTATGTTTTGATAACCGAGTAAAAAGTTATGGGGTCCTAAAGAGATCCTAAAATGCTACCTCGTTATATGTACCCTATAATAAATTTTTACATTACGTTATTTGATTCCTTATATTTTTCTGAGTATTTTAAGACCTATATTGGCTATGTTTGGATCATCCTACAAAAAATTATTAAACTTTTAAGATCTACTATTCAAAAATATAATTTGAATTATTTTATTATTCATTTATTCAAATTAAATGATTTTATTATTCATTCATAACATTTTTATATAAAATTTCTGAAATTATTAATCTCTAATTAAACTGTTATTAATTAGGCTTAATTATTAATTAACATTAATTAATCTATTATTTAATTAATTAAATTATATTTATTAATATTTTATTATCGCAAAGTAATTAGCACTAATTATTATTTAATTAGTCTTAATCATCTGTTTATATTTATTTAAGAATAATTATGTATATTTTACTATTTAATAATAATTAATTATCCTAATTATTGTTAATGTTAAATTAATCTTAAATTATCCCTAATTAATCTTTTAATTACATTTAATTAATTAAGATTACTGTTTGAAAGTAATTAACACTAATCCTAATTTAATTAACCACTAACTATAATTAATTAATCATTAACAGTAATTAATTAACACTAATAGTAATTTAATTAATAATTTAATTAACAGACAGTGGGCCCCACTAGACACGTGACATTGCCAGAGGCTGCCACGTGGCACTGTTGGCCCCATAGGGGCTGAGTCAGCTCTGTGACTGGGCAGTGGGCCCCACCTGACACGCGGCACTGTGGGCCCCACGGGGAAGCCGAACCGCCGCGGTGACCGGGCAGTGGGTCCCACTTGACACATGGCGGGTCTAGAGGCTGCCACGTGGCCTTGGTGGGCCCCACGGCAGAAGCCGAGGGGTCGCGTGCTCGACGTGTGGGCCCCCCACGTGACACATGGCGGGCCCGGAGGCTGCCACGTGGCGTAGTGGGCCCCACCCGCGGCTTACGCGAACCCGACGCGGTCGGGACGGGCTCGGGTCGACCCGGCCCGACCCGCACTTCGTCTCCCTCGCGGAGACGCCCGAGGGCGCCGGGCTTGGGCACGGCCTTTGCCGGCCTTCCCAGCGCCAGACCACCTCGGCCCGCACGGCCGACGATAGCCCTCGTCAAGGGCTACACGCCGGTGGGCGGACCTTCGCCGGAGGTGGCCGGGATCGCCGGCAAAATGAAACCCTAATTTCTAGGGTTTCGGCTGACCGAACCCTAAAAATTCTAACCCAGATTTGGGTTGATCGGACCTTATCGAACTCGATCATGTCCGATGGATCGTCGATCTAACCCTAGACCTACAATAATCAAAAGAAAAATTGCAATTCCAATGAAGGAGAGGGGAGATCGGGGTACCTGAAAAACGGTGGACGGGGCTCGGCTCGATTCGAGGCTCCTGGGCTCGAGTTCGTGAAACCCGGAGCCCCGAGCTCGCCTGAGGTCTTATAGGACCTCAGGCGACCTCGCCGAGGTCGGGGATGGCATCGGTTGGCCCGCAGCGGCGGCGGACGCCGCGTGGCAGCGGGCTGACGGGTCGAAGGAGAAGACGGTCCCGTGGCTGTTGGATCTGGATCAGATCCAACGGCTGCGATGGTGCCATCTGATCTAACGGCGCCGTCAGCTACAGTTGACGGTAACAGTAATTACTTAACGGTGACCGTTAAGTAATTAATGAAATTTTTTTTTTTTTTAATTTCCAGAAAATTTTGAACATGTTTTCCTAGCTAATTTGGGGTCAAGGAATTCAATGGCGAGGTCGGATTTTCGATTTGATGAGTATTATGATACCTCGATTTCTGGGGTATTTTTATTATTAAAATATTCGTCGAAATTTTGACGACTTCCGATTGACACGAAAACTTCACCCCAAGCTAATTTGGGGTCAAGGAACGTATTGGTGGGTTCCGTTTTTTGATCGAAGGTCAATTTAAATAGGTCAATTTCTAGGGTTTCTGGATTTCCAGAAATTAGGATTCGATCCATTTGACTCCTGATATGGACTAGGTCTCATAGGTTGACTCCAATTGACCTATTTAGCACTTATAATTGGGTTTAAGGCTTAGGGTTAGTCCTAATTAACTATGGTAACAACTCGGGTTGTTACAATTAGATCCAGAGGAAACCACAGATTTACCGTTGGATGCGTCTCATGAATCCTACAGCCCGAATTCAATCGGATCTGGACGTTAGGATCCAGAGGATTAGGATTGTTGCATCTTTCTGATTGATTAATCAGACGGCTCCGGACCCTCCCGTAACTATGGAGCTTCATCTCCACTCGCTCGAGCGCCCGACCGAGATCCTCCTTGTACTACCAGCTACCCTCCTTGTCTCCCACTCGTGCCTCTAGCTCAGCAAGCTGTTGGAGATCCTTCAATTATGGCGAGGTGCCCCAATCGGGGCTCGTGGCCCGTCTGAGCTCGAATTGGAAATTCTAGAGCTCGGCCATGGCCTGACCTCTCGAGTTCTCCCTAGCCTGAGCCAATCCTCTAGAACCTTCCCCATTCCTTGCTGACGCTATAAATAGCCTCAGCACCCTCCTTGATGCCCTTTGCTGCTTAATAAGGTCCAGTTTCTCCTTTTCCCCCAATTCGCCATTGCTAATAGGCCGAGCTCTCCCACGCATTCCCGACATGCGTAACGCTGATAAAAGAGTCTCCTGTTGTTCAGGAACTCTTAGGAAGCCCTCAAGAAGCTCAACATGCTCGGCATTGACCCTTGCATTGTCTGTAAACTCCCCATCAAAGACCAGGTACCTCGTTTGCTCGGGCTAAGCCAATTGGGCTCAAACCCTCTTCCTTTTGATTTGTACTCGTGCGTATTGTCGAAACAAACCCAAGGCTATCGAACTTAAGCCCTAAGCTAGTCCTGATCAATCGAATCGATCGATCGGGCTGAGTTCTTAAGAAATGCCACGTGTCGAATAAGGCCCTGGTGTTCTAGCCCACCTCAGGTCCTCAGACCAGAGGGTTCGATCCTCCTCACCTCCCCGATGGTGTAGGGATCGAGCTTTGGGTCTAGCGTGGCCTCTATGGGGAGCATTATCTCCCCACAGTAGCTCTGAGGTGAAGCCTCTCAGGTGAGTAAGGTCTGAACTACCCCAACTACCTTACAAGGGGCTAAGGGTTTCAATCGAAGCGTCTTGGCCTACTAATGGTGTGAGGATCAATTAAGGGTCATGGTGTGGTCGAAGCACTCGAAAGTTTACCATGGAAGCCAACCCTAATTCCCTGGGTATCGGGGAAGGAGGGTTGGGGATGACGGAACTGTGCGGGACGGGTCAGCCCACGACCCGTGCTGCGCGACAGTGCCGAGTTCCTCGGGCCCCGGTCGACCCGTGCGGTTCGGCTAATAGGCCGAGCCCATTAAAAATAACTCCGATTAATTGGATTTATTTTCTTTAAGGAAAATAATCCAATTAATCCAATCATCGGAAAATATTTAAATAAAAATACAAAATGTATTAATTAAATAACTCTTAATCCACTGGTCCAAACCCTATGATATTATATATGAAATTGATCAGAAAATCCTCAGAATTAAGAATATAAAATAATACTGAATATCTAATGGCTGGATTTTCTATTTTAATCTAACTATTGCAGAACTTGATTAGGGTGATTAGCAATTGTACTTAACCAAATTACATGTTTAGAGTGCCATTAGTTTCCTTATGAGGAGTAGAATGAATGTGCTAAGTGATTTATTTTTCTGATCCCTGTATTTTAACTTATGCCCTAATCTTATTAAACCATGATTAGTGAAAATTATGGCTTGTAACCATTGGATCTTAGCAACTTAGTCTCTGATTAATTATTTGATAAAATGGAATGTATATGCCAAGTTGTATAAAATTCTAATGGTTAGATTTGTAATTAGGTGCTAATCCTTTTGCATTGGTTTAGGGTTTGATTAGCACTAATTACTTTCTATTTTTATGAATTCTTTTATTAATATGCTTCATAACAGTAAGACAGATGTATTGAAACTATGTATGCAAATTTATGATGAATAAATTGAATAAACCTAAATTTGAAGAACTTAAACATCTTAATTAACCTTAAGAAGTCTTAAGACTTTGATCAAGCTATTAAGACTTGATCTAGGTCTAAAATTGCCACCAATAATACATTCCAAATTCACTGATTTAATATTTGATTTATAAATAAATTTTTGATCTTAATTAGACATGAGTAAGGGGTTAAACCCTAATCTATTTGATTAAGATCCAAACTCTTGAATCCTTAAGTAAATTGACTTGATTATAAGAACATGTAATTGACAATTTTCTAATAATGCACTTGATTTAGTATTGATCTTAAACATTTTGGTTAGACATGTTAAGGTTAATAAAAATCTATGTGATTGCTTAATATGAATCTGAACTTTAGATCCTTGATTTCTTTTTAAATAAGACTATTAGCATAAGAAGATTAATAGAATCATATTGATTGAACAAGTGATCTAATTATATAATATCCTTGATTCAAATCCCATAATCTTAGAATAAGTTATGATCAGATGACTTAATCATCTGATCTGATCACTCTAAATCTAAATGATGAGTAAATCTTAGAATGTTAGCATTAGAGTTAAGAATGTGAGATCTTAAGTATCTCAGCATTAGATCATCATTGAAATATTTTAAAGACCTAAATTAAAAATACATTGAGGTAGGAGGATTTGTATAACTCATTGAGGTAGAAGCTTAGATGATCCTTTAATTTTAGAAGTTGATCTTAACCCCTTGTGGTAGGAATCACTTAAGATATTAGAATGATACCTTTCCTTATGGTAGAATCTATATTGAGTGATCCTTGATCACATTTTTCTTGAAGCCTTGTATAGGACCTACCTATTTAGTATAGGAATTAATAGTCTCGATAAATCCTTGTTGATTAAATAGAGTTGTATGAACCCAGATTATTGGATGGAGTAGTATGGTATACTCATAGTACTGGATTTCTTCAGTAGTAATCAGGATTTGTTGATTCACTCTAATATGGACTTATGACTGGGTGCTAGCTATCCCAAGGGATTAGACAAATACAATCCTGTTAGAGTAAATCTCTTAAAACTAAGAATGTATTAAACGGGTACTCATTCTTTAGTTTGATTAAAATACAAATCACCAATGGGCAATGCCTCCTAGCGAAGACCGCTTCAATAGATGTGGCTCAAACAAACTAAGTAATTAGAATCACCTTCTTTAAGACACTGAGTACGATTGTAAGTCTGGCATCTTAATGACTTAGTTTGAGATACAAATCACCAACAGGCGATGCCTCCTATCGAAGACCGCTTCGTTAGGGTGGCTTAATCAAACTAAGTGCTAAGAACCACCTTTCTTGCAATGTGCTAAATATGGGTACACAATCATCCCATCTAATGATTTTTAAGTAAATCTTCAACTTTAACCATTTATCGTTCAAGAAGCTAGGAGTCAGAATCCCTTTAATAGGATTTTGCACAGTGGAGACCTTGAATTCATTATTAGTATTCAAGGTTTTATGGATTTTGGGATTTTTCTCATATAGCATAGAAGCATGGGCATAAACATGAGCATGAGCATGATAAATGATTCAGTGGTGATGTATGAGTATAAGTGATGAAATATGGGTTACGGAATGTTACATACCTTGATTGGGGAATTTTAGGATGCATCGGCATCACCGTATTGTCTTCCTGACTGGGTGTATGTATACATTGGACCGTACGACTCATAGCCTTTTAGTGATAGTTCTGTTACATATCTGTGGCATACCGTGTTGTGGCATATTTGAGTGCATTATTCCAGCAACATATAGTACATCATTAGACAGTTTTCACATTAATCTCTGAGCATTTGATAATTTTGTTTACTTTCAGTATTCAGTTTTTGATGTAGTCTTACTTTGTGTAGTCTTTACAGTTTAGTTATATAGTGCCTTTACTATTATTTTCTACAGTTGTGTTTACTTTACTATATATTGCATTTACTTTAGAACTGCTTAGTTAGTTGCGATGTGTTAGACTTCTTGTCTAATATGGGGTACTTTTGGGATCCGGCAATTTGCTAGACCCCGAGCAGCTTGTTGAGGCAGGATAGGTGGACTTACAGCAGATCCCGGAGGAGTACGTGGAGCCCTAGTGGATCGATCTTCCACCTTTTACTTTACTATTTCTGTCTTTAGTACTTCAGATAAACTTTAATTTTGCATTATTTAAATCAGTTTGTAATAACTCTGGATGTATTTTACTTTTTATTTTTGAGATGATTGCTTACTACTACTCTGTGATGAATGTATTTTGGATGTTTTGCTTTAGCTTCCGCACTCTACTATACTACAATACTTAGTATTGTGATGCGATCAGTATATTGGAAATGTTGATATATTGATAACATATATCAGATTCATATTTACTTCTTTAAATTTAATGTATGTGTTAGTCTAATACTTAAGACAAGTACTCTACTCTTATCTTAAGTATTGACTCTCAATCTGTGGCGGTCCTGCCCCACCGTGGTCCTGTTAACCCTTAAGTTAACATGATTACGGTGGAGGGGTCACCAAATGACAAGGTCCCCACTTAGAATTGGATTAGACACACCTTCTAATCCAATCTTAACTAAGGACTTTGCCATTCATCCCAGAATCTATCACTAAATGATCATACAAGAACTCAGAGTGCGTAAGCATAAAACATAACATCCATCCAATACAGTATAAATACATCAATACAGAATAAGTAAAGTACTGAAAGAGAAATATAAACCTGTATTATTACAATATTTAATAAGTTTAAAAGAACTGAAAGGAAACTCTCAATCTCACTGGAAGAAATAAAACTAAAACTACAGATCTTCAGGAATGGGCTCCTCCTCCAATGGCAAGCTCTCCACTGGATCTGCTGCTCCAACAAACTCAGAACCTATTATTATCAATTTCATAATGGTAGGGCCCTAGCCAACAAAAGAAAAACTAGTTAGACAATATCTCTAAGTACATTTTAGGGCAAACAATTTTATTAAGTTACTTGAATATCACCATAAACTAGTATTGAAGCAAAATAGGTGTAGAAATGCGTGCAAAAGGACAGTATAAAGTTATAAACAAATAGTTTATAATTAAAGCAACTAGGAAGTAATACATACCTCCTCCAAGCAACTATAACAAAGATAGGTAAGCAAAAGACTAAACAAAACTGTAAGAAAAGTACAACCTAAACATGCTTATGATCAAATAGAATATGCTAGGTGACATACATAATTTGAATAGTATAAAACTGAAAACAACTAACATCCTAGGTGAGCATAAGAAAACAGTAAGTAAAATTAGCATCCTAAATATATATAACACGTGCAGGAAAGCTGTAAGTAAAACAGTGCTATAACGCAGAATATGCAAGTAAAACAGTAACTGCAAACTGAAACTACAGTGACTATATAAGTCACCTGAACTGAACATGAACTCAGCAAATCTTAGCCTAATGAGCTAAGAAACTCTGAACTGATCATTACTGAAAACTCTTAGCCTGATGAACTAAGACAGAATTGAATGTAAGTGTACTTGAATTAGTATATCCATATCAGAATACTGACTCTATAGTCAGTAGGGCGAGAGTCTATCCATCCTATCACTCGGACTAGGCATGGCCACTAGACTATCGGACATTAAACCCTCGAAAGGTTGCCGACCCCGAACGAGTTGATCGAAGAGGTATACTAAACAAGCTACACCTTACAAACCACTTGTGAAACGAAAACACAATGCTGCTTATAAATGTTCCAAATTAACATAAGATATTTATCAAAATATCTTAAGTATATAATACATGTTCAAGGTATAAGGATCAAAATTAAGGAATGCGAAGCATCAAAATCAAAGTGAGCAAGAAACTATATCTAAAACACAGGTGATATCCGTTGTTATCTACTTTATTCGTTCTATCTACTCTAAGTTACATAAGTTTCAGAATCATCAATTCTTACACATTCTGTAACTTAGAATCACGAATCCTACTGGTTGAAGATAATTAGAACTGGCCAAGTCCTAATTATAACTTAATCAAAAGACGACTATTTGGTTAAAATGAATAAATCATCGACCTAATTTTTTTGTAATTTAATTTACCCCAAACCTCATCTTGATTAGCCAAATCAAGATGAAAAGATTAAGAATTACACTCCAGATGATGGGGTCTAATCACTTAATCTAAAGGTATAATCTAAGGGTCTAAGTTTAGAACCCAAAACTCACGGATTAGGTTAAGGCAAATCCTAATGATAAATCAAATCATTAGGATAGATCTCTATTCTTAGTTCTAAAGTTTAAAGATCAAATAATCATTTAATAAACTGAGAAAATCTAGAAACTAGTAAACTCAAGGTTTCATCTAATTGAGTAACCCAATTTACTCAACAGATGAATTCTAACTTAAGATCTATTCCTAATTCTAGGAATTAAAGTTCTTAATTTCTAAGAGTATCTCTCAAGACACACATCCTAACTAATGTTATAAGGACCTAAGGGAAGGTCTAAGAATGATTAAAGAAGGAGAAATCACTCACTTAAGACTTATGAATTTTCTTAAGGAGCTAAAATTGAGATTTTAATTAAAAATTTAATTTAAACTTGGATTTGATTAATTTCAGTTCTAAATCATTCTATTTACTGATTTTAGTAATTAGAAACTGAATTTAGGGCTTTTAAAGGCAAGACCCTAAATTTGGGCAAAATGACCATTTTGCCCCCACTTAAGGGTTCAAAAGATCAAATTTTGATCTAGGGCTCTAAATCTGAAATTTTCTTTTTGGAAAGTGTTTCTTACTATCTAATGTAAGATTAGACAGCAACTAAATTAATTTTGGATGATTATTAAGCCATATGAGATCAAATTAGTGAATTTAACTCATAAGGGCAAATTAGTAATTTGGCTAGGTTAAAGTTAAATTTTCTTTTAGATTATTGTTCTTTACTATCTAAGCTTTTCATAGAATCTAAATTTGCTAAATTTTGATAAGTATTAGCCAAGTTATGGCCAATACAAGATCTAGGGATTTAAGGTAATTAAGGGATTCTTAATTATGGGTCAAAAATCCTAACATTGTCAATTAGTGTCCAAATTAAACAAAATTAGTGGCTATGGTTTACAAATAGTCCACTGATCACAATGACATGAAGTAGACTCAATTTGGATCTAATTTGACTAAGTTATGACCTAATTAAGGTTTATGGTGATTAGTGAGTGATTAGCAAAATTAATCAATCAAACACTAATCCAACCTTATAGATTGATTCTAAATGGTTCTATGAGTCCTTTGAAACTTAAATCACTCAATTTGGATTATTAGATTTGCGAATATTCACTAATCAAGTTTTAAAGTAATTAGAGATGATTAGCAAATCTAACCGTTGGATCCTGAATATTTTTATAGATTTCTGTAGATTAGGTTTTTCTGATCTAAATTGGTGTTTGAATTACCTAAATTGGAGCTAAGATGACCAAGTTATGGTCAATTGAAGTTCTAAGGTTAATTAGGGTAATTAAGGTTAGGCCCTAAATGTGATTAGGCAAACATTAATCAAAATAGCAAAATGAATACTACCAAATTAATCCTTAGGGTTTTTTGATTACTTTAAGACCCATATTAGGTATGTTTGGATCAATCAACACAAAGTTATGGTTAATTGAAAATTTGAGACATAAATTTGAACTTAATTAAACCCTAAATGTCATTTTGCTAAATACAGGTCCAAATGCAAAATTATTGGCATCAATAAATCCCTCATATTTTTCTGATCAATTTGATATATTAATTTACATATTTTGGACTTATATTTATCAAGATATGATCATATAAAGTTTTTGTTTAAATAATTAAATTAAAACTATTTTTAATTAACTGATTTTTAATTAAATAAATTTAATTCGTATATATATTTAAATTAACTTTTAATTCTGCAGGATGTAGACGGCTCGGCAGAAGGTGGTGGGTCCCACGGCCACGTGGCAAGATGTGATTTGCGGAGGTATTACGGGTGGACCCCACTGGTACCTGCTGTACTAAACAGCGGGTGACGCGGATGACATGTGGATGCATGGGAACAGGCCAGCAAAATATGCGGGACCCGCACGCATTACGCGGTATGCGACACGTGTCCGGTCCACCTTTGGAACGAACCGGCTGGTCCAGCCCGGTTCAAAATTTTGGGGCTACTCTTCGTCTTCCACCTCACGCGATGTTAGGGTTTTGGCGGCGGAAAGATGAAGGATCGAAGGTTTTCGATCCAAATCTTTATGTATTAGATGCAATAATTGAAGAAATTTGATAAGGAACGGCATGGATAAGAGCAGGGAAGGAGGTAGCACCTTGAAAGGATCGGCTGAAACCTTTGGGAAGGAGGAAATGGAAGAGTCGAAATCGGGATGCTGAAAGTCGTAAGAGAAACGTTTAGGAACAAAAACAGGACTCGTGATAGCCGGAATCAACTAGGATAGAGCTTAAACAATCCTAAGAAGCGGTGACTTACGCGTGGATAATCGATCAGGTGACACGCGGCTACACTCCAGACACGCGGAGATCTTCCGTTCCGTCGCGAGGAAGACGTACGAGGACCGTTCGATCCTCTGATCGAATGGCTCGTAAGAACCGTCAGATGAGATGGTAATGGCTTGCGGAGACCAACGGCATTAGGCTTAGTTTGACGGTGCCGTTAAGCTAATTTATTAATATTATTATTTAATTCATAATTTTCAGATTTAATTAACCAAATTTACCCTATTAAATATACCTCAAAAATTTTCAATAAATCACTCTTAGCTAAATGAGGGGTTCTGAACGCAACGGCGCACTCGGATTTTTGATCCGATGAGTATTTATTAAATTGAATTTTCAGGTATTTAAATAACATTAAAATATTTGCCAAAAATTTAATGACTTCCAAATGCATCCAAAATTTCACCATTAGCTAATTTGAGTGTTCTGAACGCAATGGCGAAGTCAGATTTTCAATTTGAGGTCTAAATAAAAAGTCAATTTTCTAGGGTTTGGAATTTTCTAGAATTCCTGATTTGACTTAGCCAACTTCTGGTTTGGCCTAGGTTTCAGAGATGAGTTCTAAATTACTTAATTAGTGACTTAGAATCTTAATTAAGACTTAGATTAGTCTTAATTGAGCAAAGTAACAACATGGGTTGTTAGAAACTCCCCCACTTAAGAATGATGTCATCCTCGATATCACTCAAGTGAGAAAAGTAAAGCATATATAAAGAAATGAATTATAATAGGCTAGAGTTGAAGAATTACCTTGATTAAAAAGGTTTGGGTACTTTTGACGTATATCCACTTCTTTCTCCTAGGTGGCTTCATTACAAGACTGGTTCTTCCACTGAATCTTTATCATTGGAATAGATCGATTCCTTAACTTCTTCAGATCACGATCTAGGATTTTAACTGGTTCTTCAGTGTAAGAAAGATCAGGTTGAATTTCAATTGCAGGATGTTCAATAAGATGAGAAGGATCTCGAAGACACTTTCTTAGTGGTGATACGTGGAATACATTATGAACAGCAGTAAAATCTTCTGGTAGTTCTAATTTATAAGCTGCTGAACCAATCTTCTACAAAATTTTGAAAGGTCCAATGTACCTTGGACTGAGCTTTCCTGAAACTCCAAAACAATAGATTCCTTTCATCGGGCTCACTTTTAGGTACACAAAATCTTCTTCACTGAGTTCTAGAGGACGATGACGATTATTATGATATTTAGTCTGCCTATCTTGAGCTGTTTTGATTCTTTGCTGAATGAGTTTAACCTTTTTATTTGTTTCTTCCACTAGCTCAGATCCATATAATTGGGTATCTCCTATCTCAGACCATGCTAGTGGGGATGAACATTTTCTCCCATATAATGCTTCATATGGTGCCATCTTAATACTTGACTGAAAACTATTATTGTATGCAAATTCCACTAAAGGTATATGCTCTTCCCAGGATCCTGAAAAATCCAACATACATAAACGTAGGAGATCTTCTAAGACTTGATTAACTCGCTCTGTTTGGCCATCTGTTTGTGGATGAAATGCTATACTCATGGCCAGAGTTGTGCCTAAATCTTGATGGACAGCCTGCCAAAATTTAGAAGTAAAACGACTGTCTCTATCGGATACAATTGTTTTAGGAATTCCATGCAATCTGACTATTTCCTTAATATATAGTTTAGCCAATTTCTCCACTGAGTCAGTTTGACGAATTGGAATAAAATGGGTAGATTTTGTAAGGCGATCTACTATAACCCATATTGAATCAGCTCCAGATCTTGATCGAGGCAAACCCATGACAAAATCCATGGATACATCAGTCCATTTCCATTCTGGGATTTCTAGTGGGTGTAATAAGCCACCAGGCTTTTGATGCTCTGGCATTTTGCAACAAATTCTGCGATACTTTTCTTCATCCCTGGCCACCAGAATGATTGTTTTAGGTCTTGATACATCTTAGAATTTCCTGGATGAATTTGATATCCTGAATTGTGACTTTCAATCAAGATCTCTTTCTGTATGGACTTAGGAATCCAGAGACGATTATCCATGTAAATAGCACCTTTCTTAAACTGCAATTTTGGACGACGACCACTTTCTATTGCCACTTTAAGGTTTAAATATTCATCATCCTTGCTTTGAGAGATTGAAACATCTCTATGGAATGTGGGTTCTATATTATTCATGGATATGATGGTACTGACTGAGTTTCCCTTAGCAAGAGAAATTTCCATTTTATGAAACTCATTCATCAACGGACTTTCTGAAATTAAGCTGTTAAGAACAGTGTGACGGCTTAACACATCAGCTACCACATTAGCTTTTCCTGGATGGTACTGGATATCTAAATCATAATCACTTATTAATTCCAGCCATCTTCTTTGCCTATAGTTCAATTCTCTTTGGGTAAAGATATACTTCAGACTTTGGTGGTCTGTGAATATAGAGCATTGAACTCCGTACAAATAATGACGCCAGATTTTTAATGCAAAAACTAATGCTGCCAATTCTAAATCATGTACAGCATAGTTCCTTTTATGGGTTTTAAGCTGGCAAGATGCGTATGCTATAACTTTGCCTTCTTGCATTAATACGCATCCTAACCCAATTCCAGATGCATCTGTATACACCTGATAATTCACTCATTCTTTTGGAAGAACTAAAACTGGAGCAGAAGTTAATGCATCCTTTATAGACTGAAATGCAGTTTCACATTCTTCTGACCAAACAAATAGAACTGCCTTCTGGGTTAATTTTGTAAGAGGTGCGGCAAGCTGGGAGAAGCCTTTAACAAACCTTCTGTAGTATCCGGCTAGACCCAGAAAACTACGAATTTCAGTAACTGTCTTGGGCTGAACCCAATCCTGAATAGCACTAATCTTACTATGGTCTACTTGGATTCCACGAGCATCAACCACATGTCCAAGAAATGATACAAAATCTAGCCAAAATTCACACATGGAGTATTTAGCATATAACTCATGCTCTCTAAGCTTCTCCAAAACCAATCTCAAGTGCTTTTCATGATCCTTTACTATCTTGGAGTAAATTAAGATATCATCAATGAATACTATAACAAATTTATTTAGATAAGGTTTCAAAACTCTCTGCATTAAGCCCATGAACAGAAATGGGGCATTAGTGAGACCAAATGACATTACAAGAAACTCAAAATGCCCATATCACATTCTGAATGCTGTCTTCTCTACATCTGAGTCCTTTACCTTCACTTGATGATACCCTGACCTTAAATCAATTTTAGAGAACACTACAGCACCGGCAAGCTGATCGAACAGATCATCAATACGAGGAAGTGGGTATCTATTTTTAATAGTGACTTTATTCAGCTCCCTGTAGTCTATGCACATTCTCATAGACTCATCTTTCTTCTTTACAAATAATACCGGAGCTCCCCACGGGGACATACTTGGTTTAATAAACCCCTTATTTAGCAGTTCTTGTAATTGCTCATTTAACTCTTGTAGTTCTTTCGGGGCCATTCTATATGGTGCTTTTGACAGAGGTTGTGTTCCCGGAACTATATTTATTTCAAATTCTACTTCTCTGGTTGGTGGTAAACTAGGCAGATCTTCAGGAAAAACATCTTCGAAATCTCTAACAACTTTTATTTTAGAAATTGGGGTTACTTCTTTGCTACTACCTATCATCACCATCAGAATACAACTATAGCCTTTGCACACCATTTTCTCTGCTTGAATTGCGTTGATTAAGAAGCTACTAGTGCTAAACTTCCCAATAAACGTTGTTGAAGCTCCTGGAGTTTGCATGATAACCTTCTTCCTTTGACAGTTAATAGTAGCGTTATGCATACTAAGCCAATTCATGCCTAGTATGATATCAAAATTTACTATAGGTAGCATAATTAACTTGGCTTGGAAGGTATGATTATTGATTGGTATTCGAACATCACAGAATTTGTTCGCACTAAGTTGGGCTCCAAAAGGAAGTCCAACACTTAAGATCTTCGCAAGTTTATAGCAGGGTAATCCTAATCTCTTAGCAGAACTTTCAGAGATAAATGAATGACTAGCCCCAGTATCAAATAATATACTGTAGGGCTCATCTTTAAAGTATAGGGTGCCTAATAAAAATACAAATTTTTTTTTAGGAAGTTCTAATTCAGTAAGAAAAGCAAAAGTTGCGAATTGTACCTGAGACTACGTTGTTGTCTTCTGCTGCTTCTACAGGAGTGAGATTGTACACTCTTGCCTTTCCAGCAGGTCTACTGTCAGATGTCTGAGCTGTTGATTGATTTGGGTTTGAAGATTTTGCAGCATATTGAACCTTTGTAAGGGTTCGCTCTTGAGCAGGAGGTGGCATAAGAGTCCTCTGAGGTTCTCTGAAATTGATGGGAGTGGCACGGAATACTTTATTCGTACGATTCCGTTCAATAGTTACTCCATCAATCATTTTATTTGATCGACAGTCCCTATACGCATGACCTTGCCTTCCACAAGTAAAACATACTCTGCCAAAATGATAACATTTTCCATAAGGATGTGGCCTATTACAGGTGGAAGTTTGGCTTGATGTTTCAGTAGTCTCCATCTGATATACCCTTCCTTGGTTTGTTCTTTGTTGCTTGAAATTCTGAGGGTATTTGTTCATGTTGAAAGCCTTTCTTTTCATGTCCTTGACTGATTGATGATGCTCTATAACTCGTGCTGTTTCAACCAATTTCTCAAACTGGGTGTGCTGTAGGGGAATTACGTGATCTTTAATGGATTCTCGAAGTCCATTCTCAAATCTGAAACATCTATCTGCTTCAGTAGGAACCAAGTGAGGTGAAAATCGTATGAGCTTTCGAAATTCCAAAGTATATTAAGCTACTGATCAATTTCCTTGGGTTAAATTCAATAATGATTCGCCAATTATGTTCTTAGTGGATGGTGGAATAAATGATTCCTTAAATGCTTGGACAAACCAGCTCCATTCTATTTTATCTAATTCGAATTCCTCAAAACGTGTGTTCCTTTCTTGTTCCCACCAATGTTCTGCCTCTCCTTGCAGAAGATGAGTAGCTAGTCTTACAGATTGGTTGCTTGAACAACCAAGACTAGTGATGTTCTTCTCTATAGATTTCAGCCATGCTAAAGTATCCATCGGGGATTTAGATCCTTCAAAGGTAGGCGGTCTTAACCTTAGGAAACTGTGAAGTATCCCATCTGCATACTGCCGATAGGTATTTGGGAACTTGAGGAGCGGGAGATGCTGAAGAAGTGCTGGCATTAGTGGCGGGTATTACAGATACTAACTTTTGAATAGCTAGAGCCTGCTGATTTTGATTCTCTAGCATTGCAGTAACCATATTTCTCAGAGAGGTTATTTCATCAATAGTATTAGAAGTGGCCACAATATTGTTTGGAGTGTTGCTCACAGATGGTTGAGGGTTGAGTGGAGTATTGTTTGGAGAAGTAGAAGGATTCATTTTCCTAAAATTAAAACATGTATACTTAGCTTACTTAAAATGAATTATATGACAAAAATTAAATTCCTTATTTATTCATTATTAAACTTTTATTATAATAGTGACATATATCATACTTATTACATCATGAATTATATATTATTCCCACCCTATATACTTAGTGAAAAATGCTTTACGAAAGTCTTCATAAGTTACTTCACGATGCTCCTCTTGTGCTTTATGACATAATCCACCATTCTTTTGCTTGCATACGCAGAAGACATAGCACCACTTCTAGTTTGATGTGACTAAGCCACTCCATAACACCAAATATATGGTCAACTCTTGCGAGCCATTCCTTTGCTAGTACTGGAAAATCAAGGCCTCTATAGACACCTTCTTTCAGTAATTTATTTATTACTTGTGATCCTTGTTCTAATACTCCTTCAATCATTCTTCCTTGCTTCTTACCTAATTTATGTTCATATTTCCAAATAATCTCGAACTCCTTTAAGTATGTCATGAATGCCATTCCTAGATAATCTTTTATTCCTACAATTATAACATTCTACTTAGATTTGTTGAGCATATATATATATATATATACATAATTTGATATTTATCATCTTTTATAGTTATTTAATAACTTAACTTATTCTGAGTTATACTCATAATGTGATGGATGTCAATTCAAGTATTCATTTAGTGATCAAGTGGCAGAAGAACAGTCCATTAGGTAGAAAGGAATGCAAATTCCAATCTGGCACCTTATGGAATTCTCTGATACCAACTGTGGCGGCCCTGCCCCGCTGTGGTCCTGTGAACCCTTAAGTTAACATGATTACAGTGGAGGGGTCACCAAATGACAAGGTCCCCACTTAGAATTGGATTAGACACACCTTCTAATCCAATCTTAACTAAGGACTTTGCCATTCATCCCAAAATCTATCACTAAATGATCATACAAGAACTCGGAGTGCGGAAGCATAAAACATAACATCCATCCAATATAGTATAAATACATCAATACAGAATAAGTAAAATACTGAAAGAGAAATATAAACTTATATTATTACAACATTTAATAAGTTTAAAATAACTGAAAGGAAACTCTCAATCTCACTGGAAGAAAGAAAACTAAAACTACAGATCTTCAGGAACGGGCTCCTCCTCCAATGGCAAGCTCTCCACTGGATCTGTTGCTCCAACAAACTCAGAACCTACCATTATCAGTTTTATAATGGTAGGGCCCCAGCCAACAAAAGAAAAACTAGTTAGACAATATGTCTAAGTACATTTTAGGGCAAACAATTTTATTAAGTTACTTGAATATCACCATAAATTAGTACTGAAGCAAAATAGGTGCAGAAAAGCGTGCAAAAGAACAGTATAAAGTTATAAACAAACAGTTTATAATTAAAGCAACTAGGAAGTAATACATACCTCCTCCAAGAAACTACAATAAAGACAGGTAAGCAAAAGACTAAACAAAATTGTAAGAAAAGTACGGCCTAAACATGCTTATGATCAAATAGAATATGCTAGGTGACATACATAATTTGAATAGTATAAAACTGAAAACAACTAACATCCTAGGTGAGCATAAGAAAATAGTAAGTAAAACTAGCATCCTAAATATATATAACACGTGCAGGAAAGCTATAAGTAAAATAGTGCTATAACGCAGAATATGCAAGTAAAACAGTAACTGCAAACTGAAACTACAGTGACTATATAAGTCACCTGAACTGAACACGAACTCAGCAAATCTTAGCCTGATGAGCTAAGAAACTCTGAACTGATCATTACTAAAAACTCTTAGCTTGATAAACTAAGACAGAACTGAATGTAAGTGTACTTGAATTAGTATATCCATATCAGAATCCTGACTCTATAGTCAGTAGGGCGAGAGTCTATCCATCCTATCACTCGGACTAGGCATGGCCAGTAGACTTTCGGACATTAAACCCTCGAAAGGTTGCCGACCCCGAACGAGTTGATCGAAGAGGTATACTAATCAAGCTACACCTTACAAACCACTTGTGAAACGAAAACACAATGCTGCTTATAAATGTTCCAAATTAACATAAGATATTTATCAAAATATCTTAAGTACATAATACATGTTCAAGGTATAAGGATCAAAATCAAGGAATGCGAAGAATCAAAATCAAAGTGAGCAAGAAACTATATCTAAAACACAGGTGATATCCGTTGTTATCTACTTTATTCATTCTATCTACTCTAAGTTACATAAGTTTTAGAATCATCAATTCTTACACATTCTGTAACTTAGAATCACGAATCCTACTGGTTTAAGATAATTAGAACTGGCCAAGTCCTAATTATAACTTAATCAAAAGATGACTATTTGGTTAAAATGAATAAATCATCGACCTAATTTTTTTGTAATTTAATTTACCCCAAACGTCATCTTGATTAGCCAAATCAAGATGAAAAGATTAAGAATTAGACTCCAGATGATGGGGTCTAATCACTTAATCTAAAGGTATAATCTAAGGGTCTAAGTTTAGAACCCAAAACTCACGAATTAGGTTAAGGCAAATCTTAATGATAAATCAAATTCATTAGGATAGATCTCTATTCTTAGTTCTAAAGTTTAAATATCAAATAATCATTTAATAAACTGAGAAAATCTAGAAACTAGTAAACTCAAGGTTTCATCTAATTGAGTAACCCAATTTACTCAACAGATGAATTCTAACTTAAGATCTATTCCTAATTCTAGGAATTAAGGTTCTTAATTTCTATGAGTATCTCTCAAGACACATATCCTAACTAATGTTATAAGGACCTAAGGGAAGGTCTAAGAATGATTAAAGAAGGAAAAATCACTCACTTAAGACTTAGGAATTTTCTTAAGGTGCTAAAATTGAGATTTTAATTAAAAAGTTAATTTAAACTTGGATTTGATTAATTTCAGTTCTAAATCATTCTATTTATCAATTTTAGTGATTAGAAACTAAATTTAGGGCTTTTAAAGGCAAGACCCTAAATTTGGGCAAAATGACCATTTTGCCCCCACTTAAGGGTTCAAAAGATCAAATTTTGATCTAGGGCTCTAAATCTGAAATTTTTTTTTTAGAAAGTGTTTCTTACTATCTAATGTAAGATTAGACAGCAACTAAATTAATTTTGGGTGATTATTAAGCCATATGAGATCAAATTAGTGAATTTAACTCATAAGGGTAAATTAGTAATTTGGCTAAGTGAAAGTTAAATTTTCTTTTAGATTATTGTTTTTTACTATCTAAGCTTTTCATAGAATCTAAATTTGCTAAATTTTGATAAGTATTGGCCAAGTTATGATCAATACAAGATCTAGGGATTTAGGGTAATTAAGGGATTCTTAATTATGGGTCAAAAATCCTAACTTTGTCAATTAGCGTTCAAATTAAGCAAAATCAGTGGCTATGGTTTACAAATAGTCCACTGATCACAATGACATAAAGTAGACTCAATTTGGATCTAATTTGACTAAGTTATGACCTAATTAGGGTTTATGGTGATTAGTGAGTGATTAGCAAAATTAATTAGTCAAACACTAATCCAACCTTATAGATTGATTTTAAATGGTTCTATGAGTCCTCTGAAACTTAAATCACTCAATTTGGATTATTAGATTTGCTAATATTCACTAATCAAGTTTTAAAGTAATTAGAGATAATTAGCAAATCTAACCGTTAGATCCTAAATATTTTAATAGATTTCTGTAGATTAGGCTTTTTTGATCTAAATTTGTGTTTGAATTACCTAATTTTGAGCTAAGATGACCAAGTTATGGTTAATTGAAGTTCTAGGGTTAATTAGGGTAATTAGGGTTAGGCCCTAAATGTGATTAGGCAAACATTAATCCAAACAGCAAAATGAATACTACCAAATTAATCCTTGGGGTTTTCTGATCACCTTAAGACCCATATTAGGTATGTTTGGATCAATCTACACAAAGTTATGGTTAATTGAAAATTTGAGACATAAATTTGAACTTAATTAAACCCTTAATGTCATTTTGCTAAATACAGGTCCAAATGCAAAATTATTGGCATCAATAAATCCCTCATATTTTTCTGATCAATTTGATATATTAATATACATATTTTGGACTTATATTTATCAAGATATGATCATATAAATTTTTGTTTAAATAATTAAATTAAAACTATTTTTAATTAACAGATTTTTAATTAAATAAATTTAATTCGTATATATATTTAAATTAACTTTTAATTCTACAGGATGTAGACGGCTCGGCAGAAGGTGGTGGGTCCCACGGCCACGTGGCAAGACGTGGTTTGCGGAGGTATTACGGGTGGACCCCACTGGTACCTGCTGTACTGAACAGCGGGTGACGCGGATGACATGTGGACGCATGGGAACAAGCCAGCAAAATATGCGGGACCCGCATGCATTACGCGGTACGTGACACGTGTCCGGTCCACCGTTGGAACGAACCGGCTGGTCCAGCCCGGTTCAAAATTTTGGGGCGACTCTTCGTCTTCCGACGCACACGATGTTAGGGTTTTGGCGGCGGAAAGACGAAGGATCGAAGGTTTTCGATCCAAATCTTTATGTATTAGATGCAATAATTGAAGAAATTCGATAGGAACGGCATGGATAAGAGCAGGGAAGGAGGTAGTACCTTGAAAGGATCGGCTGAAACCTTTGGGAAGGAGGAAATGGAAGAGTCGAAATCGGGATGCTGAAAGTCGTAAGAGAAATGTTTAGGAACAAAAACAGGACTCGTGATAGCCGGAATCAACTAGGATAGAGCTTAAACAATCCTAAGAAGCAGTGACTTACGCGTGGATAATCGATCAGGTGACGCGCGGCTACACTCCAGACACGCGGAGATCTTCCGTTCCGTCGCGAGGAAGACGTACGAGGACCATTCGATCCTCTGATCGAACGGCTCGTAAGAACCGTTAGATGAGACGGTAATGGCTTGCGGAGACCAACGGCATTAGGCTTAGTTTGACGGTGCCGTTAAGCTAATTTATTAATATTATTATTTAATTCATAATTTTCAGATTTAATTAACCAAATTTACCCTATTAAATATACCCCAAAAATTTTCAATAAATCACTCTTAGCTAAATGAGGGGTTCTGAACGCAGCGGCGCACTCGGATTTTTGATCCGACGAGTATTTATTAAATTGAATTTTCAGGTATTTAAATAACATTAAAATATTTGCCAAAAATTTAATGACTTCCAAATGCATCCAAAATTTCACCCTTAGCTACTTTGAGTGTTCTAAACGCAATGGCGAAGTTTGATTTTCAATTTGAGGTCTAAATAAAAAGTCAATTTTCTAGGGTTTAGAATTTTCCAGAATTCCTGATTTGACTTAGCTGACTTCTGGTTTGACCTCGGTTTCAGAGATGAGTTCTAAATTACTTAATTAGTGACTTAGAATCTTAATTAATACTTAGATTAGTCTTAATTGAGCATAGTAACAACATGGGTTGTTACACAATCCTACTCTTGGGTTCGAGTCAGCAGCCTTCAGTGTGGCTAGATTCAGTAAGCTTATTCGAGAAGATGTTTTCGTTTGTTCATCCCGAGTAGCACATCGTTCCGCCACCGATCTATTGTACCGTTTGCACGCGATGACGGGGAGGGGCGTTACAGAAAGTCCCATGCTACTACGCATCATAGTGCCCTCAAGATCGAAAGTTTAGTGCTACCGCGCACTGTAGCGACCACTGTAAAACTTTTAGAAATAGAAATTTATATCAGAATTGGGAAAAGAAAGAAAAGTTATTTCCTTCTCTTCCCACAGCAGCAAATAAATTTTGTGCATTTAATTCTCCTCTTTCACAAGAAAATAAGAGAATAAATAGTTAAGGAAATTTAATTTTTGAGGAGATGAAAAGGTTGCTACATTTATGCTAAGAAGATTTCCAGGATTTTTAAAAGGAGGAATTCAAGATTAAGAGGGGGTTCCAATTTTTCATACTCAAGGTCTATTGGAGATAGAAGCTGATGTAAGGAAAAATGAGGAGAGAGTTCCTCTTGCCCAAGGAAAGAGAATGCTGCACACCTGAGAAGATAGAGCAAGCACAGAAGGACAAAGGAGGACAATAGATCCGAGCTAGAGGAAGTGACAGGAGAATGCGACAGCAGTTCCCTAGTATCATACCCTATCTCATACCTTTGATTTTTCTTCGTAAAAGTCATGAAAAGGCCTTCATCTTCTTGTGATTTTTCTATTGTTTGTTTTCTAATGGCAGCCTAAACCTCCCTTGGTGAGGGTTGGGCATATGCATATAATCATTTAAGGAATAAAAGTGTTTGTACTCTTTGATTATTAATGAATATCTTTTTGATCAATTCTATTTGATTAAATGATATGAAGAATGTATTGGATGAACTATTTTGTCATGAAGATATTTTAAGCAAATGAATGTTTTAAAACATGGAAAACCATTGAGCTCGTTGATCTCTTAGAACTAAGGCAATGCATTGAGCATTCTTGTCGTGAATGTCCGTGACAACATTAGCTGTGCAAAATCACCAATGCAATTTCTTAGATTTAAGATGTTGAATAGAGCCATGGAATATTCAATAATCTTTGAAATCCACTGCTCACCATTAACTTATGCAATGAATTGGTGCACGATATCCTAGAGCCTTCTGACAAGCTTTATGAGCATCCTAGCATAATTCATTTGCTAAGCTGAGAAGTTAATGCATGTGAGCAGAGAGCCACTAGTTGAGCTCCATAGCTCATCCAGAGTTTATGCAATGATTAAGACGCATTGTGTGCTGTGGGTGATGTGACATAACCCACTTAGCCCAATGGATCTTTTCCTTAACTAAATCTAAAATTGATGCATGTGAGCCATCGGTGGAATCAAGCTCATGTGATGCATTACTAAAGCCTTAGATTTCATAACTTTGATGTAAGTATTGAGCTCAACCAATATTGGTCACATGAGGGTCTATGTGCTGAGATTGAACCTTCTTGTGCTCATCTCTGAGCACTAAGCAAGACTTAGTACATTTGAGGGACACCCTAAAAAAGACTATGTTTCTTGATTATAATTAAATCATCCAATTTATTTAACACTATACTGATAAAGAAGAGTACTTACATGAACTTTTAATGAATTGAATGCTAAACCTAACGCTCCCAATTTTCTCTAAAAGTAGTTTCTCATCCAAGAAACTCTGATTTGCTAAATTAAAACCAAAACATCAGCCAACTTAATCAATATTCAAACATTAGTAAACTCAAGTATACTTTAGCAATGAAACAATACCATTCTCAGAGGACAATAAATCTTGGGATCACCATCCAAATATTACTTCAGATCACATGTACTTACATGTAAGCGCAGACGTACAATTCTAGTTTATCAATGACCATAAATAATAAGTACCATCTACCACATATTGATGACATATTTAATTAATTAGCTGAATCTAACATATTCTCTAAGACAGATCTAAGATCAGATAGAGAGTCAAAGAAGAAGATGTTTCAAAAATAGCATTAAGAACTTGTTATAAGTATTATGAGTTTATGGTCATGTCATTTTTTCTAACCAATGCTCCATCTATCTTTATGAACTTAGTGCAAAATATTCTTAGATTATATTTAAATAAGTTTTTAATAGTATTCATTGTTGACTTTCAAATTTACTCCAAAAGCAAGGAAGACCACGAAGAATATCTGAGAGCCATTTTAAGAACTCCAAGGCATTATCAAGTATACGCCAAATATTCTAAATGTGAATTTTGGCTGGATTATGCAGATTTCTTAAGCCTTGTAGTGGATGTCAAGGGAATTAAGATCGATCGGAAAAAGATAAGTGCCATTCAAGATGGCTTCAACTAAAGACTGTAACAGAGATTTGCAATTTTGTCGGTTTAGCTAATTATTATTGAAAATTTGTTAAGGGGTTTTCGCAAATAGTTGCAACTTTAACCAAACTAGCTCAAAAGATATTTTTGTTCATTTGGAGTAAGTAATGTGAGGAATCTTCATAGTAATTAAAATAGACACTAATAATTGCCCTAGTATTGACCATACCATAAGCAATAGTAAAATATCAAGTTTATACAAATGCATCCATAATAGGGCTTGGATGTATCCTCATGTATGAAAATAAAGTAGTAGCTTATGCATCTATATAATTCAAAATTCATGAAAGGAACTAGCCAGTGCAAGATCAAGAACAAGTACTGGTAGTGTTTGCCTTGAAAATATGAAGGCACTACTTATATGGAGTGAGATGTGAAATTCTTACTGTTCATGAGAGTTTAAACTACATTTTCTCTCAAAAAGAGCTGAACTATCGACAAATGCGATTGTTGGAATTTATCAGTGACTTCAACTTAGACATACAAATCATCTTGACAAAGCTAATGTCGCAAATGATGCCCTCATCAGAAAAGTAGCCCTAAATGCTATATTTATGACAAGATCATTAGCTAAAGAATTCAAAAAGTTAAGCATAAAACTTATTAATGGAAAGTAGCTAAATGATTTACATGAAAATAGCTATGTAGACCCTACGTTCATGTAACGCATGACAATTGCCTAAGAGATTGATAAGAAATATTCCAAGCTAAAGAAAACCTTGAAAATGGTCGCAGAACATACTTACATCTAAAAAAAGGAATTTATATATACCATGGGATAGTATTTGGATTCTAAATAATTTGTATATTTAAAATCAAATTCTAACTAAGGCTCTCAACTCATGGTACACAAATTACCCTAAAAGTAATATAATGTGTAGGGATTTGAAAGAAGCCTTCTGGTGGCCTGGACTAAAGAAAGATATAATTAAATATGTCATGAAATGTCAAGTCTATAGTTTAGTAATGACAACATTAAAGACTAGGTGAATTAATACATCTATTAGATATTCCAGAGTGGAAATTATCAAACATTTTTATATACTTTGTGATAGAATTTCCCAAAAGTGGTACTGAAGTATATGATATTTGGGTAATTATAGATCATTTAACAAAATCAGCATACTTCTTTCCTATTAAGCAAATAGATTCAGTGGAAAAGCTAGACATGTTATATATTAAAGAAATAATCAAGCTTCACGTAATCCCTAAAATAATTTTCTCAAATGCGATGACAGATTTACCTCTCATTTTTTAAAATTTGTACAATAAAATTTGGGGACTGTATTGGCCATGTGTACATCCTTTCACCCACTAATAGATGATCAGACCAAAAGAGTAGATTAGATACTTGAAGAAATTCTATGATTAAGCATTCTAAACTTTGATGGTAGTTGGGAAGATCACCTTCCATTAGTGTAGTTCGCATACAACAACAACAATCAGTTTGTATTTGAATGGCCCCAAATAAAGCTCTAAATTTAACAATGTGTAGCACACCATTGACTTAGACCGAAGTATGGGATGTTAAATTTTATTGGTATGATCTAGTTGAAGAGACTAATAAGAAAATTAATTATAAAAAGAATAGAATTTCTATATCTAAAGATCGACAAAAGAAATATCATGATACTAAATATCGAATGCTAAAACTTGAAATCAGAGATATGGCATATCTAAAAGTGATCCCAATAAAAGATGTATATTATTTTTGCATGGCTGGTAAGTTAAACTCAAGAAATGTCAGACCCTTTGAAGTATTAGACAGATTTGGAAATTCTACATACAAGTTAATACTTCCATAATATTTAGCAGTATTACACAACATATTCCATGTATCTTCAGTTTGTATATATTTACAAAATACATCACAGTAACTGTCAATACATTTCATTAAAATTTAGCTAGACTTATCTTTCGTAGAAAAACCTATCATAATTATAGGCCAGGATGATTGTCAACTAAAAATTTGCAAGCTACCCATGAAAAAGGTTCAGTGGCAAAATCATAATGCCAAGAAGCCACTTGAGAAAGAGAGGATACTATGAAGAAAGAGTACCCTAACCTATTAAAGAACATATGTAAATTTGATTTTCTTTATTCTTACAACTTTAATGTATTATGTGATGTAAAGGATGACATCATTTATAAGTAGGGGAATTTATAACCACCCAAGTCGTTACTAGAATAATTAGGACTAAACCCGACTCAAAAATAAGGATCCCAAGCAACTTCAAATCTATGATAAATCAAAAATAATGTTGATAAAGTTGTTGAATACTAGGCTTGGGAGCAATCTGGACAACGGATACTCCTAAAATAATTTCTGAATATTTAAAATTCAAAAAATTGGAAAAATTAAATACAAGTCCAAATTTAGTGATTTTAGTATCATTGGATTAAGAATATTATAATACGGTTACACAAACGTTTCGTCAAATTTGGAGCTTTAGATAGATTTTAATTAATTTTTAAAAGTGAAGAAGAGAGAGAAAGAAGAGAGAGAAAGAAGAGGAAAAACTAAAATTTTACATGCTAAGAAGTTAAGTAACTTAAGAGTGAAGTAATAGGGGAGAGAAAGAAGAGAGAGAAAAAGGAATGAGAAAAAGGAGAGAGAAATTTTTTTTTTTAAATAGGCCCTCACATTCCCACTCATTCTCCCCACAAAAAATTTCTCTCCCCCAACTCTTCTCTCCTCTCAATCTCCTCTCCTCTCCTGTCCTCACCCACTCCACTCTCTTTTTTCCTCGGCCACCACCTGCTTTTCCTCTCGCGGACCTCCTCAATAGTAAGTTAGTGTAAGTAATAAGTAAGAGAAGAATTTTTATCTATTCTTTACAGTTTTCTTCTTCTCATTTTCTTTTAATAATAATAATAATAATAACAATAATAATAATAATAATAATAATAATATTATTATTATTATTATTATTATTATTATTATTATTAATGTTATTATTACTACTACTGTTATTATTATTACTATAATTATTTCCATTCTACAATTTACATTTCTATCATTTTAATTCAATTATTTTTTTTTATTAATATTGTTAGTATTACTACTATTATTCTTTTTATTTTTTTTTCTTACAATTTATATTTTTGTCTTTTTATTTCACTCATTTTATTATTATTATTATTAGTACTATTATTATTATTATTACTCTTTATATTATTATTCTTATTATTATTAATATTATTATTATTACTATTATTATTAATATTATTTTCATATCTTCAATTTACATTACTATTATTATAATTCTGTCATTTTCTTTTTATTATTACTATTATTACTATTGCTATTATTATTATTATCACTATGATTATTAATTATATTTCTATAATTTACATTTATGCCATTTTAATTAAGTTATTTTATTATTATTATTATTATTATTATTATTATTATTATAATAATTACTACTACTATTATTAATATTATTATTATTATTTTCATTTTTATAGTTTATTTTTTTATCATATTAATTTAGTCATTTTCTTATTATTATTATTATTATTATTATTATCATTGATATTTTTACTTAAAATAAAGTGAAGTTTATCATTCTTTTCATTTAAATGATTCATTCCCCAATCTTGCATCGTTATCAAGCTTTGATCCACTTTTATATTCACATGAGATTTTGTACTTAGAACTTGAAATAAAATAATCAAAAATCAGTATCATGGGTTCATTCAAGTAGATCTTAGGTCGGTATAGAGAATATGTTAAGCTAGGGAAAGCTGATCTCTAGAGCTATACTGAGACTACATATAGCCTTTGAGGGAGAAAGTGTAGTTAGTCGCGAATTCAAATTTCAGATAGTTAGATAGATGTATCTAACTCCTCCTTTATTCTGTAACTATGTACAATAAAATAATATTATATTTTATTTGCATTTTCTTTCTGAATGAGCATATTTCTTATATATATATATATATATTCACATTTATTACAGTTTTAATAATTTCACTAGCATATTATATTTTAATATTGAATAGCATGTTCTTTATCTATGCTTTTATATTTGTCCTGCAAAATCTTGTAACTTAATATTATCTGTAAATTGTGATATTCTACAAACCTTACTTAGACCACTACATCTAATTAAAAAAGTTTCTTTTCTTTCTTTTCTTTTTCTTGGTTCACCATGTAGTGTATATCCTGCCCTCTTGGTTATCCTCTCTATTATTTTTTTTTTCTATTTTACTAAGTAGTTTTTAATGAGGTAATGGTAGTTCCCCCGTCCATTCGATCTTTTAGAGTCATCATAGAGAGTGCTACTCCTACAATCTTCAAGGAAAATTCTACTTTTAATACTATGCCTGACATTTCTTACACTGATGAGTCGATACACTCTCTTGCTGCGTTGCATTTACAAACCTTAGTGGGGAAGTTTAACAAAAAAAAAGCCAAGTTTTGGTTTGGCTCTAGTTTCATTAACGGGTTAAAGTTACATGGTTCGGTGAACATTAAGATGATCAATTCTCACAGAGTCTTTCTTAGTTTTTCCTCTAACCTAGATTATGCTAGAGTCTTCTCAAAAGGTTCCTATGATCTAAGAAAAAATACTAAAAAATTATGTAAATGGGATTCTCTTATTAATGCCACTTTGGATTCCCTTATTGCCCTAGTTTCGGTTAATTTGCCCAGTTTTTTGTTGCATTTTAATAAAAGGGAACTCCTATTTAATATTGGAAAAGCTATAAGAACCCCTCTACAACTTGACCAAAAATATAGCTACTTTGAGGAATGTTGTTGCCCCCAGAATTCTAATTGAACTAAATATTGCCTCAACTTTACTATATAAAATTTGGCTAGTCTCAATTTCATGGGGTT
The DNA here is from genome assembly GCA_016760335.1 of Gastrodia elata. Lineage (NCBI taxonomy): Eukaryota > Viridiplantae > Streptophyta > Magnoliopsida > Asparagales > Orchidaceae > Gastrodia > Gastrodia elata. The sequence continues at coordinate 25,991,028 of CM028676.1, read as the reverse complement.
ATTTTCAAACAATTTCTTTTGAGAATCTCCCTCTATATTGTAATTGGTGTCAAACATTAGGCAATGTCTCCTTTAATTGTCCTCACTCACATAGAGATAGCCCTATTGACTCTCTGATTATAAATCTGAATAATATGTAGGTTAACCTCAATAACTAATAAACTGCTTCAGCTGAAAATGCTTTAACTACGTATAATGTTGTTTTTGAAAATGATTTAACTGAAAATGCGTTAACTATGTATAATACTATTTCTAAAAATTATTTTGGTAAAAATGTGTTTCTTAAGAATACTGCTTAATTTGAAACTATTGTAGCTAAAAATGCTTTAACTGTATATAATGCTATTTCTGAAAATATTTTAGCTGAAAATGTTGTTTCCAAGAATAATATTTTATTAAAAATTGTTGTGGCTGAGAATGCTTTAATTAGGTGTAATACTGTTTCTAAAAATGCTTTAGCTAAAAATGCTATTTTTGAGATTAATGCTGTAACTGAAATTGTGGTAGCTAAAAACATTTTATCTGATGATCTCTGTACAACTTCCCCAAATGCTGCTAAATTTATTGATACTATTACAACTCCATTTGATATGTTGTTTTCTAGAATAATTGATATTATTATGGTAATGTTAATGAGGCTTCTAGTGACACTATGGAAATGCAAAACAAAAGTTTGATCACTAACAAAAGGCCAGTAGATGAAATTATTCCATTGAATTATAATTTTGTTATTTCCATCAATGATAATAATGATGTTATGTTGCATTCTTATGACATTGTTTTATCTGAGGCTGCTAATGAATGTTTTGTTCTTACTAATAAAGTGGTTGAATTTAAGATAAATATTCAGAGGGAAAGTTCATCTTTGATCGATAATTCTGAAATAAATTATCAAGAGACTGGTATTGTTCTTAAAAGGCTATTGTGATGGAAATGAATGGTGGCAATAAAAAGAAAATGGCTAAATCTGTGAATAAAATGAATTTGTCTAAATTTGCTAATGAGGAAGTTTCTGTAGGGATTAGTATTGCTGGTAAATGAGAGAATGTAATAAATTCCTTGTAGGACATGCAGGTACTAAAAGAGAAATAGGGAACTTTTTCAAAACCAAAAAGCCCTTATAAACAAATACTAGAGCATCTTCAATATAAAGCAAGAGATAGCTTAAGGGCAATGAACATTTTATAACTGTCTTTAACTATAACAGAGAATGTTGACATTGCTAAAGATTCTATTTCTAAATTATTCGATAATGCTTGTGAGAATGTCCTTAGTGAACTTTTATGATTTCTCAATGAATATTTTTTGCTGGAATATTAGAGGCATTGGCAACATTTCCTCTAAAATTAGATTTAAGCATATTGTTGGGATAAAAAGATTGATATTGCTATGATTTTAGAACCTAAAGTTAATAATGGTTTTATTACTAAGGTTGTTAAAATTGCCAAGTTAGATAATGTTATATCTTCTTCCTCCAATATAATTTGGGTGATGTGGTATGATGATTGGGAATTTGAGATTATTGCTCAATGTGATCAAGATATTTACATAAGATTCTTCAATTCTAGTTTAAATTTTTTAGCTACCTTTGTTCATGGGAACAATATTAAAACTGACCACATTTCCCTCTGGAATTTATTTAAAGATTACAGCCAAAACCAATCTTGCTTGGGTGGTTGGGGGAGATTTCAATGCGATGCTTCAACAAAAAGGAGCATAAAGGTTACTCTTATAATCATTAGATGTCCATCTCTGATTTTAACATAACTTTGATTGATTGTGGTCTTGATGATTTAAGTTACTCTGGTGCCTCTTTCACCTAGCTTAATAGGAGAAAATTTGCCCTTTAGATTGTTTCCTTATTAATAAAATTTAGTGTAATACCTTCTCTTATTATAAGAATTACTCTTTAAACTCTACAGTCTCTAATCATAAGCCTATTACTCTATCCTCTTGGAATCAAATGCATATGATCCATAAATCTTTCAGGTTTTAACTCTTTTAGATGGATAGAGAGGATTATTTTGATATTGTTAAAAATGCTTGGAATGAGCATTGTGGTTCTTATGGGCTTATTATATTAGTTGAAAATTTTAAGAAGTCCAGAATAGCCCTTAGCAGTTGGAACAAGTCCAAAGTTGGAAACATTTTTAATAACTTAGAAATACAAGAAAAGCTTGTTGACTCCCTTGAAAATATCCTTGAAATTAACCCTACTGATACTAACCGTATCTCGGTCTCTAAAGCTAAAGTTATTTTAATTCAAAATCAAAATGAGGTTTAAACCTTCTAGAAGCAGAAATGCTGTCTCAAAAGGAACCTGGAAGGTGAGAAAACCATAGCTTTTTATCATAATTGGGTTAACAAAATAAGGCACATGAATAGCATTAAGAAAATAATCACTCCGGATGGTCATACTCTCATTAATTCTAAAGACATTAAAGAGTTTTTCATTAGTAATTTCAAAGAGGAATTTACTTCTAATATCACTAATAATGTTCACACCAACTTCAAATTTTAAACCACACAAATATCTCAGGAAGACAATAACATGCTAAATTCGGTGCCTTTAGATGAGCAAATTTGGGAGACTGTTAAGAATCTAAAACTAATAGTTGTGCCGGTTCTGATGGGTTTCCTAGTGAATTTTTCTGCAAATTTGGAAATATTACCAAAGTGGACATTTGTAATGGGATTAAAAATTTTTTTTGTATTGTTCCCTTACCAAAGTGTTTCTCTCGCACTATGATTTCTTCAATTCCAAAGAAAGACAAAGCTAACTAGTGAACTAACTTTAGGCCGATTAGTCTTATTACCACTATTAATAAAATAACTTCAAAACCATTGATTCTAGGCTCAAGACATTAATTCCTCATCTCATTGAGACAAATCAATCAGGGCTCATTCCTGGGCAAAAAATTCAAACAATCATCTTAGCCACTCAAGAATTATTCCATAGTCTCAACCAAAAAAGGTGGGGTCATAATTTGATTATCAAGCTTAATCTTGAATAAGCTTTTGATAAAATAAATTGGGAATTCCTTGTCATAATATTAAAGTCCTATGGGTTTAATGAAAATTTTACTACCAAAATTAGGAACTCCATTAAAAATAATAAGTTCTCTATCCTGATTAATGGGCAGCCTAATGGATTTTAAAAACTTAAAAAGGGGCTTAAATAAGGTGATCCTTTATCCCCTATTATTTTTATTTTAGCTATGAACTATTGGTCTTACAATATCATCCAATTCTTTATCCAAGAACCTAGTCTACAATATAATGTTGGGGGAAACATTATGATCTCTCACCTTGCTTATGCTGACGATCTCATCATATTTCTAATTGCAGTTATAGAAATGTGAGATGGCTTAAATATCTCATTGATAGGCTTGAAGTTGATTTTGGGCTCAAGATTAATCCAAATAAATCCTACTTTTTTAATAGCAGTAATGCCTCCACTCAGAATATCAACTCCATCACTAATATTTTGAATTTCAAAATGGGTGAGGTTCCTTTTACTTACCTTAGAATTCCCATTTTCAATGGTCATAATAAAACATCATTTACAAAGATCCCTTGGATGCCATTATGAATAGAATTCATGGTTGGGAGTATAAATATCTCTCTCAAGGTGGAAGGCTGATTCTAATCAAATATGTGCATTAACACCATTCCTCTTTATTGGCTTGAAGTTTCGTCTCCTACATGTTGCATTTTAAACAAGATTAAAATCATTCTCAAAAAGTTCTTTTTGAGTCGCAACAGGGGCTCAAAAATGATATGGTGTTCTATGGAAAGCTTCACTTTTCCTATTAATGAGAGAGGCTTAGGTTTGAGATGTTTGGACTCTCTCCATACTGCCTTTTCCTACAAACTTTGGTAGAGTTATAGAACATCTAATTCAATTTGGGTTAGATTTCTTCTTACTAAATACTATGCTAAATCTTATCCTTCAAGTATCCTTCCAAAATTCACAAACTCCTTTAATTGGAGATGCATGTGAAACCATAAATCTTTAATTGATAATTCTTTATTTTGGGTGAACATATATAATTCTATTTATTTTTGGTATGATAAATGGCACCATTTGGGTATTATTGCTACTATCATAACTAATGTGTCTTTGTCTAAACTCTCTTTAGGGGAGGTTTACTCTATTCACAATGGTTGGGATCTTTCTCTACTTAATAACCTCATCCCTAGGGAGGTTCTTAACCAAATTATTACTGTAAATTGTTAGATCTCTATCAAAAAACAAGTTGACTCAGAGCTATGTTCTCTTAGAAAAATTAGTTTAGCCAATTTATGGAACTATTGTAGAAATCATGCTCTACTTTCCTTACCTGGATTTGGAACAAGTGTATTCCTTTTCTCTTAAGTATTTTCCTTTGGAGGCTTTACAAAAATTATATGAGTGTTGAAGTTTGTATGCAAGAAAAGGGTTATAGTTTATCCTCTAAATGCTAATGTTGCTCCAAGATTGAAACTGTAGAGCAGGTTTTTTTAGAAAACAAGCATAACATTTTGGTTTGGAGTTTGACTGCTTTGAAAACTGATATTACTAAATATATCTGATGTAATTATTAGATGGCCTTATAAAAATAATAAAAAATTATTTAACGAAAATATTTTTAACACCTACAGTCTATGGCATTTATGGAATAGTAGAAAAAAAGCTAAATACTCAAGCATTCCATATTTCCATAAAAAAATATCAAATGCTATAATTTTTTATGTGAAATCCATTTTACAAGTTCTTAATGATAAATGCTTTGCTTGGGAAAAGATTAATGTGCTAGATATGAAACCAAGTCTTGATTTATATTAAAGGCTTTATAGTCTTCATTTATTTTGCTTGGCCCGGTGGTTCCTTCCCTTGGCTAGCTTTTGTTTTGGTTGGTTTTTTCTCCTTGGCTGGATATTTAGTGTTTCTATTTTGATTGTCTATTTTGGACGTCAATTTGTAAATTTTCTATGCTTCGGGTATTCTTGTTTAGCTTATGATGATTTGGTCTTTAGACTTACAATGGACTAGCTATACAAAGCATTATTGTTGACTCCTTTTTTGCAGCTTAGTCAGGTTTTGACTGTGATTTTGTTTTGTTTTGTCTGTTTGTAGTTCTTACTTTTCACTTGAACCTTGTAAATTATACACTAGGACCAAACTTTTGGGGCTATTTTTAAGATTTTTAGATTTATAGGTTTCTGTAACCTCTCCACCCCGTTCTAGATCTTTTTGGTTTATCTAATAAAATTTGTGCCAAGATGGCCTAAATATACATATATATATATATATATATATATATATATATGACAGACCTGGAGTGATCTTTGGATCAAGTTCTTGAGGAGGAGTTAAAGAATGATGAAGCAACTTAATGCAAACTTAATTTGTATTTTTCTTAAGTTTTAAATTTCTGCTTAATGTGTAATGTAAATTTTGTAGAATAATTATTATCTATGTTACAAATATATTTTCTTTACTATTATGGTACTTTTGAATGATTTAATGAATGTGAAACGGAGCATGTTTTATACTACTCCTATTACACTATTATTCTGAGCCCTAATATAGTCCTAGGATGTGAGTGCCTAGCATTGGGTTATATATGCTAAATCAGTGACAAGTCACCACATAGGCAGCCATTTCATGGAGATTACACTCGCAACACTTCAAGAATGGAAAACAAGCATGACTATAAAAATTTAGTGCAAAAAGAAGGTAAGAGTAAGAGTTACCAAAAGAAATAACTCTTAGGGTTATCTTTCGGTGCACTAATCTCACTTCTCCTTTGATTCCTTCCTAAATGGCTCTAGGTTCCTCATGTGTCCTTTTATTACCATAATAATTCTCTATCATATTCCCCTAAGTGATCCCATATATAGAGCATCAATGAAATCATTATTGATGTACCAAATCATAAATTAAGTTTAATGGTTATATGATATTATATGATATTTTTCTAATCTGTCTTATGAGCTTTTGCCTGGGTTCCATATAAATGGGTTCTTGCCTTAGCCCATATTGCATTTTCCTATTTTGAGCTTTATGCGCTTTTGCACGGGTTCCACATAAATGGACCTTTATTTAGTCTGTTTACTATTTTATTTAACATATGATTTATTTATGTGAAAGGCTACTTTAGTCTTTCATGAAAGAGTTAGTTTATGATTTCTTGGTCTTTTGTGTCAAATGACACTTTGGTCCTTCATAAGAGATTTTTTTATGGGCTTTTTTATCTTTTAGGAGAAAGGACACCTTAGTCCTTCATGAGAGAGTTAGTTAACAAACCAATTTTGTTACTCAAACTAATTACCTTAATTAGAGCCCAAAATTGCCATCAATAGGTTCTAATCAACATTATGTCCAAACCCAAAAAAGTTAGAGATAAAATGATCAACAAATATTTTCTTGAATCTTTTATTTAATTTAAATACCCAGGTAATTATGTAAATTATTTTAACTTCAAATCCCAGATTTGAGGGCTTACTTTAATTCTGCAAATCAAAATATGCAAGGGGTGGAAGTTTCATAATTTTTGAACCTATATCTATCAAAGCATGTGCAAAATACAATTTGTATTTTTATTTAAATCAAAATTATAAGATTTGAATCAAATTTAATTAAAATTGATTTATTAAAATTTCTATAATGATAAAGAAACCAAAACCATAAAGACCCTATGAAGTGGGGCAAAGCATGGAACACTAAATCCAAAGGATCACGATCGTTCCACATTTCTGAGAATAATTCAAATGACTCTGATGGATTCACGCCGCTATAACCCTTGAATTTTAAACTAATACCATCCAATCACGTCACAGATCCAACATCCAAGATTTAATCTTGTAATGGGATTTAGATCCGAATGATCTTGATCATATCACCTACTCTGATCGTAAATGAGACGGCACCCACAGCTCCCATCACTGTTCACCTTTGTCTCAAAATGGTGTGCCCCAAAAACTGAGAATATTCATACCAATAGCCATCAAAGCTGCTCAGCACTCCCGTGCCACATCCTCAATGGTTCACTATTAGTGGTAGGAACCTTCACTCATGCCATTGAGGCCCAATTTTTCCTAGATTGGCTATACTAAGGGCAACACCTAGGCTCAACCCAAGAGCCTAATGGCAACCTGTCGGGCCCTCCCATGGATATTTAAGCTTTCCAATTCCAATGGAGAGCCCCTTTACACTATGTAGAACCCCTCATAACTTCCCATTCATCTTAAGCCATCTTTATCAACTATCATTTCCCTACCCATAGAGCCTCAATGAGCTTGGGAGCTCCACACTAGAGAACTAGTGAACAAATCTTAGTGTTCACATGCTCGAAAGTAAGTTGAGATCCATGGGAAGCTTTTGGAGCAATATATGGAGCTTGGATTTCCCATGGAAGCTCTGCTTTCTCTCATAATTACTGATGCAAGGTGCCATTCACTGAACCTATTTGTTTAGTCTCCCTTATGCATTTAAGCTTCAATTGAAGCTTTGTGTTATTTTAAACATGTTAAGGATTGATCATAGATTGGTTTTGAATCAATCTTGGATCTATTGGCCACCTTAAAAGTGTAAACAAACCATGGGGTGTGTTTGTGATGATGAGCTTGATTTGGATAATGTCTATTATGAACAACCTACATTCGACTCAACAATGTGCTTGATTTGCATTTGTGGAACTCAGAAATTGATTGTCAAGCCCATCTGGGCTCGAGCTAGCTCAGACTAACCACAATACAATTGGGCTCCCGAGTATCGCATTGTGGAATTTGATCGAATAAGTCTCTGATATTCTGGGAGGGCTTAGACGCTGAGGGTAGGTGCATTCTAACTGGCTTGGGATCATGGTGGTGTAAGCACCCCAAACCCCCATTTATCATTTACTATATTGAGCCAATTTAGCTTGCATATTAAGCTCTAGCGGCCCGCTTACAACTGAGTCAGGTATCAACAATCATCGCCACCAGGCAAGGGGCTTTTAGTACCAATTGATGCGACTGGACTTATTAATCACTTAAGTTGGTGGCTCGTTGTGGTGCTCCGCTCTATCGCTTGCGTAACAAAATATTATTAGCGACAGGATGGGTCACTAGTAACCCCAAAATTTCGGATTAGTACTAACACCATAAATGCTTGCTGAGAGACACTTATACTGTCCACACTAATCTTGCTAGAATATCTAAGTAGCTAAGTACTTAGATATCTAAAATGGGAGAAATTATGCCCTGAATTATTATGTTATAATATTGATAATTCAAAGTATAATTCTTGGATAAGCAAACATTCATCACAGAGTGTGGAAGCGATTAGAAAATGATACATCAAATCATCACATTCATTTATTATGAAAAGGAATAATAAAGAGTAAACATCTTAGATAAGTAAGTGTTGAAATAAGAAATATACAAGTACAAAATTTAACTATTATAGACTAAAGTGTAGTAAAAATAAAGATAATAAAAAACTAAATAACATTCTCTTCCAAATAAAACAACAATTATAAGATGTTTACTCTTTATTATTTTGTAATCTTGTGTTTTTTTTTTATATTTGTCAGCTCAACCCCGGTCTTCGATTGAATGCTCAAAATTGCTTCCACTGCAGTGCTCGATTTGTTCATCAATAAGTGGTATTAGAGAGATATGTTCCTTATTGATTTTAGGGTTTGTTGTTTGAGTGGGAGTAATGGTGTTGCAGAGCGAATGAATAAAATAATCACAGAAAGACCCAGGAGCATGAGATTGCATACGGGTCTTCCAAAGTAGTTCTGGGTTGAGGCCATTAACACGATGATATATCTAATTAATCAGGGAACTTCCGTACCCTTAAATGAAAGGATCCTCGAGGAGGCTTGGAGTAGAAAAGAGGTGGATCTAATCCACCTCAAGCTATTTGGTTGTTCATCAGATGTGCATATTTATGCAGGATCCAGAAGAAAACTTGATGCAAAGGCGATCAAGTGCATATTCATTGGATATGGCGCGAACGAGTTCAGTTACGGATTCTGGTACAATAAAAACCAGAAGGTCATCAGAAGCAGCGATGTCAATTTTAATGGAAGTGAAATATAAATTGACTGTATTATAGCCATGCTCGATTTTGAGGATGCTTTTGATGGTGAGCCCCAGCTCATAGAGATTGATAACAACATTGAGCCAAATGAACGTGTGAATCAGGATACTCAGGAGGGTGCCAATTTTGAACCACAAACACCCATGTTACAATGATCCACAAGAGTCACAAGACCACCACAAAGGTACTCTCCTTCCTTATTTTACCAGTTACTTACGAATGGTGGTGAACCAAAATGAAAAGAAGAGGCACCTCAAGTTGAAGTTTCAATTAAGTGGGAAGCTTTCATAAATGATGAAATAGCATCACTCATGTCAAATGGGACATAGGAGTTGGCACAACTACCAACTCAGAAGAAGGCCCTTTAAATTAATGGGTTTACCAAGTAAAGGAATAAACAGATGGGAACAAGCTCTATGACAGACCTAAAATATGTCTGCATTTTCACGCAAGCGTACGTGGTCTGAAGTAATAAGTAGAAAGTTTAGTTTTTGGGATTTATCGAACCTCAGGGAATTGGTTGTTTTGTTACTAAGGTATATCTATGATCATTAATGTTTAATCTATGAGTATATTGTTGAATTAGGTTCCTGAATAAGCACGACAACTCATATTAGAAAATAACTCTAATAAAAGGAAGAGGAGAGTTGGGTTTCTCCCACATGATATGATAGATAACTTATGTATGATGATTTCTCAAGCATTCATCTTTTCTTTAATTAGTTTTTAATCAAGTGCACATTATCTTTCTTAGAGTTTTAACTCAAAAATTTACAAGTTCAAATCTCGTGCAAGAAATGAACACACACTCGGTTCTATTTCAGCACAAAGATCCTTATAAGATTTTAGATTTTCTTAGTTTTCCTCTCATCTCTTGATCATAGAGATGAGGGTTGTGTAGTTAAGATATTACAAGCATTGATTTCACTAAGAGCGTCACGCGCATCAAGCATAATTTAAATGAGGGAGTGATTACATTGGGCTCAACAACAATGTCATCTCATTCATGAGCACTCAATGAATCCATTCCCACCCTCAAATATGCTGAGCAATGGAGCTCAATTAGTGGTTCTTAGCATCACATGCTTCTACTCTTTAGTTGAGCATAGATCAAGGTGCACTAAGCTCAAGAACTTTCTCACATAGTTCTAAGCTCTCATGCACTCATGAATCCAGCATCAAGACTAAGAGTGAGTTATGGAGCACCAGACTTTTTAGTCCTTAAATTTCATTTAGTCCTTTGTCCTTTGGTCCTCATTCAAATCCATAATAGTTCTTCACATTTCTTTAACAAGTCATTGAGTTCACAAGTTTTATTTAAGCTTGAGGAAAGTTTCATACATCATAGTATCATTCAATACATGTGGGATTGCCCCAACCCTCCCTAAGGGAGGTTTAGCTTTTCATTACAAAAGAGATGAAAAAGAACACATACATGGATAAAGACCCTTTCATGATCAACTAAGAAAAACAAAGACAATATATTAGAAAATACTAGGAGCATTCCTTGGAAGTTCTCTGGACTTTTCCTCTTCTTGCTTGTGGTTGCTTCTCCTAGGTCCCTAGTGCTGCCTTTCTCCTTCTTCTCCTTGAAAAGTTTTTCCACCCTTGGAGAGTTATACTTCTCTTCTATTCAGCCCTCTCCTTACTTAGGTTGTAGTGAGCCAAGTTGGGAACCTCTCTTAAGTTAAGAGATGTGGTTTTTATGGAGGCGGGCTGATTCTTCATCCTCACATTTCAAAAATCTGCATTTTCCTTTAAAACTTCTGGAGCAATGATGGCCAATTCCACTTAATGGATAAGGTAACCATTTCTTTTCCATTGTTTAATCTTCACATGACAATTTTCCCTAAAAAAATCGACCTGCTGCAGAAGGAATGATGGCTGGAGACAAGGCGCTGGTTGGGGTCTTGTCCCAGCCGCATTTAATGCTCTGCTCAGAAGCAATTTTGGTGGGCCACTGCAGTGCGCTATAGCAGAAAAGTTTTGCAAAGTAGGCTGTTGTGGCGCACTAGGGCATTTTGGTTCATATAATGAAGGGCCGCGGCAGCGCGCTGTAGCGCGCTGCGGTGCACTGTAGCGCCAACGCTTTGCAACATGCACCGCTGCAGCGCGCTGTAGCGCCAGCATTTCGCAACTTGGTCTACTCCAGTGCACTGTAGCGCCAACGCTTTGCAACATGCACCGCTGCAGCGCGCTATAGAGCTAGCGATTCGCAACAAGGTTCGCTGCAGCGCACTACAGCGCCAACATTTCACGAATTGCTCCGCTGTAGCGCAGTTCCTTGCAAGGAGGGCCGCTGTAGCTCGCGGTAGTGGATTTCTTTTAGAAATTTGGGAAAATATCCAGAATTCTTCAAAATTTGTTGGATAGGCATTTTTTCTGAAAAATAGACAAAATTAGATTAATGAAGCAGTTTTAATATGAAATATGAATGAACTTTCCTTTATTTAAGATATAAATTATAGATTTATCACACCCTACACTTAAATTCTTTCTCATCCTCGAGTAAGCTTAAAAAATGGTATTTTCCTATTTCTTAGGTATGATAGTCAACAAGAAATATCAATGAGACTTCACTGAAATGGCAAAATCATTTGACATAAATTATATGTTCAATTCTTGGATGTGAACCAAGGTTAATAGACTAAGCTCCAAGTATAAATATTTATACTTGGTGCTAGGTAATGGGGAGGTTCCTTGGAATAACTAAGCCAGGGAGGTAGTGAGTAATCAAGAGTTTTGTGTCATATACGCTCCTTCTCATGAATCACAAAGATGTAAATATTTAAGGAGAGATATTTTTCATCATCCTTTTTTATTTTTTTCATTTGGGAGAGATATTTTTTATCATCTCTATTTTTATATTTCTTTTTCATTCTTAGGGAGAGATACTTTTCTTCATCCCCATTTTAAATTTTTATGATCATGAAGTCCTACGGGAGCCTAGCACACTCTTTTAGATTACCCACCTCAATCACAAGTTCATTTTTTGTCCAATGCCTTCCTCCACACTTAGTCCTTAGCATTGATTTAAATTTTGGAGATTAGAGTAACCTTAATTCATTCCTTTATTAAAAGAGTTATTGTTGCCAATGCATTTAATCACTTTTTGTTAAGCACCCTTTGATTACATATCATTTTCTTTATTGCTACTTTTGTGACTTCCATTCTTTAAAAATTTTGAAAATTTTGTCAATTGCAACTTCAAGAAAGATTTTGGGATTATGATAATCCTTAATTTAAATTTCTCAAAATAAAACACACAAAGACAAAAAGTACAAAAATAAATGATGCAAATAAATAGAAAAAATATAACCTATTTATTCTTAGGTTTCATCCTCCTCTTCTCACATGTTGTAGGCAAAGTCGCATGGGTAGTGCATGTCCGAAATGGGGGCACAAACATAGGAGATCATGGCAACATGGAGGTGTCCGGTCCTCCTTACAAGCTCCAGTCTTCAAACATTAGTCCAAGGGCTTCATGAATTTCTGACTGGAATTCGGCTGCTGGGCGAGTTCTTTTTTGAAGAACTGCATGTCGGTAGCCAAGGCCTTGCCAAGATCAGCTTGTTGCATGTTGAGTCATAGCAGCAGCTTATTGGTGAGAGTATGGTCGAACGGAGCGAACATTTTCCCTTGCTCACCCTTACTTTTCTTGGGTAGCTTCCGTTCACTAGTGCGGCCGTTCAAATTTGAACAAGCAAGAGTGGAGCTGGGGGAAACGATGGAGTCGGAGGAGAGGATCTTGATCCTTAGGGCCTCACATATCCCTGAGATCAAAGACCCAAAGGCCAATGCAGCACAGGGTCCCTTGAGAGCCTTCCAGAGCTGCTCATAAATGATGCTCGAGATGCGGATTTCACTCGGCCTGACCAATGAGCACATGAGGAGTGCTCTGGCGCAGGTCACTTCAGTCAAGTGACTTGTCGGCATGACATAGCTGGAAATGAAAACCAGCCATGCACTACTCGTATCCGTCAATTCAGAATAAGAAATGTTGGCTAGTCCTCTCTCCCAGTCTGTGTTTTCATGGATGAGCTCGGTAACGAGATCATAGGGGTCAAAGTGAGACTCCAAGAGTTCAAGGTAAGAGCAAGTACTTACCTCCTTTAACCCATAGAATTGCTCAATTTGAGCAATCCCAAAGGCGACTCCCTTACCTCTCACAAAGACCGTCTGTCCGACCACATTGATTGCATTGGCGTACACCTCCTGGATGATGGTTGAATAAGTGGGAGATTTGTTTGTGACCATTTCCCTCCATCCTTGAGGGTTGACTTGCTCCACAAGCACGGGCAAGTAGTGGCCAAAGCTCTTCTTCAGAATTAACTTTCGCTGCGAGGTCGTGGAGAAGAACCAGTGTTTGGCTTCAGCAGAAGAGAACTTTTTCTTGTTGAAGGTTCCCCCGGATGAGGATGCTTCGGTCTCCCTCCATGGGATTGACTTCTTGCCGGAAGGCATAATAAAGAAATGAGAGGAGAGAAAATAATTGATGTAGAAGCAAAAAAATTCAAAAGGTGCAAAGGATCACCCCCCCGCCTCTCCTTAGATAGCCAAGGTAATCAAAGGGAAGAGAGTTATGGTCAATGGTCTTCCCTCATGCCATAAATATGACAATCCATGTGAAGGGGGGCAGCTTTTTTAGAACACACCTATTGACTGTATGGGAAACCTAAAAATATTAACTTTTTGACTGCATGGAATTCGAGGCAGTCAAAAGCTGCTACAGTTGGAGCAGACCGCTGCAGCGCGTTGTAGCGCTGCTTTCCAAAAAGTGTGTGTGTGTGTGTGTGTGTATATATATATATATATATATATATATATATATTATATCTTGGGTTGCCTCCCAAGAAGCGCTTAACTTAACGTCTTTAGCTAGACTCGTTAATGATCAGATATTCAGATCCGGAGGTTTCTCTTTCCATGATCTTAAGGTACTAGGGTGAGCACAACCCTCAAGGGTGCTCGAACTTTCGTCCCCTATACTTTCCCTCATGAGATCACCTCTTTCAAGTTCTATCTCAAGGGGAGTCTTCTTTTTCCTTTTACCCTTCTTGTTTTCCTTCTTCTCACTCCTTCCTTACTTCCCTTCTTAGAGGAAGAAGTTGTGCTATTATCTAAATTTTTTTTTCCTAACATTAGATTCTCAAAATCATTATCAATCCTAATTCTTTCTTCTCTAATTTTCTTCCTCACCTATTCCTCCATCTCTCTTTATTTAAAGAAGGTGGGTTTAAGATCAATTAACTTTGATTTCCCTTTAATTTTAATACTCATCACCCCGCGGCCTACATCAATAATAGCCCTTGTGCTCATAAAGGTCACCCTAAAATAATTGTTGAGTTCTTGTTCCATCTGTCCCACTCGTACTCCATAAAATCGGTTGGAATAATGAAGCTCCCCAATCCTACAGCAACATTTTTTACAATTCTTAAAGGGGTAAGGGATTCCAGATTTGCAAATTCTAGAATCATGGAGGTGTACTCCATTCCTCCTACCTTCAGATGTTCATAAATGTGGTAGGGCATAACATTGATAGAAGTACCAAGATCACACAAGGGATCTAAAAATACTTCATTTCTAATTATGCAAGGAATACAAAACCTCCCGGGGTCATCACATTTCGAAGCTGTGAGCTTCTCACATTCTGTTCCCTTCACTCTTTCCCGAGCCTCTAGCTCTTCTTTTATATCACTCAACTTATCAATTATATTTCCCCCATACACCCCTTCAGAATGAATCACACTAACTAGCTCCCTTAGATTCACTTCAGTGGAACTAGGTAGAGCTCCTTGCTACCATATGGTCAACTGCTTTGAGATCTACCCCAACTTGTCTCAATATTTCTAAGGGATGCTTCTATTCCTTGGATAAAGGCATCATGGCGAGTGAGTGTAGCTTCAATGCGGTGCATGAATTGGATGGTTTCAGTCTTAAAGGACTAAAAACCTTCTTCTAAATTTGGAGGGTGATGATTATAATTATTTCCATTATTAATGCCCTATTGATTCGATGAACTCCCCCCATATTGATTTTCGTTGTTATTATTGTTACTCCATGAGAAATTAGGGTAGTTTTTCAACCCTGGATTATAAGTATTGGAGTAGGGGTTGTTCATGGTGTTATTGTTTCTTAAATAGTTAACTTGTTCGATGTTTGTTTGTACGAAAGGGTTATTCAAGTTGCAGCTCTCGCTATTATGTCTTCCCTCGCACAACTCACATTGTATTTCAAGAACAATGTTAACATTCATTCTCTCAATTTTCTCATTCAAGGCATGGATTTCTTGTTGTAGTGCCATTATTTAGTTGGATTTATTCACCTTCATAGATTCCTTTTTAAGCCTTTCAAAAGGCCATTGGTATGCATTGTTTGCCATTTCTTCTAAGAGGTCATATGCCTCTTCTTGGGTTTTACTACTAATAGAGCCTCCGGTGGTTGCATCGATGAGCGTCCTTGTTGGGGCATTCAAACCATTGTAAGAGGTTTGGACTTGCATCCACAAGAGAAACCCATGATGTGGGCATCACCTTAAGCACTCCTTAAATTGATCCCATTCGTCATAAAGTGTCTCACCTTCCAACTAAGTGAAGTTGGTTATATCAATTCTCAGCCGAGCAGTTTTCATCGGAGGGAAATACTTGGCTAAGAATTTCTTAGCCAAATCATCCCAAGTCCAGATCGAATTGCTTGGGAGAGAGCTGAGCTAACTTTTGGCTCTATCTCATAATGAGAATGGAAAAAACCGTAATTTAAATGCATCCTCAGAGACACCGTTAAATCAGAAGATGACAAATTTCAAGAAACATTGAAATGTGTGAATTAGGATCTTCGATGGCTAATCCCCTAAACTAGTTGTTTTGATCTATACTCAGAGTAGAAGGTTTGATCTCAAAGTTGTTAGCTTCAATATTAGACCTTACAATAGCATGGGGAATTCCCCTAATAGTGGGTAATGCATAGTCTCTCAGTGCTCTTCCCCTAGGCTCTCCTAATGGCTCTCCAAGATTTTCATTAAAATTTTCCATAGCGACTTATTGGGTTCATAAAAAGTTTTTGTTCTCTTCTATATTGTAAATAGGTTCTATCAATTTCTGGGTCAAAAAGATATTTAGTGCAAACTCTCCTTCTCATACATGACTAGAATTAAGCTAGCAAGAACAAATATTGCAATAACGTTCAAGGATTCAGCAATAATAAAAAAAAAAGCAAAAAAGTAAATGGTTAGTGCTTATAATTACCAAAATCACAAAATAAAATTATATGCAAGGATTGCTTAAATCACTAATTACTAAAAAATTCTCCTTAATACGAAACAAGTTCCAATTCCCCGGCAACGATGCCAAAAACTTGACAGACCTAAAATACGTCTGCACTTTCACGCAAGTGTACGTGGTCTGAAATAATAAGTGGAAAGTTTAGTTCTCGGGATTTATCAAACCTCAGGGAATTGGTTGTTTTTTTACTAAGGTATATCTATGATCACTAATATTTAAGCTATGAGTATATTGTTGAATTTGGTTCCTGAATAAGCACGACAACTCTTAGTAGATAATAACTCTAATAAAAGGAAGAGGAGAGTTGGGTTTCTCCCACATGATATGATAGATAACTTATGTATGATGATTCCTCAACCGTTCATCTTTTCTTTACTTAGTTTTTAATCAAGTGCACATTATCATTCTTAGAGTTTTAACTTAAAGATTTACAAGTTCAAATCTCGTACATGAAATAAACACACAGTCAGTTCTATTTCAGCACAAAGATCCCTATAAGATTTTAGATTTTCTTAATTTTCCTCTCATCTCTTGATCATGGAGATGAGGGTTGAGTAGTTAAGATCTTACAAGTATTGATTTCACTAAGAGCGTCAAGCATAGTTTAGATGAGCAAGTGATTTCATTGGGCTCAATGACTATGTCACCTCATTCAAGAGCACTCAATGAATCCATTCCCACCCGCAAATATGCTGAGCAACTGTAACAACCCGAGTTGAGGGTCGCCACAGCAACTGAGCTCAATTAGTGGGTCTTAGCATCACACACTTCTACTCTTTAGTTGAGCATAGATCAAGGTGCTCTAAGCTCAAGAACTTTCTCACATAGTTCTAAGCTCTCATGCACTCATGAATCCAGCATCAAGACTAAGAGTGAGTTATGGAGCACCAGACTTTTTAGTCCTTAAATTTCATTTAGTTTTTTGTCCTTTGGTCCTCATTCAAGTCCACAATAGTTCTTCACATTTCTTTAACAAGTCGTTGAGTTCACAAGTTTTATTTAAGCTTGAGGAAAGTTTTATACATCATAGTATCATTCAAAACATGTGAGATTGCCCCAACCCTCCCCAAGGGAGGTTTAGCTTTCTATTACAAAAGGGATGAAAAAGAACACATATATGGATAAATACCCTTTCATAATCAACTAAGAAAAACAAAGACAAGAGTTTAGAAAATACTAGGAACATTCCTTGGAAGTTCTTCGGACTTATCCTCTTCTTGCTTGTGGTTGCTTCTCCTAGGTCCCTAGAGATGCATTTCTCCTTCTTCTCCTTAGCAAAAGGAGTTCTTCCACTCTTGGGAGAGATATTTTTTTTCATCCTCATTTTTATAGTTTTCTTAATTAATTTGGGAGATATATTCTTCTTCATCATCAGATTTTCTTTTTGCATTAACTTTAAAGGAGAGATATTTTTCTTCTTCCCTTTAATTATTCATTACATTCATTAAGTTCTACAAAAACTAAGCACATTCATTATTTCACTGCCTTTTATTTTTCTCAATCAAACTCCTTAATTTCCCCACCACACTTAGATGTCAGCACCATGAATTTTAGTTATTTTGGGGGGTACTAATAGTGATCAGAGCACAATATTACTCAAACATAAATATTTTAGAATCATTAAATTCCACATTCTCACATTTCATTAAGTAACTCAAGTTGCAGAAAATTTCATATCTACCATGACAGTTTAATTGTGTACATTGAAATTTTCATAAAATTATTTGAAAATAGAATAAAAAATTCAACAGCACAAGTTAAGGAAGGAATGGTTTTCACTAAGATTTATTAAACTAAAAATACGTAAAATAAAAAATCAAATAAAAGTAAAATAAAAAATCAAATACAAGTAAAATAGAAAATACAACCTGATTAATCATCTTCATCATCTTCATCTTCCTCTTCTTCTTCTCCTTCTTATTCTTCATCATCACCATCTTCAGACCATGGTAAGTTTGGAGGAGGCTCAAACGTTGTGAGGACAGATTCTCTCAGTCCACCATGAAAGCTCCAATTGAAAAACATTGTTCCAAGAGCTGAGTGGAAGTCTTGCTAGAACTGGTGTTGTTGATACATGTCGGTCTTGTACTACTTCTTGTCTTGCTCCATACATTTCCCCACTCATTTTTGGTGCTCCCTTATTTTGGAAATTTCTTTTTATTTATTTTTAGTTTTGAATTAATGCCTGAAGAAGAAGAAGATTCCTCACCTTCCTCCCTCTGCCTTCTTTTCTTACTCCTCTTCCCTTCTTGATATTGAGAATGCAAATTGTGATGGGAAAGAGGAACACAGGGAGGTATCACAATATTGTTGGAGGTTACCTTGACTCCTTAGTCAAGACAAATTCTAAAAATCAGCGATCTAAATGATAAAGCTACACAAGGCCCGGTCAAGGCATGCCATAAATGTTTAGTATAACCACGGAGATATGAATACTTCGGGTTGCACAATTTTATAAATAAGTATTGCCCTTGCCCAAGTCACCTTGCTCAGATGCCCAAATGGCAATATCCTACTGGAGTGTAGGACATGCCACGCATTACACGAGTCCGTAAGGAGGGCTCATGGAATGTTGGCAAGATTCCCTCTCCAATTGGCATCATGCTAAGTGAGAACTCTTGTGATAGCCACAAGGTTAAATTCTTAATTCAAGCAGACTTGGTAGGAGCAGTTTTCTACTGACCCTAGTCTATATAATTGCTCGATCTGCTCGAGCCCAAAATTCACAACCGTTCTACGTACAAAACTTTTTCTCCTCCTTGTATTGATAGCATTGGCGAAGACTTCTTGTACAAGAGTTGGGTATGAATCAAACTACAAGCTGATCAAGTTTTCTCATCCCCAGTGTGCTACATTAGTGCAGCTCATAGGATAAGGGAGTGCGAATCTGTAACAACTTATAGTTGTTACCCAGCCAATTTGACCTGAACTTGATCAAATAAAAACAAAAATCAAGATTCTAATTTAAGTTAAATAAAAATTAAATAAAAATATTTTCAAATAAAGTGTATTGAAGAATTCTCTTGCAAAAATTTGAGTGCAATTAGGATTCTGAGTTGTCCTAAATTAATTCATAAAGTTTAAATTTCAAAAATTGATAATAAACAAAATATAAATCAGAATTAAAATTTTTGTATATTTAAGTTAAACATCAAATGATGATGCTATGTCTTAAGTTTTGCTAATTTTCAAGTGTCTGATTGATCGTGGTGAATTTTCAAAGTTTTGCACTTAAAAACTAATAAAAAATAAAATAATCATCTAAATTCAATTATTTTTAAATGTGTGTGTTCATCTCGTTGAGATGCTCATTTTGGTGCTAAGTTTTGTAATTTTTGGAGTTCAATCGACTGTCGATCGAATCTTAGAAGTTTCGGGTGATTCTTAGAAACTCGATTTTGATCAAGTGGCTCTCAGCAACTTGACTGCCTATATCACTAGCAACCTCTCTATTTTGCCCTAACATCCTTAAGCCTAGATTACCTCAAGTGCAGCTGAAATTTCCCTCCCCTCTATGTGAGATGGATCTCTTTGTAGGCTCAGCTCTCCCCTCACGATTCCCAACCAAGAGGAGCCCACGAGTTCCCTTCTTCCTCTCGACTAGGCTGAGAGCTGCCATCGGTGTCCACCTCAATCGAGTTGTAGGCCGAGAGTCTCGCCAGCCCAACTTCTTCCTCATGGCGGGAGGCCAAGAGTAGCCACCCTCGAATTCTCTCTCGGTTAGAGGCCAAGAGCTCGCAGCAACCCTTCCAGTTGCTTGCCGATCTTTGCAAGTAAGCAACGATCTCATCGATTCTTTCTCTTCCTTCGAAGAACTGCTTGAACTTGTGCATCCTCCTTCCTAACCTTCCTAGAAGGCCAAGTTTGTCAATCTATCATTATTCCAGTGCAGGTATCCTTCGATGACTCAATCTTGAGCTTCCTTCTAATTTGATTTCTTTCTTTCTTAATTACATTGGCCTATGCTTTGTTTTAATTTACGGGCTATTGAAAATCTATATGTCAATTTAGCACTTAGAAGTAAGAGCTTTTTTTTTTTTTATGGAATTTATGTGTATAAGCAAAGCCTTCTTTGTGTATTTCTTATAATGTAATTTTGGAATTTATAGTCTATATTTCGTTCTAACCTAAATATGCTGAGATTTTTATAGTATGAAATGCCTTCTTTAAATCTAAATAAAATCACTATTCAAACTATTATTCACTCAAGTCTCATTTATTCTTTCTAGGTAACCCAATTAAATAAGAGATTTTATATAATTTGGAGAGGGCTCTTATTAAGATTTTATCATAGCATATCAAATTAATGAATAAAAGTGAATATAGGCAGGTTTGGCATACTAAAAATTCTACATCTTTGAAAATGTTGTCGACGTAGTCATTACTTGAT
This sequence comes from Gastrodia elata, assembly GCA_016760335.1. NCBI lineage: Eukaryota > Viridiplantae > Streptophyta > Magnoliopsida > Asparagales > Orchidaceae > Gastrodia > Gastrodia elata. Next base: position 25,970,282 of record CM028676.1, on the reverse strand, counting down.
TTAATGTTTATGTATTATAAATTTATGAATTGATTCTAGAAAATTCTCTGCATACTTATTGTTGCAAACTGATGAATATGTGTAAATTATAAGTATCCTTGCTCTAAATATGTTTGCCCAAACATAGTAAATTTTTTATTAGAAAATTGGCATATATAATTTTCTCAATAAGCATGTATTTTTTTTTAATTTATGATTCTGGGCCACTCCTATCTATAAATGAATATACATCTCTATTCCTTTAATGCTTATATTTTATGTAATATCAGAAGTTTCCATGTTAATTATATTCATCCCATATTTCTTCATTTAAAACATCCTAAGTAGCAATTTGATTAAGTTAGTAATGCTATGCATCTCAATATATATATCATTTCATAAGTTATACATATCCATATATTAGTGTAGAATCACACTTAAACCATTGTGACGCCACCCTAACACATATGCATTTAGTTGATTGCATTAAATAAGTCCCAATTGAAGCAGTAACTATAGCATTATGCTTCTTTTAGCATGTTGTTTTCTTTTAAAAAAATTGTGGCAGTAGATACTAAAAATTTTTATTTTTATATATATATGTATAGCTCCCTATACAACTTTTAGCTGAAGATTTAATTTGAAAGTACTTTTAGTTGAACCAAGCACCTTTAAAATTATACTAAAGCATTATAGATCTATTTGCATAAGGAAGAAGTTAACTCCTCATGATCGATGAAGTCAAATAAAAAGCTGGTTATTTTCATTCCATCAGAGAAGTTTGACAGGAAACCTATCTAATCAAAATGGGAAGCCGAAGGCTTAAAGTTCATAAGTCATTTGCTGCAGAAGCTTTGAAGTTGTGCAAGGTACGTAAGTACTTAGAACTTGTATTAAGTTCTAATATATTTAATCATTTTATATAGTTCTATGTTAAGTGCATACATCACTTGCATAGTTCTTATACTGTATTTTTATTTTCTTAAATCCTATGTTAACGTACATTTTATTTTGTAAGATATTTTGAAGAAAATATTATAAACTGCATGTTATGGTTACCATCTCATTAAAATATGAGAGTTTAGGAGGAATTACATTGACTATTGTTTCACACTTCATTTATCAATAATGAACGGATCAATAAAATGTAATTTATTTCTTGAATTAAATTATGCATGTTGGATCATTAAGTCTTGTAAAAGATTAAGGTGTTTTGATTTTATCTTGAACTTAAGCTTACACCTTCTTGATTTTCTCTTACATAAGAGAACCAGTATGTTATGATCTTTAATTAGCTAATAAGAGATATTTGATTTATCAAACAACCAAATCCTAAGATCGTAATGGCTTATCTCATGATTTGAATGTTAACTTCTAGAGATTCAGTATTAAGTAAATTGTATCCTTGATTTGACTTTTTCAATCAATGATTTAACATGTGACCTTGCATAGAATCATAATTATCATGAATCTAGTTTAGTCATTAGAATTTGTAAATGGTAGAATTTTAAAGTGTTAAGGTAGTTCTAATTTTAAGCAAATGCTATACCTTTAATATAGTCAGCTTAAGATAGGAATACCTTAATTGTCTTCTTTTTGAGGTAGGACCTTAACAACCTTAGATGATTATCCTTATGCCTTGAGGTGGGATAATTTAAGGAGACTTAAATTGAGTTATCTTTTATGGTAGTTATCTTTTATGGTAGTTATCCTAAATTGAATGAATTTTATGTCACTTCCTTGGAGCCATTTATGTAAGACTTACCATAATGGAGAAAGGACTCATTAGCTTGTTACTCCTTGATCATTAAATAGATTGTTAGAATGAGAACCTTAGTATTATCATATTGATATTTTAGTGCATATCCATATAACTGATTTATTCAGTATAATATGGAATTAGTTGATTTACCCTGAATAGAACTATAGAGTTTTAGTCTTATCTTAGGTAATTAGATAAGTATGGTTCAGTTTAGGATAAACATTGCAAGTTCAATGTGTGTTATAAATTGGGGATTGAACATCTTAGTTTGAGAGAATAAATTATAAAATGATTATGTCCCTTATCTTTGTAAGCATCAATAAGTGCAGTTAAACAAACTAAGTGTTTTAAATTACCTTTCTTACAATACTTTAAGTTACATTTTTAAGTAGGGGAACAACATAGTTTGAGAGAATAAAATATAAAAGGATTCTGTCCCTTATCTTTGGGCACATCAATAAGTGCAATTAAACAAAATAAGTATTTCAAATTACCTTTTTTAGAGCACTTTAAGTTACATTTTTAAGTAGGGGAATGAACAGCCTAGTTTGGGAGAATAAACTGTAAAAGAATTGTCCCTTATTATTACGTATATTGATAAGTGCAGTTAAATAAACTAAGTGTTTCAGTTACCCTTCTTAGAATTATACTATTTATGTATATGTGCTCCCAACATGAAATAATTTAAGAAAGTTATACGATTAAGTTGCTTTGAAAGCATTTTTGCATAAACCGCATAGGCATCAAGAATAATTTATGAATTGCAGGATATAGCATACATCAAGAGAGGAATTATGAGATGCAACAGGCATTAGGATAACAGATTTCCTAATGGGATGTATATGGGCATTGAACAGTATATTCATAACATTTCAGTGGTATTCCAGATGCATTTATATTGACATACAACATGGTTTTATTCTAGTATTGTTACTCAATTTTTAGTCTTTACATTGGGTTCTATTCTAATAATATTACTCAATGTTAGATTTACAATTCTATTTCTTTCAGTCATCTGTAATTTGATTTATATTTTACAATTTTATTGAATAATATCCCTTAAATGCAAGAACATACTATTTTTTAGCTTAGAGAGTACTTAGACTGTATAAATCTAGCAATATTTTTTCTTTGTTGGCTTTGCCCTATAATATATGTACATATGGCATAATCATATTATAGATTAGACTCGGTGCTTGAGATGTGAGCTTGTGATAAAAGATTAAAATAAAGTATGTGGCCTACTGAAAGAATTAGCTAATTTAAATTTCTTTTTGCTGAGATTAAATTTCAATGTAATAATTGAGTTCTGTTCATATTATTCTGTATTTTCTATATTGTATGTGAATTGGTAAATGTGGAAAAATGTTCTGATGTCCTTTCTTTTTTTTGATGATTCTGCTATAGTACTTATGTTCCTGATAGGATCTTGCTCACCTCATGATTAGTATCATAAATATCTTAGTTATTATATGTGATACTAATGACGACCACCATTTATTCATAGTTGAGTTAGTGTCAACTCAACGACAGTTAAGAGGCGACCATTATAGAACCCCCTTTCTGAGATGAGTTTGCATTTTGAAGTAATTTGGACATACCGTTGTTATGCCTCAACTAAGGAGAACTACTTATTATTGAAGCTGCCTCCAGAGGTTGAGGTTGTGGCACCCTTATTTGTCATGCTCTTTTTCTAAGAGGCCATTTATCTAGAGAAAAGATCTGGGTGCTTTGGTTTTAAATACAAGATTTAACTAAGGAGAATTGTGTGAGGATCCACACCACTCTCCTCTATATTTATATACACCCAGAATTTGTAAGTTTTCTCATAATTATTAATTCAAACTCACTTCATTGGTTGGTCAAATGTTCCTTTAATGTATGCCATAAACATGAGTTAAAATAAAGTCCCTGGGAAGACAAAAATGAGATTCCTTACAACATCTTTGTAGAATACTGCTCAAGAAGCACATTGTAGCAATTTTGACTGCTTGGTAATTCCCTCCGGTCATTTAAGGCACCAGCTATGCACATTTACATCGCATACTATAGTGCGCTGGAGCTCACCGCAAGCGCGATAGCACCTTAATCTCAAGCTGAGGAGCACTGCATCGTTAAATTCTGTTGCGGTGCGCCACAACGCCCTGCGTGCTACATCGCTGGAATGCGCTATGGCGCGTTGTAGCGCCTGTTGTACCAATAATTTTAAATTCTTCCTATTTCTAAATGCTAGATTGCTAGTTTTTATTTTGGCTCAACTATTTTACTAAGCTAAATAATAAAATAAGTAATCAAAAAGACTTGGGTTGTCTCCCAAAAAGTGCTTGGTTTAACGTCATCAGCCCAGCTATTTTTAGAGCTTACACCTCTAACTATCAGAAGAGATCTCCTTCCAAATTTTTGAAGTAAGTGGGTGAGCACTAATAGGAGTTGTGCTCAAACCCAAAACTTCCAATTTTTCACTCTCAGCTTCTCTTATCACAGATTGAGGTTCAGAGATGCCTTTCTTTTTTGGCATCCCTGTCTAGTCTTTTTTTTTTTTTTTCTTAAGATATCCTTAATACTTCCACCATATGAGGTGTTTTTTGTATTTTCAGAATTAGGTTCAGTTAATTTGAGATCTTTGAGTTCAATATCACTTGGAGGTATTTCTTCTCTCAGTTTTCTTCTCCAAGTTAATTCAACATTTCTTTGTTTAAACAATATGGGCATAAGATCTATATCCTCTGTTCTCCAATTTTTCCTCATGGTCATTGTCACCCTTGCTACATCAATGATTGCCTGGGTGGTTGCTAGGAAGGGTCTTCTGAATATGATAGTAAAATTTTCATTCCAACTATCTTATTCACAAATTATGAAATCAATAAAAACTACAAAGCTTCCTAAACCCACAGTAATGTTTCTTACCACATCTAGTGGGGTTAATGAATCCTAGTTGGTAAATTCTAAAATTGTTGGGGTGTTCTCCATTGCCCTAACTCCTAGACATTTATAAATATGAAATGGCATCATGTTGATTGAGGCTACTAGATCACACAAGGATCTAAAAGAATTTCACCTTCGATGAAACAAGGGATGTTCATCCTTTCAGGATCTCCACATTTTTTAGCAATTAAGTTGCCTTTTAAATGCTTTGCACTAGTCATCCTAATTTTTCCTTCTTCGGCTTCTCCTCTTGAGGTATCTTATTTGCTGTCTAATCTTATTTTATCAAAATTTATAACACTAACCGTTTCCCTTGGGCTCACTTCAGTTGAGCTAGGTAGCATTCCTTGCTAACAAGTAGACAGCTATTGAGAAATTTGTCCTAGTTGAACTTTGATGGTCCTTAAGGACACTTCAATCCCTTAGATTCAAGTGTCATGATGATTTATGGTAGATTATGTTCTTCTCATGAAGTGAATTGTTTCGACTTTAAGGGACTTAAACACCTCCTCTAATCTCATTTCTTTAGTTTGCTGGGTATTATGCTGATAATTAATATTATTTTTTTTCCTACCCTATGCTATGAAGAGTTTCTATTATTAAAATTTTCATTTGTGTTCCCATTACTCCATGAGAAATTGGCACAGTTTCTCTACCCTGGGTTGTAGGTGTTATAATAGGGATTATTTTGCCCATGGTTAGAATTTTTGTTGTTATTTCTAAGGTAATTACCTGCTCTGTACTAGAAAGTGCAAGGGGATTATTTAGGTTATAGTTATCACTATTATGTTTTCTTCCTCACAAATTGCAGTAAATTTTATGGGCAGTATTCATCTTCATGCTCCCTATCTTTTGATTTAGAGCATTAATTTTATGTTGGAGAGTTAGAATTTGACTAGTCTCATCAATATTGTTAATTTCTTTTTTATTTGAATTTAGCCTTTAAGTGGGCCATTGATACGTATTATTATTTGTAGCGCCCCACCCCATCGTCATGCGCAATAGACAAGTGTAATCAGATCGGCGGTGGAACAGTGCGCCACTCGAGAAAACAAGCATAACTCATCTTCTTGAATAAGCTAAAAGACTGAGCCACACTGAAGGCTGCTGACTTTAACCTAAGAGTATGATCGAGAGTCAATACTTAAGAAAAGAGTAGAATACTTGTCCTAAGTATTATACTAATACGCATATTGGATTTAAAGAGGTACATATGAATCCACTATATGTTATCAATATATCAGCATTTTCGGTATGATGATCACATCACAAAACTAAGTATAGTAGTATAACAGAGCGCGGAAGCTATAGCAAAACATCCATAAAACATTTATCACAGAGCAGTAGTAAGCATTCATCTCAGAAAAGAAAAGTAAAATACATCCAGAATTATTACTAACTAATTTTTTAAAAGATAAAAAGTAAAGTCTATCTGAAGTACTTAAAATAAAACAGTAAGTAAAAGGTGGAAGACTGATCCACTAAGGCTCCACGTACTCCTCTTGGAACCCCTGTAGGACCTCCTACCCTATCTCCACAAGCTGCTCGGGATCTAGCAAATTGTCGGATCCCAAAAGTACCCCGTGTTAGATAAGAAGTCTAACACATCGCAACTAACTAAGCAGTTCTAAAATAAGTGCAATAGATAGTAAAGTAAACACAACTATAGAAAATAATAGTAAAGGCATTATGTAACTGAAACTATAAAGGCTAAGCAAAGTTAAACTGCATCGAAACTGAACACTAAAAGTAAATGAAAATATCAAAAGCTCAGAAATCAATGTGAAAAATGTCCAATGCTGTACTATATGTCATTGAAATGATGCACCCAAATATGCCACAACACGGTCTGCCACGGTATATAACGGAACTATCACTGAAAGGCAATGAGTCGTACGGTCCAATATATACATACACACAGTTGGAAAGATAGTACGGTGATGTCGATGCATCCTGAAATTCCCTAGTCAATGTATGTAACATTCTGTAACTCATAATTTATCATTGATACCCATGCATCACTGCTGAAATGATTCGTCAAACTCAAGCTCATGTTTATGCCCATGCTTCTATTCTATATGAGTAAAATTCAGAAATCCACAAAATTTGAATATCGATAATGAATTCTAGGTCTCCACTGTGTAGAATCCTACTAAAAGGATTCTGACTCCTAGCTTCTAGAAAGATAATTAGTTAAAGTTGAAAATTTATTTAAAGATCATTAGATGGGATAATTGTATACACGTGTTTAGCACATTTGCAAGAAAGGTGATTCTTATCACTTAGTTTGATTGAGCCACCCTAACTAAGCAATCTTCTATAGGAGGCATCACCCATTGGCAATTTGTATCTCAAGCTAAGTTATTAAGATGCCCTACTCACAATCACACTTAGTGTCTTAAAGAAGGTGAATCTAATCACTTAGTTTATTTGAGCCACACCTGTTGAAGCAGCCTTCGCTAGGAAGCATCGCCCATTGGCGATTTGTATTTCAATCAAACTAAGGAATGAGTACCCATTTAATACACTCTTAGTCTTGGGAGATTTACTCTAACTGGACTGTATTCATCTAATCCCTCAGTATAGGACCTGCTCTTAAGTCCACATTGGAGTGAATCAACCAATCCTGAATACTACTGAAGAAAACTAGTACTATGGGTATACCATACTACACCAAACAATAATCTGGGTTCACACAACTCTATTTAATTAATAAGGATTTATCAAGTCTATAAATTCTTATGCTAAATAGGTAAGTCCTATACAAGACTCCAATAAAATATGATCAAGTATCACTCAATATAGATTCTACCATAAGGAAAGGTGTCATTATAATATTATTAACCTTAATATGTCTAATCCAAATGTTTAGGATCAATATCAAATCAAATGCATTATTAGAATAATGTCAATTATATTATCTTATAATCATGTTCATTTAATTGAGGTTTAAGAGTTTGGATCTTAATTAAGCAAGTTATGGTTTAACCACTACTCCTGTCCAATTAAGATCAAGTGTTTATTTATAGATCAAATGTTAAATCAATGAATTAGTATGTATTATTCGTGGCAATCTTAGACCTAGATCAAGTCTTAATAGCTTGATCAAAGTCTTAAGACTTCTTAAGTTAATTAAGATGATTAAATTCTCCAATTTTTAGGATTATTCAAGTTATATATTATGAATTAGCATACATGGTTTCCATACATTTACCTTACTGTTATGAAGCATATAAAAAGAAAAATTTATAAAAATAGAAAGTAATTAGTGCTAATCAAATCCTAAATCCATTCAAAATGATTATCACCTAATTATAAATCTAGCCATTAAAATTCCATACAAATTAGCACATAAGTTCTATTTAATAATACAAATAATTAGAGACTAAGTTTGCTAAGATACCATGCCTACAAACCCTAATTTTCATTAATCATAGTTTAGCAAGATTAGGGCATAAATTAAAATGCAGAGATCAAAAAATAAATCACCTAGCACATTCATTCTACTTTGCATAAGGAGACTAATGGCACCCTAAACATGCAAATTAGTTTAAGTATAATTGCTTATTCACCCTAATCAAGATCTACAATAATTAGGCAATAGTAGAAAATCTAACCATTAGATATTCAATATTATTTTATATTCAGATCCCTAGTGATTTTCTCATCAATTTCATGTATAATATCATGGGATTTGGACCAGTGGACTAAAAGTTATTCAATTAATACATTCTGTATTTTTCTGATTAAATTTTCTTATGATTTGATTAATTGGATTATTTTCACGGAAAATAAATCAAATTAATTGGATTTATTTAAAATGAGTTCAGCCCATTATCAAAAGGCGCGGGTCAGCCGGGGTCCGAAGACCCGGGATTGTCGCACCGCGCGGGTCACGGGTCGGCCCGACCCGCACAGCGCTTCATCCCCAAGCCTTCATCCCGATGGAAGGATCCAATTAGGGAAACACTAATCAGCCAATTCTGGCACATCCTGACCATGGCACGTCCAACCAATGATTAATACATGCTCACCGCGGTCAGGCGCACCGAACAGGACCCAAAGCCCTCTGTAAGACGGTCCAGATCGGCCGGACCTTACTCACCTGAGGGCTCCTTTAATGGAGTTACTGTGGGGAGACAATTCTCCCCATAGAGACCATGCTAAACTCGGGGTTCGATCTTTACACCATCAGGGAGGTGAGACGGATCAAACCACCCTGGTCTGAGGGCCTAATGTGGTCTAGAACGCTGGGACCTTACTCACCCAAGATATTCCTTAAGAAACTTAGCCCGATTGATCAATTAGATCAGGCAGGGCTAGTTTAGGGCTTAATTATGATACTCGTGAGTTTGTTTTGACAATACGCATACAATCAAATCAAAAGGAGGAAGGTTCGAGCCTCATTGGCTCGAAACCGGCAATGGGGGTACCTGGTTTTGGACGGGGGTGCTCGGGACGATCCACTGAGGATCTGGCTGGTCTTGGCTGAGCTTTCAGATGCTGCAAAGGATCCTGAACACCAGGAAAGCCTACTATTAGAGGTACGGGAGCTCCAGGGATCGCCTACACAAGCTCGAGTGTTCGACAATGGCAGAAGTTGCTGAGAGCTCAATTGATCAGCAAGGATCAAATGGAGCAATACAAGGGCTATTTATAGACTTGGTAGAGGATTGGGAAGCTTCTGGAGGGTTGGCTCGGGCTGGGAAAGACCCGAGAGGTCGGGCCATGGCCGAGCTCTCGAATTTCCAATTCAAGTTCAGCCGGGTCATGAGGCCCGATCGAGGGTCCTTGCCAAGATGGGGGAGGTCCTAACGACCTTGCTGAGGTGGATGCAAGAGTGGGGGACAGGCAGTATGGGGGATCTCCCTATCGGGTGCACGAGCGAGTGGGGATGAAGATCCACAGTTGCGGGAGGGTCCGGAGCCGTCTGATTGATCGATCGAAAAGACGCTACAGTTGTGATCTTCCGGATCCTAACGGCCGGATCGGATTAAATCCACATTGTAGGATCTCACGGGTTGATCTAACGGTAGATTCGTGGTTCCGCGAGATCTAATCCTAGCCATTAGATTAATAGAATGAATGCCGGATACGATGGAAGCACCACTATCATGCGACCAGGGCTCCGCAGAGGATCGTCCGCGGTCCGCACAACGGATCCCAGCTGTTTAATTAGTTTAAAGGTATAAATGCAATTTTGAATTGTTGGAAACCCTAAAATGCAATTAGGCCATTTTAATTAAATGTGAATTATAGCCTAAATGATTCCCAAATTGCACAAAACTTTCACCCCTAGCTAATTTAGGAGTGAGGAATTCAAAAATGCAATCAAAATTAAATTCTGAGATCAAAATATTTTAGTTTTAAACTAAGGAATCTAGACTGATCAAAATATCATTTCGGACTTAGAGAAGTCCAATGGACTTCAAATTTTCAAGATAGGATTCATTTGATGTTCTAAAAGAAATGGAATCAAAATTAATGATTTCTTAGGCTATAGATTAATAGGGTAACAACCTAGGGTTGTTACATTATTTAGCTCCTCTAGGAGTTCGTATGCCTCCTCCTATGTTTTCTACTCATAGAACCCCCGCAGCTATATTAATTAGGGTCCTAGTGGGTGCATTCAGTCCGTTATAGAACATTTGCACATGCATCCACTGTGGAAACCCATGATGAGAATAGCGCCTGAGGCACTCCTTGAAGCACTCCCAACTATCATATAAGTTTTATCTGTCCAGTTGACTTTAATTTGTTATCTCAATTCTTAACCTGGTGGTCTTAGCAGGTGAGAAATATTTGGCTAAAAATTTTCTTGCCAAATCATCCCAAGTGTGTATAGAATCTCCAGGTAGGGAACTGAGCCAGCTCTTAGATCAGTCTCTCAGAGAGAAAATGGGAATAACCTTAATATAATGGTGTAATCACTAACACCATTAAATCTAAGAGTATCACATATCTCCAATAAGTTGGAGATGTGTGAGTTAGGATCTTCAGTAGCTAGTCCACTGAATTGGTTATTTTGGACCATATGAAGCGTGGATAATTTTATTTCAAAGTTATTTGCTTCTTCATTTTGTTTAACTATGGCTTGAGGAATTCCCCTTACAATGGGTATCACATAATCTCTCAAGGCCCTACCCCTTTGTTCTCCAAACACTTCTCTCAAATTTTCTCCTGGGTTTTCCATTAGGCCATGCGTTGTTCTAAATTGTTGTTCTCTTCGAGCTCTCAAGTAGGTCCTCTTAATTTTAGGGTCGAAAAGGTAGTTAGAATAATCTAATCTTTGCATGCAACCCAGAATTTAACTAACAAATGGCAATTTACAGCAAATGATATAAACGATAACAAAATTTAAAGAAGAGAAATAAAATGATAACTACACAAAAAGCTAATTGAAATATAATTATAGAAATAAGAAAATATATTCAGCAAAAAATTTAAATCACTAGTTATTATCAAGTTGTCTTTAGTACAAAACAATTAGGCCATTCCCAGCGACGACGCCAAAAACTTAACATACTGAAAATGTACGTCTTCGCTTATACGCAAGTGCACGTGGTCTGAAGTAATATTGGGATTGTGAGATCCTGAGATTTATCGTCTTCTGGGAATTGTGTTTGTTTCGTTACTTGAGTAAACTAATGTTTAAATGATCATTAATTTGTTTGATGGTTTTGTTCCTAATTTAACAAGTCAAAGTTTCTTAGATGGGAAATAACTTTCACATAAAATAGGGAGAGTTGGGATTTGGCATGCAATTCATTAAGATCTCATGTAAGTACTCTTCTATATCAATTTAGTGTTAAATAAATTGGATGATTTAATTACAATCAAGAATCGTAGCATTCTCTGGGTTGTCCCCCAAATGTACTAAGTCTCGCCTAGTGCACAGAGGTGAACATAAGAAGGTTCAATATCAGCACGTAGACCATCATGTGAGCAATGTTGGTTAAGTTCAATTCTTACATCTAAGTTATCAATTCTAAAGTTTTAGTTATGCATCACATGAACTTGATTCCACTAATGGCTCACATGCATCAATTCTAGGTTCAGATGACGAGATGAGCCATTGGGCTAGATGGGTGATGCCACATCACCCATAGCACATAATGCATCTAAATTCTCACATAATCCTAGGATGTGCTATGGAGCTAAACCAATGGCTCTCGGCTCATACGCATCAACTTCTGAACTTAGCAAAGGAATTATGCTACAATGCTCATAGAGCTTGTCACGAGGCTCTAGGCTGTCATGCACAAATTTTTAACATAAACTAATGGTGAGTAATGTAGCTTGAAGATTATTAATTATCCCATGTCTCTATTAATTAGCTTAGATCTAAGGTTTGCATTGGTCAATTTCGCACAGTGAATGTTGTCACAGACATTTGTGGAGAATGCTCAGCATGCACAGCCTTAGCTCTAAGTGATTTAAGAGCTCAATGGTTTTCATAGTTTTAAAACATCATTTGCTTAAATATCATAATGACAAATAATAACTTATCCAATCCATTTTTGACATCATTCAATCAAAAAGAAATTATCAAAACACATTCATTACTATTTGAAGAGTACAAACACTTTATGCTTAAGTCATTACATGCATATGCAAAACCCTCCTTAAGGAGGGTTTAAGCTGCCATTGAAATGTAAACGAAAGAAAAATCACTAGAAGATGGAAGCCTTTGCATGGCTTTTACCGAAAAAATCAAAGGAATAAAGATATGGTACATACTAGGGAGTTGTTGTTGCACTCACATGTCTCCTCCTCTATCTTGGATATTTTCTCCTTCTCTATCTTCTGTGCGTGTTCTTTCCTCACAAGTGTAGCCTTTTCCTTCCTTAGGTAGGCAGAACTCTCTCCTATTTGTTCTTGCAGCAGCCTCTACCTCTAAGATGCTTTGAGTTTGGAAAACAGGAACCCTCCATTTGTCTTAAATCTCTGCTTTTATAATTCATGGTTACCCCCTCGGCATTAGTGCAGCCACTCCTTTCATTTCCACAAAAATTAAATTGCTTTTATTAATTATTATATTATTCTTTTGAGAAAGAGGAGAATTTAATATAATCAATTCAATTACTCTAGTGAGAAGAGGAGGAAATAAATTTCCTGCTCTTCCCAATGCTATTTCGAATTCCCATGCCTGAGAATTTTTTACGGCGAGCGCTACGGCGCACGGCAGCGTGGGACTTTCAAATTTTGGGGTACTGCAGCACACGATCGCATGGAACTTTTAAATTTAACTGCGCTGCAGTGCCCGGTAGCGCAAGGCTTTCAGTCATGAGCCCACTACAGCGCGCTGTAGCACCTGATCCTTAGAAATTTTGTACAAGTCCTTATAACGCACTGTATCATCCGATCTGCTGTAGCGCGTGATAGCCATATTTTTGGTGATGTTGGCGCTGCAACGCACGGTAGAGCCAAACTTTCGATTCTGGGAATGCTACAGCACGTAGTAGCGCTTGTCTTTCAATTTGGTATCCGTTGTGGCGCACGATAGCGCCTAGCTTTCGATTTAGTATCTGCAGTGGTGCACGATAGTACCTAGGTTTCGATTTAAGCTCTGCCACAGTACGTTGTGGCACGCCGTAGCGTGTTTCTTGCAAATTTTCTTATTTCTCTTGTAAAATTGATTTAAGCTCTTTTTGTCCTAAAGGGCAGAAACACATATCAAAGCATACTATTTCTAATGAAAATTGTTACTTTTATTAACTCAATTTACATTAAATCTTAGATTTATTAATAGCCATCAATAATTCATCAGGGAATGCATCTTTGAAATTTAATGATATTGTTGAGCTAGTGTTGAATGAAGAAATGCATAAGAGATCCCATGGGGAGGCGGAGTTTGTCATCATTACAGAGGTGAGTAAGGAGATTATCTGGTTAAAGAGTTTTATAGTGGAGTTGGGCAAGAAGAAAAAGGATGTGAAGCTCTACATTGATAGTATGAATGTTATTCACCTAGCCAAGAATGCAACATTTCATGCTAAGAAAAAGGACATATAAGTCTGGTAACATTTCATCAGAACACTGTTGGAAAAAGGATAGCTGGGATTAGAGAAGATTCACACTTCTAAGAATTCCACTAGCATGCTTACAAAAGTGGTAATAGTTGAGAAACTAAAGCCGTATACTACTTCGGTTTGCCTCGATATGTGACAAGAGAGCTGGAGTGGGCCACATCACATTCTTGAAAGAGATTGAAGAAGACAATGAGCAATTAAGGCTTGAAGAGGGATGATTTCAAAAGGTCTCAAAGTGAGAGAATAATGTATTGTGGAGACCATTTAGTTCATCATGAAAATGCTAATAGTGCTTCGGTGAACATTTGAGAGGTTCTGAGGCAAAACAAAATAAGATTGAAAGCTCTGCTGCAGCATAGGCACCACAACGCACTGTGGCATGATGTAGTGCGCCATGGAGCCATGCACTCGAGAGGATGGCAATGTAGTGTGCCATGGTTGCAAAAATATAGAGACCAAAACTCCACAGCATGCCCTAGTAGATGGAGTCTAGAGACTGGGGTGTTTGTAGCACACTGTAGCGCGCCATAGCATGCCCCAGCAAAAGCAGATGGAGACTAGGGCACTGCAGTGGGACACAATGGAGCGCATACTGTAGCGCGCCCTGGCACCAGGCTACTTGAGGCAACCTGAGAGCAGGGCACTCTAGTGCACCCTAGTACCTAGCTACCTGAGGCTTGGGTGTTACGGTGCATCGTAGCTCCTAGCGGATTTTAGCTCTGGTCTAGGCTACACCCTAAGCTATCTAAGAGGTATTTTGAACCATTTGGGGTCTAAAATGATGCTTCATACTTAAAGAAACTTATGGAGGAGTTTTTTAAGGCTATTACATGTGTTGGCTATGTGTTTGAGAAGGATTTGACTTCTATTGGAGGAGATTCAAAGGAGGAACCCTAAAGGTAAGTTACGGTGTAAGGGAGCTCTTGCATATTAGAGAAGACACTCCAAGTGGTGGATGTTACTTCTCCCCTTTATTCTAGTGTAAGAGCTTATGTTCTTTGTTAAGGTGAACCTCTTTATAACTATGTACTCTTCAATATTCATAGTGAAAATTTCTTGTGTTGTGTGGCTCCAAAGTTTCTTACATTCTTAGGTTTTCCACGTAAATTTTGTATTGTTTGGATGTGTTTGTAGTTATGATGTATGCATGTATTGTGATTAACTTTTCTTGCAATTTTGAGATCTTATGTTTTGCTTAGTAACAATCAACTCAATCCCAGTCCTCGATTAAGTGGTCAAAACTGCTTTCGCTGTGGTGCTCGGTTTGTTCATCAACAAGTGGTAGCAGAGAAATATGTTCCTTATTAATTTTAGGGTTTTCTATTTGAGTGGGAGCAATGGCCGACTAGAAGAGACACAAGATTGGGAAGGTCAATGGCATAAACTTTGCATTCTAAAAAATGAAAATGAAGGATTTGCTTTATCAAAAAAAGTTGTATCAACCATTGAGTGGAGCTGATAGAAAACCAACAACTATGACTGATAAAGAATGGGAGGTTCTTGATTGAACTGCATTAGGTTTTATTAATTTATCATTATCTTCATATGTTGAATTTAGCAATGTTAATGAGAAAACTATTGTATATCTCATGTATGCACTGACAATGATGTATGAGAAGCCCTCAGCTTCAAACAAAGTTTTTCTGATGAATAGATTGTTTAATATGAAGATGATGAATAGCTGTTCAGTGACTGAACATCTCAATGGGTTCAGCACTATGATGAGCCAGATAAGTTTGGCGGGCATCAAGTTTGATGACAAGGTCTGAACACTATTATTCCTCTCATCACTACTAGATATTTGGGATGGGCTGGTCACAGCCATCAGTAATTCATCAAGGAATGCGTCGTTGAAATTTAACGATATTGTCGGGCTATTGCTAAATGAAGAGGTGCGAAAGAGATTCCATGGGGAGGCATCTACTTTAGCATTGAATGCTAAATTTAGAGGATGACATGAAGACAGAAGACCTGATAGAAATAAATATATGTCTAGATGAGAAAATCAAGACCTAGAAAAGTAAAGTTTGATTGCTGGAACTATGGGAAGATAGATCATTCCAAGAAGAACTGCCCTTGCCTGAAGATGCCAAATGGTGGAGGCAAGATCATGTGCCCCACTATGAATGTTTCAGCAAAAGAGGATTAGTATGCATTGATCCTCTAACTTGTCAACACGGAGTCCTGGGTGGTGGATTTGAGTGCATCCTTTTATAACACTCCTACTAGGGGTGCATTAATTAATTACACTAAGGGTAACTTTGGTACGATACATCTTAGTGATGATAAGGCATGCTATATCATTAGCAGAGGTAATGTATATATTCAGCTACCAAAAAGTGCAATTTAGAAGCTCAAAGATGTTAGGCACATGCCATGTTAAAAGAGAAATCTTATATATATTAGACAGTTAGCTAGGGAAGGCTACAACATATTATTTATAGTGGACTCATGAAAGGTCATCAATGGTGTACTTATTTTTGCATGGGGCAACATGGAAGATACACTTTACCTAATTAATAGAGTGTTTGATTCTATTACAGCTTTTGAATAGATAAACACAAGTCTATAGCACCGGAGGCATGGCCATATGAGCATAAGAGATTTGAAATCCCTACAGTCAAAGGGGAAGCTCCACGAATTAAAGTCAGTAGGCTCGGATTTCTGTGAAGATTATGTGTTGGGCAAGTAAAAGAAGGTTTCATTCTCCAAAGTTAAAAGAGAACTGAAAGTCAAAAAGCTCGAGTTAGTGCAAACAGATATATAGGGGTCAGCTCATACCTCTTTCATAGGATGAGCCACAATGGGTTTACTTTCTAAAATATAAATTTGACATGTTTGATTGAGTCTGGTCGAGTTCAATTCAATCAGCTTGTTACAGTTGTTTGCAGTGTCATCCCCTCTTGCATCCTAACCTAGCCCCAAGGGCATCACCTTAGGTGGTGTTTGAAGCACCCTCCAGAGTCAAATTGGGTACTGTTCGAAAGGTCACTCCAAGACCTTTCGAATGGTGGGAGGGTCAGCCTCCGGTGACCACTGGTTCTAGCCCAAATTCAAAACCCTAGATCATGTTATGCGGCTTTCACCAGGTAGAGTGAAATTCGGGTCTACCCGACACGAGCAATCCGACCGCACGCCCAACTCGCTGGCCCGGCCCGGCCCGTATGCGTGTGGCCAGGCCTGTGTGCGTGCTTTTTGAGGCTACGTGCTTCTATGCCTAGAAACTGAAGGAATAATTTAGTAGATTAAAATAATTATAAAATAATAATTATAAATATTATTTGTTGTATAACTTCACTAATTGAACTCCAAACCTAGCAATATTTTATGCCATTTCGATCAATAAAATATGAAGAATAATAATACGACAATAGATTTTTAATTTGAGAATTGTTTTCATTAATCACTATTTTGGTTTATTAATCAATTAAATAATTAATTAATTCTTTCAAACACCATATCATAGCCAATTCTTGTCCAAACTCCATGATCCAATAGTCCATTTCAATCACAAAAATATATAGGACAATAATATGATATTAATTTTCTATTTTGGCAACTAATTTTTCCAATGATCTTTTAAGTATCCTTAAGAGTTATTAAAACCTCAATTGACCATTTGATGTCTGATTTAATCTTACTTAGTGTCATTTTACTCGTTGTGCTATAATGAAGGTGTAGTGACTATATTTACATGATTTGGAAATCAAATAGAAAATATGAGATTTTGACCCTTGTATAAAATAATATTAAACTCTCAATTTTGGGATTTTGCATATTTAGGCCTCCTAAAGGCTAGGACACCTTAAGAACATACCTTAAGTCATATTTCAACATTAGATGATGTTTTGATTAGGAAAATACTTAGAATAAACTACTCCTAGCTTAGTTTTAATAAACTAAGCTAGAGTCTCAATATAGAATTGGATTGACCTTCTATGGTCGCAATACTTGATTCAGCACTTAAAATTTATAGTAGTCCTAAACTCTAGAATGGATCAAACTAGTTAGCTACTTATGTTGGCAAGAGCCATTAGTGAACCTCCTAAATGGTTGGATTGAGCTTAACTTAGTGCCTTACCTTCCTTGTGTATAGACTTAACTTTAGCTACCCTAATAAGTAGCGTAGCACCTTATCGGTGAGCCTAATCACTTTACTAACCTTTAGGACTCATAGTGCCTTGTTATGAATCAAAAAAGTATTGGTTAGTGAGTCTTCCCTTAGGCTCCTTACTACTTAAGATTGTATTATATTGTATTAGCCAGCTTTTGTGGTTACATAATTTGGATCTTCTAACCTTAAGATTCCTTAATGAGCTTAAGGCTATAATGATTCATCATAACCTTCTAGATAAGGAACCTAGCAACTAGCCAAAGTCCTATAATTTGGTGAGTTAGGAAGTTAGCAATAAGTTAAACTCTTAAGTTCAGCACTATATCATTACCTCACACTTATTATTATCTAAATAGCATAGATTGAATCTTAACTTGTAGGGTAGTGAATTGTAGATCATCTTAAATCTGGTGAGCTACTTAGAATAATGTTAAGTAATTCATTATGTAGCTCTTGAAATTAAGTGAGAACTTAGGAGATAACAATTATAGAGATTTATTAGGAAGCCTAGTTTCTTCACCTTAGACTCAAGGAGTGACCTAAGTAGTTATGTAAAACCTACTTAGGAGTATATAAGTAACCAAATCATACTAAGTATAGAACTTAGAGATTGAATTAAGTAGTTGACTGAGACCTTCTTAGTGGAGTGTAGTTAGTTATTCTGAGTGTGAAACTTGAGATCCATTTGAAAGACTACATTACTAAGCTAGGATTAGATGAGAACCAAATAATCTGGAGGATAGAACCATAAGTGATTAAGCATTTAAATTAAAATTAAGAGACTTGGAATCCCTTAAGTGTTAACTATCATAGAAAGATCTAAGACTTAGTATCCATATCAATTAGAGTTGGAATCTTATAATTACTTAGGCTAAATCATTATTAAAAGTTAAAATCCCTTAGATGACTAAGTGTTAAAACATTTAGAATTCTTTATGCGCAAAGTAAAGAACTGGTGTTTATGATCTTAGTGACTGAAATACTAAGGTTTGAAAACATAGGATTAAGAGAAGAACCATATTGTTAGATTAATAAATTAATATGAGGTAAAGTTAGATAATATTAACTTAAGTAATATCACTTATTTAGTCTTGCCTTATTAGACTAGAAGCTTTATAAATTATTAAGTCTAAGATTAGATTAGTATTATCTTACTAATATCATATCTAAGACTAAATTATTGTAAGTAATTAGATGATTGAACCTTCTTAAGCTTAGAACCTCTATGGAGATATTAAAATAGAATGCTTAGAAGAGAGTACTAACTTAAGTGTTTGGCTAGTATAAGTTAAGAGAACCTTCTACCTTAAGAATAGTGAGACATTAAGTCTTATAGCTATAGAGTCTTATAGCTAAACCTTTGAGTAATAAAAGTTATAGGAATCTAGTAACTTAAGTAGTGTAATAGTGAAATCTTTAGCATCTAAGCTAGAGTGTTCCTATGCAGTAGAAGTGTTGGTTTATAGTTAGATGATTATAGTGTTTAAAATAGGATATGATGCTTATTTGTATCAACTCAATTATATATATAAATTATTTTGTCACACCAATAAGACCTTAATCAATTCATTATTTTTAAACCTCATTTAAAATAGTATATTATTATTGTATCAATTGATGATGACATTTGATGAATGTCCAAGTTAATTGAGGAGCTTGATTAGCTTTAATCATAGGGTAGATAACTAAAGTAGATAATATTGGATAGCACATGGTTTATAATTAGCTTTGAAATATCTTTGAATGATGTAATACATTGAGACTAAATCCTTGAATACGTTCATAAAATTATTGTGCATAAAATAAACTTATAACATTTAATTGGGGTTTCATAAGGTGGACTATGCCAGGGAGGCAATGGTGAAATAAGGAGGTCTCACATATCTTATAGGGGGAATGTGTGTGTTATGAGAAACCCCCCTTTACTTAGTTAAGCAAGTGTGCTTAACTCCTCGCTTATTTTTGCACCCACATAACAAGATTACAAGATAAATAACTTAAATATTATAGTACTGCATGATTGTTCTTACTTTTCCCACATTTTTCATGACTATAGATGTTATGTCATAGTCTTTTGACTATCTACTCATCCTTTATGACTGTCCTTACTTTACACTTAGCCCTTTTTGATTGCTTTCACTATACACTCAGTCCTTGAAATTGAGACTGCTTTTACTTGCATATATTACAGGTTCATCTATATTTATCGCTCCTTTTCTAACTTACTTGTAGTGTAAGCTGTTATCACTTATATTTATGCTCATACTACTTTCATTTATGTTACTTAGCATATGTCCATTTGTACATATTTCCTTACTGCTTTTATTGCACACTTATTAGTATAGCTATATATATTTTCCTTACTTATTTAGATGATGCATATTATGCTAGCTTTCCTCTTTTACTGCTTTACATTTCCATTTTATTATTGCTTACAGTCATTCACTTTCTTGTACTTTACTTTACTTTATCCATTTTTACTACTTTGAGCTCCGCTTAAATAAGAATTATAAATAGATTAGTTGCCCTAAAACGTACTTAGACTTTTTAAGTCTAATCACTTACTTTTCTTTTATTGGTGGTACCCTACCGTATTAAATACCAAATAGGGTAGTTCAGGAGCTTGGAGTGGATCTTGTATCTAAGGTAGATCAGATCCAGTAGTTGCAGCTTTGAAGACCATTTACTTTCCATTGTTTTTACTTTATGCATCCCGTGAGGATGAGTGTCAATATGTCTAAGAGTTTGTATAAATTTAATTAACTCTGGATGTTTTACTTTACTGGTTTGTTTATGTTTTTATTTTCTTTTCTAGATGGCTAGAATATTATATTTACTTAATATTTATCTTTAGTTTTCCTTATTTAGAGACCATTCATTCATCGTAGTACTTAATAATGGGTTAAGACTCACTAATACAATATTAAGTACTACAATAATATCTAAGGCTGAATTGGGTTCCTAATCTGATATTGGGGTCATTATAGTTGGTATCAAAGCAAGTCTGAAGAAAAGGAAAAATTTGAAGTATAAGTAAAATATCATTCTAATCACACATATAACGACAGAAAGGTATAGTATGTGCATAAATAACTTAGATTAGTAAACTCACATTAGTGATCAGTTAATAATTTAAGTGATAATGAATAAAGCTTCATAGATTGATCAATTGCTTTAGATGGTTCTATCCAATTTTCATATCTATTCATGTTCAACTTTTTTAATTTCTTTCTAGTAAGATGGATACTAAACCAAAAGTTGTGTTGTGAAGACCATTTAATCCATCATGGAGATACTAATGGTGCTCCAATGAGCTTCTGGGAGGTTTCAAGGCAATTCGAAACAAAGGTGTGAAGTTCAGGAACAACACAAGCACTGCAGCGCGCCACAGCAAAAATCAGCGCTACATCGCGCCATAGCGATAGGCAACCCGAGAGGTATTGCTATATCACACTGCAGTGGCAAGAAACCTGAGAGGCAGATGCTACAACGTGCTGTAGTGCTTGGCTGCCCAAGACCCAGGCACTACGGTGCGTCGTAGCGCCTGGCAAAATTATGCTCCAGTTCAGGTTACGCCCTAAGTACTTTGGAAGGCATTTTGAACCATTTGGGGTTCAAAAATAAGTTGGGTACTTAAGGAAACAAGTTGGGAGGAGTTTTCTAAGTTTGCATTTCAGATTGAGAGGCTTTGGCTACTATGAGGAGGAAATCTCAATGTGAAGCTCTAAGGAACCTACAGTGCAAGAGAGCTCTTACATATTAGAGAAGATACTTCTGGTGGTGACTACTTCCTCTTCTCATCATCCTAGAGTAAGAGCTTGTGTGTTTCTTATCAAATGTTAAGCTCATTGTAACTCTATACTCTTCAAACTTCTTTGTGGATATTTTCTATAGTGTGGCTCCGTGGTTTTTCACATTCTTAAATTTTTCACGTAATTTTCTGTGTTTGAATGTTTGTGTACTTGAGTTTTGCTTTGCATGTATGTGTTGTGATTTCTTGTTTGTGGATCTATGATGTCATATTTCATTGGTAATCATCAATGCAACCCGGATCCTTAATCGAGCACTCTAGTCAAACTGCTTCCCTGTGGAGTATTCTCGGTGGTGCTGGAAGGCTTTAATTTTCTCCAACAAGTGGTATTAGAGTGAGATTACCTTAATGGTCTTAGGGTTTGCTATTTTAGTGAGAGCAATGGCTGACGAGATGAGACACAAGATAGAGTAATTTAGCAAACGAACTTTGCATTCTAAAAACTATAGATGAAATATTTTCTTTACCAGAAGAAGTTATATCTTCCATTGAAATGAGCTGATAGAAAACTTGCAACTTTGACTGATAAAGAGTGGGAAGTTCTTGATAGAACTGTACTGGGTTTGATTCATTTATCATTATCTTCTTTTGTTGCTTTTAATATTATTAATAAAACTACTGTATATTGCATTGATGCCCTGACGATAATGCATGAGAAGCCCTCAGCTTCAAATAAGGTTTTTTTGATGAAAAGATTGTATAACATGAATATGACAGATAACTATTCAGTGATTGAGCACCTCAATGGGTTCAACAGGGTGATGAGCTAGTTAAGTTCAGTGGGCATCAGTTTTGAAGATGAGGTTCAAGTATTATTGTTCCTCTCTTTATTACCGGATAGTTGGGATGAATTGGTTATAGCCATCAGTAACTCATCAGGAAATGTGTCATTGAGATTCAATGATATTGTCAGGCTTGTGCTGAATGAGGTGCAGAAGAAATCCCATGGGGAGGCATAGTAACAACCCTAATTGTTACCCCAGCCTAAATCTGGATTTAATTAAGCTAAACTAACCTTTGATTTTAAATCCAATGAACTCATTGGGTCATCTAAACCTAACCCTAGAAGTTTGGAATCAATCAGAGCTTAATTGGAAAATTGGGTATTTTTGGCTATTTTTGAGCCTGGGAAAAATACCTAAATTAAATTGATCTCTAAATTAAAATCTAATTTCATTTTTGACTTCCTCATACCCTAATTAGCTAAGGGTGAATTTTTGGGAATTTTTGAGCTCATTTGGTCCTAAATTGGAATTAGAATACTTATGAATAATTATATATTAATTAATTTGAATTTTAGTTTATTTAAATTAAATAAACTAATTTTTAATAAACGGGATTTGCTGTCGGGATCGCGGCAGATCTGCTGCGGGTCACGACAACGGGGCACCATACCCGCCGAATGGATGACCGAGCACGCATCCTAGCGCTCTTAATCCAACGGCTCTCATCTTGCACACCTCGATCGAATCCTACCCGCCTGATTGGCATCTACCATCCAACGCACGAGATCTTCTCCGCGGTTTCATTATTTTGGAGCCACATCAGACCATCTATCATCAACGGCTTCGCAGATCAGACGATGGGGACAATCCATGCGCTGTAGATCTTCATCCCCGAGAGCTCTCAGCCCGACTGAGAAAATTCTTGCCATTATGCCACGTATCCTTGTCCCCCACTCCCTATCTCACTCCTTAGGCCGTTAGGGTCCTTCCCTTTGTGGCCGAGCCATAGGGATGGGTAGGGATGGCCGAACCAATCCCTAAGGAGCAATGGCAAACGAACCCTCGGGCCGAGCCAAGCTCCAAGCCCGAGCTCTGGCATCCATCGCCCGAATCCTCCTAAGCCAATAAATACCTCCATTGATCCCACAGTGAGCTCCTTTGCTCAGTGTGAACTCCAATTTTCCCTCTGCTCTCTGTCCCCGGTGTTCCCAGCTCTCCCGTAGACTGAGCCTGTCTCATCTGCTGATAGTGGGTGTGGTTTGAAGTTCAAACCCCTAGGCTGCAATAGATCGAGCTAAGGAAGCTACCATGGACCAGTTGTGTCGCTCATATCGTCTGCTTCCAAACTCAGGTACAGACATTCTTTCCCTTCCATCTGTCGAGCTAATTTTAGCTCGGCTCTTCCTCGCTCAAGCTTTAGATGCTGTGTAGGACCTCTCCCTAGCTCCCGTGTGGATGTTCGAGTCTACGGATGAGGTCTGGTAGTGGGACAGACAGTGAATTTGTCGTCTAAGCGCACTGCCAGAGGAACCTTTGGCTCACCTAATGTCACGTTCTCGTGCACAATTAGCCATCTAGCTAGTGCCAAAACCTTTGGGCGATGATTGTAAATTGGTATCGATGGTTGAGTTCGACCAGATCATTCGTTTCGACTGGAATCGATCGATCCAATAGCGGCTCTAAATGGCAGAATACGCCGAGTAGCCTCCCAATGATCCAGACCACCTCAGAACCTCTTGAGTCGCCCTATCGCTTCCCCATCGATCCCTGAACATGTAGGGATCAAGATGGCCGCGACCCGTGGATTCTGTGAGGAGAATTCACTCCTCACAGGTGCACTTTCTGAGAGGTCTCGGTCGAATGGCACTCCATCGATCTGGTGCCTCCCAGTTAGGGCTTCTTGGCTTAATCGGTGCGTCTAGGGTAAGGGATCGTGTAGCCATTGAAATCAGGGCGTGGCGTGGCCGGAGCACGAAGAATTTGGCACTGGAAGCTAGCCCTAGGGTTCGGACTGCGGGCGCGTGCGAGAGGAAGAAGACAGTGGATTTTGGGTCAGGCTGACCCCGACCCGCGCGTTTTGAGAACGGGCCGACAGTTAATAAAAAGAATTTTAGAATTAAAATCCTTAAGGAAATTAATTCATAAATCAGTTCCTATAATTATAATTTAAATAAACATTCAGAATAAATTAATTTAATAACTTTGGCTATACTGATCCAAATGGTATGATCCAATATACCATTTGGATCAGAAAAATATAAGGAACCTAAATATAAAATAAAATCACAGATCCAATGGTTGGATTTAAAAATATTTGCCCAACTCTTTGTTGTCCTTATTTAAATCATAATAAATTCTATAAATATCCAAATGAGGAGAATAAGTGCTCTTATTGCTCCCTGAACCATAGAGAACAATTTCAAACCTTTAAAACCAATTTTGGATATTAATTTTTCTTAATCACTCTTTAATCACCCTAATTAAGGATTAGTAAAATTAAACCTAATTAAACCTCTGATCTTGAAACAAATTGTTCCTAATGCAATCCTAAGTATACTAGAACCATTTCGAAAGTTTGGATTGCCCTAAGATGCCCTAAATTCACTAATCACCCTAATTAGCTTAAATAAGTGATTAGTGCTAATTAGCTTAATTAAGGGGTCAAAACTTAAGATAAGTGTATTTCCTACTTTAGTAATCAAGATGAAACACATTCAAACAGATTAGAAGTGAATTGGATAATTAAACCCTAAAATCCCAATTTTAGCCTTAAGAGGGGCATTTTGGTCATTTTGACCAAAATGTGTTTAAATGCTCCTTAAAACTTGGAAATTTCAGTAAACTACCCTAAGATAGATTATAAATGTTCTCTGAACTCTTAGACTAATAATAAAATTAATGTGATCATTAATTTAAGAAATCTTCAATTAAGCCCTAATTAAGACACTTAGATCTTAAGTGACCTTAAAGAAATCACTTAAGCTTAATACTTAAATTTAATCATTTCAATTATTAAAACCACTTTGATAAGTTCAATTTAGTTAAATTATGAGCTTAAATACTAAAAGAAAGGCCATTGGTAAAAGTCTAAGTTAAAATCTAGCTTAAGTCTAAAATGATCAATAACCAGATCTTAGATCTTAGACCTTAGACTTTAGATCTTCTACTTGAATTAAACCATCTCCTTTAGAATTTCCTTAAGTGATTGATTGTTTAAATCCCTTGAAACCTTCAGTGTGGGTATACGATGATTCAATCTATAAGATAATGAAACTATCTTAAAGATTGAATATAGATCTTAGATTCTCAAGTTCGTAATCGATTGTTTTATCTTATAATCAGTAGAATAGCCTTTCACTAAGTTCTTAGTTTCTAGATCTTTCAGCTTATAGGATCTTTTACCTTTAATTTGGGTAATAAATGTGAACCCTAGATCCCAGTTAGGATACTACCTTGGATTTAGGATTTGAACTCAAAAAAATGGGGTTTAAGTTCTAAATCCTTAAATCTTGATTTACTTAATCAAGATTTGGGTAAGAGAGTAAAATATTAATAAATTAGGTCATTGATTTATTTACTTAAACCATATAGTCATCACATGATTTTGGATTAGAACTTGTTAAGTTCTAATATTAACTTGAAGGACGTAAATCTGAGATTATACTCGATAGCGGGATATTAGAGATCCTAAACTTGTACCTTCTTAGAGTAACTAGATTTGGTAATTATATAACATCAGATATCACATGAGTTTAGATTGAGTCCCTTGCTTACTTTGACTAGATTGCTTTGCATACCTTGGATATTGAGCTTTATTCCTTGAGCATAATAAGAGAACTTAGGATATGGATGATACATCCTAAGTTAGTATTTAAATTGCATATCATTCAGTTATGGTAGTGTTTGCAGTTAGTAGAATATGTCCTAGCGTAATTTGCCTCTTCAGTAATAGTATTATGTAGGATTGACCCAGGCTTAAAGGATTGGGATGGCCTATTGGCTGGGTATTGATTGATATTTCAATATTGGAGGCCCTGTATGGTCTATTGGCTGGTATGGCAGTACAATGTCTTAGGCTTATTACTACTTTAGCTGGATTGTTTAGTATTGTTTTCTGTTTTGCTTTGCCACATGCTTCAGTGGCCTTATTTTCAGTACTTGCTCGAGATTGTTCAGTATTGTTTTCTGGGTTCCTTTTATATATCCAACATGTGTTAATATGATCATAAAGCATGTTAGGTTCAGAATTGTATTATAGTTGCTATTTCTTATAGCTTTGAGGCTCACCTTACTTATTTTACATTGTATGTTCTTCATACTAGTCGCTGGCTATAAATGGATAGTTTATAGTTACCATTTCTCAATAGCGTTTTGCACCTATTTCTGCCTACATGTTTAGCTAATTTAAATGTGATATCTTTAAAATAATCAATTCATTAAAATAGCCTAAAATGTGTTTAGATAATTTTCTAACTGTAACCTTTTTATTTTGTTGGCTGGGGCCCTGGCATTTGTGATACCGACAAATGTCAGATTCAGACGTGTTCGTGAGTAGTATCGCAGAAGAGGAGCAGGTTCGGGAGGAGGATCGTGCTGCTGTTGTTTAGTTAGATATTGCATTTTATTTCAGTAAGATTGAGAGACATTTTCATTCTCTTCAAAATTCAGTTTATAATAATTAATTCTAGATGTGTTTCATTTCTGCATTTCGATGAGTTACTATATTCTATCTCTCTTTCTACTATGTATGCTTGTGGATGTTACTACTCGCCTATTGCTTCCGCCACCTTGATATTTATATATATATATATATATATATATATATATATATATATATATATATATATATATATATATATATATACATATATATATTGATGAATGTTATAGTACTTGGTGATAAGTCCTTGGCTTAAGGCAGGTTGGGTTTACCTAACTTTACTTAAGTTGGGGATTTGTCACAGTTGGAGCACAGTACTTCCTTGTTGTCAGTACGGGGGCCCCACAGGCATCCACCTTAGTATTGAATGCTGAAAGCAAGGTGATGAACCACATATATTTATTCATTTTCATATTTAAAATGCATGATTTTTTTGAAACCAATCATTATTCTATAATGGTTTATTGTCATTGCATCTTGGAAGTGATCAGATCACAAAAAAGATGGAAATTGATGAAAATAGAGAATTTTGCATGCAACAGCGTATCAAAACAGAAATCCATGAGATACAATGCATCATGGCATGCTCAAAAATAGGAAGTCAAGCGCTACAACACGTCGCTGCGCATTCTAGTGCTACAATGCGCCGCGACGCATTCTGGCACTACAACACGCTACAACGGGCCTCAGATAAAAAGCTCAGTGCTACAGCGTGCTGTAGCTCCCTCCTCCCCAAGAGCATGGCGCTATCGTGCACCACAGCATGAGTCAACCCAAGAGCTCAGCACTATCACGTGCCATAGCTCTCTCAAGATAGAGATCCGTGTGCTACAGTGCGCCGTAGTGCCCACAGTAAAACTGCTCAGGATTAGGCATCCAAATCAGCATTGTAAAGAGGAATAGACTTAATTTTTCCCCTTCCCATAACAAAAATTAATTAAAAATCAATTAAACCTCCTCATTTTTAATGGAACAAAGTAATAAAACATAATTACAGTTCAATTCTCAGGAAAAGGGAAAGGTTTGCTGCACAAATGCTGAGAAGATTTGCAAATATTATGAAAGCAAGGACTTGAGACTAAATAAGGGTTGCATATTTTGATATTCAATGGTTTAGAATATTGGAGGCAGTTGAGTAAAAAGGAAGGAGTCCCCCTGCCCAAGGAAGAAGAAGGTTACCATTGAAGGAAACGGTCAAGCTTAGGAAGCGAAAGAGAGAAGGAACTCTGAGATAAACAGAAGGACCGGTGTATGCGATAACATTTCCTAGTATTGTATCTCAAACTCAAATCATTTTCTTTTCTGTAAGAGACATGAAAGTGCTCTCAAATCTTAATTACTTTTCTTGTTTTCTTTTTTTAATGAAAGCCTAAACCCTCCTTGGGGAGTGTTGGGCACATGAATGTAATAAGTTAAGGGAAAAAGTGTTTGTACTCTTAATTTGTCAATGAATAATTCATTTAGTTAATATGTTGATTGAATGATGTGGAGAATGCTTGGATGAACTATTTTTCTTGTTTACATTTTAAGTAGATAAATATTTTCAATGGTGAAATCATTAAGCTAGTGATTCCATTAGAACTATTGGTTTGCATATTGAGCGTCCTCGCCGCTAATGTTAGTGACAGCATTTGTCGTGCGAGGATGACCAATGCAAATGCTCTGATCTAAGAGTAGGAACAAAGCAAAGAAATAATAATGACTCTTTGAGATCCATAGCTTACTATTAGCTTATGCGAAGAACATGTGCATGATTTCCTAAAGCCTAGTGACAAGCTCAATGAGTGTGATAGCATAGTTTCTTTGGTTAAGCTGAGAAGTTGATGTGTGTGAGCCAAGAACTACTGATTGAGCTCCATAGCTCATGCTATGTTTACGCAAGGAGTAAGATGTGTGAAGTGTGCTTGTGGGTGATGTGACATAACCCACTTAGCCTGATTGCTCATTCACTTAGCTAAGCTTAGAACTGATGCATGTGAGCCATCGGTGGAATCAAGCTCATGTGATAAATAACTAAAATTGTGAATTTAATAACTTAGATGTAAGTATGAAATTCAACCAATAATGGTCACATGATGGTCTATGTGTCGAGACTTAACCATCTAGTGTTCATCTCTGAGCACTAAGAAAAATGTAGTACATTTGGGGGGCACCCTGGAGAAGATTGTTTCTTGATTATAATCCAAACATTTAAATTATTTGATACTAAAAATTGATAAAGAAGAGTACTCTCACAAATCCTTAATGAATTGCATGCTAAATCCAACTCTCCCTACTTTCTTAACAGGCAGTTTCTAATCTAAGAAGCTTTGATTGCTAAAATTATAACAAATTTCAAACAATTAATCATTCTTCTAACATTAGTAAAATGAAATATACTTTAGTAACGAAACACACCATTCACAATGGACAAAGAATCTCAGCACTTCACAAAGCCTTATTACTTCAAACCATGTGCACTTGTGTATGAACACAGATGTATATTCTGAGTCTATCACAAGGGAAGACATACTGAAAGGAAACATAATAGAAATAGGTCAATATCTCGACAAGGACAATCATGACCTGGAAAAGCAAAGCCAGACTGCTAGAACTATGGGAAGGCAGGTCACTTCAAGAAGGATTGCCCTACCCTGAAGAAACAAAGTGGTTGAGGTAAGATGATGAACCCCTCTGTAAATATTTCAGCTGAGGAGGATTAGGATTTGTTGATCCTCTCACCTATTAACATGAAGTTCTGGCTATGGACTCAAGCACATTCTTTCATGTGACTTTGTCAAGAAGTACCTTCAAGAACAACACCAATGGTGACTTGGTGAAAGTATATCTTAAAGATAACAAGGCTTGCAACATCATTGGCAATAGTGATGTGGATGTTCAGCTACCAAGCGGCGTAGTTTGGAAGCTCAAAGATGTTAGACATGTGCCATGTCTAAAGAGAAATTTAATTTATATGAGACACTTATCCATAATGGGCTACAGTACTTATTTCACTGGAGACTCATGGAAGGTCACCAAGAGTGCACTCATTGTTTCATGAGGTAATACTTTACTTAATCAATAAAGTGACTAATTATATTACAACTGCGGAAGAGATAAATGCAAATATATGGCACTGAAGGCTTGGCCATATATGCGAGAGAGGGATGAAATCCCTACAGTTAAAGGGGAAGCTCCAATGACTGGAGTCAGTAGACTTGGATTCTGTGAAGATTGTATGCTAAGAAAATATAAGAAGGTTTCATTCTCCAAGATTGGAAGAGAGCTAAAAAGCCATAAACTTGAGTTGGTGCATACAGACATATGAGGGCCAACTCCTACTTCTTCCATAGGTGGAGCCACATATTTTGTCTCGTTCATTGATGACCATACAATAAAGGTATGGGTTTACTTTCTAAAATATAAATCTAACGTATTTGATGTATTTGAAAAGTGGTAAGCTTTAGTGGAGATCGAGATAGGATTAAATCTTAAGTGCTTGAGGTTTGATAATAGTAGTGAGTAATATGATAGGGAGTTTAAGGATTTTTGTGCCTAGTGAGGCATCAAAATGGAGTTCACAGTCCCAAGAACACCACAACAAAATGGTGCTGCTAAACGGATGAACAGGATAATCATAGAAAGAGCCAGGAGCATGAGACTGCATGTGGGACTCCCAAAGCAGTTCTGGGCTGAAGCTATTAATATAGCTATTTATTTAATAAATCGGGGACCTTCTATACCCTTGAATGAAGGGATTTTTTAGGAAGCTTGGAGCAGAAAGGAGGTGAAACGGAACCACCTCAAGATATTTGGCTGCTCATTATATATGCACATTGATACAAATTCAGAAGCAAGCTTAACACTAAGGAGATCAAGTGCACATTTGTTGGAAATGGCATGGGCGAGCTTGGTTATATATTATGGGACAATCAGAACCATAAGATCATTAGAACTAGGGATGTCAATTTCAATGAAATTGAAATATACAAGTATTGTATTGGAGTCAAGACTGATTCTAAGGATGCTTCAGATGATGAGCACTAGCACATTGAAAATTAATAATAGTGTTGAGCCAGACATTAAAGTATATGAAGAAGCTCAGGTGGGTGTCAATGTTGAACCATAAACACCCATATTAAGAAGATCCACAATAGTCATAAGACTACCACAGAGGTACACTCCTTCCTTATTTTACCTATTACTGACAGATACTTGTGAACTAGAAAACCTGGAAGAGGCACTTTAGGTTGAAGATTCACTCAAGTGGAAGGCTACCATGAAAGGTGAAATGGAATCACTCATGTCAAATGGGAAATTGGTGTTGGCACCTCTACTATCTGAGAAGAAGGATCTTCAGAATAAGTGGGTTTACAAAATTAAGGAAGAACCGAATGGGAGCAAGCACTACAAGGAAAGGCTTGTAGTAAAGGGCTTTTAGCAAAGGCATGGGGTCTACTACAGTGAGATATTATCTCTAGTTGTGAAGATGATAAACATTAGGGTTATATTGAACATTGTTGCTGTTGAGGATTTTCATCTAGATCAAATGGCTGTCAAAACTGTATTTATTCACAAAAAGTTGGATGAGGAGCTGTACATACAATAACCTGAAGGTTACAAGACTCAAGAGAAGGGAAAAATTGAGCTAGTGTACAAGCTCAACAAGAGCCTCTATGGCTTGAAGCATGCACAATGTTAATGGTACAAGAGATTCGATAGGTACATGTCAAAATCTGGGCACAAGAGATGTCAGGCGGATCACTGTTGTTACATAAATAGTGTAAGTCTTCCTATATCATTATGTTGTTGTATGTGGGTGATATGTTGATCATAGGATCAAACATGGAGGAGATAAAAATGCTGAAAGAGCTAATGTCAAAGGAGATTGATATGAAGGACTTGGGGCTAACCAAGCAGACTCTTTGAATAAGAATTAATAGGGAAAGAAGTGAAGAATCCTGAAGTTATCGCAGAAAGATTATCTTGAAAAGGTGGTAAAAAAATTCAATATGAGTGAAGCAAAGCTAGTAGGCACTCCCTTAGCAAGTCACTTCAGCTTATCCAATGAATGAGCACCAAAGTCTGAAGAAGAGAAGGAACATATGTTGAAGGTTCCTTATGCTTCAGTGGTTAGGAGCTTGATGTACGTGATTTTCTGCATTATACCAGATATTGCCCATGCATCGGTGGGAGTGGTCGGCAGATTTATGGGAAATCTAGGGAGCATCATTGGGATGAAGTCAAGTGGATCCTAAGGTATCTGAAAGGTACAGTGTGCAAAGTTTTATGCTTTGGAAGATCTGATATTATTTTACAGGGTTATGTTGACTCAGATCTTACAGGAGATGTTAATAGCCGGAGAAGCACTATAGGTTATGTGTATACATTGGGAAGTGGAATTGTGAGCTAGATCTCTAGGCAACAAAACATTGTGTCACTATCTACCACAGAGGTGGAATATGGTGTCATTACAGAGACAAGTAAAGAGTTGATTTAGTTGATGAGTTTTATGGCAGGATTGGGCAATGAGCATGAGGATGTGAAGCTCTGTAGTGATAGTATGAGTGCTATTAACCTAGCAAAGAATGAAGCATTTCATGCCAAAATAAAGCACATTCAACTCTGTTACCATTTCATCTGGACACTGTTAAAAGAAGGGCATCTCGGATTGGAGATGATCCACACTTCTAAGAATCCAACTAATATGCTTACAAAAGCAATAACAGTGAAGAAACAGAAGCTATTTGCAATTTTAGTTGGCCTCAGTGTGCAAAGAGAAAGCGGAGGTGAGCCACACCACATTTCTTGATAAGAATAGAAGAAGACAATGAAGGATCCAAGTTTGAAGAGGGGGTGATACCAAAAGGTCTTCCAGTAGGAGATTATTATATTATTGAGACCATTTATTTTACTATGGAGATGCTAATGGTGCTCTGGTGAGCTTCCGAAAGATTCTGAGGTAATTTGGAACAAATGTGTGAAGTCTAAGAATAGCACAGGCATTGTGGTGTGCTGTAGCATGCCGCAACTTTCCTTGGCTCTCCCTCACCTAAGAGGCGGGCGCTGCAATGCGCTGCAGTTCTAAACAACCTGAGAGGTGAGTGCTGCCACACACTGCAGGGGCAAGTAACTCGAGAGGTGGGCATTGCCGCCCGCCGCAGTGATAAGCAACCCGAGAGGCAGGTGCTACAGCATGCCGCAGCGTCTGGCTACCCGAGACCCAGGCTCTATGGCCCCCGTAGCTCCTAGCAAAAATGTGCTCTAGTTTAGGTTATGCCCTAAGAAATTTGGAGGGAATTTTGAACCATTAGGGGTCTAAAAATGGGCTAGGTATTTAAGAAAATAAGTAAGTTATCTAAGTTGGCATTTCAGATTGAGAAGCTTTTGTTGCTGTGAGGAAGAGATCCCACTGTGAATCCCTGAAGAAGCTGCAGCGCAAGAGAGCTTTTGCATATTGGAGAAGATACTCTTGGTGGTGGCTGCTTCCTCTCATGTTTATCCTAGAGTAAGAGTTTGTGTGTTTCCTATCAAAGGTTAAGCTCTTTGTAACTCTGTACTCTTCAAAATTCTAAGTGGATATTTTTTGTGGTGTGGCTCCATGGTTTTTCCTATTCTAGGGTTTTCTATGTAATTTTCTATGTTTGGATGTTTATGTGCCTATGTTTTGCTTTGCATGCATGTGCTGTGATTTTTTGTTTGTGAATATGTGATTTTAGATTTGCTTGGTAATAGTCAATGCAAGCCTGGTCCTCAATCGAGCACACTAGTCAAACAGCTTTTGTTGTAGAGTGTTCTCAATGGTGCTAGAAATTTTTAATTTTCTCCAACACCAAACACTCTTGTCATTCCAGTTAAAGAAGTGACATACGGAAATACACGTCTGGGTTTGCATGTAAGTGTACGTGGTCTAAAGTAATAAGTGGAAGTTTTAATTCCAATATTTATCATCCTCTAGGAATGGTGGTTTTGTTACTAAGTTATATCTTCTTTTAATAATGTTTAAATGATTGAGTTGGTATTGATTTGGTCCCTAAATTATCAATGCAAATAACTTTAAGATAATATACAGTTGTTCAAAGAGAGAGAGTTGGAGTTTCATTGTAGTACTAGTAAGGATTTGGTGTTGTGTCTTCTTTGTTTAAATGTATGAATTAATTTATTTATGCCGAATTAAATCATGTGATCACTGCAAGAATTGGACCAATCCTCCAATTACAATAGGTTCAGATTTATTGCAACAAGGATAACTCCCATTGGGGTTCTACCTGAGCACTTAAATCTCTATGAGATCATAATTTAAATGACCCTTGATTTCCTACATCCATGTTACCAAATATCTGCTTTTACTTATTAGATCTCATAAACATAATTTTCATCAACAATTCGTCATGCGCTTACAAATGCGGTTTAGCTAAATGAGAGGATACATTGGTTCCAATGGACTATGTCACATCATCCATTGGGTTTCTAACATCCTCTTATCCCTTCTACTTTGCTGAACCATAGAGCATTGAGTTGATGGGAACTTGGTTCACAAGTATCAAATCTCTTGGTGGAGCTCTTAAGGAAAAGGTGCAAGTGAGCTTTGAGAACTTGTCACATAGTTCTTAGCTCTACCTGCACTACCCTCCTTGCTCTTGTCCAATTGATAAGCTCAGAACTCAAGTTCTTTAATTGATAATTCTTTCAAGTTTTTTTTTTTTTTTTTGCAAAATGGTATAATCAAGAAGTTCAACCAAGAATTCATCATAATAATAAATATAGACATTTAAAAATAGAAATCATTTTCATTCATTTAAACATTTCCATCACAACACCATAATATCCTTACATTTTCCTACAACTACATCCCAACCCTCCCCAAGAGGGTTTAGCTTTCCAATATAAGATAAACATGAGCATACATGTCAAGGTAAATATACCTTGTCATCGGCTTATAATCAAAAAATAATCAAAAAGGATGTTAGAAAAAAATACTAGGAAGAACCTTGTCATCAGTTTTCTAGGATTCTCTTGAATTTCCTTCTGCACTCCTGCTTGACTTCTCCTCCTCCCTTGCTATCCACTTCTCTTCACCCTTCACGGATGGCTATTGAGCCCTTGGAGAGTTCTCCTCCTTTTCCTTGCTGAAGCCTCCCTTTTGGACTTTTGAATATCAAATTTTTGGAACCCTCTTAAGGTCTGAGATTGGCCCTTAAATAGGGAAGCTCGTAGCCCCCAAGCCATTAATCATGTGGCTCTTCACCTTCCTTAGCTTTAATTCAAACCCTTTAAATGTTTGTCTTATTTATTCTATTGGGATTCAGTAGAAATAATGTATTTCAATTTTTAAGAGGCTGGAGAAGGCCAAAGGTTGCATTTTTTATGGCCTTCCCTATGCAGCATTTATGAATGTTCTGGAAAATTCTGGATCGGTCGCTGAGATGTGCTATGGCAGCAACATTCCAAACACTATTCCGCTGTGGCGCACAGTGGTAGCAGTGCTCCAAATATTGTTCTGCTGTGGCGCGGTGTGGCAACAGTGCTCGAAACACTGTTCCTGCTGTAAGTTAGTAGCCTTACCTTGGGTCGCCACTGTGTCCGATGTAGCACGCTGCAGCACACTACAGTCGTCTCATCTTTGAAAAGGTGCAATATTAACTATTTCATTAATTCACATATAGTTTTGTAATAATAACCAAAAATGTCACCACGGCGTGCCGTGGCGCGCTACGGCGGTTGAAAGTTTGAAAATGCGGAGTATTAGTTCACATAAAGTTTGTGCGAATAATCATAAATGCCGCCGCAGCATGCCACAGCACGCTACGGCGATTGAAAGTTTGAAAACGTGGAAGATTTATTGTTCAATTAGTTCATATAAAGTTCTTGAAGATAATTAAATATGCCACCATGGCGCGCTGTGGCGCACCGCGGCAAGCTGCTGTAGTTTTGTTCCAGGTTAGTGCAAATCCTTATGAGGCATAGCACATCATGGCGCGCTTGGGTGCACTGCAGTGGTTTATTTTACGAAATTGTAGATTTAGCACTGTTCAATTAGTCTGCATAAGGTTTTAATTTATCTTCAAGAAATGACGTTGTAGCGCGCTGCAGCGCACCATAGTGCGCAGCAGTGGTCTTCCTTCCAGGTTTTCAGTTCTGCTTCCAGGTGAGGGTGTTAATGGAAACGCCCTGGAGCAGTGTGGCGTGCCACAACACGCTGTGGCAGTTACCCAAAATTTATGTAAATTGCTCAGATCTTCGTTGTCCTCCATTTTTCCTTGAAAAACATATGATTCCATTCAAAATACTTTGTTTCATATGGTGTTTAGTGATGTTTTGATACTAAATTTAGCTATAAATTCTGTATATATCAGGAAGCAATGCACCCCAACTCTACTTCACTTTCTGATCAAATCAAGTCCTTAATGGAGGTGAAGAAGACCTTGGTGGAATTATAGAATCAGTCAGCTTAGAAAGCAATTAATTCATATAGTTCCCAAATTATCTAGGTTAATCCTCAAGCCACATAAAGTTTAGCTATTGATGGATTTCTCTAGGATTTTCTCCAACTCAATCCTTGTAACCACCCTAGGTTGTTACTCTAGCTAAACCTGATTGAATTAAGCCAAACCAACCTTTGGTTTTGATTCCATTAGATTTAAAGGGTCATTTAAACCTAACCATAGATGTTTGAAATCAATCGGAGCTAAACTGGAAATTTTGGTATTTTTGGCTATTTTTGAGCCCTAGAAAATACCTTAAATAATTTGATCTCCAAATCAAAATCTGAGTTCATTTTTGAATTCCACATTCACAAATTAGCTAAGGGTGAAATTTTGGGAATTTTTGGAGGTCATTTAGTCACAGTTTGGATTTAATTTAATTAGTTTAATTACAAATTAGGGTTTTAAACAAATCATAATTGCAAATCTATCCCTCCAACGGTCGGCTGGTTTCCAAACTGCGGGCGTCATCTGGGCCGTCCATCCTGCGAATTTAATCCAACGGCCCGCGCCTTGGATCGGATCCATCTAATCCCGATCGTTTCGCAGTTCTGAGATTTAATCCGACGGCATCTAATCCACCCGCCGTAAGTATCCTCGATCCACCGTTAGATCTCCCAATCTAATTTAACGGTAGACATTCTATCCACGTCATTCGTTAAGTGTCGGGAGATCAGGGTCATCCCACTTTGATGGATGTTCAATCAGATGGCCCCGCGCACCCCGAGCACTATGGATCATCTCCTTCACCTCTCCCATCTGCGTCTGGTCCCCCCACCCCGACAACCATAACCCCTACAGCCCCCGTGGCTGTACGGGATAAAGACCAAAATTCCTCTCCTACCCTCAGCGCATTCGTCTGGCCGGCTGTCTTCTCCCCAAATTCCCATAGCTATTGGCCTGAGCCATTTCCTTCGAGCCAAGCCTCTTGCCATTGCCAAGCTCTAGAAACCACCCCCATAGCTCTTAGCTGCCTATAAATACCCCCAGCACCTCTCAGTGAGTCCCTTTGCTCATTGAGACTCCTCAATTTCCCCAGCTGAAGCCTCTGGAGCTCCCATCTCTTTCGGCATTTCCCATCATCCCAAAGGCTTGAACCATTGATAGAGGGCCTGTCTAGTGTTCAGACCCCCTGTGAACCTTTGTCTGCTGGTTAGGAAGCTCCAGCACACTTCAATTCTCCTCGGCAAAGCCTGCAACCCCGTCCTCAGGTACAGCCTTCTCCCATGGATCCCTTCGATCCATTTTCCCTTCTGTCCTTGAATGGAGCCATTGTATGTCTTTTAGATTACCTTAGCCACCTAGGAAACCCAATGTAATTATCGCCTAGGGCTAAGCTAGCTTGAATCGATCGTATCGATCGATTGAGCTAGCGGCCAAGACAATGGCTGAGTCCGAGTAAGGACCCAGCGATTGGCTGCACCCCAGGTTATTAAATGTTGGGGGATCGACTCGTCTCACCTCCCTGAAGGTGTAGGTATCGAGATCAGGCCGGATAATGGCCTCTGTGAGGAGAATTGTCTCCTCACAGTGCGCCTGAAATGCCCGTATCGAAGGCGTCTCGGGTGAGTAGCACCCCGTCGATCCAGAGGGATCCATATGGGGGTTCTTAGTCCAATTGAAGTGTCTCGACCCTAGGAACGTGTAGGGATTGAGTTGAGCCACCCTCGTTGTCTGAGCATCGAGAATTTCAGCGCAGAAGTTCGCTTGGGACGGAACTGTCGAGAGGTTGAAGATGAAGTTCGGGCCAGGCCAACCCCGACCCGCGCGGTTTTGATTTCAGGCCGCGTCTAATTAATTAATTATAGGAATGTATTTTTAAAGGTTATGCATTTAATTAAGTAAATCCTATAGTTTTAATTTAAATAAATATTCATAATAAATTATGTAAATAACTTTGGCTATACTGATCCAAATAGTATGATCTAATATACCATTTGGATCAGAAAAATACAAGGAATCTAAATATAAAATAAAATTATAGATCCAATGGTTAGAATTAAAAATATTTTCCCAACTCTTTGCTATCCTTATTTAAATCATATTAAATTAACTAAATATCCAAATGTGGAGATTAAGGACTTTGATTGCTCCCTAAACCTTAGAGAACAATTTTAGACCTCTAAAACCAATTTTGGATATTAATTTCTCGTAATCACTCCTTAATCACCCTAATTCAGGATTAGTAAAATTAAACCTAATTAAGCCTCTGATCTTGATAGAGATTGTTCCTAATGTTATCCTAAGTATACTAGAACCATTTGGAAAGGTTAGATTGCCTTAAGATGCCCTAAATTTACTAATCCCCAAAATTGGCTTAAATAGGTGATTAGTGCTAATTAGCTTAATTAAGTGGTCAAAATCCAAGATAAATGTTTTTCCCATCTTATTTATCAGTATGGGACACCTTAAAATATATTAGGAGTAATTTGGATAACTAAACCTTAAAATTCCAATTTTTGGCCTTAAGAATGGCATTTTGGTCATTTTGATCAAATATGCTTAAATGCCCTATAAGCATAGAAAATTTTAGTAATCTACCCTAAAATAGATTAGAAATGTTCTCTGAATTCTCATACCTATATTAATGCTAATGTGATCCTTAACTTAAGAAATCTTCATTTAAGCCCTAATTAAGACACTTAGATCTTAAGTAACCTAAAAGAAGTCACCTAGTTTAATGCTTCACCCAAAAATCTAAGATTGTCAATTATCACCTTAATGAGTTCAATATAGTTAGATTATAAACTTAAATTCTAAAAGAAATACAAATGGAAACTCCTAAGTTAAAATCTAGTTTAAAGTCTAAAGTGATCAAATATCAGATCCTTAGATCTTAGATCACTTAGATCTTCAATTTAAATTGAACCATCTCCAATTGAAATTCTTTAAATGATTAATTGTTTAACTCTTTGCAGCCTTCCTTATGGGTATAGGGTGATTCAATCTATGAGATAATGAAATTATCTTAAAAGATTAAACATAGATCTTAGATTCTCAAAGTTCTTAATTGATTATTTTATCTTATGATCAGTAGAATAACCCTTCATTAAGTTCGTAGTTCTTGGATCTTTCAGCTTATAGGATCCTTTATTCTTAACTTTAGAATAGAGTGTGAACCCTATATTCTTATTAGGACACCCCCTTGGATTTAGGTTTTGAACACCAAAGTGGAGTTCAAATCCAAGATCCTTAAATCTTGATTTACTTAATTAAGATTTGGGTAGAAGAGTAAAATATTAACAAATTAGGTCATTGATTTATTTACTTAAACTATATAGTCATCACATGATTTTGGATTAGAACTTGTTAAGTTCTAATATTAACTTTTAAGGAAGTAAATCTACGATTCTACTCGATAGCTGGATATTGGAGATCCTAAACCTGTACCTTCTCAGAGTAGCTAGATTTGGTAATTAGATAATGTCAAATATCACATGAGTTTAGATTGAGTCCCTTGCTTACTTTGATTTGAATTGCTTGGCATACCTTGGTTATTGAGCCTTATCCCTTGAGCATAATAGGGGAACTTAGGATATGGATGATACATTCTAAGTTAGTATTTGAATTGCATATCATTCAATTTTGCCTTGTTTACAGTTGGTAGAATATGTCCTAGCTTAGTCTGCCTCTTCAGTAGTAGTATTGTATAGATTGGACTCAGACCTAGCATATTTGGATGGCTAGGCTGGGGATTGATTGATTGATATTGGAGGCCCTGTATGGCCTATTGGCTGGTATGACAGTACTATGTCTTAGGCTTATTACTACTTTAGCTAGATTGTTCAGTATTGTTTTCTGTTTTGCTTTGCCACATGCTTCAGTGGCCTTATTTTTAGTACTTGCTTGCTTTGCCACATATCTCAGTGGCTTTACATTTCATAGATTGCTTAGCTTTTGCCACATGTCTCAGTGGCCTTTTCTTTTCCTTTTCTTAACTAGCATGTTGTATGTATACTCGTATGGTTTATTTATATATATATTGGCATGTGTAGGATGCTAGAATTGCATGTTTTCAGTACTTCTGTTCTTTTATATACTCAGCACATGTTAATATGATCATAAAGTATGTTAGGTTCAGAATTATATTGTAGTTGCTATTTTCTTTTAGCTTTTAGCCTCACCTTGCTTATTTCACATTGTATGTTCTTCATACTAGTTGTTGGCTATAAATAGATAGTTTATAGTTATCATTTCTCCATAGCTTGTTGCACCTATTACTGCTTGCATGTTTAGCTAATTTAAATGTGATATCTTTAAAATATTCAGTTCATTAAAAATAGCCTAAAATGTACTTAGACAATTGTCTAACTATAACCTTTTTATTTTATTGGCTGGGGCCCTGGCATTTGTGATACCGACAAATGTCAGATTCAGACGTGTTCGTGGGCAGTGTCATAGAAGAGGAGCAGGTTCAGGAGGAGGATCATGCTGCTGTTGTTTAGTTAGATATTGCATTTTATTTCAGTGAGATTGAAGAAATTTTCTTTCTTTTTAAAATTCAGTTTGTAATAATTAATTCTGAATGTGTTTCACTTTTGCATTTCGATGAGTTACTATATTGTTTTCTCTCTTTCTACTATGTATGCTTGTGGATGTTACTACTCGCCTATTGCTTCCGCCACTTTGATATTTATATACATATATATATATATATATATATATATATATTGATGAATGTTATAGCACTTGGTGACAAGTCCTTGGCTTAAGGCAGGCTGGGTTTACCTAATTTTACTTAAGTTGGGGATTTACCACAGTTGGAGCACCATACTTCCTTGTTGTCAGTATGGGGGCCCCACAATACTTCACCCATTAAAGCAATCAATTAATTGTAAATGATTGAGAAGGACCTTTTAAGCATCAACTGTCATAGCAGCAAAGTTATCCGCCAATACCCACTTGTTCATCGAGGAAGCCGAGTGCTGGTGGGATAATGAACTAAGGTCATGTATTGCCGAAATAAAGGTTGAAGAAATTTCTTGGGATGAATTCAAATCAATTTTCAAAGAAGAGTTTATTTCTCCCTCTACTCAATCGTTAATAAAAAATGGGTTGATCCAATTAGCTCAAGGTGATGAGATAGTCCTAACTTATGATATGGAATTTGGGAAGCAGTTTTGATATGCTTCTAATTTGGTACAAATTGAAGAAGCAACGTGCAATTATTTTCTTAAAGAGCTTAAATATTTGATTAAGGATCATCTTGTATCCTATCACCATGTCAATTTCTCAAAATTGTTGGAAGGTGCAAGATTGGAAGATAACCACCAAGTGTAGAAAAGGCTGAGGAAGAGACATTTATTTACTTAAAGGATTATAAGGAAGTTTAGAAGATTGGAACTTAATCACCTCAAGCTTACCAAATGACTAAACCATTAAAAAAATAGGAAAATCAAGCTCCCAAGTGCTTAAAACCTCATTCTTATGATAGGTCTTACCATCAAAGCAATAGGTGCTACACCTATGGTAGGTCAGGTCATAGGTATTGGGATTGTCATGCTCATTGGATTATGGACAAAATGAAGATCAATCATCTTCCATCAGCTCAAAATGCAATTCTTATTAGATCTCAAGCACCAGCCTTTGCAATTATGCCTCTCCTAGTGGTAGAATCAATTTCTGCTCCAAGGAGTATCCGAAAAGAAAAAGTCAGATAGTCCACTTGCCACTTTATCAAGGGGTTAATGCTCTCACTCCCATCATCAGCAATGAATGATTTGAGGCTACATCAAGTATTTTTGCAATTTAATCTCTTAAGTTTTCGTTCATTTCTATCTTAACTTATTTCAATCTCATTCCTTGTTGTGGAGCATTAAGAATTAAGCTAGTTCCTTAAACAAGAATTAGATATAAACCTTGTTTATTTTCAACTTAGATATAATTGTAAGAAGATTTCCATAGCATCTAGCTATAGTTTATTAGAAGTAAGATAGTTAGCTTATTCCATGCTTAGGTAAACTAATAAAAAAATGTCATAGTAACTAGGTAGACTTTATTAGCATTAAGATAGACGACTTGTTAAGTTCTTATATAAGATAATAGTTAGGACTTTAATCCTTAAGTGATTATAAAACCTAGCCTCTATGTGTTTAGAATCCTAAACTTAGAAACTTGAACACCATATTTGGGGTTTGATATCTTGACTCTTAATCTTAATAGATAATCTCAAGGCTGGGGTGTAGTGTAAATATGATGATTGAATTAAACCATTTAACTTTTTTAAGTGTCACTAATTGATTTGAATTGGACCTTGATGATTTTTAATGTTTGACTTTTATAAAATTGTTCAATTAAGTTTATACTAGATAGTAGGATCCTGCGGATTCTGAGCTTGTGTATTCTCAATTTAGTTAGAACAATTGAAGCAAGCATCAAAGTAATGGTATAAGAGATTCGACAAATTCATGTCTGAGTTTGGGTACAAGAGGTGTTGGTTAGATTATTGTTACTACATAAAACAGTACAAGTCCTCTTATATTATTCTATTATTATATGTGAATGACACATTGATCGCAGAACTGTACATGGAGGAGATAAAGATGTTGAAGGAGCTGATGTCAAGGGAGTTTGACTTGAAGGACATGGTGCCGGCCAAGTAGATTCTTGGGATAAGAATCGATATGGAGAGAAGTGAAAAAATTTTGAAGCTATCTCAGAAAGACTATGTTGAAAAGGTGCTTAAAAATTTCAACATGAGTGAGGCAAGGCCAGTGAGAACTCCTCTAGCAAGTCACTTCATCTTAACAAAGGAACATATGTCAAAGTTTGAAGAGGAGAAGGAACACATGCCAAAATTTTCTTATGCATCAGCAATTGGGAGCTTAATGTATGCGATGATATGCACAGGATTAGATATTGCCCATGCAGTAGGAGTGGTTAGCAGATTCATGAGAATTCTAGGGAAGCACCGTTAGGATGCAGTCATGTGGATATTAAGGTATCATAAAGGTACAGCCGACAAAGCACTATGCTTTGGTAGATCTGACATTTCTCAACATGGCTATATGGACTCAGATCTTGTAGGTAATCTTGATAGTCGGAGAAGTACTACTAGATTTGTGTATACATTGGAAAGTGTAGCTGTGAGCTAGATTTATAGATTACAAAATACTATTGCTCTATCTACCATGGAGATGGAGTACATTATTATTACAGAGGCAATATAGGAGATGATCTGGTTGAAGAGTTTTATGGCAGAATTAGGCAAGGAATGATAGGATGTGAAGCTCTATAGTGATAGAATGAGCACTATTCACCTAGCCAAGAATGTAGTATTTCATGCTAGATTGAAGCACATACAACTCCGGTACCATTTCATCAGAACACTTTTGGAAGAAGGACAATTAGGATTAAATAAGATTCATAGTTCTAAGAATCCCACTGATATACTTACAAAAGCAGTAACAGTGGAGAAATTTAAGTTATGTGCTTCTTTAGTTGACCTCAATACATGACAAGAGAGCGGGAGTGAGACACACCACGTTCTTGACAAAGATTGAAGAAGAAAATAAAGAATTGAGGCTTGAATAAGGAAGATTTCAAAAGGTCTCTAAGTACAAGATTTTTATGTTGTGGAGATCATTTAGTTCATCATGGAGATACTAATGGTACTCTTATGACCTTCTAGAAGGTTTTGAGGTTAATTAGATTAAGATTGGAAGCTCAGCTATAGCACAGGCGCCACTACGCACTGTAGTGCACCATGGAACCCATCACATGAAATGATGGCATCGTAGTGCA
The DNA here is from genome assembly GCA_016760335.1 of Gastrodia elata. NCBI lineage: Eukaryota > Viridiplantae > Streptophyta > Magnoliopsida > Asparagales > Orchidaceae > Gastrodia > Gastrodia elata. The sequence continues at coordinate 25,926,067 of CM028676.1, read as the reverse complement.
CCATGGCAGCCACAAGATAAATACCAGGGTGTTGCAGCACACCCTAGTAAATAGAGTTTAGAGGCAAGGACACTGTAGAGAACCATAGTGCACCCCAACAAAAGTAGACAGATATTGGGGCACTACAATGCGCCCCAGCAACAGACATCCTGAGAGCTAGGTGCTACAGTGTACCACAGCGGTAGACATCCCAAAAGTAGGGCACTATAATGCGCCATATCAGAGCGCCTGTTGTAACACGCCCCAATTCCAGGTAACCCGAGAGTAGGGCACTGTAGCCCGCCTTGGTACCTGGTTACCTGAGGCTTAGATGCTATAGTGCGCCATAGCACCTGATGGATTCCAGCTCTGATCCAGGTTACACCCTAATCTATTTGAGAGGCATTTTTGACCATTTGGAGTCCAAAATAAAGTTGAGTACTTAAGGAAACTTATGGAATAGTTTTTTAAGGATATTATAATTGTTGGCTAAGTGTTTGAAAGGGCTTTGGCTACTGTTAGAGCAAATTCCAAGGAGAAACCCTAAGGATGAGCTTCTGTGCAAGGGAGCTCTTGCATGTTGAAGAAGACACTCCATGTGGTGGCTACTATTTCTCCCATTTATTCTTGAGAAAGAGCTTATGTTCCTTATTAAGGTGAACCTCTTTGTAACTCTTTACTCTTCAAGATTTATAGAGGAAATTTATATGTGATGTGCTTCGTAGTTTTTCTCATTCTTGGGGTTTTCATGTAAAATTTATGTTGTTTAGATGTATTTTTGGTTGTGATGCATGCAAGTGCTATGATTTCTGTTTCGTGCTATTTTGTGATCTTGTATTTTTCTTAATAACCATCAACTCAACCCAGATCATCGATTGAGTGCTCAAAATTGCTTCCGCTATAGTGCTCAAATTGTTCATCAGCAGTTAGCAAAAGCCTGCAATAAAGAGATCGTCAAACTCTATTGAATTTTTAAATCAATCGTATCATATAGAGATTTTTTGTTCCATCTAAATTTTGGAAAGTTGTGCACCAAGATTTGGGAACTACCTTAGCAATGTGCACTGCATTCCACCCTCAAATTAATGGCCATACAGAAAGGGTTAATCAGGTGCTTGAGGATATTTTGCATCTCTGTATTTCAAATTTTAGGTGGTTTCTGGGAGGACCATATTCTACTTGACGAGTTTTCTTATTATAATAACCATCAAACAAGCATTGGCATGGCCCTGTATGAAGAAGCTCCATACAGAAGAAGATGCAAAACTCCACTTGCCTGGTTAGAAACTGGAAGCATCCAATTTTTTGGGTCAAATTTATTCGAAGAAACCAACAGGAAAGTGAAACACATTTAGCAAAGGATCCATGCGATGCACGATGGTCAAAGTAAATATTATGATGCCAAGCATCATCCCCTGGAATTCCAAGTTGGAGACTTTTTGTATTTGAAGTGCAGCCCAATGAAGGGTGGGTTTAGATTTGGCATAGCTGGGAAACTCAGTTCCCATTACAATAGACCTTTTGAAGTAATAGTTAAAGCAGGACATGTATCATACAAATTACAGCTTCCAGATAACTTCCTAATAGTTCATGACATATTTCATGTATCATCGCTGAGAAGGAGTCTTTGAGATTTTTCTCATTTCGTCCAACTTCCAGAAGTAGCTCTTTAGCCTGATCTTTCTTACATGGAAGAACCAATTAAAATCTTAACTCACGATCAAAGGAGACTAAGAAGCTGCTCTATTCCTTTGGTAAAAAGGCAATGGAAGAATCGTAAACTTGAAGAATTTACCTAGTATAAAAGAGATCAATATGTGTTTGAAATATCCAAGGTTATTCGATGATCCAGGTAGCCTTATTTCTATTTTATGCTCTTAATTTTGCAATTACGTGCCCTTCTTCACTATGATGTCGAGGACGAGATCAATCTTAAATGGGAGAGTCTGTAACAAATTTTAGTTGTTATCATGCCAATATATGTTTAATTAAGTCTTAAACTGTGTCACTAAGTTCTAATTATTATTAGAACCAAACCCTAGAAATGTGGGATCCATCAAAATCTATTTGGATCAATTGATCAATTAGTAAGTTTAATGACCAAGAAAATTAACTAAATAAAATTGATCATCAAATCAAATTTTGATTGCATCTTTGAATTCCACACACCTAAATTAGTTATGGGTGAGATTTTAAGATTTTTGGAGGTCATTTAAGCCTAATTTAATAAAAATTAAGTTATGGAATTGCACATATATGACCCTAAATTCAAATATTTGCAAATTTTTCTTTCAATAATTGATTGATCACCCGGATCCACTGTGCAAATTGCACGCAATTCGCTATGGTGTCCTATACACATGGTAGCAAAATTAGGAGCAATCAAGTCGTCCATCCCCACAGATCAAATGGCTCATATTCCATCGCAATTGATCATTACGGGCTAATGCATCAGGTTCATTTTGTGTTTTACCTTAATCACTCATACAGCTTTTCTCACCCTTGTTACTGCTAACCTTCATCCCAAGCTTGCTCGCGCCCAATAAAGAAAATCTATTGTAGAAACACCATGAGAGTACACACCACAGCGGAAGCGATTAGCGTGCACTCAAGGATCGGGGATACATTGACGATTACCAAGCAATATACTAAATCACAAATACAACAAGATAAAGATCACATCACATGCATACATCCAAAACTTCAAGCACATCCAAAGACAAAATATTTATGTGGAAAACCCAAGAATTGGAAAAATAACGAATCCACACCACACAGAAATTTTTACAATGTAAAACAAAGAATACAGAGTTACAAAAATTTTTACTATCTAAAGGAACACTAGATCTTACAATATGATGAAGGAGAAGAGAGGCAGGCACCACCTGGTTAAGGATTTCTTCACATGCAAAAGCTTCCTTGCAGCTCTCTCTTAGTGTTCTCCCTTGGAGAATCCTCCAACAATAGCCGAAGCACTTGGAATCACTTATGCTAATATTGTTATCCCCTTCTTAAGTTTCCCTTAAGTACCCAACACTATTTTAGACCCCAAATGATCTAAAATACCCCTCAAATAGCTTAGGGTGTAACCTAAACTAGAGCTAAGGACCATAAGGTGCTACAGTGTGATGTATCACCCAAGCCTCAGGTAGCTAGGTGTCAGGGAGCACTGTAGTTCCCTATGCTTGGGTGCTCTACTGCTAAAGCATACAATAGTACACACCAAGGCATGCTGTACCTCCTTGATCTCGGAATGCCTATAGCTTGAACACGCTATAGCGCCCTAGTATTTGTCTACTTTTACTAGGGCATGCTACAGTGCCCCATCCTCGGGACTCCATCCATCATGGCATAGTACAGTGTCATGGTCTTAATCTACTAGCTACCAAGGCACACTATGATACCTTCCTCATATGTGCTGAGCGCCATGGCGTTCCACGATGTGTTGTGACACATTTGTTGCAGCTGTACATCTAATTTTGTTCTGAATCACCTCAAAACCTCCCGGAAGCTCACTAGAGCTCCATTATCACCTTAAGATGATCTGAATGGTCTCTACAACATAACAATCTCTCACAAGATCTTTTGGAATCATCCCTCATTTTACTTTGATTCTTCATTGTCTTCTTCAATCTCTGTCTAGAACATATTTTGGCTCTCCCCTGCTCTCATATCACATACCGAGGCTAGCTGAAGCAGCACATAGCTTTAGTTACTCCACTATTATTACTTTTGTAAGCATGTCAGTGGGATTCTTAGAAGAGTGAATCTTCTCCAATCTTAAATGTCCTTCTTCAAATAGTGTTCAAATGAAATTATATTAGAGTTGAATGTGCTTTGTCCTGGCATGAATTGTTGCATTCTTAGCTAGGTGAATAGTGCTCATATTATCATTGTAACGCTTCACATACTTCTGCTCCTTACTCAATTTTGCCATAAAACTTCTTAGCCAAATCAACTCTTTACTCGCTTCAGAGATGGCGATGTATTTTTCTTTTGTGATAGATAGAGCAATAATGTTTTGTAGCCTAGAGATCCAGTTCACTACTTATAATAATCGTAGGTTATTACACTAGCTAAACTAAGCTAAACCAAGTTTTAATTCTCATTCCAGTAGCTTTATCTACTCATTATAACCTAACCTAAAACATTTGGAGTGAATCAGAGCTTAGTTGGACTAATTGGCTATTTTGACAATTTTAGGATACTGTAAATTAGCAAAATTATAATGATCTCCAAATTAAAATAAGAATTCATTTTTGAATTCCTCTCCTCCAAAATAGCTAAGAGTGAAATTTTGGGAACTTTTGGAGATCATTTAAACATAAATTGAATTTAATTTAAATATAAGAAATTACACTTAAGGATTTGAAACAAATATTTATTGCATTTTGCACCCTCAACGGTCAGCTCCCTCTCAAAAAGGCAGAGCACATCATAATTGTTGGCACGCATCTAAGCCCTCGATCCAACAAATCTTGTTTGTCCATGCTCGACTCCTTCTGAAGTCATCAAATCGCTAATGTGATCCAATAGCTATGATTCAGCCCACAGTTGCCTGTTATGATCTACTCCATATGAACCATTGCACCTTCCACTTCGATCAATCAAACAGTAGGCCTTGCTTACGATCCTGTAGATCTTCATTCCCAGCTAGTTCATCCAGACAAAGGAAAATTTCCCCATACAAAACCGCCAGGTTCTGTCCGCAACTTATCCCAACAATCTCTAACTAATTCCCACTTCCAGTTCCAGCTCTCCATCAGGTTGTAGAGGCCCAGCAGTATCTAATTAGGTAGTGAGGACCAATGGCTATCGAGCTCAGGCCCAAAGCTTTGGCACGAGCTGCTCAAGCCCTGAGGCTATAAATAGCTTTAAAATCTCCTAGTGAGTTCCTTTATATACTCCCTTCAAGAACATAACCTCTGTTGCTTCCATTACATAACTTTTCTTCCATTTAGTCGGCAACCAGCAAGCTCCTAAGGCAATTAGTGGGTGCGACCTAGCATTAAGGTCCCCAATCAGCTGTTGATTACATAGAAGATCCCCAGTGATCAGTTCATAGACTCAAGTCAGCTCCATCAACCTGCAGACCCTAATTTAGGTATTATCTCTTCCCCAATGAGTCGGGTAGACTCATTGTTAATCCAATTACGCTCCAGGTTAGCTTTGTGATGTTTTGTGGTCATTCTCGTAGTGCAGGTGATTGGTGTGAGCTAATTTGTATGGAGTTAGCTCAGTCCAGACAGCGACACCTCGATGTAAGGACAGAGTCCTTACTAGAGAAGGTGTCGTCACCCTCACTAAAATTTAGAGCTCAATTATAGCATGTGTAGTTTTGTTATCGCATGCCTTGATCAGTCAAATTGAATAATGGGTTCTTGGGGCTTGGGATGAGTCTAGATCGATTGTATCGATGGATCTGGCTACAGCACTGAACTGTGTTGGAGCCTAAGTAAGGACCCAACATTCTAGCCACTTCCAGTATGACATACCTTGGGGTTTTGATCAGACTAGGCACCTTAATGGTGTATCGATCAAGCTCTGACTAGTTGGTACATGCTGTGGGGATAATTCCATCCCCACAGTATACCCTAAATATTGTAGGGGTCATTTTTAGGGCAAGCTTATTCTCATCCAATTCAATCTTCCTTATTAGGGCTTCTTAGGTCATTGACTGCATCTCATTCATATGAATGAGTAGCAGTCAAATGGAGGTGGTGGCATGGTATTCCAGTCATGAATTTAGCAATTGAAGCAAACCCTAGCTATTGTCTGTTGGTAAGAAGAAGGCGTGAAAGGCAAACAGTAATGGCCCGGGTCAGAGCCTGACCCTCGCTTCTTGGATTTGAGTTATTTAATTAAACTGCTTTTCAATATATTTTTTTGGACTAGAAATTCATTCAGAAAATCCTAAATAACTATTAGACCTATAGTTCATTAATTAAGAACATTCCAAATGTTATTTTGAAATAATTCACTCAATTTATATTCAAATGGTATGATCCAATATACTATTTTGATTAAAAATATGCAAGAAATAGTAAATTATAATAGATTTTAATTTCTATTATTAGATTTCTTAATTAGGCCATAATAACTCTAAAATATTAATTAGTGAGCATTAAACTCATTCCTTGGCCAAATTACATGATTAAGATCTCTAAATATTCCTTAGACACAGGAGAACTTAATTATGCAATGAAAAATATTTTCTGAGATTGAATTTCACTAATCACCTCTTAATTACCTTAAATGTTAATTAGTAAATAATTATCTTAATTGAACTCAGATTTTTAAGATCTTATTATCCATGAAGTTCATAAGTCATATAGAACTCATTAGTAAGCTTAGAAACCAATTTTATAGCATAATTTAGTTAATCACTCTTAATAACCTTGAAAATATATTAGTGCTCATTAGGCTTATCTTAAGTCCAAACTTGATATTTAAGGTGTTTATCCACTTATTAAGCAGTAATAAACTTATTAGAATTGAGAAGATTTAATTTAGAATCTTAAAGCTCCAAATCTCAATTTTGACCCTTAAGAAGGGGCATTTTGGTCATTTTGTACAAGTATTGAATTAAATGCTCTTGAGCCTTGGAAACATGTCCAAATGCTTAAACTCAGTAAGTTAAATGCTTAAGACTATTTTAAAAATCCTAAGACTTGAAGGATAAGTTCTAAAATCAAATCCCCAATTCTTCCAAGTATCTACTTAAGAAGCTTATGAAGATCCTTAAGGTAGATCTAAGATCTCCATTGTTGTCTCATTAGATGTAAGTTAGAGCTTATTAAATTAGTAATACTCATTTTAGATAGTTATTAAACCATTCTTAAATTTTTATCCTAAGTAAACATCTTAATGAGAAACCTTAAGTCAATCTTAGTTAAGATCTTAAGACCTTAATCTTAATCTTCTAATTAGATTTCAGTAGTTGATTTCTAGTGAGTAATGGATTCACTCAATGGTTTGAACCTTCATAAGATTTGTAATCCTCATCTTATTAAGAATTAAATTCTATTCTAAAAATCTTTAGAAATCCCTTAAGTGCTAAGATCATTAGATTCCCTTTTATAATCTTTTAGTGAATTCAATTCAATTAAGTAATAAAATTACTCAATAGATTAAACTTTTTTTTTTAGATCTAGAAGTTAAATTTGATTATTTTATCTTATAAATATAGACTTGCAGCCTTTCTAAGATTAGAATTCTTTCACTTTAATATCTTCAATCTTTATAATTCTCTATCTTTATGGTAAGAATTGTGTGAAACCTTAGATCCTTAGATGTTAGTACCATGGGTTTAGAGGTTAAACCCCAATTTCAAAGTTTAATTCTAAACCTCTATATATTGATTGTAATAATTATCTTGATCAAGATTTGTCTATGTGTTAATAAAATACATCAATTAAGTTATCGATTAAATTGTTTAAGCCTTTGTAGGTGATATTTTTTATTGTGAATTAGAGCTTGTTAAGTGATCTTACTCGATATAAGGATATTGGATATCATAAACTTATAACTTCTCAAAATAGATAGAATAAATTAAATTAGAAAATAACAAATATCACATGTGTTTTAGTAGAGTCTTGCTTACTTTGACTTTGTTGTTCTACACACCTTGTATTTAACCCTTGTCTTTTTTAGCATATTTAGTTGAGCATAGAATACTCAATGAGCATTCAGTGTCAGTTTTGAAATGCATAACCATTATTAATCATAATCAGTATATTCAGAACCTTCAGTTATCAATTCAGTTAACTGTGTCCTAATTAGTATGCCTCTGTAGTTCAATTCTTTTGCAATAAAATTGACTCAGATCCAACCAGGAGAGAGTTTGGATGATACATGTCTGACTCTATAGTTCGGCTCAGATCTCGCCATGAGTAGTTTAGATGATACATGTTGGACTTTTGGTTTAGTGGCTATGTTAAGTTCATTTCCATTATGACAGTACTAATCTATGAACACGTCTAATTTCAATCTTACTTTCAGTTTCAGTACAATTTTAGTAGCTGTATTAGCCAATTTTCGGTTGTAGCATTTTTACTTGTTTTTTCTATTCTATGTGCTTATACTACTATTTCAATACTATATTTTATTACTACTTGTAGGATGCTAGATTTGATTACATATTATTCCTAGTTTTAATTTTATATCAGTTCAGATTTAGTTTATGTTAAATTAGCATATTTTAGATGATCATATGCATGTTTAGAATTTTCTTTCAATTATCTTCAGTCTTATATACATATATTGCCTAACCTAATTGCAGCTTCTAGTTTGAAGTATGTTTTCTTGCATACTTCATTTTGTTAAGTTATAAATATTTTATTTATAACTATTTATTTTCTTTGTTGCTTGTAACACTTTTATAGTTGCTTAAATGTTCAAATAATTGTGATATCTTAAGAAAGTAGATTTCATTAAATCAGCCTAAGACTTACTTAGATAATTATCTAATATAAGATTTTTTTCTTGGATAGGACTCTGGCATTGTGAAACCGATAATGTCAGATTCAGAGTTATTTGTCTTGGTAGATTCATGTGATGAGCTTAGCCAAGAAGATGACCTTCTCGCTACTATTGAGGCATAGATAAACTTTACTTTTAGTTTGTGATGATGAGTGTTCATTTCTTTTAAACTTTAAATTGTAATAATTTAGATTTTGGATGCTTCTACTTTTATGCACTTTTATATTGAGCTGAGCTATTGTTCTTTCATTACTGCACTATGGATTTGGATGTTGTATGCTTTTCTCTTGCACTCTGTTTCTTTTATATGCATGTTTGATGAACGAATTACAAATATAGGTGGCATATTCTACAATTATTGGCAGATTAGGGTGGAAACTAATTCAACTATTATTGGGAATCTATCACACGGTGATCACTCTATCATAATCATGTTAATATTTGTGTTAACATGACCATGGCAGGGTTGTGGCTCCACATCGCTGAACTTCCCAATGTATACACATATTTAGTAGTGCTCCTCAGACTATCAACATCACCTACAAGATCTGAGTCTACATAGCCCTGTAAAAAAATATCATATCTACCATAACAAAGTGCTTTATCCATTGTTCAAATACTTTAATATTGTAAAATAACAAATTTTAAATAAAAGTTAGTTTATAATTATTCTCATATATAGTCTAATCAAATCACACAATAAAATGATAAAAATAAAATTATTCGATTATTAATTTAGCCAGCTACAATACCCAGTTTTCTAAATCTTTACAAATGCCGCAATCTGCTCACTCCATAATTGTAAAAACTTGCAGTATAAATATGGACTCATTACTAGTAATATTTGGATCATTAAATATAGGCTTTGTATGGCAAACTTACATTTGTAGCATTCCCTTATAAATTAATAGAAATCATGCATATCAAATTAATGTATTATTCACCTTCTAAAAACCTTAGTTAGCAAAGTCGAATTTAAATTGCTATTTGACAATTCAAATCAAGTAAATTATTGTGTTTCTATCAAATCAGTCAAGAATGTAGATCTATTTGAAAGTTTTGCTTCATTATATCAATTTTGAGCTTATTTCAATTTAAATCATGATTTATTCCTTTTGATACGCTTACGGCTTACCAAATTGCAAAATACAACTATAAGACATGCGACATAAGGATATAATGTATCATTATATGTAGTATTTTGTCTTAGAAGGAAGAAAAGCAACACTGAGAATCTATACAAATTGGGCCGGCTTGCAGGCCTAGGTGATATAATGAGGGATTTAGCCCTTTTAGGAAGTGGCAAATATAGAGGAAAGACATACCAAAGTTTGAGAAAAAGCTAATAAACTACTGACGGGTAGTCATAAAGCTTCCAAAAGGCTATGCATATGGGGTTACCCATTTGGCCACAGGGGTCATCGAACTCAACTTTATGTTATATAATGCTTTAGATGAGAATTATTATGTGCTTACATATATGTTGAACTCAAATCAACATGCAGGGAAAAATTGGCTATATTTGACAAATGTGTAAATTTTCTTGCTTTCGATGCAAAGCTGTATATGTAACTTTTTACATTAATTTATATCTAATATATGAATAGTCTACGTACTCCTACCTTACTTGAATTGTTGATAAATTTTTAGGCTTTGATAATAGAACATTAGAAGCTTAGCTCGAGTAAGGAGAGGGCTTGAGTTTACAGAAGTGAGATAGAGATAAGCATTTTGCTTTACTTTTGATATATTAATTAATAAATCTTGTAGTGTATATGTGTATGGCTTTGGATGGATAAATATGGATATATTACAATTTCACTTTCATTACAAATTATTTTTAACATGAATTCTTTCCTGGAATTTCTCAAACTTGATCTCTCAACCATCACCAATATCTACTTAACTGCATCCCAATGGTGCTTCCCTAAGTTTCCCATGAATCTACTAACCACTCCCACTGCATTAGCAATATCCAGTCTCATACAGATCATCGCGTACTTCAAGCTCTCTACTGCTAAAGCATAAGGAACTTTTATCATGTGTTCCTTCTCCTTTTCAGACTTCGGCATATGTTCCTTTAATAAGATGAAATGAATTGCTAGGGGAGTTCTCACTGTCTTTCCCTAGTTCTTATTGAATATTTTCAGCACCTTTTCAACATAGTAGTTTTATGACAGCTTCAAAATTCCCACACTTCTCTCCCTATTGATGCATATCCCAAGAATCTACTTGGTCAGCCCCAACTCCTTCATGTCAAACTCCTTTGACATCTACTCCTTCAGCATCCTTATCTCCTCCATGTCCAATCCTACGATCAACATATCATCCACATACAGTAACAAAATGTTATAGGAGTACTTACACTATTTTATATAACAAAAGTTATCTGTTTAGCATATTTTGTACCCAGATTCAGACATGAACCTATCAAATCTCTTGTACCATTACCTTGGAGCTTATTTTAGGAAGTAGATCTAGGCTCTTCTTGAGCTTGCACACTAGCTCATATTTTCCTTTTTCTTAAGCCTTGTACCCCTCAGGTTGTTGAATGTATAACTCTTCTTCCAGCTCTCCATAAAGAAACACAGTTTTGACATCCATTTGCTATATATGCAAATCCTCAATTGCAATAATGTTCAGCACAACCTTGATGGTAGTCACCTTCACAACTAGGGCAAAGATCTCACTATATTAATCTCGTGCCACTGTTGGAAGCCCTTTACTACAAGCCTCACCTAGTAGCACTTGCTCCCATTTGGTTCATCCTTCACCGGTAAACCCACTTGTTCTGAAGAGCTTCTTCCTAGAGGGTAGAGCTGCCAACTCCCATGTCCCATTTGACATGAGTGATTCTATTTCATTATTCAAGGTAGCCTCCCAATTGATTGAATCTTCAACTTGAAGTGCTTCTTCAAAGTCTTTTGGTTCACCACCATTTGTCAACCACATATAAAATAAGAAAGGAGTGTACCTCTGTGGCAGTCTTGTGATTCTTGTAGATCTCCACAATATTGGCATTTGTAGTTCAATATTGATACCCTCTTGAGTTTCTTCCTACACTTACACATCTGGCTCAATAATGTCATCAATCTCTATATGATGGGGCTCACTATCTGAATCATCCCTGGAATTAGTATTAACTCCAAAATAATATTTGTAAATTTCACTTTTAATTATAGTTACATCTCTGCTTTTAATGACATTCTAGTACTGATTGTCTCAAAATCTACAACCAAACTCGCTCACGCCATATCCAATGAATGCGTACTTAATCTCCTTTGCATCAAGATTGCTCCTGGATCCTGCATCAATATGCATATGATTAATAGCCAATAACCTTTAGGTTGTTCAATTTCACCTCCTTTTAGCTCTAGGCCTCCTAGGAGATCCCTTCATTTAGGGGTACGGAAGGTTCCCAATTTATCAACTAAATAGCTGTGTTAACATATTCAGCCAAAAATAGCTTTGGGAGACCTATATGCAATCTCATGCTCTTGGCTCTTTTTGTGATAGTTCTATTCATCCGTTCTTCAACACCATTTTTTTGTGGTGTTCATGGAACTGTGAATTCCCTCTTGATACCTTACAATAACTAGAACTCCTTAAACTTTTGATCATAGTACCCACTGCCATTGTCAGATCTCAAGCACTTCGGCTTCAACCATGTCTTATTCTCTGCCAAAGCTAACCACTTTCTAGACACACCAAATTTATGATTTAGAGATTAAACCCATACCTTTACTGTATGGTTATCAATCAAGGTGACAAAATATGTGTAGTGCCCCATCCCATCGCCACACGCAATTAATTTAAGGAATAATAAATTGGCGAAGAAATGGTATGTTACTCGGGAAGGAAACACAACTTCCCCGAATAAACCTACTGAGCACAAGAACTACTAAAACCCAACTTCAAGAGAAGAGGGCTGAGTACTAATCCTTAAGATAAGTGTAGTGTCCTTATCTTATGTATTAGATAAGGTACTCATGTATATTGGATTATGAATACAAATATGATCCAAGTTACATGAATACTAGCATTTTATGAATATTTTGATCACATCAAAATACTAAGTATAAGTATAAGTAAATACAAAGTGTGGAAGCTACAGCATACATATAGAAATATTCATCACAGCTGTTAAATGAAACATCCATCTCAAAAAAGAAAAGAGAAAAACATCCAGAGTTATTACAACATTTTTATAACAAATACTGAAAGAAAGTCTATGTGCCGAACTAAAAGGTTAAACAGAAAGTAGAGGCTGGAGAAGAATCCACCAATGCTCCTCAAACCACTACTGGATCTCTTGAGTATCCACCTAATCTGGCTCTACAAACTGCTCAGGATCCTGCAAATTGTAGGATCCCAAAAGTACCATAAGTTAGATAAAAAGTATAATACAATGAAATATAGTCTGACAGTTTATAATTTTCTACAAATTAATATTTACATAGTTTAAACAAAACTACATAAAAGAAAGTACAATAGATGAAAGCTCAAAATAGTATAAATCTGAAGTAAAGTAACTGAAACTATAAACTGAAATATTAAACTAAGACTGTAAACTGAGACTGAATGTAAGAAAATAGTAAATAAATCTAAAACTGCAACTAATTGATGAAATATGTGTAAAATAATATATAATATGAATCTGAGTAAATAATACTATAAAATTATGCTGTATACCACTGAATTTATAATTATGCATCTAAGTATGCCATAGAACTGTCTACCACTGATATGCTAACTTGGTGTCATATGGACACACCACAAATTTCCTAGGTGAGTGAATGCTCAACTAACAGAGTCCTTAGGTGATCCAAGCACTCTGTTAATATTGACATGACTTATGCATTTATGATATGCCAAGGTTTTAATGCCAGAATGCTCTAAATCATCAAAAATCCCAAAATCAATTCAAAATCCAATACTTATTCTATTTATCTCCATTATGTAGAATTCACCTAAGTGAATCCTCACTCCTAATTCTAATCTATTGAATTATTTAAATTAAGATCTTATGGAACCATCAGCTGAATGGATTATATACACATAGTTAGTATGTTTCCATGAAAGGTAAATTAACACTTAGTTTGTTTAACTGCACTTATCGAAGTGCGTGAGGATAAGGGGCAGAACTCAATCATAGTTTATTCTCTCAAACTAAGCTGTTAAATATCCTAATTGCAACCATACTTAGTCCTCTAAAAAGGATGTCTTGAGATATTTAGTTTGTTTAACTACACTTATCAAAGTGCATGACGATAAGGGGCAGGACCCGGTTACAGTTTACATCCAAGTTTACTCAATTATAAAACACTTAGGCTTAGAAAATTTACTCTAAGTTGGACTGTACTTATCCAATCACATAGGATAAGATTAAGACTCTACAATCTTACATAGAGTGACTCATCCAATCCTGGGTTTTACTAAAATAATCCAGTGCAATCATATACACTTTCATATCCTACTGATAATCTACTAATTTCCACAAATCTATTTACACAACAAGGGTTATCGTACTAATGAATCTTTGCACCATTGAAATGGGTACTATACAAGGTTCCAAGAATGTGACCTAAAGGTCACTCAATTTTTTGTAGGTTACTACCACATGGGAGAAACTCATACTAAGTTCATAGGTAATCCTACCACAAGGGTCTAAGATCAAGCATCTAAAGCTAATAAAGATCATCTAAGAGTTCATACCTCAAGTTGTAGACAATAAGATCTTTCTACCTCAATAGATTATTTATTTATAGCCTAGCAATTATTGAATTATTCAAGCTAAGGTAAGACCATAAAGATCTTGCACTTTTAGCTTAAGAGAAAATCTAAGTCCTATGCTTTACACTAATTTCACAACTCTTGTTTCTTTAAGGTTTGATTTGACCAGATCAGATGGGTAAGCCCATCTGATCAACACTTATGCTAAAATCATGATATTCAATCTTATAACTTATTAGGGAATGATTGGTTCATAAATCCATTATATTTTATAGGTTACATTAGACTGATGAGCTTCTTTAGGAGAAAATTAAGGATTTAAATATAAGTATTCAGATTGACCCATCATATAGCTTATTAAATATATTAACAGTTATAAGTTAATGAGTTAAGATCAATGTCAAATTAGGGTGTATTATTGGAATTATGCAAGTTAATCTATCTTTCCAATCAAGTTAATTTATTTAAAGTGATTAAGTTTAGATCCTAATCAAGACAAATTAGGACTTGAATCCTAACTTAACTAAATTAAGACCAATTATTTAATTTATGTATCAATGACAAATCAGTGGATTATTGGTGTATTATTGATGTTTATTTCAAGATTTAGGATTAAGATTGATTTACTTAATCATTTTCATAAGATTCTTAAGTTCAATTATGGATTAATATCAAATTAGTCATTTAAGGTGTCCAAACAAGCATGAGAGTTCTCTAACATTCATTCTACTATTATTGAAATATAAGAACATGAATTTGCATAAAATAAAAAGTAATTAAGGGTAATCCAACCCTAAATTAAGCAAAATGGATTAGCACTTAATTATAAATTCAACCATTCAAACTTCATGACACTTGGTAACTGTGTTCTAATAATCAATGCAAATAATCATAAACTATATTTGATGGTTTTAGCTAATTAGAAACCCTAATTTTTACTAATCATGATTTTACAAGATTAGGATATAATGAAGAGAATAATAATCAGAAAATTATTTCACCTAGCACATGCATGCTTACAAGGCACTATAAATATAACGACACCTAAATCATGAAATTTGGCTAAGTATAAATGCTAATCAACCCTAATTAGGCTATGAAGAAATTAAGCAAACTCAAAAAATTCAACCATTAATAGAGCATTATTATTTTATATTTAGATTTCTTGCATTTTTTTGAACATTTTGATATATAATTTATAGGGTTTTGATCAGTGGATCAAAAGTTATTCAAAGAATTTAATTTGCATTTTACTAAATTAATTTCCATATGATTCAATTAATCATATTATTTTCCTTAAGGAAAATAATTCCCATTAATTAGATTTATAATTAAAGGGGCTTGGCCCATTTACAAAAGGGGTAGGTCGATCGGGGCCCGAGGAACCCGACACTGATGCACAGCGCGGGTCATGGGCTAACCCAACCTGCACAGTGTCATCGTCCCCAACCCCTCTTCCCCAAGATTTAAGGAATTAGGGTTAGCTTCCGTAGTTAAATCCCAAGTGCCCCGACCACGCCTTGGACCCAATTTGATCCCTACACAATCATTGGGCCAAGATACATCGATCGCACCCACTAGCACCTTGTGAGCAGTTCTGGTTCGCCCGGACCTTACTCACTCGAGAACTATCACAAAGGAGCTACTATTTGGAGACAATTCTCCCCACAGAGACCACGATTAGCCCTGGGTTTGATCCCTACACTTTAAGATAGGTAAGACGGATCAAATCCTTAAGGTGGCTGGGTCTAGGGTGGTCTAGATCATTAGGTCCTTACTCAAACCCAGCCTTCCTAAGGGAACTTAGCCTGACCGATCAATTATATCGATCGAGGCTAGCTTAAGGTGCAATAACATATGCATTGGGTTTGATTATACAATACCAAATATTACGAATCAATTGGGGGATTGCTTGAGCCTAATTGGCTTAGAGCACCCAAGGGGGGTACTTGGTTTGATGGGGTAGCCCAGTTTGAATGATAGAGGCAATGTAAGAGCTGCTAAGCTTCAGAGGAAGGCTCTTAGATATCCTGAACATCAAAAGTCATCCTCTATCAGCAGTACGCAAGCACTGGAACGCATAGGAGAGCTCAAGCAGAGCAACAATGGCAGAGAGGGAATTCGACTTCAATTTATCAATAAGTGATTCAAGGAAGAAGTCCTGAGGCTATTTATGGCCTCGGAAGAAGCCAGAGAGGTTTGATCGAGCTTGGGATAACTCGAAAGCTCGGGCCATGGCCGAGCTCCCAATTTATACAATGGGAGCTAACCGAGCCATGGGGCCCAATAGGGTTGATATGCCATTAAGGGAAGATCCACAATAGCACGCTGAAGTGGAGATTCAAGTGGGGGACAAGCCAGGGTGTCGAGGGTATGGAGGATACTCCATGTCAGAATGGAGCGCGACGTGGATGAAGATCCATAGTGTCGAGTGCCTCATATGCTGTCTAATCAATCGAGCAGATGGCGCAATAGCTCGGGTCATTCAGATCCTAACGAATGATCGCAGGAGTGATTTGGGCCATAGGATCTGTGGGAAGATCTAATGATATATCCGCGGCTTCGCAGATCTGAATCCTAGCTGCAGGATCAGCGATAGGGAGAGCGGAATGGAGCGGGGCTCAACTATCGTGTGACCTGGGCTCCGCAGGAGATCTTCCGCAGTCCACACAGTGGATTCCAGATGGGTAAAATGGCTTAGGATGGATTGGCAAATAATAAATGTTGGGATCCCTTATGTGCAATTATCCCAATTTAATTTAAATTGAATTATGGTTCAAATGACCTCCAAAAATTCCCAAACTTTTACCCCTAGCTAATTTGGGGGTGAGATATTCAAAATTACAACTAGATTTTAATTCTGAGGTCAAACTATTTTAGGTCTTAACTAGGTAATCTAGATTGATCAAATGGCTAAATTACCCTAGAGAGGTCCAATTGACCCCAAACATTCAGGGTTAGCTTAAAATGGTATATTGAATATAATGGAACTATAATTAAGGCATGATTAAGCTTAAATTAAGCTAGTTAACAACCTAGGGTTATCACAATATGTGGCTCCACTTAAGGAAGAAGTAAGGGTTATCCCCATACATCTGTATGCACCAACTTGAGTTTTTTGCCTTTCAGATCTCTTTCAACTTTGGAGAATAAAACCTTCATCTGCTTTCCTAGCACACAATCCTTATAGAAATCCAAGTCTACTGACTTCAGTTCTTAGAGCTTCTCTCTTGAGTGTAGGGATTTCAAACCCCTCTCGCTCATATGACCAAGCCTCCAGTGCCATAGACTTGCGTCTATCTGTTCTACAATAGTAATAGAATCAGATACTTTATTGATCAGGTAAAGTGTGACTTCCATAGTACCTTGTGCAACAACAAGTGCACCCTTGGTGACCTTTCACGAGTCCCCTATAAAGCATGTGTTGTAGCGCTCCCTATCTAATTAGCTTACTAAAATAAGGTTCCTCTTTAGACTTGGCATGTGTATAACATCCTTAAGCTTCCAAATTGTACCACTTGGTAGCTGAACATCAACATCACATTTTTCTATGATGTTAAATGCATTATCATCTCCAAGGTATGCCTTACTAAACTCACCATTAGGGTAATTCTTGAATGCACCTTTAGTATGAGTGGCATGAAAGGATGTGCCCAAGTTCACCACCTAGTACTCCGTGTTGACAAGTGAGAGGATCAATGCATCCTAATCCTCTTCCATTGAAACATTCATAATGGGGCACGTTACCTTGGTCCCACTACTTGGCTTCTTTAGGGTAGCACAGTTCTTCTTGAAGTGACCTACCTTACCATAATTCTAATTATTCAGCTTTGCTTTTTTGAATCTTGATTTTGCTTTTCTAGATATAGATCTATTTTTGTTATGTATTCGGTCTACATGCATGTCTTCCTCTGCTTTTAACATTCAATATCGAAGTAGATGTTGAAGACTTAAGCATAAAGAACTTCCAGCACGCAATATCCGCAGCAGAAGCAATTTGATAGAGTGCGCTCTCTTCGTTTTAGGATCGAGATTGCGTTGACGGTTACTAAGCAACTTAATATCACAAAACTACAAGAATATAATCACAGCACATACATGCAAGAGATCACAGCACACAAAATATCCAAACACCAATGATTATGTGGAAAACCCAAGAATGGAAAAACTACGGAACCACACCACGGAAAATTCCACTATAAATACTTGAAGGTTAAAGAGTTTCAAATAGCATAACTCCTTAGCTGAAACACACAAGCTCTTACTCTAATATGGAGAGGAAAGGATTCATCCACCACCAAGAGTTTCTCCTCCAGCACGCAAGGGATATCTTGCACAATAGCTTCCTTAGGGCTTCACCTTGAAATCTCCTCCTCACATCAAGACTTAGCCACCAAATTGAAATGCCAACAATTATAATCTCCTCCCAACTTTTTTGCTTAAGTACTCAACTAAAATTTGAACCCTAAAAGGTCCAAAATGCCCTCCACTTTGATTAGGACAAAAATTGGACTGAAGCAGAATTTCGTCAGGCGCTACGGGGCACTGTAGCGCCCACATCTCGGGTTGGCACCCGCTACGGCGTGCGGTAGTGCCCGCGTCTCGGGTTAGCACCCGCTGTAGCACGAGGTAGCACCCACGTCATGGGTTGGGTCTGTTGTTGCGTGCTACAGTGCCAATTTTCGCAATAGCGCCTGCTTATCTGTTTGCCGACCACTAAGGCTGGCAATAGCGCCTCTGTCTCGAGTTGGGATCGCCAGAGTGCGCTGCGGCTGCCACGATGCGACGCAGCGCCTGTGTTGTTTCTGCACTTCACTTATTTCTCTTAATCATCCAAATATTAAAACTCTAAACCTATCGCATGCTGTAGCAATTACCAATCCAAAGGTTTGGCGCTACCACGCACCACCGTGGAATTAAGATGTCACCTAGCGTATGATATTAAAGCCAATATTAGAAAGTCTGGCATTGCAGCGCACCACCGTGGTCCCAAGAACAAAACATTGGCGCTACCGCACGCTGCAGCGCTACAGAATTCAAAAATCTTGCGCTACCGCACGCCGTAACTCCATAAAAACAGAGACTCTAGCGCTACCGCACGCCGTAGCGCCCACCGTAAATTCTGCTAGGTAAGAGCATTCAAAACAGCATAGAGAAAGCCAAAAGTCATAATTCCTCCTCTTCTCACAATAAGGATTAATTACAAATGCATTAAAACTCCTCTTTCTAAGAGCATATCAAAATAATGATTTAATGAGATTTCAATTCTCAAGGGGTGGAAAGGGTGGCTGAAGTAAATGTTGAAGTGTAAGATGGAAGGCTATAAAAGCACAACTTTAAGACTAAACAGTGATTCCACATTTTGATAATCAAGAAATTCTAAAGCAATAAAGCATTAGGAAGGAGAATTCCCCTACCCCAATGAAGGAGAAGGCTTGCATTGAAGGAAAAGGATAAAGCACTAGAAATAGAAGTGAGAAGGAGGTCTGAGATAGAGAAGATCTGGCGAATACGATAGAAGTTCCTGTAAGAGCCATGCAAAAGCTCTTAGTTCTTAGTGGCTATCCTTGTATTTCTTTTCTAATGGAAGCCTAAACCCTCCTTGGGGAGGGTTTGACACATGCATGTAATGAGTTAAGGGATAAAATGTGTTTGTACTCTAAAATTATTAAAGAGTATCTTCTTTTATCATTTCTTTTGATTATTGATGTGAATAATACTTGGATGAATATTGTGTCATGAATATAATTTTAAGTATGTGAATGCTTTGAACTAGGAAAACCATCAAGCCAATTTATCCATTGGAACTAAGGGTGTGCATGTTGAGCATCCTTGCCGCGAATGCCTATGACAATATTCATTGTGTGAGGAAGACCAATGTAAGTCCTTAGGTTTAAGACGATGAATAGGGCGATGGAATAATAACTAATCTTTGAGCTCCATTACTCACCATTAGCTTACTTTATGAATATGTGTACAATTGCCTAGAGCATTATGACAAACTCAATGAGCATCATAGAGTTGTTCCTTTAACTAAGCTGAGACTTTGATGCATGTGAGCCAAGAGTCGCCAATTGAGCTCCATAGCTCGAGCTAAGTTTATGCATGGATTAAGACGCATTGCGTGCTTGTGGGTAACGTAACATAACCCACTTAGCCCAATAGCTCTCTTCCTTAGCTAAACTTAGAACTTATGCATGTGAGCCTATAATAACCCAAGGTTGTTACCCAGCTTAAATTTAGCCTAATTGTATCGTAATTATCATTCCATTAAGTTCATCTAGTCATTAGAATCAAACCCTGAAGGTTAGGAGGAATTCAGAGCTCAATCAATAAGCTTGGAATATTTTAATATTTAATTAATTATAAAATTAAGGTATTTATTTTGAGCTCAAAATCAAAATTCGACTTTACCGTTGCGATCGTCACCCCCAAATTAGCTAAGGGTGATGTTTTGGACGCATTTGGAAGTCGTCGGATTTTCATGAATATTTTAATATAATTAAATGCACCAAAAAATAGGATAATTAGATAATCGTCAGAATCAAAATCCGACTTCGTTGTTGAATTCCTCACCTCCAAATTAGCTATGGGTGAATTTTTGGGACTTTTTGGAGCGCATTTCAAAAATCTGAATTTTCTTAAGGAAAATAAATAAGTGATTATCTAGTCCTTAAATTACAATTTTCCCCCTCTCTCTCTCCTAGCTGGCACCCCATTCGGCTGGCCATCCCCCTCATTCAGCTAGCCCCTTGATCCCCATCCTCTCCCCCATACTTGATGGGAGAGAGCTTGCCTTAGCTCCCTAGCCTCCCTAGCTCATGATGGAGCCTCTCTTCCTCTCCTCCATAAAAGAGAAGCACAACCCCTTTTTCTTTTCTTGCTGAAGCATTCTTCTCTTCCTCTATTTTTGTATCTTCAGCTGAAGAAGGAGCTCTCTTCCCCCAAGGACTTAAAGAAAGCAAAGGCCCTCTTCTTCCTCTTCTTGCAAGGCTAAGGTACCCATTTGTTCCTCTCCTTATCTCCTTCATATTACTACAATGCTTGAATGTATCTCTAGAAGTCTATAAATATGTATTGAAGCCATTAAGGCTCATTGAGGTAGATCATTTATTCAAAAAATGCATGCTCTGTTTTCATCCATTTTATATACCTATTCTTTATCCATATTTTTCATATAGTTAGGAAGCTCCGTTTGTGTCGATCTTTATGTCAATGCAAAGATATCAGAAAGACCCTTCCATTGATATATGGCACCGCTCATGGAATGCTCTGGATTGAGAGTAATTGAGCTCGAAAATAGGCCTTGCAGGTTTTGTCCCGGCGAAAATCACCGTCTGGAGCTGCAGCATGCTGCAGTGCCCAAAGTTGAAATCTAGGCCGCTGCAGTGTGCTATGCACGCACTGCAGCGGGCTGCAGTGGTATTTCATGAAAAACTTAAGAAATCGATTAAAATGACTATTTGAACAGTAATTCGCAAAATGGACCGCTACAACGCGCCATAGCGCACTGCAGCGGGCTGCAGCAAAATTTTTAGAAAACTATAGAAAATTAGAAAAATAAATTAATTGAACAGTATTTTTGCTAGTTGGACCGCTGCAGCGGGTCGCAGCGCTAAAAGCGTCACAGTGTGCCACAGCACGCTGCAGCGCTAAAAGCGCTACCGCCCCACCGTCGCACTGAAAGCGTCACAGTGCGCCGCAGCGCTAAAAGCGCCACTGCCCGTTGCAACGGCAGAAGCACCACAGTGCGCCCCAGTGCACTGTTGCACCCGAATTTGCAAAATGTCTAGAATTTCTTTAAAACTACTCAATTTTGGCTGAAATGGCCAAAACTTCTCTGTTTTTGCATTTTAAGGTCCCTAGGACCTTAGTGGGATTAAATAATATCAAATTTGAACTTATTTTAGCTTATAAAATTCTATGTTCAAATTTAATTTGAAACTTTGTCATTCTTAAACTGCTCAAAACCTAGTATGTTCTTTAAATGTATGATATGTCAAATGCTAAGTAATGGAATCCTATGTGCTTGTATCGAATAGGTATATCTTAATAACCAAATGGCATGAAACCTAAGTCCTTTTAGATTTGTGATTAAGTGCTAATCCCTTTGGGTTGATTTAAAATTTGATTAGCATTAATTACCTTTTTCTATGTCATCTTTATATTTAGATGCTTTCATGATATTAGAATGTATATAAGAAAACTCTAAATATCTATTTGGACACCTAATCATATGTAAATGACATTAAACTACAATTAACATAAGAATCTTGCTAACTTGATTAAGTAGATGATACTTAATCTAAAACCAAAGTTTGACATTAATAATACACTAATAACACATTGATTTGTCATTGATGTATAAATTAACCTTTGGTCTTAATGGTAAAAAGGTTAGGAGTTAAACCCTAACTTATCTTGATTAAGATCTAAATCTTAATCACTTAATCAATTAATTTGATTGAAAGATAATTTAAATGACATTATTCCAATAATGCATATGATTTGATATTGATCTTAAATCATTGAATTAGAAGTGCTAAGGTTAATATTGAATATATGTGATTGAATCATCTGAATCTAAACTTTAGATCTTTGATTTTCTCTTATATAAGACAATTAGCATAAGATGGAAATAAAATTATAATGATTTATGAAATGATCTAACTCTAATAAGATTTTTTATTTTATCCCATGATTGTAGAATAGGAAATGATCAAATGAATTTTAATCATCTAATCTGATCACTTTAATAACCTAAGTCTAATAAGTAAACCTTAAGAAGTAGAAAAGTGAGATCTTAAGGGTCTTACTTTCGGATCATTCTTGAAATGTTTAAGGACCTTAATTATTGACATATTGAGGTAGAAAGAGCTTTTGAAACTCTTTGAGGTAGAAATATAGATGATCCTTCATAACCTTAGAAGTTGAACTTGATACCTTGTGGTAGGAATCACTTAAAGTACTTAGAATATGACTTATTCATTGTGGTAGCAACTTATATTGAGTGATCCTTTGATCACATCCTTGGAGCTTTATATAGGATATACCTACTTAGAGTAAGGATTAGTATATTTGATAAATCCTTATTGATTAAATAGAATCTTCTGAACTCAAATAATTGGTTGGGTATAGTGAGGTATACCCATATTACTATATTATTTTAGTAGTATTCAGGATTGGTTGATTCACTCCAATGTGGACTTATAACTAGGTGATATCCTGAGGGATTAGACGAATACCCTCCCATTAGAGTAAATCCTCCAAGACTAAGAGTGTTACAATTAGTGAACAAGATCCTTAGTTTGAGATGTAAACTATGACCGGGTTCTGCCTCCTATCGTAGTGCACTTCGATAAGTGCAATTTAAGCAAACTAAGTAACTCAAATCACTATGCGTAAGACACTAAGTATGCTTGTAATTAGAACATTTAACGGCTTAGCTTGAGATGTAAACTACGACCAGGTTCTGCCTCTTATCGTAGTGCGCTTCGATAAGTGCAGCTTAAACAAGCTAAGGGTTAAATCCATCTTCCTTGTAAACATGCTAAATATATGTATACAATCATCCCAGCTAATAATTTTCAAGTAAACTCTCAACTTTAACCAATTATCGAAGTTATAACTTTAGGATTCAGAATCCTTTTAGCGGGATTTTGCACAATGGAGACATTGAATTCATTATCGGATTTCAAGTATTTTTGGATTTATCTCATGTAGTTAGAAGCATGAGCATGAGCATAAGAATGACGATGAGTATCAGAATGATGTATGAGTATCAGTGATGATTTATGAGTTACGGAATATTGCATACATTGACTGGAGAATTTCAGGATGCATCGACATCATCAGTAAGCAGTATTCCCAACTGGAGGTAAGTATACATTGGATTGTACTACTCATAGCAGTTCAGTAATATTTTGGTTGCATATCAGTAGCATACAGTATTATGGCATATTCAGATGTACAGTTTCAATGACATACAGTATAGTTTTACATAAGATTACTCAGTTTCATATTCATTTCTGTTTTGGTTTGTTTTCAATATTAAGTATAGTTCAGCTTCATTTTACTTTACTTCAGTTTTGTACAATTTTATATAGTTTTATACTTTTAATTATTCTTACAGTATTTCTGCAGATCTAACTACATTATGTAAATGATAAATGGATAATTAGAACTGCTTAGATTAGTTTCGATGTATTAGATTTATTGTCTAACACGAGGTACTTTTGAGATCTGACAATTTATTAGATCCTGAGCAGTATATTGAGCTAGGTCAGGAGGACACCCAGGAGATTCAAGAGGAGCCCGTAGAGCATTAGTGGACTCTTCTTTAGTTTTATTTTTCTACTTAGTATTTTCAATTCAGTACTTAGCTCTATGTTTATTATTCAGTAAATGTTTACAATAATTCTGGATGTATTTTCTTTTCTTTTCTGAGATAAATGCTTTCATATAGCTTCTGTGATGAATGTCTCTAGATATTTGCTTTAAGCTTCCGCACTATGTTATACACTACTTATACTTAGTATTGTGATGTTGTCAGTATACTGGAAATATTGATATCTTATGCATATATTGGATTCTTCATGTTGTATTCTAAATCTAATATATGTATTTGTCTAATACTTAGGATAAGAATACCACTCTTATCGTAAGTATTAACTCTCAACCCTCCTTGAGGTTGAGTTAGCAGCCCTTCAGATGGGGCTTAATTTTTAGCTATTCAGGGAGACGGGTTATCCCTCCCTGAGTGGCGCACCGCACCACCGCCGAAATTGATTATAACTATCTCTTTTGCGTGTGGCGATGGGGCGGGGCGCTACAGAGCCATCGGTGAAATCAAGCTCTTGTGATGCCTAACTGAAAATAGGGATCTAATAACTTAGATGAAAATATCGAATTCAACCAAATTGGTCGCATGAGGGTCTATGTGTTGAGATCAAACCTTCCTGTGTTCATCTCCGAACACTAAGAAAAACTTAGTACATTTGGGGGACACCCTAGAAAAGACTATGTTTCTTGATTATAATTAAAGCATCTAAGTTATTTGACACTAAAATTTGATAAAGAATAATACTTACATAAGCCCTTAATAAATTACAAGCTAAACCCAGCTCTTCCTACTTTTTCAACATGTAGTTTCTTATTTAAGAACTCTGATTAATTAAGATTAGAATCAACAACAACCAATTAATCATCGCTCAAACATCAGTGAAATTAAATATACTTTAGTAACAAAACAAATCATTCTCAATGGACAATAAATCTCGGTATCTCACCATCCCAAATATTACTTCAAACCACGTGCACTTGCGCGTAACCACAGATGTGCATTTGCAGTCTATCATTGAACCCATTCAGATATTCAGTCATTTAATATTATTAAAATATTTGAGAAAAATTTAATGACTTCCAAACATTTCTAAAATACCACCCCTAGTTAATTTGGGGTCAAGAGTCCAATGGTGAACTCTAATTTTGATTCTGAGGTCAGAATAAAATATGCGTTTTCAAAATTATCAAAATAATCAGGAATAATCATCGATCGCAAATGATCTCTAAATTACACCAAACTTGAGGTGAAGGTTCCTAATACTATTATAAGAGCACTAGAAGTTAAATAGAGCTAATTGGGAAAACAATAAAAAAGTAACAACAATAGGGTTGTTACACTCATGCTAGCCTTGGAAACACCTATTTATGTTTCCTTTAAGTATCTAGCTCTATTTTGGATCCCAAATGGTCCCAAATACCCCTCAAATAGCTTTGGACTTAACCTGTACCAAATATGAACTCCACCAAGCACTATGGCATGCCATAGTATCCAAGCTATGGGTAGCCAGTTGACAGGGAGTGCTGTAGAGCCCTATGTTTAGGTGCACTACCGCTGAGGTGCGCTGCATCATGCGCTAACACCCATTGTAGTGCCCTGCTTTCGGAATACCAAATTCAGGGACACGCTACAGCCCCCCAATCTTTATCTGCTTTAGTTGTGGAGCACTACGGCATCCAATAGTGCCCCATCCTTGAAACTCCAACCACCAGAGAGCGTTATAGCACTTTGGTCTCACTTTGGTGGTCGCCAAGGCATGCAACGATGCCTTCTCCATGGGTGCTAGGCACCATGGCATGCTACAATGCATCACGATGTGGTGTGGCACTTATGATGTGACAGAACTTTCAAATTTGTTCTGAATCACCTCAGAGCCACTTGAAATCTCACCGGAGCTCCATTATCATCTTTTTGATGATCTAAATGGTCTTTATAACATAACAAAATGTTTTATACCTCTCACTTTTGAGGCTGCTCCCCACTCCCTCTCTGCATCAACAAATCGTTAACCTCCATTTCTATTATCGAGAGGAATCTTCTTTGGGCCAATTTGGCTCGGTCAGTTCCATCTAATGGCTAGAAGGCTGACTCTAGAGTGGGGCCCAAAAGCCATGGCCCGACCTTCCCGAGCCTCCCCAACCTATTTAAATGCCACCTAAGGCCTCAATGAGCTCCTTTACTCATTGAGAATTTCAAACCTCCAGATGCTACCTAAATTTTTCCCAAGCTCTTCTTTGCTACAACTAGTTAGCCCAATACACTCTAAATTTAGTCACTAGCATTGTAGTGGTTGTGAATCTGTGTTCAAGTCCTCAAATGATCACTGTCAGCCTAAGGAAGCTTCAGCAATCTAATTTAGCTTTTGGATTTTCCTTGATAGCCTGCAGCTCATCAACCTCCATCACAGTCCAAGTATCTCTTCTTCAGAGCCAATTAGGCTCGTTCAGCACTTGATAGATCAACATTAGTTAAGTGAGCACTCTATGATTAAATGTTAGTTGATTAGGCATTAGCCTGACTCAGTAGTAGTCTAGATAGTGAAGGTCACTACTTGGATTGGGCTACTGAACCATGAAGCTTTTCTGCTTTGTTCACGAGTAATTGGCTCCACATTGGATTTCTTGATTACATGCAAACCTATTCCATATTGAACATAAGCATTTGATAATGCCCTATTTAATCCAGCTAGCTTGATTGACCTTCGCTCGGCCTAAGCTGCAACAACGCTCCATAGTAGAGGCATCAAATAAGGATTTGCTATCCTAGCATACCATCGACTGGTCTTGGATGGTGCTTTAATCTGTCCCAACATGCTGATTGTATCAAGACCAGAACCCAGTCGTGGTGCCACCTCTATGGGGTGTATTATCTCCCCATAGTAAACCCTATAGTAGAGAATAGGAGGAATAATTCCTCGATGATCTTGACAGGTTCATAGAGGGATTCTAAGTAGAATTGATGTGTCTCAATTCAAGGAACATGCAGTGATGAAAAGTGGCTATGGCATATCCTATGCAATCCGAATTTGTTAAAGAACCCTAACCTAGTTCCAACCTGCATCAGGAAAATTTGGAAGACGATGAAGAACAGTGCGTGTCGGCCCGCCCATAACCTGTGCTATTCGACAGTAGCATGTTGTCGAGTCCCAACTGACCCGCACTGTCCCACAGCATGCAAGCTCATCGAGTCCCAGTCGACCCGACAAAACCCGAACCCCAAAATGGAAATAATGTAAATAAATTTCTTAAATCCAAAATTTATAACTTAAGGATTTTAATAGAAATTAGGGTTTGTTTATTTACAGTTCGTCTGCATTCAAATTTAATGATCATATATACAGTTTTGATTAAAAAAATATGGTGAACAATAATCTGCAATTATTTCTTACTTTCAACGAGTACATTTCTTAACTATGTTTTAATTATCTAAGAAAATTGTTAGTGAATATTAGGCTGAATACTTGACCAAATTGCATGATTAAGGTCTTATTCTCTTCATTATATAGAGGAGAGCTTAATTACGGATTTATAAACATTTTTTTGCACTTAATTTTATTAAACACTAACTAATTACCTCAAACTAAGATTAATGACTATTAAACCCATTTGTAGTCTAATTTGAGTAATTTAACTGTCTAATAACTCATTAGATAATGAAGAATTTAAATATAACTTTATATTTCATTTTAGGATGTTTAATTTGTTTTTCACTCTTAATTAGCTCAAAATCTTAATTTGCTAGCATTAAACTAATCTCTTTTCTAATTTTAGTATACTTACTGTCTATGCTTTCATTGGATAGTTAGGAATTGCTTAGTATTGATAAATTTTATTTTAAAACTCAGTTTCATAGAATAAATCTTAGAACCCTTAATATGGATAATTAAATTTAAGGAAAGCATAAAACCTAATGTTTGATCTCTAATCAGTATATTTCTCTCCAAAATCAGTAAATTAGAGGCTTGAAAAACCTAGTATATTTATTTGGTAGCATTGCCATTTGTTAATATAATCTCAATTTTGATGGATGAATTGCTAGAAATATTCTAAAGGATAATTATTGACCCTTATGGATAGTATAAAGGGGAGAATCTATATCCTTGTATGTAACACTTAGGTTATGCTAGTGAATAATTTTTCAAGGAATCATAATCATATAAGGATTAATATTAGAATCATAATAGAATTTCTTAAATAATTATTCATGTGATTATGAAAAATGTTGCTAAGCACCATAGTTAAGCTAAATCGTTGAGGTAGGATGGCTTATTTATGATACTTTAAGGTAGATCCCTATACTTACTATGTAAAAGTATAGGTTGAATATACTTCTTGTTGTCAACCATGTAAAAGTTAGATTGAACTTGCATTTTGTGGTAGCAAATCCCAATGATGTGTTCATATGAAGATTATTTGAGAACTTAGAATTATGGAAATATTATTAATTGAAGCCTCCTGTAGCTTTGAAAGTAATTGAGACCTATAATAGTTTTCTTAGAACTTAATCTGGTGATAATATTACAATTATCATATGAGAATGAAGTGCATATCTATTGCCTAAATTGATTTCCCATTTGACTTAAGAATTGGCTAGTTTTCCTTATAAGGAACTATAGATATTTTGTCTTAACTTAAGTAATTAGATAAGTATAGTTCATTTTAAGATAAACATCCCAATCCTAATATATGTTATGAGTTAGGGCTTGGACACCATATTTTGGAGGATAAAGTGTGAAAGCATGTATGTCTCCCATCCTTGTGCACAAGAATAAGTGTAGTTAAGAAACTTAACTGTCCAATTTCACCTTTCTTGAGACAAACTAGTTACAAGTATGCACTCTTAACTTATGATAAATTAGAATGCCCTAAAGATATGATAAGGTAATTAGTTTACTAATGGTAGTATTTAAATTAACATGTGCTAAATGCTAAGTGTAATCAATATCTAAAATGTATATAAGTTAGACAATTTCATGAGTAATTCCAAAATAATGTGGCATTGGAATAATTATGCATATTATCAAGTGTCAGGGTAAAATAATTGAACAACAAAGGGTATATGTTTTCTATTTTCTAGATTTTGGCTATTTAATTCTATCAGTTTTGGCATAATATGAATCACATAAGCATAACATTTCATTAACAGTATGATGCATAGCACAACTAGGATCTGTTAGCAGTGCAATTTGGAGCACACCTAGGATCTGTGGGATGCAGTTCTAGCATCATGATTAAGAATACATATGGCATATTTGGTGACATACTCATTAGCACATTTTTTTTAGCATATATTACAGATCACTTTCAATTTCTTAAACAGTTGTCATTTGTCTAGATTTTGGTTATTTAATTCCTTCAGTTTTGGCATAACATGAATCGCATTAGCATAACATTTCCTTAGTAGTGTGATGCATAGCACAACTACGATCTATTATCAGTGCAATTTGGAGCACACCTAGTATTAGTGTGATGCAATTCTAGCATCATGATTAAGAATACATATGGCATATTTGGTGGAATACTCAGTGGCATGTTTTGTTTAGCATATATTACAAATCACTTTCAATTTTTTTTACTTCCAATTATTGTGTTTAAATTAGCTTTACTATATTTTCAGAATTATCTAGTTTTAGTTGTGGTTTATATCCTAGCATCTTGGTTTGTAATTACAGCCTTACTTTCAGTTTTTGTGCAGTTTTACTTCATTTTCATTTCCTATTTTATTTATGTTATTGTGGTTAAATAATATCCCTTAAATAAAAATAAAATTTACTTGGACTTATTGTCTAACACAACATTTCTCTTTTTTTGGCTTGGGCCTTAGCATGTAAAATAAAAATATTACGTTTGGAGCAGCTTAAGAAGCCTACCTTCGAGGAGGTTCAAAAGCTTCAAGAGGAGGCAGAAGAGTCGCAGTCATTAGAATGCTAATTTTAGTATGTAATTTTACTCTTTTTGTTGGTGAGATGAGAGAGTTTATTTATTTTTCATCTAAAACTCTGGCTTGTAATAATTAGATAGCTTCAGTTGTATTTTTACTCTCTTTTTTGAGATGAATGTTATTTTAGATTCTATGGTGAATATTATGATGGATGTTCAATTTCTGCACTTTGATTTATATTATCTTATACTTAGTATTGTGAGATGATCTTTCTATTATCAACCCTATCCCATATTCATTGGCGATCCTTATAAGTTAAACATGTCGGCAATGCATAAGGATAAGGCAACAAATACTTGAGATAAAAACCATAATAATCTTAAGGATTAGCCCTCATATAAAGTAATCAGAGATAACTCATTTTATTCCCATCAATTTTTCTTAAGTGTTGGGCTGATGACGGGTCAAGGTGGGTTATCTCTCTGCTAATGTCCTGGGTTATCTATTGGTAGTTAGCCCAAGGCATCACACAATCTATGATTGATATAAATAGATTTAAGCATGATAATGAGGTTTTAATTAAAGTTATTAAACTCAATGGGTAAACAGAAAGGAGTTCAAATGGGTACCTTACACTGTGACCTTTGAAGGTAATGCCAATTGAGAAGGTGTGTGCCAAGCTCCAACATTTAATCCAACATCTTCATAAGGATCTTTGCAAGCGCATGAGCATGTAAATAATGAGATTCATTCACTGGATTACTGAGAATAAATGCTTGAGCTTATCGGGGTCCATCAACTTTGAGAGAAGAACTACAGTGGACAAAGGGGGATTCAAAAGAAATTGAAGGTTCTGAGGATTTGCAATGGCACAACCAAATTCCCTGAGGAATTTAGAAAGCTTAAACAACCTGGGGAAGCTAAAGGTTTATTTCTGTCATAAATGAATTATTTCACAAATATTGTTAATGAATTACAAATGGTATAGATGAATTCTCCCACAAATGGCATAAACAACAAGCCAGCAGAAGAGTTTTACCATAATGAGAATTAGTTATGGATTCTTTGTGGAGCAGGGTGATAGCCTGATAGGCAATTAATATGAAGGATTCTATCTGTCAGGTCATTATGATGGGGATGATGATGAATGGTGTCAGGTTTGATCGTAATTGTAAGGCTCTAGTGGTAAATTAGGTATATAATAACTCAACACTAGGGGTTACCATAGTACTTAATACTGAATTAATAAAATACTAACTCACTATTAAACATTGTGTGGCCAAAAATCTGTTGAGATAAGGAAAATAATTACTAAAAAAGGGATGAATAAAATTATATCTATCATCCAAACCATCCAGAGTAAAAGATAAAAAAAGCATCCATCACAAAAAAAGGCTAAAACATCCAGAGTTATAGTTTGTACAAAACAATTTCAAATATTGTAAAAGCTCTCATTCTCATAGAAAAGTAAGGAAAAATGCTAACTCTTCACAGCTACTTTTGAAAGTCGGGATATGGCCTAGGTTTAAGCTTTTCTCCAGACTCCTGGTCTACTTCATTTAGCTTTCAATACGATAGGGCGCAGCCAATAAAAAAAAATAAGTGATTAAACTTCAAAAATCTAAGTACATTTTAGTTTTCATTATTATTATTTATTTAAGTTTAGCGAATATCACATTAGCCATTTACCAGTAAGATAAAAGTGGTGCACAATGCAAGGTAAGGAAATATGTATAGAAAACTAGAAAGTAAATAAGGAGTAAAAATACTCACCATGGGTTGCTCTAGCCTGTATAAGACATATATGGAAGAATTAAGAAAGAAACTACACATCTAAAATACTAGTGTGCACATGAAGAATGAAGGAAATATATATATATCCTATAGAAATGTATGCTAAGTAATAGAAAAAGTAAGCAATGTAAGAAAAATGTAAGTAAAATCTAAGTAAACCTATACTACAATGAAGCTGAAAGTAAAATTATAAAGTACAGTATAAAATAGGAGAAAGTAAAGTAAAATTCATTTTCAATGACTGAGTAAAGCATAGTCATAAGACTAAGGTAAATCATTCACAATTATTCAAATTATGAGAAATGCACATTCAAGTTATTTATCTTATTTAAGCTTTATTCTATGGCATGTTAAGGAATAAACAAAGAGTTAAGCATGTTTTGTAGTGCTCCACCCCATCGCTACACGATACAGAATAGTATTAGCGATAGAATTGGTCATTACTAAATATATGAGTCACCTTTTGCTTAATGCTCTGGGTTAAACAATGATAATTAACATGGGACATTAATGAGAGAAGGTACGGTAAGAACTAAAATGCCTCATCATTAATCAAGTTAAGTATTTCATTATCCTGATTAATAATGTAAGCTAAAAAAGGAGGCAGCAATGGCTACTCAATAACACCACGCTTCATATCCTCTTGAGTCCTTGCAGCTCCACAAACAAAGGTTCCTCAAGGCACAACAATGCTAGGGCCCTAGCCAAAATAGAGAAAAATCTTACTTAGACAGTGAGTCTAAGTACATTTTAGGCTTACTAAAATATATTCATTATATTATAGAGATATTTAACATAATGTAGTAAATACACAAGAAATCTAAAATAAAAAGTAAAGTATTAAAAGTAATTGTAACTACCATAAGGCAAGTAATGTAATCTACAGAAAGTATTGAAAACATGTTCAACAAAAAACAAAAGGCCATAATATGCAATATGGAACTTCACATATAATCCAACTCAATTTCATATGTTGCAATATTTAGCAGAAATGTGCTTCAACAACACCCAAAAGAAATGTGCCCAATGACACCCATACAAAAAAAAGTTGTGCCCAATGCACCGAATCAAAGGAATGTGCCCAATGCACCAAAATAAATGAGCCTAAGACTCATATATAATAGAAATGAGCCCAACACTCCCATATATAGTCCTTAGTTTGTGCCCAATGCACCGCTAGTAATATGTGCCCAATGCACCGATAATAAGTCCTTAGTTGTACCAAATTGACCGCTATATATATAGTGTATCAAAATTGTGCGCATCACACCGATAACAGAATATAAGATTATGCTCAACGCAACGAATTCAAACATTGTGCCCAATCAACATCTGATCAACAATAGTATGATATGCATGATATGCCATCTAGAACATACATAAATCATGCGACTGAAACTCATCAAAATAGGATATGTTAATATGCTATATGAATTATGAAAGTATGATAAAACTAGAAATCATTGAAACTGTAAAATATCCATTTTGTTATCTATTTATCCTGAACATAATAGTCTTATCAGATACTAAGATATAAGCAAGTCTTAGTCAAAACACAAATTAATAAAATCTAATTTAATTAAAATACTTAATCAACATTCATTAATATTTTAATCTTATCATTATAGATCTGAATTAGATTAATCTATCTCATAAGTTCATCTTAATTATTTAATATTCATTTATACAACATTCAGTTATGCAATCTTAACATCTTAAGCTTGTATCTGATCATATTTGAGAAATCAATCTAATCTAAGTCCTTAATAACATAACTTAAACTAATAAGGTTCTAAGGATAAGTACTATTTTAAGACTTGGGATATAATTCATTAATATAGAATTCTAAACCTTTTCAAAGGGAGGTAAACTTAAGAAGCTAAGGCTTAGAGAGAATTATTACTCACTTAAGGGTTTTAAATCTAGAATCCAATATTAAACTTAAGGTTAAACCCTTATAAATTATCTCATAAGCTAAGGCTTAGACTAAGCTAATATTGGCTCATAAACTTACAAGGGAGCTACTGTAACAACCCGATGTTGTTATCAAGCCGATTAGGCCTAAACCTAACCGGATTAAGAGAAAACATAATATCCTTAGTTAAGTCAAATAAAAATCAAATAAAAAAATTCTCAAATAAACCATTTTAAGGGGATCCTCTTGCAGAAATTTGAGCGCAATCGAGATCCCGAATCATCATAAGTAAATTCAGAAAGTTTAGACTTCTAGAGTTGATAATAGATAAAATATAAATTAAAATTTATAAATTTTTGTGTAACCCATTTAATGAATGAATAAATTTTAACATAGGATATACTCCTAATCTTAAGGGAAAAGGTCCTAGAGTGTAAGTAAAGTTCTTAAGGAAGCTCCTAATGAAAAGACTTAAAGATATTCTAGGAATTGATTGAATTTATTTTAATTTAACATAATTTGTTATTTTTATTTAACTAGGAAAGTTAAGAATGAATTTTAGCTAAGTAAGGCATATTATCTTTACTTAGAGTTTTTCAAGCCTAAATTAAGATATTTGACAAAATATTCAAATTATGGGATTTAAGAATTAGTTTTTAATGATTTAAAAGATATTTTAAGGGTTAAGAACACTTAACCTAAATTTTAGGCAAAATGATCATTTTGCCCTTACTTAAGGGTCTAAAAAACTACTTTTTGATTTAGGGCTCCAAATTAGAATTCTTACTGCCAAATGATTCTTTACTGTCTAACATGAAGATAGACAGTAAGTACACCATATTTGGACAATAAATGTGTCATATAGGTCTAAACTAAGAAATTTGACCCAATGGGAGATTTAGTAATTTTCTCCAAATGGAATCTAAACATTTGTGCAGTTTAATGTTGCTTGATATTCAAGGATTCCATAAAGTTTAAGAACACTAAATTTTGAGGTCTATTGGATTAGTTATGAGTGTTCTAAGTTTAAGGGTAAATATGTCATTTCTAGGGTTAAGAGGGGTCAAAATTTTAATTTTTCCATTTCAGATCCGAATTTAGCAAACTCAGTACCTATAGCTTCCCTATTTAACACTGAGTACTTTAACTAGGAGTAGACCCAAATTATACCTCATTTGGCTAAGTTATAATCTAATTAGAGTTATGGGTATTTTTTAGCCAACCTATGATTTTTAATAGTCAAGACACAAATTTTATTTCAGTTTACTGTTGGCACTAAATTTCTAATCTAGTTAGAATCTTGAATTTCTTAATTTAGAGTTCAAATGATCAAGTTATGGTCACTTCAACATTAGGGTTTTATTTTCTTGAAAGGTCAAAACTCAATCTTTTCAATTATTAAAATTCACATACAATTTTATACAATGCTCACTTTTACTAAAACTAGGATCAAATTTGATATATTTCAGCCCACTAGGGTCTTAGGGTACTTAAAATGCGAACAAGATGAAGTTTTGGCCATTTCGAACACTTTTGGGCAGTTTCGGACAATTATGGGCGCTACGGCGCGCTGTAGTGCCTTCTGGCCGAAAGCAATGTGCTACTACACTCTATGGTGTGCTATAGCACGCTACTACATACTGCAGCAGATTTCGGTGCTATGGTGCACTGCAGGTGGATTATGGCGCATTCAACTCGAAGCTCGAGTGCGTGGCGCCCAACAGCGATTTCGCCTATGTGAAAATTACAACGAGCCATCTTTCAGGCTCAAATACTCTCAACCTAGAGCACTTCATATTGGTGTCATATACCAATGGAAAGGTATTTCTAAGACCTTTCCATTGATACTCAAATTGTCACCAAACAATTTTGTTATCAATAAAAATAATGGAGTTAAAGGACTAAGTGTACAGAAATTTGTATTTGCAGATTTATATATACTTCCCTAACATTTGCAAATTTTTAATGAGCTTCTACATCTTAAATACAGATTTATAGATGTATAAATAAGCTAACACAGATTCTTAGATATACAATGAGCAGAAAAACAAAATAGAATAGCCATTGGATTAACCAATGGAGGGAAAGGGGGGTACCTTGAACTTGCAAATAGAAGTTCCTTCTAGGGATCCTTGGGAACCTGAGAGCTCGAGAGGCTGGAGAACTTCTATTTAATAGCTAGCACAGCAAAAATGGAGAATGGGGGGAGAGCTTCAGCTGATCAAATGGGGGAAGACGAGGAACTGAAGGTCCATCTTAAAGAAGAGGAGGGGACAAGGCTCCGTTAATGAGCCTTCCCATTAGCATGGATGGGAAGGAGAGGACAGCAACTCACTTTAGAGCAAAGAATGGGAAGGAAGGTGCTGGGAAAAAGGGTTGAGCAGCATGGGGATCACCTTAGGAAAAGAAGAGAAAAAAATTGATTCATTTAATTATTTTAATTTAAGTAATTAATGCTGTAAAATAAGAAAAATTAGATTTTATAAATGTGCTCCGAAAAATCCTAAAACTTCACCCCTAGCTAATTTGGGGGTGAGGCATGCAACGACAAAGTCGGAATTTAATTCTGATGAGTATTTAATTTTCCTATCATTTGGGGTATTTAATTATATTAAAATATTCGTGAAAATCCGACGACTTCCAAACACGTCCAAAAAATTACCCCTAGCTAATTGGGGGTGACGAGCGCAATGGCGAAGTTGGATTTTGATTTCAATGTCAAACTAAATATCTCAATTTTCTAATTAATTAAAGATTATTAATATTCCAATTATTTGATTGAGCTCTAAATCGCTCCAAATCTCTGATGATTGGTTCTAATAACTAGATGAACTTAATGAAATAATAATTAGGATATGATTAAGCTAAAATTAGGCTAAGTAATAACTTAGAGTTGTTATATTAATTAAGCATGTTAAATTAATGCATTAATAATCTCACTGTTTTACAATAATATTTATCAAGAATAGTTCCTTAATAAGTGCACCATAAAAAAATATGTTTACTTTATAGAATATAAGTAAAACATCATCCTTAAGCATTAAAAATTGATTATCATTAATTATTAATAGAACATTCAAGTTAGATAATTCTTTAAGTTAACTAGATTAGGTTAAGTAAATAATAGGTTGATTTAACAAACAATATAGTTAACAATAAGTCGATGATATACAAATATGTAGAATAATATGATTCTCACTTTAAATACCTTTATGGTTACAAGAATTAGGATTGTATGCCTAAATAGTAATAAAAATACTTGTAACTCTCTTGATTCAATAATTTACAAATTAGTTCTTTAATTGGATATATTTGAAATTGATCCATAAGAATAATAATTTCACCTTAAACATAATACTGCATAAAGAGAAATAAACTATCTTAATTAACCTCATCACTGGAGAAATAAAGAGGTTTTACAAATATAGTAAGTTTAACTCCATTATGTATTCTTAGTTAAAGAATTAAATAAGGATCTCTTAGAATATAATTTTGTTAAATCTTTAATTGTGAGAATTAGAAGGATTAGATTTGGGATTTAGAACTTCTCTAATTTTGTGACTATTAAGATACTACATATTAAAGTACTAATGGGATAATTCTATAAATGTAATTAAAAGAAACTTATGATGAGTCTTTTGTTGTAGATTATATGAGAATCATTAAAACCAAAGACACAATTCATTAAGATCTTCAACTATTACAAACTATCATGAATCTAGTATAGTAATATTAACGAAGTTGCCTAAGTATAATCACACTTAAGAATAAGAGTAGATAAGGATTCACATTCAACTATCTAGGAATAATATTGCCTATAATAGATCCTTCATTCAACAAATATAGATTCTATCTCTTCTTAATTATAGTTATTAAGTTCAATCACTACTTTAAATATTGAACTTATTATATTATTATATTTCAATTAACTTAGAAATCTTTGATATCTAAGTTAATTGGGGGTTTAATTAGTAATAACTCCAAGATTTATAATAAAATAAGTTATAAAAAGTAAGTACTTTTTATTTAAAATTATATATTTTGATGTGCTTTCGCTGCTTTTCAAGATAAGAGATGAGTAAATTAAAATTTGGCTTAAATAGAATTTTTGGGAGAAAACCACCGTAGAGCACCACAGCGCACCGCGGCGCGCCCCAACTTCATTTCTCGAAAATAAAATAAAATTATATAACAAAAATTGAACAGTATTTTTGAAAATACTTCCGCTGCAGTGCGCCACAGTGGGTAAATTATATTTCTTAAAACCTTATGTGAATTAATTGATCTGTGTTTTTGAAGTATTTTCTACTACAATGTATCACATTGGAATATTTTATTAATCATTTAAACTATAGCTGAACTATTGGAATAGTATTTGGAAAGTTAATTTGCTGCAGCACGCCACATCAGATGCTGCAGCGATCGAAGAAAATATACTAATTATTATGCATGAACTGTGTTTGGAGTGCTACTGTCGCAGTGCGCTGCAGCGGAACAGTGTTGGAACGCTGCTGCTGCTGCGAGTCACAGCGCCCGACACAATTTTTGCCAAAAATATGCATTCAAGGCAGCATAGGGAAGGCCAAAGAATTGAATTCTTCCCCTTCCCACAGCTGAAATTAATATTAAATTAATTTAAAATTTTTCATTCTCAAGAAATAATTCATGAATAAATAAATTAAAGATATGAGAAAGATGGAAGGGGTGGATGCAATAAAAATTGAGGAATATTTATTATAAATATTATTTAAAAATGTACATGTTTAAGTGATTATGAGGAAGAGCAAGAGGTTGATTTAATTATTTTACTCAATAAAATATAAATACAAACAGCCTAAATCTCTTCATTACCAAGGAAATAAATGAATAATCATTTAATCAAAGTAAAAATTTCTAAATAAGATTTATTTGTTGAATTAAACTTTAAACATGAAAAGAAGTCTATAAAAGGGAGACTTGAAGATTGAGAAAGGGTTTCAATTTTTGAGATTAAAAAACCAATAAGGAGAGACGGCGGGAAGAGAAAAAAGGAGAACTCTCCAAGGGAAAGAGGGTGACCAATAACAGAAAGAAAAGGAAGACAACAAGGGAAAAAGGGTGGAGCTTCAAAAGAACAGCACAGGAAGAATCTAAGAGAGCCTCAAAAAACCTTCGGGTAATTCCTCGTATTTCTTCCTAAACTCCCTTGATTTATTTCTGCTGTGAACTGATGGCAGGGTTCACTTTCCTTATTTGTATGCTTATTTTGTCTTAGTAATGGAAGGCTAAACTCCCCTTGGAGATGGTTGAGATGTAGTTGCAAGAATATGTAAGGGATAAATAGTGTATGATGATATTATTTGAATATAATGAATGAATGTTTTTATCATTTATATTTAAATATTTGAATGAACAAAAATTTTGAATTATTTTATTTAAAAGAATTTGTGTTTCAATGCTCCTTAATTGGGTAAGAGGAAGGAATGTATTGCAAGTAGAGCGGAGAATTATGTGACAAAATTCTTGAGCTCACTTGCACCCTTCCTTAAAAGCTCTACCAAGAGATTGATGCTTGTGAACCAATTTCTCCATTAACTTTGCTCTGCTGCTCAGCAAAGTAGAAATGATGAGAGGATGTTGGGAAACTCAATGGATGATGTGACATAATCCATTGATCCAACGCATCTTCCCATCTAACTAAACTGCGTGTGAAGCGCATGATGCATAGTTAATGGAAGTCTTGCTTGTGAGACCATCAAAATTAAAAGATATCATTTGGTAACCTAGAGGTAGGAAATCAAAATCTAATTAATGGATCATGATCTCATGAGAGTTTATGTGCTAAGGAAGAACCCATAAGAAGTTCTCTTTATGCACTAAACTTGAACCTAATATAATTGGAGGGTACTCCAATTCTAATGGTGTTCACTTGATTTAATAAAATAAGTAAAATAAAAGTAAACATTCAACAATGAAGCTATATCACCAACCCTTGCAACTATTATAATGAAATCTCAACTCTCTCATTTTTAATTAAATCGTATCTTAACTTAAGGTCATTTGTATCGCTAAACTAGGAACCAAAAATCAACCAAAATTTGACATATAAACATTAGTAAAAAAAAATATAACTTGGTAACAGAACCACCATTCCCTGAGGATCGATAAATCCCAGAAATTAACACTTTCCACTTATTACTTCAGATCACGTACACTTGAGTGCAAACACAAACGTGTATTTCTGTTTGTCAAGTTCTTAGCGCCGTTGTCGGGGATGTGGTTTATTTTGTATCAAGTACAATTTATGAGTAACTAGTGATTTGGAACTAATTAGTTTGTGCATATTTTCTTACATAACTGTAATTAATTTCTTTATTTACTTGCTTTTGAGAAAATTTTGAAAAATTTGAAAAAAAAAATTGTGCTGAAAGTTATTGGTCATTATCATTACTGAAAAATTTTATCTACTAGCTATTTGTGTGTGATGTTAATTGCTAAACTGTCTTTACTATTTGTGAATTTACCTTGCTGAATTTTGTGAGATCTTGTCTGCTATACTACTATAATTGCTTATATCTTAGGATAGTTTTGATTAGCTTAAATGGGGTACTGGAATATCATGGACATGTACTACAATAATCAAAATTATTGTATGTGGTACGGGATAACACATTTAAGTTCTAATTGTAATACAAACAACCCGTTTGCACCTTCAAAAATAAAACTGATCAATGATATTAAGTATGATAATAATTTGCAACACTATGACACTCACTCTGACATGAATTTTAATAACATAAATTGGGTGTGTGAGCAATCTTACTTAAAAGAATTGGTGGACGATTATAGTAGCAATGAAATTAATAATCTGCAAGAAACTGAACCAATCTTGGTTATGAATGAAATTAATCTAGAAGATCATAAGCATGTATGTAAATCAATTGAGGCTAAGTTAGAATTTATATTGCAACAATTAGCTAACCCGGTCCAACAAGTTACTATAATTGATCAAATAAATGAACAAGCTCAAGAAGTGTTGACTTGTAGGGAAGAAACTTTAACTCAAACAAATAGTAAAAATGAGAGAGAGGTGGAGTATCAATTTTAATTGGACAGTTTCAAACTAAAAATTTTGACCAAGAGCAATTCAAAATTTATGTCCCATACACACCTCAAGTGCTTTCAACTGAATGCTCAGCAATATGTGACCCACTATGTGAAAACAACCAAGATGAACTGATTGAAAACAATAGGAGGATCAATAAACTAAGTGAATCTCGGGGTAGTGAAAGTAAATGAATTATTATCTCTGACATCTCGACCATCAACAAACCCCTTGGCAATATCGACAGTATTTGTGTGCAATTTGAATTTATAAAGAATCACCATAAGAGTAGTCCTGAAAGAACTGAGCTTTACACATTCTTACAAAATGAAATGGAGGATGATAATAAGGAAAA
This sequence comes from Gastrodia elata, assembly GCA_016760335.1. NCBI lineage: Eukaryota > Viridiplantae > Streptophyta > Magnoliopsida > Asparagales > Orchidaceae > Gastrodia > Gastrodia elata. The sequence continues at coordinate 25,884,504 of CM028676.1, read as the reverse complement.
GTATGAAGAGTTTGATAATAAGTATAAAAGAAGAAATGAAAGGAATAAAAAGACAAATAGAAATAAAACATATTATAAGAGTGAGGACACTAATTGGGCTTATAAGAAGAAAAATAGTAGAGCTGGTGTTCATGATGACCCAATTATTAAACTAGTTCATACTCATCCTAAGGAGTTACTGAAAATCTGGAAAGAAATTTTGAAAGGATATAGACTCTTTTGGTCAGGCTAAGGACCTTAAACTAAGCTCTAGTTTGGAGATAACCCAACAAATAATTTTATATTTTCTATCTATTTCAGATTCTAAGTAGAACTTGTGGGTGTCAATAAAGGAGCAAAAGGAATCTCAAGCATGATTACAGTAATGACAAATTGTCATTATTTATATCAGGTTGTTTCATTCATTCTTACTCTTAGTAATGTATGTTTAGTTTGCTTTCAATTTTGTGCTTTTGGTTTTTTTTTTTAAATAAATCTTAGTGAATTATTATCCCCCAATTTTTGTGCTAATATAATGTCATTAACTAAGAAATTTTTTTGAAAATTTCAATGGGCTGAAGTTAATTGTAATGAGCATGTGAAGATTTTCATTATTTTATTTTTCTTAAAAAGAGGTGATCAAGCAAAACTTACAGTTCTAAGATCTTTCATGCTAAAACATTTTACACTCATTTTACTATAAGTATCCAACATCAAAAATGTATGATGCTCTAAATCTAAGTGTAGGGGTGGAGTTAAAGAACTTAAAGTAGAGAATTGAGAAACGGTGAAACAAGAATGTGCTAGGCTTCTGTATGACTAAACGTAATGAAAAAAAATATGGGAATGAAGAAAAATGTCTCTCCCTTTAACTGAATGTAAAAGAAAATCCAAGGATAAAGAGGAATTTCTCTCCCAAAGTAAAAATTAAGAAAAAATAGGATGAAAAAAAATATCTCTCCTGAAAAGAAATTCTTATTGTGATTTTGAAGAAGAAGCACAAATAGCATGAGACTCTTATACATTGAATCAAGATTTTCTAAGTAAGCAATCCGAGAAACCCCCCAAGAATTATGAGTTGAGTATCATACATTTAGAAATTGGAAACTCAATTAGTCAAAAGAAAAGAAAATACTAATATGAAACTTGTTATAATTTGAATACCTCTAATCACCCTTGTCAAGTAATGCATAAAATGGAAAAAATACTTCACACATATCCAATTGAATTTTATAATATTTAAAATCAAAAAAATTAATTTTGAGCTTACTCGAGAACGAGCAAGAATTTAAGTGTGGGGATGTGATAACTCCGAGATTTATAGTAAAATAGGTTAATAAAAGTAACTTATTTTTAATTAAGATTATATATTTTGATGTGCTTTCGCTGCTTTTTAGGATAAAAGATGAGTAAATTAAAATTTGGCTTAAATATGCATTTTTGGAAGAAATTTGCCACCGTGCCACAGCATCATTTCTTGAAAATAAATTAAAATCATATAACAAGAAATTGAATAGTATTTTCGAAAATACTTCTACTGCAGCGCGCCGCAGCGGGTAAATTATCATTCTTTAAAACCATGTGAATTAATTGATCCGCATTTTTAAAGTATTTTTCGCTGCAGCGCGCTATAGCATAATATTTTATTAATCATTTAAACTATAGCTGAACTATTGGAATATTATTTTGAAAGTTAATCCACCGCAGCGACCGAAGAAAAGAGACTAATTTTTATGCATGAACATAGTTTGGAGTGCTGCAGTCGTAGCGGAACAGTGTTGGAACGTTGTTGCTGTAACGCGTTGCAGTGTCCGATGCAACTTTTGCCAAAAATATGCATTCAAGGTAGCATAGGGAAGGCTAAAGAATTGAATTCTTCCCCTTCCCATAGCTGAAAATAATATCAAATTAATTTAAAACTTCTCATTCTCAAGAAATAATTTATGAAGAAATAAATTAAAGATATGAGAAAGATGAAAGGAGAGGATGAAATAAAAATTGAGGAATCTTTATTATAAATATTATTATAAAAAGCACATGTTTAAGTCATCATGAGGAAGAGCAAGATGTTGGTTTAATTATTTTACTCAATAAAACATAAATACAAATAGCCTAAATTCCTGCATTACCAAGGAAATAAATGAATAATCATTTAATCAAAGCACAAATTTCTGAATGAGATTTATTTGTTGAATTAAATTTTAAATAGGAAAGGAAGTCTATAAAAAGGAGACTTGAAGATTGAGAAAGGGTTTCAATTTTTGAGATTAAAAGACCAATAAGGAGAGACTGCTGGAAGAGAAAAAAGGAGAACTCTCCAAGGGAAAGAGGGTGACCAAGAACAGAAAGAAAAGGAAGACAGCAAGGGAAAAAGGGTGGAGCTTCAAGAGAACAGCACAGGAAGAATCTAAGAGAACCTCAAAAAACCTTCGGGTAATTCCTCGTATTTCTTCCTAAACTCCCTTGATTTATTTCTGCTGTGAATTGATGGCGAGGTTCGCATTTCCTTGTTTATATGCTTAATCTTTCTTATTAATGGAAGGCTAAAATCCCCTTGGAGAGGGTTGAGATATAGTTGTGAGAATATATAAAGGATAAATGGTGTATGATGATATTATTTGAATGTAATGAATAAATGTTTTTATCATTTATATTTAAATGTTTAAATGAATGCTTTGAATAAACAAAAATATTGAATTATTTTATTTAAAAGAATTTGTGTTCCAATGCTCATCAATTAGGTAAGAGCAATAAATGTAGTACAAGTAGAGCATAGAATTATGTGGCAAAATTCTTGAGCTCACTTGCACCCTTCTTTAAAAGCTCTACCAAGAGATTGATGCTTGTGAACCAATTTTTCCATTAATCTTGCTCTGCTGCTCAGCAAATTAGAAGGATGAGAGGACGTTGGGAAACTTAATAGAAGATGTGACATAATCCATTGACTCAAAGCATCTTCCCATCTAGCTAAACTGCGTGTGAAGCGTATGACACATAGTTAATGAAAGTCTTGTTTATGAGACCATCGAAATTAAAAGATATCATTTGGTAACTTATATGTAGGGAATTAAAATCTAATTAATGGATCATGACTTCATAAGAGTTTATGTGCTAAGAAAGAACCCATAAGGTGTTCTCTTTGTGCACTAAACTTGAACCTAATTTAATTAGAGGGTACTTTGATTCTAGTGGTGTTCACTTGATTTAATAAAGCAAGTAAAATAAAAGTATACATTTAATAATGAAGCTATATCACCAACCCTTGCAACTATTCTAATGAAATCTCAATTCTTTCCTTTTTAATCAAATTGTATTTTAACTTAAGGTCATTTGTATCGCTAAACTAGGAACCAGAAGTCAACCAAAATTTGACATCTACACATTAGTAAAAGAAAATATAACTTATTAACAGAATCATCATTCCCTGAGGATCGATAAATCCCAGAAATTAACACTTTTCACTTATTACTTCAGACTATGTACACTTGCATGCAAACGCAGACATATATTTTTGTCTGTCAATTAGCCCCAATTATTAGAATAGATAATTAAAAACTATAAAACAATGGATATCACATGGTTTACAAAAATAATTCTTGAAATGCTGCAATTCATTGAGATCAAAATCTTGAATTCATTTCATTAAGCATTGTGCATAAAATAAAACATTTTAAATATGCTTCATAAAGGTCTTTATATGGTGGATTTAGTACATCTATTATTATGTTTGGGCAGGCTATTAGTGTATCCGGAGACCACATAATTCCTTTGAGGGGGAATGTGTGTGTTTGCAATTGACCCCACTTTTAGATAAGTTGAGTAGGCATACTCAACTCCTCACATGTTCTGCACTCACAGAACAAAAATATAAGATAATTAAATAACATTTATAGTTTACAATCTCTTATGATTGTATTTTCTTACATTCAGTCCTTGAGACTGAGGCTATTTACTTGTTTACTTTGTTGCAGCACTTTACTTTACAATTTGGTATACTTACAATGTAGCATTACTTGCCATTTTTATATTTTTATACAATCTTTTACTATTACTTATCATTACTTATTTGGACATTTTCATGCTCCCCTTACTATTTAAGTGCTTTTATGCCTTATTAACATATCTGATGCATGATTGAACAACTTAAAATATTGAGCAAACTTACTTACATTCTTTACAGTAATTGACACTATTTTTCTTTTCAGTTCGATCCTTTGTATTTTTGTTTCACTTAATTAAATTATAAATGGCTAATGTGATATCCATTTAATAATATATTTAGTTTACCCTTAAATTGTACTTAGACTTTTAAAGTCTAATCACTTTTTTTTTATTGGCTATGCCCTACCTTATTATAAATCAAATACGATAGATTCAGGGACTTATTTGGATCTTGGACTCGAGGTAGACCGTCCAGTTATTGCAGTTCATGCACTCTTCCTAGCTCCAGTCTTTTTTTGCTTTCATCTTAAAGGACATAGGTCATTCCTTAAGAGCTTGTATAAATATTATTTAATATCGTATGTTACTTTTCTAATCTCTGATGCATCTATTTTTCTATTATACGAATGGCTAGAATGGTATGAATGTTTATTTTCATTAGTTATACATCTAGTTTTTTTTCCTCTTTAGAGATCAACAACTCACATAGTACATAATAATGTGTTTAATTTCACTAATCCAATATTAAGTGCTATAGTAACACTCATTATCAGATTAGATTACTTGATCTAATAACAGGGCATTACAGTTGGTATCAGAGCAGGTCTGAAGAAAGGAAAAACATATGTATATATAAATAAATACCTTTCCAGTCACATTAGCAACACTGAAAAGTGAAGTATGTACATCAGTGAGGATAATCCTTAAATTATTCTAGAATGGCATATTCTTCGTTGATAGCAGATTTAAATAATATTCTTTCTTTTATGTTATCTATCCAAACTTCATTCATATACTTTTAATCCATCTCCTTGATATCTTTACTTTGATTGTGTCAAAACTTATCTTTAATTCTAAATTTAGTATCTCTTATGCATCAATCAAAGAGCCAATACCTTCAAATTTAGTTATCACTCCTTATTTAGGATTAATATATATCTTAGTTGAGACCTAATTCTATTAGTTTAAGGTCTTCTCAAGTTTCTTTTATTCTTAAAGTTACTTTAGGCATTTTGTAATTAACGGTCATTGCAACCTATAATAGATTGTGTCATACCTTAACCAATGTGAGCCTTCCTACTTTCTTTCGAATGGCTTTATTATTTGGAGTAGTCATTTAATTGATTGAAATTCTCTGGCATAAGATTTATACTTATGTGGAGTATAAGGAAGAAGCAAAAGGATGTAATACAATTTTCTTATTATAAGAAGTGTAAGGTAATCATCTTTCTACTCCTTCATATAGATTAGTAAGTAGAAATTCCAAATTCATAACATGTGGCAATTCCAAGTCAAAGGGTTAAACTCCTACTACATGAATCTATGTGCAACAATTTGAATGACAATATTTGGCATAAGGCCATTCAACCTATTATCTCCCTATTCCTCTAAAGAATATTTCTTAAACCAATCTAAGTTGATGGCAAAAATCGAGGTTAATGTGATTTGTTGGATCTAAGAAGGTTAGGTGAAGTCGAGTGCTTCTCAGGTGGTGTTATTAAAATTATTTTTCCAAAATAAAGGAAAGTGTTAAAACAACTGTTGGGCCATTAATGCTATAAGGGGGCAAATTGTTTGCTTTAAAAACATAACCAAGCTAAAGAATTGTTGTTGATTATAGATGCAAAATTGAATGAGTGATCCTTTACAAAATTAAATGGTTTGGACATTTTAAGTGTTGATCATTAAATTCTCTGGTTAAGAGGTTATATTTTTATTTGAAGTTTAAGAATATCAAAGATGTTATAGATAAGAAGAAGAAAAAAATTCAAGCATTTGATTCCACTTTATGATCATGCATTACTTGTGATTATTTAGATTAATTGAATTTTACACTAACATTATGCTAATTAACTTGGAGTGATTAAACTATTGTAATGCTCTCTCGAGATCTTATAACTTATTTATAGCACTGCCATATCTCTATGCAAAAACATTTGAATATCAATAATAATAAACTCATGATCGTTGCATATATGTAGGTGTATATCTAATCTATGTGTTGCATATCATGCTATTTAGGTCTAAACAATACTGTCTCTAGAAATAACAATCACCCAATGGTTTGTAAAGCAATTTATGCATTATATATGAAATGCCATAAACTAACATGATATTAAGTTAAAATTTAATCAAACATAATAAAAGCAATACACACACTACAATCCTAAAGAGGAGATTATCCCCTAAAATTTAGAGGAGCACATGCCATTATATAAAATAGAAAGTCAAAATCCAATTAGTATTAAATTTACTATAATCTCTTTATAGACCAATATTGTAGCTGTTTCTTTTCAGTATAACATTTTTTTTCTAGGAAAACTGCTGCAATAAATTCTCTATTAGGTTGAAGCTGCTTCCCTTCAAAATAGGAGAGGTTGTCTTCTTCAAATGGCTTGAGTCAGTTCTTTAATTCAGTGTCTTCTCTATAGAAGACTAGCTTATAATTTTACAAAAACATGCAGTTCTGTTTTTCAGAACTTTCGGTTCTTCTTGAAGGTTGCAGTTCTCTTACGTGATGTTATTCTTCAGAGTGCAACCGCGTCATCTTTCAAACATTTCCTTAACCAAAGTTATGAAATGTTGTCTCCGTCAATGTCAATTTAGTCATAAGTCCAAGCATTTGTTTCACAATACAAAGGAGTGGATGAAATCAGTGGAGAACTATTTGTGACATGGTTGAAAGCTCTTGAACATCAATCATATTTTTTACATTTATTTTATATCAATTTCTTCAAATGAACGCATAAGTTATTGAAAACATGCTCTCCAGAATAAAAAATTTTAGAATGAAGCTATTGTGTTGCTCTTGAATTTACAATATAATGAATTGGGGGGTCATTTCATTTTAATTGAACAACATAAAAATTGATAATAAACTGATATTAATTTTTAAATAGGTATATACTAAGGTGTGCATTGTGAAAGGAACGATTCTATAATTTAAGTTGAATTAAAATAGTACACAAGCTGATTTTATTTACCTTAAAAAAAGGTTGTTACTCTGCATGAAGGTAATATAGTTTTGAGCTGAAGTCTCCCTTCAACATGCATCTCATAATCTTTGAATTTCTAAATCATCATCTCCTTACTAGAAATAGGAGGGATAGACTTGGAACTCTCTATGGACTTTAAGGAATCAAGGTGATTAATTATCAACACCTGTAGATAAGCATTGACTAATGAGCTGTCATTACAATCTTAGCCACCACTAGACTTTATTGTTGCCTTGAAATTAATCAGCTATCTCATTTACTTGAGATTAGGATGAAGTTTGAAGCAATAGCATATGTTGTGGCTAACAGCCTTGCAAAAGTTTGGCATTACTTCAAAAACTATCTTTTGTTTATAACCAAACAAATAGAAAGGATGCCAGAAGAGATGCCAAATTTCACCAAAATGCAAGCCACAAATTTAGATAGTAAGTTGTATAAAGTCAATCCCAATGGTGGTTTAATAGTTTGAAATTGATATTCATCATGTATAACGCATATGAGCATATATTTTTTTTAAAGAATGAAAGCAAACTTTTGACCATAATTTTGTCATATCTTTGAAGCCCTTCAATTTTTAAGATTATTAGGATGTCGGAAACAACACCTCTTTTAAGGAGGGAACTCTGTAACAATCCAAGGTTGTTAATCTCTGTTTATTAGTCTAATTAATTATAAACATCTCCATTTGACTCCAAATATGTGTTTAGAGTAAACACTGAGAATTTAAAGAGAATTTGAGCCTATTTAAATAATTTGAATATTTTATTATTTTTATCAAAATTATGATACTTAAATTACATCCAAATCAATTTCACCATTGAACTTCTCACCCACAAATTAGCTCGGGGAAAAATTTTGATAAGCTTTGGAGATTGTTGAAATTTTTGCGAATATTTTATTGCAAATTTGATACTCTAAGAAAAAATAATTAAAACGACCTTCAATTGAAATTTTGACTGCACTTTTGAGTCTATCACCCCCAATTTAGCTAAAGGTGAATTTTTTTAGCTCACTAGACTTATTAATTTTAATAAAATAAAATATTAGAATTATCAATTAAATAATATATATATATATATATATATATATTCAACCATCATTTCCTATTTAATGGATATCCTTATCCGATAGAACGACTGATCAGTGTCATTCGATCGAATCCTCCATCTCAAATTGCATGGCGGAAGACACATCTTCCTCACGAAACCTCGCGAGACCGGCGTGTGGCATGCACCGCGGATCATACCTATCGCATACATTAGATGATTAGATCATTGTTGCTATCCCAATCGAACCCATACCACTCACTTTACTTATCATGCACACCCCTATCCTCTCTGCATGCCATCAGCGATTCAAAGCAAACTAGCGAAGCTTTGCACCGAACCCTAGCAACGATCTAGCGACCTCCCAACGCACAATCAAGTACCCCTTATATTTTCAAATCATAATTTAGGACCTAAAACTAGCAAATTAAGAACTCATAGGGTTCAATTGGGATTGTTCAAATGACAACTTTAGTTGTTACAAATCTGCATCTTATCTTGTATTCCCATATATATGAAATGATTGATATGGCTAAATATGATGATGCTTGAGTTTTGGTTTTTGGAAAGAAAATTAATAAAAATCACTTTTTCTTTATGTATAATTTTTGCATCTTCAATCATGTTTATCAAGGGAAAATATTACAATCCCTTATAAAATATTCAGCCTTCTAAGACATTATCCTGCAAATGTCGTTATCCAAACACTTGTAACAAAATAGTTGCACTTGAAACATGCAATATTAAACAACTAATGTTGCATCTGTAGCCCCAAAAAGATATCATCTAATTTGATAATTTTCAGCTACACTCCTTTCTTTAGATGTTGTTAATTTCAAAAATTTCAACAATAAAATTATGTTGAGAAAATTCAAATATTAAGATAACAATATCATCATTTTCAATTTAATGTTTGTGGAGCATGCAAAGAAATGTATGCTCATTAGGAGTGTGCTCTGTTTTGTAAAATTAAATCATGATAAACTGCTGACCTATTCATCTTTGAGATGACTTATAGATTATCTACTATTTCTCTTCTTCCCAATGCTTAAAGTGAAGTAAGTGTAAATCCATTCCAAAAGGGTTATATGAGAATCTCTTAGATGATGATTTCTCCAAGAAGTAAATGTTGAATCATTAAGAATAATCGTTAAGGGAAATTCAGAGAGAAGGCTTGTGTTGGTGCAACTTGAGAAATATCAAATTTTAAGATTTGAATAGCATCATCATCGTCAATTTAATGACTGCATAGAACTCAAGTGATATGCATGTTGATTAAGGGTGTTTTTGTTTACTAAAATAAGAAGATTAATTTTAATGGAGCAGTTTCATTTGATTCAGTTTTGTTTTGAAAGTATAAGGTTGACTTTTTGTTTCATTATTGAATTTGTTTGATCTATAGTTTTTGGATTGGAATTTGCTTTGGAAAGTTTGAATAAAAAAAAATAATAATAATAAAGTAATTATGGATTCATAGAATTGCTTGTAGAAGATCTTAGACCTTGAGGATGAGATTAGGAAGTTTGGAAATAAGAACTTAGGATTAAAATCTTGTGATTAAACTAAATTTTCTTCATATGCTAAATTGAGTATTTCCTTCACCAAAATCAAAATAAATTCAATATTTTGGAAATTTTAGGCAATTAAACCTAGTATAATTATTAAAATTAAGGCTTTAATAATATCACTGTTTTACAATAATATTTATCAGGAATAATTCCTTTATATGTGCACCATAAAATAGATTGTTTACTTTCTAGAATATAAGTAAGACATCATCCTTAAACATTAAGAATCGACTATCATTAATTATTAATAGAAGGTTCATGTTAGATAATTCCTTAAGTTAACTAGATTAAGTTAAGTAAATAATATGTCGATTCAAACAAACCCTAGAGTTAACAATAAGTCAATGATATGCAAATTTGTAGAATAATAAGATGCTTAATTTAAATACCTTTATAGTTATAAGAATTAGGATTGAATTCTTAAACAATAATAAAAATACTTGTAACTCTCTTGATTCAACAATTTATGGATTAGTTCTTTAATTGGAAATATTTGATATTGTTCCATAAGAAGAATAATCTTCACCTTAAACATAATACTACTTAAAGATAAATAAACTTATTGAATTAACCTCATCACTGGAGAAATAAAAAGGTTTTACAAATATAATTAGTTTAACTCCATTATGTATTCTTAGTTAAAGCACTAAATAAGGATCACTAAGAATATAACTCTTTTAAATCCTTAATCATGAGAATTAGAAGTATTAAATTTGGGATTTATCTCTAATTTTGTGACTATTAAGATACTACAAAATAAAGTACTAATGTGCTAATTCTATAAACATAATTAGAAGAAATTTATGATGAGTCTTTTGTTGTAGATCATATGAGAATCATTTAAACCAAAGACACGTAATTCATTAAGATCTTCAACTATTAGAAACTATCATGAATCTAGTATAGGAATATTAACAAAGTTGCCTAAGTATAGTCATACTTAAGAATAGGAGTAGATAAAGATTCACTTTTAACTATCTAGGAATAATATTACCTAGAATCAATCCTTTATTCAACAAACATAGCTTCTATCTCTTCTTAATTATAGTTATTAAGTTCAATCACTACTTTAATTATTGAATTTATTATATAATTACATTTCAATTAACTTAGAAATCTTTGATATCTAAGTTAATTGAGGGTTTAATTAGCCCCAATTATTAGAATAGATAATTAAAAACTGGAAAATAATGGATATCACATGGTTTACAATAATAATTCTTGAAACGCTACAATGCATTGAGATCAAAATCTTGAATTCATTTCATTAAACATTGTGCATAAAATAAAACATTTAAAATATGCTTCATAGGGGTTTTTATATGGTGGATTTAGTACAACTGTCATTATGTTTGGGCAGGCTATTGATGTATTCTGAGACCACATAATTCCTTTGAGGGGGAATGTGTGTGTTTGCAGTTAACCCCACTTTCAGATAGGTTGAGTAGACGTACTCAACTTCTCGCTTGTTTTGCGCCCACAGAACAAAATATATAAGATAATTAAATAACATTTACAGTTAATAATCTCATATGATTGTATTTTCTTAAATTCAGTTCTTAAGACTGAGGTTGTTTACTTGCTTTCTTTAGTGCAACACTTTATTTTATAGTTTTGTATACTTACAGTTTAGCCTTACTTGCCATTTTTATTTTTTTCTATACCGTCTTTTACTATTAGTTAGCATTGCTTATTTAGACATTTTTATACTCCCTTTACTATTTAAGTGCTTTTATGCCTTATTAACATATCTAATGCATGATTGAACAACTTAAAATATTGAGCAAACTTACTTGCATTCTTTACAGTCTTTGACATTATTTTTCTTCTTTGCTCGATCCTTTGCATTTTTACTCCACTTAAATAAATTATAAATGGTTAATGAGATATCCGCTTAATAATGTATTTAGTTTACCCATAAATTGTACTTAGACTCTTAAAGTCTAATCACTATTTCTTTTATTGGTTGTGCCCAACTATTTTATAAACCAAAAATGATAGATTCAGAGGCTTATTTGGATCTTGGACTCGAGGTAGACAGTGTCCAATTATTGCAGCTCATGCACTCTTCCTAGCTCCAGTCTTTTTCTGCTTTCATTTAGAGGAAATACATCCTTCATTAAATGCTTGTATAAATATTATTAAATGTTTTATGTTACTTTACTAATCTGTGATGCATCTATTTTTCTATTATATGAATGGCTGGAATGGTAAGAATGTTTATTTTTATTAGTTATACATTTGGTTTTTTCTCTTTAGAGATCAACAACTCCCTGTAGTACTTAATAATGTGTTTAGTTTCACTAATCAAATATTAAGTACTACAGTGACACTCATTATTAGATTAGATTACTTAATCTAATAATGGGGTGTTACAAATGCGTATAAGTAAGCTGGAAAGAAAACTAGCATCCTATGGGCATACAAGTAAGCAAGTAATATAAAGGCTAATTATAGTAAAAGTAAATTGTAAAATAGAAATATAAGTATGTAAAGACTATCATATCAGAAGGATTGGTCAAACTGGCCATTGTACTTTAATATGAAAGATCTCATAGCCTTTCTTGACTAGGGTAGGAAATGGAATTGTGTAGAGGACACAAAAAATACACATGCAATAAGATTTTAGTTATTTTACTTTACTTTTGTGGACACATACAAAAGTGGCTGAGGAGTCAAGCACATCTGTAAGACTATTCTGATTCCAACTTAACACAACTCTACTCATTGAGTATATGATAAGTAATCCCTATTTCTCCTTACCCCCTGTGCAGTGGAGGCAAAATGTGCAAGATCCGACCAAAAACTGAACCCAATACAAATATTATCCTAATTTTCTATGTTTTCATTTCATATAGCAATGTTATATTGTATGACATGTTCAAGGAAAAAGAGCACAAGATACAAGCAATGCAAAAGCAATAAATAACTCAATTGTAAGCAAGGGACTCTACTATATACAGGTGATATTTATTATTATCTACTTAATCCATTCTAACAATTCTAAGTTATACAAGTTCAGGATCTCCAATTCCTACTATCAAATATAACTTAGATCCATGGGCTTATGAGTTAAAAGTAATTAGAATTAATCAAGTCCTAATTTAATTTAATCAATGATGCTTACAAATCAAATAATTAATCAGTACATTTTATATGATAATTTTAGATGATCTAAGATAAGATCGATCAAAATCTGCTAAAGCTAGGGATTAGAAATTAAACTCTAAGTTTGGGGTTCAACCATAAAATCCCAAAAGGTAATACTCAAGGACTAAGGTCTAAGTCTAAGTTATGAACTAATGATTATGGCAAATCCTATTAAGCAAGGTCAAGACTTAATAGGATGGATCTCCTAATCTTAATCTAAGGTTAAGAGATAAAATAATCATAATTAAAATATAAAAATTTAGAAACTAATAAAACTAAGATTTCATTCATTGAATAACTCATTTACTCAATGAATGAAATCTAACCTAATTTATATACTTAATTCTAAAGAAAAGAATCTTAAAGTGGAGTGCAGATCCTAAGGAAGCTCCTAATGGATGGCTTAGGAAGCTTAGGAATTGATAATAATTAGTGTAATCTATCTTTATTTACTGACCTAATTAACTTAAGGAAGATAGGATGTGATATTAAAACTAAGTTAGAAGTGTATTATTTCACTTAGGGATTTTTTTTAAGCTAAAGCTGAGGGTTTTCTCAAATTATTCAATTAATGAGTCTAAGAGTTCTAAATTTATTCCAAATCATTCATTTTATTGATTTTAATGATTTAATTAATATTCTAGAGGTTAAGGGCACTTAACTTAAATTTTGGGCAAAATAACCATTTTGCACTTACTTAAAGGTCTAAAAATGTTACTTTTTTATTAAGGGCTCCAAATTAAATTTTGTTGATGCCAAATGGTTGCTTACTGTCTAACATGAAGATAGACAGTAATTAGACCAAATTTGAATAAATATTAAGTCCTATGGGTTTAATTTAAAGATTTTAATATATAAGGGTAATTTAGTAATTTCACCTAGTGAAGTCTAAGAATTTAGTCAGTTTATTGTTGTTTACTGTCTAAGAATTCCATGGAGTCCAAGAATACTAAATTCTGATGTCTACTGATTAAGTTATGATTAAATCAATATTTGTGTTCAAATATATAAATTTAGGGTTTTCAAGAATAGGTCAACAACCTAAACTTTTCATTTGATGTCTAAATTCAGCAAATTTAGTGGCTATAACTCTCTGATAATACGCTGAGGACTTTAACTGGGAGTAAACCCAATTTAGACTCCATTTGGTTACGTTATGATATAATTAGGGTTAAGGATAATTATGACAAATTAAGGTTTCTAGTTGTCAAAACCTAAATTTTATATCAATTTATTGTTAATTAGGTTTTTTGATCTGAATGGTATATTGGATGACTTAATTTGGAGTCCAATTGACTAAGATATGGCTAAATGAATTTCTATGCTAATTAGGGTAATTATGGAAAGGTCCTAAAAGTGATTAGTCAAATTATTAACCTAACAGCAAAACTAATACTATCAAACTAATTTAGGCATCCTCCTAATTAAAATAAGGCCCATATTAACTAGGTTTGAATCAATTGATACAAGGTTATGGATGTTTGAAGTTTTTTAGGGTTTAGGGTTGTGAGGGTCCTAAAATGTTACTATATTAAATTGGCATCTTACAGAAAAATTAATACTATCACATTAATCATCTTGTTTTTCTGAGCAAAATAAGATATATATTTAATATATTTGGATCATTAGATTAAAAGATACGAGGGATTAAAGCTTCTATAATTTAATTAATTCAATTTATGCAAATTGAATTAGCTAAACTTTACTATTTAAATTAATATCAATATATTTAATTAAATGGATTAATTATACTGTGGTGGGACCCACAACAGATGATGCAAAATGGCAGTCCGATATATGGCACGGTGGGTCCCATCTGCCTCAAGCGGAGGAGACAGCGATGGGTCCCACTGGGCACGTGGCAGCACGGCATAAGCCACGGGACAGGGACGAGACCCATGCGCAGCAGAGTTTATGTCAGCGGGGTCCACTACAGATGCAACGGGATAGCCAACGTGACCTGACTTTCCAGGTCGGGCTCGGGTCAACCCGGCCTGACCCAGGATCCGCCTTATTCTCCCGCATGATACCCTAGGGCATGCCATTTAGAGGGGTGTCCGGACTCGCCGGAGGTCGGCCCGCATGCATATGGAAAGAGGGCAGCGAGACCTTCCTAATATCATGTGAACCACCTGTTAAGGTGGACCGTAGCGGTGGCATTAGCTAACCTTAGGTGCCTCGACTCGGCGAGAAGGAAGACTAACGCTAAGTACTGTGGAACTCGAGCCTTAATCGCTCGATCGAGTTCGATCGAACTGGTCAATCACCAATTGATAATATGTAATAATAATCTGAGCTAAAAGCACATGAATTAATTAAAAGATGAAGGAGATCAAGGTTCCAGTTGCTAGGGTTTGAAGGTAGCTCCATAGGGATCCTATTCGCGCAAACAAGGAGCCTTACGTGCGAATAAGGCCTTAATGGCATCTAGATGGAGATTGTGAGGTTGGAGGCACGGGGATTGGACAGGGCAAGCGGTGGTTTATCGCGTGTCACGGGCAACGCCCGTGAGGAAAATGAGGGCTTGCGAACCGTCCGATTGGATGGCTCGAATGACGGCCCAGATCAAGCTGATCCGATCTCGGATCCGACACTAAGGTCGCTGATTCGACTTGATAAGGGGCAACAGAGGATCCGACCTAATAAGCGGTTTAAAGCGGGTCCCACCTACTGGTTAATTAATTATTTAATTTAATAATTTAATAATTTAAATTCTAATTTAATTGATAAATTTTTGATTATTTAAATGGCTTCCAAAATTTTTCAAATATTCACCCCTAATTAATTGAGGGGTGAGGAACGCAAAAGCAAAGTCGGATTTCGATTCGATGAGTATTTATTTTTTTCTATTTTTTTGGGTATTTTAAAATATAATAAAATATTCAACTAAATTCTGACTACATTCCGACGACTTCTGATTTCCTCCAAAATATCACCCCTAGCTAATTTAGGAGTAATGAGCGCAATGGCGAAGTCCGATTTTTCATTTGAGATCAAAATAATTAGGTCAAATCTAGGGTTCCTGGAATTCTCAGACTCATGGTTTAATCCATTTGACCCCTAATTTGAACCAAAACTTCACAGCAAGGTCCTAAAGACTATTTAAGTGCATTATAATCAAATTTAAGGCTTAGATTAGTCCTAATTGACTGGGATAATAACTTGGGCTGTTAAAGTTCACCTAACTTAGACTCTATTTCATTAAGCTAGGCCCTAATTAGGGTTTAGGGTGATTAGTGAGTGATTATTTGTGGGGCCCCCGTACTAACAACAAGGAAGTACGGTGCTCCAACTGTGGCAAATCCCCAACTTAAGTAAAGTTAGGTAAACCCAATCTGCCTTAAGCTAAGGACTTGTCATCAAGTGCTATAACATTCATCAATATATATATTTATAAATATCAAAGTGGCGGAAGCAATAGGCGAGTAGTAACATCCACAAGCATACATAGTAGAAAGAGAGAAAATAATATAGTAACTTATCAAAATGTAGAAATAAAACACATCCAGAATTAATTATTACAAACTAAATTTTTAATAGAATGAAAATATCTCTCAATCTCACTAAAAAAAATGTAAGATCTAACTAAACAGCAGTAGCACGATCCTCCTCCTGAACTTGCTCCTCTTCTACGACACTGCCCATGAACACGTCTGAATTTGACATTTGTCAGTATGACAAATGCCAGGGCCCCAGCCAACAAAACAAAAAGGTTACAGTTAGACAATTGTCTAAGTACATTTTAGGCTATTTTAATGAATTGAATATTTTAAAAATATCACATTTTAAATTAGCTAAACATACAAGCAGTAATAAGTGCAACAAGCTATGGAGAAATGGTAACTATAAACTATCCATTTATAGCCAGCAACTAGTATGAAGAACATACAATGTGAAATAAGCAAGGTAAGGTTAAAAGCTAAAAGAAACAACAACTACAATTCAATTCTGAACCTGACATGCTTATGACCATATTAACACATGCTGGGTATATATAAGAAACACAAGTACTGGAAATATGCAATTATAGCATCCTAAGAATGCCAATATATATAAGTAAACTATACGAGTATACATACAACATGCTAGTTTAGAAAAGGAAAAGAAAAGGCCAGTGAGACATGTGGCAAAAGCAAGGCAATCTATGATATGTAAAGCCACTGAGATATGTGAAAAAGTGAGCAAGTACTGAAAATAAGGCCACTGAAGCATGTGGCAAAGCAAAATAGAAAACAAAACTGAACAATCCAGCTAAAGTAGCAATGAGCCTAAGATATAGTACTGTCATACCAGCCAATAGGCCATACAGGGCCTCCAATATCAATCAATCAATCCCCGGCCTAGCCATCCAAATATGCTAGGTCTGAGTCCAGTCTATACAATACTACTACTAAAGAGGCAAACTAAGCTAAGACATATTCTACCAACTACAAATAAGACAAAATTGAATGATATGCAATTCAAATACTAACTTAGGATGTATCATCCATATCCTAAGCTCTCCTATTATGCTCAAGGAATAAGGCTCAATAACTAAGGTATGCCAAGAAAATCAAATCAAAGTAGGCAAGGGACTCAATCTAAACTCATGTGATATATGATATTATCTAATCACCAAATCTAGCTACTCTGAGAAGGTACAAGTTTAGGACCTCCAATATCCAGCTATCGAGTAGAATCTCAGATTTACGTCCTTAAAGTTAATATTAGAACTTAACAAGTTCTAATCCAAAATCATATGATGACTATATAGTTTAAGTAAATAAATCAACGACCTAATTTATTAATATTTTACTCTTTTACCCAAATCTTGATTAAGTAAATCAAGATTTAAGGATCTTGGTTTTGAACTCCACTTTGGTGTTCAAAACCTAAATCCAAGGGGGTTTCCTAATAAGAATCTATGGTTCACACTCTATTCCAAAGTTAAGGATAAAGGATCTTATAAGCTGAAAGATCTAAGAACTACAAACTTAGTGAAGGGTTATTCTACTGATTATAAGATAAAATAATCAATTAAGAACTTGAGAATCTAAGATCTATATTCAATCTTTAAAATAATCTCATTACCTTTAGAGATTGAATTATCCTATACCCATATAGAAGGTTTCAAAAGATTAAATAAGCAATCACTTAAGGGATTTACAAAGGAGATGGTTTAATCCAAGTAGAATGTCTAAAGTCTAAGATCTAAGATCTAAGATCTAGTTATTGATCACTTTAAACTTAAGCTAGATTTTAACTTAAACTTTTATCAATGGCATTTCTTTTAGTATTTAAGCTCATAATTTAACTAAATTGAACTTATCAAAGTGATTTTAATAATTGAAATGATTAGATTTAAGTATTAAGCTTAAATGACTTCTTTAAGGTCACTTAAGATCTAACTGTCTTAATTAGGACTTAATTGAAGATTTCTTAAATTAATGATCACATTAACATTATTATTAGTCTAAGAGTTTAGAGAACATTTCTAATCTATCTTAGGGTAGTTCACTAAAATTTCCAAGTTTTAAGGAGCATTTAAGCACATTTTGGTTAAAATGACCAAAGTACCCCTCTTAAGGCTAAAATTAGGATTTTAGGGTTTAGTTACCCAAACTGGATCTAATCTATTTTAAGGTGCTTCATATGGATTAATGAAGTGGGGAACACACTTATTCTAGGTCTTGACAACTTAATTAAGCTAATTATCACTAATCACTTATTTAAGCCAAATAGAGTGATTAGAGGATTTAAGGCATTCTAGGGCAATCCAACCTTGCCCAAAGGTTCTAATGTACTTAATATGCCATTAGGGACTAACCTACCCAAAATTATAGACTAATCTAGGGTTTAATTCACTAATCCCTAATTAGGGTGATTAAGGAGTAATTAAGAATTTTAACATTCAAATTTAGGTTTAAGGATCTGAAATTATTCCTTAAGATTTAATGAGCAATCAGAGCCCTAAATCATTAAATTTGGTTATTAATTAAATTTATTATAGTTTAATTAAAAATAGAAAAGGTTTGATCAATTATCTTAAATCCAACTATTGGATCTGTGATTTTATATTATATTTAGATTCCTTGCATTCTTCTGATTCAAATAGTATATTAGATCATACTATTTGGATCAGTATAGCCAAAATTATTTAATTAATTTAATTTGTATTTTTATTTAATTAAAACTATAGGATTTAATTAATTAATCGCATAACCTTTAAAAATACATTCTTATAATTAATTAAATAGACGCGGCCCGAAATCAAGACCGCGCGGGTCAAGGTCGGCCCGGCCCGAAGCGCTAGTGCATCGTCTTCCTCCTCTCGACTGGTCCGTCCTAAGCGAGACTAAGCGCTGAAATTCTCGGCGCTCAAATGACGGCGACGGCTCGGCTTGATCCCTACACGTTCTTGGGGTTGCGACGCATCGATTGGACTAAGAACCCCCATCTGGATCCCTCTGGATCAACGGGGTGCTACTCACCCGAGACGCCTTCGATACGGGCGTTTCAGGCCCACTGTGAGGAGACAATTCTCCTCACAGAGGCCATTATCCGGCTGGAGCTCGATACCTACACCCTCAGGGAGGTGAGACGAGTCGATCCCCCAATATTTCATAACCTGGGGTGCAGCCAATTGCTGGGTCCTTACTCGAACTCAGCCATTGGCTCGGTCGCTAGCTCAATCGATCGATACGATCGATTCGAGCTAGCTTATCCCCAGGCGACAATTACATTGGGTTTCCTAGGTGGCTAAGGTAATCTAGACGATATACAGCGGCTCAATGCAAGGACAGAAGAGAAAATGGATCGAAGGGATCCATGGGAGAAGGCTGTACCTGTGGAGATGGGGTTGCAGGCTCGGCCAAGAGGAATTGAGGCGCCTCCGAGTTTCCTGGATGATAGATGAAGGTTCACAGAGGGTCTGAACACCAGACGGGCCTTCTATCAGCGGTTCAAGCCTTCAGGACGATGCCAAGAATCCACCGAGACAATGGGAGCTCCAGAGGGTCTTAATTGGGGAATTAGGATTCACAGTGAGCAAAGGGACTCACTGTGAAATCCTAGGGATATTTATAGGAAGCTGGGAGCTCTGGGGGTGGTTTCTAGAGCTTGGAAATGGCAAGAGGCTCAGGCCGAAGGAAATAGCTCTGGCCAACAGCTATGGGCAATTTGGGGAGAAGACAGCCGGCCAGACGAACGCACTGAGGGTAGGAGAGGAATTTCGGTCTTTTTCCCGTACTGCCATGGGGGCTGGAGGGGTTATGGCTGTCGGGGGGACCAACTAGCGACGGGAGAGGTGAAGGAGATGATCCACAGGGCTCGGGGTGCTCGGGGCCATCTGATTGATCATCCATCGAAGCGGGACAGCCCTGATCTCCCGACACTTAACGAACGGTGCGGATAGAATATCCACCGTTGGATTAGATTGGGTGATCTAACGGCGGATCGAGGATACTTTCGGCGGATAGCTGGACACCGTTGGATTAAAACCTCGAAACCGTGGAACGGTTGAGATGAAGCGTATTCGATCATAGGCGCGGACCGTTGGATCAAAATCGCTAAACGGACGGCCCAGATGGCGCCCGCAGTTTGGAAGGAGTCGACCGTTGGAGGGATAATTTTGCAATTAAAAATTATTTAAAACCCTAATTTGCAATTAAACCAATTTAAATTAAATCCAAAATGTGATTATATGACCTCCAAAAATTCTCAAAATTTCACTCTTAGCTAATTTGCAGGTAAAGAATCCAAAAATGAACTAAGATTTTGATTTGGAGATCAAATTATTTTAGGTATTTTTTAGGGCTCAAAAATAGCCAAAAATATGAAAATTTCTAATTTAGCTCCGATTGATTTCAAATCTCTATGGTTAGATTTAAATGACCCTTTGAATCTAATAGAATCAAAATCAAGACTTGGTTTTGCTTAATTCAACTAAGTTTAGCTATAGTAACAACATAGGGTTGTTACATTAGTAAAATTAATCACAAAATCATAAAACTAACTTCACCACTGATATTAAATCTAATCTTTACTAATCAAAATTTGGGGAGATTTGAGTTAATTAATACAACTAATTACCAAAGCCTAAATAATATTGAAATTTATTGTTCTACATATTCTCCTAATCATAATAGTATATTGGATCACCTAATTTTGAGCTTAATTATCTAAGTTATAGCCTAATCAAATTTAAGTTAAGTGAACTAATTAGGGAAGGGTCCTAAGAGTCATTAGGCAACCTACATTTCAAACAGCAAAACTAATACTATCAGAAGATTCCTGACATTCTCCTGAACAAAAAGAGATATATATTGACTATGTTTGGCTGGCTGGATTAAAAGTTATGTATGTCTAAAGTTCTGAATAATATTGAATTAATTTAAGCTAATTTAATTACTTTAATTAAATTCCAACTTCTTAATTTCTAAGTTAAATGGCGATGTGCCCAACTGAATTGAAACACACACTGCCCAAACTGCACTGGCAAAGCGGGCCGGCCCAAGATGAAAGTGGACGGACCGGCCCAGCACGGGTAATTGGGCTTACAGCAAGAATGATTACAGCCCAGCCCGGCATTGGGCATTGAGCCCTACAGCACGAGCAAAGGCGGCCCAGCCCATCATGGGGCGACTAAGCCTTACGGCGCGAGCAAAGGCGGCCCAGCCCACCACGGGGCGACTGGGCCAAAATGAACTCGACTCGGCCCGAGGAGATTTTTCTTCCCCGGCACCATGCGCGAAAGGAGGAATTATGTTTGGCATTCAATCCATGCGCAGAGCTTCCACCAGTGAAAACCGCACACCAATTGGAGGTTTGAGATCTAACACCGCCATGAAACATAACGCCAAGATTAGTCCATCCTTCCCAAACTTGATGGGATGATGTCCTAAGATCTGGGTTTACGGCAACCATGGATCATTGCAACCCTAGACAATAATCTTAATTCGAATTGAGCTCTTATATTTTTTGATAATTCACAAAATAGGCAAACTAAACATTGCAATAACTGATATAAACTGGAATTAGGATTGAAGATGTGTCGAAGTACCTCAGTTTAGGATTGTCGGAGAGGTCAATCAGAAGACAAGGACTGATGTAAAGGCTCTTCAATAATGGCCCAATCTCCAGACATAACTCTCTCGCTTCCAGTAGGAATGGAGATTAAAATTAGACTTAAACGGGGCTAAGAGATGGATGCTCTATCTACACACGGAGGTGGGTAGCTACCACATGCATTGGGAGTTGGCACGCGACGGTGCTGGGAATGAACGTGCGAGGAGGGATGGCATCGGGTCGTCCTATCGGGATGGCCCGATCGACCGGCTCGATCGAGCCAATCGATCCAATTGGGCCGACCTAAAGAATCGCAAAGGCAGCATTTGGGCTCGACCCATTTAGCAACAACGAGATCTCTGGCCCGAATAAGAACTGGCGGGGCCCACATAAAATATTTAATTAAATACTAGTTAATTTAAATTATTCAAAATTCCTAATTATATTTAAGCTATTAAATGGGTTCAGAAAAATTCTAATAATTCACCCCTAGCTAATTGAAGGGTGAGGAACACAACGGCAAAGTTGAATTTCGATTTCCTTTTTTTTTGGTATTTTAATTATATTAAAATATTCGATAAAAATAAAACGAGAGAAATATTTCATCTACATCATTTTACAAATATAATAATAATAGCAACAACAACAATCATAACAACAACAACAACAACAACAACAACAACAATACTAGTAATAATTGCTTAATGATGACCATCTATGGGGAATAATTTGCTTATGCCAACCCAAAGATGATGTGAAATATGGCATCGATCTTATTCTACATCAATTGAATAAAGAAGATAATGAAGGAGCATGGAGATGGCACACAAAACTCTTAATAAGAGGTTTTCAAATTCTTGCCAAATGAATTTAAAAACAGGATTATTGAATCATTATACATAACTTATCACAAGAAACTTAATTTTTCAATATAGTATCATTATATTTTTATTCATTATCACTCGTAACATTGCATGATTAGTTATTTATGAAGATGCGCACCCTTATATATATACATATATATATATATATATATCCTTTCATAAATATATTAAATAATAATAATAATAATAATAATAATAATATTATTATTATTATTATTATTATTATTATTATAAAACATTAGTTGATGGTCAACCTGGAGGATAATAACGTATGCCAATCCATAGCTAATATAAATGTCGCATCATGTTTCACAAATGTGTTGAATAAATCATGTTTCACAAATGTGTTGATAATGTCTCATGAAGAAATAGACAAAGAAACTGTGTATGCTCATAACTAGAAATGAAAGACTGTGTATGCTCATATGTAGTATGCCTACAAAATTTTTGATGTTTCATTATAGGTGTCTTTGTAGCTAAGTGGATGTAACTCAATATGTGAATGCTTAGGTGTCTTCATGCATATACATTGCTTCATAGAGTTTTCTCAGAGATTCTCAAGCAATATAATTAACATCATAATATAGTTTGATATTGAGTAAATTTAGATTAAACTTCTTTAAAATAAAAATGTGTTGAACCTTTTTATTTTCTGAATTTTTGACTCCTTGAATACTAAATTAGCTTCATGGACTCTTGCCATTGATTTCTACTTGACAAAGGCAAACTAAGGTAGCAAATATACTTTGAAATTTGGCAATTGAGCTAGCATGAATGTTACAAATTTGTAACAAATAATAACTTAGAATGAACATATTCTTAGAAAGGAAAACATTTAAAGCTCCAAATTCAAATAATATGGATTAATTAAACCTCTAAGTACTTCTGACTATGTCATGAGGATACCACACATCCACATTTGAAAAGTGGTAAAAATGAGTTTTCTGAGCAAAAGAAGGTGTAACAAGTATAACAGTCGAATTCAATGATTACCATCTCAATATACTGACATAATGCAATGATTACCATCTCAATATACTGACATAATGCTAGTTATCATCGATGATTGAACATCCAAATGTGAGGTAAATACTTAACCTCTTGTAAGCACACAAAATGGAGTTACATTCAGTTCGCAATGTCTAATCTTTTGGCCCGCTTAACCATAATGGAAGAATGAGGTATCCTTGAAATAGTGACAATGAGATGTCTCCTTATGTAAAATGTACAAATATGAAGTTGTACATTTTACAAATATGAAGTTGTGAGGTAAATACTTAATCTCCAAATTAAAATAAGATCAAACAACTCGATTTGATTAAATATTGCTAAACAACATTTTAAACTTGGGCAAGGGCTCAGAGTCAGCCAGATGAGCCAGACCTAAGAAAAAATTGGGCTCGTGTCTCCCAAAGCCTATTTCTTAAGAAATTGGGCCGACCAAAAATAATAAACAGACGCGAACTAAAGATTTGAAAACTAGGACCAACTTGGCCAAAGCTGCTATTTAACATCTTTCATTTGTCAGTGATGAACATATTCGAGAGAGGAGCTCTACAACGGGGGACGTCTTCTCACATGCCTTGTGCGCTCTGCGTGCGCCATGCGGTGCGCAAGCATTCCCTCACGAGGGAGACCGCCTCTAACCGTCCGATTTGGACAGCTGAATCTGATAGAATGGTGCAAGAATGTGTTGTTAGATCAAACGGTAGGAAGGTCGTTAATTTAGACGGTCCCACATTTAATTTAGTAATTTAATTCAATTTACTTAACTAAAATTAAGTTATTAAACGAGCTTCAAAAAATTCAAAAATTCAGTCCTAGCTAATTTGGGAATGAGGAACTCAAAAATGCAATCAAATTTTTAATCCGAGAACAATTTAAATATCTTAATTTTTTGATTATTTAAATTTATTAAAATATTCAGAAAAGTCAAATAACTTCCAAAAATTCACTCATAGCTAATTTGATAATGAGGAATTCATTGGTGAAATCATATTTTGATTTAGAGGTCAATTTAATTATTTCATTTTTTAATCAATTAATTACCCAAAGTTAAGGTTTAGTCCAATTGATCTCCAAAGTAAACCAAAATGTTAGAGTTTGATCCTAATGACTATTAGAGACTAATGAAAGAGGCTTGAGATTGATTAGACTATGTTTAGCCTAAGTAATAATATTGGGTTGTTACATCACGATTGTGATCCAACGATTGTCGAAGTATCTGATCAAGCATTTAATGCAAACCGTCCGATCTAGGTTAAGGAATGCGAACGACTCTGATTCATTCCATCATTGAAAAGCTGATTGTTGGAATTAATAATTAATGAATTATTAATTAATTTTAATTAATTTAAATTTCTTAATTTAATAAATCCAATTTAAAGTATAAAAGACTTTCAAAATTCTCAAAAATTCATATTTAACTAATTTGAGGGTGATAAATTCAAAAATATAATCGAATTTTGATTTGAAGATTAAATTAATTTATCTTATTTTCTAGGGCAAATAATTGGCAAAAATAGCTAATTAATCAAATCGAGCTCCGACGGATCTCAAATTTTTAGGGTTAGATTCTAATGACATTTTGAGTATAATGGAATAAGAATTATGACTTAGTTTAGCCTAGATTAACTAGAGTACAAACATATTGCTATTATAGAGTTAGGGTCCAAATATGCGATTCATCTTAGTTGTGTGCAAGTTTACTCTTTTTATAATGCCATTTCTTAATTGAGTTGTTTGATCTTTTTATTTTATCATCAAGAGATCTAGGTTTTAAAACTGGGTATATAAATTGCAAGATCCTATTTAGTGCTTTATATGAACACACTTGAGTTTAATCTCAGCACATAGATATCTTCGTGATTTTTTAATGAGTGAAAGTTACCCTTATGTTTGAGCGATAAATTCTAATATTTAATTTAACGATCACTTGGTCTTGTTTCCATCTATGGCTCACACATTTCAACTCTTGATTTAGCTAAGGAATTGAGCTGCGAAGCTAAATGAGATTATGTCACTTTGCTCATAGCTTAGCGCGCCCTAATATCTCAAATTAAGGGTGAGCAATGGAGCTCTATAAATGGGTCTCAACTCACATGCATCAAGTTCATACCTTAACTTGGATTTGGTAATTGCCAACATGAACTATGTCACCTCGTCCACTACCTAACAAGCCTCATCCAAGTGTTATAGATTGAGCTATGGAGCTTGGAGAATTTTCATAATTTTCTCATGGTTCAAATGATCAAGTCTTTGTCTAAAAGTTGTGCACAAGCTGTTTTCACACGGCGAATGATGTCACTTTCATTTGTGGTGTTAACGCTCCAAAATGCACAAATCTTAGACAAGTCAATCATCAAGTGCAATGATATTTTCTTTAATGATATTGAGTTTAATAAATATTCAAAAATATGCATCATTTAACAAACTCTTTTCATTCAATCATACATTAAAGGTTTTAGCCCGCTGTGGCGCCTAACCTTGAGAAATCTGGTGTTGTGGTGCGCTACAGTGTGTTGTAGCGTGCTATGGCATTCTTTTTCACATAATTCTCTTCATTTTGTAATTTGATCAATTCAAAGCTGAAATGGCACAAAATACGCTAAAACTACAACTAATTTTAACAAAAATATACATTCTAAATAAGAAACAAACTATATTTATTTGGTTCATCAGCACGCTTAATGGTGTTGCTGAGTTCCACTTAGGTCTAAAATTCAGCATATAAAATTATGTGCCAGAACTTACAAATTATAGTGATTTGAAGTTTTTCAAGTGATAAGGAATTCATAGACACCTCATTTATCCAAAACGAACTTCGATATGCTTCACATGACACTACTGACTAAAATTAGAGTTTAACATTTTATTCATCTAAACATTTCATTTTTAGTAAATCTAACTTGTATGCATTATGAGGATTCCAAAAACACTTTATTTGATTAAAACGGAACTCAGTACGTTTTACGAGGGAAAATAAGCTTAACTAGGGTTAAAATCAAACTTGCTGATTTGTATGTTAGAATCATTCTATTTTATTGCCATTGAATTATTCACTATCAAGAGTCTGTAGACATTTTATTTTTTCAAATTTGAATCTCACACGTTAAGCGAGGCATACTCTTCTAGGGCAAAAATACAACTTTTAAATATACTCTTTGAAACTTAAATTTTATTATGTAAAAATATTCCTCTCATTTTCTTTTATTATTTTAACATTTAACTTGATTATATTTGAATTTATATTTTCAATATATTCAATTTAATTAAATAATTTAATTCTAATTGCATTTTAAGTATAATTCATCTAATTTAGTTCTAAAAATTATGAAATTTTTACCCTTAGCATATTTCAACTCAAAAAATCTAAATATGCAATTTGTTATGGGGTTAGAAGTCTAAATAATTTTTGTACTTTTTTTAGCATTTAATTTAATATTAAATATTCAAAAACTCATCTTTGCTGATATTCGCTTCAAATTATATGTGTAGACTTATAATGACATTTTGAGTCTAATAAGAAACTTAAATTTAGCTTTAAATAACTCTGATTTAGAGTAGTAACAATCATGGGTTACAATTTATATTATAAATTTTTGTTTTATTTAGATCAATATAATTGAATCATTTTCGATCTTTTATACATGTTAATTTGCATAGAATTTTTTGATGTTTTTTTAGATCAAAGAATATTGCTTTTTATTAATACTTTGAAATTACATGCAAATGTTCAAAGTTATTTGGATTGAAGTAAAATTGGAGTAAAGAAAAAAAATTTCATGTAAAATGAGATTACTTGCGTTTAATTTGAATTAAAACGGGTATATATACGAAAACGATGTAATCAATATGCCTGACTTGAACGTAACTCGAGATGACGAGGAAGGCGCTCAAGCAAAGCAGCGAGTGAGCGAGCGAGTGAGCAGAGGAAGTCTTCTCCGTCAACGACAAAACTTTCTAAGTCGTTCAAATCGATCTTGATTGTTTGAATCGATTTTGAACGATCAATTTCATTAGAATTGGGATTATATTCAGAACATGTATATGTAATGTTGTTAAGGCACATATTAAAATAAAGAGATATCTAACCTACTCTATTGCAATTATATCTCTTATAGTACAACAAGAAAAAGTCGTCTTTTTAGATCAAATAAATTGATTTATCTTTAATCTTCATTAGTCCATCAATTAATCAAATTTCAGATATATTAATTTTTATTTCTAATATTTTTTTTCATTATATATATATATATATATATTTTTTTTTTTTTTTTTCTTAAATCAAAAGAGCTAATTCACAATTTATATTGGTTATTGATTGATGGATGACATATAATTTTTGTAAATATATATATTTTTTATTTCATTCTAGTTTTTAATTATTTATGTGAGATGTTGATTCATCATCTATTATTTTTATTACTCCATTAATTGAACATGGGGTTAGTTTTTATCCATTTATTTTTTTATCATGCTTTTTTGTCATCAAATTATTAGAGTTGATTACTTTTTATTATGCATGTTAATTTATATTATAATTTTTTGTTTTATTTAGTTTAAAAGAACTGAAATCATTTTCAATTTTTAATACATGTTAATTTGCATAAAAATTTTTAATGTGTTTTTAGATTAAAGAAAATTCATTTTTTTATTAATGAATTGAAGATGCATGCTAATTTTCGGGATTGTATGGATTGAAGTAAAATGTGAGTAAAATAAAATTTTTTAGGATAGAGTGAGATTATGTGAGTCAGACTTCTCAATCGTGTTACCGGATCTCGCTATGGGTGAGACGAGAGTAGAAGATACTAATTTCCAATAGCGAAGTAAGGGATGGTATGTGTTTGAATATTAACTTGGTGAGCTACCGTCCTTCTCTTAATCGTTAGAGTATACCAATGATCCTGTAGTCATTTGGCCGGCTATGAAAAGAAAATGCTAGCATCTGCTCCCACTTTATGTCTGAGCGGAACTTAACCGGCGCTCCACCACTGACTGAAACTATTGTTGGTCCCGGAACTTGGCTAGAGAGATGTCATTATTGAAGCTACTTAAAAAACCCACAGCTGGAAATCATTCTTGCTGTAGCTTCATCCACACCGACCGCTCGAGCATCCAACCCCAAAATTGTAGGTTGCTGGCTTCTTGCGAGTGTACCCTTATCTTGCCTACTTTAGCGCGTTTACTCGTCCTTCTCTTTCTACTCGAAGTAGCTGTTCATATTTTCTAGCAATGGCTTCCCCCCTTCTCATTCTCGGTAACGAATACGAAGTGAGGCTCGCTTTATCAGTCGCATACAAAGAGAAGGCTTAGCTATATGTCATTCACCGACACTTCACTTACACCCACATGCTCAGTCTGAACAGCTTTCCGAGTCCAATTCGAGAAAGAAGATATTCTATAAACAGGGAAAGCATAGGCTACAGGTAGCTTTATTAGACTTGAAGCACGAAGATTGTAGATCATGGGGGGGACTACCGACTCGAAATCGAATAGAGTTGGGTTGGGCAATTCTTACCTACTTTAGATATAGACATATGCATTCGACTTCGACATTCATTTCTCTTTCTATTTATATTGCATAGCATAAATTCGATGAGACAAAATTAGAGATATCTAAAAGTGAAGGCATGAAGCTAGTTGTAACATCAGTCTTTCCCTGCAACTCGTGAGGCTAAGCTTGGTTTGAAATAAAACGACTGAATACTTTTACATTATAATTCGACTTTGTGTTTGTATACGTAGAAACAACGTAATCAATACGCCTGAATCGAGCGTAACTCGAGATTATGCAGAAGACACTTAAGCGGAGCTGCGAGCGAGCGAGCGGAGGTCTTCACAGTCAATGATGAAAGTTTTATGAGTTAATCGAATTGATTTTGATTATCCGAAGTGATTTTGAACAATTGATTAACGAAACTAAATTCCAAAAAAGAATTTGATTTTGGGTAATCTTAATCTCTTAATTTATTAAATACCACTTTCAAATTACTTAATTTCAAATAAATAAAATTAAATTTCCTAAATTATTATAAATTTATTAGATTTCTTTATTTCAAAATTCCCTAAGAAAAATATTGCCAAAAACTCGAACCAAGAGAAGCCCTCGCCCCGTGTAGAAAATCTTCGAATACTGTTGACTTATTTATCCAACCTTTCGCGCTACTTTCTTGTCCACGTCCACGGCTGGGGTCGAGGGATTAAGAGAAAATTCCTGCTTCAAGAATGTGCGGAAGGGCTCGCTGCACTCTTAATGCGGCGCAGGTAGCGGGGGCTTGCGGCCTCGTGGATGGCGATGCCGATTTCGTCCGCACCGTAGAAATGAACCGGTAACTCCCATTTGATCCCCGTTTTTTTCCCAAGGGCCAAGTCCAAACGTACTTCAAATCGAGCACTATACGTCCTCCTTTCACTTATGCGCAGTTTCCGTCCTTCTTACAACATTTCTCCCGGTACTTACTTGCCGGTGTTTACTGCAAGAAGTGGCGAGCAAGAGTTGCGAACAGGAGTGGCCAGAGGCGCTGTTCACTGTATGAAGTGGGGGCTTGTCCCAAGCTTCACAAAGAAAACAGAAAAGCCTGACTACTTCAAGATGGTAATAGCTTCTCTTGTTCTATAAACATACTGTTAATGCAGCGTTTTTAAATTAATTGATTCAAATGTGCTGGAAGAACTAGAAGGAAATAATTATATTAGCAGAGTTACTAAAAAGGAAAAAATGCATGTGACGATCCATTTGGCTCTAAGAACCAACTTTCTACATTGTGGTCCTTGCTACAACAGTGCATAGAAACAGTGTTGCAAGTCCAGGTAAAACAAAATACAACCATATACAACCATATATTGAATATGCACACCTAGGTAAAAAGTATTCAGGTGTAGAGAGCATGTTTAAGAAGTGCCTCAAGCAGATAGAGTCAACGAAGTAGATCTTCAAACTAAACCGTCAAAGAAGTTACAGAGTTCTTGATTGTAGAGGGAAGCCGATGATCAGGGCGAATGAAAAAGACATTTTGGAGCAGATCTAATTGAGCTTAAAGATCTAACTTCTTATCTGAAGAATTAGATAACAGATAGTCATGCAAACTTAAGTCAAACGATGATATGTTGAATGCCAAAATTTAGTATGAAGGTCGGGATTTTGTAATAAGATTAGAGAAGATATGCAAGCTAAAGTTATGACATGACATGAACTTTTGGGAGGACTCTTAATTGAAGAGCAAGATGACCAAAAACAGGGATCTAGATCAGTGAGTAAGGATGACACTTGTTCGTATTTGTTTTGGAGAAAGTGGCTCCAACAATCATCATAGGAAGCGTCAGCATTAGTGAAGTATGTGAGGAGTGAGTTTGGAGGACTTGCGTTAGAAATTGGAAAGATGAACGATTGGAGACCAGTCTTGGTTACGATTGAGATCGAGTAGATAGGTTTTCGACTAGCGCATTACTGAAGATAACAGAACAAAAAAAAAGATGAAAAATTAGCACATTAGCTTTGATGCCATGCTAGAGGAATTGGAGGAAAAGATATGTGTTAATGCTTAATTTATCTTAATAAAGTACTATACATATATATATATATATATATATATATATATATATATATATATATATATAGATATATACACATACACAAATAATTAATACTATAAAATGAATATATACAAGGAGCCAATGGTATATATTGTAGATTTGTCCGACAAGAATCAATGCTCTAGACTGCTTTAACTAATTGATTGAGATTTGTTTGCTCGTTACTCGTGTATGCATTTTAAATGCATCCATATGATTCTCATCTGTTTGTTATAACATTTTTCTTAAAATCAATCTTAGTGCATGCAAGTTGAGTTTTTGGGAAACTTAATTTATTATTATCATATTATTATTTGTTAAATCAGTGTGCTAATTGTTTTGAGATGGGTTATGTTGTATTGAAAAATTATTCTTTTTGTAAATATGGATGCAGTTCAATGCTAGATCAGAGTCAGTTAAAGAGAAGGCTTCTTTTAGGCGTCTCATTCCACATAATCGGTGCCTTGTTGCTGTAGAAGGGTATTGCTTTAGTATTATGTCTTTTTACTCTAAGCAGATTAGTCTTATTTAAGTCTAACCTTCATGAAATGTAGATGAATATGTATTTTTCCTTAAATTTTGGCTGGTTTTGATTTTGTTTTGAACCGATCCAAAACTCTTAATAATTTTGGTATTGGCTAGCTTTGAAGTTTCTTTTAGTAATTTTTGTTAATTAAAATTTTCATATGAATCTTATAGAGTTCGAATGTAAATTCCCTCAAAATTTTGGAATAGTATTTAAAGTCTCACTAAAATTTTATCACCACCCAGATGTATTTCCATATTCTATGCGTGCTGTAACTTTTAAATATTGTTACCTTGAACTTCTTAACAAAAAAACGAGCTTATATTGCAATACTTTGAAACTACCACAATCTATTATATGCAAGCATCATTGTAAGGTTCATTAAGATAGATTTAGTTATTAAAGTTCCTCAAAATATTTTAACATCATTGATATTCTTTCTCCTGCTTCCATAATTACATTAATTGACTCAATTAAACGATTATAAATTGTCTAAATAATCCATTGTTCAGGCATATTATAATATGGGCATGTCTTAATTAGTTTCTTATACCTTTCACATGCCTCATAAGAACTTAATTAAATTGGGAAAGTCTTGTTATGTCACTCAACTTATAAATTTTTGATGGGGGAAAAAAGTATTTGCAAGAATATTTTGAGCTGGCATATATATAATAATAGATTCTTGTGCAAGGAAATTAAGCCACAACTTGACCATATCCTATTGAAATTAAATGTTGCATTTATCTCTAAAAAATTATCTATGTGCTTATTTGGGTCTTTTGGGAGGGAACCCCATAAATTGGGATTTTTGTGATATTTGATTTACAGTGGTCTTCAACTTAAAGCTGTTAAACTGGATAGTATACCAGCTATACTTTAATGAATCCCATTGATCATGTGGAATGTCATTGTTTTTGGACATCAAAGTGTTAGTATTTTGATTGAATTTTTTTTCTGTGTTGGGATTTCTCCTAACATTTATGTGGTGTATGATTGATCCTAGACATTTATATTTTTTTTCCTGTTTTAATATAACAAACAATAAAATAACAAACAATTAAACAAATACACAACAACATTGCACTTTACAAAGGCACTTACAATTAAATAAACTAGTAAACAATGAAGATTAAAATAATTTTGGGTTGAAATATAAAAAATTGCAATTTTTTGCTATCAATCTCAAATTCACTAGTCCTTGGCAATACAATAAATACTTGTTGGCAGATCAGCATACAAACTTCAATTTTAAAATTTTTTAAAACTTAAGCTTGCAAATTATGAGGAAATATACAGAGGAATGCAGCGTATAGTCATAGTGAATTATTTTAATTGATAAAAATACTTATTAAATCTTATGTTAGTAGAACAAAGCATGTAAAACAATTGTAAGCTTCTCCCAACACATATTTAAGTACATATCATGTGCACTTATTAATGACATAGCAAAAACCGTTCGATGCAGCACTCAATCCACGGTTCATCAAAGCTGTCCAATACATACTACTATAATCTATATATATGTTGCACCTGTAAATCGAATGGTTTACTTCTTATTTCTAATTACTTGCTTGTATGCTCTCACCTCTCTCAGCTCTCTTCATGGTATTGGAGGGACCAAACATTTTTCTCCTCTAGCCAAAACTCCTCCGGTGAAGACCAACATCACCAACTCAGCCCTGGTCCCTTCTTATCCACTATCTTCCTCCATTTTCTCTCGTAAGAATACTTTCCCCTGACATCTTCAAGAAGCTTTCAGCCATTAAGAACCCAACTCTTCTATTAAGAACTCAGCATCAAGCAGTAACTTTGCTTTCAACCACTCAAGAACAGCAACCCCCACGTCAAGAACCTCCTCCAAGAACAGTAACTATGCTTTCAACTCTTTCCACGGCTCTGCCAGCCCTCTCAGTTTCCTTTTCCTCTTCTTCAAAAAATCTCCTTCCTCTCAGTATTCATTATCCTACCCCACGACCAACTTTAAGAAATATTAACCAAAACGCTACTGCTCCCCTTCCAACACATCATTCCACCTCTCAGCTTAAGAAGCTAAGATCCAGCATCATCAACCCTCCACTCATGGAATCAACCAACATGAGTTCTCATTCTAACAACAACCCCAGTTCTTGCCACAACAATCCCACCGAATTATCTGAAGCCAAGAATCTTAAATTATTGATGTCTAACATCAAGAACTAATTTCACAATTCCCTTACATCTAAAAATTACCACATATGGAGAGAGCTCAAGTGATAAAACTATTCAAAAAAAACAAACTCTATGAACATCTAGACGGGCCCAATTCCATTTCCCGCACTGATGAAGAGCTATCAAGCTTGGATTTCAACTGTCCGCAATCTCATAGCCGCCCATACTCCATAATATCTCCGTCCATTCTCTGTTACATAGTGGAAGTCATCACTTGCACTGAAATTTGGCTCACTTTAGAAAAAAGACTCCAAGCTTCAAACCTGTCTCGAGTCATCTAGCTCAAGAATGAACTCACAACATATCACTCAAGGATCGTTCAATGGCGAATACCTTTCAGAAATCAAATCTTTGATTGACAAAATTGCGGCAATAGGCACCAAGATAGACAATGAAGATGTTATACTTTATACATTGAATAGACTTCCATTCACCTATCTATCTTTCAAAATTGCCATAAGAATCAAGCTCACACCAATAAGCCTTGATGACCTCAACGAAGAAATCGATGTGCAATAAGGTCTACGCTAGAAAATTCAATTCTCAACACCCTCACCCACGAACAACAATTCCGCCTCTTTTTTTTTCCGGCCAATTCAGTAGCAGGGGCAGATTCAACAGAGGAAGAGCACGTATGCCACTACTAAACCTAGGAGCTCCTTTTGCCCACCGTGCAGCCAGACCACCCTACATTGAATGCAGATATGTGGCAAATCTTGTCATTCAGCAAAAGACTACTGGCACCGAATGGATTACAACAACCACAACTCCACAAATTAGAGGGAGCACCACTCAACAACCTTACGCATTGATGGGCCACCCAATCCAAATTGGTATATTGATTCTAGAGCCTCCAACCACATTACAAATGATCTCATCTACCTCTCCTTAAGGCAATGAAAATATGATCATCAGAAGTGGACAGTCCCCCCCAATCTAGTCCCCCCCAATCTCAAACATAGGCAACAACATTCTCCCAACACCCAATCATAACTTTCTTTTAAACCATCCTCTTCATGTACCACAATATCATTATAACTTACTATCACAAACTAACCTCCGACAACTCCTGCTCTATCTCATTTGATTCATACGAATATAGAGCGCTAGCTACATTTTTCACAAACATCATCTGGCTCAGAAGACTTCTCCAGGAGTTTGACATCTCCCAGGAAGGTCCTACACATCTACTTTGCGAGAATCTCTCCGCTATAGCTTTTGCAAAAAATTTAGTTTTTAATGCAAGAACAAAGCACGTCGAAGTCGATTGCCATTTCATCCGTGATAACATTTAGAAACATGAAGTTGAACTACTACACATTTCTACTGAGGTGTAAATTGCTGACATACTCACCAAACCACTCTCTACTGCCCGCTTCCGCCAACATTGGTCGAAATTCACCACCTCAGCTCCAGATAGTTTATTTACTGGGGGATAATAGCATAACAATAGCCGTTCAATACAACACCCAATCCATGGCTCATCAAAGCCATCCAATGCTTACTGCTATAGTCTAAGAAAACAAAAAAAATGCAAAATTAAATTATTTACAGTTTTAAGATGAAGTCCCCAAGATTGTCATACTCCTAAACTTTGAGGGAGACCGTGAGCGCTTTATTGGAGAGCTTAGAAATAGAGCTTTAAGGTTTTAGAGTATTTGAGAAGCTTTGAAACTTGCTTAAGTGTGATTCTTAAGGTAAGTTTTAGACTTTGTAAATAAGATGTTGAAATAGCCTGGGTGAAAATTTTAGGCTCCAAAATGCGCCAATGCGTACATGATTTATGGCCTTGGTTATTTCAAAATAGGCCCCCGTCTAGCTGTGGGTCAGTACTCGACTGAGCGTGTTTAGTAGAGAGTTTTGGGCGCTAGCCCGCCTTTTTATGGTTTGGACTACGAAAATTACATTGCGCATAGGCGGTGAACTTTTTCATTTGGATGCATGGACAGAGAAGCGAGGCTTAAGCTAAATCAGCTAATTATTACTTTCAATTCTTAGTTCTCTCAAACTTTAGTACATTTACTTTATATTTAAGCTTACATTTAATTATTGCATTTACAAATACAAAGATATCAAATATAGAACAACAAATAGCTTTCAATTTTCTAGAGTCTCTTGAGTTGCAGTGCCAAGATTTCACCGATTCATTAAATTTCACTGATTTTATCTTCTAACTTTGTTGATTAACATCTGGAGCAGTTCTTCTTGGCTTATTATCTTGATCAACATCATCTAATCTCTTAGGATCTGACTCTTCTAAAATTTATATCAGCTGAGTAATTTATAAGCTAATTTTTTTGAAACTCAACATCAAATGTTAGTATATCTGAAAAGTTATTTTAAAGATTTGATATCATAAAATAAAAACATTCAAATCTAAGAAGCCAAATGTATGTGACTGTTAGAGTTAACGATCTTGTTTTCTTAGACACATTAACAAAATCTTACTTTTTTTTGCACACATACACATAGGTTGGTTTTGTGCTGTTGGGCATGTTAGAAAATATGCTTGGGTGGGACACAAGAAATCAGGATGGAGGCTTAAGATGTTTACTAGGATAATTTACAACAACAATAGCAACAACAACACCAAGCCTTAATCCTACTAGGTGGAGTCGATTGCATGAATATTTTGTTTCCATTGTGCACAATCAAATAGAATCCTCTCCCTAAGTTCCAAATAGGAAGATCTTTTCTAATGGTTCCTTCTCATGTCTTTTTTATGATTAAAATTCTCAAACTTAAATTTTCTAATTGAGGCATTGAACGATATATGCCTAATATGCATGAACCATCTAAAGGCGGTATTCTCTAATCTTATCCACTATTGGAGTCATTCCAACTTTGCTATGGATAAACTCATTTCTCATTCTATCATTCTTAGTACTCCCACTCATTCACCTAAGCATACTTATTTATTGGTAATTCTTCTGTGTTGGCTAATATAGCTAGTCGTATAGTTGCTTTATAATTTTTTTTTAATTCAAGTAGATTTTTTGATCGCATAGCACTTTAGAAGAGCTCCTCCATTAACATGGATTCTATTAATCATATCACTTTTTATTTGACCATTAATTTGAGTAGATAACTAAACCCAAATCTTTGAATCTATCACCCTAATTGATTACATAGTTCTCAATAGGTATGCCATTGAGATTAGGAGTTCCAGTACAGTTGAATTTACACTTTATATACTCTATTTTAGATTTATTAAGATAAAAATTTTATATTTCAAAGTAGTTTTCCATAACTCAAAATTTTGCTTTAACTCCATCTTTAGTCTTATCAATTAATTGGATGTCATTTGCAAGTAACATGCACCAAGGAACATTCTCTTGAATGTGCAAAGTAAGCACATTTATAATTAAAGAAAAAAAACATGGGTTGAGAGCTGAGGTTTAATATAATCTAATAGTAATTAGAAAATCATTAGACGAGCCACCTTGTGAGCAAACACATGTTATAGCCCCATTATACATATCTTTAATATTATCAATATATGCAACACATTTCTTTTCTCTCAAAATTTCTCCAAAGAACTTTTGGTACTCTATCAAAAGATCTTTCAAGATCAATAAAACTAAATAAAGGTTTTCTTTTCTTTATCTAAATTTTTCCATCAAACTTTTGAGAAATACAAGTATCCCATCTTAATTTGTATTCAATTACTCTTTCTCAAAGTTTCAATGTATGTCACGTTAACTTGATTCTTCTATAATTGCACAGTCATGAGCATCACCTTTAATCTTGTAAATAGGTATAACAATACTCGTTCTCTACTCATATGACATCTTTTTTATCTTTAAAATAACACTAAATAACTTGGTAAGCCAAGAAGTTCCTTTCTCACTCAAATATTTCCATATATAGATAGGGATGGCATCCAATTCTGCTGCTTTTTCACTTTTCATTCTCTTTAAAACATTCCAAATATTAACTTTAGTAACAAGTTGAATGAAAGCATAATTGATACTACTTTTATAATCATTTAGCTCACATTTTTTATTTATATTAGTACAACTTCCATTAAAAATCTTAGCAAAATATCTATTCATCTATGTTAAATATCTTCATCCTAAAATAAGTTTTTAATTATAATCTTTAATATATTTATATGAGTAAAATATTTACAAAGATAAATTAATGTCTAAAAAGAAATAAATATTAAAAAAAAATTTCAAAAGAGAAAAATTTCTCAATTCTCTTCTTAGTTAATGAAATCTTTCTCATGATTATGATTTTATAAATATGTCGATAAGTTGGTACCTGTCATTAATGAATTTTATTTCTATGTTTCCCTTGTTTACGTGATCATAAATTATGTGGTGCCTAACCTTTATGCTTGAGTGATAAACATATTTCATAGTGAGATTAATGATGCTGATGTTATCATTTTTGATTTGAATTATTTTTAAGCTGATTTTATAATCTAGTAAATGTTGCTTCAGCTATAAGACTTGGGCAACAAAACTTTCAACAGTTATGTGTTTTGCCTCTGCGGTGGGTAAAGCTATTGAAGTTTTCTTCCTACTAAATCAATAAATTAGTGAACTACATGGTAACCAGCAAGTGCCAGTTGTGTTTTTTCTATTAATTTTAGATGCAACAAAGTTTGAATTTGAGAATTTGATATGATAAAATGAATGAGAGTATCACAAACTTAAAGTTTGAGTGCTATTAAAGTATTTCAAGGATATGTTTAATACCAGGTAAGTGGGATTCTAAAAGGTTAGCTTAAATTTTAACATATTGACTCTAGGACTCACATGCATATTTGACCTAATTCGGATGTCTTTATTTTTATAATGATAAATTTTACAATAGAATTTTTATGTATTATTGAGATTGCATTTTTAGATAGCTAACATGCTGGCACCATAATATCACTATTCAAGTGATCACAAGTTATTAGATGATCTAGATTCCAAAGTCTTAGATAATACTGATCCAAATATCTAACTAATAAGAATTGCATTAAATGATAATTACTGTTAGAAATTGAACTTGATGGACAAGTTTTAAATCAATGACTAATACTTACATCTCTAGAAACTTCAGAAGATTAAAGATTTTTGTTTTGCATTTATGTTTGACGTACTTGTAATTTATAAATATATTTATGTTAGACTTAGGACTTATGTTTAGACTTAGTGCTTATTAAAGTTATTGAGAATAAAGCTCTTAAATAGCTTAGCATGAATCATATTATTTTGTCTTGCACTTGGGCACATTGTGATTTATGCAGGAGGATTCGTGGGAAGGCGGGCCGATGTTTACATGCCTTGCTTAATCACTCTTTGCTAGGTTTTGACTTGCAACTGAGTTGGCCCATATTAGAATAAGCCGGGCCATGGATCGCTAGCTCATGAGCCCAGGCTCATTTGGCCGCAAACCCAAATTTCTAGCATGCCTATTTAGACCTCTCTTTGCTACTCTTATAAATAGTGCCAGAAATCCTAACTTCTGTTATCCAAAGCTCTCAAGCCAACTAGAATTTTCAAAGCTCTCTTCTTAAAGATCTCTAGTCTAGTGTCTCCATCTCTATTAAGGTTTAGGAGTCAGATGATTTTGGGGAGTCCATATCAGGACAATAATTTTTAAATTTATGGTATTTTTATAGAATTTTCTTATCCTATTTTGCAGAATTGGAAGAGGGTTTTAAGGCTGTCTCCTTTTTCAAAAACTTTGTGAAAGAGGATACCTTTGTAGCTTCACAATGAAAGTTTGCGAAAGGAGGGTTGAAGGCTTCTTCGTATGCTATGAGACAATCAAGGAGCGACTTTGGATTATGAGTGAATTCACAATGAAGATGAACTTTCAAAAAGTAGACTCAGTGTTTAAGGTTGATTTAAGCCATTATATTTGTTCATTCTATATTTATTTTCAACAAGTTTTCTTTTGTTTTTTTGCGTGTGCATAAGTAAATATTAAACTTGCTCAAACATTTGCTCTTTCTTTAAAATTCCTAGTCATAATATTTTCAAAGTTAAAAATTAATTTACCCCTTTTGCGTAACGTTATTTAGAGTCTTAAAAAGCAATCGAGTGGTATCAAAGCATATTTCTACTATGCTCGATTTACGGTTTAGTAAAGTAAAGATTTATTTGAATTACTCTATTTAGGAATAGGAATCTATATGCGATGGAAGGTGCCTCATTTATCTGACAATCTCATATGATACAATATGTTGACTTTTGGAAAATGATGATGCATAGTTTCTTTCATTTAATTGACTATCATATGTGGGCAATGATTGAAATAGGTTATCAAAGACCTAATTGATAAGGCCCTTAAATATAGTGATTTAACATCTAAATTTATGTGTGTTTTAAGTAGGATTATCTACTAATTTTAGTTATTTTCATATGTTTGTGGTGTTTTGCAGCATTTGGGAGTAAATCAAGAAAAAGGATGATTTTTGAATTGAAAGAGCCGAAAGCTAGGCGCTCAATGGCGCCCTGTTACTCACTGTCCGAAAATTAGGCGCTCAGGCACGCCCTGGTGCCCACTGCCCTAAAGCTAGGAGCTCAGGCACGCTCTGACGCCCACTGCTCAAAAGCTAGGCGCTTAGGTGCGCCTTGATGCCCAATACTCAAAAGCTAGGCGTTCAGGCTCGCTTTAGCGCCCACTACCCAAAAGTCAAGTGCTTTGGCGCATCCTGGCTCCCACTACCCAAAAGCTAGGCGTGTAGACGCTTCCTGGTGCCCCTACTTGAAAGCCCAATGCTCAGGTGTGCCCTGACACGCTTAAAGATATTACTCAGGGTGCTATTGCGCACCCAGGTGCCTAAATATTTAAAAGCTCAACTGAACCACAGGTGCCCAGGCGTGCTCCAGCGTCTACGATTTTAGTCGGCGAGATCGATTTGACTGCCCAACTTTCTAGAGAAAATTAAATGGAAAAAGGGACTGCTCGGCTCTCTAGGGGAAATTAGAAGGATTTATTTAAGTCAATGTTTGCAACAATTAAAGGTGATCTTTGTGGGAAGAAAGAAAACCCTAGCCACAAAAAAAGAGAGAATATTGAGGAGGATTTTTTGGAGAAGCAGCCATCAAGCTAGGAGAAAAACACAAGCTACAAGGAGAAGAGAAGAAGGAGAATCTTAGAGAATGCCAAGGGTTGTTCATGTAGTATCACTTTCTTTACTTGAACTTTTTATTCAGGAAAAGAAATATTCTTTTCTTGTTTTAATATAATTTCCATGTGTGTTTTCTTGATACAGCCTTAAACCCCTTTTGGGGAGGGTTGGGCCAATAATTATGTTATATTAATATTATGTGCATGCTGTAATCTTTGATTTAATGAATGTGAGAATGGATTGTGCTTGCAAGTTTTATTTATATGACAATTTCTATGTTGAATGGTTACTAGAAAATAGTGTAATAATGTTTAGTTCATAATGCTTCGTTGGCTCATTTTGGACTTAAGGTTTTGAAGTTAGATGCATGTTAGCTTATGAAAAATTCATGATACTTCATTGGCTCATTTCAAACTTAAAAGTTTTGAAGTTAGATGCATGCTGGCTTATAAAAAAACTCATGTTCTCATAGATCTACACTCACAAGCAAACCTTTCTCTTAGACATAAGATCAGCTTTTGTAAGAGGGTGTAGCAAAGACATTTGCGCAACTCTTAATTATGAGAATATTCATGTGTTGTTGAGAACCTTTTGAGTTCCAACAACACTGAATAGAGTAAGTAAAAATGCAGAAAAACCATCACATTCAACGTTAAGATCTGAAGTCAAGAGGTCTCGTAGGAGATCGGCTAAGGATGATCATAGGGTTGGAATGACGAGTGATCCATGTGCGAGAGACATCACTAGTGGATCGACGTGACTGCAACTCCATGAAAACACTAGACATATAACTTTTGATGCAAAGTTAAGTAAAAGATTTGCATCCATTGATTTTACAAACCATATGTCTGAACCCTCTCTAGTTTATCCCACTGGTCAACATTCAACTTAATGATAGCTTAGTTTACAATAATTTTAGCATAAATCCAACTAATCGATCATCCAAACATTAAAGGAGAGGAGACTAGTTAGTACCCAAAATCATCATTCCTTGATGTTATCTGGACTTAGCCCTATATTACTTTATACTATGAGCACTTACGTGTTATCATAGATATTCAAATCTCACTTTGTCACTAATTGTCTATTTAGCTAATGAACTAAAGAGGGCTTTAAGTGATATTAAACGTGAAGGCAATCATTTGGGCTTAGTATGCTTTGAAGTAAGAGTTTTACTCGAGTGTCTTTGTGCAAAACATGGAAGGAAATTTGGGATACTCGAATATTTACTTGTGAAGGTATCAAAGTTGTTCGAGAGTTTAGAATAAGCATGCTTACTCATGAGTTTGAACTTTTTGAAATGAAATCATTAGAGTTCATCTCGAAGATGTACACTAGGTTAACAAAAATCATCACATGTTTTAACACTTGGAAAAATGTATAATAATCAAGAGATGGTAAATAAATTTTAATAAGCTTATTAAAAATGAGCACTCTAAAGTTTAAACTGATATAGAAGAAAAAGATTTGAAAATCATTTCTCTTGTTTCTTTATAGTTCGTTAACTTCTTATGAGCAAGTTTTAGTTAATCGACAAAAAGAGAAAGAGGAACTTAAAAAGAGTAAAGTATGGCGTTGGATGTTGATGAAGTAACTACCCATGATAAGAACCTAGAAAATGATAAATAGATAATCATAATAACAAGAAAAGTCAGAACGATGCTTAAAAAAAGAAGTATAATATTGATTGAAGGCAGCCTATGAATAGAAACAAATGTAAATACTGTTTCTCTACTAGTAAATTTGATAAGGAAAAGAAGAATATTACTCGGAATGTCCAAAAAAAATAAACAAGAGAAAAGAAGAAAAGAAAAATAAAAGCCTAAAAGAAAAGACGTAGTCTTGGTGAACTTGAACTCAGAAAGCTCATTAGAATCAAAAGTCTAAGAGTTGAATTTGTGCTTAAAGGCTCAAGAACAAGGAAACAACCTTCTTTAGATAATGAGCTAGTAATGGCTTATGAAGAGTTAGAAAATTTATTTGAAGATTACTTTCATCTTATAATGTTTTAAAGAATATCAAATAAAAATTTGATAAGTGAATTGTTGGAATTTAAAGTTTTGAGCAAGTCCCTTGAAAATAATGCTGATTCACTTTAGATTGAGTATAAGAGAGTAAAAGAATGAATAATATACTAAGGTCTTCAACATAAGACATATGATGCTCGGTAAAGAGAATATTAAACTCAAGTTTATCTGTAAATTCTTAGAAAGATTTTCTAAATTGAGTCATTATAGAAAGGCTATAAAAGCAAATTGTTTTTATCAACAAAATTCTATGTCAAACAAACAATATCTATTTTGTGGTCACTTCGGGTATCTTTCTAGTATGTCGCACATTAGTAGAAATATGAATTTGGTTGAATTCTTAAGAATAGCATAATTTAGTAGTAAATAAACATGACAATAGGGGAGTTCATCCCAGTAAAATTTAATTTTTGTAATTCATGTGGTATGTAGACAGCGGATGCTTCAAACACATGATGCGAGAAAGGTGTTTGCAAATTTAGAACCAAAGTGCAAAAAGGAAACTCTCGGGAATTACATAAAGATGCAAATGAAAGGAATCAGCTTAAAGGTAATTAAGAAGTCTCTTAAATTTTTTAATGGTCTGCAACACAATTTGATTAGTATAAATGAACTGTGAT
This sequence comes from Gastrodia elata, assembly GCA_016760335.1. Taxonomy (NCBI): domain Eukaryota; kingdom Viridiplantae; phylum Streptophyta; class Magnoliopsida; order Asparagales; family Orchidaceae; genus Gastrodia; species Gastrodia elata. The sequence goes on along the minus strand of CM028676.1, from coordinate 25,840,636 downwards.
AAAGGATTTATACTTAATTTTTAACCAAATAATGTTTTATTTAAAATTTTAATAAAACAATAATTAAAGGGATATGAGTAGATATTGTTTATCGAAGAAATTTAAGTTCATTACCAAATTATGAAATTATATATTTTAAATTGAAACTAATGACCTTTGGCTATGACACTAAAGATTCTATCATGCAAGTTTTCATATACTTTGAAAAATTTCAAAATCAGGTTGGATTTTTGGCTTGCTTAGCTTAGAGTTTTCAAATTGTTTGCCTTGTAATTATGTAATTTGGCAAACAAACAAGGTCTTTATTTCATTTTTCTCACAAAGAATGTACAATATGACCACAACTTATGTTTAGATTTATGATTTTTAGATGATTTTTTTTCGTTCACATTGGATAAATTCTTAGAGTAAGAAATAAACTTTAAAAATTTGAGAAATTTATTAATTGAATTCAAAAACATGCAAGTAGTATGATTTAAATAATTTTCTTAAGTATGGATGAGAATTAAAAATAATTATTTGGGAATTATTGTATTTGAAATGATCAGAACATATAATTATTTGTACTAAGAGTGTAGAAATGAGACAACATGAGATGTCTGAATCACAATTCTTGAGCATCCTTTATCCAAATATTTTGGGCTAAAATGATGAATATTTCATGCTATATCATGAACTGAGTGTGTATAGAAAAACTCCATTTGAAATTCTTAAAGGAAAAAATCTAAAATTTTTATTTTCATGTTAAAATGTGTTTTATATATTTTATCACTTTTTCAAGTATCTTTAAGCAGTTTCTCGAAGATCCTCTTAGGCATTATGTTCAATATAAAGGAAATGTAATTCTATCCTTAAAAAAGGTATCTTATTTTAATAAATAAAAGTTGTTCGTATATACTTTATTTTCAAGAAGAGTGAGGCAAATTCTAGTCACGTCCAGATGAGATGATATTTGCTGGATATGTTCCAAGCAATCATATATGATATTTAATAAGTGCAGATTAACTATTGAAAATCAATCAATGTTTTATTTGATGAATTTAAATTTGATTCTCAACTTAGAAGTTTGGAAGATGAGTTAGGAAGTGATTTCAATAAATTGATTTAGGAAATTATGATGTCAGATTTAGATATGATTTGCGTATAATGTGAATATGTATATGATTATATATATATATATATTTCCTTATGTGTGGCCGGTGGGATTTGAACCTATGACCTGGGATAACAAATCCTGAGCTTCAACCACTGAGCTACAACACCATTCACATATATGAATATATATATATATATATATATATATATATATATGAGTAGTCATACTTCAAAGTTAGTTATTAGTGATATTTTAAAAAATTAAAGATTGGTCAACGAGTTGGGTACATGTCCACTTGAGGTTGACCCATTTTGAAATACTCAAACCCAATTCGAACCAATTTACTATTTTGTGACAACATTGTGGACCCGAACCCGTTTCGTCCCTCAATTTGCATGCTCGGCACGCGTAATCTGAAAAAAATTTTAATTCAAAGCATAAATAAGTATATTTGATTCATCAATGAATGAATAATGGTAAAAGAAACAAATCCAAAATTTTGATAAAAAAGACATTTTCAAGCAATGGAAAAAAATCTTTGATCGAAAGTTATCATACTTAGTCCAACATTGGAATAATAAAGATTAAAAAAATCAAATTCTTTGATCTAAAAAAGACAATCTTTTATTCCTGAATGTACACGGGAAAGTAACATTGTAGTAATGACATATGGAGGCAATGTTCGTGCTAGGTGAAGATGTTCATTACTAGAGCAATAGATAGCGTGACATTGTTGAATTGCAACTCAGTGGCTCTACTAGATGTGTCGCCGTTGTGCCAAGGATGGTCAGCATCTTGGGGCCTTAATAATGGATAATCAGAGACACCGAGACTACGTGCTGATGGGAAAGAGATGAGATACGAAAGATGAAAGAGTTGATAAATATTCACTCGAATCGAAGAAAAAACATGCTTTTTGAGTTCTCGCAATTTTTTATTGGGGTTTCTTCTTACTTTAAGTGCGTCAAAAGATTCTAAATCTACAAATCTTGCAAATTGCGATTCCTTAAGAGCCGTGCAAATAGGCGGGCCAAAATGGGTTCATTTGGGTTATGAGAAAGTTAATAAAATAGTTCCTGGACTCTTACAATTTGTTCATTTTTAGTCATTGACTCTTATATTTGAACAAGTGTCAAGGATTAAAATGAACAAATTGCATGAGTTAAGGGACCATTTTGACAATTATCTCTTTTAGGCTATTCTCATTTATCCATACCTAACTAAAATTTTAAGTATGTCTGACCCAAGTTTGAATTGTGTTGATCCAAACACGAATTTTATCGAGTCTGATTCGTGTGTTGTTCTCGTGTCGTGTTAAAATTTGACAACCCTAATGTTGAACAACATTAAAATAAGTGTTCCATGAATGAGGATGCTAAGGTGGATGCATGGGTATGCTTGTTAAAATAAAAAGAGGATTGAGTTCTTTTATAGCAAGGTTGGAGTGGTTCCAGTAGTGGATAAGATTAGAATATTATCTTAGGTGGTTTAGACATATTAAGCATAGACCGTTGGATGCCCTTGTTAGAAAAATTGAGCATATGAATTTTGTTCAGGTTAGAAAAAGGAAGTGAAAGACTATAAAGACATGGGAAGAAACCATTAAAAAGTATCTTCTCTATTTGGAACTTAGTGAGGGTCTTCTTTTTATTATGCACAATAGAAACGAGGGATTCATGTGATCGAACCCACCTAGTGGGATTAAGGTTTGTTGTTGTTGTTGTTGTTTATTCATATTAAGTTTAGGACTAATGTGCAATTTTTTAGGACTTATTTCATACAAAATAACTCTAGGGAATTTAAATGAAAATCCTCTTTAATTTTAGTGCCAAAATAACCTTTTTTCTATTCTTTGTGGCCCCTTTGTGTTTGCTTTACTTGAATTTATTTTGTTCATGATTTGCTATTTTTTATGGTATACCTCTCATCCTTTTCTCATACAACCTATTAGAAAAATTGAGTATATAAATTTTGCTCATTTAAAAAATTGGAAGACCAAATAATACATGAGCTGAAACCATTTTAAAGGATCTTTTCAGTTAGGAACTTAGGGGCTCCTATTTTCTTAGGCACACTAGGAACTAAGGATTCATATAGCCGACCCCACCTAATGGGATTAAGGCTTGTTGTTAATGTTGTTGTTTATTCATGTTAAGTTTAAGAACTAATGTGGGGTTTTTTATTGGATTTATTGCATACTAAATAACTCAAGGGAATTAATATGACAGTCTCCTTAAAATTTAGGACTAAATAAAATTTTCTCTAATTCTTTGCAGCATGTTTGTGTTTGCTTTACTCGAATTTATTTTGCTTCAAGCTTTGTTATTCGCTATGGCATTCCTTTCGCCTTGCTTACATGCAACCTGAATCTACCTATTGATTGAGTAAACTGAAACTTGCCAACTTCTTAATTCTTCTGCTTGTTTATGATTTGAACTAGCCATCCAACTCATATGGCTTGCTATTGCTCTTCCAAATTATTATTTCGAAAAAACTTTGATAAACACTTATGCAACAATACATAATTTTATTTAGAGATCTAAAAACTGTTAGATAGTACATAAAACTTTTCAACTTAATTTATATTAAATCAATTTGTATTATGAATTTAGTTAAAAAAAACACATAAATGATGTTTAAGGCTTCTTAATGTATAACTCTAGTACTTAGACTTGTTCTGTTATTAATATAGCATAATGAACGAGCACTTGTAGTTAATACTTGTTGTGTTTTATATATTTTAAATATTTTGATGGTAAAAATAATGCATAGATATTTATTTTATATATTATAAGTTTTATGCGTTATTTATGTAAATATCCCTTCATCATGTCATCAGAATTTCTTGTTGTATGATTTGTTTAATGCACCAGGTCACTAGCCAGTTTAACTGTTGAATTGATCCAATTGTAACCCAGTAACTGTATTAGGTCAATGATTGGTTTGGATTTGGAAACATTGCTTGTCACGAACCTTTGTCATCTTACCCAAGTTTTGTAGTTTTCAATGCACATGCAACATACATTTGTGTTTCTAGCAGTTGGAGAAATAGTAAGCCATACTTTCAATGGCTTTTGTATTTTTTTGAAAATGAACATTGATACACCAATGAAGCCGTATTCCTTATGATAGCTACTGTGTTGGTAAAAGCATTTTATAAAGTTATTACATAGATTACACTAACAAATTTACAAATAAAGCGCTTTTATTGAGAAGATCACATGCCTTTGTTTTTTATTTAGTGCTCGGGCTTCTTTGTTGATCATTGTGTTAGCAAATTACGTGTTGTTGTATACTCTAACACACTCAATCATGTTGGACAGAGGTGCTTAGTTTTATGTACCTGAGCATTGTGAGAGCACCTTGATAACAGCCGTTTTTTTTTTCATACGATTCACAGGACTCGCTATGCATCAAAAGCGAAGCAAAGTGTGCTCTTGGAACTGTTTAATACATTAGGAAAAGCTTATTTGTGCTTTAGAGGATATAGTTTTATATTTTCTTAGATGTCAGCTGTTGTTCCTATGACGTTATTTTTGAGAGAATAAAGGGCTTTGTTTGCATTGCAAGGATTTTTTGATGTGTGCTGTATGCATTTAGGTTTGCCATGTTATTATATTTGTTCTAGTGACAAAGGTTTTTCTTATTTTTTTGGTAGATTCTACGAGTGGAAGAAAGATGGATCAAAAAAGCAGCCATACTATATACATTTTAAAAATGGAAGGCCTCTTGTTTTTGCTGCGCTTTATGATTCATGGGAAACTTCTGAGGGTTGATTTTGTCATTTGTCTTGTATCAATTTTGCCTCATTTTTGAGTTACATTTGAAATTTTTTTCATGTATCTGTTTCTGGGGTGATATTTGAAATGCGCAGCCTTATATATACATTCTATGCATTGCTTAAGATACATTTTGAATTTGAGGAAAATTTGAATTTTCCAGTCAACTTATATATTGTATTAAAGTTGTTAGAATGGAAACCTATTAACTTGCGTTTTCTTCATAAGTTTTTTTCAGTTAAACAATAACTTGTTCATCTTTATTGTATCTGCACTGTAAATGCTTGCATGTATATAATCTATATTATCGGAGTTATCTCTTAAAATAGTCCACTGACTGTTAAAAAATCATCAATTTAGTCCCTCAACTATAAATATATCAAAATAGCTCTTCAACTCCTTTTAAAAGTCCACATTAGTCTGATTTTAATTTGTGTGTTCGTTTTGGATGGGAAATTAAATTAATAAATGGATTTTGAGCATATGGTTGTAAAATGTTATACTAATTCCTATATTTAAGCTAACTTTTTCATCCAAAATAGATAAAAATATTAAAATGGAACTATTTTGAACTTTTAAAAGAAGTTGGGGGACTATTTTGGTTATTTCAATAATCGAGGGACTGAATTAGGCAATATTCAATAGTTGGGGATCAATTCAAGAAATAACTTGTATTATCTATATAATATGAAATACAAGCTAAAGGTCCTAAGAGTACAAAAAAATTAATTAGTCTCATAAAAAAATACATTAAGTAATAGCAAAAATTACCAACTAAAAGAAGGCAACACCATGCAAAAATTAATGATTTATAAGTAGAACAATTGATGGCAAGATCATCCCAAGTTAGCCGTCAGCCATAGGGTAGCATCAACAAACACATGGACATTAAGAGTGAAATTATAGTCAAAATTGAAGTATCCCCCAGTTACAGCTGTTCACAATAGCAACCATCCTGTAGCAACAATTACACCCTTTGTTTAAATGACAACTTGATCTTCATAGCACCACACAAGGGCATATCCACCTGGAGAACAGGCCTCCAAAGGAGTTGCAACTCATGCACCTGCAAAGCATCCTTCCGTCCAAAATGTGCCACCCACCGTCATATCGACTGCTACTCATGTTAATTTTTCTTATCATCAGTCCTGCAACATATAATAATTTCTTATTTAGGACTAGAGCTGTTGGCTCTGAAGAAATAGAAAATAATATAGATTTTATATGACATACAATGGAGAGGAATAATTCAGTGAATCAGGTAGCAGGGATTTAAAGGACCAGTTCCAATTGTAGTGATTATTAGGCATAATAGGCCTTACCACGAGATAAACTAATGATACTAGTCACAACCATATGACAAGGCTCAACTTATACTTATACTTATTAAAATCATGCCTTGCCAATTCCATCATTGCAAAATATAATACTTGTGGTATCTATTTATCCACATCGCATGCACACATCATGTGAAAAATGTAGGAAAAAGAAACTCATTTTCTTCCCATATGCGTTGATTAGCCACAGCTGCACATTCTCCATGTGCATCTCTTGCTCGATCATGCATCTATCTTCATCTGTCTTTCTTGATTTTCTTAAACGGTAATATAGATAAGCAAAAAAATAATAAGATAATGATATTTAAATAATAATGCGGTTATCTTTGTAGAATTTTATACTTAAAACATATTATTAATTTTGAATAGATAAATATAATGTGTTTTATTATTTGAAACACTTTATATTTTTTATTAATCAAATTATATTATTTAATAAAGTAATATGATTATAAATATTTAAAATTAAATGTGATTATTAGTGTTATTAAATATTAAATCATATTAATAATTATTATGATTTAAAGTAAGTGTTTTTTAAGATTAATATTAAGAAATATTAATTTATATAATATATATATATATATATATATATATAGTATTAGCTATTTGTCTTGATTTTAAATTAACTAAGCAATTTATTAGATATTAACTTTTATTAAAGTAATGCTAAAAATTAATACTATGATTTTTTTTTATTATAATATGATATTTATTAAATAATAAATGTTATTTTTAAAATTAAATATTATTTGATAAAAATTGATAGTTTGATACTTATTAAATATTTTTATCAAATAATACTAAGTAATGTTAGTAATGAATACTAGCTTTAAAATTGTTAAAATTAATTATTATTTACTAATACGATAAAATAAATAATTTTATTAAATATTAAATGTATTGATTTATAAATTCTTAGCACATTCATCTAGACTATTTAAGAGAATTGTTAGACAATCTCTGTAGAATTTGAGCAGTAAAGTTTCAAATTTTTATTGAGTCATTTAAACGATTGGAGCTATAGATTAACATCTGTTCAAATCATACTCAGCCTTTAATTAAAAATAGAGTTGGGTAATTATAATTTTCTTAAGTTATCCATTCTTTATTTTTTTATTGTTTAATGTGGCATTTAACCTTGTGGTAGTATAGTGCATATGATTAAAATCTAAACTAAAAAATCAGCTTACTAATTTTAATTTTATCTAAAATCATATTTACATTTTCTTTACATGCCAATTGTGAATTAATGAACTTGATTTTTAAAATATTTTCTTAATTACTAGAAATAAAGCTCTTGGATAATGAAAATAATACTGCATATTCAAGCACGATTCGTTTTTAAAATTACTTGATCTTTATCTTATTATTTTACTATGAATTAAAGGCATCTAAAACAAAACAAAAAACCATGTGAAATTAATGCTATAAATACACAAAATGTCGAAACCAAACTTTTATGTGATACTCCACATACTTTGCTAAAGTGTGTATGGCATAATTCCACGCACATATAGTTTCTTAGGTAATCTTTTTAAGGGATATGACCGTTAGCATCAGAATGAGTTCACATCACAGGTCTTCAATTATAAGTTCGCTCTTAAAGATTTGAGTGCATATTCTATTGCGAATAAGTCAAAAAATAAAGTATAGTTAAATAACAATGAATTGAAGAATTTGTTCTCTGTGCTTGTATTTTTCTGTAATATTTCTGTTTAGCTTATTGCCTTGACTTGCTAGATTTTTACTTGTTTATCACTTTAATTTCTTGACAATTATTTTGCATATTTTGATTTTGCATGATGTTCTTATATTTATAAAATTCATTTGATGAAATTATAATTTTCCACCCTTCAAATATTTTTATTTAAAATTTCACAGATTAGTTATAGCAGAATTAGTAGGAAGATATAAGAGTTAGTCAGATCTACATTTCCACACAAATCTAGCTCAATACTACTTTTACATTTTTTTTGGTTTGGGTATAATATAATTCTCACAATTATGAATAAAGGGAGGTGATGTATTAATAACTTTTTATATGAGTTTAGTAGCTTTTCATATTATAATTTGGATAATTTCTTATTGATTACTCTTTGATGTGTCAAAAAAAAGAATAATCCTTTGCCTACGGGCAGTTAACCTTCATTAAAAATCTTTAAATGGGATTCCCGATCTCATTAGGATGGGTCGTGACAAGACCAATATAGAAAAAGATATTCCTCCTGTCCAGTTTTGTAAGAGCTGGATGCATATATATATATATAAATATAAAAATCAAGTGTTATATTCTTATAATAGCATTTGGTTTCTTTGAAACACTAATACACAATTTTTCCTAATAAGAAATAAATCATGTGCTATATTTTTTGTAAAATACTTTTATATAGCTTGCCACAAAATTATAGGGAATACAAAAACTATATTTCCTATAAGCCACACATGATTTTCTTATAATAGGGAAACATTGTGACCCTTTTATTTAGGAAATTTTTTATTAAGCACTACTTCCCAAGCTGATGAATGAATGTTGTTTGTGCTGATCAAAAGATTATTAAGCTAGGTGATACTAAGATAATCATGTGTGCTGAATGAATGTTGTTTGTGTCAGCCTAGTTATTAAGAAGAATTTAAGTATTCCCACAAGATCCCAAATTACTTATGTTAAATGAGTTTGAATTGTTGTTGCATTTGGTATACAAAGGTTTCTTTTAAGTTAAAAGGACATACACAGTAGTCGTTGTAATGAATACATCTCTTATGTAACAAAGGAATCATATTTATGATTACATTTATGATGCGAGATCATTAAGTAACTGCTAAAGTAACTTAAATTTGTCAATTTTAGACTTTTATAATTATGATGTAGTTTTGTTAGTTGACTCTATATTTGTTTCCTTATTTATGAGCCTTACCAATCTTTTTGCAATATCATAGCACATTTATTGTGTATTCAAAGCTATTAAATTGTACTCTATGCTCCCAAAGTCTAACTAAAAAATTAAAAACCAAGTTTTTGAGATTTTCACCTCAAGCTGTGTACGCTCTCAAGTTTTTTCTCACTTGTAAATTATGCAAGTGTGTTCGTGACAGCTTATGCCAAACAAGCCTTGCACTTATTGTATCGGTATTTCACTGACGTAGCTTGAGAAAGAGTGTTTGAACTTCTCCTGTAGTTTGCGATGGAAAAATGTTTTACTTGAGGATGAACGGTTCTATTAATTGTGTCCCAGAAAGGGGACATTGGATTAGGCTAATTTGAACCACTATAGATCGGCTTGCATATCCTTACTTTCAGTATTTTAATTTTAATTTTCTCTATTTTTTGTGGTCGTTTTGTGCTTTCATTTGTAAAATTATAACACCATTACAATTTCTTAAACACAAGTTCTAAAAGTTTCAAATTCAATTAGTCTCCCTCTTGGATTATGCTATACACATTCCATCTAATAATTATGAGCAATGAAAATAATAAAAGTAATTTAAAACAATCAGAGAAGAGATATACTAAGGTATATAGTAGTTTGATTTTGATGTCCTCATGTCCACTATCACAGTATAATAAGTTTTTCACTATTTTAAGTTATTGCAAAAACACAGAGGCTTAACCATACGTTGACACGTGCAGTTGCCGATTGTTACCTTCATAACCTTGGATCAATATGTAAATGCCAAGTATCTCCATCTTAACAAAGCCACTAGTTGGCCTTTTAATAAATAACTTGGAAAAATTGTGTTTTCCCATTAATGAGAGATTTGAACTTGAACATCTGGTTGATCTTGGCCTCTAATAAGGAGTTCCCCATGCATGCCTTAGATCATAGAAATGACTGAACTTGACCGAACTGCCTCCTCTTAACTGAACAAAAATCGACTCTTTTCTCTCTTCTATAAATACTTAGAACATTTCTCTCTTAAGGTCACTATCTAAAGTCCTTCAAGGCCTACAGCTTGAGTTTGCCCAAGCAACAAGTAGAAGACCTCTGTTTCGTTGATCTTTGGTTTGGCCTCAAAAATTTCATTCTGAAGGCCATTAGGGATATTGATTTTTATTCAGCTAGAATTTAGCATCCTTTCTTTGATTTTTAGTTTGGAGCAAGGGAGCAATTTTTAACGCAAGCAAGCATCATTTTGCTGTTGAAGTTACACAAAAAATTCAAACAAATTAAGGACATGTCATCCTGCTCTAAATTATGAATAAATATTTGTTTAATTAAATAAATAAATTATAATAATTAATTATCCATTTTAACAAATTAATTGATGCGACGAAAATTGAATGACATGATGATGAATACTAGATATTGTGAGAAATGATTAATTAATTAATTAATTGATTTGGTTGTACCAAGACTTATCTTAACCTTAAAGGTTGAGACAGTATAATTGAGCATTGATTATATGAGTGAGCGATTTGTTGGGTGCTACAATCATTGTTTTAAATTGGTAAGAGTTAAATAATGACAGTGATAATGATATTAATGCAATCACATCCTTGTTGATATTTACTCAACAAATAAAAGAAAAAAATATTCATGTTGCTTACAAACTGGATAAGTGTCTAAAAGTACAGAAATATAACTTTCAAAGCTCACGCTAATTATATCTTTGAAGGCTCACATTACTCAAAAGCAAAGATGTTCTTCAAAGCATATAAGCTTCCATGTGAGAGACAATTAATTAATTAATTGATTTGGTTGTATCAAGATTTATCTTAAGCATAAAAGTTGAAACATTATAATTGAACAATGATTATATGAGTGAGCGATTTGTTGGGTGTTACAATCATTGTTTTAAATTGGTAAGAGTAAAATAATGATATTGATAATGATATTAATACAATTACTCTACAAATAACAAAAAAATTTTGTATTGCTTACAAATGGGATACATGTCTAAAAGAATAGAAACAAACCTTTCAAAGCTCACGCCAATTATATCTTTGAAGGCTCACATTACTCAAAGATCTTCAAAGCCTGTAAGCGTACATGTTGAATCTTTTTGCTTGTAAGGCACATGAATAAGGATGAGATTAATATAATATGCAATGTTATGTGTTTGATAGAAATATGGAGGAAATAAAATTATAAAAGAACATAATTAATAAAATTATAAAAGAACATAATTTAAAAAACAGTCTATTAGATCTAGCATAAAACTAAGTATCTAGAATTTTCTAATCCTTAATTGATTTAAGCGATTCTAGATCAATATCCTAAGTATGCATATTATGCATTGATTCTTAGTTAATCCAAGTAATCATAATTGAATTATCCTAAGTTTAATTGTTTAATTCCTACAATGATCTAAATGATTCAAAGTATAATAATGTCATATTCTTAATTAATCTAAATAATACTAGCTGTTACGTTAAAATAGAACCATGATTAATATAAAAGATCATAGATGAATATTCTAAGTTTAAAAATTTGATTATTATAAATTTATTAATCTTATTTGAATCATTTAAATACAAAATAAGCTACTTAACTTTTAATAAATTTAAAATATTTTATCTAATATATTTCATCTAATTCATAAATGATCCTAAGTTGAAGGATACTAAGTTAAAGGGTTCAATTCTTACAAACATCTAAAAGATTATAGATAAACATAAGTGGCTCCTATCTAAATGACAAGGTCATAGAACTTGACATTTTTTTTTCTATTTCATATAAGCCCTATCGTAATCTAAATTATAGGTACTTTAATAAATATGTATGCTTTTTCATATATTTTAAGCTAAGATTTCCAAAGTTTGTAAGTTTATCTTAAATTTGAACATGACATTTTAAACAGATATATGCCTGTTGTATTTCAATTATTGAGCCTTTTAATGGATGTAAGCTCCAATTCCAGCTAAACCCGATCCAACACCAACATTACAAACCCTTCTAGCCATATCCATTAATTCTAACATTGAAACTTTAATGTTTTATATTTATGTCTGTAAGTTCAATTGAGCCCTAAGTAATCTCTCTAGTTACGTAGATCCTTGAAACTTCAGCGGTTATGTCCAAGGCCTTTGAACCCTATTGTTCATGTATGATAATGATAAACTGCTAAGCTTAAATGGTATGACAATCCCTTTGCAAATCTATGAATCAATGATGAATCCTAGTATTAAATTTTTATCATATTTCACCCACTTTGGTTGGAATATCTTAGGTGAGGTGACACATGATTGCTAATCAAAATCTTTAAATGTTATGAATAGAAAGCCCTATAACATTGGCATAGTAGGTTGCAAGTTAACCTAGAATGATTGAAGCATGAAATCTTGATCATGTTTACTTCCATCTACCTCCATCACATGTCTTATGTCTACTCAACCATTATAAAGTCATGTTCTTTATTCAAGAGTTTCTCCTTTAATTAGAATGGGTAACTAATTATGGGGATTACTCATAGGAAATTTAAAATTCTTATTTAAATAAACCTTTATTTATTTATTAGAGAAAGGTCTAATATAAAACTCTAATAAATCTCAAGAAAAGTCTACTCCTAAAACCTAATGTAGATGGTGAAGGATTTTGCACTTTTGTGAGAATCAGTTTTTATTTTGATTTTTCTTTTGTTTTGATGTATATAATTTAACCTAATTCTTGGTGTTTCAGAATTTTAAGAGACTGAGTGATGCCTCATGATAGATTTATTACATTTTTGGTAATGTATCAAATGCAGATTGCCATAGAATCCACATTAGAGCGTTGGTTGGAATTGTATGGAATTTTGAGAGTTTGAGGGTTGGTACTAAATAATGTTTAGTAATTTGAAGTCATAGCTTTTCTTGTTAGAGCTGTGTCATTACTAGTACATGAAGATTAGTAGTAAAACTTAACGTTAATAATTTTTTTGCATACATTATTTCATATTTCATAAGATTTTGAATACCCTTGATTTAGATACTCTTTAGATTTTGACTGATTCCAATTCTTTTGATCATCTATATGGATTCTCTCAATCCTTCATTGGGCAGAACGACATTCATACTGAGCAAAGTAACGTTATCCATGTACTGTATTGAATGTGGCTAGTCCCCCTTTTGTGGCTATGAATACACCCGAGCCTCTCCTTGATATTTGCACTGTCCTGAATGTACAATAATTGATGACTCTTCTATTTTGAATATTTTGAGTGTTGATTAATTTTTTGTAAGATGATATGATGATGTGTTTAAACATTTTCTTCAGTTGAGTCTTTTTTATGAGGCAAAAGAGCGGATCTGCTATTTGGAACAGATTTTTGAAGAGTTGTTGTGCCCTGCATATCACCGTGTGTCATTTGCTTCATTTTATGAGATGTTAGAAATTGACGATCCTTCCATATTATAGAATATTTTGTTGGAAGGGCTATTTATAAGGTTTATTAGCTAGAATTGTTGCATATTTTTGTGCTTAGTGCATTCCTTCATTTGCGTAGAGCATTGGATTAGACATACATATATTCTTTGATTCAATGCCATTGCATAATTACCCAAAATGCGGAAGATTTTAACCACATATCTGAGTGTTTTTTGAAAATGGTTATGACCATAAAGATGAGGTGTTTGGGATTGTGTGATTAGTTATGAGTTCATTTGCTAACACAATGCATGGATAATTTTGTTGCATTGGTGGATAAGGCCCGTGTGGTGAAGCTTAACTTTGTGGCTATTCAAAAATATTACGAGTTCAAGATAAGGTTTCACTTTATTGATTTCACCATAAACAATTTTTTATCTCAAAAAAGGGCAAAGTTGGTCATAGCGGTGGCAGTTCCTTACATCATGCATCAACTAAGTCTTATTCTGCTTTTGGTCCTATTACTCTACTGTATTGCTTGTTCTTCTGTTGGTTATGTGGAATTCCTAATGTGTGCATTGTGTCTTTGTCACATCTAAGGTAGTATATTTAATTGGGCATACTATTTTAAGTATGGATAATTGGGTATTTAGATTTGAGATTATTTGAGTATGGTTGCTTGTGCTTAGCTTACATATGTTCCAGTTGTTTTGCTTGCCCACTAGTGTCTATACTGCTCGAGGCTGTGGTCATGATGAATTTGTTCAAAAGATTGGAGATTTTGGTTAATCATTTGTCAGCGCCAATTAAGATTTATGGTCTAACATAGATGGAGGTTAGCGATTTAATTGATATGGTGGCATGTATCTTCTTTTAGACTCTTAACGATGTTGACTCTCATTCAATTTTGTTTGTTTGCAATCTTTCATATTTGTTGCTCTTATGGAATCTCTGCCATCTTTCCATTTTGGCCATCTTTTCAACAATATAAAATTAGTATCCCTAGCAGTTTCCGTGTTGTAAGATTGTACTTCACACAGGTTACATCAGCTGTACGCCAAGGATTTAGATGTGATGAAGACAGCTTTCATGTGTTATGATCATTTTAAGTTTTTGGTGATGTTGTTTGGTTTGAACTTTTGGTATTCATGGATCATAAACAAAATCTTCTGTCTGTTTTTTGTTGAACAAAATATTCCATCAGTATATTTGCTAGTTTGTGATTATAATCATTGACAATATTTTGATTTATCTATGTTCAGAGGTGATAGGCCATGCCTCATAGTTGAGTGTTATTTTAATTACTCTGAGCATCAACTTTATAGCAAGTTATTTAAGTGTGAGTTTTGGCTAAACGTTATAGATTTTCTAGGTCATGTATTTTGTTTGGCTGGAGCTTCTCAATCCAAAGAAAATTAATGCCACCATTATGTAATTGTGGCTGACTAATATCCGAGGTGTGCAGCTTTTTAGAAATGACAGGATACTATCGGAAGTTGTGAAAATATTTTTGTAGATTGTGGTCCCTTTCACTTGGTTAATCCAAAAGCATGTTCCTTTTATTAGGAATGATGTTTGTGACTCCTTTGAGCAATTAAAGATGTGTTTATTCTTCTCCCCAATTATGACCTTTCTTTTAGGATTGATGAATTTTAGACTTTTTTGTAACTATTCATTAAGAGGTTTGTGCTAGGTTTGAGGAGATTCAGGTGGCACTCTCAAGTGAAAGATGAATTGAATTTTAACATTGTTACATCACTTAAGAAGCTTATATTAGTAAGATTATGATATTTTAACTTAAATTGAAGACAAAAAAAGTTAAAAATAGTAAATTACCACACACAAAACTTATAATAGCTTAGGCATCTTAACTCCACTCTTTGAGTGTTCACAACTTTTGACATTTTACTCGATGAAAGTTTCTTCACTTTTCCCAAGCATGCACAGTAGCTCGTACATTTTTCTTTATGCACGCTTTGATCGTAAAGTTGTGAAATTTACCCTCAAAACTGTATCTTGGTGGAGCTGCTAAGATCAATTCTTCATATAACTCGTAGAGTTGCAAAAGTTACCCTCCTTCCTAAAACTTTGCCAAATAGAGCTATCTGAAAACTCACTTTTATTAAGGTGAAGTCCTAACTAATCTATCTTAAATTTTTAAGAGTTGTTAAGTAATAAAAAGAAAATAAATTAAAATTAAACATTTAATGTGAAGTCTTAAAGATGAAATTTTTACTAAACCTTAAGAGATTGTTTTGAAAATCTTACAGAGCCTTTGAATCTTTAGACATGATTATTTATAATTGATTTAGGATAAGTTTAGTTGAGTAGAGATTAGTAGAATTGTTAGAAAGCACCTTGCTTATAGGTGAAGGATAACATTAGCATAAAAATATTACTTGAAAAGAAAATGCTAGTAGCTATGCAATTTGTTTGAAAATTTTAATTAGAGAAATACTAATAAGGAAAGGCTAGTAAATGAATATTACATTATGAAAACTTTAACTTGTTGGAAAGATAAGATTATATGTAAAAAAAAGTAGGATTAACAATGAACACTTATTGGGATACTTGCATTTAATGATCTAAAATTTAATTAACATTGTTAAGAGTAAATTCAATAATTGATATTTCTTAATGAAAAATATTTAAGAATAAAATTAAGAACAAGGCTAACGCTGACCAATATTAATATAAGCAGCTAAACAAAAACATAAAAAGTTTCCATTTTGTAGAACAATAACAAATTAATAAAAGAGCTAAAACAGAACAAAAGGAATAAACAAGAGCTGATGTTTAACATGCTTAGGAGAAATTGAAGTGATAGTAGTTTTAAAAGCAAAGTAATATTATTAAAAAGAAAAACTTAATTCAAGTTGGAGTGAGCTTCTCCTAAATTGATGTAAGCATTAATGCTAAAAATTATTAAATAAACTAACATTTTCAAATCTTAGCTAACTTTGGGGTAAGCGTTTCTTTCGTTGGCTTTCATTTGCTCCCATTGAAGACATGCTATTTACAAAATATATTAGTTGTCAGGATAGTGGACCCATCCTTGGTTGAATCTTCTTATAAAATGAAGGATTTCTAAATGTTCTCTATTTACTATCACATGAGTGAAACGTATCCTTGTTCGCAATAAGTATAGTATACCCTCAAGGCAATGGATATGTAGAAGGATTAAATCTTTGTTTTTCTAGGTGTTGAATAACTAAAAAAATTTTAGTCTCATGTTCATTAAGATTATTTTCTAAAGATTAGCAAATTAAGTTGGCCTTTTTATTTTCTTGAGCCACCATGAGGGAAAGGTTTCCCTCATGGATAACCTCATTTAGTTCAATTTTATCAGTTGAAGTTAAACCATTAAAAAGTTAAACACTTTTTTAATAGATGCATTTAATGATTTGGAGTCATTAAAGGTTTTTTTTTAGTTTTTAATACTCTTTCTTTAAAGTGGCATAAACAGCATGAAGTTCTTCTAATAAATATAATAATCATGATTTACCTTATTATTTAAAGATGAAAATGAAGCTTCTCTTTTCTATTCCAACAAGCCTAAGTTGTTTCTTTTAATTATGTTTTCTATAGAATGCTCTGAGTTTAAGTTTACTTTGATGGCATTTATTCTTCAGTACTTTTTGTTGTTTTTTTTATTCTCTGATAATGGATACTCAGATCTTGTGTCATCTTTCCTTACAATTAAAATAAATAAAATCTTTTGAATATAATTTAGCTAAGTTAAATTTCTTATTTTATGACTACAATAATGTTCATTTTCTTGAAGATTTTCTTGAACATATTTATTATTGATTTTATTTTCTTGTCATCTATACTTTCACCGCAACTAGAAGAGTTATCAATCACCACAGCTTTCAAAGCACAATTTTCTTCTTCTGAGTTTTTTCTTTTTTGGGACTTGTTACCATCTATTTATATGCTACAAAGGAATTTAATAGTTGAGTTAAAGAAGTTATGATTTTTTACTTCTATTATCATTTGAATCTTGAGTCCCAGTTAAGTAGTAAGTTTCTAAGAGCTGTGTTCAACTACTTTTCGATAGTAAATATTTTTTCTAGCAAATGAAGCACAATATTGATTTTAGTTAATTTTGTATACATTTTAGGTATGATGAAATGTTATTTTTTAGCTGAGTACAGAGAAACAATGATGTTATCTTTTTATTTCATAACACATTAAATGTAAGAGGTTGTTTTTGAATTTAACAGTGTATCTTTGAAATCTCAATTTGTTTATTCTTTGTATGGGATGGTTGGTGTGGTATAACTTAGTTTTATTTTCAAAAAATTTCTTATTTTCATTTTCTAGAATAAAATATAAGACCATCAAATAATGATTGGTCGGATGTAAGAAATACCTTCCAAGCTCAAATATTATGTCCCCAAACAATGCTATTTGAACAACTCTTTACTTTACAAATCATTAAATTTTGTAAGGTAGAAACACAAATAACGAGTACTATGTAAATGACAATATCGTAAGACATTTTTGCTTTCCAATGAATATAAGCCTCACATAACCTAAATTTTTGGGTGATCTAATAGATTTAAGGTTCTTTATATTTTTAAACCTTAGCTTTCCAAAGATTGGAAGTTCTATCTTAAGCTTGAATTTACATTCTTAAGAGATGAAAGCCCCACTTTAAAATTAAATTGAACCTTCTAATGAATGTAAGCTCTATGCAAACTAAACTCTGGTCAACACCAATGGTACCAAACCTTCTAGCCCAAACCAAAACCATAAATTTTGAAATTCAAACATTAATGTCTTAGAACTATGTTTGTAAGTTTAGTTGAGACTCTAAGTAGACTCTTTAGTTATGTATGCTTTTAAAACTTTAGCAATTATGTCCAAGACCTCCAAACCCAGTTAGTCATGATTTTGCAATGCTAAAGTTATGTTTAAATGGTACAACCAACCTTTTTCCATTATATAAATCTATGCCAAAATCAAGTTTTAAGCTTGAACATATTCCAAATATCTGAGATGAGATAATACATAGCTGTTAATCAAAATCTCCGGACATTTTGGATAAAGTACTCTCTAATATCGATAGATTAGATTAAAAGTTGGCCTAAGATTATGGAATCATAAAATCTTGATCGAGTTTACTTTTATCTATCCCAACCACATGCTGTCATATGTCTACTACTTGATCATTGTAAAGTTGCATTTTTTAATCGATAGTTTTTTCTTATGATTACCAGAGTTATTATTTATGGGGATTACGCCCATAGCAAAATTTAAATACACATTTAAATAAATTTTGTTTCATTCATTAGGGAAGGTCTGATATAAAGCTCATCGACTTCGAAAAAATTTACTCTTAAAGCCTATGCAGATGGCAAAGACTCTTGCACTTTTGTGAGCCATCAATTTCTATTCTAATTATGCATTTGTTATGATGCAATAACTTTAATCTAACTCTTGGGATTCTAGAAGACTCAGTTTGAGCGATATTTTGTCATAGAATAGTTGCATTATTTATGATGATTCAAATGTGCGTCGAGTATCTAAATTTTACATTTGGGGGCTATTTGGTTTGAAGAAAAGTTGGGGTAAAGTAAAATTTTTTCTAGTAAAGTGAGATTACATGCATTTAGTTTGAAGTAAAACATGTAAAAAATATTTACAGTGTAATCCAATTTTGCATTAATATGTATAAGAACGAGGGATTTAATTTGTGCCCGAATCAGGCAAAAGTGAGATGATGGGGTTTGAGCGAAGCACGGAGCGAGTTTGCTCGAACGAACGAAATTGAACTAATGAACAATTTCTTTGGTTCGTTCGAACGAACAGACAATTTTTGACGTCATCTTCTCCGACGAACGAGTTTGTTTGTCGTCTTCTCCTGCGAACGAGGTCTTTGGTCGTTTTCTCTGACGAACGAGTCTGTTGGTTGTCTTCTCCTGCGAACGAGGTCGTTGGTCGTCTTCTTCAACGAAATCAATATGAACGAAATTGATTTCGTTCGAAATCGATTTGAATGAAAGAATTGGAGATAACCAAACAACTGTAAAGTAATCTATTACATTGTAATCATATTACTTTACACTCAAATTTCCTCATGCCAAGTAGCCCCTTGGTATAAAAGTTATAGTTTGAGATTGATGTTTGTTGTTACATTAATATGCTATGCTAGATTGAGGGTGATCAAAATTTAAATTTCAATATTTATTAAAAAAATTATTAATCAAATTAGCTTGATAAATTAAAGGGAAAATCCTTGCAAATCATTAAATTTATTCATATTTATGTCGTGTGTGTCTGTGTGTATACACACACATATATCATCCAGGATTCTGAAATTCCCAAGGTGTTGCGAGAGAGAGAGCGTTAAAGAACACTCTAGGCCTCAATCCTTTTGTCGAGGAATTCACTTATTCAATGGGTGGGACAATTGAAGATGAGTTTTCGATCCCGATGTTGAGGACTCTTCATTGTCGAAAAAAAAATGCTAATATTGACGAACTTTGAAAATAGGAGGAAAAAGAAGAAAAGTGGAACTAAATCTTGCTATAGGTTCAAATATCGGAGAAGACGCGGTCGCTTATCTCATAAAAGGAATCAAAAGCTCGAGTGGAATGGTAGTTATCACTATTTTATGAGCTTTGTTTCTTGTAATGGAATCTTCATGTGAGATTCTTTTTGGAGGTTGGTGACCGTTTTCTTTTATTTCTTTATATCTAATTTATTTTATTTTCGTATGTTCTTGGTTTGGGGTCACCGACCGTATCTTTTGTTGGTTAACCTCATTAATTTGACATTCAATTAAGCTTAAGAGGGATAGAAGGCTTATTTGTAAAAAAAAACCGAGAAAATATTTGTATTTCTATCCTGCTATTTGAGATGGTACCTTAGAAATATGGTGGCTTGTAGGCTGCCATAATGAGAGAAAGATGCTTGGAGTTTGTTGTAACAAGGAAGACAGGATTGGAGGCAATTGCAAAAAATTAAAAAAAGAAGAAAAAAACTGTGAGAAAATTGTCTTTCAAGTTCTTGGGAAATTGTAGCTACTTTGATATCATGTGAAAAAAAGTCATTACTTTTTCTTAAATAATTTTACATGATTTTTAATAATATGAGAACCGTTTGTTATATGTTATGAAAGCCTTTTATACAACTTACAACAAAATCAGAAAGGAATCAAGAAAATGATCTTTCTTAAATGGCAACACACGGTTTTCTTGTTTCCTAAAACAGGAAATTCATGTGATCCAGGCATACAAGTTTGAAAGTGCACGTGGTTTTTTGATTAGAAATACTATAATAAACAACCATTGGTACTAACCAACCAGTTCACAGACTAGGAATGAACAATTAAGGTTGCATAGAATATGGATTGAATGTATGCACTTATATATATATATATATATATATATATATATATATATATATATAAAGAGAGAGGGACCCTACTGCACACTAATGAGTGGTTTTTGGAACACATCTTTCACCTTCTATCTTGATTTCTTAATGTATCATATCTAAGAAACTATAAGAAATTAAGTTGTCTTACTTTTGTCTTTTAGCTTTTACAATTTGAGGAAGGGTGCAATCCTTCGACCAGGATAGTTCTTCTTTCTCTCTCTGAATATCAATCTCTCTCCCCCTTTCTAATTATATACACGCCTGTGTGTATGTGCCTGCATATTTGTATGCAGATTGACGATGAACAATGGCACTGCAATGCATATTTTTCTATTTGTATAACAACCCTTGGTTGTTACTAAGAAAAACGTTAACTTACCTGCTCAATCTTGTGGATTCGTCAAATACCCACTAAAGTTCGTTTTGTGTTTATTACCACGAAATTTTTGTTTTCTCATTGACTTCCTTGTCGAATCCCGTTTTATGTTAACGACCCGCTAATCTTGTTTCACACTATAACGAATTTTATTATTTAGATTAAAAAAAAATCTACACACACGTACATATATATATAAATAATTAAAATTATATGAAATTATAACGGTAATATTTATGTATGCTTAATACGGCGGGAGAAGATCAATTGCAAATAACTGTCGATTCATTCCCTGCCGCCTCATTGAAGGAGCGACACCTACATAAGTTGTGACGTCTCCTGTGGAAGAAATGCGGTACTTCAACAAAGCCTGATGGAGCATATTAAGGCATTTGAACCCTACGAGATTTGAACGACAAACCATCGCAGCCTCTCGTATCCAAAGGAGTCTCTACCATTCCTATAAACTCTCACTATAGCTGACGAAACTAGCTGCAACCCTCGAAAATTTGCGACAAAGGTGAAGTCGAGTCCCGACCATTCTGATGCTCTTCGATCCTCCGCCAGCCTTTCCGTCATTCATCTTCATTGTCAGGTACCCTGATGCACTCTAGCCTTCTTTCCAGCTTCTTCCGTTGACTTTGGAAGCTGTAGAAGGATTGCAATTCACATGTGAAATCAAGGCCGTTTGGTGAATCAGATCTTCATCCTTTTTCCTGGTTCTAAACTCTCGTTCAAGTACTAATCTGGAACTTCGATTTTAATAGGCTGCTGTAGATGAATAACATTGAGTCTTCGGCTTCAATTTCTACTCCTAGTGTTAGGATCTACAGATTTTGATATTAATGAGGGACTAATTTGTGATGAGATAACGATCACTCAGCAGTTATTTTACCAACAATATGAAATTCCTACACTTACAAAGTTTAAATGCAAGCATATGTATTCTAACTTTTCTTAGGCATTTCTATTGTCTCCCACAATCTAGTAACCTTTAACAGAATTGAATATAGTCAATGAGTGAGCTTCGAGTCTTTCCCACATGATGATTTATTAACATCAATCTAGATTAGAATTTATGAATTGTTACGACTGCAATTAAATCTTCATATGATGTAATTCAAATGTTCTAGGTTGTGAAAATAACCATGCTGCTTTAGATGTTAGCGGCAATAAGAATTCTAGATAAATGTGTTAAGCTAACTGATAGTATGCTTTGTACTTACGCTGCATTTCCTGCATTTAGTAAAACACGCATTCTATATATTCATATTGATAATTGCTTCAAGGCATTCACATGGTTAAATTTCTGTAATGATTAATACGAAATTTTAAGAGACAAAACAGTGAAGTCAAAACTTTAGGAGGAATAATGTTAAGTTTTAGTTAAGACTGTTGATAAATTAATGCACCGTGGGGGTCAAGATTTGTATGATAGTAGTTTGTCAAACATATCAAGTTGTTATGGGATGCAAATTCTGATCAAACTCAGGCAATGGGTCTGCTGTTATCAAAGAAAATTGTAAGATGCAATATGTGATCCCCATTCTGGGAGTGGAAGGACGAGCCATTGAAGTTAAAGCAGTGATTGTTAGGACTCTAGCTTGTAATAAGAATAGTGTTGTTAATTTTCTAGTGTTATGGGATTAACAAAAAAGCCACAAGGACTGAAGGGATTTATAGTCATTGGGCTGCTCTTATATAATTGTTTATATATTGCATTAAGGACTAAGTTAGGAAGCATGCAAGGATGGTTTCCGTGGCTGCTATTCAAGTCGGTAATTTGTTTAATAGTGGCAATGGCTGTTGTTTGATGCGGCCTAAGCCGCTGTTTGGGGGCTGCACCGAGTGACCATTTGGGGAAGACATAAATATTGTTTGAATCCCAAATTGGTGATGGCTGTTTAGGGGCTGGTTTCGTGTCGAAAACGTCCCCTAGTTTGGAACATATTTTATGGTCTGTTCTGTGTTTAAACCTACCTACTTTTTTGAGGAAAATGGAGTTTGTTCAATTGCTGAAATTAGAACTGAACCTGTAATTGTATGATAAACCAATGTATAGTGATGTAGTGGAATCATTTGGAAACTAATGTATAAGATTTGAAGAGCACTTTAAGATAATTAAACTACCATCTCAAACCCATAAAAAGCTGACTAAGGATCAATTGAAAAGAGTGTTTAAAGTAATCAAATCAGGTAATGGAGATCGCTGCATCATTAAAGGATGTGCTGCATTGACTCTTAAATTCCTATTTATATAGCAAATGGGGCTCACAAAAGGAATTTAATAATGTAGTAATGATGGAGCTTATAGTATGTCAATAATACACTCTGTTAGAAGATCCCTATATAAGTCGTTGGGAGTATTTGTAGTGAACTAACTCTGTAGTAAGAAGAATTAAGTAATTTAGCATAATGAACTGTATTATTCTAGGCATAATAGAAGAGTGGTGGTTTATTAATGGGCAGATTGTAGTTGGGATCCTCAAGAAGGAAACATTCCACAACAATATTAAGAAGGCTATTAACCTTGAAATGATCAAAGATCCATGACTAATAAAAGTTTTGCATTAGAAATTATTAAAGCAAAGCTTATAAAGAAATTCTAAATTTGTACATCAACACATACTTACTAAATAAATAAAATTTAGTTTAGAAATCATAAGAGATGTTTTGTTGATGCAAATCATCATTTTCAAAGTCTAATTAAAATTTGCAAATATAGACTTTTGTAGATTTTTTAGTACTTTTCAGCATATTCAAATACTAGGTACCAAAATATTACTTTTTGCACTTAATTGCTTTTATTCCGCTTTAGCATCCATGTTGATGTTGAATGAAATATTTAGTTACTGCCAAAATAATGTCACATAATGAAATGTATTTATTATGTCTTGTTAATATTTGCAAGGGTTTTGAAATAGTGACTAAATTTGGTTAGGAACGGGGTTAGTCCATCAAGAGTTATAAGGGTGCCATCTGGAGCTTTTGAGGGGGCCTAGGTGATGAACATGCTTAATTGAACCTAGATTCGAGGTTCTAAATTTACTCAACAGAACTGCTAACTTTGCTTCTTGACAGTAAGACATATTTATGAATGTTCTCATATGTTGATTTACTTTATGAAAATGGCATGCGACATAATTATGGCAAGAAATGTTTTATTTGCAAGAATTTTAATTATTTTTAATTGCATTATATTCAAGTTATCCTGCAATTTTATTGTCTTTATTATCGCTTTCCACATTTGTTTAAGTGTAATATTTAATATCATTTGTACTTAGAATATCTTCTAAGGCAGTGTTATTATAATGCCATACCAAGTACGCTGGAAGGTGCTGAGCTAGCTTAATGGCATTTTAGGTACTTATGGTGTTGAATGGAGAATAAATTTCTAAGTTTATTTTATGCTTATAAAGAACAATTGATGATTCCTATATGTTGAAAATATTTAACCATTGCTGTAATATTTTGGATGATTTTATTTTAAATTGAATGTAATGATATTTTTGCATCTTGTATGGCTTTGATTGTTTAATTATTAAATGCTATTTTGCTTAGTTGTCCAAAAGGATCTTGCGGGAATGAATCTAATGCTGGATTAGTTTTACTAACTCAACATTGGGCCATTCCAAATTGCAAGTAAAAATAGTTAAGCAACTGCTGATGTGACTGGATTTAAACCAAAGTTTAATGTTTTTATTCACGAGCGATTCTCTTAATTTTACTTTATGAAATCAAACTGGAAGAAACTTGTTCATTAAATCCAAATCCTGATTTATAATGGATAGTTGGGATTCATGTTTTTAAGGCGTTGAATGAATCTTTTTGAATGAGCACTTGAGAAATAAAGGCATGAGGGAAATATTTTGGCTGTTTTTTTCAATATAGTTATTTGTACAAGCAAATTAAATATGTAAGTTTGACTCGTGTTTCATAAATTATTGATAAAATTAAATAATTGGGGTTGCAGAATAGCTTCAATAATCTTCCTTTGTTTATTAAGCATTCTTTTGGGAAACTTACAGATCTGGATGATGATTATTGCTATGATTAATGAACTTATTAAACATATTCAATTTGCATTCTGTGTTTTATGATAAACCATTTTGTTGTTTTTTGTTATATATACAGCATTTTGGGTGATATGTAACTTTTTTACTTTAGCATATTTTAAGTTCTAAACAATGTTCGACTTCTCTCCAGGTGAGCTACTTTACACTTTCACCATTTTGACAACCCGTTCCTCATCAACTCTGGAATGGCTTCATGGTTAGCGATGCTTTTTACATTTTGTTTTTGCTTTTGATCTTTTGTTTTTCAGTGAACAAGTTACATGGCAATTAACTTCCCAGCAATTTCAGAAAAATAGAGTTTACTAAAAAGTACTGGCCACTAATCCCATTTTTCATACTGTTTGCATGTATAATTCGGTTGATATACATAATTAAGTGCTTTATTCATTGACTACACAAGTCTCTAAAGTTTATTTCATTTTCTTATTTCAATATTTGACCTTGTTGTACATGGATCAAAAATAATAAGCTCTTATTGTTTCCAAATTCGAGATTTTTTATTTCCTTGAGTGATATTTATAATACATAAGCCTTGATTTGGGCTATTAATCACATTAGATGGGTTCTTGGCCATCTATTTCTTATAAACAAAAAAATATTCAAAGGCTAAAAAAAAGCAACAAAGACGTAAATAATAAAAAAATAGAAATAAAATCATTCATTTTTACATATCAGAGATGTTATGGTTGATGTTAATGTGTTGATCATGCTGACACATTGAATTTATTGATCCACATAAAATTTTAGATTTATGTCACCATGATTAATGATTCTATCTACATTCATTTCGCCATTTACAAATATAGAATAGCTAGATTGTCGGTCCATATCTAAGGTCATATCAAATTAAGTTAAAGGAAGTGTTTTTAAGCTTGCTTGGAAGTGCTTATCATTAGTTCCAATATTTATTATGCAACATTTGACTTATTAGGTATAAGGACTAACAATGCAGGATATATTGGTGATGTCTAATTCACATTATGATAAATTTTTAGATATAAAGGAATGCAAAGTATTAATATTAAACAAAAATTTATATATTTGCCTTCAATTAAGTTTGTACTTCATATATTTAAAAAATTTCTTGTATTTTGTTGTGATAAGCAATATACTTGTAGTTGTGTAGTCGATCTAGCTTGCTGTTAAAATGGTACTGAAGCAATTGGTTCTCTAATTTTTCTACTTTCTATCGTTATCAACCGGGCTTTCATGACATTTTATTGCTATAAAAAAGATTAGCTTTCTTGAGACCTCTGCTCTTGAGTCATTGGCTTCTTTCAACTTGAACTTCCAATATTAGAAGTTTGCTGGCTACCTTTTGTCTTCTGAAAATCTCCTCTTGTTCACTTTTTGCAATTTCACTTATCACAACTGTGTCATGTCGGTTGCAACACTAGTGCCACTGGCAGAAGGATTTACATCTGTCTCTGGCCTGCCTTTAATTTTGGATACCTTTTAATTTGGATCATTCTTAGCTGCGCTAGCATCACATATCATAGCTATCTAGATACGTAAATGTACCATGTAAATATATTTGTTTAATTTATGATCTCTTACAACTCTAATAAATATCATAGCAGTTATTTGCAATTTATATTTTTGTTTTAATACAACACTCGTGATGACCGCCATTTCTCAAAATACATCATGACTAGATCAGCAACTGCAATGGCAATGATTGTTAATTCCTTAATTTCTTATTCCTTTTTTACACAAAAATACAAAAGAGGTCTTCCAAAAGGAAAACAGCTATTTAGTTATAAAAATTTTATTTATTATTTAAAATATCAAATAAAAAAGTAGATATGTACTTTAATTTTCTTTACTTGTGTGTTTACTTATTATTTATTGATATTATTTATATAAAAATTTTGAGCAGTACCCAACTTATGTATTTACTTAAACATCTAAAATGTAGCATACTTAATATAGTAGGTCTAACTGCATACAAATCTTATTATACCCACATAAATAATTAGAAAGGAGAGGGATTGAGTCTTTCAATTTTATAAGAATATTATATTCTAAATAATTGTTGACAATATAGATGACGATTAAATATTTGCAGAATTTGTAAAAACATGAAAAATTGAAAAGTTTAGGAATATTTGAAATGTTTTTTTAATTTTTTTAGGCAACATGCAAATTTTATTAATATAAAAAAGGATAGCACAGCAGGTGGCTTGGCTGTGTACATTGAAAATAAGAAAAATAGAAATAAAAGCAACATTAAAAGAAAACAAACCAAGCCTGAAACAGAGGGTGACCCAGGGTATCATCCTAAACTATCACCCAATAAAAGCAGAAAGTATTACAGTCAAAGAAACAAAATAAGATAAAAAAAGGCCAATTCAAGGTGAGCCCGCAACATCTAGTAAGCCCAGCACCATGAAATAGCCCCGACTCCAGAACAGCCCCAGCCCCAGCCCCAGCCCCAGCCCCAGCCCCAGCTTTAGATCACGGTAGCCAGCCCAGCCGCAAAAACCTTACCAAGGGGATAGAGCATTGACAAACCAATGACAGAAGATCCATCCAACACAATAAAATGAACAAACAACCCGGATTAAAGGATCAAGAGTTCAGTTAGTGAAAGAAAAACTCAAACCCGAAGGTTTGGCATTTGGATTTTGTCCAGCATGCAAATGGCCCTAAGTGTGGAGAGAGCAAAGCACCATCATAATAAATATTCAAATAATTAAAGTTTATATCGTCATTGGCCAACCAATCAACCGCCATATTGCTTCTCTCCAAATATGCTTAAAAGATTAACAAAATAATTTTTAAGCAGCACATGAATTTTTTCTGGACATAGCAAACATTCCAATCACTTGTGGCCCAAGTTATAACAAGATTAATAAGATTAAGAGCATCAGGTGTTAATGAATGCACTCCACGACATAGTTTGATGAGAGATTTAATTTTATCATTATTAACGTGTGAGTGAACTTAGCCTGCACCATTAAGAAGAGTCCAAATTATTTCATAAAATATTTTCTTTAGCATTTATACGGGATCATGTTGCAGTATCAATTTATAACTTTTTTGATAGCATGCACTTATTCATAAATTGTACTTTAATATTTAGTATTGGTAAAATAAGATTTAAGTGTTAATATTCATCAATAAATAATTTCTGAATCGTTTTAACAAGCAACAAGAGTATTGGACACATGTCTCTTTTTTGAGGAAGGAAACAAGTGCTATTGGAGCGGTAAAATAATTCTACTAGACGCTGCAATTTCTTGAATGGAAGTTATGCTTATTGATATTCTTTAAAATGCACTTGCATGTGGTGCCAAAGATGTATGAGTATAAGCATACAATTTTAACGCCTTTGCCAGTATTGCAGGTTTCAATACTTCCTTTCTTCACACCAGTGTAATAGTGTTGAGTTGAATCTCATGTGGATCGGGAATGAGACATTGAGAATCATTTCACATTTCTTAGAATAATCCAGTTGTTGTGTCTCATTAATGGGTCGTAACAAAGTTCTTAGGCTAGAGTGATATAAGAATGAAGATATTATGGCTATTTGCAGGGAAGGTTAATTTCAAGATACCTGCCCATTAGAACTTTATTGTAATGGAGGATTCTCAAAAATGAGATTTCTTATGCTTAGTTGTTGGATTAACGCTGTGCTACTATGAAGAAAAGAAGACTGTTTTTCATTTTATATTGCAAAATGAAGAAAAGAAAGGATTTTGTACATAAAAATCTTAAGTTAAATTTGCATTGAGAACTACATAAACTTCAAAATCCCATAGTTAGAGATTTTAATTTCTTAGTTGCATATCCGGCTTGAATTTGTGATTATTGGGCAGAAGGGCTGATTAGAAATTGTGATCTGTGGTCAATAGATGGAGAGCTAAAGACTGATTTGCGTGTCGCTGTTGAATGACTGGAAATCATGTTCTTTGGGTTACATGAGATCAGACATTTCTCACTTGAAAAACTTACTTAATTTGAAATATTTTTTATTTTGATAAATACTGAAAAAGATTATAAATTCAATAATTTTGCCACTGTCGAAGAAAGAATTATTGGCGGGCCCTTGCCAAAAGATAAAGACCCTTTTATTTTTGCTAAAAAATCTGGGGTTTAACTTGGTGCTTACTTAGTTGGGATTGTTGGATTAAACATCATTGAAATAGCTTTTGGATTAGAGAAAACTTCAAGTGAATAAATCTCATGGCATTCCAAAGTTCCATCCTGACCAGTAATTTGATTAATATTTATCTCAATTCCTATCATCTTCTTATTGTGGTTTCTTTTTTCTATTTTGTTATTACCACCATTAAAAATTCTTCTGTGTTGCCATCTCTCTGTTATAATAATAACAAACTGGCTTTATTCAATGGTATTTATAATTACTATTTGTATAATTTTAATTTGTTTCTTCTTTAACTTGTGTTCATGATCAATTACAGATAGAATGCCTGTGATATTTGGATGCAAGGACACCATTGACATGTGGTTAAGTAATTCCCCACCCAAGCTTGAAGCAATCCTTACTCCATATACAGATTTTGATTTGGTAAGATGGATATGTAATTGTCAGAACCAATTTTCTATTTGTTGTTTGTTTGGTGCATAAACTGTTTTTTTTTTTTTTTTTTTTTTTTTTTTTTGTAAAGACAATTAATGGGAACTATACCTAATGTCTTAGAATTGGTTTCTTAGGCTTGGTATCCGGTTACTTCTGCAATGGGAAAATCATCTTTTGATGGACCTGATTGCATCAAAGAGGTATTGTTACTAACATTTGCATTTCTCTTTTGCATTTACAGTT
Organism: Gastrodia elata; assembly: GCA_016760335.1. NCBI lineage: Eukaryota > Viridiplantae > Streptophyta > Magnoliopsida > Asparagales > Orchidaceae > Gastrodia > Gastrodia elata. Next base: position 25,810,508 of record CM028676.1, on the reverse strand, counting down.
TCTCTTTTGCATTTGCAGTTAATATAACTAGTGATGCTGATGTGCAAACTATGGTGAAGCGTTGAGGCTTGATTTTGATTTTGCAAGTTATAGATGCCAATCTTATCATCATAAAGGCATATGATAAGTTGATAAATGGGTCAAGCTAAAGGCCCATGTAAAACCCATGACAAAAGACTTAACCATAGGATTCAAAACAAAACATAGATAGAAAATACCATATCATCATACAAAAATTAAACTTGAGTTATGATCACGTTGACATTGATTACGTGGATGCTTTGCATAAGCACTCCTTAGCTTTAAAGGACTCTCCTATAGAAAATAATGATCTATGTACTCTTGTAGTAGTTGTGGAATAATGTGGTCTAACTCTTCAAATGTGAGCCATGCATCTTCAAATGGTGACGTCCCTTCCAACAGACTAGAAATCTTTGAACACCTCCATTGGTTGTGCTAATAATTTGATCAAGGCGATGGAACCATAGTCGATGAGATGGTAGTGGAGCCAATGAAGTTGTTAGTACTATTTGCAGAGGGACAAAGTTTATCTTCATGTTCAAAACATGTAACACCTTTTATCAGGCTTACAAGCACATAAACAAAGCTCCCAATTCGGAATTCATACTTTACTTTTAATTGAAGTATTGCTTATGTCTATCCTATACAATATGGATTCAATTTTGGATTAGTGAAATGTTCGATGTTACTTGATTTACCAATTATTGTCTAAATAGAGGCTGCTATCCTTTTTTAACCTTGAATAAGATAATGCAGTTTGACACAATCTTTTATACATTATTTCACACAATGCCATTCAAAAGTTGGGTTGGAAAATGTTATTATAACCAAGTTTTATGAGATATATGTGATACTCTTATTAACCATCAAAATTATGAGCACATAAGCTTACAATTTTTCTAAAACGAATCACCCTTTATGATTGCTCGTCAGTTTGAGGGTGAACGGTAGCACTAGACTGCAATTGTATATGGAGATCCTACCGAATCACTTTTTAGAAATTTGAAGTGAATCTTCCATTACAATCAGAGACTACCATATTAGGTACATCATGAAGTCGAATGATCTCCTTTACATTTAATTGTCCAATTTTTTCCACTGGATCTGAGCTTTGCATTTGTAGAAAATGGGCTAAATTTGTAAATCGATCGACCACTACCCATATTGTATCTTGGCCTTATTTAGATTTTGGATAGCCAGCGATGAAAACCATGGTAACTTCTCATTTTCACTCTAGTATAGGCAAGGGTTGGAGCTACCCACTAGGCTTTTGATATTTAGCTTTCACTAATTAGCTAAAGGAATACTACAAATTCTGCTCTCTTCATATCATGTCATCAAAAGTGCTGATGAAGATCGTTGTACATTTAGTAGATCTAGGATGGATTATATAACAGGAAAGATGTTCTTCTGACAGAATGGTAGATTTGAGGTTTTGAATAATGGGTACCCAAATACAATTACCAAAGGAACTCATGCTATTCATCATTCATATACAGTTTATTTTGCTTCCTAATATGGATATCATTTAAAAAGGTATTTTTGCTCTTTTTTGGGTTTGGACCACAGAGTTTTTTCGACTGCCTTAGTTTAATAAGGATGGTAATATAAATTTAGATAATAATTTTTAATTAATTCCAATCATTTGTGCAACTTTATTGAGCTCTTTTGAGTAAATACTTTTTTTGATTTGTCAAGATTTTATACTTTGCCTTATGTAGATAATGTCCCCATAACTTAAGGGTAAATACATTTATTAGTTTATGGTCATGTGTTGAAAAATTCTTCTCATAATACTATAGTCGACATGAAGCATAGGCAATTATAGCTCCATTATGCATTAACATACATTGATTCTTTATGGGATTCATTATTAAATTTTTGAAAGTTTTTATTGCTCAAAAGCAATGTTAACATGGTTGTTGAAACTAAACAATGCTGGAGTTGAACAAAAGAGTCCTCATAGGTTTTGTCCCATTCAAAAGGTGGCTTACAAGTTTTGTAAGTTAACAATGTAGCGATTTGAGAGAAGCCACATGCAAATTCTTTATAGCAATTGATCAAACCAAAGAGTCTTCCCACTTAGGTCACATTGGTGGGCCTTGGCCATTCCACCATAGCTTTGATCTACTTTGAATCAATGAATATTCTTTGGGCACTCATCACATGTCCCAAGAATGTTACAAATATGAAAAAAAATTTGATTATAAAACTTCATATAGCTGATGTTCTCAAAGAGGTATAAGCATATTTCTCAAGTGTTCTGATTGTTCTTCTTTAGTCTTAGAGTATACTAGGATATCATCTATGAATATAATCATGAATTAATCCAAGTGTGGCTGGTGTACTCAATTATTCATGAGATAAATAAATATTGATTTAGTTGTAAGCATGAATGGCATCACTAGAAATTTGTTATGCTAGTAATAGGTGTGAAATGCTATTTTCTAGACATTATGTTTCTTATCCTAAATTGACAGTACCTAGATTTGGGACTAATCTTTAAAAAGATAGTAGCTCCTGTCAATTGAGCAAATAGATTATAAATAAAAGGAAGATACTTGATTTATATTGTTAATTTATTTAATTATTGCAATAATGCACATATGCAGATATCCATCTTTTGTCTTTACAAATGAACAAGTTTCCATTTAGATATGTTGGGATGAATAAATCATGTATCCAACCATTCTCTTAGTTGTGTTTCTAGTTCTCTCATTTCCTAAGGAGCCAATCAACAAGGTAGTTTAAGTATTGGCATACTATTGGAAAGAGATCAACATTAACTTCAATCTCATGGGAAAGACAGACTAACTCAAGAAATACATAAGGAAACTATTTATTAAGGTTTCTCTTAACTTGTTTTAAATTTTGAAGGGCCTAGAAGCATAGCTAAACACGCTAATTACTTTTCCTCCATTGCTTGGATAATTGAAGGGATGATATTAGTGCGCAATGAGCACGCGGTGCAATTCAATAAATTGTACCCTTTCCTTATTAAGTTGTAGGGTAACCTTCTTATATTTGTATTCTGTCAAGGTTGAATGTTGATTGAGCCAATCCATGGCCAATATTATGTTAAATTAAGAAAGGTTACACAATTAATTCAGAAGCAAAAGTCTTATGCTAGATTTTTATATTACAATTACAAATTATTGAAAGGATGATATTATCTCTATGAGCACACTATACAATTCAATAATTTGTACCCTTTCATTTTTAAGTTGCAGGGTAACCTTATTATGTGTGTATTTTGTTAAGGTTGAATGTTGATTGAGCTAGTCCATGCCCAATATTATGTTAAATTAAGAAAGGTTACACAATTAATTCATAAGCATAAGTCTTATGCTTGATTTTTATATTACAATTACAAATTATTGAAACTAATAGACTTTGCCTATTAGGCTATCATGAAAATACATTAAATGACATAATTGAATCATGGAATTACACATAATGCACAATTGTTTTGGATATAAGCAAATTAGAAGCCCTAGAATCAAGCAAAATGTTATAACTAATAACACTATTTGTAGCCATGCTTGTAACTACATCACGAGTGTCGTGAGTTTCCTTTATGGACAACTAATGCACTTGTGTTGTTGGAGCAAAAGAATGGCTAGTGGTGTAGTAAATCAAGGTTTAAGTCGACTTATGCGCCCAACAAAAGCTAGACTCGATGCTCCCAGTATTGGAGTAGCATGACAGTAGGTGGAAGATTGCCTTATGACTGGTGCAGGAAAAGGTATCCCCTATAATGGGCAATTTAAAATCTTATGGCTCGCCTGACCACAACAAAAATAATGCTTGCCTCTAAAGTAGCAGCAACCAATTGGATGTTTTTTGGGTATAGTTGATGAATTTGCGGGTAGGATTTGGATGGGTGTTTGAGATTGGATTGAAATAAAACTTTAAGAGAGTTTAAAAGCAGTATAAAAGAACTCAAAATATTTAAAAATAAAGATAAATACTAAGGTTATGCACACCTTAGTTCAACGAGATTATGCATACCTCATTCCTCATCGATTATCCGCCCCAACGAGAAGATTTGCCGACAATGGAAGCTAAATCTGCGGATAATAGCTTATCAATCATTGAAACACATCTTATTATTTTGTGTGTTGCTACAAGAGGGTGAAAGTCTTTTTTATAGTTATAAAAGACTTGCCAAACTACCATAAAAAGCATAAAAATACCCTCATAAAGGATTAAAAGGTCTTTGCCACAAAAAAATAAATCAACCCTTATCGCTCTTATGGTTATCACATGTCATTTGACCATGCACTCATGCATGATAAAAACAAAAGTACAATAATATGTAAATTTTTCCTCAAAAGTCTTCAAGCTCCTAGTATAGGCATGAGTCATTACTTGTGACGTTCAAATGGTGTCTGTGCTGCATCAATTCCATTTTGCCAAATGAACTCAGCTCTGTAGAGTTGAAATCTAGGTAATCATCGAGCAAGTCAAGATTAATCTGTTGGAATTCTTTGTTTTTATTACCCATGTATCTTCTGAAGGAGACTTATTCTTCAACCTAATTAGAGATTTGTGCTCTACGAATTTCAAACTTGCTTGCATCAATCTCATCAGCAATAATATAAGATTGAAGAATATCATTTAATGGTTGACCATTATTCCATATAATAGAGGTAGTCCTTATATTCTTGGATGAAAGATCAATAGAAAATTCTATTAAATCCTCAATATTAAATACTAGTATTAATTAACATATCTAGTTGCAAATCCAGAAGATAAGCATTGTGTTTAATTTTTTAATGACCTTGAAAGGCCCGATGGCTCTTGCCTGTAGTTTCTTAAATTTTGCAATGACATATCTCTCAGGACGAATGCGTACCAACCCGAAATCTCCCTTTAACTCCCTCTCAGATATGGTTGTATTTATTTTATTGGCATTTTAATCATTTGCTTGCTCAATTTGTGCTTTGATTTCAGTATGCAACTTGTAAAAATTATTTGCAAAAGTATAGGCAGCATCAGAATAAGGGTGGTTAGGTAACTTTATTAGATCCATGGGTGGCTTCTCAGGGTTAAAACCGTGCACTATCTCAAATGGTGTTCTCATAGTATGAGAGACGATGCTATTGTAAGTGAACTCTGCAGTGGGTAAAATATAGGTCCCAATTTTCTATGCTCTCTCTAACAAATAGCATCTTTTTTTATAACCTCAGTTTCTTCATCTTTGGGGGTGAAATGCAGAAGATAACTTAAAGAGTAGTGCCTAAAAGTTTTCTAAGTATTTTAAAAAATATGATTCATATTTATCAGACATGATGGTGTTAGGAACCCCATATAACTTTACTACTCTGAAAAATAGTTTGACATGTGATGCATCATTGGTTTTAAAACATGGTATGAAATGTGCTATGGTGGAAAATCGATCCACAACCACAATACACTGTCATGTTGTTTAGAAGTTCTAGGAAGATCCAAAACAAAGTCCATAAAAATATCCACCCAAAGTCTATATGGAACATGTATGGAAGAATACTTTCCAGATTTATATTTAATAGTTTTAGCCCTCCTAGAAGTATAGCACAACAACATAACTCTACTAACTTCTCTTTTTAGTGGTGGTAAAAAAATGTTCTCTATTAAATGGGTGGTTTTATCCATCCCTAAATGTCTAGCTATACTGCCAAATGTAACTCTTTGATCAAAAATATCCTAAGAGATGTTCTAGGGATCAATTAAATTGGAACCTTAAAAAGATAACCCTGGATAATGTGAAAAAGTGTTAGGGTAGGTAGAATGGCTATAGATGAGGTGAAAGTCTGGGCATGATTTATAATCTATTCTAAGCCTCTCAATACCCAAAATCTCACTAATCAAAGATGTGACCACTAGAGTTATCCTTGAAAGTGCATCAACATGCTTATTCTCAACATCAGGTTTGTGCTTGAGAAAAAATGTAAAATCTTGAACCTATAAAATTCATTTTACGTGCTAATGATTGAGTTTCTTTTGGATGTTGATAAATTTAAGAGCATGGTGGTCAGTGTGAAGGAGGAACTTTCTATGCAACAAATAATGTCTCTAATGTTTATGAGATTGGACAATAAAATAAAACTCTCTATCATATACATGGAATACCTCTGTTTTGCTTCATTCAACTTTTGAATAAATTATACAACATGATGGCTATCTTGTATCAACATGCTTCCTATACTCTTGATGTATCACATGACACCTCTAAAACTTTTTCCCAAATCAAGGTAATCTAAAAATTGGAATTGATGTCATAAGACTCTTTATTTGATTAAATGACTTTTTTGCACTAGGAATCCATACAAACTCCTCTTTCTTTAACACCTTAGTCATGGGAGTTATGATGGTGCTAAAGTTTTGGATGAATCTCTCATTGAAGGTGGCTAGACCATGAAAACTTGTCACATATGAAAGGCTCTTAGTTGTAGGCCAATTTAAAATAAATTGAATGTTGTGTGGGTCTGGCTTAATACCTAGAGTAGAAATTATGAATCTTAGGAATGTTACTTATGGTTGCATAAAATAACACCTTTTTATTGATACACAAATTTTCCCACATAGTTTTTCCAATACTAACCACAAATATTCTGAATGATGATCCTCATCAATGCTAAAAGTCAACATATTGTCAAAATACACAATGAGAAACTTTCCTAAAAATTGTCTAAGGACAATGTTCATTAGTCTCATAAAAGTACTAGGCGTGTTGGAGAAATCGAAAGGCATGACGAGCCACACTCATATAATCTATCAAGAGTTTTAAAGGCTATCTTCCATTCATCTCCGGGTCGAATCCTAATACGATGATAGACACTCTTCAGATCTATTTTAGAAAATATCTTTGAGTTAGCAACAAGATCAAGCATATCATCTAAACATGGTGTATGAAATTTATATTTGATAGCGATCTTATTAATAGCTCGGTTATCAACACACATTCTTCACGTGCTATCTTTCTTGGGTTTAATATGGTAGGAACAACACATGGGCTCAAATTTTCTCTCAAAAATCTCTTTGTAATAATTTATTTACCTAACGCTGCAATTCAGCTTGCTTGATCGAGTTCAGTTGATAATGTAGTTGGTTAGGAAGTTGTGCTTTGGGATAAGATCTATAGTTTATTGTATATTTCTTAGGGGTGGCAACTCATCAGATAATCCCTCTAATTTAATTTTAGGGAAATCTTACAATAGCTTAATGATCCCATTCCCAGAAATAGGAGTGACTTCCTTCACATGTATGGGCACATATAAGGGATCAAAGAATTCTCTCAATTTTCTCAAGCCCACCAATTCAATTTGTGGCTTAGCATTGGCACTCAATAAAAATGTTATATGATTGCGAAATGGAAGGTGTAATGGCGATTAACTGTAGTTTAGCTCATTTCCTAGCTTGAGGGTGTGTTTTCTTACTGTGGGATATATTTATTGTGAAAGTGATAGAAACAGGTCCTGCAAAGAGCCGGATGAAGATGGAACTATCCTAGAAGAAGATGAGGTCTTGATGACAGGTTTGGTGGGATATAATTTTATGGTCTTATCATTAAATTTAAAAATATGTGTTGTCTCGACCATAATGGATCACACTCTTATCATACAACTATTGTCTACCTAGTAAAATATGGGCAATATTTTTGGGTAGCACATCACACCAAATTTTATCTTCATAACTAATTTTAATTGGGACCAAGCATCATTGGGTGATTGAAAGGGATACATGGTTATCCCAACTAACCTTAAAGAAATATGGATCTGGCTCTAGTATTAGTTTGGCCGAGTGGAAATCATATTCATGACCCTTCCATCATCAATAATTAACTTGCATCCAACTCCATTACAAGTCATCGATACACTAAAAATATTTTTTTTCTCTTGTCTTCTCCAATACCAACAGTTAAACATTTAACAACTAAATGTGGGTCCTCATTGTATTGATTTCCTCATCATCATATTGCTCATCTCCGGGATATGACTCGCACTCATATTCATCAACATCCTCTTCTTTAACTATCATAGTGGCAATATAGTCTTACACTCATGTTTTAAGTGACCTTTCTTCTTACATTTGTAGTAAACGACATCCTAAGGGTTTTGGTAGGTTGACCAGTAGGTGTCTTGGCTGCATGTGTAATATGTGGTGTGAAGGATTTTTGGATAGGCCTCTGGTTAGACAAAGAATTGACACTTCTAATCCTAGAAGTTGAAACCTTTGATTGAGATTCCAAAAGAAGTGCATCATGCACTGCATCTTCCACTGTTTAAGGACACTAAACTCAACTTGGTGTCTTAAGTCCATTCTAAGTCCTAACACAAATTTGTTGGCTAATTTCCAATCAACATCTTGGCAATTATTTTGGGCCACAAGATCCTCAAATGTGTTCATGTACTCAGTAATGAATATAGACCCTTGCCTTAGTGTCATAAGCTTGGTGTGAAGTTGTTTATGATGGAGTGAGTTCAATGCTTATTTGTTGTTGGTAGATTGGATCTTGGATGATGGAACCTTGAGACTTTTATTAGGTCTACTTTCATATACCCCCAAACACTACATTGTTTTATATTTCTCTATCACATAGGATGGTTAATTAAAAATGTGGGCTTGCATCCATTGAAAATCTGGGCCTCAAGATCTAGACAAACTCTAATTCATTCACTAGGGAAAAGCCTAAATAAATTTTAAGTAAAACCTACTCCAAATGGTGAGGAATTATGCACCTTTTTGAGTAATCATCCAAGTTGATTGCATTTTGAAAACTTTGCATCAATCTTCTCTGACAAACTGAATGGTGGATGACTCTTCTTTCTACAATGTTGTTATCTGATTCACATTTTTTCTCTTTGCATTTGTCGGTCTTTTGCTTGCTTCAATTCCTTCAATTTGTTATTTTCTGTTTGTATTTGACATAAATTATGATGCTTTGCTTCCAATTGTTCACTCAACTATTACTTCCTGCATCATTAGCCTTCCCCGTTCTTAAAATTGTAACACATTCAACAATTTTGCCATTGTGCTTTTTGGTAGATCCTTAGTGTTCTTCATGGCGGCAATTGTAGCGACATACTTATCAGGAATGGTGAAGTATTTTTTTTAATTTCTTATCTGGTTTGCAGTAAGTAGCCTTTGTGAAAGATCTTTAATCTTGTTAGAATCCTTCATTCTATGAAGTTCAAATTACCAAATTAAATTCAGTATTCTCCAATTATTTTATCTCCTTCGTATTCTACATAGAGATAGTCCCATATATCCATGCCTATTTTATGGACAATTTAGGTGAATATGCAGCTGAAACCACAGCGAAGAAACTTGATTTTGACTTTGATTGCTCATTTTCTTTTTCTTATGATATTTGATTTATGCTTAGTTGAATTTTGTGAAAGTGTAACATTTCATAATCATTTTCAACTGCTTCAAAGAGGTCCAAAACTTCCAATAGATTTTCAAAAATTCATAGACATAACATTTAGTTCTGAAAATTTTTAGAAAATTGAGGGCTGTGCAACTTCTTGGAGTTTGCTGTCTTAAGTCTAGGTCTAAAGGTAACAAATTAAATTTCCAAAATTTAACACGTTCATCTTTTCTCAAATCATCTTTTGTACTAATGTTGATTCTTTGAGCTTCTTTGATTTTTTGTGTAGAGTTGGCGCGGCCTCCATTTGATTAAGAGATATATTCATTAGTCCTACCATTATTACTTTTATCTAATTTTTATTCAATTTACAATTTTATTGCTCATTAGTCCTAACATTGTTTTATGATATTTTATTTGAATATTAGTCTTTGATAAACTCAAGCCATCTCCTATGTCATAAATTTATGTTTTTTGAGTCAATATGCATTTTAGATTTTTGTGATCTATGAATACTTACACACCACCATGGAGATAACATCATCATATTTCAGAGCAAATTGTTAATTCCAAATTGAGCATTGGGTAATTTTTTTCATGCTCCTCAATTGTATTAATGCATATGCAAAATGACCTTGCCTTTTGCATTAGATAACATATTTATGCTCTTAGAGTAAGCTGCAATTTCAAATCAAGCATTGGGTAATCCTTCTTGTGAAAGACGATCGTAGCCTAAGCATAAATAAATAAAAGCATCAGTACATCATCAATTTGGATCAAACTCCATGATGTTCTCAATGAGGAGGTCTAAGAGCTTCCTGGGGAGTACACCTCCCCTAACAAAAGAAAAATTGCCTTGTCGAGCTAACAAAGAACAAAAGTCCAGTAAGAAAGCAAGGTGATCAGCGTGACGCTCTCCGCCTCGCGAATAGAGAGTCTTCTCCCAGTGACGTTGGAGCCTTCAGATCGCTCCAAGACAGTCGCCCTCTATGATGACTCCCTTAGTGTCAGTGTATCTGGGAAGGAGGGTCTGTCACATAATAGTAATTGCCTGCATCTCAGCTTAGAGAGGAGACAGGGCCTGTAAATGGGCTCCAGCAGCAGCCATCAAGTGGCCTCCTGAGTCTCGAACCACAACTTCACCAAAAGCAGCAGGCTGCCCGTATCTATAGGAAGCATCAATGTTGGCCTTCAGCCAACGGGTCAAGGGGGGGCACTATCTTAAGGAGGTGGAGGGGCCCTGGTGGGTCGTGGCCCCAGGAATCAGACCCGTCATGTAGACCAGCACTGACCATCGCTGAGAGAAACGAACCTGCACAAACCAGCGGAGTCGGGTACAAACAGTTGTGAGAACGCTTAGTCCTACTCCTCCAAGCCTGATAGAGGGAGTAGGCCACAACATGACAGCTGAAACGGCGGTGGTGAAACGCAGTAGCAGTTGAATACAAAGCAGTAAACTGGTCCCAGGAAGGCAGAGTGGCCGGTAGCAAGCCCTAACACACAAAGACTAGTACGACCCTCGTGTAAATGCAGTGGCCACGAAGTGCTCCCTGTTCTTATCAGTATCACAACCCCAGGCACAAGCCGTTGAGTGAGTGAGTTCCCTTCTGAATAGCCAACACCACCTCGCGATGACATCATTGAGTAATCACCACAGGAAACATATCTCCGGGAGCCTAGAGCTATCACCCACATGGCTGCAAATTGCCAAGGACGGTCGCCCACCTCCGCTTCTTAAATTTGGCTAGCCTGGCTTTCCGTGAAAGTGTCGATCTGCCAATGCAAACTCTCCTCCACTGACAGAATGTGGCACTGAACGATCGGCCACCCATACTCTAGTATCCTTCAAACTGTAGAATCAAAACACCGAACAGTAAAGTCCTCACCCCGACGATGGTAGCGGAACTCCATGACTCTCACTCATATGAGATCTTCCCTGTTGACGTAACTGAACGTATGGCGGGCTACAAGAACAATTATCCACAGCCTCAAGCGATCGACAGATCTCCTGCCACCTCACGTAGTGCAGACGACTACCATCTGCTCCTTCTCAAAGTAACTTACGAAAAATAGCCTCAATATCCAAGAGGCAGGAGTCTGGAATCGGGGCAACCAACATCAGATAGCTGGGGATCATATGGCTAGCATGAATCTGATCAAGCACAACCTACCAGCAAGAGAAAGGTGGCGACTGCTCCATGAGCGCATCCTAGCTCGGACCTTCTCAATAACTGCTGCAAAACCTGCTCTTCGCGGAGGTTGGCCAGTAACCGTGACTCCCATGTATCGGAGTGACGACCCTCTCCGGAAGCACAGTTGGATCGCAATCCTACGCTGACGATAGACTGTGGTCTGTTGGGTAATTCTTCTCATGCATCTCAATTGTGTTATGCATAGGCAAAATGACCTTGCCTTTTGCATTTAGTACGCACCCCAATCTATTTAGGGATGCACCATTATAGATTTGCTAACTCTTACCTTCTTGTAGTTTAGTATTGGTGTTAATGCAAGTTATTCTCTGAATTATTGAAATGCCTTTTCACATTTTGAGCATCATATAGGATCCATTAACTTTTGAGTTAATCTTATTAATGGTGTTGTTTTCTGAGAAAATCTTCTTACAAATCTTTTATAATATTTTTTATTGATCCTAAGAAAATTTTCATTTTTACTGTAGTAGTTGGTTGGATGTCATTATAGTAATGGCACTTAGCTTTTTGGGTTTAATGGTAATATTATTATTTATTCATTTGCTTAATTAGGGTTTCAACACCTTTTGCATTAAGTCCATAAAAACTACAGGAGCATTAGTCAGGTTTGAAAGGCATTATTAGAAATTCATAGTGTAATATTTTATTTCTAAGGCTATTTTTAAAATATCTTCATCATTTATTTATAGTGATGATACCTAAATTTTTTTGGTCAATCTTGGAGAATGTGGTTGCTCTAATTAGTTGATTGAATAGATTATCTAATCTTGGGAGTGGATATTTATTTTTTATTGTAATTTTTTTAAATTATTTATAATTTATACACATTCTAAGAGTTCATTCCTTTTTTTTCACAAAAATGGGTAAATGCTCTTCATGATGATAAACTTGGTCTAATAAGTTCTCACTCTAATATTTTTTGTATATTCTTTTTTAGCTCCAACTTTTTTATATTCATTTTATTTATGGCTTTAGAAATTAGTTAAGTTCTTGGTAGCTACTTAATTGTTAAGTCAACTTCATACTATTGGAATTTCTTTTAATTTTATTATTTCTTTCATTCCCTAGCAGGGTGACTAGCTTCCCCCCATTCTTTTTGCTTTGTGGCTTATAACAAAACAAGATAGAACTCCTTTATGTCATACAAAGGTTACTTTTATGTCATTCCCTAGCACCTATTTCTTAGCGGTCAATAGTTTTAATGTACTGACTTAGCAGTTTATGCCCAATTTAAGTCAAAGATAACAGTTGGCTGTATGAGAAGATCAGTGTCTAGTTTCTGTTGATCCCATAGGTTCAATACATGTTAGTTTCTAATGTATTGTCCAAGGGATCACTGATGCTCAAGATGAATCATATGATATTAAATAAAAGTAGAAGTTTATTCATATTTTACATTACATTGCAAGTACCTTGTTTATTTTTAAGTGCTTACCTTTTTTTATTAGAGCATAATTGTCGATCATAAGTAACCATCTATCTACCGTTGAATTGTAACCGCATACCACTTTATATATGCAATGAGATTTAAAGAACATAGTTTTTGCATGTGATTTTTTTCATTTCTCATGCTTTCAGTCTTTCTACATGATATCAGTGCTCCTTTGATCCTCTTTTTACATGATATAACTCTTTACGTTGGAATATTGCAACACCACCCTCAACACTTTGCTACAACAAACCAAAATTCATCAACTTTCCTGCCCCTATACACCCAACAAAATGGCGTCGTCGAAAAAAAAACCCGCCACCTTCTGGAAACCACCGGAACACTCTTTCACATCGTTGGACCCACTCAAATTCTAAACTGGCGCCCTTTCAACCTCCGCATTTCTCATCAACCTCCTTTTATAACCATAAAAAACAAAACATCCTGCGAACTCTTACACAATAAAAAATCCACCTGCTCTCACCTTCGTGTCTTTAGTTGCACTTGCTACCAACTTCTACCACTCGCAAGTCAATCCAAACTTTCCCTTAAAACTATCCCATGCATATTCTTCGTTTACTCCCCTAACCATAAATGATACCAACGCTACAACCCACTCATACAAAAAGTTCTCATCTCTCGCAACGTACACTTTCTTGAACATCACTTTTAAAATCAAATTTCATCTCTTCAACCTCCAACTCAACAACCGAACTCAATAACCCTCAATTGCTCATTCCTCCCTCTACCCTCCAACTATCATATATCACACCACAACATCTTAAACCGTCATAACCACCAACTCTCTTGGCTTTTTCAACCTCACCAAACCCTCAAAGCTCTACCTTCTCTAACAAAGCCATCCCATCGCAACCTCACCACCCATCATCAATCTTTTTCTATAACCATCAAAAACAAAACAACCTACGAATTCTTACACAATAAAAAATCCACCTTGCTACCCACTTCTACCACTCATAAGACAATCAAAACGTTCCCTCAAAACTATCCCTTGCATATTTATCGGTTACTCCCTAACCATAAATGATACAGACGCTACAACCCACTCATGCAAAAAGTTCTCCTCTCGCAACGTACACTTTATCGAACATCAATTTCAAAATCAAATTTCATCTCTTCAACCTCCCCCAACTCCTCAACAACCGAACTTAATAACCCTCAATTGCTCATTCCTCCCTCTACCCTCCAACCATCATCTGGCACACCACAACATTTCAAACCGTCATAACCACCAACTCTCTCGGCTTCTCCAACCTCACCAAACCCTCAAAGCTCTACCTTCTCTAACCAAACTAATCACTCCACCGATATCTCCTCTAACTTTTCCACAGCTGAAATAACCCCTCAATCCTCCCCTTCTCCTACACATCCTTGACACTCAATGCTTACTTGACCCCAAATAGGTGCTCTCAAACCCCATCCCATCCTCAACCTCACCACCCAACCGCTTATTCTACCGGATCCCACCACCTACACCCAAGCCAATAAGCACAATCATTGGAGAAATGCAATGGCAGCTAAAATCATGGCCCTTAAAGATCAAGAAGACACATGAGATCTAGTTCCCCCAAACCTATTTCAACAACCTCTTGGTTGCATATGGATATTCTGCACCAAATATAACACCGACGGATCCGTTGCTCGTTACAAAGCACGCCTCGTGGTTTGCGGCTTCAACCAAAACTATGGGTTCGACAACACAGAAACATTCAGTCGGGTTGCTAAAATATCCATCATTCGCGTACTCTTCACCATAGCCGCCGATCACCATTGGTCCTTATTACAACTTGACGTATCAAATGCATTTCTCCATGACTCCTTGAACGAAACAGTGTATACATCAAGCAACCTCCGGGCTTCACCGATCCTTATAAACCTAACCACATGTGCCGCCTTAAAAAGGCTCTCTATGGGATAAAGCAATATCCCATGTCAATGGTTTTCTATCCTCACCGAGTTTCTCATGTCAAAAGGCTTTACTCAAAGCAACATAGATCCCTTGCTATTCATCTACAACAGCCTCCGCATCCGTGAATACCTACTAATATACGTTGATGATCTACTCTTTACCAGCACAAATCTCACATTCTTTCAACAAACAATCAAAACAATGGAAGATCGCTTCAAGATGAAAACCCTTGGCTTCCCGACTCAATTCCTTGGTATCTCAATCAAGCCAACCACCCAGGGCCTGCGTCTATCCCATGCATCATATGTAGCACAAATTCTTCAAGATGCAGGAATGTCAAACTGCAAACCAACCCCTCTACTTGCAAGCTCAGCAGATAGCTCTCCTACTGCCTCAGACCCATTACCTAATCAGCAGATCTACAGAAAACTTGTCGGCTTCTGTCCATTTCTCACCATCACGTGTTTGGACATCAGTCTCGTCATCAACCGCATCTATCAGCACATGCACTGACCCCTACAACATCATTTCACTCAACTGATATGCATCCTATGGTACATTCATTTCGGGCTCCCACGGAGCCCCATGCACACTCCGATGCAGACTGGGCTGGAGATTCCATTGATAGGAAATCAACTACAGGCATTTGCGTGTTTCTCAGACAAATTCTAATAGCTAGAGCCCAAAGAAACAAAACACAGTAGCACAATCCTCCACAGAAGCTGGACACCGAGCGCTTGCCTCAACGGTTATCGAAATCCTATGACTCAGACGGCCACCAGTAGAATTCCAACATCCCCAACCATGAGAAACCAATATCTATTGCGATAATATGTTCACATAATCCTTGACTTGACCAACAACGTGCTATTCCATGCTCGCACAAAACATGTAGAAGTAGTCTTTTGCTTCATTCGCGGCAATGTAAAAAATATCGAGGTCACCATCCACTACATACACCATCAAACCACTTCCGATTTCACAATTTACTTGCCTACGAGATAAGTTGACAGTTCAAGACTCCACCAACGGGCAACCTCACCAAACCACTTCCGATTTCACAATTTACTTGCCTACGAGATAATCTGACGGTTCAAGACTCCACCGTCATCTTATGGGGGGATGTTAGAGCATATCTGTTGATCGATCAAGTAACCATCTATCTATCATTGGATTGTAACTGCATATCACTATATATTGTGCATATGCTGTACCCATTTATGTATGCAATGAAAATTCAAGACCATAATTTCTGCGTGTGATTTTTTCTTTTCTTCTTGCTTTCAGTGTTTCTACATTTTTTTATAAACTATAATATATCCATTATGTTATGCTGGTAACCCAAATATATATAACGCAGAGACATCTCTCAACTCTTGCTTGAATAAATTTCTCATCTGAAAAATGTTGAAGCCCTCCGTTGCAAACTGTTTTCTGTGGGCAGAAATGTTTAAAGAACCATTTTGTGTCCGCACCCCCTCATGCAATGTTTCATTCTCTATCAACGCACAACGCAGCATTAGGCATCAGCCATCAGAAAATGACAAGGATTCTTGATATATGCAGATACCTTTGAAATCTGCTTCTCAAAGTCAGATATCTAAGATATTTTCAAAGAAATCTGATGACAACAATGAGACGGGCGACAGGCTGGAGGAGGAATCTGCCACTGAAGACGCCAAAGAAATTGTGATAAAGAAGAAAAATGTGGTGTCAGAACTTCGTGGTATTAAGCGAGAACTGGATATGGGGCCTGGCAAGCCTGAGATATCAAGCAGCTGCTGCCCATCTTCTTCAAAGAAAAAGCTGCAAGCTGAAGGGGGCAGACAATCATCGCTTCTTTCTTATTTTGGAAGAAAATAGGAACAGCTGCTCAGAGTGCATTTCCTTGAAAATTTTGGCCTGCATTTTATTATTAGTACTAATATTAGAACAAGTATTATTTTTGTAAGAACAAAGAACTGTATTTGCAAATTAGAAGAACCTCGTGCTTTATTTCAAAAACTTTTCCATGTGTGCCTGATTGTGAGATAGAACCTGATTTTAATCTGAAATATAAATGTAGCCTGAGTCCTCTTTTCTAAAAAAATTCGGAGTTCAGCATTAAAAATTCAAAACTAAAAAAAAAAAAAAATTTGCTCATCTGTTCAACGCAATGGGAATCTTTTCTTTCTTCTTATTGATACAATCTGTGGAAATGTGTTGAGAAAAACTTTGTAAGCCATTAGCTTCCATCTACCTCGCCTCAGTTGGAGCCCATGAGCCTTTCTAGTGTTGAGAATAAAGACAAGTTCTCTATCTTCTTATGAGTTTACATATAAGTCTTCATGTAATATAAAAGATTAACAGTTGTCTTTTCTTATCATTGGGTTGGTATCTCTTTGTCTTGCATATATTATATTCACCTCGATGCTTTGATATGTTTTGAAGGCCCAGCTCATGTACAGGTGGCTGTAATCGTTGTGATAAGTTGTAGGACTGATTGCAACCATAGTTATATAGCTTACTAATCAATGCTTTGTACTGTATTTTCTTAAATGTGCTATATCTATAATCACTATAGTATCGTTGCATTCGTACAAATTGTTGTATTTCTCACCATGTTCATTGTTTCTCATTCGTTTGGCCACTTCTAGACCATCTCCTTCTTCCAAGTCCACCCACCCATGGAATTGCTAGTGTTATCGCCTTGATTATGGCATTAAAGTATGTGCAGTGCACTATTAATGTTCTTTGAGCACCTACCCACTTCCTTTCTTATTTTTATATCCTAAAACGAGAGTATCCTTTCCGAGCATTAGTCATTAATTGTTGTATCAAAAAAAAATATTTTTTTGATAAATATATGTTATGCATTCATCTCACAATAGCTTGACAAAGATGTACAATACAGTCATTAATGAATAACGTGCTAAATGTGTTGGTTGTCTACTTGCAAGCAGCATGTGACATCTTGAGCAACATGTTTTTAAGAATAGGACTGTAAATAAAGAAAATAGATTATACAATGCATAAAAAAACACTCTTGTTGCTTATAGGGACTAATTGGTATGGTCAAATAGTTCGCTTTCTGAGCTCACTAGGCTAGGTTAATGTTCAGATCAATAATTTCTTCTTTTTCATTTTTATCTCTTATACACACTTTATTTTGATTTATTCTTACTAGGCATCCTCGTACTTAAATTCTTAATGTTGGCAGTGTCTCTTTTGTTGTACTCTAGGTCTGGATAAGTTTCTTTCAAATGCTTCACAAACAATGGGTTAGTAATTGCTGAGTGCATTATTTAAATAGATTTTTAAGAAAATAAGTGAGTTTGATAATATGATAAACAACTCAGCTCAATCAAGTAAAAAATCAGCAAAATTAAGAAAATGCAATAACAACGATGTGGTTACTGAGCAACACATTGGTACAAGAATATATGATGATGAAACAATTGTACTACTGTACTATAAATCAAAATAGGTAGATTTTCTCACAAATTTAGCAGTATTTTTGTTAATCAACCTATGCTATAAAATACGAAATGATGTCTCTTATATTGTCCGCTCATTGAGAGCGATGCCATGCCCCTTGGAATGAAAAAATAGTATCAACACAACATTTGCATATTCAAAACTCACCAAATACACCACTCCTCTCAGCGCCGTTTACAAATGTCTTCGCACCCTCTCCCTCTTATATGTGATGAACATCTTTGCTCCTTTGCCTGTGATGAACATCCTCATCCCGCAAGAACATTACATCTCTATATCTCTACTGTTGTGCTCTTTTGGGTGCTGATGTTGAGCTATTCTTAAATTGTGTTTCAATAGCTGACCATGGCTCATTGTCATAGGGCCGTGGTCGTGGTAGCGGTTGTGGCCATTTGGTGGTAACATAATCCTTTCTTCACGTCTCGAAGCTTGGGATCTTGAGTTAAACAACTCTCTTGTGGATATTAGAGACTCACATAATTGCCTTGACTTGGCTTGGGTAGCATATGTTTTGCTCAATAACGCTAAGGGTCTCTTCTCTTTATTTTTCTAGGATTTTCCTTATCAGTGATTGATCTTCTTATAGGGTAAGCTCACACTTTTATTCTTAGGTGAATAAATTCGAGAGGTAGCTCGTCCCTTCAAATACTCTCATTGAAAAATTCATAATAAGACAACCTCCCATGAATAATTTTTGAAATAATCTCACATCATGGGATATGTCAAGAGATTTATTGGATGGGTTGATCAACCGCAACCATGCCTTTATTAAGCTTTCTAATCATAAATATTGTACACATAGCTTCTTTCATACATTCTCGTACGCGAAGGGTTTTCTAATGCTGGTCCTCAAGTGCTCATCATTATTTGATCAGGAGATTGAGTCCCTGATCAAACGTATTTGGGTGACTTTTCCTGTTCTTTGGATTCATTCATCTATGCGATGAACTGACCATTGGGTCTATCTTTGGCAAACATTTTAAATTTCATCCAACAACTAAGAGTTTGATTGGTCTCTTGATGGCCCAAATTTTTTTACAACTGGACATTACTAAAGAACATTCATGTTAACTCTATATTTGCACCAGGGATTTTAGGTTCTTGTATTTAGCTAGGCTTAAAACATGCCAAAGTATTGATCTCACCATTACATTGTAGGATATGCGATGGACACATGTTTTGTGCTAGTCCTAGAATTCATAACTTCTGCAATCAGTCAGTTCAGGTGAAACAAGCTCCCCCTCAAACATATATACATATTCTTACCTGAATGAATAAGCTTGAGGCCATTCCTATGGATTTTGTTTCCTTGGTGGACTTATTTCTTCACTCCATCAGAGTATTTCTTAGGCATCACACTATCTATGGAAGGGGGATAATTATTCAACAATGAATTTATCTCTTGGACAGTCGTCATAATCATCTATAAAAGCAATAAGTTCTCTATGTGCAAAAAAGATAAAATAGAGAAGTTGAGCGCCCATTATAGAAAAATCAAAATGTCATTTGGGTCATCAAAGTATACTATGATGAGAATGATCAAGAGAAGGTAGAAAACTACTAAACTCTTGGAAAAACCTCAAATTCTATTGGCATTAAATTTGTTATGACTTGTAATATTTTGTTTGGTTATTTTATTAATAAATTTTAGTTCCATGAAAAAATATCTTAAATTATATTTACTTATTTAATAGTCTTTATACTATTATTATAATTAATAAATATAAGATACTTATAAGGTGCACTTTAATTCTAGATTAATTCTAAAAAAGTATCACTTATAATATGTACAACATTACTTTTTACAAAATAATATTTAATCTATCAAATTAGTTATTTCTTTCTGTATATTAAATGTCATAATATTTTTAATAAATTGATAAATTAAAATTTCTTGAAAATATACATTTGTTAACAATATATATATATATATATATATATATATATATATATATATGTATATATATATAATTAAATTTTATTGATAAACAGTAAAGATACAAAAGGGTTGAGAGATTACAAGACTTTTAAAACTAAATTCTTGAAGCTAATCCTAAGAGAAAGGACTCAAGGTACACCTAAGGTTCTTTCAAAAAGAAATAACAAAACAAAATGAAAAACAACACTTAAAAAAGCAACAAACCAAAAATAACCTAAAGAAAAGCATCACCGGGCAAATGACACAAAACACCTTAGCAAGACACAATAGCACAAGGTCATAGCAGCTCAGCAAGCACATGAAGCAGTCATTGGTAGAATCCATCGTTAGCCAAATAGGCGACAAATGAACCAGAGCAGTAGTCCATAGCAACACTACGTCAACTAGGACAAGAAGAAACAAAATAATCCCACCACATGCAGGAACAAAAACAAACCCAATAGCCAAGAAGAACAACACAACCAACATAGGGGGTCACCAGCAACCAACAACAAACCAACACTAACACCACCTGGGTGAAAGTAAAACCAATGACAAATACAAGGCCATACATCCTCAAGCTCATCAGCATAAACAAACAGTGCACTACCAACCAAAATAAAACGCCACAACAAGCATCAAAGACATTAAAAATTAATAAAAATATGAACAACCACAACAAGAACAGACCATAGCAAACACCCAAAATAACATAAACAAGGACAAGCCTACAACAAAGAAAAACAACATAGCCAACATAGCGGGAAACCATGAACCAACAACAAACCAACAAGACCACAAGAAGAAAGGAAAAAAAAGAAAAAAGAAAAAAGAAACAAAACAACCTAAGGAGGTTTAAAATCAAGTATCATATAATTAGTTTTTCACTCATTAAAGTTGGTCCAATCAAAATTCTTTGAATTGTGGGCAGTTATATTGAAATGAACATCAATAAAGATGACCTTAATGATCTAGGTGGTGTTTATTGACTTATTAGAATATTTTGATTTATTTCAAACATTCCAAATGTGACAAAATGTACAAGCATTGAATGAGTGACCTAGATGAAGTTTTTTTCTTAGTATGATTGGTGTTGGGCCACATCTCCACCAATGAGGGAATATAGGTGTAATTAAAAATTTCTTAATTTAAAGCAAGGGTGGTCCAAACTATGAAGCTATGACAATTATCAATGAAAACATGATTAAGAGTTTTCGTTTCATTGCAACATTGGCATTTTGAATCAAGATGGTAGCCCATCGTTGGGGAAATGATGGAGAGGCATGAGGACGATAGATACTCCAAATCTTAGAGAGATTTATCATATTAAGATAACAAAGACTTGAATTAGCCAATTTATTTTGAGAGAGGTAGGGGTTGAGAGTAAGAATTTGGGTAGCGTCCCATTAGGAAGAATTTTTCTATTGATTACAGTGTCCCATCCATTAGAGTTGTTAAAGCATTAACTTGGGGAGAGACACATTATGATGATTTCCCAGCACATCCAAATCATTCCATCTATCGAACTAGAAAGAGATAGAAGGATCTAGTTGACCCCGAACAAGGATCTCTTCAATGATTTCTCTATGATCAAATATTCTTCTCCAAGTTTGAGAATCATTAATTTTACTTTAGACTTGACCAGGATGGGATATGGCACAATATTTAGCATTAATAATAGAGACCCATATGGAATTCGAAGTGAGCAGCTTCTACGAAAGTTGATGGAAAAATATTTATGCAAGGAATCAAGATATCTCAGACCAAGCCCACCTTCGGTTATGGGAAGAGTAAGATGATTTCAAGGGCATCAAATTATTTTAGATCCTTTACTATGGACCCATTAAATTTGTTAAAGATAAGATTAAATTTTTTGATGACTAACTGGTTGGGGTAGTTACTTCAAGCTAACAAAGTGAAATAGTGTTAAGAACAAACATAAGGAGCACAAGCTGGCCACCTTGAAAGAGATATTGTGTTCCCAACCATGAAGTTTTTTGAAGATGGCATCAAGAGGGTTTTTGTAAATGTGATACCCAGGGAAACCTTCGAAGGTTAACTCGGGACATCAACACCAGGTAACCTTCCCTAACCAGTCTTCAATTTAACACTTATGTTAAGTTGATTGAATTATGTGGTTACCTCTAAATATGGTCTATAACTAACACTTTAGATAATAACAGAATATTTAAAGTACTAGGAATACTTATTATCCTTATGCATTGTTGGATTTATTTAACTTGTGATTTCTGCCAATGATTATGAGATATGATCACATCGCAATACTAAGTATACTTAAATCATCAGAGTGTGGAAGCTAAATATACATGCATCCATATCATTCATCATAAAAGTTGGAAAAATCATTCGTCTCAAAAAAGAAAATAAAAAATACATTCAAAATTATCCAAATTATTACATACTAGAATTTAAAATGTCTAAAGGTAAATACTATCATCTCACCAACAGAAAAGTAAATCTAAAAACTTAATTAGCAATACTACCGTTGCAGCTCCTCTGCCTCCTGCTGCTGCTCCAGGATCTCCTCAAAGCTAGGTTCCTTGAACTACTCTGATTCTGACATGTCATTTTCATATGCCAGGGCTCTAGTAAAAAAAAAAAAAAATAGAAGTCTTATTAGACAATGAGTCTAGGTACATTTTCAGCTAATATATTTCATTATTATTTAAGGGATATCATTACAACAAAACATAGAAACAGAAACTATAATAAAGTGCATATAAAATAAAAACAAAACTAGGTAAGAATTGAAAGCACCTAAAATAGTTGAAAGTAAAAATGTACTAAATAACTTGCTAAAAATAAATTAAAGAATAGCTACAAAAATATGTAATTATGACTGAGAATGTTGCTGTACATGCCATATGCAATGCATATCCTAGGTGCCATAACCGCACCTCTACAAAATCCTAGGGTGTGCATGCTTATCTCACCACTAATATTCCATACATGTGTATAGAATCACATCAATAAATCATAGGTGTGCTTTGAATCACACCGCTAATGCAATGTCATGTTTATACAATTATGTTATGCCGAATGACTCAACATCAACAAGACAAAACTATTATAACTCTAAAACCAACATGAAAGGATATCCCCTTATTATCTAACTACTTATCCTAACTTGCCCAATTTACCTTGCACATTTAAACCAATTTTACATTAATCTAAGAATTCTTACTTAATTAATTGATTTAATATCCTCCTAATTATGATAAAAACTCAATATTTAAGCTTTACTAAACTTGACTGTTACTAATCTTAATTA
This sequence comes from Gastrodia elata, assembly GCA_016760335.1. Taxonomy (NCBI): domain Eukaryota; kingdom Viridiplantae; phylum Streptophyta; class Magnoliopsida; order Asparagales; family Orchidaceae; genus Gastrodia; species Gastrodia elata. The sequence goes on along the minus strand of CM028676.1, from coordinate 25,786,876 downwards.
GGCTTTATACTACTAACCAACTATTCTGCTTCCAAGTTTTAAAACTCTTTCCACTTTATCATAAGTTAAGAGTACATACTTACAATCTAATATGTCACAAGAGAGATAAATTGAGCAATTAGGTTACTTAACTACACTTATCCTTGAACACAAGGATAAGAGACATACATCATTACACAGTTTATTCTTCCAAACAAAGATATCCAAATCCTAACTTAAAGACATATAATAGGATTGGGATGTTGTCCTGAAAATAACTGTGCTTATCTAATCATCTAAGATAAGATCGACTCTCTACAGTTCCTTACAAGACAAATGAACCAATCCCTAAGGATTAATTGAGAAATTAAATTAATGACTATAGGTATGCACTTCTCTTTTATATGCTAATATTAAATCTTTCTAAATAAATAAACTTACAAAAGTCAAAAAAACTATTTTAGGATTTATGGATTATCTAAACTAAGAGGGGTTAACACTATAATTCTTCCTTAATTCTAGAACTCACTAAACATGTAACATTTAACTTTCTAATTAGGTTTAACTATTGATATATTCATAATTTATAGCAAAAATATAGTGCTTAAACATTCATATCATCATATATATCCATATACTTTGAGTAGAAACTGGTTCTTTTTCAAGAAAATAAAGAAAATAGATTGCATGGGATGAATTACCAAATTCTAGGACAAAACCGCCACAGCGTGCCATGGCGCGCCGTAGCACGCCATGGCGGCACATTAAAAATTCTTCATCTAGGAGCTGAACTGCAGACCTGGAAGAAAGACCGCTGTAGCGCACCACAGCGTTATGTTGCTGAAGTTAAATTAAAATCATACATATGAGTAATAGAAATATTTTCAAAAGTCTGTCCGCTGCTGCGCGCCACGGCGCGCCGCAGCGTCATTTCTTGAGGAATTATTAAAATCATATAAACGAGAAATTGAATAGTATTTTGAAACATTCTCCGCTGCGGCGCGCCACAGCAAGTAAATTTTTATTTTATAAAACTATAAGTTAACTAATGATTCGTGTTTTCGAACTTTTAAACGCCACGGCGCGCTGCAGTGCGCCACAGCGAAATATTTAATAATTTATAAAAACTATAGGTAGACTAAATGTCCGCGTTTTAGAAATATTTTCCGCTGCAGCACGCCACAGTGCGCTCCAGCGGAATAATTTATTTATCATTTAAAATATAGCTAAACTATTGGAATAATACTTTGAAAATTTATTCGCTGTAGCGCGCCGTAGCACGCCACATCGGATGCTGCAGCGATCAAGCGAAAAAGATACTAAATTCAATGCAGGAACAGCATTTGGAGCACTGCAGCTATAGCGCACCGCAGCGGAACAGGGTTTGGAGCGCTGTTGCCGCAGCGCGCCGCAGCGGACGGTCCATAATTTCCTGAACAACAATGAAGGCAGTATAGGGAATGCCACAAAAATGTGACCTTTAGCCTTCCCCAACTTCTTGAAAATAGAAGACTTTATCTCTGCTGAATCCCAACATATTTTAATGAATGGAACATTAAAAGGGATATGATTAAAATCAAGGAAGAGGAAGAGTCACGCCATTTAAAGCTTTGAGACTATGTGTATCATTATTTAAGGGCTAATCTCAGACCTTGAAAGGGTTCCAACTTTTGATATTCAAAAGACCAATAAGGAAAGGCTGCAAGGTGAGAAAAAATGAGAACTCTCCAAGGGAAAGAAGGTGACTAAGAACAGGAAGAAGAGGAAGACAGCAAGGGAAAAAAGGTGGAGCTTCAAGAGAACATGGCAGGAAGAGTCAAATAGAACCCCAAAAAGCTTCTGGGTGATTCCAAGTATTTTTTCATAAACTCCCTTGATTTATTTATGCTGTGAACTGATGATGAGGTTCACTTTTCCTTATTTGTATGCTTATTCTTACTTAGTAATAGAAGGCTAAAATCCCCTTGGAGATGGTTGAGATGTAATTATAAGAACATGTAAGGGTGTGATGGTGTATGATGAAATTGCTTGTAATCAAAATGTTTTTATCATTTTATATTTTATGCTGAAATGAATACTTGGATGAACTAAAAATCTAATTTATATTATTTGAAAGAACTTGTGTTCCAAGGCTCATCAATTAGGTAAGAGTAAGGAAAGTAGTGCAAGTAGAGATGAGAATTATGTGACAAAATTCTCAAGCTCATTTGCACCCTTCCTTAACGGCTCTACCAAGAGATTGATGCTTGTGAACCAATTTCTCTATTAACCTTGCTTTGCTGCTTAGTAAAGTATAAGGGATGAGAGGATGTTGGGAAACTCAATGGATGATATGACATAATCCATTGACCCAACACATCTTCCCATTTAGCTAAACTGCATGTGAAGTGCATGATGCATAGTTAATGGAAGTCTTTCTTGTGAGACCATCGGAATTAAAAGATATCCTTTGGTAACCTAGACGTAGGGGATCAAAATCTTATTAATGGATCATGATCTCATGAGAGTTTATGTGCTAAGGAAGAACCCATAAGGAGTTCTCTTTGTGCACTAAACTTGAACCAAATGTAATTGGAGGGTACTCTGATTCCAATGGTGTTCTCTTGATTTAGTCAAGAAAGTAAACTGAAAGTATACATTCAACAATGAAGCTATATCTCCAACCCTTGCAACTATTACAATAAAATCTCAACTCTCTCATTTTTAATCAAATCGTATCTTAACTTAAGGTCATTTGTATCGCTAAACTAGGAACCAAAAATCAACCAAAATTTGACATTTAAACATTAGTAAAAGAAAATCTAACTTGGTAACAGAACCGCCGTTCCCTGATGATAGATAAATCCTGGAAACTAACACTTTTCACTAATTACTTCAGATCACGTACACTTGCGTGCAAACACAGGCGTGTATTTCCGTTTGTCAGACTAAGATATCCAAATCCCAACTTAAAGACATATAATAGGGTTGGGATGTTGTCCTGAATAAACTAAGAGGGGTTAACACCATAATTCTTCCTTAATTCTAAAACTCACTAAACATGTAAGATTTAACTTTCTAATTAGGTTTAACTACCACATAATATAGGTTCAAGCAAAGTCTTCCAAGGATATGACAAAAATTTTGTTCTTCCTTAAATATGCGATTAAGTTAACCTACCCTTAGGTTTATTTCAATCTTAGATTAAATATGGCACTTAAGGTATGGATATAGGTTTTAATCCTTTCAAGAGATCTAGGGTTAAAATTCAATAAATACTATGGCTAACTAAGTAATTTCAACTATGATTCTGATCTCTTTATTACTTTTGAATAAACTAAGGAATTAGGCTCTTAAGATCTTATTAAAGAGACTATCTTAGTTTAAGGAATAACTATTCTAAGAAATTTAAGTATTTTATTTCACCATCTAAGCAAGTTATATATAAGTAGGGTTATCATACCTAAATTAAGAGTCTACCTTTTCCAAATAGTTTTTAAGTTAATTCCTTGATTTAATCAAGATTAGACATATAATTATTTTTGTAAGAAGTTGGATAATACTAAATTAAAACAAGCTTTAATTAACTTCTGAATCACTACAATCTATTGATTTTAACCATTATTAGGTTTAGTAAATCCGTCTTCCATTGCCCAATGAGCTCATAATTGCCTTGCTAAGAAACCACTGAACCATCTACACTACTCAAGCGTTCAGGAGCATCGTGAGATCATTAGGAAGAACCCCCGCTAATCATTGGAGCTTGGTAATAGTCAGCTAAAGAAGCATCACCCTCGAACCTTCGGTGACTAGTACCCCATCCCTGAACTCTTTCTGTTCAACTCCTACTGGCATGTTTAACTTTGCTTCTGCACTATAATTAATGATTAAAGTTTAAATGACTTAGGAATGTTTTTGAATTGAGAATTGGAGGTTACACCAAATCTAGGCTCGAGATTGAGCCAATTCTCCAAATCTGAGATGTCCTAGAATTCCCAAAATTCTATCTGACTGATGCTCATCTCGACCTAACTATGTGCTCAATTCTCATGTGTTGAGGTTGAGGGATTATTGTCAAGCTCATATAGCCTAGATGAGCTACAATTCATCATACATTCATAGTGTTCTATAGTGAATACTGCCCTAGTAGCCTCCTGGTATTCTCGATGACTCAAGCATTGGGGATAGCTTCGTTCAAACTTCTTGAGCTCAATGAAGGTGTAGGCACCTTAACTTTTATTTAGCGATGACTGTGGAGGGAGAATTTGCCTCAACAATAAACTAGAACGACCTTTGTTCAGTCAAGTAACCTTCCAGCGAACAACGCCACCAGCCTTAAGGTTCTTGGTGCCAATAGGTATGCCATGCGTTGGTGAACATTTTTGTGTAAGGAATAATCCATGAGGTGGTCTGAAGTGGCAGCAAAATCTAACCATAGCTTGGTAGATCGAGGAATTTTCCATGGAAGACATACAGTGACGGGTTGAGACAACTGGTGACCAGTGCTATTTAGGTTGGCGGAATATTTGCCAAATATTCGGGAACCGGGTTGGTTCTGTTGATGAATGTGTCAACCCAAGACAGAATGGGAATATTCCTAGTTAATAAATGGCATAGTAAATTTAATTAAATCAGAACTTTAAGAAATTAATGCAGAATGTATTAATGAAATAATTTGATAAATGCAAATAAAAAATTATGGTACTAAATACTATTTTGATCAGAAAAATGCAAGGAATAATAATATAATATAAACTTTGAATTTCAATGAATAATTTCATTAATAATCTATTATGTGTGATCAAGATTAATTAGAGAAAATTAAGACTTGTATAACTCAAAATTTAAGTTTAAGTTGTCATTGGACTCCTTATATAGTAAAGAACACTTGTGTAAAAAAATTGGGTTGTTTGGTACTAAATTTGCAAAGACAAATTTTGAGTATTAAAATAATAATATTTTAATCCAAAATAAAGAAAATAAGCTACAATTAGCTTAGGTTAATTAAATTAATGTATTTCATTAGCTTGAGAACTTAGGGATATCAAGGTAAGACTTTAGGAGATTTGATCCAGTTAATGATTGGAGCCCATATAGCATAAGTCTAAGTGCTAATATAGGTAGAAAATGAAAATTTACTTTTAATTTTATAATATAATAGAATAGTTTTAGTAAGTTGGATAAATTAATCTCAAAGGAGGAGCTATCCCTAAATACAATAGTAAACTCAATCAATTATAATAATCAGAACATCATACCATATTAGACTAATGTGATAATTAAATTTAGAAATTTAATCATATTTTAGGTTAAGACATATGTATGTCTTAACATCAGGCCATATCAATTAGTCTGAACTGTGCAGATTAGAGAATACATGATAATCATGATTATGTGTATTTTTATAGTAAATAACTAATTAATCAATCAATAAGTATGATATGTCATTAAGAATAGATAATTTAGATTAATTAGACAACAATAGATATCACAACTACAATTAATTATTTGGAATATTTTTGATGCAGCGTCCCTTGAGTCTAAATCATTGTTGTATAACATTAATATTTGTGCATGGAAAAGAAAACTTGGTAAATTAGAAAAACATTCAGCATTCAAAGGGTTAACTCTGGGAAGAATAGTTTGCACAAACATGATATAGCCAATGGGCAGGTTATAGGCAGAATAAGGAGAATTTGCATGTAACCCTGAGGAGAGTCATGTATGTTGACAGAAATTCACACTTTCATGTAATCTAGCAGGTGTGCTTAACTCCTCAGTTGCTTCTGTACATGCCCTCAGAGCAAAATTAAAATAAGATAAATTAAAAAATTACATATGTATTTCAATTAGGTTTAGATTTTTATTTTTATAGCTATTCATACACTACTTTCTTACTCAAATTTATAGTCAAATATTTTAGTTTTTCAGTAGTTATTTTCAATAATGTTTATTTTCAATTTTGGTTAGTTGTTTTAGTTATTAGTGCACATTAGTATGATTGTCTTGGTACTTCAATTATATTACTGCTAGATTAGGATATATCCTTTGAGCATATTTCATTGTGATTTTTGTTCAATTATATTATATTATATATTCTTAACCTTTTCTGTAATGACATAGTATGTAAGATATGTATTATTTTATCTTTGCTTTTGCTTAGTTACAGTTCAATTGCAATTATAGTTTGTAGTTTTAACTTTTAGCCACTTTTATATTTAGCATTATTGCACCGCTTAAATTAATTATAAAAGTTTTGATATCCTAAAGTGCAAATCAACATATGCAGCATAAGATGTACTTAGATAACACAAGTTTTACTTTTTTTTTTGCTTGAGCCCTGCCATGTGAAACTGATAAATTAGATTATGAGTGATTTGAGAGATAAAATTTGAGGAGCCAGTGGCATAATCTTTACTTTAGCTGCTATTTTATTTTATTGTGGTGAGAGAGAGATTTTTACATTTAAGCTTATTCAATTAGTATTAAGTATTAAATATTGGATGTATATTTTTTCCGAGATAAATGCAATTTTATTTTATTTTCTAAATGAACTGATGTGAATGGATGATTTGTTTTTTGCCATTTTCATTACTTATTATAGGTGCTATTGTATTTTATATTGAAAGGATTTTTGGTTCATTAGTGACCATCCATCTAGTATTGGATTTGTATTAGCACCAGCCCGGTAATAGGGGCCGTCACAGTTAGTATCAGAGCAGGATAGAGGCATGTAAATATAATAGCTCATCTGAAACAACAATCCATGCATAGAATATTCTCAGAATGGATGTGAAAAGAATACTCAATAAGATACACTAAGATAGTTAACAAATAAAGAAATACACTACAACAACAATATCCTTATTACACAATAAGAAATTATCATAATAATACATTTAAAGTGACACAATAAAGTTAATTAAATGACATTAAGACTTATCAAATAAAATCCTTTAAGGAGATGGAAAATAATGTTACAGACTTAGATTGCTACACTAGCTTGTTTGACCAATATTGGGAGAATGAGCATTAGGTAGTAGTGAAGTATGGGAGGTTCTGCGTAGGAGTATCACTAGCCGTAATTGTAACAACCATAGATTATTACCATAGCTAATTTGAGCTAAATTAAGTCTTAATTATTGTTCCATTAGACTCAAAGTGTATACAAATTTGGATCCATAGGAGCTTGATTGGATTAATTAGCATTTTGATAATTATTTGACCTAAAAAAATTATCTAAATTAATTCGATCTCTAAATCAAAATATTATTTTATTTTTGAATTCCTCACCTCCAAATTAGCTAAGGGTGAATTTTTGGAAATTTTTGAAGGTTACTTAAACCTAAATTAGATTTATTTCTAATTAAGATATTTAAATTAATTAAAATTAATTAATATTCATTTTTCTGAATTTTTCCAACGGCCAACAACCAAAAATTGGAGAGATCCTGACCATTTAGTAGTTTCTAGACCTAAATCCTACAACGCTCCTTCCTCGCTCGGATCACACATCAGCCATCGGATTGCAGCCATGATCCAACGACTGTGATGTGACCTACGATTGGCTATTACGGGTTGATCACATCAGAGTTGTTGCATGTTTTCATTTGAACCATCAAATGGATGGCATTGCTTCCTCACAGTGGATCATTGTTATCCTTCACTTGCTCTCAACAGAATGAATCTGAATGTACCAATGGAACCAAGCTCTGTCTCCCACTACCAGGCCACATCATTAGGCTATTATCCACCTTCCTAAAATTTGTTAGGCAGATCCTAGTGGGACATAAGGCTCAACCAATTTGCATTCGGCAATAGAAGAGCTGAGCTCTCCATCCCGAGCTCAAGGTTCGACCCATTCACCTAGTCATTATTCAGAACTATAAATAACCTTGAATTCCCCACAGTGAGATCTTTGCTCATTATGCATCACCACTAAGACTCCAAAGCTCCATCTACTGATGCTACTACTGCCAGCTGATCCTTCCAGATCCTTCTCTATGATCTCCCAGCTGATCTGTGAGTGAGGCTTGGTGTTCAAGCCCTCATTCAATTTTCGAGCGCTAAGGCAAGCACCTATAGGAGGACCAGCACCCAACATGCACCTGCCACTTTGTAAATCATCAATCCTCAATCCAGGTACTGTATCCACTCCTCATTGAGCTAATTCATCTCAATGTATACCAGTTGGTGTCCAATCAATTATTGTTAGACTATAGGATGCCTTAAATTGCTCAGTGTAAGTGTTAGGCGTCGAACCTGGCTCCATCAACGGTCCCGACAGTGAGATTTATTATTTGGAAGGGGTTTTTGAGCCCTGGTGCCATTTGTATTATTTGTGTTTGATAGCCTCTTGAACACGCTGACTAGCCTGATTGAATTCATTTCACTCGAGTTGTGATAGTACTTGGCTCGACTAAGGTTTTGTTGTTCAAGCCATTCCCATGCCAGGCTATGTTATGGCTCTCTTTGCCTTGACTTGCTGAACATGTAGGGATGAAGAGGCAATCATAGCATAGCCTCTGTGGGGAGAATTTTCTCCCCAAAATAAACCCTAGAAATTCTATATGGCAGATTTAGGGCAAGTAGGTCCTCAGTGATCTAGGCACCCCCGCATAGGAGGTTATGAGTGCAATTGATGTAGCTTGACTTGGTGATCATGAAATAATCGGATTCGAGCCATGGCAGAGCCTTTGTATCCCAAAATTTGGGGTTTGCCATAACCCTAGGATGCTCTTGCTGGGGATCTTGCACAAAGAAGAGAAACCAAGCTCCAACTCACATGTTTTTGATCGGGTTATTTAAATAACTTGGTTAATTAAAATTATTTTCCTTCTGGAAAATAGTTTAGAAAATTGAAACCCAATGATTGCTTAATTGAAATAATTTCATTTAAATTATTTAGATAACTCAGTCAATTCAAATCTAAATTAGGTAATATAATATATAATTTTGATCAAAAAATTATGAGGAATAATAAACTGCAAAAGTATTTAGGTTTATATTAGTAGTTTTCTTAATTTAACCTAATTACTCCAAAAAAATAATTAGTAAATATTAAGCATATTCCTTACCCAAAATTCATGTTTAAGGTCTCTAATTCTTCATTAGATAGAAAAGAATATATTTGGGAAGATAAAAATATTTTTTTATGTCTAAAATTTTGTTAATCACTCATTAATTACCCTAAACCCTAATTAGCAATTATTTATGCTAAATGAGCTCTGATTTTGGAAATTATAGTGCTTATTGATTTCTTAGTCAGCATAGAACTTATTTATTACCTAAAAACTTAATTTCCATAGCTAGACTTGCTAATCATTTCTTAATGAGCTCAAACCTAAATTAGAGCTCATTAACCCTAATTTTTAACCAAATTTAGTGTTTAAGGTATCAATTTTTTATTAGACAGTAAGAAAAATAATTTGACATTAGGTAAATTCAGTCTGGAACCATAGAACTTAAAGTCAATATTTAGAACCTTACTAAGGGGATTGTTTTGGTAATTTGGGGCAAACCTTGTTTAAGATGCATTTAGAACTTCATAATCTATCATTTGCCTCTAAATTTAGTCAAGTGTATAGAACATGTTGAGTTCAATTTGATTTATCATTTAGTTTTAATGATATAACCCTAGTTTTTGCCTTAAGTTAATTAGCTTAACTTTAGAATTCTTAAGTGTGAATTTTGAAATCAACATTTTCCTTCCTTAAATGGTTGATAAGACATACATTATCTGTCATAAACAGATTCGACTCAATTATAGACCATTAAAGTTTTCTTATGTTAAATTTACTTAAGGCTTAAATAATGCTTATGTAACCATATGAGTATTCTAATGATTAAACCTTCTTAATCTTAGCCTTAGACCTTTACTCATCGCTTATTTAGTTCAATTATAATGAGTAATGGAATTACTAAATAGATTGTACCTTAATTACAAGATAAAGGTTTTAGTTAAGTTTAACCCTTATGAATTAATTTTGATTATTTTGTCTTTTGATCTTAGTTGATTATTTCCCCTTATAAGGTTAGTGATTCTCATCTTAAGCTTAACCCTTATGCTTCTCTTTACCTTGTTAATTGAGCTTTGATGCCTAGTGCATAAATAAATGAGATATGGAGTATTTGATGAATATTCCGTATTAGCTTTGTAAAACAAGACATTATTGCATCAATTAAATTGAATTCAATAAATCAGATAATAGTTAAGTGGAAATCTTAGTTAGTTTGTCTCCTCAATTTCTATTATGATAGAATCGACTTAGATCCAGCCATGAGTAGTCTGGATGATACATGTATGATTCTATAGTTTGACTCAGATCTACCCATGAGTAATCTATATGATACATGTGAGACTTTCTATTCAGTGGCTATGTTTAGCCTGTTATTATTATGGCAATCTAGTCTAAGCATATATTCAATTAAATAATGATGATTACATTTCAGATTGCATACAGTTCAGCTCAATTTCGTTAAAATTTTTGAGTACTTTTTGTGTTTGCATGTGTTCAACTGACTTTATATATTTGTGTGTGTGTGTGTGTATATATATATATATATATATATATATATATATGCATATTAGGATACTAGATTTATATTCTGTTATATGCATTTTAATCTATATTAATATATTCAGCATGCACAATTTGGTCATATTTTATTTAAAGATTTTTTTTTGTACTATATTAGTTTTATATACATAAACTTAACCTTTATGCAATAGTTGGACTTGGAGGTATGTTACTTTACTTACCTCTCTTTATTTTATAAATTCTCTATTTATTGTTTTCCTGTTCAGTTTGCTTGATGCTCCTATATTGCTTAGGATAATATGTCTTAAAGTTTAATTATAATTTATTAGCCTAAAATGTACTTAAAAAAGTTGTTTAATACAAGATCTTTTTATTTTCTTGGCTAGGGCCATTGCATGTAAAAATCAACATATCAAATCTAAAGCATTTTGAGGATTCAATACTAAGCGAGAAGCATGAGTAAAAGGATGATCCTACTGCAATTGCTTAGTTTAGCTATCATTTTATTTGGAAGAAAGTCATTTTTAGTTGTTCATTCTCTTTATTTTCTTTGCACTTGGTCTATATTAATTAAATTCAGCACCCTATGCTTCTTATTTTAGCACTTTATTATTTGAGATGTATACTATATATAATTTTCTTTTATATTTTTTGAATTGCAAAATCTTCCGCCACAGCGCGCTGCAGCGGTCCAGCTTGCGAAGCGCTGGAGCCACAGCGCGCTGCAGCGGGCCATTTTGTGAAATCAGGCGCCACAGTGCGCTGCTGCGATCCAGCTTGCGAAGCGCTGGCACCACAGCGCGCTGCAGCATGCCATTTTGCAAAATCAGGAGCCATAGCGTGCTACAGCGGAGCCTTTTGCAAAATTGCTTACGCTCTAGCGAGCTGCAGCGATCCTTCATTGTATGAGCCAAAACGCCTCAGCACGCCACATCAGTCCTCTTTGCAAAAATTTCAGCTATAGCGCGCTGCAGCGGCCCGCTGAAAATTCTTCTCAGCAGAGCAATAAATGCGGCTGGGATAAGACCCCCAACCAGCACCTTATCTCCAGCCATCATTCCTTCTACAACATCTATATTTTTTTAGGAGAAAATGGTCTTCTTGAGGTGATGTGGAGAATTATCAATGGAAAAGTAATAGTCTTTCCATCCCTCAAATGGATTTAGCCATCATTGCATCAGAATTTTTAAAAGGCAAAAGCAAATTTTGAAATGAGAAGATGAAGAAGCAGCCCTCCTCTATAAATACCACTCCTTTTGACTTAAGAGAGGTTCCCAACTTGGCTCACTATAACCAAAGTAAAGAGAGGGCTGCATAGAGGAGAAGGAGAACTCTCAAAGGGTGGAAGAGCTCATCTTTCTAAGGAGAAGGAGAAGAAAGGCAACACTAGGGACCTAAGAGAAGCAACTTCAAGCAAGAAGAAGAGGAGTTCAAAGAACTTCCCAAAGGAATGCTCCTAGTATTTTTTAAACTCTTGCTTTGTATTTTTCTTAGTTGATCATGAAATGGTCTTTATCCATGTATGTATTATTTTTCATCTCTTTTGTAATTGAGAGCTAAATCTCCCTTGGGGAGGGTTGGGGCAATCCCACATATATTGATAGATATTATAATTGTATGAAGTTTTCCTCAAGTTTTAATAAAAATCATGAACTCAATGCTTTGTTAATGAAATACAAGGACTATTGTGGACTTGAATGTGGACCAAAGGACAAAGGACTAATTGAACTCAAGGACTATTTTGTCTTATGCTCCATAGCTCACCTTAGTTTGATGCTAGATTTATGAGTGCATGAGAGCTTATAACTATGTGAGAAAGTTTTTGAGCTTAGTGCACCTTAATCTATGCTCAACTAATGAGTTGAAGCATGTGATGCTAAGACTCACTAATTGATGCTCTGTCGCTCAACATACTTGAGAGAGGGAATTGATTCATGGATTGCTCATGAACGAGGTGACATAATCATTGAACCCAATGAAATCACTCTTTCATCTAAATTATGCTTGAGGCGCATGAAGATCTTAGTGGAATCAATGATTATAAGATCTTAAACTTTATAACCCTCATCTCCATGATCAAAAGATGAGATAAAAACTACAACTCTAAAATCTTATAAGGGTCTATATGTTGAAATAGAACCGACTGTGTGTTCGTTTCATGCATGAGACTTGAACTTATGATTCTTTGAATTAAAACTTTAAGAAGAACAATGTGCACTTAACTAAGGAACTAATGAATGCTTGAGGAATTATCATACATAAGTTATCTATCATATCATATGGGAGAAACCCAACTCACCTCTTCCTTTTACCAGAAGTATTTTCTACTAAGTGTTGTCGTGCTTGTTCAGGAACCAACATCAGTCAATACATGTATAGCTTAGACATTAGTGATCATAGATATACCTTAGTAACAAAACATCCAATTCTCTGTGGTTCGATAAATCCCGAAAATTCAAACTTTTCACTTATTACTTCAGACCATGTACACTTGCGTGAAAGCACAGATGTATTTTAGGTCTGTCAAAATTTTGACCCCATAGTAACCTCCAGTGAAGGTCTTGAGTGAGTAAGTTCTGGATGGAGAATTCTATCACCATAGTAACCTCTAGTGAAGGTATCGAGTGAGTAAGGTCCACACGACTCTGACCATTTCATAGAGGACTTCCAGGTGCGTTCGACGCGCCTCAGTCCCATGATTGTGTAGCGATCGAATTTGGGTCGTGGCGTGGTTGGGGCACCCGATAATTGGCTCTAAACCTTAACCCTAAAATCCCTAAGTGTCAGGAGGTCAGAAAAAAGATGATGCCACCATGCGGGTCATGGGTTGGGCCGACCCATGACCCGCATGGTGCAACAGTGATGGGTCATCGAACCCGACCGACCCACACCTTTTTAAATGGGCCGATTTTGTTTAATTAATAACTATATTATTGAATTTATTTTCCTTAAGAAAAATAAATCAGAAAATGGAAATTTAATTTTAAACAGTCAAAATAAATTAATTGAATAACTTCTTAAATACTTATCCAAAGTATATGAGATTATATACCATTTTATTCAAAAAAATACAAGAAATAAGAATATACAAAAATAATTTAGCTTTTGTGGACATATTTTCTAATTTTTCCTAATTACATCAGTAGCTTAATTAGTGAAAATGAACATGATTAATTATCCAAATCTTGTGATTATTATTTCATTTGGTCACTTAAGTCTTGTAGAATCATGAGCTAAGTAGAATATTTTTTTTTTTATTTGTATTTTACTAAATATGCTATAATTCTTATTTTGCATGATTAGTGAATATTAAAGTTTGTAATCAGTCAAACTTACACTTTATAGTCTCTGATTGTTCATATGATTAATTAGAACCTAACTTCCTTAATGCATGAATTTTTTATTATTAATCTTGTAGTTATGTGTTAATTTTTTTAGGGCTTGATTAGTGATTATTTAGCATTTAATATTCTCTATTTTGGCTAATTAGATTTATGTATGATTTTTATTCAGTAGTATAAATGTTAGAGAGCCTACTTGTTAATTTGGACATTAGATTTATTAAAATTTTCTTAATTAGGGAGAAACCCTAATTTGCTTAATATGAATAATGAAATTAATCAAATGTAACCTAATTAAGTTCTTGAACTAGTTAAAGAAAGAATAAATGCTGAATTGAACTTCAATAATTGATAAATGGTGTAATGATAATCTTGTAAGTCAAGTTTAGTGTAGAAATCTTTAATTATGTCATAACTGATTTCAAACCTAATCTACCTTAATTAAGCTCAAAGGTAAGTTAATCTAAATTGAACTTATTAATTTAGCATTCAATAATCTGCATGAAATCATTTAACTCTTGTTGATATGATATTTGATTATAGATTACTAAACTATAAGTTCTTAAGCCTTATTATAATTCATGTGATTTATAATCTTGATTAAATCATAAGATCCTTAATTTTCTCTTAATCAAGATAACTAGCATGAATTTATCTTAATAAGACGTGCTTGATATACAAATGATCAATTCCCAATATATTGTCTGATTTTACCCCCACAATTCTTATACTTTAATTTAGATATAGTTTAAGAGGATTTCATACTTAGTTTATGTTTCCAAATTATGTGATTTAACTATAACCTTAAATGGAACTTCATAATCCTAGGATGTAGCTTGTGATTTAAATGTGATGATTAGTGCTTTAAATCTACAAAGAATAAAGATAGTTATAAGATTTAGTAACTACTATACCTTTAAGTAAGTTAAATCTTGAGGTAGGAATGGCTTTAACTGTCTTAGTTTCAAGTAGAACCATAGATGGGCCATAATAACCTTAGATGCTTGATCCTAAAACTTTGTGGTAGAATAACCTAAGGAGACTAGATTTGAGATTATCTCTTGTGGTAGTATCTTAAGTTGAGTGGCTTTCATGCCACATCATTGGAGCCTATGTGTAGGACTCACCATAATGGAGAAAGGATTCATTAGCTTGTTATTCCTTGATCATTAAATAAATTGTTAGAATGATAATCTGTAGTATTATCATATGGTGATGATAGTACGTATCCATAGTATTGATTTAGTTAGTAAAAGATGGAATTAGTTGATTTACTCTAAATAGAGCTGTAGACTCTTGGTCTTATCTTAATTAATTAGATAAGTACAGTTCAGTTCAGGATAAACATCCTAAGTCGAAAGTGTGTTATATATTGGGAGCTTAATAGCTTAGTTTGAGAGAATAAATTATAAAAGGATTTTGTACCTTATCTTTATGCGCATTGATAAGTGCAGTTAGACAAATTAAGTGTTAAAGTCATCCTTCCTAGGATATACTAATTATGCATAAGTAATCTTAACATATGATAAATTAGGATATGTATTAAATGTTGAATTCAATAAATCCAGTGTAGATTGATACAGTTCATTAGTTAATTTCTGATTTGAGGCAAAGGATTTTTTACTTTTAATTTTGAATGTTTTTTAGTTTTAGTGCATTTAAAAGCATACAGTTATTCAAAGCATTATCATATTATGAATTGCATAAGCGTATTACTATATTAACAGAGCATTGTGCTCACATATGATATGTTAGCAGAGCGATATACTCACCTATGATCTGTTAGCAGAGCATCTGCTCACCTAGGATTCTGTGGGATGTCATGTGACATCAGGGTTATGCATATTTGAGGCATAGTATTATTGGCATATTTAGATACATATATACATATTTAATGGCATACAGCACAATTTTGTCTCAACAACTTATTTAGTTTCAATTTCCTTACAATTTTCTATTTTTAGTACTCTGCATTTTAGTTACTATTTTACTTCACTTTTAGTTCTGTACAATTTTATATTTTTAGCTGTTTTAGTGCTTTTATGCAGTAATATTTATTTACTTAAATGTTAAATCTCTTAAACTGTAAGGGTATATTATAGCTTTTGATATGTTAGATTTATTATCTAACACGGGGTACTTTTTGTTCTTTTCTTTTGTCTGGGAAATTGATATTTTTGGGATCCGACAATTTTTCAATTCCAAAGCAGTTTGAGGAGCAAGCTATGGGGACTTCCCAGGGATTTTAGGAGGAGTTTGTGGAGCACTTGTCATCTCAATTTTTACTTCTGCTTAGTTTACTTTCTGAGTAAGTGAGAGACTATTTTATGCCGCTTATTTTAAAAAAATGATCTATAATAATTCTCACTCTGCATATATATATATATTTTTTCTGAGATTAATTCTTTTACTTAGCTTTTGAGATGAATTATCTGGATGAATGCTTTAGCTTTCACACTCAATTATTATTAATACTTATACTTAGTATGGTGATGTGATCAGTATGTAAAAGATGCTAATACTCATATATATTGAATTTTTATTAAATCTGCCACACATAATCCAATGTATGTGAGTACTATACCTAATACTTAAGATAAGCATTTTGCACTTATCTTAGAGATTAGATCTTAACCCTACCTTGGGTAGAGTTTCCCAATAGTAAGTATTTAGGGAGGTTCAACAACCCTTCCCGAGTAACGCACCGTTCTGCGACAAATATTTTTATCATTAAACATCTCTATTGTGCGTGGTGACGGGATGGGGCGTTATAGGCATACATCATAGTTCAATTTTTCATATTTTATTCAGTTTACAATTTATTTCAATTGATTTACTTTTATTATACTTGTTATATTTCAATACTATTTTGCCTCTAGTTTTGGTACTTGGCTTTTATACCTATAGTTTTGATCTAATTTTCTATAGCTTGATTTCTATTTTGTTGCTAAGTTGAGAAATACTCATTAAAATGTAAGAAAATACTATTTACAGCTTAAAATATACTTAGACTTATTGCCTAACATAATATTTTCTTTTTTCTTGCTGGGGCCCCAGCATGTCATATTTGGAGCAATTTGAGGAGCCAACTTTGGAGGAGATTTAGAAACTTCAGGAGGAAGCAAAGGTGCACTAGTTGCTACAATGCTAATTTAGTCATTTAGTTAACTATTTTCTACTGTGAGATGAGAGATTTACTTTACTGCTCATTTTAAATTTTGATTTGTAATAATTAACTCTGGATGTATCTTTCTTTCTTTTTTGAGACAAATGTTTACTTAGTTTTTGTGATGAATATTATGGATGGATGTTTAATCTTCCGTACTTTGATATATTCTATATTATACTTAGTATTGTGATGTGATCGGTATATATATTCAAAGCTCATTCATATATTATGGCTATCTTTCGTTATTCATCTTAAGGCCAATATATACGAGTAACATTAACTTATACTTAAGATAAGGGTACTTCACCTATCTTTAGGATTAGCCTCAACTGTTATTATATTACGAAAGAATAACTTATTGGATTCTTATTAACTGATCATGAGTGATGGATTGGTAATGAGTTAGTATGGGTTGCTCTTTTCAAGTAGTGACTCATTCCATTGCTAACAATATTCCATTGCGTGTAATTGTGGGTCGGGGCATTACAGTTGGTATAAGAGAGCGTCATAGGGTGCTAGATAAGGATAGTGTTCCTATCTACCTAATGATTTGTTCTCTAGAGCAATTATGATTGCAATCACTAAATGTAAGGATGCATCATCCATAATTCATCAAGTCGTATCTTAGAAATAAAAATAAAAGCATTTGGAAAATGACACCTTAGGACTTGAATGAACTTAAGAGTTAACAGACACTTAAGAGTCAAAACAAAGTCTGAAAACAAGATTTCGATAAAATTTGTAGGAATGGAAAACTATCATCATGGGTTCACTCATTACCTTAAATTATTCAACGACTACTAGACGAATGATTTTCAAGATGACAAGATTTATGGTAGAACATTTAGTGGAGTATCTCCCATTGGTGTAGAACTACTCAATAAGATCTTATTATTCCCCACATTCAGAGGATCTATTCTCCTAGTTCTTACTCGAGAGTGGTTAGATCGTGTAACCATTGCTTTTTGAGAGACGACATATCTCGATGATTAGTGCCTCTAGATTTTGGAAATTCTATTCTGTGGAAAGGCTGAAGAATGGTGGATTATGATGTACTGAAGGCTAGAGAAAAAGCACAGGAGAGGATCGTGCGCAATTACCTATGTTGACTTATGTACCTCTTTTGTAGCTGAATTCTATATCTTTCCTTTCCTAGTTATGATTATCAATTATGTTTCTTTTGCCTATCAATTCATCTATCTTTATACTTCTTTAACTTAAAGTACTTAATGAGAAGTAACCTTTTGATTTCCTTTCTGGACTTTGTACTCGTAACTTTCAATCATGAATCCTGGTTCTCCATCAATGACGACTTCTATTTTGATTTCCATTGCTTCTTCATAAAATGGTTATGAGGATGTGAACTCTCTTGTTAGTCTAGTGAGATCTTTGATTAAGAGTCAATCTCAAAAAACTTATAGTATCCTTGCAGCTCATCAATCTCCTATGGCCAATATCACAGCTCCATCTGCCTCACACTTCTTGATGGATGGTATCCTCCATAGCTTTTTAAGATTGAGGATACCTATTTTTAATGGGGCTCTGAACTTCATGAACACTATTAACTGGCTGAAATTAGGGAGAAATTTTGACAAGTATCAAGTGCTCAAATTCTGAAGCTATTCATTCATTTGACCACCCATCTATTCCAAAACGAGGCAGAATACTAGTTGGAGGATGAGCGAAATACCAAGTTCACCGAATTTGAGATCTAAGACATTCCGTGGGAATCTTTTCTTAAAGCATTTAAGGAGGCTTTTATTCCTTAGCCTACTCATACGATATTTGAAGATGAACTACTTCAGCTTACGCAAGGAGGAAGATCCATTTCAAAGTATGAAATAGAGCTTTGGCAACTATCTCAATTTAATCCGAATTTAGTAAGGTCCAAAGCAGCTAGATGCAATTGCTTTCAAAAGGGACTTTGAGATTCAATCAAAGCACATCTTGTACCTCGACACTTCAAGCATTTTTTAGAGATGTCTCCATTTCTCAAATAAAGGATGAAAACTACACTAAATTCAAAACTGATATAGAAAGCGATCGTCGCACCGACCTATAATTCCAAGGCAATGCTATATATCAAGGAAAGTGTCTATGAATTCTTAAGTCTATGCATTAATAATTTTTGTTTGAAGGTGTCAGCTCAGGCAACAAAATTCATCTTGGTAACATAAAGATGTATTAGACCTAAATTAATCCTTTTGATGGCCTGGAATGAAGAGAAGTGTGGCAGAATTTGCAGTGATGTGCCATGAATGTAACTTAGATAAAGATGAACATCAGAGGTGAGAATCATAACTTCATCCTCTCAAAGGACTTCATTATGGGTCTGCCTAAGTAGAGATCTAGAGCTAATTCTTTCTGGGTTATAGTTGATCAACTGACCAAGTCTGTTCATTTTATTCCAATTTGTCATATCAATTCTGTGTCGAAGCTGGCAAAGATTTATATCAAAGAAATCATCGAACTCCATAGTATTCCAAAGACAATCATCTCAGACAAAGATAACAGGTCCATATCCAAGTTCTGGAAAGCTATGCATTAAGACCTAGGAACTATTCTGACCATAAGCACTGCTTTTCATCCTCAAACATATGAACAAATAGAAAGGTTCAACCAAATCCTTGAAGTCTCTTATGTTTCTGTATCTTAGATTTTGGTGGTTTCTAGGAAGATCATCTTCCGCTTGTGGAGTTTTCTTATAACAACAGCCAATAAGCAAGCATCGGCATGGCCCCATATGAAGCCTTGTATGGGAGAAGATGCAGTACTCCACTTTCTTGGTTAGAAATTGGTAGTGTTCAACTTTTTGGATCAGAATTGGTTGAAGAGACCAACAGGAAAGTATAACTAGTTGAGCAGAGATTTTGTGCAGCACAAGATCACTAAAGTAAGTATCATGATGCACATTATCATCCTCTGAAGTTTATAGTTGGTGACATTGCATATTTAAAATCAACCTGATGAAAGGTGTATTCCATGTATTCCATTTTGGCATAACAGAGAAACTCAACCCCCATTACGTCAAACCATTTGAAGTAGCAATGAAAGTAGGGTATGCAACCTATAGGCTAAAGCTTCCCGACAACTTTTCCGTAGTCTATGACGTATTTTATATATCGTCATTAAGAAGATGTCTCATAAATCCTTTGCATTTAGTTCAACTTCCACTTGTATCTCTTCAACCTAATTAAGAAAATCAGAAATTAATACAAGAGTATTCGTTAGTCAGATTGCCTCAAAATATTAACATTACGATCGCAAAATATACTCTTTTCAATGGTATATTTGGTTTGGCCTAATTTTGAGTTTTTCTAGGATCCTAATTTTGTCATAATTGCTTTAATAAACATTTGGGTTTGCCCAGGATTTGTGTGTTAAGGTGTGCTCGAGTGCTGAAGAGATAAAAGCCTATGTGCTTCGGCACGCCCAAGAATTAAAATGGCAGAAACATGTGCACTTAGGTGCACTCAAGCACCGAATAGATAGAAGCCTACATGCTCAATCACATTCTAACATTGAAGTGACAAAAACATAAGCGCTCAAGCACCCCTAAGCATTAAAATGTTTGAAACACATGCGCTAAAGTGTGCCTGACTGGTGAAGAGACAGAAACCAGCATGCTCAAGAGCTCCACAGCGCTGAGGTGATATAAACATGTGCGCTTAAGCATGCCCCGAGCACCAACCCGACAGAAGCAGAAGTGCTCAAGCATTCCCATGCACCAAAGAAAACTGCATGAAATTAGGGCGCTCTGAATCATGCCCAAGCGCTCAGTGAATTTTTAAATTTGAAATGACCTATTTCACCAGGAAAAGAGGAGACTCTTGGTCTCCTTTGAGCAGTGCTAAGGGAGTATAAAAGCTAAAAAGAAACCCTAAGAAAGGAAGATGATTTTGGGAGAAAAATAGGTGCTCCAATGATAACTTTTCCATCCACCACAAGAGAGAAATAAAGATGAAATCTTAAAAGCTACCATTGGAGGACTGTAGAAGGAAGAAGAAGAAGTGAGCCATTTGGGACATTCCTTCAGTAAATTTTTCTTATTTTGTTTCTCATTTCATTTGCATAATCTTTGTGTAAGAAATTATGATGCTCTTGAGAACAAAAATCATGAAATCTTGTGACATATTTTTAATGGCAGTCTTAACCACCATTTCAGGAAGGGTTAGGCTAGACTTATGCAGTAAATATTTATGTGTGATTATTGAGAATGAATGTAAGATTTAGCTATGATGAATGCATATGTTTTCCATCTTATAATATCTTTTATGATTGCATGTAATGAAAGTTGTGGTAATATACCTCGCTGCTTGCGCAAATGAAATATCATTAGCAATAGGATGGGTCATCAATCACTAAAATTTTAAATTAGTGTTAACACTATAAATGCTTGTTAAGAGATACTTTTGTTGTTCATACTAACCCTAATGGGATATCTAAGTAACTAAGTACTTAGATATCTAAGGAGAAAAAAGCTTAGTTCCCAGAATTATTATGTAATAATAATCATAATTCAGAGTAGTATGCTGAACTAAGCAAAAATTTATCACTGAGTGCAGAAACAATAATAATGATAAATCCATTCATCACATTTATATTGTATGAAAATAACATTAAGGGTATACATCTCATATATAAAAGTGTTGAAATTAAAGAAACATGCAAGTTAAAGATCACTCTCTCCCAAATAAAATAGCAACTATATCTAAGAAAATGTAGAAGAATCATTATCTTGCTCATACTCCTAACCTAGAATAGACTTCTCAAAAATCTCTAGATCTAATATGTTGGTTTTTACATGCTATGGTGTAACGTCCCATTATTAGAGTATATAAGTTAATCCAACAATGGGTGTTATAGTAGTATTTAACACTTGATTAGAGTATTATAACCCACTATTAAGTACTACCTTTAAATAATACAGATCTATGGGTGGAAGGAAACTCAAATATTATAATTAAAAATCTATTATTCATAATAAAGAGATATACAACATAAAAGAATAGTCTGAACAACATATAAAAGTTATTACTACAAATTGAGGAATTAAACACTCATCCTCACATTCTAAAATAAAAGGCAAGTAATTAGAATCTTCACTACATAGTTACTGTCCAGTTTCACCTTTGGGTGCACAATCTGCTCCAAGCTCCTGATCTTCTGTATTTGGTTTGTAATACGTAGGGCGCAGCCAATAAAAGAAAAAGTGATTAGACTTTAAAAGTCTAAGTATAATAAAGTTTGTATCAACTACCTTCACAGATACTATGTGTTATGACCTACTTCTATGAATAAGCAAGCACCAATGTTGTCTATTATGCCACCATCTCAACATGGAGCCCCAATACTAGAAGGAGGTTAACTAGTAGGGCCTCGAGCGTCAACTCAAAATAATCAAAAGAGGTAGAGAGTATACACTTTAACTCCTGTTATAGCTTCGAAAAAAAAAAAAGTGGTTTCGAGTGCACAGTTAATTCTTGCATATTCTTGCAATTATTTTGTAATTATTATTGTTTTAATATGAATAGTTAAGCCCTTGTGAAATCTTCAGCTTAGAAACTTTATATTTCAATGATAAAACTTGGAACATGATTTTTGACGCTGGAGCGAGTCATTCATTTAATTATGAGAGATTCACTAAATCACTGAACTAATCTTTCTATAAGTTAGCAAAGACTCTAAATATTAGATTACCATATGGAGCTCAGATGCATGCTCACAATTTCTATGATGTGGGTATTTTCATGAATGGCCACATTTATGAAGCCAAATTTGTCATATCACCAATAACAAATTTTGACATCATACTATATATGAACTAGCTTAGCTAGCATAATTTGATTATCAACTGTCAAAAACAGAAGGCTATCCTTCATAGCATCAATAAACCAAAAACTTTTATAGGAAGATTGAGCACACAAGTATCGTTAATTAATATGATAAATGCCAAAAAGTTAATTAAGAAAGGATGTAATGCTCACAAATTCTTGTCACTATGATGGGTGATAAAAATGAAGATGAGCAAATATTCAAGACTCAAGTAGTTAGAGAATATGCTAATATTTTTCTCAAAGATCTGCTCAGACTAAACTCATTAGAGAAGTAGAATTTTCAATTGAGTTGATCCCTGAAACTCAACTTAACTCCAAAACATTGTGCAAGATAGCACCCAAGAAAATTCAAGAATTGAATATGCTACTTCAATAACTACTTAATAAATGGTTTATTAGACCAAGTATTTCTTCTTGGGAGCCCCAACAGTGTTCGTCAAGAAGAAAAATAGGCTTATGGGCATGTGCATGGACTATCGGGAGTTAAATAAAGTCACTAGCAAGAATAATACCCACTCCCAAGAATTGATAACTTTTTCAATCAATTATATGGAGTGGTGATATCTCTAAGATCAACTTAAGGTCAGGATATCATAATCTACAAGTTGAGAAAAAAAGATGTTGCAAAGACAACTTTTAGGACTTGTTAAAGACATTATGAATTTTTAATGCTATTATTTAGACTTACCAACATGCCATCCATTTTTATGGATCTAATGTAGAGATCATTAAAGCCAATTTTGGATAAATTTGTCATTGTATTCATTGATGATATCCTCATCTACACTAAAAGTAAGGAAGAGCATGAGAATCATTTGATAATAGTATTGGAAGTTCTAAGAGAACATCAATTATATACTAAATATTCTAAATGCAAAATTTGGATAGGATTTATAACAATTTTGAATCATATTGTTGATGCCCAAAAAATCAAAGTGGGCCATAAGAAAGTTAGTGCAATATAAGATTGAGTTAAGCCAAGAACAGTGATTGATATCCAAAGTTTCCTCAGATTAATTGGCTACTATCATAAGTTCATCAAGGGCTTCCCTCAAATTGCATTTCCACTAACAAAATAAAAGCATAGGGTTGTATCATTTATCTGGAGTCAAGAGTGCGAAGAAGCTTTCCAAAAGTTGAAAGAAGTACTAGCTTTAGCTTTAGTATTAGTTTTTCCCAAAGAAGGTGTAGACTAATAAGTCTATACAGATATTCTTAGAATGATAATCAGAATTATACTTGATAGGCCACAAATAGTGTGACTTTTGTCACATACAAGCACCTGTAGTTTGTAATAATATACGAATGGTGAGTCCCAGATTTATCATCCTCAATGATTAATAGGCACTATTTGGACCCCAAATAGTCCAAAATATCCCCCAAAATACTTAAAGCAGCACCTAAACCAAAACTGAAACCCAACTGGCGCTACGACCCACTGTAGCTCCCCAATTTCTAGTGGCTGACACTAGGGTGCCCAAATCTTGATGTCCAGGAGCCATGGCGTGCTATGGCGCCCCAGTATTTGGTTGTTCTAGTGCCAAGGTGTGCTATAGCACCCAAGTCTCTTGCTGTCTTGGTGCCATGGAATCCCACGGTGCTCCATGGTGCGCTACGGTGCACTGTATTACCCAAACTTCCCCAACTTATCTTGTATCACCTCGAAACCTCTCGAAGTCCACTGGAGCTCCCTTATCACCTTCACTATGATCTAAATGGTCTCCACATTTAAAAATTTCTAATATATTCTAATCCTTCTAACTACTAAAGGTGAGCTTCTTCGATTGAAATATAAATCATAATGAGTCTTAATAACTGTAAGAGTATTTACAATTGGCGTCTACTAAATGTATCTAGATGGCATAAGAAAGAATATAAGTTCTCTTCTTTAAGCTCCTTTTTTAAGGATTAACACCTTATTTCCTTAAATTATTTCTTACAATTGAATTTTGGTTGTTTGAATAATCATTGCCTTTTAATTAGATTACTAAGGACTTAAGAATTTAATTTTTAGTTTTGTGATAAATCAATCAAGATTTGGGACTTAATGTTTAACCTTGGGTTTTCTTAATCAAATCATTCACCTTTAAGGGTGTTAGCATCAATTATGTGAAATTAAGTTCAAGAATAAAATATAATGTTCTTAAGCAATTCCAGACTATTTAATGAGAGTTTAGATAGTAAGTAGGCTAAATTTTGCTAAGCAGATTGCTTAATATTAGTTAATTAGGATTTTGAGCTAATTATGGGTGATTAACAAATTTATTATCTAAAAATGGAATATTAAGCTACTATTATAGTACTTATTGTTTAATGAATCCATTATCACAAATGAGGTTAATATTCACTAATCAATGCTTGAGGTAATTATGAATGATTAGAAAAACTAATTATAAAAAAAAATATTCTAACTTCATAATTACATTCTCCTTTGCATAGTGAAGAAATAAAGACCCTAAACATGCAATTTGGCTAAGTAATCATCTTAATATTCACTAATCATGCTTTAAGATAATTAAGACAAAATTAAGAAATCTACTCACAGAAAGTAAAATATTATTGTAGATTGTTATCCTACACATTTTTCTGATTAAAATGATATATAAGTTCATATTATTTGAATGCATATTGACTGAAATAAAATAAACCCTGATTTACATGAAATTCATAAGCTAGAACTTTAGGATTCCAAGAGTATTTATGTATTATTTCATTTCTAGCTATTGGGCTCCGTTATGTCGACTGGAACCCGATGGGTCAGCCTTTATTGGGACAGCGTGGGTCGGTCGGGACCCGATGACTAGCTACTATCAAACAGCGGGAGTCATTGGTTGGCTCAATCTGTACTGTTCTCTATCGATACGACGTAGAGACCCCGTGTCAGGAACTTAGGGTTTTGGGGAAACCCTAAATTCTTGACGAGCATTACAGTAACTCATACAAGAAATGACATAAAAGGATCTTAATGTTGGGATTTACACAATGAATCGAAAAGCTCCTTCTGAGGAACCCCAATTACATCGATCCTAATTTGATTTCTATGGATACTAGGGTTTACAGTGGAGGGGAACTCCTCTATCCACAGTTAACCACTTGAGTTAGCTAACCTCCTAGCACATTGCCTAGGTCAAAGCTGACCTGGGGAATGCATAAATGGATTGAGAGAGCGGTAGCATCTCTAAAACCCTATTAGGGCTCGGGCATTGTACCTCATTGTACAGGCCCAAGCTGATTGCTCTTCAATCGAGTTCAGTTGAACATGATCAATGAAAGTAATCAAGTTAGGCTGTTTCGGGATCACAATCAATGTAATTAAATACAATAATGGGGAGTTCAATACTCTGGTAGAGGAGTACCTTGGCTAAAGAGGAAATCTATGAACTGTGGATGAATGGGAGTAATTTAACGACAGAACTGGATTCTACTAGCTTCCTTAGGCCTCATGGATCTATTGGGAGCTTGAACACTAAGCTTAACCCACTATCATGCCCAGAACTGGAGCTAGAAATTCTTTAGGTCAACTTAAATGGCAGGGATGCAAATGGAGGCCTTGGAATGGTTTGTAAAAAATATGAAGCCTTTTTAGTTAGCAAAGAAGCTCACTGAGGCTTCAGATGGCCTTTAAATAGGCTGGAGGCTCAGGAAAGTTGGGCCATGGCATTCAAGCCCTACCCGAAAAACTAAATTTAAGGACCCTATATACAATTTCCTCATTTTAATTTTGATTAAATTAAGGCCTAAATGACCTCCAAAATTTCTCAAAATTTTACTCTTAGCTAATTAGGAGTTGAGGAATTCATTTGATTTAGAGGTCAATTTAATTTAGCCAATTTTTTAGGTCACTAAATTGACTAATTAGCTAATTTATCCAAATAGATTCCAATAAACCCTAAATTTTTAGGGTTTGGTCCTAATGATGATTAGAGCTTAGTGGCACAAGTTTTAAGATCTAATTAAGCACATATTATTTAGGGTAACAACTTAAGGTTATTATAAGTTTGGATAGGATAACAACCTATAGTTATTATAGATAATCATGCTGAGTAAATAGTAAACATAAATGAACAGTGATACAAATGAGTAGACCAAGTCAAATAGAATCAAGGCCAACACTTTAACATGCATATAAGTACTAATTGATCTGCATAAGAAATTGAAACTAAAGTAAAAGCAAGTTTTAATTAAAAGTAAAATGAGTAAATTTGTCTTATTATAATTTGGATAATAAAGCCACTATAACTATAATTGAACTAAAATATATCATGTAAAATAAACCAACTACTCAGAGCTAAAGCTGAATTGAACTGATAAAGTAAATATGCATGTGCATGATTATTTTAGTTATTTTACTTTATCTCTGTGGGCATGTATAGAAATAGATGAGGAGTCATGCATATCAGCATGCCTGAGGTGGGTTCCTGAACTAGACACAAGTTTCCCCAATGAGTATGTGTCAAGTATCCTTATTTCTCCTTACGACCTACCCATTGGCCATAATGTGTATACAAAATCACCCGTCCTAATATGAGCCCAATGCAAATGATATTCAAATTTTACTAAATATTTATATTCATGCACCAAATTCATCTTATGTGGCATGTTTAAGGAAACATGGTTCAAAATAAGAAAGTAAAGCAATAAAGGCAAGGATATAACAAGGCTCATACTACCAACTCATGTGATATCCATTGTTATCTATTTTATTCATTCTAACTATTCTAAAAAATTACAAGCTTCGGATCTCAAATATCCTACTATCCAGTAAGTTCTTAGATTCATGATCCTACAATTAAAAGTGTTAGAACTAATAGTAGCTTTAACTAAAATCAGATAAAGTCATCTACTGAAATTAAAATTCTCAAATAAATTGTCCTAATTTGTGTTTTCATCAACTAAGCACAATCTATTTAAAGATAATAAGGTAAAATCATGAGCTTAAGGTTCTTTAACTTAGGAAATTTTGGGAGTCTAGAATTTATGCTTCTCAAAGCTAGACTGAGATAGGACATTAATATAAAAAAAAAGCATTGAGTCTAAATGAACACAATAAGGTTAACTATCACTAAGACTAGTTACCTTTAGGGTTTAGAACTCCTAATATGAATTCATACATTCATGCAATAAATTAGTATGATTTTATTGGATTAAACTAAGTTTGACTAAGATTGTAATTTTAAGCACTTTAATTGAGTCAAATTAATCTCAACGGAGCTAAATAGAAATTCACTATCTGATACAATAAAATAGGATATTACTAACCTATCAATAATCATCCTCAAGGTTTAGGAATCTCAAGCTAAGCAATTTAAGGTTTAACCTTAATCACTTAATGGTTAACTAGGGTTTAAATTGCCAAAACCTTTAATTACTCAAATTAGACCTAATGAAGGTTCTAAGCATCTCACTTATTGGTTTGAAACACATGGAACCATTTATAGGTTCATATTGATAAGAGCATTGAGAGTCGCATGATGGCTAAACGCATCAGCTACGACGTTCACCTTTCTTGGATGGTACTGGATGTCCAGGTCATAATCGCTTATCAGTTCTAGCCACCTTCTCTGTCGACAATTCAATTCCCTTTGGATAAATATATACTTCAAACTCTAATGATTTGTGAAAATCAAGCACTGAATTCCATATATATAGTGACGCGGATCTTTAATGTGAACACTACAGCAGCCAGTTCGAGATCATGAACGACGTAATTTCTTTCGTGAGTCTTCAGCTTACGGGAAGCATATGATATGACCTTCCCTTCTAGCATTAGTACAACACCTAAGCCTATACCAGAGGCGTCAGTATAGACTTGATATTTTACGCATCTCTTAGTGCTTGGAAAGCTGCTTCACAAGTTGGTGACCATTCAAAGGGTACAGCCTTCTGGGTGAGTTTGATGAGTGGAGAGGCTATTTGAGAAAATCCTTTCACAAACCTTCTGTAATAACCGACGAAACCCAAGAAGGTTATGATTTCTGTCACTGACTTGGGTCGTACCCATTCTTGGATTGCGCTGACCTTATTCTGATCTACTCTGATCCCTTGAGGATCTACTACGTGGCCTAGGAAGGTGACAGATTCAAGCCAAAACTCACACTTGGAGTACTTGGCATACAACTGGTGGCTTCTCAGTTCTTCCAATACTGCCCTGAGATGACATTCGTGTTCCTTGTTTATCTTGGAGTATATTAAAATATTATCTATGAACACGATGATGAACTTATCAAGGTATGGCTTCAAGATGGGTTCATTAGGTCCATAAAGATGGAAGGCGCGTTTGTTAATCCAAACGACATCACTAAAAACTCATAGTGGCCATATCTAGTTCTAAAAGCAGTCTTCGCTATATTTGAATCCTTTACTTGCAGCTGATGGTACCCTGATTGTAGATCAATTTTTTAGAACACTTTTGCTCCTGCTAATTGATCGAACAGATCATTGATATGGGGCAATGGGTACTTATTCTTTACTGTTACTTTATTTAGCTCTCTATAGTCGATACACATTCGCAGTGATCCATCTTTCTTCTTGGCAAACAGAACTGGCGCTCCCCATGGGGGTGAACTAGGCATAATAAGACCTTTCTCCAATAGTTCCTGCAATTACTTGTTCAATTCTTGTAATTCCTTAGGCGCCATTTGATAAGGAGATTTAGAGATGGGCTGCATTCCTGCAACAATGTCAATTGCAAATTCTACTTCCCATATAGGAGGAAGACCATGTAGATCTTCTGGAAAGACGTCGACAAACTCACATATGATGAGGTTCTTGGATAAAGAAACACCTTCTTTCCTTTCTCCTAGTATTGTTACTAGGAAGGCATCACAACCTTTCTGAACTAGCCTTTTTACTTTTATAGCATTGATTAGCGAGGCTCGAGTACTAAGGTTACCAATGAAGGATCTGGCCTTACTACCACTACCCAAGGTAATCTTCTTCTTTGTGCAGTTGATAGTCGTGTTATGTTGGCTTAGCCAATTCATGCCCAAAATAATGTCAAAGTTGGCTATTTGCAAAACTACAAGGTTGGCTTCAAATTCTGTTTCTCCAATAGGCATCTATATCTTGCAGAATTGATGGGCTTGTAGTTGAGCTCCAGACGGTAGTCCTATGCTTAGAGGATTCGCTAGACGGTGCAATGATGAGTTAAGAGATTTTGTCCAGCTCTTAGAAATGAAGGAGTGACTTAATACAATGGATGGTCTTCCAATTCAATGTTTTTACTTTAGATCACTATCTACTAAGGCTCTTAGCAGCTTTACCCAGAGTGTTAATATCTCCAGAGAAACTATGGAAAGCAAGGGGACTGGAAGATGAATGTCCAGGATGCACTCTCACTTACCTTGGGGACAATGTATTTTTTAGACTCCTAAGAGAAATATCATTAACCTTAGTGATTATCAAAGGTAAATTGTGCTATTATTATCCTTGAGGAGATGAAATTTAGAAAGTAATAGGTAACTACTTAAGTGTGATTTAAGACCTAATTGCTGGCTTAAAATCTTTTAGGGATTTATACATCTTAATACAGAAGTTAAGTCCTAACATTTCAAGTTCTTGATCTTGTAAATCTCATGAAGGTTTAATTTGAATTTGTTAGCTACATATTATGCTTAAGTTTGTTCCTACTTAAGTTCTATTACTTATGAATATATTTTCCATTCTGTACTCTTATTACTCTGAACTCATGATTATGGTGCTTTGGATGTAACTTTGATATTTAGTTAATGACTGATTAGCAGAAGAATTATCCATTAGGTAGACTGAAATATAATTTCCAATCTGACACTTTATGGAATTCTCAGATACCAACTGTCGCGCCCCGCTCCCTAAGTCGCAATCATTAGGCTAAGGAGTGGAGTGTCACTCTGGCATATCCCTCACCTATCATTAGATTAGGTAAGGTCCACAATTCAATAATAGGGGAAGGAGGTGCACATAATATTTATGAAAATTAGTCACTAAATCTATATATTCATACAGAGTGCGGAAGCAATAAGAAGCAAGGATTACATCCATTCACCATGCATCAACCATGAAATAAAATCAAATAGCTAAGAAAATAATAATGTGCAGAAAGTAAACACAGTCATGAGTACCTGTATTATTACATCATTTAATTAAAGTTTAAAAGACTGAAAATGATAATATCACTTGTCCGCACAATGAAGAAAAAGGCAACTAGAGGTCTTCTACACTAGACTGCTGCACCTCCTCTAAATAAGGCTCCTCCTCAGGCACTGGCTCCTCAAACTGAACAAGATCTGATATTCTCGATTTCACAATGCCATGTCCCTAGCTAATAAAAAAAAATTCTTATTAGACAAATTATCAAAGTACATTTTAGGTAAGTAATTTATTAAGTATTCATTAATATCACCATTTTACTATAAACTAAATGAAATATCTATCTAGCATGGGAGCAAGTAAGCATACAATGGGATGAGAATAAGTTATAAATATAATATTTATAATTAAGCAAGAATTGAGGTAAGAGCACACTTTAAGTAAACTAAATAAGGTAGGGCATACATATGTAATACAATAAGTAAAAATACTGAAAAGAAAAGTATAACCTAAATAGTTGATGATCATATGATCATATGACATATGCTAATTTAAAACATAAATCTAAATATGATATATATAATAAGCAGTAAAGTCTAGCATCCTATATATGCATCTACTCAAGTAAGCGGGTAACATAGGAAAAATACAGGTAACCGAAATAAAATGCATCAACAATATAATAAATAACAAGCTGAAAAACTATAAAGAATATACAAACTGTCATATCAGAAAGAATTGGCCAATCCGGCCCAATATATTCTCGTAGCCTTTATGGGCTAGGGCGGACATAATATCACAATATAGTACAATATGACTGAAAAGACAGATAATACTATACAAATATATGTTAGTTATTTTACTTTTGTTTCTATGGACAATTTTAGAAATAGCTGGGGAGTCAAGCACGTCTGCAAGATGGAACGGGTCCCAAGCTTAACACACTCTCCTCAATGAGTGATGTTAAGCATCCTGATCGCTCCTTACCATGTACTGAACCCAAATGCAAATGTTTTCCTAATATTCCAAGTTTTCATTTTTCATGCAATAATGTTTTTCTTATATGACATGTTCAAAGAAAAATAAGCACAAAGTTCAAGGAATACGTAGCATAAAATCAAGTAGTAAGCAAGGGACTCTACTAAACATAATGATATCATTTATTGTCTAATTTAAATGTTCTAACTATTCCAAGTTACACAAGTTTAGGATCTCTAATTCCTACTATCGAGTGTAACTTAGATGTACATCCTTATAAGTTACAAAATATAATGACTAGCTAGGTCTTAATATAATTAAATTAATGTCGATTGTAGGAAATCATCACGACCTAATTTATGAGCTTAGACATTCTAAACTAAAAGCTTATCCAAAATCTACCAAGCTAGAGATTATGGATTAAACATCATGAGATTGAGCTTAATCACATAATCCTAAGGGTAAGACTTAAGATCTAGGTTAAATCTAAATATGAACTAATGATTGAGGTAAATCCTATTAAGCAAATCAGACTTAATAAAATGAATCTCCTATCTAAAATCTAATATTGAAAGATAAAATAATTCAAATAAATTGTAAAATCTAGAAACTAATAAAATCAAGGATTCATTCATTGAATAACCCCATTATTTAATGAATGAAATCTAACCAAATATTTAATCCTATTCTTAAGGTATGGATCCTCAGGTAAAGTAAGGATTCCTAATGATAAGACTTAGACAATTTCTAAGAATTGATTGAATTTCTTCACACTTGCTAATTTTATTTAATTAGGGAGGTTAGAGATAGATTTTAGCTAAGACATATTAACCTTAGGGATTTTTAAACTTAAAATTGAGATGCTTCACAAATTAATCTAATTGAGGGATTTATGACTTAAATTGATCCTAAATCAATTATGTTACTGATTTTAATAATTTCAAAGGGCTTTTTAAGGGTTAAGGATATTTAACCTAAATTTTGGGCAAAATGACCATTTTGCCCCTACTTAAGGGTCCAAAAAGCTACTTTTTGATTAAGGGCTCCAAATTGGGATTTCTTAATATCAAATGATTTCTTATTGTCTAACATGAGATAGATAGTAAGTGCACCAAATTTGGATAAGAAATGAGTCCTATAGGTCCAAACTAAGGCTTTTGACCTAATGGGCATTTTAGTAAATTACACAAAATGAAATCTAAATTTTTATGCAGTTTACAAATTAATCTAATTGAGAGATTTATGACTTAAATTGATCCTAAATCAGTTCTGTTACTGATTTTAATGATTTCAAAGGGTTTTTTAAGGGTTAAGGATATTTAACCTAAATTTTGGGCAAAATGACCATTTTGCCACTACTTAAGGGTTCAAAAAGCTACTTTTTGATTAAGGGTTCCAAATTGGGATTTCTTAATATCAAATGATTCCTTATTTTCTAACATAAGATATATAGTAAGTGCACCAAATTTGGATAAGAAATAAGTCCTATATGTCCAAACTAAGGCTTTTGACCTAAGGGGCATTTTAGTAAATTACACCAAATGAAATCTAAATTTTTATGCAGTTTACTATTGGTTGCTATTCAAGGATTCTAAAAAGTCTAAGAACACTAAATTCTGAGGTCTAATGAATTAGTTATAGCCATTTCAATTTCCAAGAGAAATTTGGTAATTTTTTAAGCTATGAGGGCCAAAAACTAACTTTTTTTATTTAATATCTAAATTTAGCTAACTCAGTGGTTATAGCTTTCCTATATCACACTGAGTACTTTAACTGGGAGTATACCCAAATTGGACTTCAATTGGTCAAGTTATGACCTAATTAAGGTTAGGAGTATTTTGATAATTTTCTAATTTTTCTAGGATTCAGAACCTAAATTTTATTTTAAATTATTATTAGCACTAAAATTCTAAGCTATCTAGTACTTTAAAGTTTTGAATTTGGAGCCTAAATGACTAAAATATGGTCAAATAAAGTTTCTGGACGCTACGACGCGCTGTAGCGCCAGACGGTGATTTCGCCTGTGTAAAAACTGTGAAGGGTCATATTTCGAGCTCAAGTACTCTCAATCTAAAGCATTCCATGAGTGGTTCCATATATCAATGGAACGAATTTTTCGATACCTTTCCATTGACATCAAAATTGGCATAAACAGATCATCCCAGCTATATGAACAATGGTAATAAAGGCAGGGGTGTGCAGAATAGATGAAAAATATAGCATGAAATATATTACTTTGAAGAACTATAATGGCTTCCATACTTCATCATGGATGTCTAAAGATGTGAATAAGCTTAATAGATGAATAAAATGACCAAGGAAGGAGAACAAATAGGTACCTTTGACCTTGCAAGGAAATGAGGAAGAAGACTCGGAACTTTTGGAGGAGGAATTTCATCTTCTTCTTCTTCAGCACAAGGAGTTACAATAGAGGAAGGAGGGAAAGCTCTCAACTTGACAACAAGCAAATAAAGGAGGGGCTGAGCTCCTTCTTAAAGGGGAAGAAGAAAGGGGGAGGCCATCATGAGCTAGGGGAAGAGGAATTACCATAGGCATCAAAGCTTGCCATTAAGGAGGGGGAAGGAAGAGGGATGGCCATAGCCATCAAAGCTTTCAATTAATGAGAGAGAAGAAGATGGTTAGCTGAAAGTGGAGGTAAGGGCCAGCCGAATGGAATAACCAACTAGGAGAGAGAAATAAGGAAAAGGAAAAAATGCAATTATGAAAAAATATCTATTTATTCATTTAATTAATTAAAAATTCCAATTTTAGAAACGCGCTTCGAAAATTTTCAAAAATTCACCCCAAGCTAATTTGGGGGTGACGATCGCAACAGCAAAGTTAGATTTCGATTCTGATGATTATTTAATTATTCTATTTTATGGGGTATTCAATTATATTAAAATATTCGTAAAAATTTAACGACTTCCAAATGCGTCCAAAACATCACCCCTAGCTAATTTGGGGGTGATAATCTTAACAGCGAAGTCAGATTTCAATTTTGAGGTCAAAATAAATACCTCAATTTTCTAATTAATTTAAATATATTAAAATATTTAAGAAAATTCAACGACTTCTGAAAAAACCCAAAATTTTACCCTTGGCTAATCCAAGGGTGAGGATCACAACGGCAAACTCGGATTTTAATTCTGATGAGTACTTAATTTTTCAATTTTCGGGATATTTAAATATTATTAAAATATTTGACGAAATTTCGACGACTTCCGATTGCCACAAAAATATCACCCCTAGCTAATTTGGGGGTAATGAGCGTAATGACGAAATATAATTTTTGATCTGAGGTCAGTTTAGATAGGTCAACTTTCAAGGTTTCTGGATTTCCTAAAAATCAGGACTTTATTTATTTGACTCCTAATTTGGACTAGGTCTTAGTGGATGACTCATAATGACTTAATTAACACTTATGATCAAGAATAGGATGTAGATTACTCTTAATTGATAAGAGTATCTACTTAGGTTGTTACAGGTCATTATTAGTATCACATAGATTAAATGAGATATCCATGATACTAATTATAAGATGAGCAAGATCTTGTTATAAACATATATAGTACAGCAGTAAGGTAAATAAAATAAAGGCATCCAGATAATTTACATATTTATCCATTCACATACAATATAATAAATGTATAAGAATAAAAAAACTCATTTATTACATTTAATTAAAAGCAGACTAAGAAAATTTAAGACAATAATTTCTTTCTACTAGCCGCATACTTTACTTAACTTCTCTCACAAGCTTAGTCCTTAAGCACTGGGTCTGACCTATAACCCGATCTGTCATATATACATATATGACTGGGCACAACCAAAAAAAGGAAAATGTTATTAGACTTATAAAGTTTAAGTACAATTTAACTTACTAAAAAATTATTAGAATTTTAGGAAATCATTACTACTTCACAGAAGAAATAAACCACGTAAGAATATATGAAAATCCACAAAATTGAACTTGCATAAAACTAAGAGTAAAGTTGTAACTAAAGTAAAAGTTGTTGAAAATAAAACTACCACTTAAACTGAATAATACTGAAAACTAAACAAAAATAGTTTAAATAAAATAACTGGAAATAAAATGACAACTGTATAAACTGAAGTGATCTGTAATATATGTTGAACAAAATATGTCACTGAGTACGTCACTCAATATGTCACATGTATGCATAACTATGATGCGACAACTACATCCTATAAATCATATATGTGCTCTAAATCGCACCGCTAACAAATCCTAGGTGTGTTACGCATTACATCGCTAATGATATGTTATGCTTATTTGATTCATATTATGCCAAAATTGAAAGAATTAAATGAACAAAGTCCAGAAAAAAAAAAAAAATCTTTTTGTTTATCTAACTAGATTCTTCATATTTTAGCATAATGCTATCACTACTATGCAAATTAAGAAAACAATATTTTCTCCATACATTTTACAAAATAAGCTTGCATCCTAACACATGATTCTAAGATATAAATGCATATTAACAGTAATAAGATCTATGCAAGTGATGTACATACCATACATAGAGCTCAAATAAAATGATTTAATTTATCAAAACACAATACAAGCTCTAAGTACTTAATGTACCTTTATCTTTATTTGAACTTGAAGCTCATTGATTGGTTGGGTTGAGGCATCATTGACAGCACCTGCAACATTTAGGCAAAATACAGCTAAATGATAATTCTTTTGATAAACTTTGCTTACTCTTAGACAAACATGAACTCTATCCAATTCATTCTCTAATACTTAAAGATAGAAAACTAAACTACATCATTCTAGAGAGGGATCTACAAGATATAATGTAATAGTTTGATAACAATCAATTCCTTATGGATGGATGGAATTATAAGGATATGATTCTTTAGGATAAACTCAAGAACATTATTAAATCAACCTTAAAAAATAATGAATATTACTTCATGAATATTTAATTAAGACATTAATATTAGATCACGTGCCAAATAATACAAGAGTTGCTTCATCCTAATGATTATACAACCTAACATAAGCATACCTAAATTCTTCCATTTTTCCAATAATTAAGGATATGAATTATGAAACAACTTAAAGATGACAATTTACTAGAACAAGTCAATGGGTCAATTACCCTAGAAGACATGCAAGCACACTATTCAATTAAAACACTATTATAGGATTGATCAACCGTTATAAGACATGCTACATTAATAAGTATCTATAATGACTGCAACTAGCAACCTAATAAGAGTTATAAATCACATTTTAAATGAGAAACTTATAGAAATATCTCCTCAAACATCAAACTATTCAACTTAAAAGTAATTAAATACATATGATTAATAAAGTAACTCTTATGATTTGATTATATGAGATAAAGTACCTAAATAGAGACCGGTTGAAGAGGAGATGCTAAAGGAATTGCAGCAACGGGGAAGGTTAGTCGCTTGATCGACGGCTCCTTATCATGACTAATGACTAGCCAAGAGGAAGAAGTGGCTATTGCTCAACTCAATGAAGGGCTTCATCTTCGAATGGAGGGAGCGAAACTCGGTCAATGGAAGAGGCTGATGATCGGCTGAGGACAATAATGAAGGGACTCAACTGCTCGGCCGAGGACAATAATGAAGGGACTCGACTGCTCAGCCGAGGAGAAGGAGGCGCTTGGCTGCTAGGCCGAGGATGGGAGATTGATCGAGGAGGACAAAAGCAAGGTTACTCAACAGAGAGGAAGGAAGTGCTCAGCTGCTCGGTTGAGAGGTATGATACAATCGAGCATGCACGGAGTAGAGGGGATCTACCACCTTATATGGGGAGTCGGCATTCAACATTAAGGATGAAGAGAAGGGGAGATCAGCGCTCAATAACGGGAAGCGAGCGAATGGAGATCGGCACCTTGCATCGCACAAGAAAGAAAGAAAAATTCAATTGAAATATAGGAAGGCGGATTTGGGTGTCTTATGGTTGAGTAAGGTGTTATAATAGTAGCCCAAACAAATTAGGAGCTTTGGATTGCGATTAAGCGACCACAATCTATTGGAAACTTCCAAGCTTCAATACATCACCAATTGAACTCTAAAAATTATGAAACTTAGCATGATTAAGCATCTTGATGAGACAAATGCATTGGTCCAAAAATTATTGAATTTAAATGAGTATTTTATTTTATATAAATTTTTAAAAAATATGACCAATCTAAAACTCAAAAATTAGCAAAACTTAAGACATAGTATCCTCATTTGATGCTTGACCTAAAACTATAAAAAATTTTAAATTCTGATTTTATATTTTATTTATTATCTATTATGATCCAGGATCCCAATCGCACTCAAATTTTTGCAGTCAGATCCCCTCAGTATTCTTTATCTAAGAATTTTTTTTTAATGTTTATTAGACTTAAATAGGGATCTTGATTTTTGTCTTAATCTAATCAGAATTAGGTCTAATCGATCTAATAACAATATTGGGTCGTTACATAGGATTCAAGCTCATTAGAGAGTGATTAGCAATTTTAAATCTTATAAATAAATTTTAAATCATAATTATATTCTTTGCTGTCTAATGAGTCATTTGACACCTCAAATTGTAAAATCAGATCACTAATAATTTAAATATTCACTAATCAAGTTTTTGAATAATTGAGTTATTAATAAAATATATTCTCCCATAAAAATATATTTAATAGCAAAAATATATTCTCATATATCGAATAAAATGATAAAAATATTAATCATAGAATTTGGCTAAAAATTTAGCCTAACATCTACTATCTATTTTTAGGGTAATTAGAACATAATTAAAAATTATAATTATAGAAATCAAAATATTATTGCAGATTAAGACTCTACAAATTTTTCTAATCAAAATGGTATAAAAGATCATTTTGGATTTGAATTAAGCAAAATATTTCATTAATTTATTTGAAATGATTTTTATTAAACAATCATTAGTTTAGGATTTAATTGGATGAATTAGTTGTAGAAAAATAATTTCAAAAAATTGGGTTATTTAAATAACCTGAAATCAAAACTACATGGGTAGGAATCTAACTAGCCTATTATTGTGCTCCTTCTCTACCTTCTTCCTCCTTCTGATGTAAACTAAATTAGGGTTAGGGTTAATAGCAAAATCTAGGTTATCTAGTCATGACAATGGCTCAGCGATGGTGCCATCACTTTTACTAAGCCAAGAGTCGTCAATTGAGCTTAGAAGCCCTCTATGTATTTGGCGGAGACGTCAGGACCTTACTCCACCCGAGGCTCGAACCAAGGGTTATGTTGGGAGCAAATTCTTCCAACATAGGTGATGTCATGGCTTTTACTTTATCTTGAAATGATCAGTGTTACAAGATGAAGTGAGTCCCTATCTAAACATATTGAATGGTCGACTAGATTGTTGGGACCCTACTTGCGACCTAGCACTGTAGTGCACTATCATGGAACTGATGATCCAAGGATACCCTGGATACCAAAGTGCACCAGACCCTATCGTCCAATTGTGTAAGTCTTGCA
The DNA here is from genome assembly GCA_016760335.1 of Gastrodia elata. Lineage (NCBI taxonomy): Eukaryota > Viridiplantae > Streptophyta > Magnoliopsida > Asparagales > Orchidaceae > Gastrodia > Gastrodia elata. The sequence continues at coordinate 25,747,473 of CM028676.1, read as the reverse complement.
ATAACGCTCGCTGGCAATTAGGCACTAATCAGCGCTACTAATTTCCAGTGGAGCATCTATGGGTGGACAGGCTGGTAGCACCCCTCCATACAGTGATTTTCTCAGTTTGTCTAGCTTTCAAGCCCAACTAATACATAAGACTAACCACTGGACGATCCTAATCTTATTACCATTCATTATAGCAAGCGATCTGAATAGAATCAACATGAGTTAAGCTGGATTATCTCAATGGGATAGTGGGGTACCTGGGCCAATTTTGGAACTAAATTGATGGAAATCGATAGCACTCTAAGGGTTGGATTGACTCTCAAGAGTTTCCTCTAAACGCTAGCTACCAACTAGGTACTTGAACTCCAAGACACACCCACTGACATTCCTAGAAGCTACTCTAGAAGCACTGATTATCGATTGGACAACATAGAATGGTTGCCAAAAATTTTGGAGGTGACTGGGGGAATTGAGGTTTGAAGAAGGTTCTTAATGAGCATAGAGACAGTGGCGCCCCATCCCTTAATCCACAAGATTAAGCTAAGGGGTGGTGTGCCACATTGGCAAATCCCTCACTTAACATTGGATTAGGTGTAAATCCTATTCCACTAGTAAAGAAGAGATAAGCCAATGTATACATGCTATGTAATCAGTCACTAAGCAAATATAGAATCATAGTGTGGAAGCAAGGTAAAGTAAATATACACCTAATTTACTACAATAAATAGAGAAAATGTAGTATACAACTCAAAATAAATAGTACAGTAAGGAAAATATAGTCAAATAGTACCTGTATTATTACAACATTAATTAAGTTTAAATGAACTGAAATGAAATCACTCATCCTCCTAATAAGCAGAAAAGACTAAATAGCTTCAGCTCCTTTCTGGTGCTCCTCCTCAAGATATGGCTCCACTTTTGGACAGTGCTCCTCTTCAGCACCAAGCTTCTCAAATCTATATGATTCTAACATTATCAGTTTCACAATGCTAGTGCCCCAGCCAATAAAAGAAAAATATTATTAGATAGTTGTCTAAGTATATTTTAGGCTGAATATTTTTCATATGTTATTAATGTCACCAATTTACTTAAACAAAACAAAAATCCTAACTAACATAGAAGCAATAAGCATACAAGGAGAAGGATAAGTTATAAATACAACATTTATAGCTAAATAAGATTTGAGGCAAAAAGGCACACCTCAAGTAAACTAAGGATAGACATACATGTATAATACAGTAAGTAAGTACTAAAAGAAAAATTGAATCCTAAATATGCTGATGATCATATGACATATACTAATTTAAAAGAAATTAATCTAACAGTGGTACATATAAGTAAGCAACAAAGTTCTAGCATCCTATAATATACAAATAAACAAGTAAAGCAAGGTAGACTAAAGTCAAGTACGATGGTAAACAAGGAACAACGAACAATAAACAGAAAATGGTAAATAGTAAATAGTGAACAAGTATGTAAGTACTGCCATATCAAAAGAGGGCTAATCAAACCTGCTGATAACAAAAGGATTCTTAGCATCAATGCAGAGGCTAAGGCGATAAAATATTCCTAGCGTCATCTGAGGCTAGGCCAGAATAACATAACAGAAACTGAACTAAAAAGGCAGTAATGACAAATGTAGAAATATTTTAGTTATTTACTTTACTTCTGTGAACATATCCATAAGTAACTAAGGATTCAAGTGCATTTGTAAGACTATACGAGTTCCAAATTTAGCACAACACTCCTAAATAAGTAATGCCCAGTACTCCTTATTTCTCCTTACCTCTGTCCATTAGGATAAAATGTGCTAGATCAACAAGTAACTGAACCCAATGCAAATGTTATCATAATATTTTATGTTTTCATTTCATGCAACAACATTATCTTGTATGACATGTTCAAGGAATAAGGCACAAAATACAAAGAATGCGAAAGCACAAGTAAAACAATAGTGAGCAAGGAACTCTACTACACATGGTGATATTAATTATTATCTATTAAATCATTCTAACTATTCCAAGTTATACAAGTTTAGGATCTCCAATTCCTAATATCCAATGTAGCTTAGAAGCACAACCTTATAAGTCAAAAGCAATTAGAATTGATCAAGTTCTAATTTAGTTCAATCAAAATCGACTATAAGTTAAATAATAAATCATCGTGTCCTAATTAATGAATTTAGATGTTATAATCTAAGATCTAATCAAGATCTACTAAAGCTAAGGATTATGAATTAGACACCATGAATTGGAATTCATCACATAATCCAAAGGGTAAGGCTTAAGGACTAAAGTTTGAATTTAAGTGTAAACTAATAATCAAGGTAAATTCTATTAAGCACAATCAAGCTTAATAGAATGATTTTCCTATTCTTAGTCTAAAGTTGAAAAATAAAACAATCAAAATTAAAGTATGAAAGTATAAAAACTAATAAAACTAAGGTTCCATTTATTGAATAACCCACTTTATTTAATAAATGAAATCTAACCTAATATCTATTCCTAATCTTAAGGAAAGGATGCTGAAGTGAAGTGTAGATCCTGATAAGCTCCTAATGGAATGACTTAAGAAATTTTTGGATTTGATGGAGTTTATTATAATTTACCTTCATTTGTTATTTTTGTTCATGTAAAGGAGTTAAGGAGAAATTTTAACTAATCTAAGGTATAATGGATTTTACTTAGGAATTTTATAAACCTTAAATTGAATTTTCAATAATTCACTTAATTTATGAGTTTAAGAGTCTAATTTGACCTAAATTAGTTTTATTACTGATTTTAATGATTTAAATGATATTTTGAAGGTTAAGGGCACTTAACCTAAATTTTGGGCAAAATAACCATTTTGCCCCTACTTAAGGGTCTAAAATGCTACTTTTTTTATTAAGGACTCCAATTTGAATTTTATTGATGTCAAATGATTATTTACTATCTAATATGAAGATACACAGTATGTACATCAAATTTGGATAACAAATGGGTCATATAGGTCCAAACTAAGAAATTTGACCCAAGGGGCAATTTAGTAATTTTCTCCTGATAGAATCTAAAAGTTTGTACAGTTTATTGTTGATTGCTATTCAAAGATTTCATAGATTCCAAGAACACAAAATTTTGAGATCTATTAGATTAGTTATGAGTATTCTAAGTCTAAGGGTAAATGTGTCATTTCTAGGGTTAGGAGGGGTCAAAACCTAACTTTTCCATCTGAGATCCAAATTCAGCAAACTCAGTGGCTATAACTTTCCTATATCACACTGAGTACTTTAATTGGGAGTAAACCCAAATTGGACCTCATTTGGCCAAGTTATGACCTAATTAAGATTATAGGTATTTTGGTCAACTTAGGATTTCTAGTAGTCAAAACCTAATTTTTATTTCAATTTACTGTTGGCACTGAATTTTTAACCTAATTAGCATATTGAATTTCTTAATTTGCAGTCCAAATGATCAAGCTATGGTCATCTCAATGTAAGGGTTCTATTTTCTTGAAAGAGGTCAAAACCCAATCTTTCCCACATTTAAAAATCACATACAATTTTATTTCGGCCCCATTCGGGTCATAGGGTCATTAAAATGCAAAAAATATAAATTTTATGCCATTCCAAACAGTTCTGGGTAGTTCCGGGCAGTTCTGGGGGCTATGGCACGCCGTAGCGCCTTCTGGCCAAAAGCCAGGCTACGGCACGCTGCAGCGGATTTCGGCGCTGCGGCGCACTGCAGTGGGTTTCAGCGCTGTGGCGTGCTATGGCGAACCCGATTTCGAAACTCGGGCGCTGCAGCGCCTGACGGTGATTTCGCCTGTGCGAAAACCGCAACAAATCATCTTTCAGGCTCAAATACTCTCAACTTATAGCACTTCACGTGTGGTGCCATATACCGATGGAAATGTATTTTTGAGACCTTTCCATTGATACCAAAATCAGCACAAAATGATTATTCTAGCTATGCAAACGATGGAGTTAAAAGGTTCATATGTGCATAAAGAAGAAAAATAGAGCTGTTACAACTTCTTAAAATCACAAGCCTAATGAACTCTGATGAACTCCATAATCTCAACACAGATTCTTTAAGGATGCAACATAAGCTTAAGAGTAAAATGAAGTAGCCATTGAATACATTCAATTGGGGAAAGGGGGCACCTTAGACTTACAAATCGAAGCTCCTTCTAGGGATCCTTGGGATGGAGCTGAATGGGGGTTCTTTTAAGGAGAAGGGGAACCTGTCAATGGATGGGATGGGCCTAAGTTGTCCCATCCCAGCTATGGAGATAAGGGGATGGCAGGAGGAGGAGAAGAGAGGGGAGGCTGAGCATGGCAAGGGGGCTGAAGGGAAAGGAAGCTCAGAAATGTAGCAAGGATGGGATGGTTGTGGGTCTCAGCCAGGGAAGGAGGAAAAAATAAAAATGGATTTTAAATAAATTAAATTAAATAATCTCTAAAATCATATTTTATAAATAATCTCCAAAAAATCCCAAAAATTCACCCCTAGCTTACTTGGGGATGAGGAATTCAACGACGAAGTCGGATTTTGATTCCGACGAGTATTTAACTTTCCTATTTTTCGGGATATTTAATTACATTAAAATATTTAATAAAATCTGATGACTTCCAAACATATCCAAAATATCACCCCAAGCTAATTTGGGGTGACAATCACAATGGCAAAGTCAAATTTTGATTTCAAGGACAAATTAAACATCTCAGTTTTCCCTTAATTAAATATTATTAAAATATTCGATAAAATTTTGATGACTTCCGATTGCCACCAAAATATCACCCCTAGCTAATTTGGGGGCAACGAGTGCAATCGCGAAGTCCAATTTTTGATATGAGGTCAAAATAATTATGTCAACTTCCAGGGTTCCTAAAATTTCCAAAATCAGGATTTGATCTATTTGATTCTTGATTTGGACTATGTCTTGGTGGCGAACTCATGATGACTTAATTAGTGCGCTAGAAAACAAATCAAGACTTGGATTAGTCCTAATTGGCTAAGGTAATAACTTGGGTTGTTACAGAGACTCACTAAGAATTTATAAAGCTATTTATAGCCATGGCATTGCAATTGAAAGTTTGGGTTAAGGTTTTGGGTCTAGTCCCAATGGCGCCAACCCAGATGCCAAAACAGGCAACCCCGAGCTCTAGCACCAGTCAGGAGAGTTGCGCTACAATGGGTAAGTGGTTAGTGATCATTAAAGGTTGTGGGGACAATCTCTGATGTGGTTGTACGAAGGATTCTTTACTGTCAAGATGAAGAGGTTAGGGGACAAAGTTAATTAATGGCGGGAGTTTGCTCAACCATGTGATTGATTGAAAGAAAAAGCAAAATGGCTCTGATGCATCGAGGTGACATCCGATCGCGGATGGGATCTAGATCATCTGATCAGCATAGATGGATGGCCAGATGACACTAGATTTGATTGTCGCATGGACGAAGCTCTAGAATGGATCGCCTGTGGTCCACACAATAAATCCCAGGCTCAGCTGACGGTTAGAGGGGTTAAAATGCAAACTCCAATTTGGCAAACCCTAATTTACAATTTCCCCAATTTAATTTAAATCTTATTTAAACTTAAATGATTTTTAAAAATTCTCAAAACTTTACCCCTAGCTAATTCGGGTATGAGAAATTCAAAATTGCAATTAGATTTTGATTTGGAGATGAATTTAATTTAGCTAATTTTCTAGATCAACAAATCAACTAAATAGCTAATTGATCCAATCAAGCTCCGATGGATTCTAAATTTTTAAGGTTATGTCCTAATAGCATTTATAACCTATTGGAATATAAATTAGGACTTGGTTTCTTTTAGATTAAGCATGAAAACAACATAGGGTTGTTACAAAATCTCCCACTTGAGAATGATGTTGTCCTTGACGTCACCTAAGCAAAAAAAAAAGGAAAAAAACAAAAATAGGAATTAAATGAGTTTTGGAAGTACCATGATTTTCAAAAAACTTGGATATTTTTGAAGCATATCTGCTTCTCTTTCCCAAGTGGCTTCTTCTGCACTGCGATTGTGCCACTAAACTTTGATCAATGGTATAGAATGGCATCTTAACTACTTAAGATCTTTGCCCAAAAAATTTATGGGTTCTTCAGTGGAAGATAAATTTAGCTAAAGGCTTATGACAGAATGGAAATGTGATGATGAGTTGATTGAAGGCACTTTCTTAGAAAATAAACATGAAAAAAGTTGTGAATAGTGGAAGATGATCCTATCTTTAATAGCATTTCAAAAGGTCATACATATTAGGGACTGAGTTTGCTAACGACACCAAATCTATAGATTTCTTTCATAGAATTAACGTTCAGATAATCTAGATCACTTGCTTAAAACTCCAAAGGATGATGACAAGAATTATGACATTTACTCTGACGATCATGTGCTGTATGAAATCTCTATTGAATGAGTCTGACCTTTTTATTTATTTCTTCAACCAATTCAGACCCATACAATTGAACAACTCCAGTTTAGACCAGCATAATGAAGTACTGTATTTTCTACCATACAATGCTTCATAAGAAGACATCTTAATGCTAGCTTGACAACTGTTGTTATAAGAAATCCAACTAGTGCTAGATGATCCTCCCAACTTCCACTGAAATTGAGAATACATAGCCTTAATAAATCTTCTAGCACTTGATTCACTCTTTTAGTTTGTCCATCAATTTGGGGATGAAAAGTCGTACTCATTACAAGAGTAGTTCTTATGTTCAGATGTGACAGACTTAGAATGCGCGCCTGCGCTTTCATGCAAGTGTACGTGGTCTGAAGTAATAAGTGGAAAGTTTGAGTTTCCGAGATTTATCGAACCACAGAGAATTGGATGTTTTGTTACTAAGGTGTATCTATTATCACTAATGTTTAAGCTATCGATGTTTTGTTTAAGTTGGTTCCAGAACAAGCACGACAATCACTTAGTAGAAATTAAGTTAAATAAAAGGAAGATGAGAGTTGGGTTTCTCCCACATGACATGATAGACAACATATGTATGGTGATTCCTCAAGAATTTATCTTTCATTTACTTAGATCTTAATCAAGTGCATATTATCTTTCCTTGAGTTTTATCTCGAAGAATTACAAGTTCAAATCTTGTGCATGAAATAAACACACAGTCAGTTCTATTTCAGCACAAAGATCCTTATAAGATTTTAGGTTTATAGATCTTACCTCATCTCTTGATCATGGAGATGAGGGTTGTTAATTTTTAAGATCTTATAAGTATTGATTCCACTAAGAGCATCATGCGCATCACACATAGTTGAGATGAGGGATTAATTTCATTGGGCTCAATGACTATGTCACCTCGTTCATGAGCACACAACTATTTCATTCTCTCCCTCAATTATTTTGAGCAATGGATCTCAATTAATGGGTCTTAACATCACACACATCAACTCTTTAGTTGAGCTTAGATTAAAGTGCACTAAGCTTAAGAACTTTCTCTTATAGTTCTAAGCTCTCATGCACTCATAAATCTAGCATCAAATCAAGGTGAGTTATGGAGCATAAGACAACTTAGTTTTTGAGTTAAGAAGTCTTTTTCCTTTGGTCCAGATTTAAGTTCACAATAGTCTTATACATTTCTTTAGCAAGTCATTAAGTTCACAATTTTTATTAATACTTGAGAAAAATTTCATACATTTTATAGTAACTATCAAAATATGTGGGATTGCCCCAACCCTCCCCAAGGGAGGTTTAGCTCTCCATTACAAAAGAGATAAAAAATATATATACATAAATAAAGACCCTTTCATGATTAACTAAGAAAAGAAATTACAAAACAAGAGTTTAAAAAATACTAAGAACATTCCTTGGGAAGTTCTCTGGACTCTTCCTCTCCTTGCTTGAAGTGCTTTTCTTAGGTCCCTAGTGCCGCCTTTCTCATCCTTCTCCTTAGCAAGTTGAGCTCCACCACTCTTGGGGAGTTCTTCTTCTCCTTTATGCAGCCCCTCTCTTACTTAGGTTAAAGTGAGCCAAGTTTGGAACCCTCCTCTAGTCAAGAGAGGTAGTATTTATGGATGAGGGGCTGCTTCTTCCTTCTCAAAATACAAATCCAGCTATTTCTTTTAAAGTTCTGGAGCAATGATGGCAAAATCCATTTTATGGATGAGGTGACCAATAATTTCCATTATTTTAACATTTTCATCACATCCTTCTCCTTAGCAAGTTGAGCTCCACCACTCTTGGGGAGTTCTTCTTCTCCTTTATGCAGCCCCTCTCTTACTTAGGTTAAAGTGAGCCAAGTTTGGAACCCTCCTCTAGTCAAGAGAGGTAGTATTTATGGATGAGGGGCTGCTTCTTCCTTCTCAAAATACAAATCCAGCTATTTCTTTTAAAGTTCTGGAGCAATGATGGCAAAATCCATTTTATGGATGAGGTGACCAATAATTTCCATTATTTTAACATTTTCATCACATCAAAAAGACCATTTTCCATTAAAAAAATGGAGATGCAGCAAGAGGAATGATGGCTGGAGACAAGAGGCCGGTTGGGTGTCTTGTCCCAGCCGCAATTAATGCTTCTGTCAGACAAAATTGCGGCGGGCCGCTGCAGCGCACTGTAGCGCGCGGAAGCGGATGGTTTTGCAAAAAGGCCCGCTGAGGTGCGCTGGGGTGATCTGGTTTGATAAGTAAAGAGTCGCTACAGCGCACTGTAGCGCGCCGTCGCGCCAACAGTTTCACACAATTTTCCGCTGCAGCGCGCTGTAGCGCCAGCATTTCGCAAAATGCTCCGCTGCAGTGCTCTGTAGCGCCAGCATTTCGCAAAATACTTCGCTGCAGCACGTTGTAGCGCCAACGTTTGCAAACTTGCCCGCTGTGGCGCTTGATCGCGCCCATGTTTCGCAAAGTGACCCGCTGCAACGCGCGATCGCGCCCGCATTTTGCAAAGTGCGCCGCTGCAGCGCGCTGTGCCGCCCGATTTCGCAAAATGGCCCACTGTAACGCGCTGCAGCGCAGCATCGGCTTTTCTTTATAAATTTTGGAAAATTTGTCCAAATTGCTCGGAATTCGTTGGATAGGTATTTTTCCTGAAAATATAGACAAAGTTGGATTGAGGAGCAGTTTTATTATAAGAAATGAATGAAATTTTCTTTTATTTTGATATATAATTTATGAATTCATCACACCCCTACACTTAAATTCTTGCTCGTCCTCGAGTAAGCTCAAAATGGTATTTTTCTATTTTTTGAGGTATGAAAGTCAACAAAAGACATCAATCAGATTTTGATGAATAAATATGTGCTTAACTGAAATGACCAAAATTATTTGGCATTATATTTTCTAATTTTTGGATATGAGGTAAGGTTAATAAGTTAATCTCCAAATATTTATTTTTAGGCTTGTCACTAGGTAATGAGGGAGGTTCCTTGGAAAGCTTAGACTAGAGAGGTAGTGAAATACTCAAGAATTTTATGCCATATGTGCTCCTTCTTATGAATCACAAAGATGAAAAGATTAAAGGAGATATATTTTTCATCATCTTTTTTCATTTCATTCATTTGGGAGAGATATTTTTCATCATTCTTATTTTTATATTTTTCTCTTTTCATTCTTAGGAAGAAATATTTTTCTTCATCCTTAATTCATATCCTTGTGATCATGAAGTCATACGGGAGCCTAGCACACTCTTTTAGAGTACTCACCATAATTTCTAATCATTAATCCAATGCCTTCCCCCACACTTAGTTCTTAGCATTGGTTTAAAATTTTGGAGATTAGATTATCCTTAATTCATTCCTTAATTAAAAGTTTTAATGATGTCCATGTATTTGATCACTTTTTGTTAAGCACCATTAATTTCACATCATTTCTTTATTGATATTTTTGTGACTTGCATTTCTTGAAAAACTCAGAAAATTTTGTCATTTTTAAATGCTAGAAAGATTTTGGGAATATGAGAATTCATAAATTAAGTTCTCAAAATAAAACACACAAACAAGAAAAGTATAAAAAATAAATAAGCAAAAGAAAAAATACAACCTATTTAATCATGGGTCTCTTCCTCCTCTTCTACCACGTCGTAGGCGAAGTCGCATGGGTAGCACGAGTCTGGAATGGGGGCACCATCAGGCGGTCTTGGCAACACGGAGGGGTCGGTCCTCCTTGCAAGCTCCAGTCCTCGAACATTAGCCCTAAGGCTTCATGAAATTCGAACTAAAACTGGTGTTGCTGGATGAGTTCTTTTTTAAAGAACTGCATGTCGGTGGTCAATGTCTTGTTCAGATCAGTGTATCATGAGTGCAGTCGCAGCAACAGCTTATTAGTGAGAGAAAGGTCGGACGAATAAGACGTTTCCCCTTGCTCACCCATCATTTTCTTGGGCAGCTTCTGTTCGCTAGCCTGGGCGTTCAGATTTGATGGTGCAAGGGCGGTGCCGGGGGAAACGACAGAGTCGGAGGAGAGCATTTTGACCCCTTGGGCCTCGCAAATCCCTGATATCAAAGACCCGAAAGCCAATGTAGCGTATGGTCCCTTGAGAGCCTTCCAGAGCTGCTCAAAAATAATACTCGAGACGCGGATCTCGCCCGGCCTAACCAATGAGCACAAGAGGAGTGCTCTGGCACGGGTCACTTCAGTTAAGTGACTCGTATACATGACATAACTGGAAATAAAAACTAGCCATGCACTACTCATATCCGTTAATTCGGAACGAGGAATGTTGGCTAGTCCTCCCTCCCAGTTGGTGTCTTCATGGACGAGTTCAGCAACGAGATCAAGGGGGGTATGTCGAGACTCCAAGAGTTCAAGTAAGAGCAAGAACTGACCTCCTCAAGCCCATAGAGTTGCTCGATTTGAGCAATCCCAAAGGTGACTCCCTTACGTCTACAAAAGATCTTCTGTTCGGCCGCATTAATCGCATGGGCGTACACCTCCTGGACTATGGAAGGGTACGTGGGAGATCTCTTGATCACCATCTCCCTCCATCCCAGAGGGTATACTTGCTCCACCGGCACGGGTAAGTAGGGGCTAAAGCTCTTCTCCGGGATTAACTTCTGCTGAGAAGATATGGATAAGAACCAGTGTTTGGCTTCAACAGAAGAGAACCTTTTCTTGTTAAAGGTTCCCCCGGATAAGGAAGCTTCGGCCTCCTTTCTAGGAATCGACTTCTTACCGGAAAACATGATGAAGAAATTAGAGGAGAGCAAAAGTTTGTGAAGAAGTAAGAAAATTTAGAAGGTGCAAGGATCACCCCCCTGCCTCCCCTTAAATAGCCAATGCATTCATAGGGATGAGACTTATAGTCAATGGGCTTCCCCATGCCTTAAATGTGATGATCCATGTGAAGGGGGGGCGGCTTTTTTAGCCCACCTTTTTGACTGCATGGGAAACCCAAATATCATAACTTTTTGACTGCAGGGAATCCAAGGCGGTCAAGAAATTCTCTACAGCTGGAGCAGACTGCTGCAGTGCGCTGCTGCAGCGCTATAGCAAAATTTTCGCTGCAGCGCGCTATAGAGGAATTTCCGCTGCAACGCGCTATAGCAAATTTGCCGCTACAGCGCGCTGTCGCGGGATTTCCACTATTGCGCGCTGTCGCGAAATTTCCACTGCATCGCGCTATAGCGCTGTTTCAAAAATATTATTATTTTTTTTTATTCTTGGGTTGCCTCCCAAGAAGCGCTTAATTTAACGTCTTTAGCTAGACTCGCTAATGATCAACTTATCGGATCTGGAGGTTTCTCCTTCCATAATCTTAAGGCACTAGGGTGAGCACAACCCTCACATTGGCTCGAACCCTCGCCCTCTCTACCTTCCCTCATCGAATCAATTCTTTCATGTTCTAACTTAAGGGGAATTTTTTTCTTTCTTTTACCCCTTCTTGTTTTCTTTCTTCTCACTCCTTCCTTACTCCCCTTTTTCGAGGAAGGAGTTGAGCTATTATCTGAATTCTTTTCTTCTAACATAAGATTTTCAAGAACATTATCCATCCAAATTCTTTCTTCTCTTATTTTCTTCCTCACCTCTTCTTCCATCTCTCTTTGTTTAAAGAAGGTAGGTTTAAGATCGATTAGCTCAGATTTCTCTTTAATTTTTATGCTCATCACCTCATGGCCTACATCAATAATAGCTTTTGTGCTCATAAGAAAAGGTTGCCCGAAAATGATTATGAAGTTCTGTTCCATCTATCCCACTCGCACACCACAAAATCAGTTGGAACGATGAAACTCCCCAATTCAACTGCAACATTCTTAACGATATCTAAAGGGGTAAGGGATTCTAGATTTGCAAATTCTAGAATCATGGAGGTGCATTCCATCCCTCATACCTTCATATATTCATAAATATGGTAGGGCATAACATTGACTGAAGCACCAAGATCACACAAGGGATCTAAAAATACTTCATTTCTAATTATGCACAAAATACTCATCCTCTCGGGATCTTCACATTTTGGAGCCATGAGCTTTTCACATTCTGTGCCCCTTACTCCTTCCCGAACCTCTAGCTCTTCTTCTATGGTACTCATTTTATCAGTATTAATTCCCCCATACGCCTCTTCAGAATGAATCACACTAACCAGCTCCCTTGGGTTCACTTCAGTGGAACTAGGTAGAGCTCCTTGCTGCCGAATGGTCAGCTGCTTGGAGATCTGCCCAGTTGGGTCTCTATGTTCCTAAGGGATGCTTCTATCCCTTGGATAAAGGCATCGTGGCGGGTGATTGTGGCTTCAGTGCGGTGCATGAATTGGATGGTTTTAGCCTTAAAGGAGTTCAAAGCTCATTCTAAATTTGGGTGGTGATTGTTATGATTATTTCCATTATTTACTCCCTATTAGTTTGATGAACATTGATTTCCATTGTAGTTATTATTATTACTCCACAAAAAATTAGGGTAGTTTTTCTACCCTGGATTATAGGTATTGGAGTAAGGGTTATTCATTATATTGTTGTTTCTTAAATAGTTCACTTGTTCGGTATTCGTTTGTACGAATGGGTTGTTCAAATTGCAGCTCTCACTATTGTGTCTCCCTCCGCACAACTCACATTGTATTTCAGGAACAGTATTATCATTTATTCTCTCAATTTTCTCATTTAAGGCATGGATTTTTTGTTATAAAGCCATTATTTGATTGGATTCATTCACCTTCATAGATTCTTTTTTAAGCCTTTCGGAAGGCCATTGTTATGCATTATTAGCCATTTTTTTCAAGAGGTCGTAAGCCTCCTCTTGGGTTTTATTACTAATAGAGCCACTGGTAGCTGCATCGATGAGTGTACTTGTAGGAGCGTTCAAACCATTGTAAAAGGTTTGAACTTGCATCCACAAGGGAAACCCATGATGTGGACAACGCCTTAGGCATTCCTTAAATTGGTCTCATCCGTCATAGAGTGTCTCACCTTCCAACTGAGTAAAGTTGGTTATCTCAATTCTCAGCCGGGCGATTTTTGTTGGAGGGAAATACTTGGCTAAGAATTTCTTAGTCAAATCGTCCCATGTCCGGATCGAATCGCTTGGAAGAGAGCTGAGCCAACTCTTGGCTCTATCTCGTAAAGAAAATGGGAAGAACCTTAATTTAACTGAGTCTTTAGAGACACCGTTAAATCTGAATGTGTCACATATTTCAAGAAAGGTTGAAATATGTGAATTTGGATTTTCAGTGGCTAATCCCCCAAAGTAGTTATTTTGAACCATACTCAAAATAGAAGGTTTGATCTCAAAATTATTAGCTTCTATATTAGGCCTTACAATTGCATGAGGAATTCCCCTAACAGTGGGTAATGCGTAATCTCTATGCTCTTCCCATAGGCTCTCATAATGGCTCTCCTAATGGCTCTCTAAGATTTTCATTATTATTTTTCATAACAGCTTGTTGGCTTAACAAAATATTTTATTCTCTCCTAGCCTGCAAGTAAGTTCTCTCAATTTCAGGGTCGAAAAGGTAATCCGTGCAAACTCTTCTACTCATACACAATAACAATTAAGCTATCAAGAACAAATATAGCAATAAGTTCAAAGATTCAGCAATAAGAAAGAAAGCAGAAAAATATATTGTTAGTACCTATAATCACAAAAATCAAAAATAAAAAGTATATGCAGGAAAATGCTTAAATCACTAGTTACTTATAGATTATCCTTAATACGGAACAATTTCCATTTCTCCAGCAACGGCGCCAAAAACTTAACAGACCTAGAATACGCATCTGCGCTTTCACGCAAGTGTACGTGGTCTGAAGTAATAAGTGGAAAGTTTGACTTTCCGGGATTTATCGAACCATAGAAAATTAGATATTTTGTTATTAAGGTGTATCTATTATCACTAATGTTTAAGCTATCGATGTTTTGTTTATGTTGGTTCTAGAACAAGCACGACAATCACTTAGTAAAAAATAAGTCAAATAAAAGGAAGATGAGAGTTGGGTTTCTCCTACATGACATGATAGACAACATATATATGGTGATTCATCAAGCGTTTATCTTTCATTTACTTAGATCTTAATCAAGTGCACATTATTTTTCCTTGAGTTTTATCTCAAAGAATTATAAGTTCAAATCTTGTGCACGAAATGAACACACAGTCGGTTCTATTTTAGCACAAATATTCTTATAAGATTTAAGGTTTATAGATTTTACCTCATCTCTTTATCATGGAGATGAGGATTGCTAATTTTTAAGATCTTATAAGCATTGATTCCACTAGAGCATCACGCGCATCACACATAGTTGAGATGAGGGATTGATTTTATTGGGCTCAATGACTATGTCACCTCGTTCATGAGCACACAACTATTCCATTCCCTCCCTCATATATTTTGAGTAACGGAGCTCAATTAGTGGGTCTTAGAATCACACGCATCAACTCTTTAGTTGAGCTTAGATTAAGGTGCACTAAGCTTAAGAACTTTTTCACATAGTTCTAAGCTCTCATGCACTCATGAATCTAACATCAAACTAAGGTGAGCTATGGAGCATAAGACAACTTAGTTCTTTAGTTAAGAAGTCTTTTTTCTTTGGTCCACATTCAAGTCCACAATAGTCTTATACATTTCTTTAGCAAGTCATTAAATTCACAATTTTTATTAATACTTGAGAAAAACTTCATATATTTTATAATAACTATCAAAATATGTGGAATTGCCCCAACCCTCCCTAAGAGAGGTTTAGCTCTCCATTATAAAAGAGATCAAAAAGAATACATACATAGGTAAAGACCCTTTCATGATTAACTAAGAAAAGAAATTACAAAATAAAAGATTAGAAAATACTAGGAACATTCCTTAGGAAGTTCTCCGGACTCTTCTTCTCCCTTCTTGAAGTGCTTCTCTTAGGTCCCTAGTGTTGTCTTTCTCATCCTTCTCCTTAGCAAGTTGAGCTCCTCCACCCTTGGGGAGTTCTTCTTCTCGTCTATGCAGCCCCTCTCTTACTTGGGTTGAAGTGAGCCAAGTTTGGAACCCTCCTCTAATCAAGAGAGGTGGTATTTATTGATGAGGGGCTACTTCTTCCTTCTCATAATACAAAACTAACTATTTCCTTTAAAGTTCTGGAGCAATGATGGCAAAATCCATTTGATGGATGAGGTGACCAATAATTTCCATTATTTTATCCTTTTCATCACATCAAAAAGACCATTTTCCATTAAAAAAATAGAGCTACATCATGAGGAATGATGGTTGGAGACAAGAGGCTGGTTGGGTGTCTTGTCCCAACTGTAATTAACGCTTCTGCCAGATAAAATTGCGGCGGCCGCTGCAGCGCGCGGAAGCGGATGGTTTTGCGAAAAGGCCCGCTGAGGCGCGCTGGGGCGATCTGGTTTGATAAGTAAAGGGTCGCTACAGCGCGCTGTAGCGCGCGGTCGCACTAGTAGTTTCGCACAATTTCCCGCTGCAGCGCGCTGTGGCGCTAGCATTTCGCAAAATGCTTCGCTGCAGCGTGCTGTAGCGCCAACATTTGCAAACTTGCTCGCTGTAGCGCGCGATCACGCCCGCGTTTCGCAAAGTGACCCGCTGCAACGCGCGATCGCGCCCGCGTTTTGCAAAGTGCGCCGCTGCAGCGTGCTGTGGCGCCTGATTTCTCAAAATGGCCAGTTGGAGCGCGCTGCAGCGCGAGGCAGCGGTTTTTCTTTAGAAATTTTGGAAATTTTGTCTAAATTGCTCGGAAATCGTTGGATATGTATTTTTCTTGAAAATATAGACAAAATTGGAAAAGGAGTAGTTTTATTATGAGAAATGAATGAAATTTTCTTTTATTTTGAGATATAATTTATGGATTCATCACACCCCACACTTAAATTCTTGCTCGTTCTCGAGTAAGCTCAAAATAGTTTTTTTCTATTTTTTGAGGTATGAAAGCCAACAAAAGACATTAATCAAATTTTGATGAGTAAATATGTGCTTAACTGAAATGACCAAAATCATTTGTTATTATATTTTCTAAGTTTTGGATATGAAGCAAGGTTAATAAGTTAATCTCCAAGTATTGTTTTTAGGCTTGTCACTAGGCAATGAGGGAGGTTCCTTGGAAAGCTTATACTAGAGAGGTAGTGAAATACTTAAGAGTTTTGTACCATATGCGCTCCTTCTTATGAATCACAAAGATGAAAAGATTAAAAAAGAGATAATTTTCATCATCCTTTTTCATTTCATTTATTTGAGAGAAATATTTTTCAACATCCTTGTTTTTATGTTTTTTTCTTTTTATTCTTAAGGAGAGATACTTTTCTTCATCCCCAATTCACATCCTTGTGATCATGAAGTCCTACGAGAGCCTAGCACACTCTTTTAGAGTACTCACCATAATCTCTAGTCATTAGTCCAATGCCTTCCTCCACACTTAGTTCTTAGCATTAGTTTAAATTTTTGAAGATTAGATTATCCTTAATTCATTCTTTAATTAAAAGTTTTAATGCTGTCCATGTATTTGATCACTTTTTGTTAAGCACTCTTGATTTCACATCATTTCTTTATTTGTATCTTTGTGACTTGTATTTCTTAAAAAACTCAAAAAAAATTGTCATTTTTAAATGCTAAAAAATTTTTGGGAAAATAAGAATTCATAAATTAAGTTCTCAAAATAAAACACACAAACAAAAAAAGTATAAAAAGTAAATAAAGCAAAAAGAAAAAATACAACATATTTATTCATGGGTTTCTTCCTCCTCTTCTCCCGCGTCATAGGCGAAGTCGCATGGGTAGCACGAGTCTGGAATGGGGGCACCAATAGGCGGTCTTGGCAACACGGAGGATTCCGGTCCTCCTTGCAAGCTCCAGTCCTCAAACATTAGCCTTATGGCTTCATGAAATTCAGACTGAAACTGGCATTGCTGGACGAGTTCTTTTTTAAAGAACTACATGTCGGTGGCCAATGCCTTGCTCAGATCAGCATGTCATGAGTGGAGTCGCAACAACAGCTTATTAGTGAGAGAAAGGTCGGATGAAGAGGACGTTTCCCCTTGCTCACCCCTCCTTTTCTTGGGCAGCTTCCGTTCGCTAGTCCGGGCATTCAGATTTGATGGTGCAAGGGCGGTGCCGGGGGAAACGACGGAGTCGGAGGAGAGCATTTTGACCCCTTGGGCATCGCAAATCCCTGATATCAAAGACCCGAAAGCCAATGTAGCGTATGGTCCCTTAAGAGCCTTCCAGAGCTGCTCAAAAATAATACTCGAGACGTGGATCTCGCCTGGCCTAACCAATGAGCACAAGAGGAGTGCTCTGGCACGAGTCACTTTAGTTAAGTGACTCGTAGGCATGACATAACTGGAAATGAAAACCAGCCATGCACTACTCGTATCCATTAATTCGGAATGAGGAGTGTTGGCTAGTCATCCCTCCCAGTCGGTGTCTTCATGGACGAGTTCCGCAACGAGATCAAGGGGGGCATGGCGAGACTCCAAGAGTTCAAGGTAAGAGCAAGAACTTACCTTCTCAAGCCCATAGAATTGCTCAATTTGAGCAATCCCAAAGGTGACTCCCTTACCTCTACAAAAGATCTTTTGTTCGACCGCATTAATCGCATTGGCGTACACCTCCTGGACTATGGAAGGGTACGCTGGAGATCTCTTGGTCATCATCTCCCTCCATCCCCGAGGGTCTACTTGCTCCACCGGCACGGGCGTGTAGGGGCTAAAGCTCTTCTCCAAGATTAACTTTCGCTGAGAAGATATGGATAAGAACCAGTGTTAGGCTTCAGCAGAAGAGAATCTTTTCTTGTTAAAGGTTCCCCTGGATGAGAAAACTTTGGCCTCCTTTCTATGAATCGACTTCGTGCCGAAAAACATGAAGAAATTAGAGGAGAAAAAAAATTTGTGAAGAAGTAAGAAAATTTAGAAGGTGCAAGGATCACCCCCCCTGGCCTCCCCTTAAATAGCCAAGGCATTCAAAGGGAAGAGAGTTATGGTCAATGGGCTTCCCCATGCCTTAAATGTGATGATCCATGTGAAGGGGGGGGAGCAGTTTTTTCAGCCCACCTTTTTTACTGCATGGGAAACCCAAATATCATAACTTTTTGACTGCAGGGAATCCAAGGCGATTAAGAAATTTTCTACAGCTGGAGCAGATCGTTACAGCGCGCTGTAGCGCGCTACTGCGCGCTATAGAGGAATTTCCGCTGCAGCGCGCTATAGCGGAATTTCCGCTGCAGCGTGCTATAGCGAATTTGCCGCTACAGCGCGCTGTCGCGGGATTTCCGCTGTGGCGCGCTGTCGCGGAATTTCCACTGTAGCGCGCTATAGCGCTGCTTCAAAAATATTGTATTTTTTTCTTATAAAAATATTATCATGGCACCCAATGACAACAATGTGTTATCAAGTACATTACCTTCCTTATTTTAAAGTCTCTCCACACATATACATAATCTTTTTTTTTTCAATAATTATTTCCTTATTTAACTGGGTACTATACATATTAATATAAAATCTTATAATGTCTTATTCTATATGGGAGTAAGTCACTCCTTTATTTCAAATAATTGTGCAAAAGCTCTCAATGTATAGTGTTGCAATCTAGCAAACATACTTGATATTGGGTTGTTCTCCAACGCTACCATGAGCGCTCAACAATTTTGCAATTGCAACATTCCTATCAATGAAAAGGTATATGAGACTACTCTATAAATCCTCCCTATAATGAACTTTAACATCATTTTAGGGATTGATTGATTGATTGACTAAAAATGAAGCTGTCATTTACTGTCGAAATAAAATGGTTGTCCTTAACTGAGAATGGAAACCAAAAATATTCATAGGGAGAATGGGTATTAACACTTTACTAATCAATACACTGTAGGGATAAAAGCTAATTCAAAAGGGGTGTGAGGCATACCTAGTTACTATGATGAAGAAAGTATAAAAAGACATCCCTTTATTTGAAACCAGAGTAGTAATGGAATTCCTTAATGTCTTCCCAAATGAGCATCCTAGCCTGCCTCCAATAAGGAAAGCATATTTTAATATTGATATAGTACTTATATCACAATCACTGTCAAAGGCATCGTACTGTCTAGTCCCCATGGGAGTTACAAGAACTACATGAACAATTACAAGAATTGATGGGAAAAGACCTTATAAAGCCCAACATGTCACCATGGGGAGTTCCAGTTCTTTTTGTAAGGAAAAAGGATGGATTAATGAGCATGTGCATTAATTACCGAGAGTTAAACAAAATAACGATAAATAAGTATCATCTACCACAAATAGATGATATATTTGACTAACTCAATAGGGCAAAAGTTTTCACAAAAATAGATTTGTGGTCATGTTATCATCAAGTCCTAGTATGAGAAGAAGACATTACAAAAATAATGTTCAGAACTCGTTATAGACATTTCGAGTTCCATGTAATGTCATTTGGATTAACCAATGCTCCATCAATCTTAATGGAGCTAATGTAGCGGGTTCTTAGACCCTTTCTGGATAAATTTGTGATCTATTTATTGACTACATACTTATTTACTCCAAAAGTGAAAAGGACCATGGAAATCACCAAAGGCTCGTATTAGGCACGTTAAGGGAGCAGCAACTGTACGCAAAGTATACAAAGTGTGAATTCTGGTTAAAGTCAGTTGCCTTCCTTGGTCATGTAATAGAGGCCATTCAGGAATGGCTACAACCCACCACTGTAACATAAATTTGTAGCTTTTTGGGACTAGAAGGCTACTACCGAAAGTTTAAGGGATTTTTGCTATTAGCCTCACCTCTTACAAGGTTAACTCAGAAAGCATTGCCCTTCGTCTGGAACCAAGAATGTGAAGAGTTATTCTAAAAGTTAAAAAAAGTACTAACCGCCGCACCACTTCTGATCTTTCCTCAAGAATATATTAATTATCAAGTATTCACTGATGCATTCAACATTGGATTGGAATGTGTCCTTATGTAAGAAGGGAATGTAATTGTATGCGCCTCAAGGTAGTTAAAGAATCATGAGAAGAATTACCCAATTCATGATTTGGGATCAGCGTCATTTGTTTTTGCCTTAAAAATCTTGAGGCATTACTTATATGGGGTGCAATGCGAGATCCTTATAGACCACTAAAGTCATTAATATATATTTACTCAGAAGCAGCTAAACAATAGACAAAGAAGATGACTAAAATTAATCTATGACTACAATCTCAATATCATATATCACTCTGGTAAGGCCAATGTTGTAGTTGATGCCCTTGACAGGAAGGTGTCTGAACGAAATGATCATGGCAAGCCCCTTAGTGGGACAGTTATAGAAACTAGGTATACGATCCACCACTATCAAGCAATTAAACGATCCACTCAACATAAGTACCGTCGAACTTATGCTCCTACAATAGATAACAATCGCTCAAGAAAGTGACTCGGAATATTCAAAACAAAAAATAAACTTAGAGAATGGATGCGTAACAGACTTACAACTTTATTAAGGGATTTATATATATATATATATATATATATATATATATATATATATCATGAAAATATAATTCGAGTTCATAATAATGCACATTCATAATCATATACTAAGCGAAGAACACAAATCAGGGTATACAATTCATCCCAAAAATAAAAAAATGTATCGTGATCCAAAGGAAGTATTCTGGTGGCTGACAGAATGAAAATACACATCTGCGCTCACAGGTAAGTGCATGTGGTCTGAAGTAATAAGGGATTTGAAGTTCCAAGAATTATCGTCCACTGAGAACGGAGTGTTTTCTTGCTAAAGTATATTTATTTTTACTGATGTTTGAACAATGGTTTAATTTATGTTGTTGATTCCAATTTGGCAATCAAAGTTTTGTTTATTAGAAACTACAAGTTAAGAATGTAGGGAGAGTTGAGTTTAATATGCAATTACTTGAAGGGTTTCGTGTAAGTACTTTTCTTTGTCCATTTTTAATATCAAATTACTTAAATGTTTTAATTATAATCAAGCAACAATAGTCTTCTTTAGAGTGTCCCCTAAATCGGACTAAATTATGCATAGTGCTCAAAGATGAACTCAAGAAGGTTCAATCCCGGCACATAGACCCTCACGTGAACAATATTAGTTAAATCTGATACTTATGTCTAAGTTTTCAGATCTATTGTTTTAATTGTGGATCACGCAAGCTTGATTCCACAAAATAGCATCACATGCATTAGTTCTAAGCTTAGTTAAGGAAGAGAGTCATTAGGCTAAGCGGGTTATGTCACATCACCCGTAAGCACTCAACACCATCTTCCTCCATTAACTAGAATGAGCTATGGAGCACATTTGGCGGCTCTTGGTTCACACGCGTCGTCTCAGCTTAACTAGAGGAACAATGCTACAATGCTCAAAAGCTTGTCACTGAGCTCTCGGGAGTTGTGCACATGTTCCTAGCTTAAGCTAATGGTGAGCGATGGTGCTCTAAGATCATTTCATTTTTCATCGCTCTGCTCATCATTTCAAACCCTAAGGATTTGTATTGATTATCCTCGCACATCGAATATTGTCATAGATGTTCGCAGCGAGGACGCTCTATGTGCACGTCCTTAGTTATAAAAGAATAAGTTAGCTTGATAGTTTTCGTAGTTTAAAAATATTAACTTAAATAGATACATTCACGACACATCATTCATCCAAGCAATTCTTCATATCAATAATAAAAAAATGACTAAAGAAATATATTCATTGACAAAATTGAGTACATACACTTTTAATTCCCTCAAAGCATTAATGCTTATGCCCAACCCTCCCCAAGGAAGGTTTAGGCTTCGATTACAAAAGAAGTACAAGAAAAGAAATTCAGGACATTAAACTCTTGCATGGTTCTTTGCAGAAAAGAAATTAAGATAGAGATAGAGATACAATACTAGGAACTGCTGTCGCGTTCACTGGATCTTCTCTCAATCACCAATCTCTTTCCCTTTTTCTGTTTCTTGAGCTTGATTCCTCTTTCCTTTGGTGATAGACTATTCCTTTCTTGGGCAGGGCTTCTCTCCTTCCTTCAACTTTTGCACTTTCAAATATTTAGAACCTTGAATGTCAAAATGGGGAACCCCTTCTTAGTTTTTTCTCTCAGCTTTTATAGATCCCGAATAATTCCTTTAGCATTAGTGCAGCCACATTTTCATCTCCTCGGGAATTAAATGACTTTAATTACATATTCTTTTGTTCGCTTGAGAAGAAGGAGAATTAAAAGCGTTTTAGCTTAATGGCTGCTGTGGGACGATAAAGTATTTGAGATTTTTAGCCTTCCTTATACTGTTTTTAATGCTCTTTCATGACAGAAATTTCGACGAGTGCAGCGGCGCACGTAGAGCGCTTGGGCGCGCTGTAGCGGTTTTGCTTTCGAATTTTTGCTATGTGAATATCCTTTTAGGCGCGCAATAGCGCCAAGCCCTTTGTCTTGATCCACTGTGGCACAGGATAGAGCCAAGCTCTCTGTCTTGATCCGCTTTAGCGCATGATAGCGTCAAATTCTCTGTCTTGATCTGTTGATGTGCGCGATAGCATCGAACTCTCTGTCTTGATCAACTGTAACGCGCGATAGCACGGAGCTCTTTGTCTTGTGCCCGCTTTGGGGAGTTGGGCGCGCTGGGGCGCGTCGCAGCAGTTTTCTTCTATAAATTTATATTTAAGCCATATTTTAATTTTCTTGTCTTTTATCTTGAAAAAGTAATGGAAACACATCAAAGTATATATTTCGAATAGAAAAGTGTTTGTATTTATTAATTTATTTTACAATAAATCTTAGATTTATTAGTGGTCATGACTCAAAAGAAGTGTGGTTGAATATATTGATAAGTACCATGTGTGTTATTTGGTAAAGGTTGAAGTGGTTTGATATATCTATGGACTTTGTCATGGGATACCTAGGAGTCGCTCAGAGGCAGATGCAATTTGAGTAATAGTGGATCATTTGACTAAATCAGCCCATTTTATTCCTATTAAATAAACAGGTACCGTATAAAAGCTAGCCAAAATGTATATCAAAAAATAATCAAGTTTTATGAAATTCTAAAAGTCATAGTCTCGGATCGAAATAGCATATTTACACCCAAATTCTGGCATGCGGTACATCAAGATTTAGGGACTGTGCTGGCACGAAGCATCGCCTTCCTCCCGCAAACAAAAGGGCAAACTAAAAGGGTTAATCAAATACTTAAAGATCTGTTACGATTAAGTATCTTAAATTTTGGTGGTAACTGGGAAGAACACATTCCTTTAATATGATTTGTGTACAATAATAGCCACCAATTAAATATTAGCATGGCAACTTATGAAGCATTAATATAAGAGGAACTGTAGTACTCCTCTAGCTTGGACAGAGATTGGAGATGTACAAATTTATGGCTCTGAATTAATTGAAGAGATTAACAAAAAATAAGGCTAATCAAGAGCCTAATTGCTGCATCCCAGAACCGACAAAAGAAACACTACGACACAAAACACTGAAAGATAGACTTTCACATTAATGATCGTGCATACCTAAAGGTTAGCCCTATAAAAGGGATACATCACTTTGAGGTAAATGGCAAGATAAGCCCTAGATACGTTGGATCTTTCAAGGTAACTATTAAAATTGGAAGCTCGACTTACAGGTTTAAACTCTATGAAGGATTTACAGCTGTGCACAACGTATTCCATGTATCGGCACTATATAAATGCCTCCAGGAATCCACACAACAAATTTTAGAGTCAACAGTCAAAATTCAGCCCAATCTGACTTATGATAAAAAACCTCTTAAAATCATTGAGAAAGACTACCGAAAATTAAGAAGCATAACAATCTAATGATCAATGTATAATGGCATAACTATGCTGCAAAGTAAGCCACATAGGAAAAAGAGAAATATATGCAAAGAAAATATCCTAAATTATTTCAAAATCAAAATACCCCAAAACTCCCTTAATATTTTGGTTTTTATTTATATATATATTTTTTATTTTTTTTATTTTTTTATCTTTTTTTCTTACTTTTTCCTTTTCTCTAATAAACTTATTTAATTTTTTTTATAATAAGAACATTTTTATTATAAATATTTTCATTAATAATAATAATATACCATTATTAACATTATTATTATTATTATTAATGAAAATAATAAAATTATTATTATTGTTATTCTTATTATTATTAATCATAATAATGATTGTAATAAAGTTATTATTACTATTATTATTATCATTAATAATAATTATAATAATAATAATAATTATTATTATTAATAATATAATAATAAAGATATAATTATTATTATTATCATTAGTATTAATAATAATAATAATAATAAAGCTATTATTATTATTAATTTCTACAATTTCAATTCAATCATTTCAAATTCTATCATTTTAATTTTAGTATTATTATTATTATTATTATTATTAATTTCTCAATTTTATATTCAATTATTTCAAATTCTATCATTTCAATTTTATATATTATTATTTTTATTTTTTTTGCAATTTCAATTCAATCATTTCAGTCTTTAATATTAATACAATATTATTACTATTATTATTTATTGCAAAAAATTTAATTTCAATCATTTTCTCTTTGAAATTATTCAAAGATAAAAAGAGAGAAGAGAAAGAGAGAAAAAAAAAAGAGAGAGAGAAAGATAGAGAGAGAGAGAGAGAGGGGTTATAATTTCACATTAAAAAAGAGAGGAGAGTAGAGAAAGAGAGAAGAGAAGTTGTGATCTCATGTTAAAAAAAAGAGAAAAAGAAGAGAAAAAGAGAAAGAGAAAAGAGGAGAAGTTGTGATCTCATGTTAAAAAAAAGAGAAAAAGAAGAGAAATAGAGAAAGAGAAAAGAGAAGAGAGAAAAGAGAAAGAAAAATGATAATCCCACATAAAAGAAGAAAAAGAGAAAAGAGAAAGAGAGGAAAGAGAAGAGAGAGAGAGAAATAATAATTTCACATAAAATAAGAGAAAGAGGAAAAAAGAGAAGAAAGAAAGAAAGAGAGAGAGATAAGTGATAATTCATATAAAAAAAGAAAGAGAAAGAGAGAGAGTGGGTGAGAGAGAGAGAAAATATAATAGAAGAATGAAGAAGAAAATAAATATTATTTCCTTATAATTATTATACTATTTTATTTTCACTATCTTAGTATTATAAATTTTAAAATATACTATTTTCATGAAACTTTAAATTTATTGCTATTATAAAAATAGTACAATTTATCCTCGCTTAGAAACTAATTAAGTATCAAAAATAAATGCATATTCAATCAATAGTTGCACTTTTGAAACTTAAGAGAAAAAAATACCAAATATATATATGATAATAATAATAATTATTATTATTTTTCAATTTAGTCCTTGGATATGATAATAAGTTTATTATTATTATAAAAAAAAGTCCTCTGATAGGCTCGAAATTATTGTTATTTTCACTATCCCTCCATCCTTTCTCGTCTGCCTCCTAATATTTTCCCAGGCGGTCAGTGGGTGCGGTCTAGTGTTCAAACCCCCAATTGTGGTGATGTCCACCTTCTGAAGCTTCTAGCTTGGTTCCTAGACCCCAGTCAGCTCTTATCAGCATTCAGTCTTTGCAAATCCTTCTGTATAGGTACTATTCTTTTTCCCACTCAGCTGAGTAAGCTCAGTGCTTAATGAATTGAGCTCTTAATCGCTCTGTGTAATTCCTTGGATTGATAGGCTCAGTTCAGACAGCAAGGACTCGTTGTATGGACAGGGCAACTGTCCAGTGGGGGCGAAGTCGCTCCACTGGAATTGAGAGCCTCAATCTAGCTCAAGTTCTCCCCTATATGCATGTCTTAGCCTATCGAATTGATTGTTCATTTTATGAGGCTCGGGCTAAGCCCCGATCGATCGAATTGATCAATCGGGATACAACATTGTACAGTGCTGGAGCTCGAGCAAAGACTCAGCAATCCAACCACTTCCAAGCCGAGCCAACCTATGGCTTTGATCTGCCTTGACATTATGATGGTGTTGGGATCGAGCGTCAGTCATGTGGTGGCTTCTGTGGTGAGAATTGACTTCACATAGTAAACTAAGTGTTGTAATTCGAGCCATTTAGGGCAACTAGGATCCCGGTGCTTCCAGCCTCCCCGATTAGGGCTTCTTAGTGCAATTGGTGTGTCTCAGCCTTGGGGTGGTGAAGCGATCGAAATGGAACGGCGACGTGGCCGGAGCAAGCAAAAGTTGGCGTATGAAGCTAGCCCTAATTTCCCGTCTGTCAGGGAATTCCCTGCGCAGAAGGCGAACAGTGTCGGGTCGGGCCGAACCCCGACCCGCGTGGTTTGTAATTCGGGTTATTAATTTAACCCAAATTATTTTCCTTAAGAAAAATAATCAGATAATTTAGAATCATACAGTTAATTAATTAAAATATTTCAAATGAATTAATTGAATAAAATGCTCAATTTAAATCCAAATGATATGATCCAATATAACATTTTAATCATAAAAAGGTAAGGAATAATAAACTACAATAATATTTTATTTTCTATTATTACTTTTATTAATTTTGCATAATTATCCTAAAATTTTGATTAGTGAATATTAATCTCATTCCTTAACCAAAATGCATGATTAAGGTCTCTAAATCTTCTTTAAATAGATGAGAACTTAATTCTGAGATTAGAAATATTTTTTTTATTAATTTTACTAATCACTCCTTAATTATCTTAAATCTTGATTAACAAATAATTAGCCTAATTAAGCTATTATTTTAGTAATCTTAGTACCTATGGACTAATTAAGTAATATAAAACCATATTGGTAAGATCAAAACATATTTTCATAATCAAATTTGGTTAATCAGCTCTTAATGGCCTAAATCTTGATTAGTGTGTATTAAGGTTAATTCTAATCCAAATTAGATGTTTAAGATGTCAATCTTCATCTTAAATATTAAGGAACCAATTAGAATTGAGTAGATTCAATTTATGACCATATAACTCAAAATCTTATTTTTGACCCTTATGGAGGGATATTTTGATCATTTTGACCAAATATTGCTTTAAGAGCAATTAAGATCTAGAAATATGCATATTTCCCTTAACATTAGTAAATTGAATGATAGAATCAATTTAAGATTATTTAGACTTGTAACATTAGATTTAAAGGCTAAACTCTAAATTTTCCTAAGTTTAATTAAGTGAAATATTAAGATTCCTAATGTGGATTTAGAATCCACATTGTAACCTCTTTGATTGCATTTCAAAGCTTAATAAATCAATTATAATCAATTTAGATAATTATTAAACTTTTCCTAATACCTTTCCTAAGTATACCTTTAAGTAGATCCTTAAGTGAAATTCTTAGAAAATTTCCTAAGTGATTTAGACTTAGATTTTCATTTCAAACTTTTAATTCAATTTTATTGAGTAATGAAATTACTCAATAGATTGAATATTGATCGAGTCTAAATTTCCAGTAAAGAATTATAAGTTCGATTATTTTATCTTCTAACTTTAGTCTTTCAATCTTTTTAAGATTAGCAATTCCATCTTAATGAAATTGATTTCTTTCCTTAAAATTCTTAATACTTTAAAATAAGAATTTGTGAGAAACCCTAGAACCTTAAATATTAGCACCTTGGGTTTAGAGCTTGAATCTTATATTTGGAGATTCACTCTAAATCCCTAACTCTTGATTTTTAATAAAGATTAGTTATGAAATTAATGAATTTCATTAATTATATCGATTGATTAATTATTTAACTTGTTGAGTTCTAATATTTAACCTTGTAAGGCCGTGAACCTGAGATCCTACTTGATAGTAGGATATTGAAGATCCCGGGTTTGTAATATCTCAGAATAGATAGAACGGATAAATTAGATAACAACAGATATCACATACATTTGAGTAGTCTTGCTTACTTTTGATTTTATTGCTTTGCACTCCTTGATTTTTAGCCTTTTTTTTCTTGTGCATATCATATAATATTTTTGATGTATAAAAATGAAAATATAAAAAATTATGATAACATTTGCATCAGGTTCATTATCAGGACGGGTGATTATGCATGCACATTGCTGCCAATGGACAGATGGTAAGGATGAATAAAGATATTTGACACATACTCATTGGGGAGAGTTGTGTCTAATGCAGGAACTCACCTCAGTCTTGCAAACGTGCTCGACTCTTCAAGTACTTTTGAACATGTCCACAAAAGTAAAGTAAAATAACTAAAATTAACTTGCATATATATTTCTACCCCTTCGATTTAGTTTAGTTTTTCTGTTTTAGCTTTGGAGAAGCTAAATAACTTGCATAACATGACAGTTACAGCACAATTACAACGACTTTATTAGCCAGACTTCTGATATGGCAATTTTACGTGTTTACTTTCTGTTTCTGCACACTTTTACTTCTGTTTTGACTTTTGTACATTCTTTACTTTTGCTTATATACATATTAGGATGCTAACATTGTTTGAATGTTTGACTTTTTGTTTAATTGGCATACATTCAAATGATCATATGCATGTTATGATATTCTTTTCAGTAGTTACAGTTATGTTACATTCTATATGTATATGGTCTAACCTTATTGCAGCTTTTGGCTTGAGGTATGTTTCTTATATACTTCATTTTGATAAGTTATAAATGTCTTTATTTATAACTTTTCATTTCCTTTGTGGCTTGTTGCTCCTTTAGTTATTATTATTGTCGAGTTTACATGTGAAATCTTGAAAATGTAAAATTCATGAAATCGGCCTAAGATGTACTTGGACAATTATCTAACGCAATATCTTCTTTTCTTGGTTAAGGCCCTAACATGTAAAAACCAACATGTTAGATTCAAAACTTTTCGTGGGATTAGCACCAAGTGAGGAGCTTAGCTAGGCGAAGAACATTGCTACTACTGGTGATGCTTAGATTGTTTTTATTTCTATTTGTAAGGATGAGTGCTTCCTTTCAATTGAACTTTTATTTAAATATTATAATAATTTAGGATCTTGATGTATTTACTTTTCTGCACTTTTATTATGAGTTGAGTTACATTTTATTTAAGTACGCATATTTGATGATTGAATTACAGAAACAGGTGGCAAATCTTGTAATTATTGGTAGATTATGGAGAAACTTAATCTGACTATAATTGAGGATCTATCATAGTGACCACTCTACCGTAATTATTTTAATATATATGTTAACATGACCACGGAAGGGTCGGAGCTCCGCAGTTAGTATTAGAGAATATCATAAGGTGTCTAACTGAAATTTGCATTCCCATCTACCTAATAAATTGTTCTTCTACTAATAGTACAGAACCTAACCTTGATTAACAAGCAATCCTTAATGTACAAAGAAATTCTAAGGACAAAAAATTGCACACTAAGAAAGATGAAAAGAGTTATATTTTCCTTAGCATGAAGAGATGCACTGAAGATAGATGTCAAAATAAACTAACTATGAGTATATTTTATAAATTAAATTTAAAAATTAAAAGATATATATAACTATATAGAATAAATTAAATACATATGGACAAAATCACAAACTATGTTTATAATTATAAAAAAATATGAGAGATTAAAAGGTGCATACAAATTATATATAAATTTGAGGAGAATTAAAACATATCTTTGAAAAGCAATTCAAATTATGAGAAAAATGTGCTAAAAAAATTAAATGGAGGTACTCACGTTTATCCCAAGTGTTTTCTTCAATCAAGGAATCATCCTAAGTCAAGATCTGAATGTTAATCAAATTTCTACAAGCATTTGATTCAAACTTTAGTAACATACATCGTTTATTGAAATAATTTAGAAAATTGAGACACTGACCATAAACTACCTCATGTCAATACTGATATGATACCTTGGGCTTATTTCTTGCAACTGACTAGCTATATATTTGAATTTTAATTGAGAATCCCCATATATATAAAGCTTATTAATCTCCTAATTGAATGTAATCTCAAGTTCAGCAATTAAGGTCTCGCACTTGATTCTATTATTTTTTAGGGGTTCCGACAAACCGTATGAACATTGCAATAGGCCTCTTCGAGGGGTGATAAAAATAAATCAATCCTAAAATGCAAGATGATGTGGATGTTTTATTGATGCAAGATATAGCTTCCACTTAGCACATGGTTCATCATTCCGTGGAAAACGCTTGCAAATGATGAGCAGCTAAGAAGTCAGCTAATGCATGTTTTTTAACCTCTAGTGGCACATATAATCAAGCAGCCATAATAACACCCACTCAATACTCAGTTGATGCAAGTATTGTTTTTAAAAACTTTAGAGATGCATCCTTAACATTGGAGTTATTTTTTGCAACCATATAATGAAAGCTTTTGAGTTGTAAGAGCCAATGTTAAACATTGCTTTTCAATGGGAGAATTCTTATCTCTGCTCCAACTCTGATAGTTAACAAAAAGCATTTATTTTCTTTCTTTAGTACTTTGTGTGAGCAATGGTCCATAGATTCATCTAGGGCAACTATATACAACAAGATCAAAGGCTTTCCAAAAATTGATGGCATCAATGTTCATGTGTAGTAGATAATGTTTAGGGTATAAAAAGATCCTTGACATACATCAGCTCCTATAAATAGTGT
The DNA here is from genome assembly GCA_016760335.1 of Gastrodia elata. NCBI lineage: Eukaryota > Viridiplantae > Streptophyta > Magnoliopsida > Asparagales > Orchidaceae > Gastrodia > Gastrodia elata. Next base: position 25,716,561 of record CM028676.1, on the reverse strand, counting down.
GCTCTTCAATAGCCAAAAATATAGTAGACATTGTTTAGGTTAAAAAAATGTCCTTGACATACATCATTTCATAAAAATGGTGTATTATTCTTCAATAGCCTAGAAATAGGTTGGTATCTTCCAAGAAAATTATTAGCAGATCTCATATAATCCAAACTATCCTATAAAGAACATTGTTAATTTAGTTTCATAGAGGGCGGCATTACAAATTTCACTTTTATTTAGAATGATCAACTTTAAATCCTACATAGTGTACAATAAAACTCATAAATTATAAGATGAAATGCCAAAAGTAAACTTTTAAGAATTCATTTTTATATCAAATTTTTCAATTCTTTTAACTACAATTTTATAATCATGATATGATGATTAGAAGATTCAATTTTCAGTCATTAATTACACAATTTCCTATATTTTTGGTATGAGGTCCTCAAAAATAAGAATCATAACACTCTATAAGGTGGAAAGCAACGATTTACCCAAAGGGCCTCGCTGAATAACATAAAATAGCAATGGGAGTTTGGAAGAATATATGCCTCTTATCTTCAAATTCATCGTAATTTGTTTATAGCCCGATAAACAATTCATACACAAGAACATTTCATGATTTGAAGCACTATTATCCCTGAGTTCTAGATTTGATAATGGGAAATTATCATTGAAGCATGCTTTATTCCGATCTCCAAAGTTTATATAAATGCAAATTGTTCATTTTTCTTGTTTATTGGATCAACATTAACATATCAATTAGTGATTTTTCTGTCTTAGTCAAACTAGATTTCATAAGATTCTAACTTTCTATAATGATTTATTTTTCAGCTTCAAGTCTCATCTGCCTAATGGCCGCTTTATAAGCTTAACTTCAGAACTAATAGAGAGCTTGATATAGCTATATGTACAAATGATCCTATATCTTAGCATGATTCCATACAAAATAGCATCTATAGTCCTTGAATAAGTTTAATGCCTATTTTGGTTTAACTAACTTTGCTTTTTGTAATTGTGTAAAATGTTGTAATGGGTGGGTGAGCAAGTAAATTGACTACAACCAATGGCCCATGCAGTGAATTTACTATTCAACTTAAATGTATGACAATTGTTTCACCTACATAGCTTTTAAAATGGCAAGTTCTCTTTGTTCTATAAAGATCTACTTCTCTGCAGTTCTTGTTATAGTTGGTTAAAATATAATAGAATTGCTAGATAGATCACTTCGTCATTTTAATTCTCCCATTTCAATTTATAAGTGATTAGCACAGACTTTTAAGGTACTTATAACAAATGATCCCATGCTCTTCAAGATTTCTCCGTACATAAAAGTTCTAAATCTACTTGGCTATATAGTAGCTAGTGAGGAAGTGAACTTAACTTCATCAATGAAAAATAGTTAGGAACCATCAAATGGGCGCTCCTCCCATTTATGGGGATTTCATACATAATGATATAGAGTTGAGGAAATTGTCAAATTCATGAAAGCATAGCCTCGCAAACAAAACTTTCATGAGGAATCAAAATTAATTAGATAAAACATTACCTCTTTATATATAGCATATCAAACCTTAAAAGAAGAACAATAGAGTTTCATATGTAGGATCATTGCACGTGAGGCTACGCAGAACAACACTACCCTTGTTAAGGTATTGAACACCTAAGCTCATATATCCAAAGTTTTCACACTTGTTAAATTCAAAGAGAAGTCGGAACCAATTAAAATATGATTAAATCATAAAGAAGTTCTTCATCGAGTTATATAACAGTATATTATGCTCAATTGTTCCAAGTAAAAGTTTATCCTCATTCATAATCAAATTTTGAGCGTACTAAGCACCAATCATAAATTTCTCTACAACAAGCACCTCATACTCCTTAGGCTCTTGCAGTGCAGTTTATAGTTTCTCAAAGGTATTTAAACACAATGAAAGCATCATCAATATTCAATAAAAATGGAAGTTTGTGGAGATGAGCAAAAGCATTATAGTTGACAAATCTTGGGAGTTTTTAGCAAAAAGATCGGACACTTAAGGAAGATCCTCTTCAGTTTTTTTTTTATATTTATTTCTTTGCATTTTTCATGTTTCATTGTCGGACATAAAGCTTTCTTCCACCTTTATCGAAGATGTAAATTTTGTTATCTACTCTTCGAAGGAGCTGTTGACCCGCTGGGGACACTTGTATTAGATTCCTCACCAGATTCATCAGAGCTATCTAAGCTACCCACACTAGGACAACAAATGCTCAATAACATTTTAGGCACCTCTTTTTCCATGCTGAAATCGACAAAAAAATAATGTTTTTCTGCATGACCCTTTATGTTGTATATACGATTAGTTCAAACTAATCTTATGATGGCATTCCCAAATGTATTGTTAAATTCGAAAACAACAAAATTGGCAACCATACATGATTCCTAGAAGAGATTTTTCACTTCTCACCCTCTTGTTGTCTTTTCATCATAAAGGTGAAGATTAACCAAACATTATTTCAGCTTGAGATGCTTTTCAATTGGCTATTATATTATTCATCTAGAGTTTTGATGAACATCTGAATTTCAGTTTTTGCAATTCTCAATCATCTCTTTGTTGAATTTTTAAGCATATGAGGATGGCATTTCACTTTTATTTATAAATAATGCCCCCGTATGACTAAAGTGTATACAAACAAAAAACTTTTTTGCTTGCAGTAAATTCAGATTAAGTTTTAACTCTAGCAATCTTTTACAGAACTACATCGATCGGCAGGAGAACTTTGATCATAAGTTTCATCATTTTAGAAATATATGGCTCCCATTAGCCATCGCCTTCTTTTTGTAGGGCTTTTTTCTTTCTAATTTCTCTTTGCAAAAAGTTGATGCTATCATAAATATGTTTGCCCTCTCCATTTTAGAATGGATTAGCACATTGTTCAATAATGTCAGTTCACCATTCTAATAATATTTTTAACCCAATCTTTAAAGTTGAAGCAATCTTTAATTGAGTGTCTGATTACTCTAGAGTAGGGCGGCAATAATCTGGATAACTAACCTTGTCAGCTATCTAAAGTCGATGAGACTAGCAACTGGAGACCAGCAGCATTCAAGACAACAAAATATTTTAGTAGTACACTCTTTCTTAAAAGACTGTTGCTTTATAAACCTTTCTTAAAGTGTTAGAGCATTGTTTACTTCGCCTCCAACCTTTGTGGGTTTAGTGGGAGGGGAGATTACTCCTTTCTTATAAATAGAAAATATTAGCACAGCGTTTATATCATTTCTTCTTTGATCATTCTTATCTTATTTCCCTTCCTAGAGATATTGCCATGAGCAATGGAGTAATAACCTTCAGATTTTGGCAACTCTCAAAATTTTCCATGTGATTTGATGACACTACTAAAACAAATTTATTATTAATGTCATACAGAGGTAAAAACCATTTGATTGTCAATGTTCTCAATCTGCAATGCAATGGCAGGCTTTTCATTTATTTGTTGATCACATTTTATCTCATATTTGTCACCTCATAACAAATTTAGCACAAGTTTCATCCTTCTATTTTCTAATTGCTACCTTCATTGTAGCACGCCAACAAATTTTTGACCAAAAATGTTCTGAGTTATGCTAATGTTATAATTGAATTTTTCAGAGATCAAATTACCATTCAAGAGATACTGCGGATGCCAGTAACAATCCTATCAATGCATCATTCCATCCTATATTGCCACATGCGATCTTAAACTATTCATGGTTGCCTTGAATTTCTTTTCCCCAAAGCTTAATAAATTTTGGCACAACATATCATTTCAGGTACACTACAGGATCATATTCAGCAAAGGTGAGAGCAACCATTTCCTACTAGTAAATTAGCTATCTTTAAGGCAAGCACAGCTTTGACCTTTTGGTTAATTAAACTATTAGCCTAAGTAATAGTTATAGCTTCATCCTCAGGTTGAGTTGTTGCGACTTATTCTCGTTGAAGCTCTCTCCTCCTACTAATTGCATTATTGATCAAAGGTATTCAACTAATCTTTTCATTGGTATCATGTTAAACATTCTTGTTTGTTGACATCCATTAATAAGCTCAACTAATCAAAGAGTTCACCACATCATATGTTATTTGATGCATTAAATATGTTAATCCGTCATGGGATTTTTCACATCGTTGGACCCTTATATAAGAGAAGAGTCTTCTACACACTCAATCTCTTCCTCATTTAGCCTTTCTTCTGGCAATGAGAAAAATACTAATTCTTGCTGAGATCATGTATACACCTTCTGAACGAGGGTCTCACGAGCGTGCTCAACCATGTCAACTTTCTCAATTAGTTTGTGATCATCAATCCTATCATCTACAGTACATACTCCCATTTTAGAGTAGGTATTTCATGCTTTATCTTTCAATTACTGACCTGATTATGAAAAGTTTATCTTATTTTTTGAAATTAATTATTCAGTCTGTATTGAGACTTGTGAGAAGAAACATCGTGAATCTTCACAATTCTCCTTCTCGTAGTAATCACCCCACTACAGGATCACTTAAGTTGAGATTCCTGTGAAATCCAAACTTATGACAAGCCATAGTCAAATGCAACCTTGATAGCCTAATGTTGGCAATAGAAGCATCAGCTAATAGTGTGCTTGAATAGAAAGAGAATATGAAAAGCATTATACCTTGCAAGTTAATTGACTAATAATTAGAGCTACTAGATTTACCCCCTAACAAGATCAACCATATTCATAAAATGAAGGAAAAAAGATATTATGCTTTAAATGTTTTTTTAATACTTGCAGCTCCTAAGATAAATTCAATCATAATTAGTTGAGGTTAAAATCATCAAAGGAATGCCGTTATGAAAAAGAAATTTTGTATGGTTAATAAAAAGAAATGGAAGCAATAAATGTATTTAAAGAAGATTTATGTACATGCATGTAAGAAAGCATTAAAATGGATGGATAATATATAAATAGAGTAAATATAAGTTGTTCCCAACTTTTTGAAAATAGTGGTTCAATCATGAACATTTATTTTTAAAAATTCAATTATAACTCTATTTATCCAAAAAGTAAGAAATTCATCAACTATAGATAGAAATAGCATTTCTAAGATTTTTGGAATGTAGATTTTTTTTGCATTAATTATCTTTTAAAATTATACAATATTTTTTATTTTTTATAAAATTTAGAAAACAAACTTAAGAAAAATATTTGTACGCTTGTGCATTGTAATCATCTGCTTGATATTTTGCATGCTCATTACCTTTTCTTACTTATTAGACATTTGGAAAAACAAATTAGTATTTATAAAAAAATAATAAAAAAAAACATGCTCATTAATTTCTATTAGAGACGTAATGATTAATAATTAAGAAAAAAAATTCAACATTTATTTTTATAATTATAAGAGATAACAAAGCATACATATTATAGACTATATAAAATAAACACAAAAACGCATCCAAAAATCTTTAAAAAAAAAATTTCTATTCATAGTTAATGAATTGTCTATTTTTGAGACTAAATTAACACAAATTGGGATTGAATTTAACAGGCTTGAAAATCTGAAATCTATATGAGCATTTCCAAAAGAGTCAGGGACCAATTCTGTCGTTTAATCTATAATAAAGCGAAGTTAAACAAGAGTTGAAATCTGATTCACTTACCTCACTTTAAGAAAATACTTGGGAGTGACAATAGAAATACCCATCAATTTCCTAATGGAGAAACAAAGATGTTGTAAACTACGCAGAAAAACTGCAATTAGATCCTCCACATCTTTGGCCGCCTCTAATCAGCTTGAACGCATAAAATAGGATGTGTGACAGAGAAACATTGTCAAATAAATTTGAACCATGTAAATTCATTATGGAGCGTACTTCATGTTTGATCTTATCTTTAACCAAGTGTAAGTGCATGAGTTTCTTTGCCGTTGAGCATTCAATATCCCACATGCGCTCAGCTAAATCTTGTACAATCTTCAGATTTGAAAAACTTTCAAGATTATCCGCACTTGAAGGCATGATATTTCTGAAAGCAGTCGAATTTACAACAGTCATAGCAATAGAAGTACAAAAAGCAAGGGTGGAACAAGTCACACCAAGCCTTGAGATGCCTCTAAAGCTTGCTGCATCGATATCCATAAAAGATGTAGCTAGAAGATCATAGCTTTTAGCAAAATCATTAATCTGAAAAGATACCCCATAGTCCAACAGCATACAAGCTCATGCATTTCGTGAATGAGTTTTGCTGAATTCACAGGAAGAAAGGAGCTATTAAATATATCCCCTGTAAATGCATTCGGTCCCAAAAGTCTAAGAGTTTCAACCACATTTTCAAGAAACCTGTCTAAAATTAAGAAACCATCTTTAAAATAAAAAAGAATCATTGAAATCAGCAGTCATTCAAAACTTTTTCAGAAGAGCACATTTTGCTACAAACCCTAGAAAGACTTCCTATAAAACCATCACAAATCAAAGCCCTCACCAAAACATGAATCTGTTTCTTCTCCACAATAGTTGAGTGATTGGTCACTCTCAGTTGCAAACTGGAAGCTATTAACCAAGTGCAAACCTAATTTGGGAAAAAGTAGCAGTTTGATTTCACTTTCACCGCCAACATACAACATCAAAGCTTTAATCCAGTTACTGTAATATCCTGATTTTGTAACATTAACCAATTTACAAAATGAAAAAGTGGCAGCAAACCAGAGACCTAGTGAACAAGAATATTTTCCAGCTCTGTATACTTCCAAGAATTTTTCTCTTTCAACCATTTTTTTTATGAGGGAGCAGCATTCCTGAGGAAACCAGGAAATACTATAATGACAGAAAATTTCATTACAACCGTTTACTCCGTCTCCTTCAACATTAAAACAGTGAGATATCATAAGAGAATAATACTTCAAAGGAATCATAACAGGAGTATTCACAAAGCTTAACACAATTAATCAAATCCTCAAGTATAGGAAGCACTTCACGGGATATTGAGAAAGTTTCATGAATGATGTTGAAGCAAGCACTTGCAAACCTACACAAGAACAATACAAGGGCAGAAAAAATAGTAATTTGATCTCCATCAGGCACCAAGGGCACCAAAGCAATATCAACCTTTTCACCATCATTTTCATTTGTAAGATTGCCTCAGAAGTGATACCATCATTCTGCCAACTAACCAGAGAGTGCACAATGAATCTTATACTGTGAAGTGCAGCCAAAGATGATGAGGGATGCCCTTGAGCAAGGCGTAAAATAAGATTAAGCATATTCTTGAGGTCATTGTTCAATACAAATGATTCACTGCCAAACTTCAAAGTCTCAACACAAATCAACTCCTTGTGGCAACTGCAAATCATTTCCTTCACAAGGCAGCTTATTTAATCCATAATAGAAAGAGAAGCATTGCTAATGAGTAGTGTTGGATTGACTTCAACACTAGAAGTCAGCGATCTAGAGAGTGAATTACCATGGAGTTGGGCAACACTAGAAAGCAAACTTGCAAAAGAAAGAGAATGCCCTTCTCCACCAGCCTTTATGGAGCACACTAGATCTACAAGAAGAGAAAGAGTAAGACCTCTTTTTGACTTAACTGTATCCACATTCTTTGAAACTAAAACTACCTTCAGTAAATCAGGTTCGTCTGAAATTGGTAGATTTAGTGGCCTATTAAGGAATATCTATGACGTGAATAAATTCAAATTAATAAAAGTAGCGTATAACCAACATAACTTAGGAATAAAAAATATTATAGGCATATATTAACTTTCGGAGAATCTGCAAAGACAAGCATTGGAGATTAAAAGGAAGTTCACCATCATCAAAGATATTGATTAGTGCAGAAAAAACATGCTTGCAGACAATAAAATGGTAAGAACCTTCATCAAGCAGAATATTAAGGCATCTTAAAGCTCCAGCCTTCAAATAGATAGGATATTCAAGGCTTAGAAATGACTGCAGAAAATCAAGCTGTTTAAGAACAAAAATGAAGAAATCATCAATTGTAGAAATAACAGTAATGACATGTATGAAAGCATGCAGTGCAAGAAAACGGCATTAGTTTGAATAATTAAATCTGCAAAAGGAAGCGATTAGCATGTTCAAAGTTGTTCTAGCGTTAACATTTAAATGGTTGATCAAAGAAACATCAAAACGTTCAAAAGTTACTCAATAACTTCACTATAACTTGGCATGGCAATCCACACAATAATCCAATAAGGATTAGTTTTGTTAACGCTTATTAACAATTCACTCGGATTAAAAGATGAATGTGTATTACGTTATAAGTACTCTATGGTTAGAAGATCTTCAAGAGTATTTGGCTAAATTAAAATTAGGATTATATCTTCTCTCTGTTTTTATGATTCCTCTTTACAAGCATTTGTTTTATAAAGCTGCATGATTAAGTTTTAGTTCAAGTTTTTATCGTTTGCAACAATCTCATACCCATTTATACAAGAAAACAACGTAAAATTTATCAGTTTTTTTTATCTTATTAAAGGTTGTGAGCCTCAATTCTGCTACCATATCTAATCCATGATATCAAGCGACATAGTTGGAGTGATCAATTTCCCAGGCGTTGCACCTCACATATTCAAAAGCAAGCGAAAACAGAGTTTCAATGGTGCTCAAGTTAGACATGGACTATAGTTACACAGTAATCCTGGAAAGTTATATGCCAAACTTCCCCCTAGTGTCAAGCCTTTTCTGTCAATTAAATAAATGTTTTATTTGTTATCTTGGCTAATCAATTCGTTTGAGGGTGATCAACAAACACAAACATGGGTTAAACTTGATTCTCTTTGATAAATTTGTGAAGCTTTCTGGATGAGAATGGTAATTCATTGTAGTTAAAATGTGTATGTATATGATGAGCCCCAATTATATATATATATATATATATATATATTTCCTAATTAAAATTAGTATTATTAGTAGAATTATTTGTTATTTCAGCATATTTTGATATGTTTTATTGATTTTCTAGTACAATAGCCAATTCTGCAAAAAGAAAGTGAAAGAAGGGAATTTTTGCAAGGATTAAAGAGCTGGGCGCTACAGCGCGCCACAACGTCAGCAACTCGAGAGCGATGCATTACAGTGCATCGCAGTGCCAGCCATACGAAGACCATGCGCTACAACGCCGCGGCGCTAAATACTCGAGAGTCAAGCGCTAAAGCGCACTGCAGTGCCAGTCCCTCGAGAGACAAGCGCCCCAGCACGTGGCAGCGTATGCTATTGAAAGATCACGCGCCAGTCACTTGAGAGAAGAGTGCCCCAACACGCCGCAGCATTACTTGAAGACCACGCGCCGCAGCGCTAGCCACTCTAGAGCCAAACGCCATGGCGCGTCGCGGCGTCCGTTATCCAGGCAGCCCAATAATGAGAAGTGGTTGGGAGTTCAAGAGGATTAATGTATTAGTCCCTTCAACTCCCAAGTTTGATTAAAGAGAAATATTCAAGAAATCAAGCATTAAAAGCCCCAACTTTCAAGAGTGATTAAAGAGAATAAATTAAACTTTTAGCCCCCCTTAGGCTGAAGGAAATGGGGATATAAAAAGAAAACTCCAAAAATACAAGAGGATCTTCTTGGGCCCATCCAAAAGGGAGGAATCCTAGCCACCATAGAAAATCTAAAAGAGTTTCTAAAGAGAAAGCTGCATCAAAAAGAAAGGAGAAGTACAGTGCCAAAGAGAAAGAACACAGCATTGAGAGAAGATGAGACAAAGAGAATGCCCACAACAGTTCATGCGTATCATATTCTCACATTTGCTTTGTTAATCTTTTTACTTGTAAGAATGCAACGGAATCCATTAGCAGTTCCTGTAATTTTCTTTTTGTAAAATTCTAAGCCTCCTTTGAAGAGAATTAGGCTGAAAACCCATTAGAAGTAGTCCGTGTGCATGTACAACTCTTCCTGTTATGCCTTCTGTGTTTTACTTTTTATATTTTGCTGCATTTTTCCTATCTTTATGAATGAATGGAAAATAATAATTAATTGAAATGAACTTTTAGGAAATCAAATTTATTATAAAAACCTTTAATGTGCTAGATGATCGTTGCTGATTTAAATCATATGCACCCAAAGCATCAAAGCTGCAAACGATGTGACATAAGTTCGTTGAGCTTGACTACTCGTGCATTTGCTTGAAATCAGAGACTCGATGCACCCAAGCTTTGGACAACAATCTAAGGATTTCTTAGCTTCATGACTCAATTCTAGACACAAAGAGATAAGCATGTAAAGCAGTGGATGATGTGACATAAGTTCACATAAGCTATTACTTGCCTCTATGTTAAGTCAAAAATTTGATGCATGTGAGTCGAGACCCATTTATTGAGCCTAATTGCTCACTACTGACTTAAGCGAGACTATTGGAGCACAACAAGCCGTAAGTGACGTGATATAAACTCACTTAGCTTCACTGCTCATCATCTTAGCTAGGTCAATAGTGGATGCGTGTGAGCCATGAATGGATCAAGATTTTGTGGTCACTAAATAACTTGTCATTTTTTATCACTAAGATGAAAGGATAATAATTGTCATTAAATTGATCACAAAGCTATCTATGTGCTTATTATGAACCCTATGGAGTCCAATATAGCACTAGGTAGGGAAAATGCTTTGGAATCGTTAAACTTTGCAACATTAACCCCTTGATAGATAATGTGATAATAAATGAAATTGAGAATAACGAAAATATTGAATTAAGAGAATCTCTTTCACAGGATTATGACTACTCATATGTTCAAACCTAATTCTCCCAAATTTTATCCAATTGATCACAAAACAAATTAGGATATTTAGAGTAACATTAGCACTAAGAAAACCAATTGTTCAATCGTTTAAACATTGTTAAAAGGAGGAAGTATTTAGTAACAAACATACACCGTCCTCTAAGGACAATAAAATCTCGAGAACTCGCTATTCTTTTATTACTTCGGACCACGTGCACTTGTATGTAAGTACAAAACACTTATTTTTGGCCTGTCAGTATACCAATTTTGAGAAAAGCTACTCCCTAATGAATTTAATGATAAGCGTGATGATTGTTTTAACTAAGCCATGGTTTTGACCCACTTAGCAAAGTAATCTACTTAACCTAACATAAACCTTCTTTAAGTTCAAATTGTTGAAAACAAACCAATAAAATATATACCCTATAATGTAAATAACCAAGAAGGGAGTATGAGTCGATTTGGGTAAGCCAGTTGCCCTCGCAAGTTTATCTATTTTTGCAACACTTGCAATGTCAAACTACCTCTTTGACATCCTTTTTAGCATATGATCAAAAATAACCGTCTTAAAATATTTTTATGCTATGTTATCCCTAGTGGAGTGACTCCAACACTTGCTCAAGTGTAACACTTGTATGATATCTTTATCCTTTCCTTAGCGGCATATCTTAAGTAAGTCCCTTCATTGAGACACTTATACATAATGTCATTAAGTAGGAAATATCTTTTTAAATGAGTGATGAGTATCATTGCCTTGGACTTGTACGCCAATAAGACATTGTCGTTTAAGAAATCATATTTGTTCTTGAACCAAGCTTGTACAGCTGGCTAAACACTTAGTGTGGAGAATTTTTGAATTGGCATTGTGGATTGTGTGATCTTCTAAGTATTGGTAGCATAGGGATTCTCATACTTGATTATTAAGAAGAACACTTTTAATTTTCTCTCAATGCATGGTCAATTCTGAAGTCATTAAACTTAACAGCCATACTTTGAACAATTTTCAAGCATAATTTAAATTACTTATTCTTAATTTTATAAATACAAAGAACACGGTTTATGACTGAGTCAAAAGATACTCACAAGTCAGTATTTTTTGCTCCAATTGGTACCATGAGTCTATTTAAGAGGGCCTCGTACTCCGATTAATTATCTGATGCTAGAAAAATAAATCATACAAGGGACAACAAAGTCATATTTTCAGGACCGATCGAGAAGATCTATATGCTCCAACACTCTGAGTTGTGAAGGTATCATCTGTACATAAATCAAAATTAATTAGTGTCAACACTTTTTTTATTGTCAACTATCTAAATTATAACAATCAACAATAAAATCTGGTAGCACTTGAACCTTTATTGCATTTACCGGGATGAACTCAATTTCAAATCTAAGGAATTCAAGTTCATTTTTGAAAAATAGCCAGCCAAATCACGGTTTTATACATCTTTTACTTTATATGAGAGGGTTTGAAGAGTTTTCTTGAAGTTTTAAAATGTACAAACTAGCTTTTAAATCAAAGAATAATTAGTCTCACCTTTGAATAAAATAAAGAAATAATGGTGGATCAATATTTGAATATTATTTAATCCTTTAACTAAGAATGAGTTTAGAACAACATCACAAACCCTTATATTGTGGAACCATGAGAGTCAAGATGTGAGTTAGACAATGTTTTGGGTGATTAAATGCTTGATCCATAGTAGAACCTACAAAAAGCACAACTCTATTCAGTACTTTGAAATGGAATGCTCGACTTAGAGATAAAATTGGTAGTGACTCGCCAATTATTCGACCAACTTTCTCATTTGATTTATGTATCTGAAACTTTTACGTCTAGTATAAGTTGAACTCTGTTCAAGTTGTCTTTAATTCTGTCCCAGCTTGTTATATAACATGACCTTAAACTATCCTTCTCTGATGAGCTCATCCAAGAATGAGTCTGATGATTTGTTATACTCATTACAGAACCTTAGATATTTAAATACCATAAATGTAGGTTAACTAAGCTATAGTTTGCCTCACCTAGTACATCATATAACGCCTGAGTGAACCTCACTTCTTATTGTCAAAGAGTTTCTCCCTCCTATAGATTCATCAGTAATAGAGGTTAAGAATGCATTTGGGTCATCTAACTACTTCAAAATGACTAAGAACTGAGTCTGATAATTGGTTATATCCATTAAAGTCTAGTGGACAATCAATTAAAGCATTTGCAAGATATTTCCATCAAATCCATGGCAAACAACTTACACTTTGCTACATCGCAGACATTGTAAAAATCTCAAAATGATGATATGGTCAGCTGGATTCAAAGCATCTTTATAAATTTTAAAACTCTAAAGGGTGTTGTGTGGGGCTGGGGGGTGAATCCCCAAAACCCGTGGCACTACTGATCTTTCGACACCACAAGAAGTGTAATTTCTTAACCGTTATTCTAACCAGGAAATTAATTATTTACTAGCAACACTCAGATTATCCCCGGGAGTGGAGCATCATCTCATATTAGTGTGAACAGGAGTAGGAACAAGAGTTTTTGTTGGATAAGCTCCTCCCAAAACTTCTGCAGGTTTGGCAGAACATATCCCACCTTGATCAATATAGTAGCTCCAAATGAGTAGTTTGGTTAATAGGAAAAAGAGAGCTTATAAGCCCTCAGTGAACTAAGAGTATCCTCCCGGATTAGGTAAATCAGATTATCGGGTATTGATATGGCTTTGTTGTTGCTCTATGGCCTAAGTTAGGTTGGTGATATACTCTTGTGTGGTATGGCACCTTGGCACGCTGCTACCACCAGCTTGTCATTCTCACCTTCACCTGAGAAAGCTCCTGCGTGGTGGCCAAGAGCAGTTGAACAAGTTCAGAGTCAGAGTCGAAGTCGAAGTGAGCTCTGCCTCCCTCCTCCGTATATCAGGAACTGTATCTCGGCCCACTTCCACCGTGCCCAAAGAGTGTGTGTCAGCCTGTCGTTGAGGATTGAGGAGGACCGCGAGCCGCGAGACGACCGCCCCCAAGTCCTCTCGACCACAGAGAAAGCCTCTGGGTACTGCAGCCAAGTATCCTCGAACTTGTACGGCACTCCGCTACTCTAGAACCTGAGACAGGCGTCTGTTAAGAAAATCGGGCAGTGATCAAAAGCTACCTGGGGGAGGTGGTGCACGACTGCACTCAGCAGAAGGTCCATTGCCTCCATGCTGAGAAAAAATAGGTCCAAGCTCTCCCAAATACGCTGAGCTCCTTCCCTGTTGTTATTCCACGTGAAAGGTGGACCAACAAAGCCTAGGTCGTGAAGATGGCACGTATCAAGGACTTCCCGAAAGTTCTTCTGAGCAGTCTTCACTTTGAATGCCTTTCTGTTGCATTTCCCTGCCTGAGAGAACGCAATTGAAGTTCCACCAAGAACCAATGGGCACCCCTCCACCCGAACTGCTAGGATCGTTTGTCAAAGCTCATTCCTCATGTACAGACCAATGGACGCATAGATGGCACCGAACTGAAAGCAGCTCCCCGACCTTAGAGTGATGGTAGCAAGGATCACCTGGTTACAGGAAAGATGAATTTCATACTGCAAAAAGTCAGTATGCCAAGCAAGAATGAAACCTCCCGAATGTCCCGTAAAAGGCTGAACCACAAAGCTCCAATACCGCCCGAAGAGGCGGTTCGCATCTCGACGAGTGAGAGACTCCACGTGAGTCTCTAATAAAGCAATCAGTCTCGGCTTGCGCTTCGAGATGAACGGTGGAATGGGGTGTCGTGTCGCCGGCTTCCGCACGCCGCGACAATTTCACACAAGGATGTCGTTCATCGGGACGGCGGCAGGTGCTCTCGGCTTCTCAAACGTAAAGTCGGGGAAGGAAGAGCAGGCTGCAACACGGGCCCAGGTAAGTGGGCCTGGGGAATCTGCGGTGCAGCACTCAGCGGGAGAGAAAGAGGTGGCAAGCTAAAATGAGGGTGAGGTGGGCTCGACGTGCGGTGCTGCAGCTACGGGGCTGTAGGCAGAAGCTATGTGGCGGCAGGCAGTTCCAACGGCTAATCCTCCTCCTCAATGGCGAGGACGTCAAAGCGGGAAGGGATATCATTGTACAATTTCTAGATATATATAAAATTGCATTAATGTAACTTACACTTACTACTTTGAAACATATGTTTCAATTTACATAAAGTTCAATTATACAAACTTTATCGAGACAGCGTTTTAACGATTTTGAGCTAATTAATTTAGCACCAAATTATTTATAAAATAGAGGATTTAGAATTTACGATTTTAATTTAACATGTAAAATTTAGTCTCAATTTTGGAGTGTAATCCCAATTAATTATTAAAATAATATTAACTTGAATTCAAATTGACTAATTAAAAAATAATTAAAAATCAATTTGAATGTTATGAACCTAAATTAAGCATATTGGATATTATGGGGATAAATTGGTCAACCTGAAATAAAGAGAAGCCATTTTAGTAAATTTTCAATCAAATAATTTACTTTGCATTTTCACATTTTGAATCATTAACAATAATACAAAAAAGTCAAACGGGAGTTTAGTATTAATCGATACAAGCAAATGGTTTAAAGAAGCAGTAGCAACACTACAAGGCTTAAAGGCCAACAAAAACTAAAGAGAAATTTTTTATTGAACTAATGATAATCCATAAACATAGATAAATGACAACAAATAAGTGAAATTCCACCAAGTACATAACGAATACTTGGGTGAACAAGTTATGCATGTGTTACAATATTTGACAGAGAGCCGTTTATATTTAATTGTTCTACAAGTTCATAAATGAGAAATGATCAAAATAGAAAGCAAAAAAGCCATGAATTTCTTATTATAAAAATAATCGTTTTTTGTTATTGTGACATCTGAGACAGTTGGCTAAGGGCAGCAATGATGAGGTAACAAGAACCAAATACATAACAACATGCACATAAACAAAGATATTTGCTGTCAAGAAATTGGCTGACAGCAGGACAAACTCTGCTTGAAACAGATGGCAAAAAGGGTTCATCAAGTGAGGTACCCGATGGATCATGACTTGAGTTAACCAAAAATCTAAAACTGCAAAATAGCAACCTGAACAGAAACTTTTGTTGAGGGAGAAAAGGAAAGACATGTACGCTGGTCTCAAGGCATAAAAGTTACACGTAGATCCTAACATTGCCAAAAATATGATCAGATGTCATAGATTACCTTTCCTAATTGAAATGTAAACTCCTTTTGAGATTCCAATTTCAGATACATCCAACCCCATTGATTTAGCTTTTTGTTTTGTAAACTAAATAGTCACCTAATAGTAATTTAATAGATTCTATTTCAACAATGACTAAGACTAATACCAACCACTACAAAATTAGAAGCACCAAAGAGACAACATCCACTTACAAGTGATTACATTTGATTCTATAAGTTAAACACACAATTTTTTATCTAGAATTTACCACTAATAAACCAAATACAACTCGTTGCCTAGATTGTGTAAAATAAAAGAGACACATACACACTTGATCTGCAAGCTTAAATCAAACTGCATATTATGGCTTGGTGGTTTTACGCAAGCTGTACAGCCTAACACTCCATTTCATAATAAAAGCCTCATTCATGTACTCCATCTCCTTCATCATTAAAACAGTGAGATGTGATAAGAAAATGCATTATAAGGCAAAATACTTCAAAGTAATCATAACAGGAGTATTCACAAGGCTTAACACAATTAATCAAACTCTCAAGTATAGGAAGCACTTCACAGGTTATTGAGAAAGTTTCATGAATGATGTTGAAGCAAGCACTTGCAAACCTACACAATTACAATACAAGGGCTGAAAAAATAGTAATTTGATCTCCATCAGGCACCAAGGGTACCAAAGCAATATCAACCTTTTCACCATCATCTTCATTTTGTAAAATTGCCTCAGAAGTGATACCATCATTCTGCCAACTAACCAGAGAGTGCACAATGAATCTTATACTGCAAAGTGCAGCCAAAGATGATGAGAAGCACTGGAGATATCTCGTGTACAAAAAACCATATGTATATATACTTCAGCATGTCAATATCAGTTCTTTACAGTAAAAATACATCCATTGCTCAAAGGTACCAAATTCCAATAAAAGCCACGATCATCAACACAACAACTGTGCCATTTAATTGTATAAGAACCCTCAAGTAAATGTGAAACATTGAGCAAGCAAGATGAGAAGCCTAACCCCATATTGTTGAGCTCAAAACACACAAAAGTAGTCAATAAACTACCACTATCAACCACATTATGATGTTCTTTATTCATTACTTTATTATTTGTTCTCAAAAACAGTAAGAGAACCTCACTCAACCGTAACATGTCAGCCTTGTGAGTTTGAATAGCACTTTGTGCTGGAGCTACCCTTCTTCCATTTTCAATGGTGAAACAATCAGTTGCGCTTACAGAAACAATGCAGTAGATCTTAGATATACGAGCACATTTTATAACTGATGTGTTCTTAAGTTGAATACAAAGATTCAACGGCAACTGGAAACCAGGCCTAACACATAGCTCATCTTTATGTTCAGAATTTGCGTGAAAAATAAAGAGCTCTGAGCCAATACAAGGCCTGCAAAATTAAAAGCATTAACCCATAAAGGATCTACAATTTTAAAAAAATATCATTTTAGACCATATAAAATTCCATTTTAATCCCTAAAATTCAAATGTAAGAAATATGCTCGCATATCATTTGATCAGTACTTTGTGCAACTTGGGATCTGATTATCCACTGTTATGCTGCTAACGAAACTAAAAACTAAAGTAAAAATTGTTGTAAAATAAAACAATTATGATATATTTCCTCTTAAAAATTAAAGCCATGAAGAGGCCTGCAGTAACAGTGAGTTTTACCTATCACTCTCTTAAGAGAAATCAGATTTCCAAAACTCAAATATTTTATTAAAACATTAAAATTCATTTTTTAGTCAGACATAATGCCAACCAATTCACAAGAATTTCACAAGAACAACATATTCCATTCAGAGACCACATTAATTAAAAAAATTTACAAATTATTTTTCAAGACAGTCAAATTGTTGTTCAAGATCAGAAGTGGGACTTCAATTATAACGTAATGGAGAGATAGATGTCAACGAAGTTTAGGGTGATAGGCTTGGGGAATAACACAGTATCTATGTATTCAGATTATTTAGATAAGTAATTAAACTAGAATAATCAATAGCCAGCATAAATATTATTTACAATTACATGAGAAAAATAGTAAAATATGTGTACGCTTGTGCATTGTAATCATCTGCTTGATATTTTGCATGCTTATTACCTTTTCTTACTTATTAGGCATTTCAAAAAACAAAATAGTATTTATAAAAAAATAATAATAAAAAATATGCTCATTAATTTCTATTAGAGACGTAATGATCAATAATTAAGAAAAAAAAATTCAACATTTATTTTTATAATTATAATAGATAACAAATCATACATATTATAGACTATATAAAATAAACACAAAAACACATCCAAAAATGTTTTAAAAAAAACATTTTCAATTCATAGTTAATGAATTGCTTATTTTTGA
Organism: Gastrodia elata; assembly: GCA_016760335.1. Taxonomy (NCBI): domain Eukaryota; kingdom Viridiplantae; phylum Streptophyta; class Magnoliopsida; order Asparagales; family Orchidaceae; genus Gastrodia; species Gastrodia elata. The sequence continues at coordinate 25,698,300 of CM028676.1, read as the reverse complement.
GACTAAATTAACACAAATTGGGATTGAATTTAACAGACTTGAAAATCTGAAATCTATATGAGCATTTCCAAAAGAGTCGGGGACCATTTCTGTCGTTTAATCTATAATAAAGCGAAGTTAAATAAGAGTTAAAATTTGATTCACTTACCTCACTTTAAAAAAATACTTGGGAGTGACAATAGAAATTCCCATCAATTTCCTAATGGAGAAACAAAGATGTTGTAAACCACGCAGAAAAACTGCGATTAGATCCTCCACATCTTTGGCCGCCTCTAAATCAGCTTGAACGCATAAAATACCATTTATAGCAAATAGGATGTGTGATAGAGAAACATTGTCAAATAAATTTGAACCATGTAAATTCATTATGGAGCATACTTCATGTTTGATCTTATCTTTAACCAAGTGTAAGTGCACGAGTTTCTTTGCCGTTGAGCATTCAATATCCCACATGCGCTCAGCTAAATCTTGTACAATCTTCAGATTTGAAAAACTTTCAAGATTATCCGCACTTGAAGGCATGATATTTCTGAAAGCAGTCGAATTTACAACATTCATAGCAATAGAAGTACAAAAAGCAAGGGTGGAACAAGTCACACCAAGCCTTGAGATGCCTCTAAAGCTTGCTGCATCGATATCCATAAAAGATGTAGCTAGAAGATCATAGCTTTTAGCTAAATCATAGAACTGAAAAGATACCATAGTCAAACAACATACAAGCTCATGCATTTCGTGAATAAGTTTTGCTGAATTCACAGGAAGAAAGGAGCTATTAAATTTATCCCCTGTAAATGCATTCGGTCCCAAAAGTCTAAGAGTTTCCACCACATTTTCAAGAAACCTGTGTCTAAAATTAAGAAACCATCTTTGAAATAAAAAAGAATCACTGAAATCAGCAGAGTCTTCCAAAACTTTTTCAGAAGAGCAAATTTTGCTACAAACCCTAGAAAGACTTCCTATAAAACTATTACAATCAAATCCCTCACCAAAACATGAATCTGTTTCTTCTCCACAATAGTTAAGCGGTTGGTCACTCTCAGAAGCAAACTGGAAGCTATTAACCAACTGCAAACCTAATTTGGGAAAAAGTAGCAGTTTGATTTCACTTTCACCACCAACATACAACATCAAAGCTTTAATCCAGTTACTGTAATATCCTGATTTTGTAACATTAACCAACTTACGAAATGAAAAAGTAGCAGCAAACCAGAGACCTAGTGAACAAGAATATTTTCCAGCTCTGTATACTTCCCAGAATTTTTCTCTTTCAACCATTTTTTTTATGAGGTCAAGTGCGCAACATTCCTGAGGAAACCAGGAAATACTATAATGACAGAAAATTTCATTACAACCTTTTACTCCATCTCCTTCATCATTAAACCAGTGAGATATCATAAGAGAATGCATTATAAGACAAAACATTTCAAAGGAATCATAACAGGAGTATTCACAAAGCTTAACACAATTAATCAAATCCTCAAGTATAGGAAGCACTTCACGGGTTATTGAGAAAGTTTCATGAATGATGTTGATGCAAGCACTTGCAAACCTACACAAGAACAATACAAGGGCTGAAAAAATAGTAATTTGATCTCCATCAGGCACCAAGGGCACCAAAGCAATATCAACATTTTCACCATCATTTTCATTTTGTAAAATTGCCTCCGAAGTGATACCATCATTCTGCCAACTAACCAGAGAGTGCACAATAAATCTTATACTGTGAAGTGCAGCCAAAGATGATGAGGGATGCGCTTGAGCAAGGCGTAAAATAAGATTAAGCATATTCTTGAGGTCGTTGTTCAATACAAATGATTCACTGCCAAACTTCAAAATCTTAACACAAATCAACTCCTTGTGGCAACTGCAAATCATTTCCTTCACAAGGCAGCTTATTTGATCCATAATAAAAAGAGAAGCATTGCTAATGAGTAGTGTTGGATTGACTTCAACACTAGAAGTCAGCGATATAGAGAGTGAATTACCATGGCGTTGGGCAATATTAGAAAGCAAACTTGCAAAATAAAGAGAATGCCCTTCTCCACCAGCCTTTATGGAGCACACTAGATCTACAAGAAGAGAAAGAGCAAGACCTCTTTTTGACTTAATTGTATCCACATTTTTTGAAACTAAAACTACCTTCAGTAAATCAGGCTCGTCTGAAATTGGTAGATTTAGTGGCCTATTAAGGAATATCTATGAAGTGAATAAATTCAAATTAATAAAAGTAGCGTATGACCAACATAACTTAGGAATAAAAAATATTATAGGCATATATTACCTTTCGGAGAATCTGCAAAGACAAGCATTGGAGATTAAAAGGAAGTTCACCATCATCAAAGATATTGATTAGTGCAGAAAAAACACTTTTGCAGACAATAACATGGTAGGAGCCTTCATCAAGCAGAATATTAAGACATCTTAAAGCTCCAGCCTTCAAAGAGATAGGATATTCAAGGCTTAGAAATGACTGCAGCAAATCAAGCTGTTTAAGAACAAAAATGAAGAAATCATCAATTGTAGAAATAACAGTAATGACATGTATGAAAGCATGCAGTGCAAGAAAACAGCATTAGTTTGAATACTTAAAGCTGCAAAAGGAAGTGATTAGCATGTTCAAAGTTGTTCTAGCGTTAACATTTAAATGGTTGATCAAAGAAACATCAAAACGTTCAAAAGTTACTCAATAACTTCACTATAACTTGACATGGCAATCCACACAATAATCCAATTAGGATTAGTTTTGTTAACGCTTATTAACAATTCACTCGGATTAAAAGATGAATGTGCATTACGTTATAAGTACTCTATGGTTAGAAGATCTTCAAGAGTACTTAGTTAAATTAAAATTAGGATTATATCTTCTCTCTGTTTTTATGATTCCTCTTTACAAGCATTTGTTTTATAAGGCTGCATGATTAAGTTTTAGTTCAAGTTTTTATTATTTGCAACAATCTCATACGCATTTATACAAGAAAACAACATAAAATTTATCAGTTTTTTTTAGAGTAGCTTAAAATTTAATAGCTCAAAGTAGTTCAACCCTTTCACAAAAATTCTGAGCTTGTATGCAACTTTTCTGGCCAAGCCTTTTATGATAAAGAATCAATCCCAAACGTATGGGAAATTTTTTGTGATGAATGTCCCGAGACTTCAATTTTTCTCGAGACTAGGTTCATCAACTCGAGTCTTGTATATTTAAACCTTGTTAATGAAATGTAAATTGAGTATGTTGTTTTAATTTTTGATCTTATTAAAGGTTGAAAGCCTCAATTCTGCTACCATATCTAATCCATTATATCAAGTGACATTGTTTGTAGATGTATACTTGGAGAGATGAGGTTAGGGTCATAAATTATAGTTTTTATTTTCAAAGTTGGAGTGATCAATTCCCCTGGCGTTGCACCTCACATATTCAAAAGCAAGTAAAAACAGAGTTTCAATGGTGCTCAAGTAAGACATGGACTATAGTTCCACAGTAATCCTGGCAAGTTATATGCCAAACTTTCCACTAGTGTCAAGCTTTTTCTGTCAATTAAATAAATGTTTTATTTGCTATCTTAAATGAGACATATACACACTTGATCTGCAAGCTTAAATCAAACTGCATGTTATGGCTTGGTGGTTTTTATGCAAGCTGTACACCCTAACACTCCATTTCATAATAAAAGCCTCATTCATGTACTATCAGTCTTGTTATATAAAAAAGGAAACAAACAATATAACATAAGCAAATAAAAAAACAAACACCTGCTCATTAAATAATAGAGATGTTTCTGAAGCCAATTTTGAAAGTGACAACAACACTTCTACTTTGACATCGTCCATTTGCAATTTCAGTAACAATTTCCGACCTGCCTGTTATGCAAGAAAACAATGTTAGAAAATAGACTACAGAATAACACATTCTAGAACTTGGTGACTAATAAGGTTACAGCAAGATAGCTATTAATCTTAGGTTTGGAGTTAGCAGCCCAATTTATTCTAGAGAAGCATTCAAGTAATTCAATTTCACTTGGCGGCTGTTTGATTAGCTGAAATTGAAGTATTAATGTAATTCAATTATAGGGTAATTCAGTTTCGGGCAATTGGATCAAGTATTTTTTAGGATTTAAAATTTTAAAGTTCGGTTTGGTGCAATACAATTTTTCTTAAATATAAAATTTTAAAAATTGTAAGAACTCTATTCGACTTCAGCCATTATCGGTCGGTGAAAGCGAATAGCCAGCAACAATCGATTGGTGAGTATTAAGAATCGATGACCAATAAGAGCCAGCCAGTTAGTAAAGACCAGTAAACACGTGAATTTATTAATTCCTAAGATTTTGATTACTTTGCAACCCAATTACAACAACCAAACAGCCTATAATTAGGTAAAAAGGAATAATTCTATATGTAAATTAAAATATAAATATTCAGTTTAAGGAAAAGAAAATATTAAATAATATTTTAAGGGATTTTCTTTTTATCAATAGCCCGAATTCGTGTCAAATATGTCTGCCCAATTCAAGAGAAAGCTCTTGCATTGAAAATAATAAAAAAAGAAAATGTCAAAGCAGTTCATAATGGTGAAAGGGAATTTAGGCTTTTTCTAGAATTTCTTTTCTTTCTTTTCTAGCAATTTTAAAATTTACTCAAATTTATATCAAAAATTAAATACATCTTAACCTACCAAAGAGACATAAAGTATTTACATTCATTTATTTTACCAAAAATTAGTTTTCAATGAATTTAGTTTACTCGTGCATTGGTTTGAAGTAAAAACAATGTTGAAGTGAAACAATTCAATGTAAAATTATTCCAAATATACAGTGCAAATAGTTTTAAATGTTAGGTTATAGGGTATTTGTTTGAGTGAAAAGTGAATAAAATAATATATAAAAAACCTAGATCTCTACGGCCAAGGTTGGCCCAACAATCGACCCAGACCAATAACAACAGACTAAGTCATGGACAACAATCGTGATAGCCCGACGAGGGTCGGCCAAGCCAGGGATCTAGCTAACGAGGTAACGTTGAGGCAGATCTATAGGGCTATTTTCCGAAATTCATCTATGGCCAAGGAAGCTCGGTGCCGCCGAAAATGTCAACCAATGTTCAACGGAACCTTTGGAGGCCGACAACAATCAGATAAAAGCCTAGCAATGCTCAATTTGAGTAGAGAATTAAGACGTCGTGTAGAATCGAAATATAAAATTTTCACCCCAATTTAGGCCAAAAACATTACAAGAGCTTGAGCTTTTGGAGAAAAAATAATCTCTTAAATGATTACTTTGCTCCATATCATACACTTAGAAACCTTTTTTACATTTTTACTTTACGCCCAAATGAATACTAAACAGCAAATTAATGAAAAGTGAGTGCAAATTAAAATAAATCCAAGTAGAATTATGAATGATTGGTTTGATGTAATGAAAATCCAAGGTAAAATTTTAGATAAAGTGTTGCTCCCAAAAAGCCAAAACTCATGCAATTATTTTAGTCCAAATCATTCAGAGAATGTATACACAAAACAGGAAAATAAAGGAAACTGAAAATCGCATGTGCACGGCCCTCTCCAATGTCAACCATCTCCGGAGAGGACCCTTCCATTTCTGACTTTAGTCTAAATTTCATTGTCTAACAAATAATTAAAAAAATTGCCACTAATGTCAGCCCTCATTGGCGCTAAGCTAGCCATCACTATTCCCATCATCATCCAAGTGTATGTTTATGTTTTTTATAAAGTATTTTTATTGAATGTAATTCACCCAAACAAGCATCAAAACAATATATCATACAAGTTCCCAGTACCTAATAAAATTTTACATAGCATTTATTATACTTGGAAAACTTTTACACTGCATTTAATTTTATCCAGCATTTCTTTTACCTTAAAAAATCAGCCCTTGGTAAGTAAATCTGTGTCAAAGACAACAAGCAAGCAATGAAAAAAAGGTCCGTCGTATAGAAACAAGTAGCAGAAAAAATTCTTAGATGTCAATTCTAAATATTATAAAATATAAAAGTAAAAAAACGTAAAGAAAAACAGAGGTGCGAATTTATAAAACAGGGTTGTTTCATATCCAAAATCTAATTAGAAATGTATATAGAACTATGCCATTGTAGGTATAGCATACCTGGTATGCCTTGCTGGCAATAGAGGAAGAACATTGTAGTTTAGCCAAAGCACGAACTGCTGCTAGCCTCACATCTAGAGATCTTTCTATTGAGGATATAATACTAATCAGTATTTTGAGAACAATGCATGCAAAATCCTCTGACAATCTAGAAAAGCAACCAGCTGCATATAAAGATGCCTTTACCTATACATAATATTATATGTTTCTTAAAAAAAGGTTAAATACTTCATTTAAATAATATAAAAAAAATTTAAGCATGCATTCTGAGAATGCAAACATTCACTGCTCAAGTAGTAAACTATCCAGCCTATAAGAAAATAACTAGAGCTAAACTTAAGATGATATGAACATTCACTGCTCAAGTAGTAAAAAAAAATTTAAACATGCATTCTGAGAATGCAAATTTCAAAATAATTCTAAAGCGGGGTGTTGGGAAAATAGCAGCAGCATCATTTGATTTGATACAATTTAGCTATTTACCTTAAAACAAGACACAAAGGGAAATATGGCTAAAACAAGACATTGACTGGCTATGTTAAATGAGGTTGAAGGTTGGCTAACAAAGAAAAAATTTACCAATAAAACAAATGATACAGAAATGAGGATGTGAAGGTGGATTAGTAGGTATCCTTGAAAAGATAGAAAGAAAATGAATTCATTCGTAGTAAGGCTGGGGTAGCTCCAATAGTGGATAAGATAAGAGAATGCCATCGCAGATTGATACTAAGTATTGACCATTCAATGCCCCTCTTTAAAAAATTACAGCAACAGCAACAGCAACAGCAACACTAACACCAACCCTTAATCCCATAAGGTGGGGATAGCTACAGGAATCCTTTGTTTCCATTGTGCACAATCAAATAGAAGCCCATTCCTAAGTTCCCAATAAAGAAGATCCTTCCAAATAGTTTCTTCCTATATCTTTTTTGGCCTTTCTCTTTATCTTTTAATAAGAAAAATTCATAAATTGAGTATATAAACTTTAACCATGACAATAAAGGAAGAAGAAGATCAATAAAGCCTTGCAAAGAAACTATTAGAAAGAGTCTTCTCCATGTGGAACATAGAGAGAGGCTTCTATTTGATCATGTGCAATGAAAATAAAGGATTCATGTAGCCAACCCATGGGGCTAAGAATTTTTGAGTTTATGTGGTCATACTTAAAACAAGACACTCTAGACACTTCTTGTTAAGAAATGGTGTTAAGAAATGATGTTAAAAAATGATGTTAAGTAGAGGCAGCTAATTTTCATGCACTTGAACATTTCAAGGCTTATTTTACCCTCAAAAAAATTTCCGCAGACTAATAATAACCACTAACTAGTAATAAAGTACCCGTCTTGAGTTTTCAAGATTCACTTGAGCAAACTTTTTCCTAGATTTATTCATTCTCAAATCAGGGCATATGATAAATGCAAGAGCAATAAAATGTCAAATCTAATTAACCAAGATAAAAGCACATAATGTATTGAATTTAGAGAAAGAGTTTCATTAGAAGGGCATTGACCTGACCTCTAAATCATGACTTGACCGTAAGCTACTAAGTATCAAAAAGCATATATGTGAGCTATCCTTTGCTAGTCCAGCCAAGCAACCAAACAAGCCTAAAGTCAAAGACTTTGCTTCAAAATCACCAGTATCATAAACTATTTTCAGTCTTTTAAGCAGTTCCAAGTAATTAAGCACACTTTTACTTGCCAAAATACCATTATACATTTTTCCACAAATGTTGATGTGCTGCAACTCCACAAGGAAAACTTTTAAAATGCACTTTCTTAACTCCATATCTCCACTGCAAAATGCATCAGCAAGCCTTAGATATATTGTGTTAGCAAATAGTATATCCTCTCCTGGAACCATACCATACATATCTGATATTGACATGTTTATGCTAGATTCCAAACTCCACTGATGAAGCTTATGACCTATCTTCTTGATAGTCTCAATACGACAGCCTAACAAATGAAAAAAGGAAGTTACAAGAAGTTCCCACAGTATGATGGATGGAACAAGAAAATAAAATATACATTGGTACATGCAAGAGACAGAAGACAAGAAATTATATTTATCGAATTTTTTTTCTTTATCAAAAAATCCCTTCTACTAAGCTTTTATTCAATTTTTAAATGTTTTGTGGTTCACAATTAAAACTAAGGAAATTGTGTGCCATTTCAATACATATGAATTAAGAGATGAATTTCATGGAACAAAATAAGTTCTGCTTATGTCAAGTAGTGTAACATTTTTGGCATTTAATTTGTATGATTCTGGCTTATCTCAGCAATATCATATCTAAATAATCATCCACAAAATTCTTCAAAAAACCATACTTTCATTTCATTTTTTTATTTAGATCATCTTGTGTTATTGAAGAACAATCTAGGTACTTAAAGTTCAACATATCGTTCATTATAATCTGCAGTAAACTCAAGTTAGCAGAGAATTCAAGAACATTTTAAGGAGCAAGTTTATTTGCAAGAGTAGTGGGGTGAATGGAAGTAATATCAGATAAGTACTTTTAAAGCATAAAGTTCACTTTTTACTGTAGTGCACAAAGCTCGAAGCAAAACAAGTTTTAGTGCACCAATCACTAATCCAACAACAATGAATCTAACTAATACTTATTTTGATAAACTTTAAAGTCTCACAAAATTATTCCACTTGATAACATTTATTAATGCTTTTACATGATAACATGTAAAATTCATTAGTTTTATAAACAGCATATTTGTTAAGAAGATCCCAGCAATTTGCCATTGATCAAGAGCATAAACTTCTTCTCACTTATCTGTTAAGTAAAGTTAGGTATCATCAAACACCCTAGGCCATCCAACTGCAATGGAAAGTTAAGCTTGGCTTATGCATCAATACATAGCAAAGGTGCTTTCGTAAAGTAGAGGTTTCTTCTGATGTGATTCACAAAGTCTTTGTTCCACTTCACAAGTGCAATAAAACTCTCGTTAATGTATGCCGTTAACAACATTATATTTTATAATATAAATTTTCAAGTGTTTAGTTTGCAAATAAAAAAGTGGGTTTTAGAGGCAAAATTCCCCCAAACACTTGTTTTCTGAATAATCCAAAATTTGCTTGAATTGAGCAACTTTGGATTACATCACTGCATGGCCACATTAAAAGAAAAATAGAGTGACCAGACATTAAGGAAGGCCAATTCATTGTGATGTGAATCATTGCTGATCAACCATCATTGCCTCCAACCAAGCACGGCCCATTCCCCACATCCTATGGCCTCACCTAACCTTCTCCCCCAAGCCATGGACTAACCCTTGCCCAACATCCTCATGTTGTAACAGCCAGCACCTCTGAATAACTTGGGGAGTTGACCTATTATAGATTATAGTGTGATCGACAGTAGATCCCATTTCATCTACAATTCTATGATTTGGGCCATGAAATTGGTCCAACAGCCCAAATTTGATCTTCCTTAAAGATCAGTATTTTTTTTTAAGTTTGGAATTTATACATGTTTGAACAGTTTCTTATACTCATTATGGTCACCACCACTAGATTGATAAATCCCTTATTAATTTTAATAGGTCTACTGAACAGCGTGATTTGTGCTTTAATGAACCATTTTGTCATCATCTTTATTAATAATATGCTACATTATTTAGGGTATGAGTAGATAGCATGCTAACATATGAGAAGTGTTTAGATAATCCTCTATGAGCACAAATTGTATGGAAATTTTTTTAAAAATATTCTAGCTCAATAAAATAACTTTTCTAGACACATGATCAAGGTTGAAAGAGTAATATTTTGAACACACAAGATCAAGTAGTTTTGATTGGTCTAGATTTACCAATATAAGGATGTCCATAGTTCTTCAATAAAAGCAATTATCAAAAATTTGTCAAAGACTTTCTTAGATTACCACCAACTAACACATCTGACTCAGAAGGCTGTTTTTGTGTGGAATTATGCATGTGAGGGTGCCTTTACTTTGTTCAAGCAAGACTAGCATCCACACATGTTCTGACTCAGCCATCTAAGGTTAAACTGGATTTGCAGGTGTCTCTGAATCAATTAGACGAATTCTCATGTGAAATGATGTGATTATAGTTTATGTTTCTCAATAGCTAAAGCTACGTAAGAATAATTAATTGATTCATGATTTTAACAACTATTGTATTTGCATTGAAACTATAAAAGATATTATTTGTATGAATCCAGTAAAATATACACACTATGAAATGAATTTAACAGCAAAGCTTTGAGCATATTTTCATTTAGAAATTGAACTTTTGTCAGCATTAATGGTTCTAGTTCATTAAGAATTATGATATCAGCATTCACTATCATCAAGTAGTACCAAAGCGGTGGTCAACGCTCTGAGCAAGAAGTCCTCTATCCCTACTATGATCTCTTAAGATGTACTCTGTCAAGAGTTTAAGAAACTCGAGTTGAAGATTGCTTCGTCGCCTTATGTTCCAGTTTTGGTTAATTTTGTCTCCATTTTGACACATTTTCGGACTATGATGACACCCAATCTATTGATAGAATACATCTAACGAGATATGAATAAAGATATAGGACTTCTTGCTAAAAGCAGCAGCCACTGTATTAGCATTACTGGAATGATAATGTATGTTCAGACCATAATACTTAATCAACTATAATCATCAATGCTGACAAAGGTTCAAGTTCTAAATGAAAACATGTTTGTGGCCCTGATGATTAATGCATCTCACATTGTGCATATCACATTGGGCTTCATACAAATGATAATGCCTGCAAGCTCCAAATCATGAATCAAATTATTATTTTTTTATAGCTTTAGTTTATGAGAAGCATATGCTATAATCCCATCATTTTGCATGAGAATAAATCTAATCCATGCAGAGATGCCTCTAAAAATCCATAAATTCTCAGGTCATGTGGCAAAGTCAAAACAGAAGCGCATGTTAGGCCCTGCTTAAGCAAAATAAATGAATCTTCGCATAAAAAGTTCAACACAAAAGACAGCTTCTGTGTTGTGATGTAAGATAAGTGGTAATCAAAGAAAAAATTTTGCAAACTTTGGATAATAGCTTATACCTATGAAACAATGGACCCCATTCATATTAGTAGGTCTAGATTTATCATTAGCTATTTGGAAATTGTGTAGATCAACATATGCTCCTTCAGAATTGATCACGTGTCTAGAAAAGTTATTGAACTAAACTAAAATTTATTCTTTGAAAACTTTCCATAAATCTATGCTCATGGAAGACAATTTATACAATCATCAAATGTTGGCATGCTTCACCTCAACTCGCAAATAAATCAAAATATTATCAATAAAAATGATGACAATCAACAGAGCATGAAACATTGTTTATTAGATCCATAAAACTAATAGAGCATTTGTCAATCTACAGGCAACACTGAAAACCCATAGTGATCATAACTAGTACAAAAAGCAATATTATACACATCAAGCCCCTAATTTAAAGTCAACGGTAATCATATCTTAGATCTATCTTAGACAACACTGACTCTAGACAATTGATCAGAAAATCATCAATGCGAAGAAGAAGATACATGTTCTTCATAATCAGCTCGTTTAACACCTTTAATTGTTACACATGGAAGGGATTTATATTTCTTCACAAATAATATTGGAGCACCCCCAAGGGGAGGCACTCAACCAAAATCTTATATCCATTCCTCAACTTGGAATTTAGTTCAACCAATTCTTTGGAGATAGCATATATATATATATATATATATATATAATGAACCCAATCTTTTTGTTCAGAGATAAACCAATGCAATATTCATAAAACATATTTGGGAATGCTTGAATAACAAAAGTGTTTTCCAGACAAAGTAGAAATGAATTTATCAATGAAGTACAAAGTACAGATTAAGATTATCAAAATAAAACTCTTTTCAATTAAGGAATAATGAAGATGGTTATAGTTTTATACAGATACAAATGATCATTTCTGAGATATTAGTGGGTTGATTCACAACCAAGGTAAAGGCAAGATAGTGCACAGCTGCTTCCTTAGACTCTCATACTCACAAGTACTCTAACACTCAAACTTACACTCAATCTCCAATAACTGCTACGATGCTGACCTCAGGGCCTTGAGAGTTTGATCATAATTGTCATCCAGATCAGATCAAGCTAATCAATTTTAATATTTTATAAAATTATTCTCACATAATACCACACTACAAAAGTAACAAAAAAACTAAACATTCCAGAACATCAAAGAGCATTAATTATCATAACCATCTTGAAACAAGCATCATGAAAAGCATCCCATAGTACAGATTATAAGAATTTATATCAAAATACAATTTCTCTAAGCACAAAAAGCTCTTTAACTCAATTATTTGACTAGTCATAAAGTCTCATATCTCGCATCCCATCAAATTGCTCCTAAAAAACTAATCCCTTGCCCTTTTCATGCATGTTAGTACCACCGGTAAAATGCCTACACAGACTTCAGAAGCATTTAATGTTGGGGTTCGATTCAGGTTAAAAATTTATGGATTGGGAGAAATCAGAGAGGTTAAAGACAAACTAGGATGAGGAAACCACAAATGAACCTTGAATCTAGGCTGTAGTCCTTAATGTTTTTTCTGAGACATGGAGAAAGAAAAACAACTTTCTTAAGAAGGCAAGCGGAAGAAAAGGAGGAGCAAGGAAGCTAGGATTAGAGTTAGTAAGGAGGGCTACAGCACTTAAGAGATTATTTATATTCTTCTGCTTAATCCTATAGATCAAATTCAAGTTGCTGGATAAAGTTTGTGACTCCAATAATAAAATTTTAAATTAAAAGTGGAAAAGTGAATCATATTGGTATCTAATGATCACAATGCGATCCACAAAGTCATCAGTGCCAAATCCCACAAATCAAACCCCTACCATACATCCAGAACCACTGTTGAGTTTCGTTTATTTCAAAGTAAACACATTTTATATGTTCTAATTTTTATTTTAAAAACAAACAAACTAAAAAAAGTTTATCTTAAACCAAACACACTTCAAAGTAGTTATTACCTAAAAATATTGCAGCTTATAATTACTTTATCTCAAAATTTCACTCACTTTTAATTAAAGCCACCTAAAACAAATGCTAAGCAGCTTTTTAATTATTTAGTATAGCAAGAAGTTGAGCCAAAAGAAGATTCTACAATTATCCAACTTAACAGCCCTAAATTAAGTAACTCGTTCAATAACATAAGATGAAATATAAAACGCTTAAGTACAACTAAAACAGTAATACATAAAATTTTTAAGAAAAGCGCCAAAATGTTAGATATAAAAAATGATAATCTTAAAAAAGATAAGGAAAACTGACGAAGCCCTTTCTCCAGCTCATGGCTCCATTTCATAACACAGACAGCAGGTATTCTTTCCATATCAAGGTATTATTTAGTATAGCAAGAAGTTGAGCCAAAAAAAGATTCTACTATATTCCAACTTAAAAGCCCTAAATTAAGTGATTCGTTCAATAACATAAGATGAAATACAAAACACTCAAGTACAACTAAAGCAGTAATACATAAAATTTTTAAGAGTAGCTCCAAAATTTTAAATTTAAAAAATAAAAATATAATAAAAATAAGGAAAACTGAGGATATCTCACTGGGTTTTTTTGATCGAAGCCCTTTCTCCAACTCAATGCTCCATTCCATAGCACAGGCAGCAGGTATTTTTTCCATATTCTTGAACCCTTTGGTTCCTCCCCACCGCTACAGCATACCAATGGCCCCACTGCACTGTCGATCAACATCAGTAAAAAAAATGACATGCAGAATCAAAAGGGTCTTAAAAATTTATGAACACAAAAAAATATATGATGGCTTGAATTTTCTACAATCATAACTTGCTGAAAATTGTTGCTATGTTAAAAAAAGCAAAGTAAGAAAATTCACAGCAATGCACTCCATCATGGAGAAAAAAACCACTTGAACATTATAAATTTAAGAAAATATTATTTTAGATATTAGTAATTAATTTTTATTTTTAATTTTTTAATCAATAATTATTAATTATCAATCCTTGTCAGCACAACCAAAATTAGCCTTTTGGCAACAATTTAAGATTTAAATATTATAGGGCATACAGATTCCAAGTTGATTTCAGAATTAAAAGTATTCTTAAACCAATTTCAATGGACATCAATACCAATGCACATTTACATGTTTTAAGGAAATCCCATTGCAAATCCTTCATCATTGAAAACATGTAGAAAAGTAATTATCAAAACAAGTTTTAAAGCAAAAATGGTTATCTCTGACCGTTGTAATATTTGTAAATGGATGGTGTGTAATGTTTTGAAGCACAATCATTCCATTAGATTCACAGATGGCTAGATTTATGTGCTTTCATAGATAGTTGCCATCCTAATAAAGCAGCCAAAAATGAATAACATAGCAGAGGTACCATTGAATAAGTCAATCAATCTTATGATTGCTCATAATAGAGAAAACGAGAAATGCACCTTCACTAAAAAAAATTATAAGAGCTTTGTTGATGATGATAACCAACCGGCCGCCTAGGCAGCCTATCACAACTATTTGTTGACAACAAATAGTCAGCTAAATTTGGGCCACAAACACAACCATAGGAACTCTATAGTTCCTCCGGCAAACAACCTTCAACCCCTCTACCTCTCTTACTCACTGCATGCCTCCCTCTCCCAGAGACTTAAGCAACCGACTGACCAAGTAACTATAGACCCTGTCTTGCTATCCAACTTGGGAGATAATTTCATCATTATATTTATATAATTAATTTATTACTTATATTATATAAATAAAATACTTTATATATAAATATATATACTATAATAATAATAATAAAATAATAATATAGCTTATAAAGTGATAATAAAAAAATACCTATAAACTATTGCATAATATAGATAAAAATTGTTATTATTAGAATAAATTTAATAATAATATTAGCAAGTACTATAGCTAGTACTTGTATTTCATTATTGAGCTCAACATTTCATTCCATAGCACAAGACAGATATTCTCCATATCATTGTACCCTTTGGTCCCTTTCCACCCTGCTACTACAACATACGGATGGCTCCACTCCACTGCCAATCAACAAATGACCAACACAATAGCCACAACAGTTAATACGGTAACAAAACCAACATGAAGAATCGCAAGCAAGTTTAAGCAGATTTTAAAAAGAAAAGAATGTGTGAACGCAAAAAAAAAGTACAGCAAGAAAATTAAAATCAATAATTAATTGTGCTCATAGTAATATGTATGTAATTTTCGTATGTTGGGACAATCCAATATCATGCTATGCCATATTTAGGTTTTGGCTTTATGGCGTGTCTCTAATTTATTGCTTGGTATGAGGGAGGGGGTTATTGCGTTCGGCAATGAATAGTTTATTGGTATAATCCCACAAGCAAGTTTTTGACATTTCTATTTTTCCTTGTCAAAATTGCAAAAAAAGAAATGAGGATAAAATAATTTAACGATAAGTTGTTTATACCACTCATTTGGTTGAAGAAAAATTGTGTGATTTTATCACTTTACAGTTTGATTGAGATGAAATTGATTTTTTTGTGGTGTGTTCCTTATTTATATTTGATGATTGCTTCAAAGTTTGATATTGTTGTTGTGGTCGTATAGATACAACTTCTATTTGTGGCGACAACCAAATATCTATGTAATTGGGTTTTGGCTTTGTGACATGTTCCTTGTTTGTTGCTCAGTCCGAGTGAGGGGGTAGTTGTGTTCGGGAATGAATAGTATACCGGCATGTTAACGATCCCACAAGAAAGTTTGTGACCATTCTAGGGGTAATTATACTGAATTTAACAGAGTACTATGTTCAGCAAATTATAATATTCCAAACAAAATATAATAATTCTCTATAAATTATTACAAATAACAAAAAACTTGTAAGATAATTGAAATACATTATAATCAAATTATACTATAATTAGATTATATTGTAATCAATTATAATGTAATAAAATTATATTATAGTTAAATTACACTTCAAATATAGTATATCAAACAAACTCGTAAACTAGTGTAAACTTTCAATGTTGAAAATTATTCAGTTCAAGCTTATGCTAAATATTTAAGTATGTAGATAATACTTATGAGCGCAATTAATTAATATTTTTTAATTAATAAAATCATAATTATTAATTAATAAATAATAACTAACAAACATTTGATAAAACTTCATTCAAAATTTATAAATATTGCTTAATAATCAGCTAAATAATGTTAATAAATAAATTGTATTTTATAACCACTAACTAATAATTTAAGAAAAAAACAAATTAACAATTATTAATAAATAAGTCTTTTGAAATTAAGTTAATTATTTCTATTTAATAATTAACATTTGCTAATTAAAAATCATTAATTAATTGTTATTGATTTTAATTATTAATATTTATTAGTTATTAATTAATATATATATATATATATATTAATAGCAAAATATTTATTATAATCAATACAATTTAATAGTTAATAACTAATTATCAATAAGTACTAATCAAAATTTATTGATAATTAATAACACCTAATTCATAATGTTTATAAAAATTCTGTTTTTTATATAATAATTTATAATATTACTTAATAATTATTAATTAATATTTGTCAATATTAATCTTTAACTAATGACATTTAAGTGTAATTATTATTCATAAGAATTTATACTTATTATTAATAAATAATTAAAAATTTATTAAATTAATAATCAAATTGTTTTTAATGGTAGTGTGACCACTTGTCTCCGTGATGGAGCAAATATTGGTGTTGAATTTCTCACTTCAACTTCTTAAGCTTAGCAAACATTTCCGGTGATTCTCAATCATTTGTCTATGAGATGACAAAATTGGCTAATAAGTCGGCCACTAATTCAACTCATAGTTGGCCTAACTTGAAAAAAGCCAGCTTAGACCGAACTCATTTGATGAAATGGGGCAACATTGTAGATCTGAACCCAACGACCCGCCTCCAACCCATGTAGCCCCGACCAGACCCATATAACCCAAAAAAATTTCAATTTGAAACATACATAAACAAAACATTGAATCTAAATAAACATACATGTTTCATTATTGTCAAACATAATAAAGAAACGAATCTAATGCACAAAGAAAATATTGTGAAAATAAGAATGCAAAAATATAAAGATTCCCTACTCTTAGTCGAACTATAATTTACTAGATTCGAGGCCGCATAGCGGAATGAGCTCCAATAACCTCTTGGAGACTTCTTAGAGTTGTTGTTGCTGTCCCTCCGGGGCCGGAATGACCTATATTTTGATTAAGATTAGTCCATATAGATATAGGCTTAGGCTAGCCGTTGCTTCCGCTAGATCAATGGGATCCCAATCTCGATTTCCTAGGTAGACTTGCCTTGCCCTGTGAAGGCCGCATAGCGGAAGCTACACCGAGAGGTGGACACCTTAGACTCGGGAGAGTATACCCGAGTTCACCGGGTAGACGACCCACTTTTATAGTAGCCTTTACTTTACTTTACAGAGCTCGTAGGATAACTAAAGGCCAAGCGGTCGACCGAGACCCGAGTCAGCAGTTTTAGTTTTGTCTTTACGGGCACAGCACCTCCAACCCTCAAAGCATTCCTAGATAAGCTGATTAAATGAAATTAAAGCTTAGGTAATTTACAAAGGCCCAAGAGAATAGCTTAGATGCACTTTGCTTGCAAATCATTATGAGCCCCTCGAACAAAGTTACTGCTTAAAACATGAAGACAAAAAAAATGTATACTAAAACAATCGTTCCAAAGATCATATTTATCAATTCATATTATTATATACTAACCAATCATTTTCAATTCTTAAGAAATTGCACCACTTATATTCTTAGAATTTAAATAATACAAATGCGGCACAAAACTTTGAAGTATAATAATGTGACGAACAAATGTGTTGTTTAAAACAACTACAAGGCGTACAAAAACAACAAATTGTGATAATTGTGTATCATCATTGCAACATGTGTGGCTTAATCACAAAATTAGTTTTGCAATAACATAAATAAGTACAAACATATTTTATAAGACAGTCGTGCAAACTTTAACTCATATTGTGCCATATGGCTAGCTTATATGATATCAAGCTTCATAAATTTAAAATTTCCATATAAATGCAAATACTAAATTGATTTTAATAATTTTGAGCTCTAATATGCATATTTATCCATGCCCCCACATTTAAAATACTATATGAATTAATTGACAATTTGACTGAAAATTTGAGCTAATAATACACTAATTCTTATTATCCAAATATAGACGAATAAAGCATTCACAGGCGAGCATGCTATGCTTAAGAAAGTGGCTCAGCAGACAAACAAATGTTTTTCAGATTACAACTGGAATGAGAGATCTACGGCTACAGAGCAATCGATGACAAAACAAAATAGATATTTACAAAAACCATACCTCCCAAATGGTTTTAATCCTGCAAATCAAAAGCTGTCGATCAAATGCTGAAGACCACACTAGCTTTGAAAGGGTTCACTGCAATCAGATCGGGTGGCGAAGGATTCGCTGAAAATGAGAAGGTCGGGAATGAGGATGCACAAGTTCGGTGATGCGTGTGAGGATGAAAGTAGAGGATCGGCGAGTCGATGCTGCGAGTGAGGGAAGCGCAGAAGGATCCTGCTCACGTGTGAGGGAGGACCTACGATTTTAATTCAGGGCTGTAACTTAGGTTTTTATAAACTCGTTTAAGTTGCTAGAAAATTATTTAATAAAATATGAATAATATTTGGAGTTGAATATAAATATCTAATAAAATAAATATTTAATAAAACTATAATACAATATTACTCATATTTTATTAGACTGAGCTTTTTTGATTGAACGTCAGCAAGTATGGGCAGCATTACTCTTTCAAAATAGACTATTAGATTAAGACCACGTGATTACGGATCACCTAATGATTACAAATTTTGATGAATCGCAAATTGGATTCTAAAAATTACAAATTTGAAATCGATTTAAGCGTCTCAGCGTGAAGAACGCAGAAGTCCAAAAATTATTAAATTATAAAGAATATTTTATTTTATATTAATTTTAAAATAAAAATTTTAAAATTCACTACTATCAATCCGGTACTTAAAAATTGATGAAACTTGAAATATAGCATCCTCATTAGATGATTAATCTAAAACTACAAAAATTTCTATATTTCAATTTATTTTTATTTTTTATTAAATTTTAACGTTAAAACTTTAAAAATTAACTTATGACAATTCAGGATCTCAACCGCACTCAAATTTTTACAGGTCCTTACATTGGGCTATTTTTAAGTGAATTTTTATTTGATTTTTATTTGACTTGAATAAATATCCTAATTTTGATTTTTAGTCATCTTAAATTTATAGTTAATTACTTAAGTAGCAACTTCGAGTTGTTACACTTTAAATTCCAAATTCCAAAACTCTTCTAACTTCTAAATGCTTTTAACAACTTTCAAGAGTTTTTAAATTCTTAAGATACTTTTACAGTGCCCCTTATATTGTTTTTTCTTCTCCTTTGTCCTATAATATTCTCTTACTTCCTCTTTATTCAAAAAATTCATGTAAATTTCTAGAAAAATCTAATTGATCCTCTCTTCTTATAGATGCCACCCAAGGAGTGGCCAACAACCCAAAATTAAAACCCTCCAAGATTTCCTATCATCACATTCATGCCTTCTCTTCTCCAATTTAAACTTTCTTTATCCTTCCATCTAAGCTATCATCTCCTCTCATTCATAGTATGTGTGCTCAAAAGTTTTTGCCAGCATCATCTTAAAGTTCTTCAAAGTTGCCAAAACCATCCAATATTTTTAGAATAAATCATAATTATTAATATAGTCTATATTGTGTACATAAAAATACTCATGTTTTTGTTATAAAAAAAACTCTATTTTGAGCCTATTTTTTCTTATTCTTTAAACAATACTTTTAGTATATTTGAAAATATTATTACTTTATATGTATATCGTTTTATTATGTTATTATCATCACATTTTGGTGCATTTATTTAGTTTCAAAATGATGCACGATCATTCCTTGAGGATGAGTGCAATAAGACGATATATTTAATTTTGGACACCATTTGTACTTTACACTTTATAAGTGCATGTGATCCATCCATCTATTTTTTAAATATTAATACTATTGTTGGTCACATTAATACCTTGATATTCTTGCTTTACTAATTCTTATGCTTAAATCTAAAGTTTATTTATTTTAATAAAATAAAGGATTAATATATATCCACAAAATTTTAATAAAATAAAGAATTAATATATATCCACAAAATTGATAATATTCTTTAATTAGTAATTCTTAAGAGAGAAGTACCCGTTTTAAAAATGAAAGATTTAAAAATATATATAGATTGATGGGTGAAATGTATCAACAAAGATAGTTGGAATAAAAGTGTATTATTTTAGAGCAAAATATGGAGAAAGATAATATTATTATATTTATGTATTATTGATATACTTTACATTTTGTATTTTAAATAATAAATATAATATTATAAAATCTTATTCTGATCTTACTCTTCAACTTTATCCATAGTTAATATAATTGAGTGCTAAAATTTTAGTAACTTAATATGAAGTACTAGGATTCAGTGGATCAAAGGTGCATTAAATCAATACTGAGAAAGTTAATTAAAATAAATAAAGCCATATAGTCAAAATTTAGTTATGAATAAGTTATATAATTTAAGATAAATAGTGTTAGTTTCTAGCCTAGTTGCTTTTATACAATGCATGGAATATGATAATTAAAATATCCAGTGGAGACTAACTATATTCTAGTACAATAAATAACTAACTAATATTTAAGAAAATTGATATTGCTGAAGAAGCACAAATATATTCATAATGTTATGTAGATCCATGATGTTCAAATTTTTTGAATATGCAGCAAGTTTAAATACAAATCACTAGAATAATTGAGCTTGATAAAATTTTACAAGTATTCCTCAAGTTAAAGACTGTATTTTATTATACTATCATGTAGCGCCCCGCCCCGTCGCCGCGCGCAAAAGAGATAATCAATCGGCGACGAAGCAATGCGCTACTCAGCTTGGGATTCCGCATCTCCCCAAATAGCTAAGAATAAAATATTGAATGCTGCTGACTCAACTTCAAGAAGGGTTAAGAGCTAAAATTTAAGATAAGAGTAGTATTCTTATCCTAAATATTAAGCTAATACATATATTGGATTATGAGTATAACAAAAAGAAATCCAATATATGTATAGTAACATCAGTATTTCCAGTATGTCGATGACATCAGAATACTAAGTATAAGTAATATAAAGACAGAGTGCAGAAGCTAAAAGCAAACATCCCAAAATATTCATCACAGAAGCTGAATAAAACATTTATCTCAGAAAAGAAAAAAAAACACATATAGAGTTATTACAAACAATTTACTGAAGTACAGAAAAGAATCTAAATACTGAATTAAAAAATAACTTAAGTAAAATAGCAAAGGCTGAAGAAGAGTTCACTAGTGCTTCACAAACTCCTCCTAGATCTTTTGAGCATCCACCTGATTTGGCTCCACTAACTGCTCTAGATCTAACAAATTGTTAGATCCCAAAACTACCACGTGTTAGACAATAAGTCTAACATATCGAAGCTATTCTAAAAAGTTATATTAATCTAACTTAACATTTAAGTAATTTAATGAAACTGTAGAAAATAGTAAAAATACTTGAAAATATGAAATAGTGCAAGTCTGAAAATAGAGTAAAATTGAACTATAAAACAGAATACTAAAATATAAAGAAAATAGTAAATGATCTAAATCTAAGTAATATGCTGTAAAACTGTGATGTATCCCACTAAGATTATGCATATGAATATACCACTGTACTGTATGCCATTATGTATACATCTGAAATATCACTAAATTGTCATGAATATACAATTTGATGCTCTCATACATCCCCATGGAAATTATGATACCTTGATGCCCATTGCATCATGTAATTCCTTCTTTGGTGTATGATACATCTCATAATCCATAAATAATCATTGATACTTATGCTTATGCTTATCCCAAAGCTTTTATGATTATATGCATTAAATCTAGAAATTCAAAAAACTACTAAAATGATTTTATTATCCCCATTATGCAGAATTCAACTAATTGAATTCTGACTCCTAATTATAGATTATTAGGTCATTTTACTTAGTATTTCAGTTAGAATCATTAGTTGGAAAGGTTGTATACATATAATTAGTATGTTTCCAAGAATGGCAAATTTAACACTCAATTTGTTTAAAACTGTGCTTATCGAGGTGTACAATGATAAGAGGCAGAACTCGGTTACAGTTTATTCTCTCAAATTGAGATATTAAATACCCTAATTATAAGCATATTGAGCATTCTAAGAAGGGTAACTTGATATACTTAGTTTGTTTTAAACTGTGCTTATCGATGCGTACAACGATAGGAGGCAAAACCCGATCACAGTTTATCTTCTTAAACTAAGGATTTCATTTCCCTAATCACAACATACTACTAATGTCATAAGAAGGGTGACTTGAGATACTTAGTTTGTCTTAAACTGCACTTATCGATGCGCACGAAGATAGATACTTGTTACAATGGAAGTTATCGGATATTTACAAATATTTTAATGTATTTAAATACCACAAAAAATAGGATAATTAAATAATCGTCGAAATCGAAATCTGACTTTATCGTTGGATTTCTCACCCCCAAATTAGTTAGAGGTAAATTTTTGGGACTTTTCAGAGCCCGTTTATTTATCCAATTTTAATTAGAAAATTTGAGTTGATTAGAAATTATTAATATTTTCTTAAAACCTATTTTATTTCCCCATTTTTATTCTTCTAACTGGCCCCACCTTACCCTATTCGGCACCCCTTCCCTCCCAGCATGTGCACGCAAAGGGCTAAAGCCCCATCTCCCTTCTCTATATTTTTTCTGCTCAAGTCCTCTCCCATACCTTGGATGGGATGGCTCATTCCCATCCCATCCCAGCCATGCCTGGCATCACCCTCTCCTCTCTATTTAAATTGAAGCCTCCATCCCATTCCTCCTCTTTTGTTGGCTGTAGAAGAAGGAGAAGATCCCTCCTCCAAGTTCATGCAAAAAATTAAGTTCTCTTCCTCGATCTTCTTCAAGCCAATGTACCCTTTTGCTATACTCTTCCTTGTGCTACTCTCTCCATCTGATTTATCAAAGTGTTATGAATGATATTTCAATTAGCTGTTGTTTGGAGTTTAGGTATGATTGTCGAGCTTCAATAGGACTCAATGAGTCCGATCGAAGCTTAAGTACTCCATTAAAATGTAGTCAAAACTGCAGGATTTCTGTATACATAGTCCTTAAGCTCCATTATTTGTATTGCTAAAATGATCATTTCATACTAATTTTAGTGTTAATGGAAAGGTCTCAGAAAGACCTTTCCATCTGTATATGGCACCTCTTGTGAGGTGCTCTAATTTGAGAGTATTTGAATACGAAAGGAGACCCATTACGGTTTTCGCACATACGAAATCACCATCGAGCGCTACAGTGCACCGTTGCGCTTGACTCTCAAGTTGGCTATGCCGTAGCGCGCTACAGCACGTCATAGCACTTGGCTCTAGGCCAGGGGCACTACAGCGCACCGTAGCACCAAGCTCTCGAGAAATTAGGCGTCGCAGCGCTTATTTCCACCGCACCATCCAAACATCAAGAAATTTTAGCACTGTAGTGCGCTGCAGCGCTTTCAGGCGCTGCATCGCTAAAATCCACCGTAGCGCGCCGTAGAGCCCGCGCCTCGAGAAAACTGGCGTTGTAGTGCCCATAACTATTTATAATTGCATATATTTGTGAGTTTTTGCATTCTAATGACTCTAGGACCCTAAAGGGGCCAAAATATATAAAATTAAACCTGAATTTAGTAAAAGTAAGCATTATGTGAAATTGGAGGTGAATTTTAATGTGAAATTTATCATTTATCCTAAATATCATGTTCCAAATCTTATAGAGAATTGCTTGAATATTTTGTGCCAAATATAAATGTTAGAATCTTTGATTGCTTATATGACCAAGTAGAGCTTAATAATCAAATTGCATGAAACTTAAGTGCTTTAAATTTATAATCAAGTGCTAATCCCTTTTGAGTTTGATTTAAGATTTAATTAGCCTTAATTACTTATTATTTTAATCAATGTGATGCTTATGTATGTTAAAGAATTTTAACTTTAATTTGAACATCTTGATTTAATTAATTTGACATTAATCATATATCCAACCCTAAGAACCTTAAGAATTGATTAAGTTAATCAATACTTGATCTTGAACTTGAAGCGAACACTAATAATACATCAATAATTCACTGATTTGTCATTGATCTTTAAATTAAATAATTGATCTTAATTTAGTTAAGTTAGGAGTTAAACCCTAATTTGTCTTGATTAAGATCTAAATCTTAATTACCTTAATCAATTAACTCTGATTAAAAGACAATTCAACTTACATAACTCTAATAATACATCTGATTTGACATTGACCTTAAACTATTGAATTAGAAGTGCTTAGATAATTGAAGAACTCATATGATTTAGTATTTGGACATATACCTTAAGATCCTTGGTTTTCTCTTTTATAAGACTCTTAGCATAAGATAAACCATAAAAATATACTTATTTGCAATATGATCAACTACTAATAATATTCTTGATTGTATCCCATAATTATAGCATAGGTGTTGATTAGATGAGTTTACCCATCTGATACGATCAATTCAAACTTAAAAAGAATAAGAATTAGTGAAAATATAAGACTTAACTGTCCTTTCATATAAGAAGTGTAAGATCTTTATGATCTTGCCTTAAGTTATTAATACAATAACTGTTAAGCCTTATCAATTAAAATGATATTGAAGTATAAATATCTTATTATTGAAACTTAAGGTAGGAACCTAGGTGCTCCTTCTCAACCTTATATGCTTGGTCTTAAACTCTTGTGGTAGGATTACCTAAAACATGTAAAATAAGTTTCTCTCATGTGGTAGTAATCTATATTAAGTGACCTCTTTGTCACATTCTTGGAACCTTACGTAGGATTCTCTTCAATGGAGTAAAGAGTCATAGTTTTAATACTTATTAGTTATTAAATAGAATGGTTATAACCCAGATTGTTAGTTGGATATGATAATGTATATCTATAGTGTTGAGTCACTTCAGCAAAATTTCTGGATTGGTTGAATCATTATAAGTAGGATTGTAGAGTCTCGATCTTATCCTATGTGATTGGATAAGTACAGTTCAGCTTAGAGTAAATTTTCCAATCTTAAGAGTGTTGTGATTAATGGAAATGAAATTCTTAGTTTGAGGAAGTATAATGGAAGTCATCGGATAAGTACAGTTCAATTGAATTGGAAATGAAATTCTTAATTGTGATTAGGATTTCATTATACAGTTCAATTTTCTAATCATAGTTTATTTCCATAAACTAAGAATTTCATTTCCCTTAATCACCACACTCTTAAGATTGGAAAATTTACTCTAAGCTGAACTATACTTATCCAATCACATAGGATAAGACTGAGACTCTATAATCCCACTTAGAATGATTCAACCAATTCATAAATTTTGCTGAAGTGACTCAGCACTATAGATATATACTATCATATCCAGCTAATAATATGGGTTATAACCATTCTATTTAATAACTAAAAAGTATTAAAACCATGACTCTTTACTCCATTGAAGAGAATCCTACACAAGGTTCCAAGGATGTGACAAAGAGGTCACTCAATATAGATTACTACCACTTGAGAGAAACTTATTTTACATACTTTAGGTAATCCTACCACAAGAGTTTAAGACCAAGCATATAAGATTAAGAAGGAGCACCTAGGTTCCTACCTCAAGTTTCAACAATAAGATCTTTATACTTCAATATTATATTAATTGATAAGGCTTAACAGTTACTGTTTTAATAACTTAAGGCAAGATCATAAAGATCTTACACTTCTAATATGAAAGGACAATTAAGTCTTATATTTTCACTAATTTTTATTCTTTTTAAGTTTGAATTGATCATATCAAATGGGTAAACCCAACTAATCAACATATATACTATAATTATGGGATACAATCAAGAATATTATTAGTAGTTGATCATATTGCAAATCAGTATATTTTTATGGTTTATCTTATGCTAAGAGTCTTATATAAGAGATAATCAGGGATCTTAAGGTATATGTCCATATACTAAATCACATGAGTTCTTCAATAATCTAAGTACTTCTAATTTAATGGTTTAAGGTCAATGTCAAATCAGATGTATTATTAGAATTATGTAAGTTGAATTGTCTTTTAATCAGAGTTAATTGATTAAGGTAATTAAGGTTTAGATCTTAATCAAGATAAGCTATGGCTTAACTCCCAACTTAACCAAATTAAGATTAATTATTTAATTTAAAGATCAATGACAAATTAGTGAATTATTGATGTATTATTGGTGTTCACTTCAAGTTCAAGATCAAGTATTGATTAACTTAATCAATTCTTAAGGTTCTTAGGGTTGGATATATGATTAATGTCAAATTAATTAAATCAAGATGTCCAAATTAAAGTTAAAGTTCATTAACATACATTAGCAACACATTAATTAAAATAATGAGTAATTAAGGCTAATTAAATCTTGAATCAAACTCAAAAGGGATTAGCACTTGATCATAAATTTAAAGTGCTTAAGTTTTATGCAATTTGATTATTTAAGCTCTACTTGGTTATATAAGCAATTAAAGATTCTAACATTTATATTTGATATAAAATATTCAAGCAATTCTCTATGAGATTTAGATATTTAGGGTAAATGTTAAATTTCACATTGAAATTCACCTCCAATTTCACATAATACTATATTTTACTAAATTCAGATTTAGTTTTTATATATTTTGGCCCTATTAGGGTCCTAGAGTCATTAGAATGCAAAAACTCACAAATCTAGGCAATTCCTAACAATTATGGGTGTTATGATGCCAGTTTTCCTGAGGCGCAGGCTCTACAGCGTGCTACGATGGATTTCAGCGATGCAGCACCTAAAAGCGCTGCAACGCGCTACGGTGCTAAAATTTATCGAGGTTTGGATGCTACGGCAGAAATCAGCGCTGCGACGCCTGATTTCTCGAGAGCTTGGTGCTACGGGGCGCTGTAGTGCCCCTTGGCTGAGAGCCAAGTGCTACGATGTGCTGTAGCATGCTACGGCATAGCTAACTCAAGTTCTAGGCGCTACGGCGCGCTGTAGCGCTCGATGGTGATTTAGTCTGTACGAAAACCGTAATGGGTCTCCTTTCATATTCAAATACTCTCAAATTAGAGCACCTCATAAGAGGTGCCATATACAGATGGAAACATCTTTTTGAAACCTTTCCATTAATACTAAAATTGGCATAAAATCATTATTTTAACAATACAAATAATGGAGCTAAAGGACTAGGTAAACAGAAATCCTACAGTTTTGACTATGTTTTAATGGAGAACTTAAGCTTCAATCGGACTCATTGAGCTTTGATTGGACTCATTGAGTCCGATTGAGGCTCGATGATCATACCTAGACTCCAAACAACAGCTAATTAAAATTTCATTCATAACACTTTGATAAATCAGATGGAGAGAGTAATACTAGGAAGAGTATATTAAAAAGGTACATTGGCTTGGAGAAGATTGAGGAAGAGAACTTAGATTTTTTGCATGAACTTGGAGGAGGGAGCTTCTCCTTTTTCTGCAGCCAACAAAGGAGGAGGAAGGGGATGGAGGCTTCAATTTAAAGAGAGAGGAGAGGGTGATGCCAGGCATGGCTGGGATGGGATGGGAAGGAGCCATCCCATCCAAGGTATGGGAGAGGACTTGAGCAGAAAAAATATGGAGAAGGGAGATGGGGCTTCAGCCCTTTTCTTGCGTAGGCTAAAAGTGAAGGGGTGCCAAATAGGGTAAGGTGGGGTTAGTTAGAAAAATAAAAATGGGGAAATGAAATGGGTTTTAAGAAAATAATTAATAATTTCTAATCAACTCAAATTTTCTAATTAAAAATTGGATGAATAAACGGGCTCCGAAAAGTTCAAAAAATTTACCTCTAACTAACTTGGGGGTGAGGAATCCAACGATGAAGTTGGAATTCAATTTCAATATATATTTAATTATCCTATTTTTGGGGTATTTAAATACATTAAAATATTTGCGAATATCCGACGACTTCCATTGTAACAACCCCAGTTGTTACTTCAGCTAAACCTAGCTAAATTTAACTAAACCAAGCTGTGATTTTAATTCCATTAGACTCAATAGGTTATTTAAACTTAACCCTAGAAGTTTGAAATCAATCAGAGTTTATTTGAGCATTTTAGTTCATTTTTGAATTCCTCATACCCTAATTAGCTAAAGGTGAATTTTTGAGAATTTTTAGAGCTCATTTAGTATTTAATTGAATTTATAACTATTAGGATTTTTATTTAATTAATTAAATAAATTTTATTAATTAAATTAAATATATATTGATTTTTTAATATTTGGGATTTGTTGTCGGGACAACGGTGGATCCGCTGCAGGGTCCCGACAACGGCACATCAGTCCTCTCCAATGGATGCGTTAGCACGCATCCAAGAGCATTTGATCCAACGGCATCTGATAGTCCATGCCTAGATCTAATCCTAGCCGACGGATCCACCCCAACATATTTATTAGCTGAGATTTAACCCGCTTAAGTAATTATCGTAGGAGCATCAGAACTATCCATGACCAACGGCTCTACGATCAGATGGCCCAAAGCATTCCATGCACTGTGGACCTTCATCTACCTTCCTACCATTCACGCGTCTGGTCCCCTCCTGACAACTCGACCTCTGCAGCCCCAATGGAGTACGAGGAATGCTCCAAACTTCCTCTTCTACCCTCAGGCACGACATCTTGCCGGCTCCCATCTCCTTGAATTACCCTCAGCCATTGGCAAGACCTATCCCTCGGCTTGAGCCTAAGACATGTCTCTTAGCTCTGACATTCACCGCTAGAGCCTCCTAGCATCTATAAATACCTATGGATTATCATAGTGAGCCAGTTTGCTCACTGTGATCCCCTAATTTTTTCAGCTAAAGTCTCTAGAGCTCTCGGCAAATCCTGGTGTTCCAGTTGCTTTGAATTGCTAATAGAGGGTGTGTGTCTGGCGTTCAAACCTCCATAAGTGTCTGATGTGATCATCTTGAAGTTTTGCGGCTGTTTCCCAAGCTCCCATTTGTCACGACTTATCTCCTTCATTGCATTCCTGGGTACAACCTCTTCCCACTGAACTATGTGAGTTCAGCTGTTTAATTAAGCTTCTGATTGAGCCTTTGGATGTCATCTAGCTACCTTAGCCTCTTATGAACCTATCCTGATTGTTGCCAAGGTTTGATCTAGCTCTGATCGATTGTATCGATCAATCGAGCTGGCATCCAAGCCATGGCTGTGTCCAAGTACGGACCCAGCGATCGGCTACACCTTAGGCTATGAAACCTTGGGGGTTCAACTCACCTCACCTCATTGATGATGTTGGGATCAAGCCCCATCCATTTAGTGGATTCTGTGAGGATAATTATCCCCTTACTGTGAACCCTAATCATCTGAAATCGGAACATTTCGGTGGAGTATTCATTCAGCGTTCTAGTCCGTCCTAGTTAGGGCTTCTGGGTTCAATCAACACGCCTTGACTTCTTGAAGGTGTGTCAATTGAATGCTGGCCATAGAGTGAGGTATCGGTGGAGAATTTGGCAGTTCAAGATACCCTCCCGCGGCTGTCTGCGAAGGAGGGTATCAGGGATGATGGGACTGGCGTATTGAGCCAAGCCAGCCCAGGCCCGTGTGGTGCGATAGCGCTAGCTCAGTCGGGCCCTGATCTAACCTGCATGTTTTTTGAGTTTGGGCTAGGTTAATTAAATAAATGTGGATTTATTTTCCTTCTAGAAAATAAAGTATAAATAGAATTAATTAAATATCCTATGGTTTGAATCATTAAAATCATTTAGAATAAATTAATTCAATAACTTAATTAATTCTTATCCAAATGGTATGATCTAATATTCCATTTGAATCAGAAAAATGCAATAAATAATAATATGAAATAAAATTCAATATCAAATGGTTGGATTTTCCAAAATTAGTCTAATCATTTTCTGAACTTAATTAATTTATAATTAATTCATTTAATGTTCAAAAATTATAATTAAGGCCTCTGATTGCTTATGAGACTATGGAAAATTTAATTATGCCTTTAAAAATAATTTAGGAGTTCAAAATTTGCTAATCACTTCTTAATCAGCCTAATCCTTGATTAGTGAATTAAGCTCAATTTAATCCTTTGATTTTGGTGATTTAGGTTTCAATGATCTTTTTAAGTGTAGTAGCACTTATATATGTGTTTGAATATCCTTAGTAAACCCTAATTTTTCATAATCACCTTAATTGGCTTTAAGGTGTGATTAGTGCTAATTAAGCTACTCATGAGCTCAATCTATAGTTTTTGTGTCTCATTCATCCTATTAGTCAATGTTAAGTTCATTAAAATTAATTTGATTCAATTTAAATATTTAAATCTTAATATTTCAATTTTAGTCTTAAGAAGGGTATTTTAGTCATTTTGACCAAAATATTGTTTAAGTACTCTCAAACCCTAGAATCTTCAATAATGTGATTGTAACTAGTGTTGAAATGCATTAACACCAATTGTGTATTTTTTAGGTCTAATGGGTGAACCTGAATGCTTAAATTCCTTAATCCTCTTAAGTTCTCTTAATTAAGTCCTTAAGAGTAATCTTAGACCTTCCATTCAGCCCTGATTAATGAACTTGGAATTTATACATCTATTTAATTTTAATTGCCTTATCAAATTGTTAATAACCTCAAAGAAATGCCATATGAGAATCTTAAGTTTAAATTGTAGTTTAGATCTTAAGTGATCAAATCCTAGACCTTAGTTCTAGATTCTTTGATCATCTGATTAAATTATATCATCACATTTGAAATTCCCTATGTGATTAATTGTTTAATTCTTTTGAAACTTCTTTTATTCAATCTATAGAATATTGTGATTATTATATGAATTGAATATAGATCTTAGATTCTTGCGTTCTTAATTGATTATTTTGTCTTTTAATAATAGAATAACCTTTTATTTAGATCTTAGCTTCTTGATTGTAACAGCTCAAACTCTTAAGCACCAAGGTATTGTCCGCTTTGGCCAGAAAGGCCTCACAGTTTTGCCCTCAGAAAATAACTTCCTAGCAGGTCACCCATCCTGGGAGTGCTCCCACATGAGCACGCTTAACTTTGGAGTTCTTATCAGGAACTCCACCGTTATCTGAAAAGGTGCCTCGATATTTAAGAGTTTCACTTATTACTACTTAAGTGGGTCATCACAATCTCCCCAACTTAAGTAACTGACGTCCTCATCAGTATCCACACACAGATCCAAGAACCATCCATTGGGTAGATAGGACTAGAGATGACCCCTACAGGCATAAGAGGTACCCACAACCATGTAGCACCTTGACCATCATGGGTTCAAGAGGCTGCTCACATGAAGTGGTACTTTGCCCTGTATGACACTTAGCTCATATCTGACACCCTATGGTTTGCTCTGATACCATTTGTAACAGTTCAAACTCTTAAGCACCAAGGTATTGTCCGCTTTGGCTAGAAAGGCATCACAGTTTTGCCATCAGAAGATAACTTCCCAGCAGGTCACCCATCATGAGAGTGCTCCCACATGAGCATGCTTAACTTTGGAGTTCTTATCAGGAACTCTACCGTTATCTGAAAAGGCACCTCGATATTTAAGAGTTTCACTTATTACTACTTAAGTGGGTCATCACATTGATCTTTCAGCTCATAAGATCTTTCACCTTTAGATTATGGTTGGGTGTGAATCTTAGATCCTTATTTTGGATAGTACCTTGGATTCAGGATTTAAACCCCAAGTATGGAGTTTAAGTATAGAATCTCTAATCTTGATTAGTATGCTCAAGATGAGGGTTGAGTGTTATGAATACATTAAATTAAGTTGTGGAATTATTTACTTTAATCCTTTATAGTCATCATCTGATTTTGGATTAGAACTTGTTAAGTTCTAATGTTAACATTAAAGTCATGAATCTGTGATTATACTCGATAGCTGGATATTGAAGATCCTAAACTTGTATCTTCTCAGAATAGTTAGAACAAATTAAATTAGACAACAACAGATATCACATGAGTATAGTTGAGTCTCTTGCTTACTTTGACTATTGTTGCTCTGCACACCTTGTATATTGAGACTTTACCCTTAGACATAATATGTGAACTTAGGATATGGATGAGTTTCATAAGTTAGTATTTGGACATCATAAACATTATTTAATTTATTCAGTACATTCAGTTTAGTAGAGTATATTCTAACTTAGTCTACCTCCTCAGTATCAATTCTGTTATAGAATAGACTCGAACCTAGCCTTGTGCTTGGCTATGGATGCATATCTTATTCTATAAGTTCAGCTCGTACTAGCTTTGATGATGCATAGGATGGATACATGTTGAACTTTTTGTTCATAGGTCTGGTATGGCCTAGTTATATTATGGTAGTACTATGTTTAGGCATAATCTTACTTTTAGTTTAGTTTCAATGCCTTGGCTTGCTTTGCCACATACTTCAATGGCTTTTGCTTTATAGTTTTCTATGTACATTTATAATTATTTCAGTTCATTATTTTAGTTCAATATTTATTTTAGTACTTGCATGCTTAAGATGCTAGTTTTATATATATTCAGTTCTACATGTTTTAGTACAATTTTTCTTTTAAGTAATCAGCATATATTCATGTGATCATAATGATGTTAGGATGAGTTTACTTAAGTAGTTTGCAATTATTTATACTTTTTAGCCCTACCTTGTTTAGATTTATGATATGTTATTCTATATGCTTTGCTTGTTTGTTATAAGTGTTAGTTTATAACTATCCTGTTAATTGTAGCTTGTTGCACCTTAATTTACTTGCATACATTAAGTAATAATGTGTTATCTTTAAATGTTCAGTTCACTTAATCAATCTAAATTGTACTTAGACAATTTATCTAACTATAACATTTTCTTTTGTTGGCTGGGGGGCCCTAGCATTTGTGATACCGACAAATGTCAGATTTGGAGCTGTTCGTTGGTGGTTCTTCTATAGAGGAGCTTGTACAGGAGGAGGATCTTCTTGTGGATGCTTAGTTAGACTTTATATTTTATTATGAGAACGAGCACTCTTTTCTTTTAAACTTTTAGTCTGTAATAATTTTTAATCTGGATGTATTTACTTTCTACACTTTGAGCTGAGTTTCTACTGCATTTACCTTTCTATACTATGCTGTAATGTGGATATTATATTATACTATTTTCTGCTTTCGCTATTTTGATATGTTGATGTATGTTCTTAGTTTGAGGTGACAAGTCTTCTATTTAAGGCGAGTTAGGTTACACCTGACTGTTCTTAAGTTGGGAATTTGCCACAATTGGAGACCGCACTCCTTATGACTATGTTAATATTAGCATTAGCACAGCCACGAAGGGTACGGGGCCCCACATCCATACACTCCCAAAACATCACCTCTAATTAATTTAGGGGTGACGATCGCAATGACGAAGTCGGATTTTGATTTCGAGGTCAAAATAAATATCTCAATTTTCTAATTAATTAAATATTATTAAAATATTTCAAATATTTGATTGAGCTCTAAATTGCTCCAAATCTTTGGGGATTTATTCTAATAACTAAGCAAACCTAATGAAATGATAATTAGGCTAAGTAATAATATATGGTTGTTACATATCATCTCAAATGAAGCAGCAAAATGGCTTAAGAATATTGAAAAAAATAGTAGTTTCAAAATGTTATTGTGATAACAAAGTAAGGCATTATGCATATTCTTTCAAATGTGAGGTTAATAATTTGTGGTAAATGCTATTAGACACATAAATGAGAAATATTATTATTAAATATACTTTGAGAAGAGTTTGTAAGAGTTTTTCTTAAAATGTATGTTTCATCACCTGCTAATGAACTTATTCAAAATTTCTCTATAAATGTAAGGCAAAAAGGTAATTTAATTGTAGAATATGAGATGGAATTCATTAGACTTGCAAGGTATACTTCAAATTTTATATGTATTAACATAAGATAGTTATATGATATTTTACTTGGAATTTGAGATGATTATAGAATAAGTTTTTGGAGATTCCAAGTAAAATTCTTCAAGTGCACTTAAGATTCAACAAAATTATTTGAGATGATTATAGAATAAGTTTTTGGAGTATTTTACTTCAAGTACACTTAAGATTCAACAAAATTGTTGATTTGGTTAAAAGTGCCAAATTTTTGGAGACTAAAGATAAGTTAGAAATATTGTGATTTTGTGGAGACTCGAGTATAGCATAAAATGGTGCAACATGACTTAAATATAGAGTGCATTATAACAATGCAAGTAAGAACTAGAGTGGTGAACCCTTAAGAGCATTCAAATAGTTTTAGAGTGGATCATAAGTAAGTTGTAGACCTTGGAGTACCATGTATCAACAATATAAGCTGGAAGAAAATTAGATCAAGTAAGACTAAAAGCCCCTAAAGGAACTAAACTAAGAAGAAAGATAAGCAATAAAAGGGAAGGTAAAATATAAGAGCTCCTAAAAAGAGTGAGATATATTGTGTTTATTATTCATTATTTATAATTAAATTCTTCAAGGTGTAGCTCAATGGGTTTTCCTCAGTATTGGGGTTTCCATATAAAATTTATAGTGCTCTTTTTATGCTTTATTTTTCTTATCATTTTGTTGCTTGTCTTACTTTTTCTCCTTAAGTTAATGAAGTTAATGTCCCTTGAAATTTTCATTATGACATCCTTGTTTGTGCCATGACGAGGTGAACTCAATGCATGATATAATACAATAACAATTAGTATAAAAGCATCCAAGAATTTTTTAAGTGAAGACAATGATGAAGGAGGTAAAGTACAGTACAAAGAAATTTAACAGAATAAGATTTACATTCTAAAATTGTAAATATAAGATTTGTAATACTAAGATTTATTATACTATAATAAATTGTATTTGTTGTAAAGTATTACAAATAAACCACAAGAAATGAGTAACAAAGAATAACATATCCAAGGTAGAACAATCTTGTAATTGATACAATTATCATTATCTTTATCTATGGCATTCAACATCTTGAATGAGAGAGCCATTATGGATTTGATAGCTACCTTGATGAGGATGTAAATTAAACTGTTCATACTGAAGATGATATTTAACATAAAGATAGCTTATTATGACTTAGTGATCCAACATATAAGCTGCTTCAACATTATCATGAGCTAGCCGAGCCTATGAATATTTAGTTTGATGATTAAGTTTAAGCGTTATTGTTGCTATCTTTATTGCCAAAAATTTAGGATGGCTTAGTAATAGTATTTAGAAGGTTGAGCATAATTTAAAGAGTATTTCAATGATTATTAAGTTTAAATTATGAGCCTATAAAGATTAGTCTGGACTAAGGTTTTAAGGTATGTGTATATTTAATAACTAATATAGTAAAATAATTTATATTATTAAGATTATATTTATATTGGATGGGATTTATTGTAATAACTCAAGTTATTACCCTAGTCAATTAGGACTAATTTAAGTCTTGATTCGAATCTTAGTCCATTAATTAAGTTATTAGGAGTTCACCACCATGACCTATTTCAAACAAGAGTCAACTGGATCAAATCCTGATTTTTGGGAATTCCAGAAACCCTAGAGTTTGACCTATTCAAATTTTCCTCAAATAAAAAATTCGACCTCTCCATTGTGCTCATTGCCCTCAAATTAGCTAGGGGTGATGTTTTGGTGGCAATCGAAAGTCGTCAAAAAATCGTCAAATATTTTAATACTATTTAAATACCCCAAGAATTAGGAAAAATAAAATACTCATTGAAATGAAAATATGACCTCGCTGTTGCGTTCCTCACCTCTCAATTAGATAAGGGTGATTTATTGGAAATTTTCTAAAGCCAATTAAATATATAAATTTAATTAAAAAATTCAGTAATAATTAATTATTTTATTATTTTTATTTTTCAATCAAATGGCGTGTGATAATCCTAGTGTTGTTACCCATCAATTAGTGACCTAATTGACTATAATCCTTTTTCATTAGTCTTATAATAGTATTAGAAACCTCCATTTCAAATTTCATGCAATTTAGAGATCGTTTGATAATTTTCAATATTTCCTAGTTTTCTCGTCATTCTGAGAATGCTTAAATTATTTAGACCTCAGAATTGAAAATGGAGTCCACCATTGGACTCATCACACCCAAATTAGCTAGAGATGGTATTTTGGAAGTGTTTGGTAGTCATCAAATTTTCCCCAATATTTTAATAATATTTAAATATCCAGAAAATTAAGATAATTAAATTGACCTCTGATCAAAAATTTGATTTCATTTTTTAGTTCCTCACACCTCAATTAGGCAAGGGCAAATTTTTGGGATTTTTTGGAGTGAGTTTGATTACATAATTTTGAGTAATAATTTGTATGTAAATAATTATTTAAATAATATAAATAAAATTAATATATATATATATATATATATATATTTAATTAAATAATATGTCGACTGTTTTTCTTAAGGCGCTAATCCGCCGTATTACCCTGAACATGAAACGGATGCCCTTGAAATCCTACGCGTCTATCCTTATCAAGTAGATCCAACGAACTGCAATTTATTTTCTAAGTCCAACCATTAGATCACTCAAAGAAATCAACGGCTGTGATGCTTTCTATGTACGCCTTCTTCCCTTTCCCGCCTGTGATAGTACTCTGCTGCGCAAGGGAGTGGTGGTACCTTAATCTAGCTAGCCACCTTCCTCTATTACTACCAAAACTCCATAGCAAAAGTTCTTTTCTTCTTCTTCTAACTCTCGAAACTCTTTAGTGTGGTTGTGAGCCTTTGTGAAGGAGCCTTGAAGCTACCATTGAAGATTCGAGCTTCAACCATAGAGAACTTAAGCTGAATCTCAAGCTCAGTGCAGGTACCCTTTTTGTTTGTATATATACATACCTTATTCAAATCAATCCCATTTAACATTATATTTATTCTTGGATTTATTGGTAAGTTCTTCTGATCTTAAAGGAATCGGCATAAGCTTTCTCTAAACTGCTCAATGAAATTAGTCATATCTTACGATTATTCTATTTTATAAAGTTTTACTCAGTATATAAAGCGATTAATGTGAAGGCTTTGAGTAATGCGACTTGGATAATTATCTTAAATCGATTGTCAATGGCATTTTAGGGTTCTATGTTGATCCTTGTTCTTCTAAATTAATGACTTAAGGATTGTTTCCTTTCACTAGATCTTCACATTTTGGATTAATGGTTTTAGTAAGGAGTTATCTTCAACCTCGACGCATCCTGCTTTGGCCTAATGAGTAGTTACCCTGATGCCCTAATTCTCTTCAAAGGAAGGCGCGACGGGAAATATTTTATTCGCCAATTCTTGAGCAAGGCAGAATCGGTCGAGAGATCGATTGTACTGAACCGACCGGTTCAAAATTAATTGAACCGCACCGCTTGCTGCTAGTGATGTGTCAAGCAGGATTTAGCACATAGTAATTTGCACTGAATCAACAAGAAGTAATAAGATAGGTTAGTTATAGGTTTAGTTAATGGAATGATTAAATAAAAATTTCATAAGTTAATAACTTTATTTATACTCAACCAATATATGCAATATTATATACCATTTTGATCACAAAAATGTATAGATTAATATTATATAATTAAATTTCTATTTTGATAAATAAATTAATTAGTCAATATTTAAGATTAATTAATTAATTACAAATTAATTTCATCATTTTATGTGATGTAATTTGATCATTTAATATCCAAATTAAATGATCAAATAGTCCATTTCACTCACAAAAATGTGAGGAACAATAATATGAAATCAAATTTAATATTTGAACTTTAATTTTCTTAATCACTTTTAACTCTAATTAGGAGTCACAAAAACCCTAATTTTCCAATGTTATCCAAATTTGACCTACTTAGTGTCATTTTTCTCCTTATGATATAAGGATTTTAATTATATGTAAATCATTTTCATTGGACAACAATTTATGATTTTAGGTTTTTGACTCATACTTAGTGTTATTATGATAATCTTAAATTCCTAGATGACATGCTTTAGGTATTATAAAATCATATGATATCTAACATGTCATATTTATTACTCCCCGTATTAAATTAAGTTACTTTTATTTGAGCTTAGTTCTCATTTTCTTGATTTGTGAATTAATTGCCAAGCGCTTAATTTACCTTTCAACCCTAAGGCAGAAACCCTAGGATTGATTTGCAACTTGAATTCTAGTTGATCCCTAAATCTATTTAGTTGCACCCATTAAGAGTAATTAGCCTTAATGCATTTATAATTATAGATTATTGAATCAATTAGATCTAGCTTTAGTGATTAGATTAGAACACAGTTCATTCATCATAATCCCTAAAGCCTTCTCTTGAATATTATAAGATCTAGTAATAGAACTCCCTAACTTACTTAGATTAGTTTAGGAATCCTATTGAATTCCTTAAACATTAACTATTAGAATACTTAGAACTTGTAGTTCTTAAGTTCTAACATTTGCTTACTTTAAGCCTTTTACTTTTTATAACCTAGTGATAGACCTAGAATACGCGTTTGCGCTTTCACGCAAGTGTACATGATCTGAACTAATAAGTGGAAAGTTTGAGTTTTCGGAATTTATTGAACCACAGAAAATTTGATATTTTGTTACTAAGGTGTATCTATTATCACTAATGTTTAAGCTATCGATGTTTTGTTTAAGTTAGTTCTAGAATAAGCACGACAATCACTTAGAAGAAAATAAGTCAAATAAAAGGAAGAGGAGAGTTGGGTTTCTCCCAAATGATATGATAGATAACTTATATATGATGATTCCTCAAGCGTTTATCTTTTATTTTCTTTGATCTTAATCAAGTGCACATTGTCTTTCCTTGAGTTTTATCTCGAAGAATTACAAGTTCAAATCTTGTGCATGAAATGAACACCCAGTCGGTTCTATTTCAGCATAAAGATTTTTATAAGATTTTAGATTTGTAAATTTTACCTCATCTCTTGATCATGGAGATGAGGGTTGTTAATTTTTAAGATCTTATAAGCATTTATTCCATTAAGAGCATCATGCGCATCACACATAGTTGAGATGAGGGATTGATTTCATTGGGCTCAATGACTATGTCACCTCGTTCATGAGCACACAACTATTCCATTCTCTCCCTAGAATTGTGTTGAGTGACGGAGCTCAATTAGTAGGCCTTAGCATCACACGCATCATCTCTTTAGTTGAGCTTAGATTAAGGTGCACTAAGCTCAAGAACTTTCTCACATAGTCCTAAGCAC
The DNA here is from genome assembly GCA_016760335.1 of Gastrodia elata. Lineage (NCBI taxonomy): Eukaryota > Viridiplantae > Streptophyta > Magnoliopsida > Asparagales > Orchidaceae > Gastrodia > Gastrodia elata. The sequence goes on along the minus strand of CM028676.1, from coordinate 25,658,696 downwards.
TCATGCACTCATGAATCTAGCATCAAACCAAGGTGAGCTATAGATCATAAGACAACTTAGTTCTTGAGTTAAGAAGTTTTTTTCCTTTGGTCCACATTCAAGTCCACGGTAGTCTTATACATTTCTTTAGCAAGTCATTAAGTTCATAATTTTTATTAATACTTGAGGAAAACTTCATATATTTTATTATAATTATCAAAACATGTGGGATTGCCCCAACCCTCCCCAAGAGAGGTTTAGCTCTCTATTACAAAAGAGATGAAAAAGAATACATACATGGATAAAGACCCTTTCATGATCAACTAAGAAAAAAAATTACAAAACAAGAGTTTAGAAAATACTACAAACGTTCCTTGGGAAGTACTCCGGACTCTTCTTCTCCATGCTTGAAGTGTTTCTCTTAGGTCCCTAGTGCTGCCTTTCTCTCCTTCTCCTTAACAAGTTGAGCTCCTCCACCCTTCGGGAGTTCTTCTTCTCTTCTATGCAGCCCCTCTCTTACTTAGGTTGAAGTGAGCTAAGTTTGGAACCCTCCTCTAGTCAAGAGGGGTGGTATTTGTAGATGAGGGGCTACATCTTCATTCCCATGATCAAAACTAACAAATGCCTTTAAAATTCTAGAGTAATGATGGCAAAATCCAATTGATGGATGAGGTGACCAATATTTTTCATTGTTTTATCCTTCTCATCAAATAAAAGAGACTATTTTCCATTTAAAACGAAGCTGCAGCAGGAGAAATGATGGCTGGAGATAAGAGGCTGGTTGGGGCCTTGTCCCAGCCGCAATTAATGCTTCTGCCAGACAAAACTGCGGCGGGCTGCTGCAGCGCGCTATCGCAGACGATTTTGCAAAAAGGCCCGCTGCGGCGCGCTGGGGCGATCGGGATTGATAAGTGAAGGGTCGCTACAGCGCGCTGTAGCGCGCGGCCGCGCGCTACCGCGCGGCCGCGCCAGTAGTTTTACAAATTTCCTCGCTGCAATGCGCTGTAGCGCCCGCGTTTGCAAACTGTCCCGCTGCAGCGCACGATCGCGCCCGCGTTTCGCAAAGTGTCCCGCTGGAGCACGCGATCGCGCCCGCGTTTCGCAAAGTGTCCCGCTGCAGCGCGCAATCGCGCTCGCGTTCGCAAAATGGCTTGCTGCAGCGGTTTTCCTTTAGAAAATTTGGAACATTGTCCAAATTGCTCGGATTTCATTGGATAAGCAATTTTCCTAAAAAGATAGACAAAATTGGATTAAGTAGCAGTTTTATTATGAGAGATAAATGAAATTTGCCTTTATTTGAGATGTAATTTATGAATTCATCACACCCCCCATACTTAAATTCTTGCTCGTCCTCGAATAAGCTCAAAATTGTATTTTTCTATTTTTAGGTATGAAAGTCAATAAAAGACATCAATTAGATTTTGATGAGAAATTCAAGGTATGTGCTTAAGTGAAATGACCAAAATCATTTGGCATTATATTTTCTAATTTGTGGATATGAAGCAAGGTTAATAAGTTGATCTCCTAGTATTTGTTTTTAGGCTTGTCACTAGGTAATGAGGAAGGTTTCTTAGAAAACTTAAACTAGAGAGGTAGTGAAATACTCAAAAGTTTTATGCCATATGTGATCCTTCTTATGAATCACAAAGATGATAAGATTAAAAGAGAGATATTTTTCATCATCCTTTTTTATTTCATTCATTTGGGAGAGATATTTTTCATCATCCCTATTTTTATGTTTTTCTCTTTTTATTCTTAGGGAGAGATACTTTTCTTCATCCCCAATTCACATCTTTATAATCATGAAGTCCTACGGGAGCCTAGCACACTCTTTTAGAGTACTCACCATAATCTCTAGACTTTAGTCCAATGCCTTCTCCCACACTTAGTTCTTAGCATTAGTTTAAATTGTCGGAGATTAGATTATCTTTAATTCATTCCTTAATTAAAAGTTTTAATGTTGTCCATGTATTTGATCATTTTTTGTTAAGCACCCTTTTACTTCACTTCATTTCTTTATTGGTATCTTTGTGACTTGCATTTCTTGAAAAACTCAAAAAAATTTGTCATTTTTAGATGCTAGAGACATTTTGGGAATATGAGAATTCATAAATTAAGTCCTCAAAATAAAACACATAAAATAAAAAGTACAAAAAAACAAAACAAATAAAGTAAAAAGAACGAATACAACCTATTTATTTATGGGTCTCTTCCTCCTCCTCGTAGGTGAAGTTGCATGGGTAGCACGAGTCCGGAATGAGGGCACCAACAGGCGGTCTTGGCAACATGGAGGGGTCCGGTCCTCCTTGCAAGCTCCAGGCCTCGAACATTAGCCCTAAGGCTTCATGAAATTCAAATCGAAACTGGCATTGCTGGACGAGTTCTTTCTTAAGGAACTGCATGTCGGTGGCCAATGCCTTGCTCAGATCAGCTTGTCGCATGTGGAATCGCAGCAATAGCTTATTAGTGAGAGTTTGGATGGACAAAGTAGATGTTTCCCCTTGCTCGCCCCTCCTTTTCTTGGGCAGCTTCCGTTTGCTAGCCCAGGCATTCAGATTTGATAGTGCAAGGGCAGTGCCGGGGGAAACGATGAGTCGGAGGAGAGGATTTTGACCCCTTGGGCCTCGCAAATCTCTGATGTCAAAAACCTGAAGACCAATGCAGCGCAGGATCCCTTGAGAGCCTTCCAGAGCTGCTCAAAAATAATACTCAATATGCGGATCTTGCCCACCCTAACCAATGAGCACAAGAGGAGTGTTCTGGCATGGGTCACTTCAGTTAAGTGACTCGTAGGCATGACATACCTGGGAATAAAAACTAGCCATGTACTACTCGTATCCATTAATTCGGAACGAGGAATATTGGCTAGTCCTCCCTCCCAGTCGGTGTTTTCATGGACGAGTTCCGCAATGAGATCAAGGGAGTCGAAGTGAGACTCCAAGAGTTCAAGGTAAGAGCAAGAACTTACCTCCTCAAGCCCATAGAATTGCTCGATTTGAGCAATCCCGAAGGTGACTCCCTTACCTCTACAAAAGATCTTCTATCTGGCCGCATTAATCGCATTGGCGTACACCTTCTGGACTATGGAAGGGTACGTGGGAGATCTCTTGGTCACCATTTCCCTCCATCCCTGAGGGTCTACTTGCTCCACCAGCATAAGTAAGTAGGGGCTAAGGCTCTTCTCCGGGATTAACTTTCGCTGAGAAGATATGGATAAGAACCGGTGTTCGGCTTTGGCAGAAGAGAACCTTTTCTTGTTAATGGTTCCCCCGGATGAGGAAGCTTCGGCCTCCTTTCTAGGAATCGACTTCTTGCCGAAAAACATGATTAAGAAATTAGAGGAGAGCAAAAATTTGTGAAGAAGTAAGAAAATTTAGAAGGTGCAAGGATCACCCCCCCTTGCCTCCCCTTAAATAGCCAAGGCATTCAAAGGGAAGAGAGTTATGGCCAATTGGCTTCCCCAAGCCATAAATGTGATGATCCATGTGAGGGGGGGGGTAGCTTTTTCAACCCACTTTTTTGATTGCATGGGAAACTCAAATATCATAACTTTTTGACTGCAGGGAATCCCAGGCGGTTAAGAAATTTTCTACAGCTAGAGCAGACCGCTGCATCGCGTTGTAGCTCGCTGCAGCACGCTATAGCAAATTTTCCGCTACAGCGCGCTGTCGCGGGATTTCCGCTGCAGCGCACTATAGCGCTGGTTCACAAAAATTATTATTATTATTATATTTTTTTTATTCTTAGGTTACCTCCCAAAAGGTGCTTAATTTAATATCTTTAGCTAGACTCGCTAACATTCAAATAATCGGATCCGGAGGTTTCTCCTTTCATGACCTTAAGGTGCTAGAGTGAGCACAACCTTCAAGGTGGCTCGAACCCACGCCCTCTTTATCTTCCCTCATCGGATCATCTCTTTTAAGTTCTAACTTAAGGGGAGTCTTCTTCTTTTTTTTTCCCCCTTCTTGTTTTTCTTCTTCTCACTCCTTCCTTACTCCCCTTCTCCGAGGAAGGAGTTGAGCTGTTATCTGAATTTTTTTCTTCTACCATAAGATTTTCAAAAACATTATCCATCCAAATTCTTTCTTCTCTCATTCTCTTCCTCACCTCTTCTTCCATCTCTCTTTGTTTAAAGAAGATAGGTTTAAGATTGATTAACTCAGATCTCCCTTTAATTTTTATGCTCATCACCCCGCAGCCTTCATCAATAATAGCTTTTGTGCTCATAAGAAAAGGTCGCCTAAAAATGATTGTGGAGTTTTTGTTCCATCTATCCAACTAGCACACCACAAAATTAGTTGGAACGATGAAACTTTCCAATTCAACTGCGACATTCTTAACGATACTGAGATGGGTAAAAGATTCTAGATTTGCAAATTCTAGAATCATGGAGGTGCATTCCATCCCTCCTTCCTTCAGATGTTTATAAATGTGATAGGGCATAACATTGACTGAAGCACCAAAATCACACAAGAGATCTAAAAATACTTCATTTCTAATTATGCACGGAATACTCAACCTCCCAGGGTCTTCACATTTTTGAGCCATGAGCTTTTCACATTCTGTGCCCCTTACTTCTTCCCGAGCCTCTAGCTCTTCTTCTATGGCACTCATTTTATTAGTATTAATTTCTCGATACACCTCTTCAGAATGAATCACACTAACCAGCTCCCTTGGGTTCACTTCAGTGGAATTGGGTAGAGCTCCTTGCTGCCGAAGGGTGAGCTGCTTGGAGATCTGACCTAGTTGGGTCTCTATATTCATAAGGGATACTTCTATCCCTTATATAGAGGCATCGTAGCGGGTGATTGTGGCTTCGGTGCGGCGCATGATATGGATGGTTTCAGCTTTAAAGGAGTTGAAAGCTCCTTTTAAATTTGGGTAGTGATTGTTATGATTATTTCCATTATTTACTCCCTGCTAGTTAGATGAACTCCCCCCATATTGATTTCCATTGTAGTTATTATTATTACTCCATGAGAAATTAGGGTGGTTTTTCCACCCTGGATTGTAGGTATTGGAGTAAGGGTTGTTCATTATGTTGTTGTTTCTTAAATAATTCACTTGTCCAGTATTCGTTTGTACGAAGGGGTTGTTCAAATTGCAGCTCTCACTACTGTGTCTCCCTTCACACAACTCACATTGTATTTCAAGAATAGAGTTAACATTCATTCTCTCAATTTTCTCATTCAGGGCATGGATTTCTTGTTGTAAAGCTGTTATTTGATTGGATTCATTCACCTTCATAGATTCTTTTTTAAGCCTTTCCGAAGGCCATTGGTATGCATTGTTAGCCATTTCTTCCAAGAGATCGTAAGCCTCCTCTTGGGTTTTACTGCTAATAGAGTCGCCGGTGGCTGCATCAATGAGTATCCTTATAGGAGAGTTCAAACTATTGTAAAAGGTTTGAACTTGCATCCACAAGGGAAACCCATGATGTGAGCAATGCCTTAGGCATTCCTTAAATCGGTCCCATCCGTCATAGAGTGTCTCACCTTCCACTTGAGTAAAGTTAGTTATCTCAATTCTCAACCGAGTAGTTTTCGCCGAAGGGAAATACTTGGCTAAGAATTTCCTAACCAAATCGTCCCATGTCCGGATAGAATCACTTGGAAGAGAGCTGAGCCAACTCTTGGCTCTATCTCGTAAAGAATATGGGAAGAGCCTTAATTTTATAGCATCTTCAGAGACACCGTTAAATCTGAAGGTGTCACATATTTTAAGGAAAGTTCAAATATGTGAATTTGGATCTTCAGTGGCCAATCCCCCAAATTGGTTATTTTGAACCACACTCAGAGTGGAAGGTTTGATCTTAAAGTTATTAGCTTCTGTATTAGGCCTTACAATTGCATGGGGGGTTCCCCTAACAGTGGGAAGTGCGTAATCTTTTAGTGCTCTTCCCCTAGGCTCTCCTAATGGCTCTCCAAGATTTTCATTATAATTTTTCATAATGGCTTGTTGGCTTAACAAAATATTTTATTCTCTCCTAGCATGCAAGTAAGTTCTCTTAATTTCAGGGTCAAAAAGGTAATCCGTGCAAACTCTTCTACTCATACACAACAATAATTAAGTTATCAAGAACAAATATAGCAATAAGTTCAAAGATTCAGCAATAAGAAAAGAAAGCAGAAAAGTAGATTGTTAGTACCTATAAAAATCAAAAATTAAAAGTATACGTAGGAAAATGCTTAAATCACTAGTTACTTATGGATTATCCTTAATATGAAACAATTTCCAATTCCACGGCAATGGCGCCAAAAACTTGACAGACCTAGAATATGCGTTTGCGCTTTCACGTAAGTGTACGTGGTCTAAAGTAATAAGTGAAAAGTTTGAGTTTCCAGGATTTATCGAACCATAGAGAATTAGATATTTTATTACTAAGGTGTATCTATTATCACTAATGTTTAAGCTATCGATGTTTTGTTTAAGTTGGTTCCATAACAAGCACGACAATCACTTAGTAGAAAATAAGCCAAATAAAAAGAAGTGGAGAGTTGGGTTTCTACCGCATGACATGATAGATAACTTATATATGATGATTTCTCAAGCATTTATCTTTCATTTTCTTTGATCTTAATCAAGTGCACATTGTCTTTCCTTGAGTTTTATCTCGAAGAATTATAAGTTCAAATCTTGTGCACAAAATGAACACACAGTCAGTTCTCTTTCAGCACAAAGATCCTTATAAGATTTTAGGTTTGTAGATTTTACCTCATCTCTTAATCATGGAGATGAGGGTTGTTAATTTTAAAGATCTTATAAGCATTGATTCCACTAAGAGCGTCATACGCATCACACATAGTTGAGATGAGGGATTGTTTGCATTGGGCTCAATGACTATTGCACCTCGTTCATGAGTACACAACAATTCCATTTCCTCCCTCAATTATGTTGAGCAACAGAGCTCAATTAGTAGGTCTTAGCATCACACACATCAACTCTTTAGTTGAGCTTAGATTAAGGTGCACTAAGCTTAAGAACTTTCTCACATAGTTCTAAGCTCTCATGCACTCTTAAATCTAGCATCAAACCAAGGTGAGCTATGGAGCATAAGACAACTTAGTTATTGAGTTAAGAAGTCTTGTTCCCTTGGTCCACATTAAAGTCCACAATAGTCTTATACATTACTTTAGCAATTCATTAAGTTCACAATTTTTATTAATACTTGAGGAAAACTTCATACATTTTATAGTAACTATCAAAACTTGTGGGATTGCCCCAACCCTCCCCAAGGGAGGTTTAGCTCTCCATTACAAAAGAGATGAAAAAGAACATATACATGGAAAAAGGCCCTTTCATGATCAAATAAGGAAATAAATTACAAAACAAAAGTTTAGAAAATACTAGGAACGTTCCTTGGGATGTTCTCCAGACTCTTCTTCTCCTTGCTTGGAGTTCTTCTCTTAGGTCCCTAGTGCTGCCTTTCTCCTCATTCTCCTTAGCAAGTTGAGCTCCTCCACCCTTGGAGAGTTCTTATTCTCTTCAATGCAACCCCTCTCTTACTTAGGTTGAAGTGAGCCAAGTTTGGAACCCTTCTCGAGTCAAGAGGGGTGATATTTATAGATGAAGGGCTGCATCTTCAATCCCATGATCAAAACCAGCAAATGCCTTTAAAATTATGGAGTAATGATGGCAAAATCTAATTGATGGATGAGGTGACCAATATTTTCTATTATTTTATCATTCTCATCACATCAAAGAGGCTATTTTTCATTTAAAAATGGAGCTGCAGCAGGAGGAATGATGGCTGGAGACAAGTGGCTGGTTGGGTGTCTTGTCTCAGCCGCAATTAATGCTTATGCCAGACAAAATTGCGGTGGGCCGCTGCAGCACGCTATTGCAGACGATTTTGCAAAAAGACCCGTTGCGGTGCACTAGGGCGATCGAGATTGATAAGTGAAGGGTCGCTACAGCGCGCTGTAGCGCGCAGCCGCGCCAGTAGTATCACAAATTTCCTCACTGTAGCGCACTGTGGCGTGATAAATCCATAAATTATATCTCAAATATAGAAAAATTTTGTTCATTTCTCTTATTAAAATTGCTTTTGTAAACCAATTTTTGTTTATCTTTTCAGGAAAATACATATTTAACGAATTCCAAGCAATTTAGACAAATTTCCAAATTTTCTAATAGAAAACCGCTACCGTGCGCTGCAGCGTGCCATTTTGTGAAATGCACTACAGCGGCGCCATTAGTGAAACACGGGCGCGATCGCGCGCTGCAGCGGGACACCTTGCGAAACGTGGGTGCGATCGCGGGCTGCAGGGACACTTTGCGAAACGCAGGCATGATAGCGTGCTGTAGCGGGACTATTTGCAAACGCAGGTGCTACAGTGCACTGCAGTAGGCGAATTTACAAAACTGTTGGCGCGACCGCACGTTACAGCGCGCTACAGCCGCCGCCGTAATTTTGTCTGGCAGAAGCATTAATTGCGGCTGGGACAAGACACACAACCAACCTCTTGTCTCCAGCCATCATTCCTTCTGCTGTAGCTCCATTTTTAAATGGAAAAAGGTCTCTTTGATGTGATGAGAAGGATAAAACAATGTAAAATATTGGTCACCTCATCCATCAATTGGAATTTGTGATCATTACTCTGGAATTTTAAAGGTATTTGCTAGTTTTGATCATGGGAATGAAGATGCAGCCCCTCATCTATAAATACCACCCCTCTTGACTAGAGGTTGGTTCCAAACTTTGCTCACTTCAACCTAAGTAAGAGAGGGGCTGCATAGAAGAGAAGAAGAACTCCCCAAGGGTGGAGGAGCTCAATTTGCTTAGGAGAAGGAGGATAAAGGCAGTACCAGGGACCTAAGATAAGCACTTCAAGTAAGGAGAATCTGAAAAACTTCCCAAGGAACGTTCCTAGTATTTTCTAAACTCTTGTTTTGTAATTTCTTTTCTTAGTTGATCATGAAAGGGTCTTTATCCATGTATGTGTTCTTTTTCATCTCTTTTGTAATGGAGAGCTAAACCTCCCTTGGAGAGGGTTGGGGCAATCCCATATGTTTTTATAGTTACTATAAAATGTATGAAGTTTTCCTCAAGTATTAATAGAAATTGTGAACTTAATGACTTGCTAAAGAAATGTATAAGACTACCATAGACTTGAATGTGGACCAAAGGAAAAAAACTTCTTAACTCAAGAACTAAGTTGTCTTATGATCTATAGCTCACCTTGGTTTGATGCTAGATTCATGAGTGCATGAGTGCTTAGAACTATGTGAGAAAGTTCTTGAGCTTAGTGCACCTTAATCTTAGCTCAACTAAAGAGTTGATGAGTGTGATGCTAAGACCCACTAATTGAGCTCCGTCGCTCAACATAATTGAGGGAGGGAATGGAATTGTTGTGTGCTCATGAACGAGGTGACATAGTCATTGAGCTCAGTGAAATCAATCCCTTATCTCAACTATGTGTGATATGCATGATGCTCTCAGTGGAATCAATGCTTATAAGATCTTAAAAATTAACAACCCTTATCTCCTTGATCAAGCGATGAGGTAAAATCTACAAACCTAAAATCTTATAAGGATCTTTGTGCTAAAATAGAATCGACTGTGTGTTCATTTCGTGCATAAGATTTGAACTTGTAATTCTTCGTGATAAAACTCAAGGAAATACAATGTGCACTTGATTAAGATCAAAGAAAATGAAAGATAAATGCTTGAGGAATCATCATATATAAGTTATCTATCATATCATATGGTAGAAACCCAACTCTCCTCATCTTTTTATTTGACTTATTTTCTACTAAGTGATTGTCATGCTTGTTCTGGAACCAACTTAAACAAAACATCGATAGCTTAAACATTAGTGATAATAGATACACCTTAGTAACAAATCATCCAATTCTCTGTGGTTCGATAAATCCCCAAAACTCAAACTTTCCACTTATTACTTCAGGCCATGTACACTTGCGTGAAAGCGCAGACGCGTATTCAAGGTCTGTCATAGCGCTCGCATTTGCAAACTGTCCTGTTGCAGTGCGCGATTGCGCCCGCATTTTTCCAAGTGTTCTGTTGTAGCACGTGATCGCGCCCGCATTTCGCAAAGTGTCATGCGGCAGTGCGCGATCGTGCCCGCGTTTGCAAAATGGCTCGGTGCAGCGCGCGGCAGTGATTTTCCTTTAGAAAATTTGGAAAATTGTCTAAATTGCTCGGAATTTGTTGGATAGACAATTTTCCTGAAAAGATAGACAAAATTGGATTAAGGAAAAGTTTTATTATGAGAGATGAATGAAATTTTTCTTTATTTGAGATATAATTTATGAATTCATCACCTAGCTAGATTAGTACTTGATTGGTTTGATCATTCAAACTATAACCTAGCTAGTGAACTTTAGTGAATTTACCTTAACTCTAATTCCTTAAGTTAGATGTTTTCCTTATCTTAATCTCTTCCTATTAGACACCTAAACCTTGATTTAGTTTTTTATTTGAATCTTGTAGTTTAGGATATGAATACGAGCTAGTTTCTAATTATATCAATTATATTTATAAATTATTTTATCATATCATATTAATTGAATTAAAATTACTACTTTCTAAACCCCAACTACTACTATACTTACAATAAACTTGAGATCAATACCTCAAAGTTAATTGGGAGCTCAATTAGCTCTAATCATTAAGTAGATCATTAAAATTAGATAACTTTGTATATCACTTAGTTGCAATTATTGAATTTTCTTGAATGCTTGCTTAGCTTTGAGCCTTATTCATTGAATTATTCATATAAGACATTATGCATCAATAAAACTTTCACATTAAAACTAATAGGGATTTATATTGGTGGATCAGCCTAGAGTAAGCTAAAATGGAGTAATAAGGAGAACTCACATTCTCAGAGGGTGAATGTGAGTATTTTAGGACTTGACCCGCTTTTCCTTAATTGTTAAACAGACGTGTTTAACTCCTCTCTTCATTCTGAATATGCCCACAGAATGAGTACATATTAAAAGAACTTTAATTAATTAACATGTGAGATCTTCTTCAATCTTATAAATTATTAAGACTCATCATAGCTTTTAGCTATGTTAATTTCTATCATTTAGACTATGTGAATCTTAGAATAATAGTCTAAGATCTTCCTTCAATTTCCTTACTATGCATTTTCTATGATTTAGTACTGTACTTTACTTGTTTACAGTTTACTTAGATTACAGTGAAAGTTGTAAAATTACATTTAAATGCTTCATTGTTTCTTTTTCTTACTTAGCATAAGTTCATTTGAACATATATATGCTTTACTTAATTTACTTTCATATGCATATTAGTTTCTTTCTAGCCTATTTAGGACGCTTTTACCCTTATTTTATTTGCAGGCTAGGATGTATACTTAAGTGCGTATTCTAACTGACTTTGTCTTTTTCTTTTCCTTATATACTTTTCCAGCTTACCTTTTTGCACCCATGCTTGTGCTTATTTTGTAACTAGTAGTGATATCCAATTAAAACAATAATATGCTTAGCTAATCTTAAAATATACTTAGACTGTTTAGTCTAACTAGATTTTATATTTCTTGGCTTTGCCCTATCATATTTAAATGCCAAAATATGATAGATCAGGTGCATTTGGAGGCTAGTGGAGCTGGACCAAGTGCTAAAAGCTAGCTGCTTCTGCTTAAAATATCATAATTATATAGCTTAATATTAAATTACAAGTGAGCTTTAATTCTTACCTTCCTTTCATGTTTACTGTTGATTTGTAATTAATGTTATTTACTTTACTTTTACTACACTTGTGTTGGAGCTTAGCTTATTATTAAAATGCTTGTGATAAATGAATGGATGTAAATAAATATTAATTAAGTCATTAGTTGCATACCTTATTTGTATATTGATTGTAATTAGTTGCATACTAAATTGCTTATAGAATTGGAGAATTAATTCATTCAAATTTTAAATGAGAATTTATTCTTATCTACATCCATGTAATGAATATTGTGCATTGAACTTACCTTAGGGTAGATAATTGTTACACATGTGATTTTTTCCCTTTAAACTTTTAGTATTGTAAATGAGCAATCCCATGTAACGGATTAGCTTTACTTTATAATTAGAAATATGCAATCCCATGTAACGGATTGACTTTATATTAGAATTGTAAATGAGCAATCCTATATAATGGATTGACTCTATTTTAGAACTGGAACTAAACAATCCTATGTAATGGATTGATTACATGTTAGTTTTAGGTTGTCTTTTTTTTTCAATTATGACTTCCATTGGAATGGAAGTCTTGTATGTCTACCTTGCAGGTATTTTTTTAGCCATTTATAAAGAAAATTCTGCCAAAATTTTTAAGAAAATAATAACTTAGAATAATTTGGCAAAAATGTAGACTTAGGTTTCACATGTTAAATACTTAAAATTTCATATTTAAAATCGTAAGTGCTAATATTAAATATTGTTAACTTACATTCTATCATATCCTTGCATATATTTCATCTTCATACATAAATTACATAATATATTTCATAAAATTCCCTTTCATCTTATCTTAAGACCCTCATCTAAATCCTTGGCCAAACACAGTATATAATAATTTGGATTAGTTTCATTCTAATTTAATATTAGATATTATGGTGACGTATCAATGTTGAGTTAAGTAATTCTCAATATTGGGGTCGTCACATGGCGTGTGGCACCCCACCCCTAATCCACAATCATTATACTAAGGAGTGGAGTGTTACGTTGGCAAAGCCCCCACTTAAGATTGGATTAGGTATAGACCCTAATCCACTAGTAAGGAAGAGATGAGCCACTGCATATATGCCATAAGCTCAGTCACTAAGCGAATACAAAATCAGAGTGTGGAAGTAAAGTAAAACAAATATTCATCCAGTTTATCATAATAAATAGGAAAGGTGCAACATACAGCTCTAAATATAAAGTAGAGGCAGACCCCGTCACTGTAGACCTTCATCTTCATTCGATCGTTAGTCTGACAGAAAATATACACTCGTACAAGCCACGTCAACCTGGTCTGCCACTCCCTCTACCATGTCCTTTAAATTGTTAGACCTTCCTGGTTCTGGTAAGGTGAAGCTCATCAGGTCATGAGGACCTACTAGCCCCAATTATGGTGGCTCGAGGTTCCGCCCCTGCCCGAGCCTGAACCATGGCTACCAGCCATGGTATCCACCCCTGGACCTCCCTCTCACTTATATATGCCCTCGAAACATCTCAGTGAATCCTTTTGTTCACTGAGATCCATTATTTTTTCCATCCAAAGGTTCTGGAGTTCTCGGCAAATCCCGGCGACTGCCATTGCTGCATACTGCTGATAGAGGGTGCATGTCTGGTGTTCTGACCACCTGCTAGGTCGCTGCGATCATCTGGAAGCTCCAGGTAGTTCTAATCCCTCTCTGTCGCCTTTGCCATCTTCAGTTCTCAGGTACAACCTTCATCCCATTTTCCTCGTCGAGCTGGATTTAGCTCGACTATCGATCCTTTGCCTTAGATGCTGTGCTAGGACTGTCCTGCTATCCCCTATATGTAGTCAAGGTGCCAGGATGGACTAGTAGTGTACTAGACAATGAACTTATTTTCTAAGTGTGCACTGCCAGGCCACCAGCAGTCCATCCCAAGTCGCAGTTAGCCTTTGGGATGCTAAGCCCTTTTGGAGTTTGACTACCTCTAGGGATGTTTGCGAACTGATGACAATCATCAGGCTTAGGCTAAGCGGTCAATCGGTCTCGTATCAATTAAGATGGGTTTGCCTCTCTCTGTGGTGGACCATGAGTAGCACCCCATCGACCTAGACCTCCTCGGGATCCCTCGATTCAACCAGTCATTCCCCCTTCAGTCCCTGAATGCATAGGGATAGACCTTAGCTCGTGACATCGACACTGTAAGGAGAATTCACTCTCCTTATATGTGCCTTATAAGATGCCTCGGTCGAGTAGCACCCCGGCGATCCAGTGCATCCCAGATGGGGATTTCTAGTCCGATCGATGCATCTTGGGTCCCTGATGGTGTAGCCGTCGAGAGAAGGGCACGACATGGCTTGAGCGCAGAGAATTTGGCGATGGAAGTTAAACCTAGGGATTCTAGCATTGGGGAAATGCTTGCGATGAAGATCCATAGTGCCGGGTCGGGTCAGACCCCTGACCCGCACGGTTTGATTTCAGGCCGCGATTAATTAATGGATTTATGAGATTATATTCCTTATGATAAATATTTGAAAAATAATTAAACTATGATTTCAATTTAAATAAAAATACAGAATAAATTATTTAAATAACTTTAGTTATACTTATCTAAATGGTATGATCCAATATATCATTTTAATTAGAAAAATGCAAGGAATAATAATATAAAATAAAATTAAGGATCCAATGGCTATATTTTAATTAATTACCTAATCTTTTTCTGTTTTCATTTAATTCATAATTAATTTATTTAATATTCAAAAATATTAATTAAGGTCTCTAATTACTCATGAGACTGGAGAATCTATGTAGACCCTTAAAAATAATTTAAGTATACTAAATTTGTTAATCACCTCTTAATTACCTTATAGTGTGATTAATTAAGCTATTTATGCTACCAAACCTTAAGATAAGTGTTATCTTACTTTATTAACCATTATGAAGCTCATTAGAATAGACTTGAAATAATTTAATTGATATAACCCTAATTTCCCAGTTTTAGCCTTAAGAGAGGCATTTTGGACATTTAGACTATAATATGGTTTAAGCACCCTTAAATCCTAGAAACCTCAAGTGAAGTGAGTGTAATCAGTAAGGAATGGTATTAACATCAAATGCTAAGCTTCATCACCTCATGAATGAATCTTTGTGCTTAAGTCCTAAAATCTTCAAATAAGCTCTTATGACCTTAAGTGATCTTAAGACCCTTCATAAAAGAATTAACTTGATCAAAGCTAAAGCTTAAGTTTCTAATCCTAGATATCCTATCAAAGATTATCCATAAAATGTAGTCCTAATTAGAATCCTAAGTCTAGTTTTTAGCTTAGATCTAAGGTGATCAAATCTGAGATCTTAGATCTTAGATTTTTGATTATCTGATAGAATTGAATTACCTTCTTTGGAATTTCTTAATTGATTTATTATTTAATCTTTTTGAAATCTCCTTGTGGCTGTAGAATTGATTTAATCAATAGAATAATATAATTATTCTAAGGATTGAATTTAGATCTTAGATTCATATTTTATTAAGTGATAATTTTTATCTTATAATACTATACATGACCTTTCATTAAGATCTTAGTTTTTAATTCTTTCAGCTCATAAGATTCTGTACATTTAGATTATGCTTTAGTGTGAACTCTAGATCCTTATTAGGATATTACCTTGGATTCATAATTTGAACCCTAATGTGAAGTTTAAGTCTAGAATCCTTAGTCTTGATTTACTTAATCAAGATTTGCATTAAGTGAGGAAGACAATTATAATTAAGTTGTTGATTTATTTACCTTAAAACTCTTATAGTCGTCGCTTGATTTTGAATTAGAACTTGTTAAGTTCTAATGTTAAAATTAAGATCGTGAATCTGTGTTTATACTCGATAGCTGGATATTGGAGATCCTAAATTTGTATCCTCTCAGAATAGTAAGATTTGGTTAAATTAGATAACAGCATATATCACATAAGTCTTGTGGAGTCTCTTGCTTACTTTGACTTTGATTGCTCCGCACACCTTGGATATTGAGTCTTTTTCCTTGGACATTGATATATCCAAAATTTATAGTAAAAATATAGTGCTAAAACATTCATATCACCATATATATCCATATACTTTGAGTTGAAAATGATGCTTTTTCAGGTAATTGAAGAAAACAGATTGTATGGGCTGAATTATCAGATTCTAGGACAAATCTGCTGCGCGCGCCATGGCACGCCACAGCGCGCCATGGTGGCCCTTTAAAAATGTGTTACCTGGAAGCAAAACTACAGACCTGGAGCAATACCGCTGTAGTGCGCCATGGCCCGCCGCAGTGCGCCACAACGACATATCAATAAGGATAAATTTAAACTATATAAATGAGTAATTGAATAGTAATCATACAAATTTTTCTGCTGTGGCATGCCACAGTGGGTGATTTTTAATTTTATAAAAATATAGTTGAATTAATTGAACAGTGATCCTGCAAGTTTTTTTCACTGTGGCGCACCGCAGCGCGCCACAGCAGGTAAATTTTTATTTTATAAAGCTATAGCTGAACTAATTGAACAGTGATTCTGCAAGTTTTTTCCGTTGCAACGCGCTGCAGCACGCCACAACGGGTAAATTTTCATTTTATAAAACTATAGTTGAACTAATTGAACAGTGATCCCGCATGTATTTCCGCTAAAGCGCGCTGCTACGTACGCTGCAGCAACCGAATGAAAAAGACACTAACTTACATGTAGGAAAAGTGTTTGGAGAACTGCAGCTACAGCACACCGCAGTGGAATAGGATTTCAAATGTGTTTACCGCAGCGGAACAATATTTGGAACGCTGCTGCTGCAGTGTGTTGCAGTGGACGATCCATAAATGCCAGAAATAGGAATTAAGACAGCATGGGGAAGGCCACAAAATGTGACCTTTTGCCTTCCCTAACCTCTTGAAAATAGATGACTTAATCCATGTTGAATCCCAACAGGTTGAATTAAATAATAAAATATTAAAAGGGATTGGATTAAAGCCAAGGAAGAGGAAAAGTCACACATTTAAGGCTTTGAGGCTGAGTGCATCCCTATTTAAGGGCCAATCTCAGACTTTGAAAGGGTTCCAACTTTTGTTATTCAAAGACCAAAAAGAGAGGCTGCAGGATGAGAAAGAAGGAGAACACTCCAAGGTGAAAAAAGGACAAAGAACAAGAAGAAAGGGAAGACAACAAAGAATAATGGGTGGAGCTTCAAGAGGATAATACAGGAAAAGTAAAGAGAACCCCAGAAAACCTCCGAGTGATTCCTTGTATTTTTCCTAAACTCTGTTGATTTATTTCTTGCTGTGAACTGATGGCGACATTCACTTTTCTTTGTATGTATGCTCTTTCTTGCTTAGTAATGAAAGGATAAAAATCCCTTGGAGAGGGTTGAGATGTAGTTGTAAAAATATGTAAGGGATAATTACTGTATGATGACATTATTTGAATGTAATGAAAGAATTTTTTTGTTGTTAAATTTAATATTGAAATGAAGGCTTGGTTGAATTGAAATCTAAATTATTTTTAAAAATAACTTTTGTTCCAACACTCATCAATTGGGTAAGAGAAAGGAAGGTAGTGCAAGTATAGCTGAGAATTAGGTGATGAAATTCTCAAAGCTCACTTGCACCCTCCCTTAATTGCTCTCCTAATAGATTGATGCTTGAGAATCAAGTTCTTCATTAACCTTGCTCTGCTGCTCAGGAAAGTAGAAGGCATGAGAAGACATTGGGAACTTCAATGGACGATGTGACATAGTCCATTGACCCAATGCATCCTCCCATTTAGCTAAATCGCGTGTGAAGCGCATGATGCATGGTTAATGGAAGTCTTGCTTGTGAGACCATCAAATTAAAAGATATCTTTTGGTAACCTAGATGTAGGGAATCAAAATCTAACTAATTGATCATTATCCCACGAGAGTTTATGTGTTAAGGGAGAACCCAAAAGGAGTTTTCTTTGTGCGCTGAACTTGAACCCAATATAATTGGAGGGTATTCCAATTCCAATAGTGTTCACTTAATTTAATAAAGCAAATAAATTGAACATATATTCAAACAATGAAGTTACATAACCAACCCTTGCAAATATTGCAATGAAATCTCAACTCTCTCCTTTTAAATCATATCGTATCTTTAGTTAAGGTCTTTTGTATCGCTAATTAGGAACCATCAAAATCAACCAAATTTGTTATCTAAACATTAGTGAAAGAAAATACAACTTGGTATCAGAACACCTATTCCCTGAGGTTCGATAAATCCCAGAAATTAAACTTTCCACTTATTATTTCAGACCACGTATACTTGCGTGCAAACACAGACATTTATTTCCGTATGTCAAGTTTTTGGCGCCGTTGCCGAGGAACGGTTTTCGTTTTATATCAAGTACAATTTTTAAGTAACTAGTGATTTAGAACTAACTAATTTGTGCAAATTTTCTTACATAGCTATAATTAATTTCTTAATTGCTTGCCTTGAGAAAAATTTGAAAATTTTCTAAAAAGAACTTGTGCTAAACATTATTGCATATTATCTTATTGAAATTTCTGCTGTCATTTGTGATGAATATTTATTGCTGAATATTGATTACTGAAACTTGTTCTAGCTAGTGACACCTTAACTGCATGAGTAGGAGAAATCTTATCGAATTCTTTTACGACCTCGAAATTGATAGAACTTATTTGAGAGCTAGGAGAGAGCAAGTCATTTTTAACCAACAAAACGTACAAATAGAATACTTAGAAATAAACCCAGCATAACCTATGGTAAATGCTAGGAGAAGATTTCTTAGAGAATATGCACTTCCCACAGTAGAAGGAGTTTTAAATGCCATTGTTAAACCTCCTATACAAGCCAATAATTTTAAAATAAAACAATCTACTTTAAACATGATTCAAAATAATCAATTTAGTGGGATGGCATCGGATGACCCGAACGCACATATTTCTAATTTTCTGGAAATATGCGACACTTTTTGATTCAATGAGGTATTCGATGACGCCTTGAGATTGAGATTATTCACATTCTCGCTGAGGGATCGAGCTAAAGTTTGGCTCAGTTCCCTGCCCGATGAGTCTATAAGGACTTGGGATGACTTAGCAAGAAAATTCTTAGCTAAGTATTTCCCACCCCCAAAGACCGCCAGGCTGAGAAATGAAATTTCAAACTTCTCTCAGCAGCATGGTGAGAACTTGTATAACGGCTGGGAATGCTTTAAGGACTACTTAAGGCATTGCCCTCACCATGGGTTACCTTTGTGGATGCATGTGCAAATTTTTTACAATGGATTTAATGCACCACAAGGACCCTTATAGATGATGTAACAGGAGGTTCATTAGGTAGTAAGACCCTTGGGGAGGCCTTCGATCTCCTCGAGGAAATGGCTAACAACACTTACCAATGGCCAATTGAGAGGCTAAACTCTAACAAAAAGGAGGTAAGCAATCTAAACGAATCAACCCAACTGTCCTCCTTGTAAAAGGAAGTGGAAATTCTTACTAACAAAATTGAGAATATGAATGTTAGTGCTGTTCAGGATATTAGTTATGAGTTATGTGGGGGAAGTCACAATAGTGAATACTGTAATTTAAACAATCCATTCACCCCCTCACAAATGGAACTATAAAACTTTATAAGAAACAATAACATGAACAACAACTCCCATAACAATCATCTTAACTTTTCTTGGAGTTAGGAAAATGCTCAAGGAAACCTCAACGCCCAACAACAAAATTGGCCAATGCATAATGGAAACAATTCAGATAAGCAAAATCAGAATAATAAACAGGAATCCGGTGCAGAAGAATCATTTTGGGCATTTAAAACTGAGATAATGTAATTTATTCACTAAGCTTTAGTCTAATCACTAAAGGATAGTTCTAGTTGATTCAATAATCTACAATTACAAAGGCATTAAGGCTAACTACTTTTAATGGATGTAACTAATAGATTTAGGGATCAACTATAATTCATGTTTAAATTAATTCTAGGATTTCTATCTTAGGGTTGAAAGGTGAATCCAACACTTTGCAATTGATTCATATATCTAGAAAATGAGAACTAAGCTCAATTAAAAGTAATCTAATTTAACATGGGGAATAATAAATGTGACATATTAGATATCCTAAAGTTTAATAAAGTCTAAACATGCTATCTAGAAAATTAAGATTCATCACAATAACACTAATTAAGAGTCAAAAACCTAAAAATCATAACTTATTGTCCAATGGAAATGATATACATATATTTGAAATCCATATTTCATAAGGAGAAAAATGACACTAAGTAGGTCAATTTTGGACAACATTTGAAATTTTGAGTTTCTGAGACTCCTAATTAGGTTTAAAAAGTGATTAAGAAATTTAGGGTTCAAATATTAAATTTGATTTCATATTATTATTCTTCACATTTTTGTGAGTGAAATAGACTATTTGATCATTTAATTTGGATATTAAATGATCAAATTATGTCACATGAAATGATGAATATTGATTTGTAATTAATTAATTAATCTTAAATATTAACTAATTAAAATATTTACCAAAACAGAAATTAAGTTGCATATTAATAATCTACTCATTTTTGTGATCAAAATAGTATATAATTATGTATATATTGGATTAGTATTTTTAGAGTTATAATCTATGAAAATTTAAGTAATTAATCATTTAAAATTAATAGCTAATCATTTAATTAAATCACTACACAAATTAAATAAACGACACAGATTTTAATGGCGCTGAATTCGGAACTTGACGGCTAACGGTTGGTGGCGGCACGGAAGATAGAGTAGCACGAAATCAGCGATGTCTGAAATCTATGGTTGACGTGACGCTTCAACGAGTCGACACGCGTCTACCTCGTAACCAGGGAAGACGGCGTGGTCGACTTGAGAAAATTGGCCCGGTCCAGGAAGGAGACCTGGACCACAGAACACGCGGTCTAAACAGCTTCATCCTCGAAAAGGATCCGTGGACTACGCCCTAGGTCTGGATCTCCAGGTTGAACCGGGGGTCTAATGAAGAGGTCCGCACCTCAAATCTAAACCCATTCCAAGACCGACATAATGAACCCTAAGTGGACCCAAGAGGTCGACTGGAATGGAGATAAAGTGATGCCCTAAGTTTCACTGTCGGAACCATAGAATCCACTGTGGATGGTTTGATTGACACAAGATCAAACCGGCCTTGATGATTACGATTGAGCTTTGATAGGTTGCTTTAAGCCTCAGAATAACGTCTAGAAGAATCAATTTGACAATCAAGGAAAAGATAAGTACCTAGTAACCTCACAAGGTGGCAGCTCCTTTGATTTAAGGCTAGGGCTCTGATGATCCTTAGACAAGCTCAGGACGACTTCCAAATATTATTAAAATATTCGGTGAAAATTTAACGACTTCCAAACACTTCCAAAATACCACCCATAGCTAATTTGAGTGTGGTGAGTCCAATGGTGGACTCCATTTTGAATTTTGAGGTCTAAATAAATTAAGCACTTTCAAAATTATCTGAAAACCAGGATATGTTGGAAATTGCCAAACGATCTCCAAATCGCACGAAGTTTGAAATGGAAACTCCAGATACTATTACAAGACTAATGTAAAAGGATTAGAGTCAATTAGGTCACTAATTGATGGGTAACAACTCTAAGGTTGTTACAGACTCCCATCCTTAAAAGTGTATTACCCACGACACACAACAAATAAAATTAAGTAATTTAAATATATAAAGGAAGTCTAAAGAAACGATAACGAAATTGAAAGAACTAAATCTACCTAATTAAGAAAAGAATTATGGGAACTTCTTTAGCATATCCTCTTCTTTCTCCCACGTGACTTCACGAGCTGGATGATTTTTCCAGTGAACTTTGATTGATTTCTTAACTATTTAAGATCCCGCCCCAGAATCGCAATAGGTACGATAAAAGTTAAATTGGGTTGCAGTTCCAATACAGGTATCTGAACTTGCTGACTCGGATCTAGCAAACACCTTCTTAGTGATGAAACGTGAAACATAATCTGTACAACTAAGAAGTCTTCAGCCAACTCTAATATGTAAGTAGATGTTTTGATCCTCTCAATCACTTCAAAGGGTCCTAAATACCTTGGACTCATATTTCCAGAAACACCAAATCTTTGCATATTTAAGATAAGCCTTATCGACCACTTAGAACTCCAACTGATGATGACGAGCATCATGATATTTTTTCTATCTATCCTGAGCTGTAGTCGTATTGCACTAGATCAGTTCAACTTTCTTAGTGGTCTCTTCTACTAACTTGGAACCATAAGGTTATGAGTCTCCTACTTCAGTCCAAGCAATTGGAGTTGTACATCTCCTCCCATAAAGAACTTTATAAGGAGCCATACCAATATTGGATTGATAACTATTATTATAGGCGAACTCAACTAACGCTAAGTGATATTACCATGATCCATCGAAGTCTAGAACACAAAGATGCAATAGATCTTCCAAGATATGATTAACATGCTCAGTTTGACCATCTGTCTAGGGGTGGAAAGCAGTACTCAAAGCTAAACTTGTCCCCAAGTCTTGCTAAACAGCTGACCAAAATCTGGAAGTGAACATATTGTCTCGGTCAAAAACTATTTAGTTTGTTATACCATGCAAATGAACAATCTCCTAAAGGTAAAGCTTGGCTAACTTCTTAACAAGATCAGTCTGATGAATAGCTAGGAAATGGGCTAACTTAGTGAGTCTATCAACTATCACTCAAATAGAGTCAGAACCAGATCTACTTGACAGACTGTAAATACACATCTGCACTTGCACGCAAGTGTACGTGGTCTGAAGTAATAAGTGGAAAGTGTGACTTTTCGGGAATTTATTGAAGCATAGAGAATTGGTTGATTTGGCACTAAAGTATATCTATTCTCACTAATGTTTAAGCTATAGTATGTATTGGTTGGTTTGTCTAAAATTAGCATGAATATTCACTAAGTAAATAACAAGATTTAAAAAAAGAGGAGAGTTGGGCCCATCCCACATGCAATAATATAGTACTTGTGTAGATTTATTTCTCAAGCTTTATCATTTAGTTTAATTGAAATCAGGTGCACATTGTTGTCCTTTAGTCTAGCTCAAAGGCTTACAAGTTCAAATCTCATGCACAAAATGAACTCACATTCGGTTCTACTTTAGCACAAAGATTCTTTTAAGATTCTTGAGATTCAAGGTTAATTCATTTTCTCCTTATTTAAGGAAAGTTTAAATTTTCTTAAATCTTAGGATATCACAAGCATTTATTTTCCACTACGAGCATCACTTCGCATCTCACATAGTTGAGATGAGAGAATCACATATTGGGCTCAACGACTATGTCACTTAGTTCATGAGCACTCAACATTTCATTACTCAATCTCAATTATATGGAGCTAATGAGCTCATTTAGTGGGTCTTAGCGTCACTTGCATCAACGCTTAGATTGAGCATAGGTTGAGGTGCATTGAGCTCAAGAACCTTCTCACATGGTTCTAAGCTTCCATGCACTCAAAATCTAGCATCCAACCTAAGGTGAGCTAAGGAGCACAAGACAATTAGATTTGGATTTATTTAGTTCTTTCCTCATAAACACATCAAGACTAATTTAGATGAAAATTTCTTAGTAAGGCATTAAAATCACAAATACATTATGCTTGAGGGAAAATATTCATACAATTATATTACATCATGCATCATGGGACTTCATCCCAACCCTCCCCAAGGGGAGTTTAGCTACTCATTACACAAAAAAATAATGAAGACACATACATAGATAAAGACCCTTTCATGGTCACTAAAAAGAAAATATAAGATTGAGTTTAGAAGATACTAGGAACACTCCTTAGAAGTTCTCCGAAATTCTTCTTCTCCTTCTAATTATCCTCTCCTTAGATTGCTAGTGCTGCCTTCTTCCTCTTCTCCCTTTGTAAAAGCTTGCCTTGCCACCATTGGGGAGCTCTCTCTTCCTTTGTCTCTCCTCCTTATGGAATTTTTGCTAAAATTGTGAACCCTCCTCTAGTCAAGAGGAGGGGTATTTATAGGAAGGGGGGGCTGCATGCTCCTCTCCTCCATATGCAACCAGAATTTCCATAAAAAATGTTGAATTCATCATTGCACTAATTTTTAATTTAGGGTGAGGTGACAATAATCTCATTTCTTTAGCCACAACATCACCTCAAAGCTTCCCTTTTTTACAAAAACGGCTGCTGCAGGAAATGATGGCTGGAGACAACATTCAGGATAAAGGTCATATCTCCAGCCGCATTAAATGCATTGTTTGGGAAAAATTTCGGCGGGCCGCTACAGCGCGCTTTAGCATACCCTGGTCCTTAGCAATTTAGCCAAGTCCTTCGCTGTAGGCCGCTGCAGCGCGCGACCGCGCGCTGTAGCTGGGAATTCCGCGAAAAACACTGTTCAATTAGTTCTTTTTCCAGATTTTATAGAGAGAAATATTTCCGCGGCAGACTGCTGCAGCGCGTGACTGCGCGCTGTAGCGGTCAATTCCGCGAAAAACACTATTCAATTAGTTTGGTGGCCTGATTTATATGGCCAAGTCCTTCGCGATAAACTGCTGCAGCGCGCGACCACGCGCTGTAGCGGTGAATTAGGTGAAATACACTGTTTAATTAGTTGGGCGGCCCAATTTATAAAGTCAAGTATTTTTGCGGTAAACCGCTGCAGCACTCGACTGCGCGCTGTAGCGGTAAATTCTGCAAAAAACACTATTCAATTAGTTGAGCCCCCCTTTTAATAATCATAAGTATTTTCGTGGTAAACAGCTGCAGCGCGCGACCGCGCGCTGTAGCGGTGAATTCTGCAAAAATCACTATTCAATTAGTTGAGCCCCTCTTTTAATAATCATAAGTATTTTCGCAGTAAACCGCTGTAGTGCGCGACTGTGCGCTGTAGCGGTGAAATTCGCAAAAATCACTATTCAATTAGTGGGGAACCAGTTTAATATAATTTAAATGTTTCTGCTGCAGCCCGCTGCGGTGCGCGACCGCGCGCTGCAGCGCGCTGTAGCGGAATTCTTTGTTTATATTTTTAGAAAAATTGCAAAAATGCCCTAGAGCTCCTTTGGATTCCATTCCCTGAAAAAGATAAAAAATTTTGATTTAGGAGCAGCAAAAACATCTTAAATAAATGAATTTTCCCATTTATTTTAGATATAATTTATGGATTCATCACTACTCTTAGGAAAGCCTACAATGAAGTCCATGGAAATATCGAACCCCTTCCATTCAGGAATGTTTAAGGGTTTTAGAAGTCCACCATGCTTCTGGTGTTCGGCCTTGACCAAGGAACAGGGATGGCACTTGGAAATGAAAATGGCTATATCCTGCTTCATGCCGAACCACCAAAACGATTGCTTGAGATCTTGATACATCTTACAACTACTAGGGTGCACTGCATAGCCAGAGTTATGAGCTTCAGACAATATTTGTAACTGCAAGCTTTTAGGAATCCATAACCTGAACTTCTAAAATACTACACCTTCGTCATCGAAACGTAATTCAGATCTCTTGCCACTAACAATTTCAGGAATTAACGTAGGATAACTCGAATCTTCCTTCTGAGCTTCGACAATCTTGGACCTTAGAGAATCATCTGAATGAATAGTAAATAGTAGAGTGCCCAGATCAGCTGAACCGATCGGCTCAAAATTCAATCTGACAAAATCTTTGATTAAAGATTCATTGCAACAAAAGGAAGATAAAGTTGCTTTATGACTCAGGGCATCAGCTATAACATTAGCTTTACCTAGATGGTATCGGATTTCCAAATCAAAGTCACAAAGTAACTCTAGCCACCTACGCTGATGGCAGTTAAATTCTTTCTGAGTGAAGCTGTACTTTAAATTTTGGTGATCAGTAAACATCTCACAGTTAACTTTATACAGGTAGTATCTCCAGATCTTTAGAGCAAAAAATACCCCTGCAAGTTCAAGATCATGCACAGGATAATTCTTCTCATTAGGCTTAAGCTTTCTAAAGGCATTGGCTATAATGCGGCAATCTTACATCAGAACACAACCAAGTCCTACCTTAGAGGCATCAGTATAAACTTGAAAATCTTTACCCTCATGAGGTAGTACCAGAACAGGAGCAGAAGTTAGTAATTATTTTAACTTTTGAAAAGATTCTTCACAGGATGTGCTCCAGATGAATGGAACATCTTTCCTAGTTAACTGAGTTAACGTCGAAGCAATTAGAGAGAATCTAGGAACAAACCTTCTGTAATAACGAGCGAGTCCAAAGAAATTGTGTATCTCAGTTACAGATTTAGGTTGGACATACTGTTGAATGACATGGATTTTCTTTTGATGTACTCTAATGCCTTTAGCATCAATCACATGACCTAGAAATGCCACAGACTTGAGCCAAAACTCACACTTAGAGAAATTAGCAAAAAGCTTATTCTCTCTTAACAATTCTAGAACGGTGCACAAATGCTCTTCATGCTTAGCAGCTAACTTTGAGTAGATTAGGATGTCATCGATGAAAATGATGACAAACCCATCGAGATACGACTTAAGGGTTTGCTGCATCAGGTCCATGAAGATGGAAGGAGCATTTGTCAGTCCAAAAGACATGATTAGAAACTCAAAATCCCCATAATGGATCCTGAATGCAGTTGATCAAACAAATCATCGATCCTAGGGAGAGGATACTTATTCTTCACAGTTACTTTATTAAGCTCATGGTAGTCTATACACATCCGCATTGAACCATCCTTCTTCTTGACGAATATGACAGGAGCTCCCCAAGGAGACATGCTAGGGTAAGTGAATCCTTTCTCTAATAACTCTTGCAACTGCTCCCAAAGCAATTGTAGTTCTTTTGGAGCCATTCTATAAGGAGCCATAGATTTAGGTTGAGTCCCATGGATAAGCTCAATAGAAAACCCTACCTCACGCAAAGTAGGTAGTCTAGGCAAATCTTCAGAGAACACATCCAGGAACTCTCTAACAACGATAGTCTCTTGATAGATTGTACATACACGTCTGCGCTTGCACGCAAGTGTACATGGTCTGAAGTAATAAGTGGAAAGAGTTACTTTCCAGGATTTATTGAACCATAGAGAATTGGTTGTTTTGTTACTAAGGTCTATCTATTCTCACTAATGTTTAAGCTACGATTTAATTGATGAGTTGGTCCTAAACTTAGCACAACAACTACTAAATGAAGATAAGCTAGATAAAATAGAGAGGAGAGTTAGGGTTATTCCTCATGTGATGATATATTACCATTGTACTTTTGATTTCTCAAGCTTCGTCTTTCATTTATATTTTATTTATTAAGTGCACATTGATCAACTCGAGATTTTATCACAAAGTCTCACAAGTTCAAATCTTGTGCACAAAATGAACACACATTTGGTTATACT
The DNA here is from genome assembly GCA_016760335.1 of Gastrodia elata. NCBI lineage: Eukaryota > Viridiplantae > Streptophyta > Magnoliopsida > Asparagales > Orchidaceae > Gastrodia > Gastrodia elata. The sequence continues at coordinate 25,631,669 of CM028676.1, read as the reverse complement.
TTGGCACAAAGATTGTTATAAGATTTTAGGTTTTAGATTTTCATCTCATCTCTTGATCAACGAGATTATGATTATTGATGCTTTAGGATCTTATAAGCATTCATTCCACTATGAGCATCACTTGCATCCCACATAGTTGAGATTAGGGATTAATATGTTGGTCTCAATGACTATGTCACTTAGTTCATGAGCACTAAACTATTTCTTCCTTTACCTTAATTATGTTGAGCTAAGGAGCTCATTTTGTGGGTCTTAGTATCATATGCATCAACACTTTGATTTAGCTTAAATTAAGGTGCATTAAGCTCAAGAACTTTGTTACATAGTTCTAAGCTCTCATGCACTCATAAACATAGCATCCAACCTAGTGTGAGCTATAGGGCACAAGATAATTTAGTTCTCGAAATTATTAGTTCATTTCCTTTTATCCACATTCAAGATCAAATAATAAAAAACATATTTCATTTAAGTCCTCTTACAATTTAATTTCGCAAACCCTCCCCAAGGGAGATTTAACTACTCATTACAAAGGAAGTGATGAAAAACACATACATGGATAAAGACCCTTTCATGATCAACTAAGAAAAGAAAATACAAGAGTAAGGTTTAGAAGATACTAGGAACGTTTCTTGGAAGTTCTCCGAATTTCTTCTTCTCCTTCTTCAAGCTCCTCCCTTAGGTCACTAGTGCTGCCTTCTTTCTCCTCCTCCTTAGCTAGAGCTTGTCTTGCCACCCTTGGGGAGTTCCACATTTCTCCTTATGCACTCCTCCTCTTTACTTAGTGTCTTGAGCAAAATTGTGAACCCTCCTCTGGTCAAGAGGAGGTGTATTTATAGGAGAGGGGCTGCATACTCCTTCATCCTCTCCAAAACCAGCAAGTTGATAAAAAAATCTGAAGTAATAATGGCAAATCCCAAATTAAAGATGAAGTGACCAATATCTTTCTTTATTTATCCTTCTTATCAAATCAAGAGGCCATCTTCCATTGAAAATCAGAGCTGTTGCAGGGAATGATGGCTGGGGACAAGATGCAGGTTGAGGGTCTTGTCCCAACCACAATAAATGCATCAGACTGGCAAAATTGACGGCGGCTGCTGCGCAGTGTGCTGCGGCGTGTTGTGGCGCGCAATGGAGCAAGCAAAAGAATGCTAAGTCTCCCGCTGCCATGCACTACCGCATCCACATTTCACAAATTTACTCGCTGCAGTGCGCTATAGCAGTTCATTTGGCAAATTATTCCACTGCGGCGTGCTATAGCGGAAGCATTTCGCAAAATGCTCCGCTGCAGCGCGCGGTAGTGGCTCAATTTGCAAAATAACCCGCTGCAGCGCACTGTCACAGCCGCAGTTTGCAAATAGATCCGCTGCAGTGCATTACCGCGCCCGCGGTTCGCAAATGGATACACTGTAGCGTGCTAACACGCCCACGGTTCACAAATAGACCTGCTGCAGCGCGCTTCCACGCCCATGGTTCGTAGATGGACCCGCTGCAGCGCGTGATAGCGTGCCCATTTGCAAAATGACCCGCTGCAGCGCGCTAGAGCATGCGGTAGCAGATTCCTTTGAAAAATATAGGAAGTTTGCAAAATTTTCACAGAGCTCCTTTGGGTGCTGATGAATCCATAAATTATATCTAAATAAAGGGGAAAATTCATCTATTTAAGATCTTTATGCTGCTCCTAAAATTAATTTTTTCTATCTTTTTCAGGGAAATGGAATTCAAAGGATTTCTAAGGCGTTTCTGCAGGTTTTTAAAAATTACTAAAGGACAACCGCTGCAGCGCGCTGCAGAGCGCGACCGCACGCCGCAGCGGGTTGTAGCGGAAATATCTGGACTTTTTGAAAATTAATTGAATAGTGTTTTTCGCAGAATTCACCGCTACAGCGCGCGGTCGCGCGTTGCAGCGGTTTATCGCGGAAATATTTGTGATTATTAAATGGGGCTCAACTAATTGAATAATGTTTTTTGCGGAATTCACCGCTACAACACGCGATCGCGCGCTGCAGCGGTTTACTGCGGAAATATTTATGATTATTAAAAGGGGACTCAACTAATTGAATAGTGTTTTTTGCAGAATTTACCGCTACAGCGCGCGGTTGCGCGCTGCAGCGGTTTACCGTGAAAATACTTGACTTTATAAATCAGGCCGCTCAACTAATTGAACAGTGTTTTTTCGCAGAATTTACCATTGCAGCGGGCAATCGTGCGCTGCAACGGTCTGCCGCGGAAATATTTCTCTCTATAAAATGTAGGAAAAAGAACTAATTGAATAGTGTTCGCGGAATCGATCGCTACAGCATGCGGTCGCGCGCTGCAGCGGTCTACAGCAGAGGACTTGGATAAATTGCTAGGGACCAGGGTATGCTAAAGCACGCCGCAGCATGCTACAACGAGCTCCAGCTCGCTGCAGCGCGCTACAGCGTCCCGCTAAAATTTTTCCTAGACAATGTATTTATTGTGGCTGGAGACATGATCTTTATCCTGAATGTTGTCTCCAGCCATCATTTTCTGCAGCAGCCATTTTTGGAAAAAAGGGAAGCTTTGAGGTGATGTTGTGGCTAAAGAAATGAAATTATTATCACCTCACCCTAAATTAAAAATTAGTGCAATGATGAATTCAGCATTTTTTATGCAAATTCTGGTTGCTTATGGAGGAGAGGAGCATGTAGCCCCCCCCCTCCTATAAGTACCCCCGCCTCTTGACTAGAGGAGGGTTCACAATTTTAGCAAAAATTCCCTAAGTGAGGAGAGCCAAAGGAAGAGAGAACTCCCCAAGGGTGGCAAGGCAAGCTCTTACAAAGGGAGAAGAGGAAGAAGGCAGTACTAGCAACCTAAGGAGAGGATAATTAGAAGGAGAAGAAGAATTCCGGAGAACTTCTACGGAGCATTCCTAGTATCTTCTAAACTCAATCTTGTATTTTCTTTTTAGTGACCATGAAAGGGTCTTTATTTATGTATGTGTCTTTCTTATTTTCTTGTGTAATGAGTAGCTAAACTCCCCTTGGGGAGGGTTGGGATGAAGTCCCATGATGCATGATATAATATTGATGTATGAGTGTTTTCTCTCAAGCATAATGTATTTGTAATTTTAATGCCTTACTAAGAAATTTTCATCTAAATTAGTCTTGATGTGTTTATGAGAAAAGAACTAAAAAAATCCAAGATCTAATTGTCTTGTGCTCCTTAGCTCACCTTAGGTTGGATGCTAGATTTTGAGTGCATGGAAGCTTAAAACCATGCGAGAAGGTTCTTAGCTCAATGCACCTCAACCTAAGCTCAATCTAAGAGTTGATGCAAGTGACGCTAAGACCCACTAAATGAGCTCCTTAGCTCCACATAATTGAGATTGTGTAATGAAGTGTTGAGTGCTCATGAACTAAGTGCATAGTCGTTAAGCCCAACATGTGATTCTCTCATCTCAGCTATGTGAGATACGAAGTGATGCTCATAGTGGAAAATCAATGCTTGTGAGATCCTAAGATTTAAGAAAATTTAAACTCTCCTTAAATAAGGAGAAAATGAATTAACTTTAAATTTCAAAAATCTTACAAGAATCTTTGTGCTAAAGTATAACCGAATGTGAGTTCATTTTGTGCACGAGATTTGAACTTGTAAGCCTTTGAGCTAAGCTAAAGGACAACAATGTGCACCTGATTTCAATTAAACTAAACGATAAAGCTTGAGAAACAAATCTACACAAGTATTATATCATTGCATGTGGGATGGGCCCAACTCTCCTCTTTCTTTAAATCTTGTTATTTACTTAGTGAATATTTGTGCTAATTTTAGACCAACCAACCAATACATACTATAGCTTAAACATTAGTGAGAATAGATATACTTTTGTGCCAAATCAACCAATTCTCTGTGATTCAATAAATTCCCAGAAAGTCATACTTTCCACTTATTACTTCAGACCACGTATACTTGCGTGCAAGCGCAGACGTATATTTACAGTCTGTCAAGTTTTTGGCGCTATTGCCGGGGAACTTTTTTTTTTTTTTTGATTTATATTTACTATTGTAATTATCAAGCTAACATTTTATATTTCTTTTTATTTATTTTCATTTCCAAAATATATTTGTTTGATCTTTATTGCTAAATCGTTCTTGATAAGCTTTATTGAAACTTGTATGAGTAAAAGAGTCTGTACTGAATATCTGTTTGATCCTGAAATAGAACAAACATACTTTCAAGCTAGGTGAGAATGAAACTTATCAAACCAACAAGTTGTGATGGACACCTTCACTGAAAACTTAGAAGAGCCTAGGGGTAAAGCACTAAGAGATTATGCACTGCCCACGGTTAGGGGCATTCCCCATGTGATTGTAAGGCCGAATATAGAAGCCCATAATTTTGAAATCAAACCCTCTACGCTGAGTATGGTACAAAATAATCAGTTTAGAGGATTAGCTACTGAAGGTCCAAATTCACATATTTCAACCTTCCTTGAAATATGTGATACCTTCAAGTTTAACGGCGTCTCTGAAGACGTAGTTAAATTGAGTCTATTTCCTTTCTCACTGAGAGATAGAGCCAAGAGTTGGCTCAGCTCTTTACTAAGCGATTCTATCCGTACTTGGGATGATTTGGCTAAGAAATTCTTAGCCAAATATTTCCCTCCAGCTAAAACTGCACGATTGAGAATTGAGATCACCAACTTTACTTAGATGGAAGGTGAGACTCTCTATGATGGGTGGGATGCTTTAAGGAGTATCTCAGACATTGCCCACATCATGGGTTCCCTCTCTGGATGCAAGTGCAAACCTTTTACAATAGTTTGAATGCTCCGACGAGGACACTCATTGATGCAGCCACCGGGGATCCATTAGTGGAAAAATCCAAGAGGAAGCGTATGATCTCTTGGAAGAAATGACAAACAACACTTACCAATGGCCTTCTGTAAGGCTTAAAAAAGAATCTATCAAGGTAAATGAGTCAAATCAAATAACAGCTTTGCAACAAGAAATTCATGCCTTGAACGAAAAGATAAAAAGGATGAATGTACACGTGGTTTCTGAGGTAGAATGTGAATTGTGCGGTGGGAGACATAGTAGTGAACGCTGTAACTTGAACAACCCTTTTGTGCAAAATAACATTGAACAAGTTAACTACTTAAGAAACAACAACCAAACAAATAGCCCCTACTCCAACACATACAATCTAGGGTGGAAGAACCACCCAAATTACTCATGGAGTAATAACAACAACAATGCAAATCAATATGGGGGGGACTCATTCAACCAACAAGGCACAACTACCAGCACAATCTGGAAGGGGCATTTAATGCATTTAAGGCCGAAACAACCCAATTCATGTGCTGCACTGAGGCAGCTATCACACGTCATGAGGCTTCTATCCAGGGAATAGAAGCCTCCCTTAGAAATATTGAAACTCAATTGGGGCAAATCTCAAAACAGCTGACTTCTCGGCAGTAGGGGGCTTTACCTAGTTCTACTGAAATAAACCCAAGGGAATTAGTGAGTGTGATCTATTCTGAAATTGTACCAGGAGAAATGAATGATGAAACTGAGAGAGCAACAAATTTTGAATTAAAAGTAGAGGAAGGAATAAAAGGGAATGATAATGAAAAGCTAACCGCACCCAAATGTGATGATCCAGGGAGGTTATGCATTCCATGCATAATAAGAAATGAAGTGTTTATAGATCCCTTATGCAATCTAGGTGCCTCAGTTAATGTTATGCCCTACCATATATATGAGCAATTAAAGGTAGGAGGGATGGAATACACTTCAATGATTCTAGAGTTTGCTAATCTTGAGTCCCTTACTCCTCGCGGAATGATCAAAAATGTTGCTATGGAACTAGGAAATTTTATTGTTCCAATTGATTTTGTGGTGTGCGAATGGGACAGATGGAATAAAAATTCAATAATTATTTTTGGAAGACCCTTTCTGATGAATGTTAAGGCTGTTATAGATGTATGTCGCGGTATAATGAGCGTCAGTGTTAAGAGAAAAATAGAAGTGATTGATTTAAAACCCACTCTCTTTAAAAAGAAAAAAAATGGAGGAAGAAATCAGGAAAAGACTAAAAGAAGAGAGATTGTGGGTAGATAATGTTCTAGGAGACCTAACAATAGGAGAAAAAAATTCTGATGGCTATTCGACTCCTTCCTCTGAAAAGGAGAGCAAGGAAGGAGTGAAGAAGAGAAAAAAGCGACAGGGAAAAAGGAAGAAAAAAACTCCCACAAATCATGAAGTTGAAAGAAGGGATCCTTTGGTTGAGGTTGAGGATGAACAGGGTTCTAGCCACCAAGAGGGAGGTGCTCACTTGAACATCCTTAGCATATGGAAAATGAAACTGCTGAATTCATCGTATTAATCTTAAGAGAGTCCAGCTTAGGACGTTAAATGGAGCGCTTATTAGGAGGCAACCTAATCAATCAAAAAAAAAAAAATTGTGCTCTACAGCGCGCTGCAGTGGAAATTTTGCGATAGTGCGCTGCAGCGGAAATTCTGCGACAGCGCGCTGCAGCGGGTGAACCGTGCATAAACGGCAACGCGATAGCACACGGAACCATTTTCCGCTCGGGCGCACCCTAACCCGCGATCGCACGCTATAGCGCACTGCAGCGGTTTGCCCAAATTTTTTGCCTTGGGAAAATACAGTCAACAAGTCATGACCTTGGGTTCCCAAGGCAGTCAAAAGTTGCTGAAAAAGCTGCCCCCCCTTGACATGGATCACCACATTAATGGCATGGGGAAGACCATTTGACCATCTTCTCTTGCCTTGAATATTTGGGCTATAAATAAAGAGGGAATGAGGGGGTTATCCTTGCACCTTCTCTTGATCTTCCTTGAGCTCTTGATCATCCTAAAACTCTCATCCAAGGTAATGTATTCCGGGAAGAAGGCAATTGCTAGGAAGGATGTTGAAGCTTCCTCATTCAGAGGAATTTTCAACATGAAGAGGTTCTCCTCGGTGGAGGCTGAGCACTGTTACACCTCTATCACTTCCCAACGGAAGTTGATCCCATAGCAAAGCTTTAGCATTGCCTACCCCGTCCCTCATGAACAGGTTAATCCTAGAGGATGGCAAGAGTTTGTGACCAAGAGAGCTCCCACATACACGGTAATCATCCAGGAAGTGTATGCCAACATAATTAACACATCCGGGCAACGGATCTTCTGTCGGGGAAAGGGTGTCACCCTAAGAATTACTCAAATAGAGCAATTCTATGGGTTGGAGGAGGTAAGCTCTTGTTCATACTCTGATCTCTTGGACTCTCATTTTGATCCCCGCGCTCTTGTTGTGGAAATCATCAATGATGACACCGAGTGGGAAGGGGGACTCGCCAACATTCCTCGCTCCAAATTAACGGAGACGAGTAGTACTTGGCTAGTCTTCATTTTTAGCTATGTCATGCCCTCGAGTCACTTAACTAAAGTGACCCGTGCCTGAGCACTCCTTTCGTGCTCATTAGTTAGAGCAGGCGAAATCCGCATCTCAAACATTATATTTGAGCAGCTTTGGAAAGCTCTCAAAGGTTCATGCGCAGCATTGGCCTTCGAGTCTTTGATTTATGGGTTATGCGAAGCCCAAGGGGTTAAGATCCTCTCCTCTGACACCATTGTTCCCCCCAGCGTTGCCCTGCACCCCTCGAACCTTAACATCCGGGCAAGTGAACGTAAATTGCCCAAGAAAAGAAGGGGCCAAAGGGCGGAAGCGTCTGCACCTTCTGACTCGCGTCTCACAAACCAACTCTTGATGCGCCTCCATAATCAAAACACAGAGCTTAGTAAAGCTCTAGCTGCCAATATGGGGTTTTTCAAACAGGAATACGTCTAACAGCGCCAGTTCCAATCAGAATTCCATGAAGTCCTCGGGTTGTTGTTTTATGATTGGAATTTGCACGGTGGACTAGATGCCTCCATGTTGCCATGGCCTCCCATCAGTGCCCCCATACTGGAGACGCACTACCCTACCGAGATGGCGTATGTGTCGGAGGAAGACGATGATGAGAATGAGGAAAATTAACTAGGTTGTATTTGTTCTTTTTCACTTTTTCTTTTTATCTTTATTGTAGTTTATTTTTATTTTGAGATTGTAATTTATGAATTCTCATATTTCCGTATTTATTGAGTTATTTTTAAGTGACATACTTTTTCTGAATTTTTCAAAAAAAATGAAAATCACAAAAATGCAAAAATCAAATGAGATATAAGTAAAAGAATGCTTAGCAAAAAAATGATTAAATGAATTATAAGCAATCAAATGTGAGATTAAGGAATGAATGGAGGAAAATCTAAATCTCCAAAAATTTAAATAAATGCTTGAGCTAAGTGTGGGGAAGGCATAGGATTTAAACTAAAAAAATATATGGTATGGATTCTAAATAGAGTGTGCTAGGCTCTCGTAGGATTTCATGATCACAAATATGTTAGGGATAAAGAAAAATGTCTCTTCATAAGGATGAAAAGAACAAAATATTTATGAAAAAAAGGTGATGAAAAATATCTCTCCCAAGTGAACAAAATAAGAAAGGATGAAGAAACATATTTCTCCTTTAAAACTTTTCATCTTTGTGATTTATAAGAAGGATCACATATGACACAACTCTAAGAATCTCTAAACTATGTCTTTTGTCTAAAAATCCAAAATATATGGAACCCATCACCTATTATTAAGCATTAAAAAATTCAAACATTTGGAGATTTAGTGACTTAACCACCTTATTGACTTAATTGAAAACATTAAGATTGCTACGATGTTCATTCATTTTTTTTTGTCATGCACATATTTTTACTTATACTTATTTCAATTACATCATTGTGACTTTCATCCATTCAAATACAGAAAAAATTTTCATTTTGAGCTTACTCGAAGACGAGCAAGAATTTAAGTGTGGGGGTGTGATGAATCCATAAATTATATCTAAATAAAGGGGAAAATTCATCTATTTAAGATTTTTATGCTGCTTCTAAAATCAATTTTTTCTATTTTTTTCAGGGAAATGGAATTCAAAGGAATTCTAAGGTATTTCTGCAGGTTTTTAAAAATTACTAAAGGACAGCCGCTGCAGCGCGCGACCGCGCGCCGCAGCGGATTGCAGCTGAAATATCTGGACTTTATGAAAATTAATTGAATAGTTTTTTTTCGAAGAATTCACCGCTACAGCGCACGGTCGCACGTTGCAGTGATTTATCGCGGAAATATTTATGATTATTAAATGGGGGCTCAACTAATTGAATAGTATTTTTTACGGAATTCACCGCTACAGCGCGCGGTCGCGCGCTACAGCGATTTACCGCGGAAATATTTATGATTATTAAAAGGGGGCTCAACTAATTGAATAGTGTTTTTTGCGGAATTCACCGGTACAGTGCGCGGTCGTGTGCTGCAGCAGTTTACCGCAAAAATACTTGACTTTATAAATCGGGCCGCCCAACTAATTGAATAGTGTTTACGGAATCGATCGCTACAACGCGCAGTCGCGCGCTGTAGCGGTCTACAGCAGAGGACTTGGCTAAACTGCTAGGGACTAGGGTATGCTAAAGCACGCCGCAGCACTCTCCAGCGCGCTGCAGCGGCCCGCCAAAATTTTTCCCAGACAATGCATTTAATGCGGATGGAGACATGACCTTTATCATGAATGTTGTCTCCAGCCATCATTTCTTGCAGCAACCATTTTTGTAAAAAAGGGAATCTTTGAGGTGATGTTGTGGCTAAAGAAATGAGAATATTGTCATTTCACCCTAAATTAAAAATTAGTGCAATGATGAATTCAGCATTTTTTATGAAAATTCTGGTTGCTTATGGAGGAGAGGAGCATGCAGCACCCCCCTGCTATAAATACCCCTCCTCTTGACTAGAGGAGGGTTCACAATTTTAGCAAAAATTCCCTAAGTAAGGAGGAGAGCCAAAGGAAGAGAGAACTCCCCAAGGGTGGCAAGGCAAGCTTTTACAAAGGGAGAAGAGGAAGAAGGCAGCACTATCAACCTAAGGAGAGGATAATTAGAAGGAGAAGAAGAATTCCGGAGAACTTCTACGGAGCGTTCCTAGTATCTTCTAAACTCAATCTTGTATCTTCCTTATTTTCTTATGTAATGAGTAGCTAAACTCCCCTTGGGGAGGGTTGGGATTAAGTCCCATGATGCATGATATAATATTTATGTATGAGTGTTTTCCCTCAAGCATAATGTGTTTGTGATTTTAATGCCTTACTAAGAAATTTTCATTTAAATTAGTCTTGATGTGTTTATGAGAAAAGAATTAAAAAAATCCAAGATCTAATTGTCTTATGCTCCTTAGCTCACCATAGGTTGGATGCTAGATTTTGAGTGCATGGAAGCTTAGAACCATGTGAGAAGGTTCTTGAGTTCAATGCACCTCAACCTAAGCTCAATCTAAGAGTTGATGCAAGTGACGCTAAGACCCACTAAATGAGCTCCTTAGCTCCATATAATTGAGATTGAATAATGAAGTGTTGAGTGCTCATGAACTAAGTGACATAGTCGTTGAGCCCAACATGTGATTCTCTCATCTCAACTATATGAGATGTGAAGTGATGCTCATAGTGGAAAATCAATGCTTGTGAGTTCCTAAAATTTAAGAAAATTTAAACTCTCCTTAAATAAGGAGAAAATGAATTAACTTTAAATCTCAAAAATCTTACAAGAATCTTTGTGCTAAAGTAGAACCGAATGTGAGTTCATTTTGTGCACGAGATTTGAACTTGTAAGCCTTTGAGCTAGACTAAAGGACAACAATGTGCACCTAATTTTAATTAAACTAAATGATAAAGCTTGAGAAATAAATCTACACAAGTATTATATCATTGCATGTGGGATGGGCCCAACTCTCCTCTTTCTTTAAATCTTGTTATTTATTTAGTGAATATTCATGCTAATTTTAGACCAACCAACCAATACATACTATAGCTTAAACATTAGTGAGAATAGATATACTTTAGTGCCAAATCAACCAATTCTCAGTGGTTCGATAAATTCCCGGAAAGTCACACTTTCCACTTATTACTTCAAATAACGTACACTTGCGTGCAAGCGCAGACGTGTATTTACAATCTGTCAGGTGCTATTTTCTTGAAAAAGATAGATAAAATTTGATTTAAGAGCAGTTTAAAGGTCAAAAATGAATAAGTTTTCTTTATTTTAGACATAATTTTTGGATTCATCACACCCCCGCACTTAAATTCTTGCTCGTTCTCGAGTAAGCTCAAAATGGTATTTTTTGTGTGTAATAGAGATGATAGTCACAAAAATTCAATTAGAGTCAATATAAGTTAATGTTCGTGCATAGTAAAAATGAAATAAAACATTTAGCAACATTTAATGTTTTAACCTTAGTAATAAGGGCAGTTTAAGCAATTAATCTCCAAATATTTTGATTTTCATGGTAGACACTAGGTGATGAAGAGAGTTCATTATGGACCCTAGACTAGAAAAGGTGGTCAAAGTCTCCAAGAGTTATGCCATATGTGCTCTTTCTTATGAATCTCAAAGATGAAAAGATTTGAAGGAGAGATATTTTTCTTCATCCTTTCACATTTTGAATATTTGAGAAAGATATTTTTCATCATCCATTTTTTGAATATATTTTTTGTTCTTTTCATTCTTAGGGAGAGATATTTTTCTTCATCCCCAATATACATATTTGTGATCATGAAGTCCTACGGGAGCCTAGCACACTCTTTTTTAGAGAACACACAATATTTCTAGTCCAAGTCCAATGCATTTCCCCACACTTAGTTCAAGGCATTAAATTGAATTTTTAGAGATGAGATTATCCTCCACTTATTCCTTAATTAAAATATTTTTGTGCTTATAATGTGTTTGGTTATTTTTGAACTTCACCCATTTACTTATATTTGAGTCCATCTTGCCAATTTGTGATTTCCAAAAAATTCAGAAAAAATAGTTAGTTTAAGCATGCCATAAAAATGAGGGGATACAAAAAATCATAAATTGAAATCTTAAAATAAAACACAAAAAAGAAAAATACAACAAAAAACATAAAAAGGTACAAAAAGAAAAATGTAACCTAATTATTCCTGGGTTGCCTCCCAATAAGCGCTTGTTTTAGTGTCTCAGCATGATATTAGAAAGTCCCTCATGTGATACCTTCATTCGGGTGGTCCTGAAGGGTCTATCCCCCTTTCTCTTGAAAGATTCCTTCCTCCAAGTAGAGCTTGAGAGGATTTCCATTTACCTTAAATGTGCCATCTTTGGAGGCGATCTCAACTGCTCCATGAAGAAAAACCTTTGTGATAGTAAATGGTCCTATCCATCTTGACTTCAGTTTCCCTAAAAATCAATACTTTCATTCCAGGTTGAAAATGTTCTAGCTTTATTAGCTTATCGTGCCATTTTTTAGTTTTCTCTTTATACATCTTGGCATTTTCATAGGCGTTTAGTTGCAGCATTCTTTGTGTTCCTGCCTTTTGGGGATCAAAATTTAAATTTTTTATTGCCCAAAAGGCTCGGTACTCTTGTTCTACCGGAAGGTGGAATGATTTTCCATAAATGAGTTTATAAGGGGACATTCCTAAAGGGGTTTTGAAAGCAGTTCTATAAGCCCATAGGGCATCCTAAAGTTTTGAAGTCTAGTCCTTTATATTTTGGTTCACTATTTTCTCTAAGATTTGGTTAAGTTCTCTGTTGGAGACTTCAACTTGCCCGCTAGTTTGGGGGTGGTAGAGAGTACCCACCTTATGTCTCACCCTAAAATTTTTTAATACATTCTCTAGTTGCCTATTGCAAAAGTGTTTCCCCCATCACTGATTAAGAATCTATGCATCCCAAATATAGCTAGCATATTTTCCTTGAGAAATTTAATCACAGTTTTAGCATCGTTGTTTACACATGCCACTGCCTCAACCCATTTTGAGACATATTCAACCGCCACAAGGATATACAGTTTGGGTTGAGATGAGGGAAAATGTCCCATAAAATCGATTCCCCATACATCAAATAGTACTACTTCAAAAATTCCATTTAAAGGGAGCTCATTCCTTTTGCTTAAGTTCCCGGCTCTTTGGCACTTGTCATAGCTTTTGACAAAGTCAGTTGCATCCTTGAACAAATGGGGCCAAACGAATTTGGATTGCAGCACCTTTGCAGCAGTTTGCTCAATACCGTGGCGCCCTCCATAAGGAGATGTGTGACAATGAAAGAGAATATTTCTGGTGTCAGAGTTCGGAACACATTTCCTTAGGAGCTAATCATTGCAACACTTATACAAAAAGGGATCATACCAAAAGTAGTTTTTTATATCAACATAAAATTTCTTTCTTTGCTGGTAACTCATATCTTTTGGTATGATTCCTCCTGCAAGGTAGTTTGCAATGTCAGCAAACCAGGGAGGATCATTTGTGGCCACTCCATAAAGCTTCTCATCAGGGAAAGATTTACTAATATCGGTCAACTTATCATGATCAAGGTGGGTCAATATAGATAAATAATCAGCAAGCATATTTTCACTCCCCTTTTTATCCCGGATTTCAAGGTCAAATTCTTGCAAGAGCAACACCCAATGTATCAAGTATGATTTTGCTTCCTTCTTTTGGAGGAGAAACTTGATAGTAGTATGATCAGTGTAAATGATAGTTTTAGACCCAATGAGGTGTGACCTAAATTTAGTGAAGGCAAAAATGACGGCTAGAAGCTCCTTTTTCGTGGTAGCGTAATTTCTTTGAGCATCATCTAGGAGTTTACTAGCATAGTAGATTGAATAGAAGGTTCTCTCTCTTCACTGCCCAAGGACAGCACCTACTGCAAGGTCACTCGCATCACACATAATTTCAAAAGGTGAATCCCAATTTGGGGTATAAATTATTGGAGCAGAGATTAAGGCAGATTTTGTAGCATTGAATCCTTTTAAATAATTCTTATCAAAGTTGAACTCAACATCCTTTCCTAGCAGTCTACAAAGTGGCATACTAATATTTGAGAAATCCTTGATAAATCTTCGATAAAAACTAGCATGCCCAAGGAAGCTTCTAATTCCTTAAACAGTGATGGGAGGGGGAAATTTTTCAATTACTTCAATCTTTTCTTTATCTACCTCTATCCCTCTCCTAGAAATTAAATGACCAAGTACAATCCCCTCTTCAACCATGAAGTGACATTTTTCCCAATTCAAGATTAAATTTGACTCTTCACATCTTTTTAAAACCTTTCCCAAATTAGTTAAGCAATGATCGAAAGAGGTTCCGACAACAGAAAAGTCATTCATAAGAATTTCCAAGAACTCCTCTATCATGTCAGAGAAAATTGCCATCATACAGCGTTGAAAAGTAGCTGGAGCATTGCACAATCCGAAAGGCATTCTTCTAAAGGCAAATATTCCAAAGGGGCAGGTGAAAGTTGTTTTCTCTTGGTTTTTAGGCGCAATCAATATTTGATTATATCTTGAATACCCATCAAAAAAATAGAAATAAGGATTTCCTGCCAATCTATCAAGCATTTGGTCAATAAAGGGGAGGGGATAAAGATATTTTTGAGTGGATTTATTTAATCTCCTATAGTCAATACACACTCTCCATCCAGTCACAGTTCTAGTAAGGATTAGCTCATAATTGCTGTTGAGAACAACAGTCATCCCACTCTTTTTGGGAACCACGTGTATAGGGCTCACCCAAGGGCTGTAAGAGATGGGGAAGATGATTCCAGCATCAAAAAGTTTGATGATTTCTTTGTGAACTACTTCTTTGATGTTTGGGTTTAATCACCGCTGAGGCTCAACAGAAGGTTTGGAGATATCCTCTAATAAAATACGATGCATACACAGAGTTAGACTCACCCTCTTCAGATCTGCAATACTCCATCCCATTGCTCTCTTGTGTTCTTTTAAAACCTTACATAAAAGACTCTCTTGATGTTGAGTCAACAATGAGGAGATTATTATAGGAAGTGACTCATTTTCCCCTAAGTAAGTGTATTTTAAGTGTGAGGGAAGATGTTTTAATTCAATTTTAGGAGGACAAATTATCGAAGGTTGAATCATCTTTCTTTCCTTAATCAGTTCTTCAGTAACTTCAGTGTTAATAGGATCTTTATCTTCCTCACTACTACCATTCCCTCGTCTTCCACATCTTCCAATAACCATGTTTCTTCTATTAAATTGATCTTCCAATAATCCTCATCTGGTTTAGAAGGGTGTCTCGTAGAATCATTCACCTGAAACTTAATCTCCTCTTCCCCATAATGCAACTTCAATTCCCCTTTATCTACATCAATTAAGGTTCGTTCCATGGCTAAGAAAGGTTTACCTAGTATAATAGGAATTTCTTGATTTTCATCTTCCATATCCAAGACTATGAAATCCGCAGGGAAAATGAATTTGTCAACCTTTACAAGAATAATTTCCACAATTCATAAAGGGGATTTTACTGATCTATCGGCAAATTGGAGTAGAACAGAGGCGGGTTTTAATTGATCAATTCCTAGTTTCTTAAATATGTAGAAAGACATCAAATTAACAAATGCACCAAGATAACAAAGGGCCTTTTGGAAAGATTGACATCCGATCGTGCAAGGGATAGTGAAACTTCCTGGGTCCTTCTTTTTGATGGGAATCTTTCTTTGAAGGATTGCACTACATTCTTCTGTTAGTGCTACAGCCTCCTTTTCATCAATCTTTCTTTTCTTGGAGAGGATGTCTTTCATGAACTTAGCATAGCTAGGCATTTGCTCTAGAGCTTCAGCGAAAGAGATATTGATTTGAAGGGTTTTAAATGTTTCTAGAAATTTTTGATATTGGACGTTGAGTTTCTCTTTAGCCAACTACTGAGGATAAGGTATATGAGGGAATTCCTTAAGTTGATCACTAGTTTCTCCCTTTTCTAAATCCCTTGCAACTCCTTTCTCTACCCTGACTGTTTCTCCTTCCTCTTTCCTTTCCTCTCTTGCTTTTGCTACATTTTCGCTATTCTTTTTTCTCACAATCTCTTGTGTGGCCTTCCCACTTCTCAAGGTTATGGCGTTTCCTGATTCTTTTACATACTCACTGATCTCTCCAACTAAAGAAGGTTGCTCTAACTACTTCATTATATCTTTTAGTTTTTGTTCAATTCTTTTAACTATCTCCTCTTATCTTAGAAGAGTGTGCTCGTGCCTGTTTAAAGTGACATCCATTTTATTCATGAATTCAGTAGTGGAATTTCGAAATTCAATAAGCAAATTTTCAAATCTTTCTATATTCCTTCCATAATTCATGATCATATTAACATCACTCGACCCTCCATCATCCTCCTGACAAGAGTTTATATACCCACATTCTAATTTCTTATTGAGTTGGGAGACTTGATTTTGCAGTTCACGGATTTATTGTGAATTTCCTAATGAGTTACCTTCCTTTCTATTGGGGTGATCATTCCTATGTAGAAGCCATTGGTAAGCATTATTTGCCATTTCCTCCAAGAGGTCATAAGCTTCCTTTTGAGTTTTACCGCTAATAGAACCACCAGCAGCTGCATCTATGTGTGTCCTCGTAGGAGCATTCAAACCATTGTAAAAGGTTTGCACTTGCATCCGTAGAGGGAACCCATAATGTGGGCAACGCCTGAGGTATTCCTTAAAACGGTCCCACCCATCATATAGAGTCTCACCTTCCAACTGAGTGAAGTTGGTGATCTCAATTCTCAATCTAGCAGTTTTTGCAGGAGGGAAATATTTGGCTAAGAATTTCTTAGCCAAATCATCCCATGTCCGGATGGAATCACTAGGTAGAGAGCTGAGTCAACTCTTGGCTCTATCTCTTAAAGAGAATGGGAAAAGCCGCAATTTAACTGCGTCTTCAGAAACGCCATTAAACATGAAGGTGTCATATATTTCAAGAAAAGTTGAAATATGTGAGTTTGGGTATTCAGTGGCTAATCCCCCAAATTGATTATTTTGTACCATACTCAGTGTGGAGGATTTAATCTCAAAATTATTGGCTTCAATATTTGGCCTAACAATAGCATGGGAGATTCTCCTAACAGTGGGTAGTGCATAGTCTCTGAGTGCTCTTCCCCTAGTCTCTCTTAAAGGTTCACCTATATTTTCATTATAGTTGTCCATAATTGCTTGTTGACTTGAAATATTTTGTTCTCTCCTAGCCTATAAATATGTTCTCTCAATTTTTAGATCAAAAAGATATTCAGTGCAAACTCTTCTACCCATACAAATAATAATAAGACTATCAAGAATAATTTTAGCAATAAAGTTCAACAAGTTATCAAAAATAAGATAAGCAAAAAAAATGTAAGATATTGGTTACTATAACTACAAAAAATCAAAAACTAGAAATATAAGCAAGAAATGCTTAAATCACTAGCTACTTATAGATTATCCTTAATACGAAACAATACCAATTCCTCGGCAATGGCGCCAAAAACTTGACAGACTGTAAATACAGATCTGCGCTCGCACGCAAGTGTATGTGGACTGAAGTACTAAGTGGAAAGAGTTACTTTCTGGGATTTATCGAACCACAGAAAATTGGCTATTTTGTTACTAAGGTCTATCTAGTCTCACTAATGTTTAAGCTATGATTTAATTGATGAGTTGGTCCTAGACTTAGCATAGTAACTACTAAATGAAGATAAGCTAGATAAAAGAGTGAGGAGAGTTGGGGTTATTCCTCATGTGATGATACATTACCAATTTACTTTTGATTTCTCAAGCTTCGTCTTTCATTTATATTTTGTTTATCAAGTGCACATTGATCAACTCGAGATTTTATCTCAAAGTCTCACAAGTTTAAATCTTGTGCACAAAATGAACACACATTTGGTTCTACTTTGGCATACAGATTCTTATAAGATTTTAGGTTTTAGATTTTCATCTCATCTCTTGATCAAGGAGATTATGATTATTGATGCTTTAGGATCTTATAAGCATTGATTCCACTATGAGCATCACTTGCATCCGTCATAGTTAAGATTAGGGATTAATATGTTGGGCTTAATGATTGTGTCACTTAGTTCATGAGCACTCAACTATTTCTTCCTTTACCTTAATTATGTTGAGCTAAGGAGCTCATTTAGTGGGTCTTAGCATCACATGCAATAACACTTTGATTTAGCTTAGATTAAGGTGCATTAAGCTCAAGAACTTTGTCACATAGTTCTAAGCTCTCATGCACTCATAAACCTAGCATCCAACCTAGTGTGAGCTATGGAGCACAAGACAATTATGTTCATTTCTTTTTATCCACATTCAAGACCAAATAATAAAAAGCATATTTCATTTAAGTCCTTTTACAGTTTAATTTTGCTTGAGGAAAACTCCATACATTAATAATAACACATACACATGATAATTCCCCAACCCTCCCCAAGGGAGATTTAGCTACTCATTACAAAGGAAGTGAAGAAAAACACATACATGGATAAAGACCCTTTCATGATCAATTAAAAAAAGAAAATACAAGAGTAAGGTTTAGAAGAAACTAGGAACATTCATTAGAAGTTCTCAGAATTTCTTCTTCTCCTTCTTCAAGCTCCTCCCTTAGGTAGCTAGTGCTGCCTTCTTTCTCCTCCTCCTTAGCTAGAGCTTGCCTTGCCACCCTTAGGGAGTTCCTTACTTCTCCTTATGCACTCCTCCTCTTTACTTAGTGTCTTGAGCAAAATTGTGAACCCTCCTCTAGTCAAGAGGAGGTGTATTTATAGGAGAGGGGCTGCATACTCCTTCATCCTCTCCAAAACTAGCAAGTTGATAAAAAAATCTGAAGTAATGATGGCAAATCCCAAATTAAGGAAGAAGTGACCAATATCCTTCTTTGTTTATCCTTCTTATCAAATCAAGAGGACATCTTCCTTTGAAAATTGGAGCTGCTGCAGGGAATGATTACTGAAGACAAGATGTAGGTTGAGGGTCTTGTCCCAGCTGCAATAAATGCATCAGACTGGCAAAATTGGCGGCGGCCGCTGCAGCGCACTGCGGCGTGCTGTGGCGCGCAATGGAGCAGGCAAAAGAATGCTAAGTCTCCCACTGCCACACGCTATTGCATCCACATTTCACAAATTTACCCGCTGCAGCGTGCTATAACAATTCATTTGGCAAATTGTACCGCTGTAGCGGGAGCATTTCGCAAAATGCTCCACTGCAGCACGCGGTAGCAGCTAAATTTGGAAAATTACCAGCTGCAGCGTGCTGTCGTGCCCGCGGTTCGCAAATGGATCCGTTACAGCGCGCTGCTGCGCCCGCGGTTCACAAATGGAACCACTGCAGTGCGCTACCGCGCCCGTGGATCGCAAATAGACCCGCTGCAGCGCGCTACCGCGCCCTTGGTTCGCAGATGGACCCACTGCAGCATGCGATAGCATCCCCATTTGCAAAATGACTCACTGCACACGCGGCAGCGGATTCCTTTGAAAAATATAGGAATTTTGTAAAAATTTCACAAAGCTGCTTTGGGTGCCATTTTCCTTAAAAAGATAGATAAAATTTGATTTAGGAGCAGTTTAAAGGTCCAAAATGAATGAGTTTTCCTTTATTTTAGACATAATTTATGGATTCATCATCTCTTCTGGACAACTAACTTGCTTCTCTTCGCCAATTAAAGTTACTAAGATTGCATAGCAACCCTTACTAATGAGGCATTTGGCGTCAATTGCATTAATTAAGGATGCAATTAAGCCAAGTTTTCCTACAAACACTTCAGGTTTCTTTCCAACCTTAAGTGAAACTCGCTTGTGAAAGCAATCTATTTCGGCATTAAACTTACTTAGCCAATCCATTCCTAAAATTATGTCGAACTTTGTAATGAACCTAACAATAAGTTTGGATTGGAAGAATTGGTTACTGATTGGGATGTCACTAAATAGAACTCATTAGCACACATTTCAACACCAGATGACATTTGAACTACCAAGGGATTGCCTAGGCTAAAATATTGAAGATTTAAGAAAGAGGCACAACTCACTAACATGAAAGAGTGACTATCTCCAGTGTCAAAGAGAGTGTCACAGAATTGATTCTTAATAACTAGAGCTCTTATAACAGGGAAAATAAACTCTAATTACAATTAATGAAAACTAAAGCAGGAAAATACTGAAAATAAAATTGTAGAAGAAAATGAAAGATAGAAAATAGGAAATTAAACTTAGAATGTATCGGTAACAATGCTGTTATCATCAGGGGCAGCTGAAAAAGACAAAGCATCGACCCTTGGTACTACAGGAGATTGAGCAACAGACTTGCCCTTATTCTTTCTACTGAAGCGGCCTTGCTTGGAGGAAGATGGAGGTACACCCTTTTGGTGTTGAGCACTTCCACCAGCAGGAGGAGACATCAAGGTGAGTGTTGGCACTTGAGAGTTAATAGGAACTGGATTCTGCACAGAAGCTTGGTGGTTAATCTTTATCTTGTCCATAGTACAGCTAGCATGACAGTCCCAATGGTGATGATTGGTTCTATTGCAAAGGTAACACCTACCACCGGTGTGGTAGCACTTCCCATAAGGATGGGGTTTGTTACATATCGCTCCAGGTCTTCCTTGCTGATTTTGTTTGGGGTTTTGGCTTGGATTTTGATTAGGATTTTGGCCAGAAGTAAGCTGGAAGACTTTAGGACAATGGGAACGGTTCCTTTCGAAGGGTTCAGATCTGGAAGGTTAAGGATGGGAGCACTTCTTCAAATCCATTTGGGCTTGATGGTTCTCAACCATGCGAGCACCTTCTAGAAGCTTGGGAAAGTTGTCATTATGCTGAGACATCAAATGACTTTTAACAGAATCTTTAAGACTAGAAAGAAATCTAGTGCACCTTGCCACTTTAGTATGGATAAGGTTTGGAGCAAAGCGATAGAGTTTGCAAAACTCCATTTCATAGTCATGTACTGAATGACTTCCTTGGGTGAGTTTCATAAATTCATTCTCAATTATGGTTTAGGCAGAGGGAGGAATGAATTCCTCATAGAACACTTGCTTGAATTCATCACAAGGGATGTCTTCCATCAGAACTTCTAAGAAGCGAGTCTTCAACTCACTATCCCACCAATATTTAGCTTCACCGTGGAATAGATAGGTCGCAAGACTGAGGCACTCACTCCCCAGACACTTTATACTAGCTATGGTCTTTTTGATGGCCTTTAACCAGTCAATGGCTTCAAAATGGGAAACAGAACCATTGAAGGTCAGAGGGTTCAGACAAAGAAAAGTTAAGAGCTAGGCATCCACCACAGGACCAGAAGATGGCTGTTGAGCTAAAGAAAGTTTAGGAATATATGGAGAAGAGGCCTGAGGAGGAGTTGGGAAAATTTGGGATGGAGCAAGAGAAGGTTGGGAAGGGTTGAAGGATGAAGCCATCCTTTCAGCTGTATGAGTTTGTACTTCTATCATAACCTTCATTAGCTCAAGCAGATTTTGCATTTGATCTGTGTGGGAAGTTGTAGTGGAAACAGGCTTCTCCACTATGGGCTCAATAGGAATATTAAAATTGGGATCCATTCTAAGGAAAGAAAAAGAAAATACAATTCAAAAACTAAAGAAGATTGGAAAAGAAAATTCTCATTAAACTTTAAAATATTTATGAGATTACAATTTTTTTTAGAGGAAAATGAAAGAAGCATAAGTAGAAATTATTTACAAGGCTACTAAAGGGAAAAGAAGCTAAAGCAAAGGAAAACTAGTACTACTAGTTACAGAATTTTGCATAAAATAAATTTTCAAAGTCTTCATAAGTGGGGGCACGATGAAGACGCCTACACCCATGAATGAGTACTTCAAAAGCATGACTCCACCAATCCATGACATAGTCACTAAAACAGTCATCCAAAATTTTGAGGCGTAAGTGATCAGGGCATTCTATGGCTTCAAATATCGTACTAATACAGGAGAGCCATTCCCTAGCTAACTGAGGGAAATAATTGCCTCGAAATACACAAAACCTCAAAATTTTGTTCAGAACATCACCTCCCACAGCAGATACTCCAAACTAAACACGACCGAACATCAAACCATACCAATGATCGTACTCCCAAAACTGGAATAACAATTTGTATAAAGTTTTAGCTAAGTCATAGAGTCTTCCATCTGAAAGTTTAGTTAAGGTTTGAGTTAAAAATTTAGATCATATATTTAATTAGAAATGCATTTACTATCCTAATATGTCATTCACTTATTTTGATTATACTGTGTTGTTTGCTTGTGGATGAATGGATGTATTTGTCTTAACTTAAAGTTCTCAACTTGGCTCTGATATCAGCTGTGACGACTCCAACATTGAGAATTACTAAACTCAAGATTGATACATCACCACAATACCTAATATTATATTAGATGAAAACTAATCCAAATCATTAGATACTATGTTTGGCCAAAGATTTAGAAGAAAGTTTTAAGTTAAGATGGAAGGGATTATTATGTAAATATAACATGAATATATAAGAGAATGTGAATTTAAAATATGTGATATGAATACTTGCTAATTCAGATGTAAAATTCTAAATATTTAACGTATGCTATAATGAATGTACAACATGCAATATTATTATTATTCTAAGTCATTAAATTCTTAAAAAATTTAGCATGACTTCTACTGTATTTGGCTAAGGGTACACCTACAATTTAAGCATACAAGTCTTCCATTCCAATGGAAGATTAAATTGAAAGAAGACAACATAAAACTAATATGAAATCAATCCATTACATATAATTGTTTAGTTCCAGTTCTAATATAAAGTCAATTCATTACATAGGATTTGCTCATTTATAATTCTAATATAAAATCAATCTGTTATATGGGATCGCTTATTACTAATTCTAAAATAAAGTTAATCTGTTACATGAGATTACTTAATTCCATTTCTAAAGTAAAGTCAATCCATTACATATGATTACTTATTTCCAATTTTAAAGAAATGTCAATCCATTATATAGAATTACTTATTTACAATTCTAATAGTTCGAAGTTGGAAAACACATATGTAACAATTATCTATCCTAGAGTATGCATAATTCACATATCATTTAATACATATAAGAGGATAAGGAGTAATTCTCAACTTAAACATTTAACTACTTTCCAATTCTATATACAACTAAATGTACAATTAATTTCCAATTTAATATACAAGTGGATATGCAACTAAACTCCATTTTAATATGCAAATGAAATATACAAAATAATTATGCAATTAATAATTTATTTAACATTCATTTACATTTATCCATTCATCGCATCTCAAGCATTAAAGTATGAAACTCTAACACAAGCATAGTAAATGTAAAGTAAATGACTTAATTATTACAAACCAAAAGTAAATTAAATGAAAGTAAGAAAGTAATAGCTCACTTGCAGTTTTAATAAGCTATAATTTTATAATTATTTTTAAGCAGAAGCAGCTAGTTTTTTGCACTTGGTCCAGCTCCACTAGCCTCCAAATGCACCTGATCTGTCGCATTTTGGCATTTAAATATGATAGGCAAAGCCAAGAAATAGAAAATATGGTTAGACTAAACAGTCTAAGTACATTTTAAGATTGGGCTAAGCATATTATTATTTAATTGAATATTACTACTAGTTACAACATAAGCACAAGCATGAGTGTAAAAAGGTAAGCATACAAGTGTAGAAAAAGTAAGTAAGAAAAAAGTAAAGTGAGTTAGAATACCCACTCAAATATACATCCTAGCTTGCAAATAAAACAAGGGTAAAAGTATCCTAAATAGGCTAGAAAGAAACTAAAGTGCATATGAAAGTAAATGAAGTAAAGTATGTATATGTTCAAAAGAACTTATACTAAGTAAAGAAAAGAGACAGTGAAGCATTTCAATGTAATTTTAACAACATTCATTGTAATCTAAGTAAACTGTAAATAAGCAAAGTACAGTACTAAAACATAGAAAATGCATAGTATGGAAATTGAAGAAAGATCTTAGACTATTAGTCTAAGATTCGCATAGTCTAGAACTATAGAAAGTAGCATAGCTAAAAGCTATGATGAGTCTTAACAATCTATAAGATTGAAGAAGATCTCATATGTTAATTGATTAAAATTATTTTAGAAAGTACTCATTCTGTGGGCAAATACAGAATGAAGCGAGGAGTTAAACATGTCTATTTAACAAGTAAAGGAAAGTGGGGTCAAAATAAGTAACATTCACATTCATCCTCTGAGAAAGTGAGGTATCCTTATTACTCCTTATTAGCCTACCCTTGGCTGATCCAGCAATATAAACCCTTATAATTTTTTTTTTTAATGTGAAAGTTGTATTCATGCATAATGTCTTATATGAATGATTCAATTGAATAAGGCTCAAACCTAATAATCAAGCATTCAAGGAAAAATTCAATAATTGCAACTAAATAATATCCAAAGTTATCTAATTTTAATGGTCTACTTAATGATTGGAGCTAATTGAGCTCTCAATTAACTTTGAAATATTGATCTCAAGTTAATTGTAAATATAGTAGTAGTTGGGGTTTTGAAAATAATAGTTTCAATTCATTTATTATGATATGACAAAATAGTTTATAAGTATAATCAATCCAAATAGAGGCTAGTTCTATTATAGTCCTAAACTATAAGATTTAATTATGATAATTAAATCAAGGCTTAGATGACTAGTAAGAAGGGATTGAGATTAAAAGATTATTAAACTTAAGGAATTTGAAGTTAAAGTTTAATTCACAAAGGCTCACTAGCTAGGTTGTAGTTTGAAGGTTCTATCAAATCAAGTACTAAACTAGTTAGGTTATAATAAAATGAAAGATTTAAAGTAAATAAAAGATGGTATTTAAGAACTATAAGTTCTAAGTATCATAATAACTAAAGTCTTAAGGAAAATCAGTAGGATCCCTAAATTACCCTAAGTGAATTAGAATTCTTATTACAAGCTCTTAAAGAAATCAAATAAACACATTAAGGATTTGGGTAAATAAACTAAGCTCTAGTCTAATCACTAAAGGCAAGTCCTAGTTGATTTGATAATCTACAATTACAAAGGCATTAAGGCTAACTACTCTTAATGGATGTAACTAATAGATTTAGGGATCAACTACAATTTATATTTAAGTCAATCTTAGGATTTTTACTTTAGGGTTAAAAGGTGAATCAAGCACTTTGCAATTGATTCACATATCTAGAAAATGAGAACTAAGCTCAATTAAAAGTAATCAAATTTAATATAGGGAATAATAAATGTGACATGTTAGCTATCCTAGGGTTTTATAAAGTCTAAACATGTTATCTAGAAAACTAGGATTCATCACAATAACACTAATTAAGAGTCAAAAACCTAAAAATCATAATTCATTGTCCAATGGAAATGATATACATATATTTGAAATCCTTATTTTATAAGGAGAAAAATGACACTAAGTAGGTCAATTTTGGACAACATTTAAAATTTGGGGTATTCGGGACTCCTAATTAGGGTTAAAAAGTGATTAAGAAAATTAGGGTTTAAATGTTAAATTTGATTTCATATTATTATTCCTCACATTTTTGTGAGTGAGATGGACTATTTGATCATTTAATTTACATATTAAATGATCAAATTATGTCACATGAAATGATGAATATTAATTTGAAATTAATTAATTATTCTTAAATATTGACTAATTAAAATATTTATCAAAATAAAAATTAAGTTGCATCTTAATAATCTACTCATTTTTGTGATCAAATGGTATATAATATTACATATATTGGATTAGTATTTTTAAAGTTATAATCAAATGAAATTTAAGTAATTAATCATTTAAAATTAATGGATAATCATTTAATTCCATCACTACACAAATTAAATAAATGGCATAGATTTTAATGGCACTAAATTCGGGACTTGACCGGGACTTGACGACTGATGGTTGGTGGCGGCACGGAAGACAGAGCCACATCAAAATCAGTGATGTTTGAAATCTATGGATGACGTGGCTCTTCAACGAGCCGACACGCGTCTACCTCGTAACCAGGGAAGATGACGCGGTTTACTCGAGAAAAAATGGCCCAGTCTAGAAAGGAGACCTGGACCACAAAATGTGCAGTCCGAACCGCTTCATCTTCGAAAAGGATCCGTGGACTACGCCCTAGGTCTGGACCTCCCGGTTGAACCCGGGTGTCTGACAAAGAGGTCCACACCTCGAATTGAAGCTCGTTCCAAGACCGACCTAAGGAACCCTAAGTTGACCCAAGAGGTCAATTGGAATGGAGATAAAGTGATGCTCTAGGTTTCACCATCAGAACCCTAGAACCCACTATGGATGGTTTGATTTACACAAGCTCGAACATGCCTTATTGATTGCGATTGAGCTTCAATAAGTTGCTTTAAGCCTCAGAATAATGTCTAGAATAATCAATTTGACAATCAAGTAAGATATGAGTACCTGGTAACCTCACAAGGTGGCGGCTCCTTTAATTTAAATCTAGGGCTCCGATGATCCTTAGACAAGCTTGGGACGATGCCACAACAACACTTAACTCCAGCAAAATGCCTCAAAAGATTCAAAATTAGGAGAGGAGTCGAGTGGGTAGCTTAATTGGGGTTAAAATAGGGTGGCCAGTTGGATGGAGGTACCGTGACAGGTGTACGATTGCTCGGAGAACAGGGATGTACAGTTCCTGATCCTCAGCCGTTGGATCCCTTAATTGATCTGACGACCAAATAGCGAAGGAAATGTTGGATCAGATCGTGGCCATTAGATTGGTTACGAAAACTTGGAATAGTCCAGATTAATGCGGATGGCTGTCCCATGCTCGGGGATGAACACAGGATCCCCGCCTTTTGAATTACAACCGTTTGAAATATTTTAAATATTATATATATATATATATATATATTAGTTAAATACTTTAATTAATTAAATATTTTAATACACAATTTATTAATCACAATTAAATAATCAATGCACTCTAAAAAATCCTAAAAATTCACCCTAACCTAATTGAGGTGTGGGGAACTTAAAAATGCAATCAGATTTTTGATCAGAGGTCAATTTAATTATTTTAATTTTAAGAGTATTTAAAATATTATTAAAATATTTAGGAAAAATTTGATGACTTCCAAATACTTCCAAAATACCAACCCTAGCTAATTTGGGTGTGATGAGTCCAATGGTGGACTCTGTTTTTAATTTTGAGGTCTAAATAAATTAGGCATTCTTAAAATTATCAGAAAACCAAGAAATATTGGAAGTTGCCAAACAAACTCCAAATCGCACAAAATTTGAAATAGAAACTCCTAATAAAATTAGAAGACTAATGGAAAAGGATTAGATTCAATTATATTACTAATTGATGGGTAACAATTCTAAGGTTGTTACAATTTGCCTCATCAGTTCTAGTTTTATTATAAAATTGACTAGGACTAGCATAGTGCTTGGCTAGGATGGATACATGTCTTATTCTATAAGTTTAACTTGGACCTAGCTCTGATGATGCCTAAGATGGATACATCTTGAACTTTCTATTTAAAGGCTCTGTATGGCATGTTTCTGTTAAGGCAGTACTATGTTTTAGGCTTACTTTTACTCCAGTTCAATTTCAGTACTTTGTTTTGCTTTGCCACATGCTTCAGTGGCCTTACTTTTTGGTGCTTTCAGTTGCTTTGCCACATGTCTCAGTGGCTTTACTTTTTGATCATTTCTGTACTTAGCTTACTTTGCCACATGCTTCAATGGCTTTTTATTTCTTAAATCTGCATGCCTGTATACTAGTTCCTATTGAGTAGTTATTAAATATTGGCATGTTTAGGATGCTAGTTTGTATATTTATTCAGCATGTTCTAAGTACAATTTACTTTTGATGTAATCAGCATGTTTTCATGTGATCATAGCATGCTAGGATGAATTCTTCAGTTATTGCAGTTACTTTTGCTCTTTAGCCTTACCTTGCTTAGTTTCATATTTTGTATGTTACTTTACATACTGTTGTTCAATTATAAATGAATAGTTTATAGCTATCCTTTTCTTTGTAGCTTGATGCAATTGCTTGCATGTTTAATGTAGTTGATGTGATATCTTTAAATATTTAGTTCACTTAAATTAATTTAAAGTATACTTAGACAATTTGTCTAACTATAACATTTTTCTTTTATTGACTGGGGCACGCATTTGTGATACCGACAAATGTCAGATTTGGAGTTGTTCATTGGTGGTTCTGCAGGAGAGGAGCTAGCACAGGAGGACGACCTTCCTGTGGCCGCTTAGTTAAATTTTCTTTTTTGCTATGAGCTTGTGAAATCTTTTCCTTCTTTTAAATTTTTAGTCTGTAATAATTAATTTCTGGATATTTTCACTTTCTGCACATTGAGCTGCATTACTGTTTCTCTTACTCTTCTATGCTATGTTGTGATGTAGATGTTATGTTATACTATTTTCTGCTTCTGCTACTTTGATATGTTGATGATTTTCACAGTTCCAGGTGACAAGCCTTCGGCTTAAGGAGGGTTGGGTCTTACATGACTCTACTTATGTCAGGGATTTGCCATAGTTGGAGTACCATACTTCTCGTGATTATGCTAATATTAGATTAACATGGTCGTGGAGGGTACAGGACCCCACAGAAAGATATCTGAATTCTCAAATAGTCTAGGATAATTGGCTCTCATATCAGATTCTTTCTCCCAAGAGGCTTCAGCAGATAGGCGGTTCTTCCACAGCACTTTAACCATTGGGATGTAATGGTTTCTGAGTTTCTTTTGGTCTTTCCCTAAAATTCTTATAGGCTCTTCAATGAATGATAAATATGGTTGGATCTATATTAGAGGAATAGATACTAGGAGGTGGGGCTCTCTTAGACATTTTCTGAGAGAAGACATGTGGAATACATTGTGCACAGCAGTAAAATGTTCAGGCAACTCTAACTTGTATGCTGCTGACCCAATTCGCCATAGGATCTTAAATGATCCAACATACCTCAGGCCAAGTTTTTCAGTAATTCCACAATGTAGATGCCCTTCATAGGACTGACTTTTAGGTATATTGGATCTCCCTCTTGGAACTCTAGAGGACGAGAATGGGTATTGTGGTACTTGCTTTGCCTATATTGAGCTATCTTAATCCTTTACTAGATGAGTCTTACCTTCTTGTTTGTCTTTTCCACTAACTCGGAGCCATATAGTTGAACATTGCCTATTTCTTACCATGCTATTGGAGTAGAACACTTTCTACCATATAGAGCTTCATATGGGGACATCTTGATGCTTGCCTGGAAGCTATTATTATAGGCAAATTCAACCAAAGGGACATGATCTTCCTAAGAACCTGAGAAATCCATCACGCAGAGATGGAGCAGATCTTCCAGAACTTAATTAACTCTTTTTGTTTGACCATCTATTTGTGGGTGAAAAGCTGTGCTCATATTTAAGGTGGTACCTAAATATTGATGCACAACCTGCCAAAATTTGGAAGTGAAATGACTGTCTATCAGATACTATTATTTTAGGAATACCGTGCAATCTAATTATCTCCTTGATATACAACCTCGCTAGTTTCTCAATATAGTCAGTTTGACAGATTGGAATGAAATGCACCAATTTAGTGAGACGATCGACGATGACCGAAACTGCATCGGCACCAGATCTTGCACGAGGCAATCCCATGGCAAAGTTCATGGATATATCTAACCACTTCCATTTTAGATTTTCTAATGGGTGCAGCAAACCACCTAGTTTCTGATGTCCTGCCTTAACTAGACAGCACACGTGGCATTTGACAATAAAATCTACTACACTCTTCTTCGTTTCTGGCCACCAAAAGATAGCTTCAGATCCTGATACATTTTAGAACTTCTTAGGTGCACTTATATCCTGAATTATGGCATTCAATTAGCACTTCATGATGCATGGACTTAGGAATCCATAAATGATCCCCTTGATAGATAACACTCTTATAAAATGAAGATCAGTATGGCGACCAATCTCAATTTCTTGTTTAAAGTTCAGATACTCTTCATCATTAGTCTGGGAAATGGATACATCTCTGTGGAAAGTGGGCTCTACATTACTCATTGAGATCATTACACTCAATAGGTCACCACGCACTGACTTAATGTTCATTTTATGAAACTCTTCTTCTAATGGGCTTTCAGAGATAAGGGCATTAAGGGTAGCATGACGGCTCAGAGCATCAGCCACAACATTTGCCTTTCCAGGATGATATTAAATGTCAAGGTCATAGTCACTGATTAATTCGAACCACATTCTCTATCTATAATTCAACTCCCTCTGGGTGAATATATACTTGATACTCTGGTGATCAGTGAAGATTGAGCATTGAATTCCATAGAGGTAGTGATGCTAAATCTTTAGAGCGAACACTACAGTAGCACAACTCCCAAGCCTATGCTAGAGGCATCGGTGTAGACTTGGTAGTTCACTCCTTCTTTAGTAAGAACTAGAATGGGGGTAGAGGTAAGTGCATCTTTTAATGCTTGGAATGCTTCTTCATATGCTGGCGACCATTCAAATGGTACAGACTTCTGGGTGAGTTTGGTGAGCGGAGAGGCTATTTGAGTAAAGCCTTTCATGAATCTTCTATAATAACTGGTCAAACCTAAGAAGCTTTTGATTTCTGTCACTGATTTAGGTTGCACCCATTCTTGGATGGCGTTGACCTTGTTTTGATATACTCTGATCCCTTGTGCATCCACCACGTGGCCTAAAAAGGCGATAAATTCAAGCCAAAACTTGCACTTTGAGTACTTGGCATACAACTGGTGGCTTAGCATGTCTTCCAATACTGCCCTAAGATGATATTCATGTTCCTTCTTTGTCTTAGAGTATATTAAAATATCATCTATGAAGATGATGACAAATTTGTCAAGGCAGGGTTTCAAAATATGCTGCATTAAGTCCATAAAGATTGAGGGCACATTTGTCAATCCAATGACATTACTAAAAACTCTTAGTGGTCGTATTTGGTTCTAAAGGCTATCTTTGCTATATCAAAATCTTTCACCTGCTGCTGGCGGTAACCTGATTGCAGATCAATCTTCGAGAATACTTTTTCTCCGGCTAATTGATCGAACAAATTTTCAATACGGGGTAGCGGGTATTTGTTGTGGCGGCCCAGCCCCGCCGTGGTCCTGTTAACTCTAAAGTTAACATGATTATGGTGGAGGGGTCATCAAATGACAAGTTCCTCACTTATAAATAGATTAGGCACACATACTAACCCATTATAATTAAGAAATTGTCATTTACAATAGATGTTCACTAAATAATATATAAATGAAATCAGAGTGTGGAAGTAACAACATAATGTCCATTCCATCACAATACAACAGCAAGAACATACATCCTAGAATAAAAGCAGTAAAAGAAAATACAATTTAACCTGTATTATTACAACATTATTAAAGGAAAGAGTTGAAATAAAAGAACAACACTCATCCTCACAAGCAAAAAGGAAAAGAACTAATGATCTTCTACACCTCGATCCTCCTATTGAATCTGGTCTTCAGAAGGCTCCAAAACCTTAAATAGCTCAGAGTCTACCATTGTCAGTTTCACAATAATAGGGCCCCAGCCAACAAAAGAAAAAATATAATTAGACAAAATGTCTAAGTACATTTTAGGTTGCAATTTTCATTATGTTAATTTAGATTTCATCATAAACTCAATTAAGCAACAATATAGGAGCAGAAACACGTATGAAATAAAAAGATAGCTATAAATAACAAGTTTATAACTAAAACAAAAGGAGAAGTATACACATACCTCTCACCATAGCTACAACAAGTTAGGCATAAGAAAAGTAAATACTAATAACTGGAGTAAATCTCAATCCTAAAATATGCTTATGATCAATACAAGTATATGCTAATTTATATTTATGCAAAAGAACAATATAAGCATTTCACAACTGTAAATAAAACTAACATTATATATATATAAGTAAACAACAAGTAAATCTAGCATCCTATATGTATATATGCTGAAAATGCAGTAAGACAGTAAGTAAGAAAGTGCGAAAATGCAGGATTGTAAACTAAAAGTAGTAAACTGAAGCTATACTGGCTACTCAAGCCAACCAATCTGAAAGAAAACATCAACTCTCCTAGCCTGATGGGCTAAGGCAGAAGAACACAAGTAGATGTATACCTAAAGTTAGCACTGCCATATCGGAACAAATGACTCTTCAAGTCACAGCAAATCCAATATATTCTCTTTATTTAACAGCTAATAAATGAAACACTACGTGGCTTTACCAACAAACTAGTTTTTATTTTACTAGGTTGAATCAAATTCGTTATCTCTTTCTAACAGACTAGTAAGTGAAACACTAGGTGGCTTCACCAACAAACTAGTGTTCCCACTATTAGGCCGAACCAACACTACAATACCTTTCCGATAGACTAATAAGTGAAACACTAGGTGGCTTTACCAACAAAATAGTGTTTCCCTTACTAGGTCAAACCAATTCCAAAGTGGCAGACTAATTAGGTCACAAAGCACTAATGAAATAAAAATGATATTTATGTAGGTTCAAAATTGACACAAGATATTTGTCAAATATCCAATGTATAAAATATATGTCAAAAGTATAAAGCTCAAATACAAGGTAAGTAAAGCATCAAATATCAAAGTGAGCAAGAGACTCTACTAAGACACAAGTGATATCTATTATTATCTAATTTATTCATTCTATCTACTCTAAGTTACATAAGATTCAGAATCATTAATCCTTAATCTAAATGTAACTTAGATCACTACCTTATATGTTTAAAAGAAATTAGAACTGATCAGGTTCTAATCTTACTGAATCAATGTCGACTATAGTATACAATTAAACAAATTAATTGACATAATTTAATGTTTTATCATAATCCCAACTCGTCTTGATTAATCAAATCAAGATGAAAGGACTAAGGATTTAACTCCAAATGTTGGGGTTTAATTACTCAATCCAAAGGTATATCTATGGGTCTAGGGTTTAGAACCCAAGTCTCACAAATTAGGTTAAGCCAAATCCTAATGAGTGATCAACTCATTAGGATATATCTCTATCCTTAGTTCTAAGATGTAAAGATCAAATAATCATTTAATAAACTAAGAAAATCTATAAATTAGTAAACTCAAGGCTTCACCTATTGAGTAACCCAATTTACTCAATAGATGAACTTTAACCTAAGATCTATTCTTAATCCTAAGAATTATGGCTCTTAATTACTAAGAGTATCTCTTAGACACACATCCTAACTAATGTTATTAAGACCTACGGAAAGATCTAAGAAGTTTAAGGAAGAATAAGGACTCACTATTCTAGTTAAGGTTATCTTAAAAGTATAAGATGAGATTTTGATCAATGATCTAATTAAGGCTTGAACTCACATAATTTATGATTTAAATCACTATTCTTACTATTTATAATGTTTAGAATATGATTTAAGGGCTTTAAAGTGCTAAACCCTAAATTTTGAGCAAAATAACTATTTTTCCCCTACTTAAGAGTCTAAAAGATCAATTTTTGATCTAAGGTTCAAAATCTAAAATTTTTAGTGGCAAAGTGTTTCTTACTGTCTAATATAAGATTAGATAGCAATTATATTATATTTGGGTAATTATTAATCCTCATGAGATCAAATTAATAAATTTGACTCATAAGGGCATTTTGGTAATTTGGCTTAATGGAATCTAAATTTTCTGTCAGTTTATTGTTGCTTACTGCCTAAGGTTTCCATAGAACCTAAAATCATTGAATTCTGATAAGTATTGGCTAAGTTATAGCCAATACAAGTTTAAGGGTAAAAAGGTTAATTTAGGGTTTCTTAATTAAGGGTCAAAATTCCTAACGTTTTCAGTTGGTGTCCAAATTGAGTAAAATCAGTGGCTGTGGTTCACAAATAATCCACTGATTACTTTGACTAGTAGTAAGCTCAATTTGGACTATAATTAGCTAAGTTATGTCTTAATTAAGGTTTAAGGTGATTAGTGAGTGATTAGTGAGTGAAACTAATCACCAATTCACTAAACCAACCAAATTACTAGGTTCTAATATACTCAATGAGCTCTTTGAAATCACTTAATTTGGATCTCTAAATTTTCTATTCTTTATTAATTAAGTTTTAGGGAGATTAGGGTTGATTAAGAAATCTAACCATTGGATCTTAAATATTTTTGCAGTTTACAGTTAATTATGTTTTCCTAATCAAAATGGATATAGAGATGACCTAATTTGGAGTTCAATTGACCAACTTATGGTTAATTAAAGATCTAAGGTTAATTAGGGTAATTAAGGATAGGTTCTAAAAGTGATTAAGCTCATATTGATCTAAACAGAGAATTGAACACTATTAGGTTGTTCTAGAGATTCTACTGATCACTTTAAGACCCATATTGACTAGGTTTGGACTAGTGGTTAAAAAGTTATGGGCTTAGAAAGATTAGGGTTTGGGTCCAAAAGTGATTAGCTTTAAATATGCTTCAAACAACAAAATTAATACTACTGGAATAATCCTTCGGCTTTGCTAATTACTTTGAGACTCATATTAGATATGTTTGGGCAAACACACACAAAGTTATGACCTAATAAAGTTTTGTGGCATTTAGGGTAATTATGGGGGATCCTAAATGTCACTATGCTAAATATAGCTCCAAATGGAAATTTGATAGTGCCAATTTGATCCTCTCATTTTTCTGATTTTAATGATATATAATTTTGCTATAGTTGGGTTAATAGATTTTATTCTATGAATGATTTTATAATTATAATTAATAGATTTAATTATTAAATCCAATATCAAATTCTTAATTAATCGGCTGGATTAAAATGACGTTTGGGACCCACCTTGATGAAGATCTGCGCTCTAACGGTATGACTCGATCGGTGCGAGACCCACCGACTGATTCTAGCAGTTACACGTGGCATGGAGGTGACAACAGGACCGCAACACTCCTCGTCTTGACGCATGGCAAGCCAACAACACTCGGGTCGGGATCGACCCGACCCAGCCCGTAAAGACCTTCCTCGAACGCGAAGATGACGAAGGCCTCACTGCCTAGGGCATGAAAACACAATAGCTTCCCGATGACGTCACTATCCAGCCCGCACGACAAAGGCACTGGCATGATGATACCTTCCTGTTGGTGGTCGAAACGATGGCTGAGGAGGCCTATGCTATCTGCTGGACCCAACCCTAGGCGACCATATTGCGGGTGATCTGTTCTAAGGGTAAGCACTGTGGCTTGATTGTCAAATTAACACGATTGGTTCAATTATCAATCGATCAGATAACATCATATTGAAATTCATAAGTTGAAATAGGTATACGAGTACTCAATTTACAAATCAGTTGGATAAATTTATGAAATGGAGCATACCTTGATCGAGGGCTTCGAATGACCCCGAGGAATGCGACTGGATCAACCTTCATGAGCGATCGAGAAAAATGGAGTAGATAACAAAATAGATACTAGAGAATTAAATTGCTTCTAAATTGAAGGGCTAAGCGGTGGAGAATGCCGTGTGTAGCGGTGGCGAGCACCGCGTGTGAAGCAGAGGGGCACGCGTGGTCGTTCGAGACCTCACGGAAGGGACAACGAACGAATTGTTCGATATTTAGATCGGACGGTCAAGATTGACAGTCAAGATTAACCCAAAAAGGGCAGATGACGTTAGAACAATTAAACGACATGGGTTAACTATTAACAGCACTGTGGCTTGATTGTCAAATTAACACGATTGGTTCAATTATCAATCGATCAGATAACATCATATTGAAATCGATAAGTTGAAATAGGTATACGAGTACTCAATTTACAAATTAGTTGGATAAATTTATGAAATGGAGCATACCTTGATCGAGGGCTTCGAACGACCCCGAGGAATGCGACTGGATCAACCTTCATGAGCGATCGAGAAAAATGGAGTAGATAACAAAATAGATACTAGAGAATTAAATTGCTTCTAAATGGAAGGGCTAAGCAATGGAGAATGCCGTGTGTAGCGGTGGCGAGCACCGCGTGTGAAGCAGAGGGACACGCGTGGTCGTTCGAGACCTCGCGGAAGGGACGACGAACGAATTGTTCGATATTTAGATTGGACGGTCAAGATTGACAGTCAAGATTAACCCAAAAAAGGCGGATGACGTTAGAACAATTAAACGGCATGGGTTAACTATTAAAAGCAATGTTATTTAATAATTGAATTATTATTTTAATTAATTTATACCAATTTTATCAATTAAAATTAAATATTTAAATGCATTCCAAAAATTCCCAATAAATCACCCCTAGTCAATTGAAGGGTGAGGAACGCAACAATGCAATCAGATTTTTGTTTCAATGAGTATTTAATTATTCAAAATTTTAGGTATTTAAATAATATTAAATTATTCGACAAAAATTCAACGACTTCCAAATGCCTCCAAAACATCACCCCTAGCTAATTTGCGGGTGGTGAACGTAATGGCAAAGTCAGATTTTTGATTTGAGGTTAAATTAAATAGATCAATTTATAGGGTTTCTGGATTTTCCAGAAATCAGGATTTGATTAATTTGATTCTTGATTTGGACTGAATTTTAGAGGTGAGCTTCTAATGACTTAATCAAGGCACTAGAATTATAATTAGGACTTGGATTAGTCCTAATTGACCTAAGTAACAACCTGAGTTGTTACATTTATTCTTTATGGTTACTTTATTTAGTTCTCTAGAATCAATGCACATCCGCATTGTCCCATCTTTCTTCTTGACAAATAATAGGCGCTCCCCACGGGAATGAACTAGGCCTGATAAGACCTTTCTCTAATAGCTCCTGTAGTTGCTTGTTCAGTTCCTGTAATTCTTTAGGTGCTATTCGATAGGGTGCTTTAGAGATTGGCTGGGTTCCTGGGACAATGTCGATTGTAAATTCTACTTCCCGTTTAGGTGGAAAACTGTGTAGGTCTTTGGGAAAAATGTCGGCAAATTCGTAAATGACTGGATTCTTAGATAAGGGAATGTCTTCCTTATTTTCTCCTAGTATTATCAATAGGAATGCACTGTAACCTTTACTTACTAACCTCTTGGCCTTGATGGCATTGATCAAAGAAGCTCTCGTACTAAAGTTTTCAATGAATGACTTAGCTTGTCTACCATCACCTAGGGTGATCTTTTTCTTTTGGCAATTGATGGTGGTGTCATGTTAACTTAGCCAATTCATTCCCAGATTAATGTTGAAATTAGCTATTGGCAAGATTACAAGCTTAACTTCGAATTCTGTGTCTCCTATAGGGATCTATATTATGCTCCAGATGGTAATCCTACGCTTAGAGGATTCGCTAGATGGTATGGCAAGTTAAGAGATTTTGTCCAACTCTCAGAAATGAAGGAGTGACTAGCTCTAGTGTCAAATAAGATGTTATAGGGCTTATTATTTACATAGATCATACCTAATTACAAATGTAGTAATTCACTAGCTACTTTAAGCAATTAATACTAAAAAGGATAGATTCATTTAGAAGCGTGTACCTGACACCACATTATTATCCTCTGCCGCTTCAGTAGTGGTGAGAGCATAACACGTGAGGGACCGGTTGGCCGATTATTATAAGGTTGCTGGGTATTTGGCCTCGGGGCATTTGGTCCGGGGACACTAGCTGTCTCGCGCCGTTGATTTGAAGGAGGAGGTGGCAGGGCTAGGTGGACTGTTGTAGGCTTTTGGAACAAATTGAAAACTTGTTGTTGTTTGGAGTGATAGATCTGGTCACCGTTGATAGTGTCGATGAAATTGCACCAATAGTAAGAATGACTCGGCCTTCCGCAATTGAAGTAGTTTCTCATTTTATGGTAGCATCATTCATATGGGTGGGGACTTGTGCAGCCATCGAAGAGATATACCAACGGAGCTACTGCCTCAATTTGATATACCCTAGATCTTTTAGGGTTCTTGCATTGAAATGTGGTCGTCCCATAATTTTGTCTGGGTTCGGATGCTTCATCGAGTTCTACCATCTTAGTGGATTCCAGAAGTTCCGCGAAGATGGTTGAGCCGTAGGGGATGACCTACCTTTGGTCGGAAGGTCGTAATCCACTATGGAAATGATGGCATTGATCAGATTTGGTGGGGACAAGGTTGGAAGCGAACCTTGATAGTCACCGGAACTCAGACTCGTACGTGGAAACTGGGCGGTTCCCTTGCTGCAGCTTGAGGAATTGATCTGCCATGGTATGCCTGGCGGAGGTGAGGATGTATTGGGTTTGGAAGGCTTCAATGAACTCATCCAAGGAAATGTCTTCTAGCTCTAATTCAGCAAACAATGTATGTTAGATGTTATCCCACCAATACTCCACCTCATCTTGGAGGAGATGAGTTATCAGACGGATCACCTCAGAATTTGGACATTTGATACTCGTAAGGTTCTTTTCCACCATTTTTATCTAGTCAGCGGTGTCGATGGCGGAGAGGCTCCCATTAAAGGTAGGATGTCGGAGGCGTAAGAAGCTATGCAGTAGTCCATCAGTGGACTGAACATGGTGTTGGAACAAGTAGTGAGGGGCCAAAGTTATTTCAGTGTTTGGATGACTCTAGCTCATTTGAGCTGCTAATAGTAGCTCCATACATTTTTCTTGTCATGCCTGAACCTTTACCGCTCTTTTGGCCTGCTTGCTATGGAAGTCACCATGATCTTAACTGCTTCCAGCAAGGTATTTACCTCACTGAAGGAATTACCAGAGGTGGCGAGTGAAGAGCTCTGTCCAGGATTCATTGTTGTACAAATTTGAGTTTTAGAAAATAATAGCCCAATTCAGAGTTTGAGAAAATAAATATGATAACTCTTGCATTGCTCATTTAAAATACATCAAATAGAAAGATACAATAAATGGCATGGAAAAAAAGGCTAAGACATCTATCCAATATGCTTGGTCGTGAAAGCACGACATAAGTCTTTGTATGTAGCCTCTCTCCGCATTCCTTCGCGCCTGTGAGTGAGTGCCCATAAGGTGACATTCCACCAGTCCTTGGCTTGGTCCTGAAAAAGGAGACATGCTATGGAGACTCTAATGTCATCTGGGCAATCAAAAGCTTCAAGCATAAGGTTGCCCTCTTCAACCATTCTTTGGCTAAAACTGGGAGGTCAAATCCCCTGAAGTTGCTATGCTGAAGTAGTCAGTCTAGTACTCGAATGCCTAGCTCTGATACCCCTTCTATGTATCTCCCGTACCTCTGATGGAACTGGGAGACATACTTCCACATAGCCTTGAATCGCCCGTGATACCATCAAAATGACATCTTTGAGCGTCTAACGATTCCATAAGTTGAATTAGTTTACTTTTATCCTTTTGATTTCTTTTAGTCCATGTTCCTTGTACTTTGAGCATTTTATCTTACTTATGTATGTATTTCTCATTCTTATACCTCTCTATTTTGAGCAAGATATTGTGGTAACTTGAATGTAAACTTTAATGCTTTTGGTTAGTGACCGTCTTGTCAGAAGAATCATCAGTTAGGTAGAGAGGAATGCAAATTCTAATTTGACACCTTATGGAATTCTTTGATACCACCCTGTGGAGCCTCACCCCTTAATCCACAAATATTATATTAAGAAGTGGAGTGTCACTTTGGCAAATCCCCCACTTAAGATTGGATTAAGTATAGACCCTAATCCACTAGGAAGGAAGAGATGAGCCACTGCATATATGCCATAAACTCTGTTACTGAGCGAATATAAAATCAGAGTGTGGAAGTAAAGTAAAACAAATATAAATTCAATTTATCACAATAAATAGGAAAAGTGTAACATACAACACAAAATATAAAGTACAATAAGGAAAAACACAGTCAAAAGTACCTGTATTATTATAATATTAAATAAATAGTTTAAGAGATTGAAATAAAATCTCTCATCCTCACATATGCAGAAAAGGAAACTAAGCAGCTTCTGGTTCTCCCGACTGATGCTCCTCTTTAATATAAGGCTCATCCTCTTCAGCACACAGCTCCTCAAACTTATCTAAATATGACATTTTTGGTTTCACAATATCGGGGCCCCAACCAACAAAAGAAAATTCTTATTAGAAAATTGTCTAAGTATATTTTAAGTTATTTTCACATGTTATTAATGTCACCATTTATACTTAAATAAACAAAAGTGAACTAACTAGCATATGAGCAATAGGCATACAAGAAACATGATAAGTTATAAATACCACATTTATAACTAAATAAGATTTGAGGCAAAAAGGCACACCTCAAAGCAAACTAAGCAAGGATAGGCATATATATAATATAGTGAGTAAAATTACTGAAAGAAAGTCTAATCCTAAATATGTTGATGATCATATGACATATGCTAATTTAAAATAATAAATTTGAAAGTGATAGATATAGTAAGCAACAAAATATAGAATCCTATAAATATATACAAGTGAGCAAGTAAGTAAAGTATAACTGAATGAAATAATATGCATCATTAAAATAATAAGCATCAAATAGAAATAAAAATGGGTATGTATAACTTCCATATCAAAAAATTGGCCAATCAGGCCTAGACAAAAATTCCCAAAGCCTTTCTGAGCTAGGGTAGACAAAACAGAACAGCAGGACTAAAGAGGTAGTAAATACAAATACAGAGTATTTTAGTTATTTTACTTTTGCTTCTATGGACACATCCAGAAGCAGTTGAGGAGTCAAGCACATCTGCAATACTATACGGGCTCTGAGCTTAACACATACTCCTTAATGAGTAATGTTAAACAACCTTATTACTCCTTACCCCTGTCTATTAGGGTAAATGTGCACTAGAACGTACCAGAATTTAAATAAACCCAAGGCAACTGTTGTCCTAATTATTCTAAATTTTTATTTCATGCACAAAGTTCTCTCCATGACATGTTCAAGAAAATAAGCACAAAGTTCAAGGAATGTGTAGCACAAAAATCAAGTAGTAAGCAAGGGACTCTTCTACACATGGTGACACTATTGTTGTCCAATTAACCATTCTAATTATTCTAAATTACACAAGTTCAGGATCTCCAATTCCTATTATCAAGGGTAACTTAGAAATATAGCCTTATAAGTTAAAAAACAATTAGAACTGATTAGGTTCTAATTTAGTTCAATCAAAATAGACTATAAGTTAAATAATAAATCATTATGACATAATTAATGAATTTAGACGTTCTATACTAAGATGTGATCAAGATCTAGTAACCTAGGGATTTTGAATTAAGTACCATGAGTTGGAGTTTGAATAGATAATCCCAAGATAAAGTCTAAGGATCTAAGGTTTCAAATTCTAAAGTGAACTAATGATCGAGGCAAATCCTATTAAGAAAAGTCAAGCTTAATAGGATGATTCTCCTATTCTTAACCTAAGATTAAAAGATAAAATAATCAAAATGAAATTATGAGAATTTAGAAAACTATAAAACCAAGGATTTATTCATTGAATAACCCCATTATTCAATGAATGAAATATAACCTGATATCTATCCTTATTCATATGAAACAGATCCTACGGTGAAGTGAGGATTCCTAATGATAAGACTTAGAAAAATTATAAAGGTTGATTGAATCTATTCCAATTTAACATAATTTTTTATTTCTATTTAATTAGGGAAGGTTAAGGGTGCATTTTAGCTAAGTAAGGATCATTTTCCATAGAGATTTTCAAGCCTTAATTAGGATTTTGGAACAATTATTTAAATCATGAGAATTTATGACCCAAATTGATTTTAAATCAATTTTATTACTGATTTTATTAATCTAATTGATATTTTAGGGGTTAAGAATACTTAACCTAAAATTTGGGCAAAATGACCATTTTGCCCCTACTTAAGGGTCCAAAAAGCTACTTTTTGATTTAAGGCTCCAAATTAAAATTTCTTTCTGCTAAATGATTTATTACTGTCTAACATGTATATAAACTGTAAGTATACTTATTTTGGATAAGAAATGTGTCATATAGGTCCAAACTAGGGTTTTTGTCCTAAGGGGCAATTTAGTAAATTACTCCTAATAAAATCTAAATTTTTTATACAGTTTATTATTGGTTGCTATTCAAGAATTTCATAGAGTCGAAGAACACTAAATTATGAGGTCTATTGGATTAGTTATGGCCATTTCAATTTTCAGGGCAATTAAGAAAATTTCTAAGGTTAAGAGGGGTCAAAAATCCAACATTTCCATTAGTTATCCAAATTTAGCAAACTTAGTGGCTATAACTTCCCTATACCATACTGAGTACTTTAACAAGGAGTAGACCCAATTTGAACCTCAATTGGTCAAGTTATGACCTAACTAGAGTTAAGGGTATTTTGGTTAACTTATGTTTTTTAGGGTTCAGAACTTAAATATTATTTTAGTTTACTATTGGCACTAAAATTCTAAGTTAGCTAGCATTTTGAATTTTCTGTTTTGGAGCTTAGTTGACTAAGATATGACTAAATAAAAATCTAGGGTTTTAGTGGTCATTAGGATAACTCCTAAAAGTGATTAGGCATCCTAATGATCAAATGGTAAAACTAATACTATTAAAGTGTTCCTGATGTTCTCCTGATTACTTTAAGACCCATATTGGCTAGGTTAGGGTCACTAGGTACAAAGTTATGAAGATTCAAAGTTTTGGTAATTTGAGAGGGGGTGTCCTAAAATATCACTATGTTATTTAGGTGTCCTACAGGAAAATTAATATTACCATTTAATTCCTCTCATTTTCTAAGCAAATGAGATATAACTTGAGTATATTTGGATTTATGGTTTAGGAGTTATGAACAATTTCATTTTCTAAATTTAATTTAATTAATACATGCAGTTTAATTCGAGAAATATTATTGTTTGAATATATATTAATAGAATTTAATTAACATTTATTATTTAAACGGCGGCGGGCAGAGGGACCCACGAGAGTGACACGTGTCATCCCAGGATTTGACGAGGAGAGTGGCGGGACCCACCAGACCTGACAACACTAAGGTAGTGGGGCCTGTAGCACACGCGGCGCTATGGGATTTGATGCTGAGACTGGCAGGGGTCCCACCAGGCATCTGCTGAGCAGACTGCGGGGCCCGCAGATGTGTCTACGGATACGACCGCACACAGACACGGGTCGGGTCAAGCCCGACCTAACCCGAAGGGAGGAGGCCTCGCCACATCGAGTTTCGGTTCGATAGGGCTAGGGTACGTCGAACGGCGGCCAATACGCCTGCACTGAGGATAGGACCGCATGACTCGGGAAGGGCTCTCCGAGACCAACACAATGACGGGTGGAATGCTTCTGAGGTGCCCTAGAATTCTAGTAGGGGTGAACCCTAGACCTAAGGTAACGGATGAGATGAACCATATATTCTACTATGAATGATCGAGCCAATTGGCTCGATCAAATCAATGGATTCCCGATCAGATGCTACAATAATGCAATCAAGGCAAAGAAATAGCTATACAAAATAGAGCTTAAGTGATTTCATAGAGAAATTAGCGGGATCAAAGGTACCTCAGTGGACGGTTGGGTGCTAGGGTTCGAAGCATACGGGGTCCGAGTTCGAGAGTGCTTTTCAAGTTTCATCGGAGCAAGAGTGGATGCTAGCTCGCAGAACTTGGGGCATATGGAGCCTCGGACGGACCTACCGAGGGTTTGGAGATGCGGGGTTGGCCAGGGGCCACGGCGAGATGCCGCGTGGATGCGTCTGAGTCCCCCAAGGGGATGAAGGCTCCAGATCATCCATTTGATCCAATGGAAGGATCTCTGACGGCACGAGATTATGGGGTGAGGAACGCAATTATAATTTAATAATTTATAATTTAGACGACGCCGAATTTATAATTTAAAATAATTTAATAATTTAGTTAATTAATTAAATTTTAAATTCTTATTTCATTATTTAAAATTAATTAGTTAAATGACTTCCAAAAATTTTCAAATATTCACCCCTAGCTAATTGTGGGGTGAGGAACATAACGACAAGATCGAATTTTTGATTCGATGAGTATTTTATTTTCTAAATTTTTAGGGTATTCAAATATTATTAATAATATTCGACAAAATTTTGACAACTTCCGATTGCCTCCAAAACATCACCCGTAGCTAATTTGGGGGCAATGAGCGCAATGGCGAAGTCTAATTTTCAATATGAGGTTAATTTAAATAGGTCTAATTTCTAGGGTTTCTAGATATTCCAAAATTAGGATTTGATCCATTTGACTCCTAATTTGGACTTGGTCTAGGTGGTGAACTCCTAATGACCTAATTAGCCCTTAAAATAAAAAAATTAAGACCCGAGTTAGTCCTAATTGACTTGGGTAACAACTTGGGTTGTTACACGGCGCTGTTACTATTTGCAAACGTCATCTAGTCCCTTCGTATGATCCTATCGAGCGATCGGAGCTGTTCGATCGGATCGATGATGCCTGAAGTTTGTCCTTCTTTGAGGGTTCCTGTGACAACCCCAATATTGAGTAATAACTAAACTCAACATTGATATGTCACCACAACACCTAATACTGGATAAGAAGAAAACTAACCCAAATTATTAGATGCTGTATTTGGCCAAGGATTTAGAAGAGGGTTTTAAGTTAAGATGAGAAAATATAAAGAAAGGATAATGCATGAGATTTACATGATGAATATGAATTTGAATGTATGTAATTAAAGTAATTGCAATTATAAGTATGAAGATGATAATGATATGCACTTGCAATTTGATTATACATTATGAGATTATGTACAATTTAATTCATTCATATGATCTTTCTTAAGCAATTTTATATTAGAAGAAATTCAACATAAATGAGCACTAATTATTTACATTTATCACATTTATGGATATGTAAGATCTAAACAGCCTGTTCAAAATTTTAAGGGAGAAAATCATATGAAGCAATTTACTATCCTAGGATTAACACATCCTAAATCAAACATAAATTGAAAATAAGGAATTAACATCTTCCTT
Source organism: Gastrodia elata (assembly GCA_016760335.1). Taxonomy (NCBI): domain Eukaryota; kingdom Viridiplantae; phylum Streptophyta; class Magnoliopsida; order Asparagales; family Orchidaceae; genus Gastrodia; species Gastrodia elata. The sequence goes on along the minus strand of CM028676.1, from coordinate 25,586,886 downwards.
AAATTAAGTATGTGGCTAATATTCCTAATAGGTATACAACTAAGTTCTAGTTAGGTATACAACTAGATTCCAATTAGGTATACAACTGATATTCTATTTAAATATGCAACTAAATTTTTATTCAAGTATTTATTCATCTAAACCAAACACTTAAGTAGAAGATCTAATTTCCAACACAAGCATAGTAAATACAAAATAATTAACTTTAGTTATTACATGCCAAAATTAAAAAATAGAAAGTAAAGAAAGAAATAAATCTCTCTCACACATTTAAAAGAAAGCAAGTAAGTAATAATTATTAAGCAGAAGCAGCTATTAGCTTAAGCACTTGGTCTAGCTCTACTAGCCTCCAAATGCATCTGATCTATCATATTTTGGCATTTAAATGTGATAAGGTAAAACCAATAAAAAGAAAATAAAGTTAGACTAAACTATCTAAGAATATTTTAAGATTAGGCTAAATATTTTAATATTTAATTTGGACATCATAACTAGTTGCAATCTAAGCATAAGCAAGGGTGCAAAATTGAAAGCATATAAGTATGGAAAATAAAGTAAGGAAAAGTAAGGAAAACTAAGGAAACGTAAAGTGAGTAAGAATACTTACATAATTAGACATTCTAGCCTGCAAGTAAAATAAGGGTAAAAGAATCCTTGATAGACTAGAAAGTACTAAAGCGTGCATATAAAAGTAAATGAAATAAAGCATGTATATGTTCAATAAAATTATGCTAAGTAAAGAAAAGAAGACAGTGAAGCATTTAAATGTAATTATAACAAAATTCACTGCAAACTAAATGAACTGTAAACAAGTAAAGTACAATACTAAAAACATGAAAAGTGCAAAGCAAGGTAATTGAAGAAAGATCTTAGACTATTAGTCTAAGATTCACATAGTTTAGAATTATGGAAAGTAACGTAGCTAAAAGCTATAATGAGTCTTAACAATCAATAATATTATAGAAGATCTCATATTTTAATTGATTAGAATTATTTTATGAAAGTATTCATTCTGCAGGCAAATACAAACTGAAGTGATAAGTTAAACATGTCTGCTTAACAAGTAAAAAAAAGCGGGGTCAAAACAAATAAAACTCACATTCACCCTTTGAGAATATGAGGTCTTCTTATTATTCCTAATTAGCCCGCCCTTAGCTTAAACAACAATATAAACCCCTATAGTTTTTAATGTGAAAGTTTTATTCATGCACAATGTCTTATATGAATAATTCAAATGAATAAGGCTCAAAGCTAAGCAAGCATTCAAGAAAGAATTAAATAATTGTATACTATGTAATATCTAAAGTTATCTAATTTTAATAATCTTTTTAATGATTGGAGCTAATTGAGCTCCCAATTAACCTTGAGATATTGATCTTAAGTTAATTGTAAGTGATAGTTGTAATTGGGGTTCTGAAAATAATAGTTTCATTTCATTCTATGAGATGACAAAATAATTTATAAGTATAACAGTACAAATATAAACTAGTTCTATTTTTATCCTAAATCATAAGATTCAAGTAAATTAACTAAATTAAGGTTTAGGAGACTAGTTAGGAAAGGATGAGGCTATGGAATTATCATATTTAAAGAAATTGGAAGTTAAGGTTCAAATCACTAAAGTTCTCTAGCTAAGCTGTAGTTGGAAGGATCTATCCAATCAAATACTAATCTAGCTAGGTTAAGGTAAAAATGAAAGGTTTAAGGTAAAGGAGAGAAAGAATTATGAACTACAAGCTCTAAGTATTCTAGAAGTTGAAGGTTAAGGAAATAAATAGGATTCTTAAACTATTCTCATTAATTTAGAACTCCTATTACAAATTTTTAAAGGACTTAAGTGTGGACTTAAGGACTACGATAAAGTGAACTAGGATATAATCTAGATACTTAAAGCTAGTCTTAATTAATTCATAACCTACAAATACATAAGCATTAAGGTTAACTTCACTTAATGGAAGTAATAGATAGCTCTAAGGATCATCTACAAATCAAATTATAAATCAATCCTATAGTTTATATCTTAAGGTTGAAAGGTGAGTCAAGCATTTTGCAATTGATTTAAATAAGTGATTTAAGAGAACTAAGCTCATAACATGCATTTGAAATTAATATGGGAAGAGAATAATGTGACAAGTTAGCTATCCTAAGGTCTTAAATACCTAAGACATGAAATTTAAGAAATTAAAAGTTATCACAATAACACTAATTAAGGAGCTAAAAATCTAAAATCAATAATAGTTGTCCAGTATAAATAATATACATAAATATGGAATCCTTATAGTATAAGTAGAAGAATGACACTAAGTAGGTCAAAATCAGACAACATTAGAAAATTAGGGTTTCTGGGACTTCTAATTACGGTTAAAGAGTGATTAAGAAAATTAGGGTTCAAATGTTAAATTTGATTTTATATTATTATTTCTCATATTTTTGTGAGTGAAATGGACTATTTGATCATTTAATTTGAACATTAAATGATCAAATTAGATCACATACAATATTAGAATTAAATTATAATTAATTAATTAATCTTAAATCATGACTAATTAAAACATGTACCAAAATAGAAATTAAATTGTATATTATTATTCTATGTGTTCTTGCGATCAAAATGGTATATAATATTGCATTATTTGGATTAGTATTTTTAAGGTTATGATTAAACTAAATTTTTGCATTTGAATGATTATTTAATCATTTATTTTAATACATTCATCATTAATACAAAAATATGTGTGGCTTCGGATTTTAAGGAAGCAACAGAAGTACTAAATACTGCAACGCAAAATTTTGTGCGGCACCAAAATCAAGCAAAGACGGCGACACTGAATTTTAGAAGAACAACGGTTCCACGTGTTGACCCTAATGGGCGACACGTGTCTATCCGCAGCACTCCTAGACCCTCGCGTTAATTATGCGATCTAGGGATTGAACTGGACTCGATTCAGCCTGAGCGCATGAACCAAGAGGAGTCACCGTTCAAGCCACTTTATCTTGACCTAGCTTGAAAAAGGCACGACTAGGGTTGAATTTTTTGGTCGAACCCGTGCACCCTACAGCGTGACCAATACCCAAAAAGGTAGCTCTCGAGGAGACTATCCTGTTGAGACAAGAATTGGGGTCTAATGCTGATGGGCCAATAGAATTAATAATGCCCTAGTCGGCTCATCACTGGCTAGGGTTCCCTTAAAAAAATTTGAAACCCTAAAAAAAAGGAGGAAGGGTCGATTTGAACTCATTTGGGTTCAATCGACCCTACCAATACTTGTAAGATTTACAATAGAGTAAGAAAATTGCTAAATGGAAGGAGAAAATAAGAAAGGGAAGTACCTAGTAATTTGACACTATCGGCTAGAAGAAGAAATTGGGGCTCACAGAAGATGCTATCAGCTCCCTCTCCAGCAGCTTCTCGCTCTCGCAGATGCTTCCAGGAGGTGAAAATGAAGGAAAGGGAAGAGTAAGGGGCTTAATTCAGAGGAAGGAGGCCAGTTGAAGGAGCCAGATGTCCTTCGCCTGCTACATGCAGAGGTCATGTGGGATTAAACGTACAGGGACGCTCACGGGCAGTCAGATCGAAGCGCTGATCTGACGGTCAAATCTGATCGATCGCTAATGCGCCATTCGATCAGGATCCAGAGAAATCCAACAGTCTAAATCTAACTGCAGGGCTGTCCCATGTTTGGCACTTTACGGGATCCCCTCCTTTTGGAAAAAAAAACCATTGGAATTAAATTTAATTATATAATGTTTATTAATTAAATTAAATTACTATAATATATTATTTAATTTACTCATTTAATTAATTTAAGATACCAAAACGCACTCTGAAAAATACCAAAAATCACCCTTACCTAATTGAGGGTGAGGAACTTGAAAATGCAAATGGATTTTTGATGAGAAGTCAATTTAATTATCTTAATTTTTTGGGTATTTAAATAATAATATTAAAATATTTGGGGAAAATTCGACGACTTCCAAATACTTCCAAAATACCACCCCTAGCTAATTTGGGTGTGGTGAGTCCAATGGCAGTCTCTATTTTCAATTCTGAGGTCTAAACAAAATAGGCATTCTCATAATTATCAAAAAACTAGGTAATGCTTGAAATTGTCAAACGATCTCCAAATCGCATAAAATTTAAATTGAAGCTCTTAATACAATTATAAGACTAATGAAAGAAGAATAGAGTCAATTAGATAACTAATTGATGGGTAACAACACTAGTGTTATTATAGACTCCCCTCCTTAAAAAGAGTGTCGCCCACAACACATAACAAATGAAAATAAGGAATTGAAAATACTCGAAGAAAGTCGAAAATGAAAGAACTAAAACTACCTAATTAAGAAAAGAACTATGGGAACTTCATTCGCATATCCTCTTCTTTCTCCCACATAGATTCACTAGCTGGATGATTTTGACAGTGGACTTTGATCATAGGAATGTTGCGGTTTCTTAACTGCTTAAGATCCTGCCTTAGAATTGCAACAAGTTTAACGATGAAAGTCAGATTAGGCTGCAATTTGATTGCTAGAATCTGAACTTGTTGATTAGGATCTACAAACACCTTCTTAATGATGAGATGTGAAACACATTATGCAGGATTGAGAATTCATCAGGTAACACCGACCTAAATGCAGAGGTTCCGACTTTTTGAATCACTTCAAAAGGTTCCATATACCTTGGACTCAACTTACCAAAAACACCAAATATTTGCACACCTTGCATCGGACATACTTTCAAATACACATGATCACCAACTTGAAACTCTAATGAATGATGACGAGCATCATGCTACTTTTTTTGTCGATTTTGGGCTGTCATCATATTGCGCTTAATCAGAAGAACTTTTCTAGTAGTCTCCTCGATCAATTCAGAACTATACAGCAGAGAGTCTCCTACTTCAGTCCAAGCAACAGGACTTGTACATCTCCTACCATAAAGAGCTTCGTAAGAAGACATACCAATGTTGGATTGGAAACTATTGTTGCAAGCGAACTCAACTAAGGCAAGATGATCTTCCCACGATCCGCCAAAATCAAGAGCACAAAGATGAAGGAAATCTTCTAAGATCTGTTTAATCATCTCAGTTTGACCATCAGTTTAGGGATGAAAAATAGTACTCAAAGCTAAATTCATCCCCAAGTCTTGCTGAACAGCAAACCAAAATCTAAAAGTAAATATACTGTCCCTTTCTAAAACTATGAAATTTAGCGTACCGTGTAAGCGAATCATTTTCTTAAGATAAAGCTTAGCTAACTTCTCCACAGGATCTGTTTGATGATTTGGAAGGAAGTGAGCTGATTTTGTGAGTTTATTAACTATCACCCAAATTGAGTTAAAACCAGACCTACACTTAGGCAGTTCCACAATGAAATCCATGGAAATATCGGACCACTTCCATTCAGGAATGTCTAAGGGTTTGAGAAGTTCACCAGACTTTTGATGTTCCACTTTAACTAACGAACATGAATGACACTTAGAAATGAAAATTGCAATATGTCTCTTCATGCCAGACCACCAAAACAATTTCCTTACATCCTGATACATCTTACTGCTTCTGGGATGAATAGTGTAACCAGAGTTATGGAATTTTGATAGTATTTGCTACTGCAGGCTCTTAGGAATCCATAATCTAGTCTTCTAAGAAATCACACCTTCAGCATCAAGATGTAATTCAGATCTCTTTCCACTAACAATATCGGAAACTAAAATAGAATAACTCGCATCTTCCTTCTGAGCTTCGATAATCTTAAACCTTAGAGAATCATCTGATTGAATAGCAAATAGTAGAGTGCCCAAATCAGTAGAACTGATTAGCTCAAGATTCAATCTGACAAAACCTTTGATCAAAGATTTATTGCAACAAAGGGAAGATAAAGTCGCTTTACAACTCAGGGCATCTACTATAACATTAGCTTTACCCGGATGGTACCGGATTTCTAAGTCGTAGTCACAAAGTAACTCTAGCCACATACACTGACGGCAATTAAGTTCCTTCTGAGTGAAGATCTACTTCAAACTTTGATGATCAGTAAACATCTTACACTTAACTCCATACAAGTAATGTCTCCAGATCTTAAGAGTAAGAACTACCCCTACAAGTTCAAGATCATGCAGAGGATAATTCTTCTCATTAGGCTTAAGATGTTTAGAGGCATCAGTATAAACCTGAAAATCTTTATCCTCATGAGGTAGTACTAGAATAGGAACAAAAGTTAATAACTGCCTTAACTTTTGAAAAGATTCTTAATAGGCTGTGCTCCAAATGAACGGAACTTTCTTTTTAGTTAACTGAGTTAATGACAAAGTGATTAGAGAAAATTCAGGAACAAACCTTCTGTAATAACCAGCGAGACTTAGGAAACTGCAAATTTCTATTATAGATTTAGGTTGGACCCACTGTTGAATAGATTGTATTTTCTTTTGATCTACTCTAATGCCTTCAGCATCAATCACGTAAACCAAAAATTCCACTAACTTAAACCAAAACTCGCTCTTTGAAAACTTAGAGAATAACTTGTCTCTCTTAACAACTCAAGAATGACACGCAGATGCTATTCATGCTCAGCAGCTGACTTTGAATCGATTAGGATGTTGTCGATGAAAATGATGATAAACTCATTGAGATACGACTTAAGAATATGATGTATTAGGTCCATAAAAATGAAAGGAGCATTTATGAGTCCAAAAGACATGACTATAAACTCAAAATGCTCATATCGGGTCCTGAATGCAGTTTTGGAAATCTCTTCATCCTTGACTAGAATCTGGTAGTAACCTGATCTTAAGTCAATCTTGGAGAAGACTTTCACTCTGGCAAGTTGATCGAACAAATCATCGATCCTAAGAAGAGGATACTTATTCTTGACAATCACTTTGTTAAGCTCACGATAGTTTATACACATTTGCATTGATCCATTCTTCTTCTTGACAAATAAGACAGGAGCTCCCCAAGGTGACATACTAGGGTGAACAAATTCTTTCTCTAATAATTCTTGCAACTGCTCTCTAAGCTCTTGAAATTCTTTCAGTGCCATTCTATACGGAGCCTTAGATTTAGGTTGAGTCCCGAGAATTAGTTCAATAGAAAACCCAACCTCACACAAAGGAGGTAGTTCAGGCAAGTCTTCAAGGAACACATCCAGGAACTCTCTAATGATGATAGTATCTTCTGGACTACTAACTTACTTTTCCTCGTTGATTAAGGTTCCTAAGATTGCATAAAAACCCTTACTAAGATGGAATGCGGGACCAACAGACATGTCACACAATGCACCACATGACAAGCTGGGAGCTTGACAGTGCACTAAGCAGGCCCCGTGCTAGAGTCCATGTGGTCAGCAGCCCGAAGCTTCATGGGTCTGGCCCGGGTCGACCTTGCCCGATCCAAACCTCATTCCCTCCACTACACTCGACCATCCAGAATAAGGCCTGCTAGGGCATGCACTCTGAAGGTTTTTTAGGTGATGTCAGGGCCTGGCCTGCACGGCATTGGGAAGAGCACATCAAGACCTCTCTATTGATGATCGGATGGGCTCCAGAGGGTGACTACAATGGTGACTAACTCCAACCCTCAATGATTAGGGTTCGGCAAGACCGCTAACAGTATCTACTGTGAAGGTTTCACTGAATTTGGGTAATCGAGCCTTTTGTCACTCGATCAGGCATACCTGATCCCTAATCTAAGGTATGGAATAGATAAACAAATAGGTAGCATGCAATTTAATTGACGAAAATGAGGGATTGAGGTGGTACTTGATCGATGGCTGTCGGGTGCTAGGGTTGTAGAGATTGCTCCAGACGAGATCGTGCAAAGTGGCATACCACAAGCGCTAAGAAGGGCTTTAGAAATCCCATGACAGAGTTTGTGAGGCCAAGAGTGCATGGGTTGGGGCTCAGCCGCGATGGGACGCCTCGTGGTGGTCACGCGTGCGGCGAAACCATCGAAGGAGATCGAACAGCGAGCGTCGTTTGATCAATCCGATGGAACACTCTGATCGCTTGATCGAATTAGACGGAGGGTCTGGATATCATTTGCAAACAGTAATGGCGCGCAGAATTAGGGTCACGATGGCGTTTGATCGAAAATTAAAAATAATAAGATATTTAATTATTATAGAATTTCTTAACTAAATTTATACATTTAATTGGCTTTAGAAAATTTTGAATAAATCACCCTTAGCTAATTGAGAGGTGAGGAACGTAATGGCGATGTTAGATTTTTATTTCAATGAGTATTTTATTTTTCCTATTTTTTGAAGTATGTAAATAATATTAAAATATTCGATGAATTTTTAATGACTTCCTATTGCCACCAAAATATTACCCCTAGCTATTTTGGGGGCAATGAGCGCAATGGCGAGGTCAAATTTTTGATTTGAGGTCAATTTGAATAGGTCAAACTCTAGGGTTTTTATAATTCCCAAAAATTAGGATTTGATCCAATTGACTCCTGATTTAGACTAGGTCTTGGTTGTGAACTCCTAATGACTTAATTAATGAACTAAGATGGGAATTAAGACTTAAATTAGTCCTAATTGACTAGGGTAACAACTAGGGTTGTTATGGACTCCCCACTTAAGAATAATGTTGTCCTCAACATCACTCAAGTGGAAATAATAAATGCAGGATAAAGGAAAAATGGATTGAATGATGAGTTAAGGAAGTACCTAGACTTCCAAATAGCTTAGGGTACTTGGACCGCATATCAGATTATTTCTCCCAAGTGGTTTCAATAAATAAGCGGTTCTTCCATTGCTCTTTAACCATTAGGATGGAATGGCTTCTTATCTTCTTTTGGTATTTACCCAAAATTCTTACAGGTTCTTCAATGAATGATAAATCTAGCTGGATCTCTATTGGAGGAATAGAGATTAGGTGGTGAGGTTTTCTTTGTCACTTTTGAAGGGAAGACACATAGAATATATTGTGCATTGTAGCAAAATCTTCAGGCAGCTCCAACTTGTATGTTGCTGACCCAATTTGCTTTGAGATCTTAAATTGTTCAACATATCTTGAGCTAAGCTTTCCGGTGACTCCAAAATGGTAGATACCCTTCATAGGACTGACTTTTAATTACACTAGGTCTCCCTTTTGGAACTCTAGAGGATGATGATGGGCATCACGGTACTTGCTCTACCTATCTTGAGCTGTCTTAATTCATTGCTGGATGAGTCTTACTTTTTTATTTGTTTCTTCCACTAACTCAGAGCCATACAATTGCACATCCCCTGTTTCAGACCATGCTATAGGAGTAGAACACTTCCTACAATATAGGGCTTCATACGGAGCCATCTTGATGCTCGCTTGGAAGCTGTTATTATAGGCAAATTCTACCAAAGGGATATAATCTTCCCAAGAACCTGAGAAATCTAATATGTAGAGATAGAGTAGATCTTCCAGAACCTGATTAACTCTTTCTATTTGACCATCTATTTGCGTGTGAAAGGTCATGCTCATTGCCAATGTAGTGCCTAAATCTTGATGCACAGCCTACCAAAATTTGGAAGTGAAACGACTAGCTCTATCAGATACAATAGTTTTTGGAATACCATACAACCAAACTATTTCTTTGCCATACAACTTTGCTAGCTTTTCAATGGAGTCAGTCTGACAGATCGTGATAAAGTGCACTGATTTTGTGAGATGGTCGATGATGATCCAAACTGCATTGGCACCAGATCTTGCATGAGGCAATCCCATGACAAAATCTATAGATATATCTGACCACTTCCATCCTGTAATTTCCAATGGATGCAGCAAACCACTTGGTTTCTGATATTCTACCTTGACTAGACAGCACACATGGCATTTAACAACAAAATCTGCTACACTTTTCTTTATTCCTGGCCACCAAAATGATTGATTCAGGTCTTGATACATTTTGAAACTCCATGGATGGATGTTATACCCAAAAATATGGTCTTCCATAAGGACTTCATGCTGCATAGATTTTGGGATCCATAATCAATTTGCTTGATAAATCACATTATTACGCATCTGTAGATCATCATCCTTAGTTTGTGAGATTGATACATCCCTGTGAAATATGGGTTCCACATTCATTGTAGCCAGAAGGTAACTTAGCGTTTCCCCATTTACTAGAGAAATCTTGAGCTTTCAGAATTGCTCTTTAAATGAGCTTTCAGAAGTCATAGCTGTAAGAGTAGCATGATGACTAAGGGCATCAGCTACCACGTTTGCCTTACCATGATGATATTGGATATCTAAATCATAGTCGCTGATTAGCTTTAACAATCTTCCCTCTCTATAGTTCAACTCCCTCTAGGTGAATATATATTTAAGGCTTTGGTGATCGGTGAAGATTGAGCACTGAATTCCATAGAGATAGTGATGCTAAATCTTTAGAGCGAACACTACTGCGGCTAGCTCGAGGTCATGAACTGCATAGTTCCTTTCATGGGCTTTCAGTTGGCGGGAAGCATATGTGACGACCTTCCCTTATTGCATCAATACAGCTCCCAAACATGACCCATAAGCATCAGTACAGAATTGGTAGTTCAATCCTTCCTTCGGAAGAACTAGAACTAGGGCAGAGGTAAGTGCATCTTTTATTGCTTGGAATGCTTCTTCACAGGCTTGAGACCATTCAAATGGCACTAATTTCTGGGTAAGCTTGGTCAATGGGGCAGCTATCTGGGAAAAACCCTCACGAACCTTCTGTAATATCCAGCTAGACCCAAGAAGCTTATGATGTCAGTGACTGTCTTTGGCTGAACCCAATCTTAAATAGCACTAACCTTATTTTGGTCAACTCTGATTCCTTGCGCATCAACCACATGGCCAACAAAGGCAACTGAATCAAGACAAAACTCGCACTTTGAGTACTTGTCATACAGTTTGTGGTCACACAGCTCTTCCAATACAGCTCTCAGATGATCTTCATGATCCTTCTTATTCTTGGAGTAGATCAAGATGTTGTCGATAAAGACGATAATGAACTTATCGAGATAGGGTTTGAGCACACGCTGCATTATATCCATAAAAATTGACGGTGCATTTGTGAGTCCAAAAGACATTACAAGGAATTTGTAATGTTCATATAGGGTTCAAAATGCTATCCTTATGTCTTCCTCTTTGATTAATAGCTGATGATACCCAGAATGTAGATCAATTTTTAAAAACACTTTAGCTCCAATTAACTGATCAAACAGATCATCAATACAGGGCAACAATTATTTGTTCTTTATCGTGACCTTATTTAGTTCCCGATAGTCAATGCACATACGCATTAACTCATCCTTCTTCTTAATAAATACAACTGGGACTCCCCATGGGGAAGAACTAGGTCTGATAAGACCTTTCTCTAGTAGCTCTTACAACTACTTATTCAGCTCCTACAGTTCTTTAGGTGCCATACGGTAGGGTGCCTTAGAAATATGTTGGGTTCCCAAAACAATGTCTATTACAAATTCTACTTCCCGTGTGGGTGGAAGATCGGGTAGATCTTTGGGAAAGACATCGACAAATTCGCAAACGATGGGATTCTTAGATAGGGGAATGTCTTCTTTCTTTTCTCCTAGTATTGTCACTAGGAAGGCACTGCAGCCTTTACTTACTAACTTCTTGGCCTTGATGACATTGATCAAAGAAACTCTAGTACTAAAGTTTTTGATGAATGACTGAGTTTGTCTACTATTACCCAAGGTGATCTTTTTCTTCTAGCAGTTGATGGTGGCATCATGTTGACTTAGCCAATTCATTCCCATAATAACGTCAAAATTAGCTATTGGAAAAACTATAAGCTTGGCTTCAAATTCTGTATCTCCAATAGGGATTTGTATCTTGCAGAATTGACAAGCTGGTAAATGGGCTCCATATGGTAATCCCACTCATAGAGGATTCATTAGGCGGTATAGTGTCAAGTTAAGGGATTTTGTCCAACTTTTAGAAACAAAGGATTAACTAGCTCCAATGTCAAATAATATGTTACAAGGTTTGTTATTTACTTATATTGTACCTAATTACAGATGCAGTAATTTACTAGCTACTTTAAGCTAGTAATGCTGAAAAGTAGATTGGTTCAGGAGTGTGTACCTGAAACCACATGATTGTCTTCAGCTGCTTCAACTAGTGTGAGGTGGTAGATACAGGCAGGGTTGGCAGGCCTCTTATTGTAAGGCTTCTAAGGTGGTGGCTTTGGAGCATTTGGGCTAGGGTCAATGATTGTCTCACACCGTTGATTAGAAGGAGGAGGTGGCAGTGCTGGGCAGATTGCTGAGAGCCTCTAGAACATATTGAAAACTTATTGACATTTGGAATGATCGATCTGGTCACCATCGATGGTATAAGTGAAATTGCACCGATAGTAGGAATGACCCAGCCTCTTGCAGTTGAAGCAGTTTCCAATTCTATGGTAGCATTGTTCACATGGGTGGGGATGAGTGCAGCCATCAAAGAGGTTTGCTAACAGAGCTTCTGCCTTGATTTAATACACCATAGATCTCTTAGGGTTCTTGTGCTGAAATGTAGTTGTCCCATATCTTTGTTTGGGTTTTGACGGTTCATCTAGTTCCACCCTCTTGGTGAATTCCAGGAGTTTCGTGAAGTTGGTCAAGCAATGGGAGATGACTTGCCTTCGGATGAAGGGTCATAATCCACTCCGGAAATGATGGCATTTATTGAATTTTGTGGGGACGGTTGGAAGCGAACCTCGATAACTACCGGAACTCAGAGTTGTATGCAGAAACTGAGTGGTTCCCTTGCTGTAATTTGAGGAAATGGTCTGCCATGCTAAGTCTGGCAGAGGTGGGGATGTACTGGATTTGGAAAGCTTCAATGAACTTGTCCCAAGAAATGTCTTCTAGCTCCAAATCAGCAAACAGTGTATGGCGAATGTTACCCACCAATACTCCACCTCATCTTGGAGGAGATGAGTCGTTAAGCAGATCACCTCGGAGTCCAGGCATTTGATGATGGTAAGGTTCTTCTCTACCATCTTTATCCAGTTGGTGGTGTCGATGGTGGAGAGGTTTCCATTAAAGGTAGAAGGTCTGAGGCGCAAGAAGCTATGCAGCAGTCCATCAGCAGACTGAACATTATGTTAGAATGAGTATTGTGAGGCCAGAGTGATTTCAGTGTTCAAGCGACTCTGGCTCGTTTGAGCTATTAATAGCCGCTCCATCCTCTTTGCTTGCTACACAGTCCATCAGCACTCCATCAGCATTTGAATGAACTATGTTCTAATTTAATCACTAAAGCTAGATCTAGTTGATTCAATAATCTATAATTACAAAGGCATTAAGGCTAACTACTCTTAATGGGTGTAACTAATTGATTTAGGGATCAACTAGAATTCAAATTGTAATTCAATCCTAGAGTTTCTGCCTTAAGGTTGACAGGTGAATTAAGCATCTTGCAATTAATTCACATAACTAGAAAATGAGAACTAAGCTCAAATAAATAAAATCTAATCTTATATGGGGAATAATAAATGTGACATGTTAACTATTCTAAGGTTTTATAATACATAAAGCATACCATCCAGGAAATTAGAATAATCTCTATAACACTTAATTAAGAGTTAATAATCCAAAATCACTAATTGTTGTCCATTGGGAATGATCTACATATTATTGAAATCCTTATATCATCAGGAGAAAAATGATACTAAGTATGTCAATTTTGGACAACCTTGGAAAATTAGGGTTTTTGAGACTCCTAATTAGGGTTAAAAATGATTATGAAATTTAGGTTTCAAATATTAAAATTGATTTCATATTATTATTCCTCATATTTTTGTGAGTGAAGTGAACTATTTGATCATTTAATTTGGACATTAAATGATCAAATTAGGTCACATGAAATGATGAATATTAATTTGAAATTAATTAATTAATCCTAAATATTGACAAATTAAAACTGAAATTAAGTTGTATATTATTAATCTACTCAATTTTATGATCAAAATGATATATAATTTTGTATTATTTGGAGTTATATTTTTAAAGTTATGTTTGAAATAAAGTTTGAAATAATCATTGTTAATTAATTACTAAATGATTAATTAACAGAATCATTAAATCAAAACAGCAGCCGATACTGAAAACAAGGGCGTTGAACTCGGAGTAGGGTGGTGGTCAGCACGCGAGTCAGGGAGCACGAAAAACTGAATGACGCATTAATTACACGTCGTTCGCAATAAGATGACACGCGTCGTCTGATAAAAGACGACATGCGTCGTCCACTGAGAAGGAGACGGCGGCCCAACGAACTAATCCGATCCCAAGAAAAATTTGACCGAACCTGGTTCAAACCATCATCTTCTTCCTCGACGCAAAGAAGGAAAAATGGGAAAAAATTAGGGTTTGAGATTTCGCCTTGCTCCAGTCTTCTCATGAGCCTATTTACATATCCTCGTGAAGGTAATCTCAAGGATGATACACCAGATGCAAGAGCATCACTATTTGTCAATCCCAACGTTGACAAATGTGATGCCTAATTTCAGGTTAACGATTTAGGTTTTGACTTTATAAAAATTAAAACCTAAAAATTATCGAGAGGTTAAATCGAGCTCATCAGGATTTAATTCACTCAACCAGAACATGCTAGACATTCATTAGACCAATAAACTGCTAAATGGAAGCTAAGGAATAGAGAGGAGAAGTACCTGATGAGATTCGGAGCTCACAAACCATCGAACTTAGGATAGCTTCAGTAAGTCCTCACGTAGCTCCCGGTATCAGCGACTTAGCTATGCGAGAAGGAAAAGAGCCAAAATGCTCTCGAGAATGGAGTAGTCGACTTTAATCGATGGTTAGAGTAGTCGTACTCCCATGAGCTCGTCGATGGAGCACGACTGCAGAGAGGGGAGTGGGGGAAGCATAGGGAACCCATCCAGGCCGTTGGATCGAGTTGCCGATCCAACGGCTGGATCTAATTGGTTGCATCAGAGCCGTTGGATCAGCATCAGACTTAGATCATCCCGATACGCTGTGTGCTGTCAATACCCACGTAGCGGATCCCCCATAGATTTAATTGATACCGTAGGGATAAATAATTATTATTTATATTAATTAATTTAATTACTTTAAATATTTAATTAATTATACACAATTTAATAATTAAAATTAAATAACTAAATGTACTCTAAAAAATTCCAAAAATTCACCCTTACTTAATTGAGATGTGGATAACTCAAAAATGCTATCAGATTTTTAATCGGAGGTCAATTTAATTATCATAGTTTTCTGGGTATTTAAAATATTATTAAAATATTTGGGGACAATTTGATGACTTCTAAATACTTCCAAAATACCACCCTTAGCTAATTTGGGTGTGGTGAGTTTAATGCTGGACTCCATTTTCAATTCTAAGGTCTAAATAAATTAGGCATTTTTAGATTTATTAGAAAATTGGAAATTGCCAAACGATCTCTAATTCGCACGAAAATTGAAATGGAAACTCCTAATACTATTATAAGATTAATGGACAGGATTAGAGTCAATTATGTCACTAATTGACAGGTAACAATACTAGGGTTGTTACAAACTCCCATCCCTAAAAAGAGTGTCGCCCACAACACACAACAAACAAAAACTAGGAAATTGAAAATACACGAAGAAAGTCTAAAAAAACTTAACGAAATTAAAAGAACTAAATCTACCTGATTAAGAAAAAATTATGGGAATTTCTTTAACATGTCCTATTCTTTCTCTCACATGGCCTCACCAGCTGGATGATTCTGCCAGTGGAATTTGATCATAAGAATGCTATAATTTTTTAACTGTTTAAGATCCTGCCCCAGAATCGCAACAGGTTTAAAAACGAAAGTTAGATTGGGTTGCGGTTCCATTACAAGTATTTGAACTTACTGACTTGGATCTAACAAACACCTTCTTAGTGATGAAACATGAAGCACATTATGTACAGTAGAGAAGTCTTCAGGCAACTCTAATCTATAAGCAGATGTTCTAATCCTCTCAATCACTTTAAAAGGTCCCAAATACCTTGGACTCAACTTTCCAGAAACACCAAATCTCTGCACACCACGCATCGGACTAACTTTAAGATAAGATCTATCGCCTACTTGGAATTCTAATTGACGATGACGAGCATCATGATATTTCTTCTGTCTATCTTGAACTGCAGACATGTTGCGCTTGATTAGTTGAACATCTTAGTGGTTTCTTTTACGAACTCAGAACCATAAAGTTGAGAGTCTCCTACTTCAGTCCAAGCAACTGGAGTTGTACACCTCCTTCCATAAAGAGCTTTGTAAGGAGCCATACCAATACTGGACTGATAATTGTTGTTATAGGCAAACTCAACTAATGCTAAATGATCTTCCCATGATCCACTGAAATCTCGAATGCAAAGGCGTAAGAGATCTTCCAAGATTTGATTAACACGCTTAGTATGACCATCTGTATGGGGGTGGAAAGTAGTACTCAATGCTAAACTCATCCCCAAGTCTTGCTGAACAGTTGACCAAAATATGGAAGTGAATCTATTGTCTCTGTCAGAAAATATACAGTTCAATGTACCATGCAAATGGACAATTTCCTTAAGATAAAGCTTGGCTAACTTCTCAATAGGATTAGTCTGAAAAATTGCTAGACAATAGGCTGACTTAGTAAGTCTATCAACTATAATCCATATAGAGTCAGAACCAGATCTACTCTTAGGAAAACTTACAATGAAGTTCATGGAGATATTGGACCACTTCCATTCAGGAATGTCTAAGGGCTTAAGAAGTCTACAAGGCTTCTGATATTTGACCTTGACCAAGAAACAGGGATGACACTTGGAAATGAAAATGGCTATTCCCTCTTCATGCCAGACCACCAAAATGATTGCTTGAGATCTTGATACATCTTACAACTACCAGGGTGCACTGCATAGCTAGAATTATAAGCTTCAGACAATATTTGTAACTGCAAGCTTTTTGGAATCCATAACCTGAACTTTTGAAATACCACACCTTCCTCATCAAGATGTAATTTAGATCTCTTGCCACTAACAATTTTAGAAACTAATTTAGAGTAACTCTAATCTTCCTTCTGAGCTTTAGCAATCTTAGATCTTAGGGAATCATCTGACTAAATAACAAATAGTAGAGTGCCTAAATCAACTGAATTGATAGGCTCAAGATTCAATCTGACAAAATTTTTGATCAAGGATTCATTGCAACAAAGGGAAGATAAAGTCACTTTACGCCTAAGGGCATCAGCTACAACATTAGCCTTACCAGGATGGTATTGGATTTCCAAATCATAATCGCAAAGTAACTCTAGCCACCTATGCTGACGGCAGTTAAGTTCTTTTTGAGTGAAGATGTACTTTAAACTTTGGTGATCAGTAAACATCTCACACTTAACTCCATACATGTAGTGTCTCCAGATCTTAAGAGCAAAAACTACTCCTATAAGTTCAAGATCATGAACAGGATAGTTCTTCTCATTAGGCTTAAGCTGTCTAGAAGTATAGGCTATTACGCAACAATCTTGCATCAGAACACAATAAGTCCTACCTTAGAGGCATCAGTATAAACCTGAAAATCCTTACCCTCTCGAGTTAGCACTAGAACAGGAGCTGAAGTCAATAACTATTTCAACATCTAAGAAGATTCATCCCAGGATGTGTTCCAGATGAACGGAACATCTTTTCTAGTTAACTGAGTTAACGACGAAGCAATTAGAGAGAATCCAGGAACGAACCTTCTGTAATAGCCAGTGAGTCCTAAGAAGCTGCGGATATCTATTATAGATTTAGGTTGAATCCACTGTTGAATAACTTGAATTTTCTTTTGATCTACTGCCTTCAGCATCAATCACGTGACCCAGAAATGCCACGGACTTGAGCCAATACTCACACTTAGAAAACTTAACGAAAAGCTTGTTCTCTCTTAATAATTCTAGAATGGTACGAAGATGCTCTTCATGCTCATCAGCTAACTTCGAGTAGATTTGGATGTCATCGATGAAAATGATGACAAACTTGTCGAGATACGGTTTGAGGATATGCTGCATCAGGTCCATGAAGATTGAAGGAGCATTTGTCTGTCCAAAAGATATGACTAGAAACTCAAAATGCCCATATTGGGTCCTGAATGCAGTTTTTGAAACATTTTCATCCTTGACTCTAATCTGGTAGTAACCTGATCTTAAGTCAATCTTGGAGAAGATCTTCGCTCCGGTGAGATGGTCAAGGAAATCATCGATCCTAGGGAGAGGATACTTATTCTTCACAATCACTTTATTAAGCTCACGATAGTCTATACTCATCCGCATTGAACCATCCTTCTTCTTAATGAATAGGACAGGAGCTCCCCAAGGTGACATACTAGGGTGAACGAATCCTTTCTCTAACAACTCTTTTAACTGCTCTCTAAGCTCTTGTAGTTATTTTGGAGCCATTATATAAGGAGCCTTAGACTTAGGTTGAGTCCCAGGGACAAGTTCAATAAAATACTCAACCTCTCTTAGAGGAGGTAGTCCAGGCAAGTCTTTAGGGAATACATCCAGGAACTCTCTAACAATGATAGTCTCTTCTGCACTACAAACTTGCTTCTCTTTGCTAATTAAAGTTACTAAAATTGCATAGCAACCTTTACTAACGAGGCGATTAGCTTCAATTGCATTAATTAAGGATGCAATCAAGCCAAGTTTTACTACAAAAACTTCAGGTTTCTTTCCAACCTTAAGTGAAACTCGCTTACGAAAGCAATCTATTACGTCATTAAACTTACTTAGCCAATCCATTCCTAAAATTATGTTGAAATTCGTAATGGACATAACAATAAGTTTGGATTGGAAGAATTGGTTGCTGATTGGGATGTTTACCAAATAAAACTCATTAGCACACATCTCAGCACCAGATGGTATTTGAACTACTAAGGGATTGCCTAGGCTAAAATGTTGAAGATTTAAGGAAGAAGCACAACTCACTGACATGAAAGAGTGACTAGCACTAGTGTCAAAGAGAGTGTCACAGAACTGATTTTTGATAATTAGAGTTCCTATAGTAGGGAAAATAAACTCTAATTACAGCTAATGGAAATTAAAGCAGGAAAATGCTGAAAATAAAATTATAGAAGAAAATGAAAATAGAAGCAGGAAATTAAATTTAGAATGTACCAGTAACCATGCTATTGTCATCAGGGGTAGCTGAAGAAGACAGAGCGTATACCCTTGGTATAGCAGGTGGTTGAGCTACGGACTTGCCCTTATCCTTTCTACAGTAGCGGCCTTGCTTAGAGGAAGATGGAGGTACTCCCTTTTAGTGTTGACCACTTCCACTAGTAGGAGGAGGCATCAAGGCAAGCGCTAGTGCTAGAGAGTTTAAAGGAATTAGAGTTTGTGTAGAACCTTAGCAGTTAATCTTTATTTTGTCCACAGTCCAGCTAGCAGGACACTCCCAATGTTTATGATTGGTTCTGTCACATATGTAATACCTACCGCCGGTGTGGTAGCACTTCCCATATGGAGGGCTCTGTTACATATTACTCTGGGTCTTCCTTGCTGGTTTTGCCTGGGGTTCTGGTTGGGATTTTGATTTGGGTTTTGGCTAGAAGTAAGCTGGAAGACTTTTAGACCATGAGAATGATTTCTCTTGAAGGGTTTTGATCTGGAAGGTTAAGGATGGGAGCGCTTCCTCAAATCCAATTGGTTTTGATGGTACTCTACCATACGAGCACGTTCCAAAAGCTTAGGAAAATTATACCGATGTTGAGACATCAAATGACTTTTAACAGTATCTTTAAGGCCAGAAAGAAATCTAGTGCATCTAGCCATTTCGGTATGGACTAGATTTGGAGCAAATCGAGAGAGTTTATGGAACTCCATCTCATAGTCGTGCACAGAACGACTTCCCTGGGTAAGCTACATGAAATCATTTTCTATGATTGTTTGGGCAGAAGGAGGAATGAATTCCTCATAGAACACTTGTTTGAATTCATCCTAAGGGATGCCTTCCATTTGAACCTCTGAGAAGCTAATCTTCAACTCACTCACTCTCTGGACACTTGATATTAGCTAAAGTCTTTTGAATGGACTTTAGAGAGTCAATGGCTTTGCAATGGGAAACTAAACCATTGAAGGTTAGAGGGTTCAGACGAAGTAAAGTGAGAAGGTAGGCATCCACCATTGGGCCTAAAGATGGCCGTGGAGCCAATGAAAGTTCAGGAATAATAGGAGAAGAAGCTTGAGGAGGAGTTGGGCAGATTTGGGATGGATCAGGTGAAGGTTGGGAAGGGTTATAGGATGAAGCCATCCTATCTACTGCACGTGTCTGTGCTTCAACCATAACCTTTATTAGATCCAACAAATTTTGCAATTGATCTATTTGGGAAGTCATAGTGGAAGTAGGTTCTTCCACTATTGGTTCTATAGGAATATTAGGATTTGGATCCATTCTAAAGAAAAGAAAAAGAAAATTAATTCAAAAACTGAAGAAGATAAGAAAAGCAAATTCTCATTAAAATTTGAAGCTTTTAAGAGATTACATTTTTAGAGGGAATGGAAAGAAATGTAAGTGAAGTAGAAGCTATTTACAAAGCTACTAAAGGGAAAGAAGCTAAAGCAAAAATAAAACTAGTACCACTAGTTATAAAATTTTGCATAAAACATATTTTTGAAGTCTTCATAAGTGAGGGCATGATGAAGATGCCTACAACCACGAATGAGAACTCCAAAGGAATGACACCACCAGTCCATGGCGTAGTCACTAAAACATTCATCTAAAATTTTAAGGAATAAGTGATCTGGGCATTCTATGGCCTCAAACACCGTAGTAACATGGGTGAGCCATTCCCTAGCTAGTTGAGGGAAACAATCGCCTCTAAATACACAAAACCTTAAAATTTTATTTAGAATGTCACCTCCCGCAGCAGATACTCCCAAGTAAACTCTACCAAATGTTAACCCATACCAATGATCATACTCCCAATATTGGAAGAATAATATGGTATAAAGTCTTTGTTCAGTACTAGGATCTGCTATTTGAAAGTTAAATTAAAGTTTAAGTTAGAAATTTAGATCACTTATTTAATTGGAAATGCATTTACTGTCCTAAGATGTCATTTATTTATTTTTACTATACTCTATTGTTTATTTTTGGATGAATGGATGTGTTTGTCTTAACTTAAAGTTCTCAACTTGGCTCTGATACCAACTGTGATGACCCCAATATTGAGAATCACTTATCTCAACATTGATACGTCACCACAATAACTAATACTAGATTAGAAGAAAACTAATCCAAATCATTAGATATTGTGTTTGGCTAATGTAACAACACTAGTTGTTACCCTAGCTAAATCTAGATTTAAATAAGCCAAACTAGGCTTTGATTTTGATTCAATTAGACTCAATAGGTCATTTAAACCCAACCTTAGAAGTTTGGGATCAATCGGAGCTAAATTGAGAATTTTGGTATTTTTGCCTATTTTTGAACCCTAGAAAATACCTAAATTAAATTGATCTCTAAATTGAAATCTAATTTTATTTTTGAATTCCTCATACCCTAATTAGCTAAGCGTGAATTTTTGAGAAATTTTGGAGCTCATATAAGCCTAAATTGGATTATGGAATTAATTAGAATTTAATTAATTATTAAAGGAATTAATATTAATTAAATTACTTATATTTAGATATTTTTTAATACACGGGATTTGCTGTCGGGACCGCGGCAGATCTGCTGCGGGGTCCCGACATCGGTGCATAGGTGTGAACCACCCGCTGCGATAGCACGCATCTCCGCGCCTCCATCTAACGGTCCATGTCCCATGCACCATGATCTAATCTTATTCGCTCAATCTGCATCTTCCATCCAACGCTCGATATCTTCTCAGCGGTTCTGTTAATTAGGAGCCGCATCAGACCGTCTATCCTCAATAGTCTCACGATCAGACGACGGAGACGGACCCCGCCACTATGGATTGTCGTCTTCGTTTGATTGTGAATCTGATAAATATTTCCTGGTACAATGCCATGCCAGCGCTGTCCCTCACTCCCTCTTGCCTTGCCCTTAGGCCGTTAGGATCCCTCCAATTGTGGCCAAGCCTAGTATGGTGACCTGGAGGCTTGGGCCCATCCCAATTTTGGAAGCTTAGGGAGCACCCTAAGGCTGAGCCTATGCCATGGCTCCTGACCTCAGCAACCACCCTAGAGTCTCCCTTGGCTTATAAATATCCATGGGTCATCAAAGTGAGTCGATATGCTCACTGTGATCCCCAGCGAAAGTTCTTATGGCTCTCGGCATTCTTGGCTTTCAGTACTACGAACCGCTGATAGTGGGTGTTTGTCTGGCGTTCAGACCCCAGCTAGCTTCTGCAATTGTCTGGAGTACTCAGAGCCCTTCCCTTCATCCCAATCACAGCCACTTTCCCAGCTCAGGTATAGCCCTCTGACCTCTTCTCCGTAGAGCTGGGTTCAGCTCAACTAGCACTTTCCCTACTCTAAATGTTGTGTTAGGATTTTGCCTTAGTGTTCCAGTAGGCAGCCACTACCCTGGTAGAGGCTAGCAGTGGACCAGGCAGGGTGAATTATGTCTGAGATTGCATTGGTAGTCGATCCTTAGACCACTGATTCACTATGATTCGCTAAGCTTCTGAGCCCTCTATCGATAACCCATATCCTTCATGAGTAATTGTAAGGGGTATAACAATCACTGGGTTTGATCAGGTTGATCGATACGACTGAAATTGATCAACCCTATTGCAGCTCACATCTGAGAAATCCTGTGGGTAGCACCCCACTGATCCAAATCATCTCAGAACCTCACAACTCACACAATCAGTCTCCCTTAGGTCCCTGAACGTATAAGCTTAGCATCTAGTGTCTGGCATTAGTTCGATGAGGAGAATTCACCCCTCAAAGGTCTGCCTGGGAGGCATCCTCAGCCGAATAGCACTCCAGCGATCCGGCGCCTCCCAGACAGGGCTTCTTGGTCGAATCGACGCATCTTTAGGCCCTGAAGGTGTAGCCGTTGAGAGCTAGGCGTGGCGTGGCCGGAGCATGGAGGATTCAGCAAGGGAAGTTCGTCCTAGGGTTGGGGCGACGGGTGTCATCCATGGGAAGAAGATGAAGTCACGGGTCGGGCCGACCCGTGACCCGTGCCTTTTGGAAATTGGGCCGACAGAATTACATAGAATTTATGAATTAATTTCCTTAAGGAAATTAATTCAGAAAATAAATTCTATTGTTTTAATTTAAATAAAAATATAGATTAAATTATTTAAATAACTTTAGCTATACTCATCCAAATAGTAAGATTTGGTATACCATTCTAATCAGAAAAATGCAAGGAACCTGAATATAAAATAAAATCATAGATATAATGGTTAGATTATTAATAATTGACCAATCATTTTCTATTCTTATTTAAATCATATTAAATTCAATAAATACCCAAATATGTTGATTAAGGGCTCTGATTGCTCATAAGACCCTAAAGGACCTTTGTAGACCCTTAAAAGTGATTTAGGAACCCTAACTTTATTAATCACATCTTAATTACCCTAATTAGGGATTAGTGAATTTAACTATGATTAATCCTCTAATTTTGGTAAAATAAGTCCCTAATGCCTTCTTAAGTATATTAGAGCCTATAAATGAGGTTTAATCACTCTAGAATGCCTTAGTTTCCTTAATCACCTTAACTAGTTTAAATATGTGATTAGTGTTAATTAAACTAATTAGGTTGACAAAGCTGAAGATAAGTGTATTTTATACTTCATTAACTATTTTGGAACTCATTAAAATAGATTTGAATCAATTTGGATAATTAAATCCTAAAATCCCATTTTTTAGCCTTAAGAGGGGTATTTTGGTCATTTTAACCAAAATGTGTTTAAGCACCCCTTAAGTCTCAAAATTTCAGTAAAATACTTCTAATTAGATTATTAGCATCTTTTTGAAATCTCATGTAATAATATGGTTGTTAAGTAAAGAAATCTTAAGTTAGTTCTTATTAAGATCTTAAGATTTTAAGAGTACTCAAAATCACCTTGTCTTAAGAATTAAGTCTAAGTATCTTAAGTTATTAGACACTTATTTAATGACTTAATTAAGTTGATCCATAGACTTGGATTCTAAAAGAAACACCTTGGTAAAATTCTAAGTCCAAACCTAGCTTAAGTCTAAAGTGATCAGATATAAGATCCTAGATCTTAGATTTTAGATCTTAGATCTTAGACTTTAGATCTTCTAATTGAATTGAACTATCACAATTTGGAATTCCTTAAGTGATTTATTGTTTAATCCTTTTGAAGCCTTCCATGTGGGTATAAGAATGATTCAATCTATAGGATAATGTAATTATCCAAAAGATTGAATATAGAATCTTAGATTCTTAGTTCTTATTGATTATTTTTTTTATAACCAGTATAGTAACCTTTCATTAAGATCATAGTTTTTGAATTCTTCAGCTTATATGATTCCTTACTTTTAAATTGGGTTTTAAAGTGTGAACCTTAGATCCTTACTAAGGATACTACCTTGGATTCAGGATTTGAACACAAAGTGGGGTTTGGATCCAGAATCCTTAAGTCTTGACTTACTAAATCAAGGCTTGGGTTAAGAGAGGAAAACAATAATAACTAAGTCATTGATTCATTTATTTTAAATCTTTATAGTCATCATATGATTATGAATTATAAATTATTAAGTTCTAATATTAACATTAAGGTCATAAATCTGAGATCTTACTCGATAGCTGGATATTGGAGATCCTAAACTTGTATCTTCTCAGAATAGTTTGATTTGGATAAAGTAGACAACAACAGATATCACATGAGTCTAGATTGAGTCTCTTGCTTACTTGACTTGATTGCCTTGCACACCTTAAATATTGAGCCATATTCCTTGAGCATAATAGGAGAACTTAGGATATGGATGATACATCCTAAGTTAGTATTTGAAAAGCATAATATTCATTCAGTTCTTTTAATATTTTCAGTTAGTAGAATATGTCCTAGCTTAGTCTACCTCTTCAATTCTAGTTTTGTTATAGAATAGACTCGGACGTAGCTCGATGGATGTCTAGTATGGATACATGTCTTATTCTATAAGTTCAACTCAGACCTAGCTCTGCGGATGCCTAGGATGGATACATGTTGAACTTTCAGTTCAGAGGCCCTGCATGGCCTGTTATGTTATGGCAGCACTATATCTTAGGCTTATTGCTACTTTAGGTCAATTGTCAGTGTTTATTTTTCTTTGCTACATGCTTCAGTGGCCTTTCTTTTAGTGCTTGACTTACTTTGCCACATGTCTCAGTGGCTTTACTTTTGATCATATATATACTTAGTTACTTTTGCCACATATATTAATGGCCTTCTTCATGTCAATCTGCATGCTTGTATATACGATCTCATTAATTACTACTAAGATATTAGCATGTTTAGGATGCTAGAATTGTATGTCTATTTTTAGTACTTGTGTTCTTATTATTCTCAGCATGTCTCCATTTGATTATAAGCATGTTAGGATCAAATTTATTTCAGTAGTTGTAGTTACTTTTGCTTTTAGCCTCACCATGTTTAGTTGATGGTTTTGTATGTCATTTTACATACCTATTAATTAGCTATAAATGATTTGCTTATAACTACCCCATTCTTGTAGCTTGTTGCACCTTTATAATGCTTGTATGTTTAAAAACCTTTAAATGTGATATCTTAAATACTCAATTCACTTAAATAGCCTAAAATTTACTTAGACAATTGTCTAATTGTAACCTTTTTCTTTTGTTGGTTGGGGCCCTGGCATTTGTGATACCGACAAATGTCAGATTCAGAGTTGTTCATCGGCAGTGCTACAGGATCGGAGCCGGTGCAGGAGGAGGATCTTCCTACTGTTGCTTAGATATATTTTCTCTTTTTTCAGTATAATTGAGAGATCTTTATTTCTATTAAATTCAGTTTGTAATAATTAAATTCTAGATGTATTTACTTTTCTGCATTTGATCTGAGTTACTGTTTCTTTTACTCTTTTATACTATGTTATGCCTGTGGATGTTATATTATTCTATTTCTTGCTTCTACCACTTTGATTTATATTGATGTATGTTCACATTTCTCCTACAGGGTGACAAGTCCTTGGCTTAAGGTGACTTGGGTCCTACTTGACTCTACTTGAGTTGGGGATTAGCCACCACAGTTGGAGCACCGTACGCCCCACAGTTATATCAGTATTAGCGTGGCCGTGGGAAAGTACGGGGCCCCACAGTTGGTATCAAAGAATACCATAAGGTGTTATTATGGAATCTATAATTCTTTTTTACCTAATGGACCATTCTTCTGAGGTGCAAATATCAATATGTAACATCCATAACATAGTAGTATCGGTAACTCTTTGAACAATTATAGAATGAAAATACTCATATCTTGAAAAGATCCTTATCTCTAGTTTAACAAAACTTAGTTACTTCTCCTCTTAGAGTCAAATGGATTCTGGAGAGTTTGACATGGACTATTATCTGCACACCTTCAAGATGGCTTGGAGCTATAGTTTCAAATGGAGACAAAAGAATAACTGGCAGATTGAAGGCGTTTCAACAAGAGGGACCTTAGTCTTGGACAAACTTCTACATCAAGTAGTGTACCAAGGGCTTGACTTTCCTATATACACAAAGGACTGGTTAAGCTGAGTGGATTCAATCTTGATACATATAGAGTGTCCCGAGTCACTCTACATAGACATTGTGACGAATCTGATGATGGATTATGCAGGAGTCTGGTGGTACGACACCATTGGAAAGCTTGAAAAGAAGCGTAAGAGGATGCGTCAGGAAGTGACTTTTGAGGACTTTTGTGTAGCCTTTAGGGCTGAGTATATTAAGGATGTCTGAGCATTAGTTAGAGCAATTGTCATCTTCTTAATTACATGATTCTAGTAGAGTTATGCTTTTTGGCATTTTCTAAATTTTGTGTAATCCCTTATTTCAGTAAGTAATGAAAATTTTTGATATCTATCAACTTTCTTCATTTAAGAAAATTCTAAAATACAATTTGCATTGTTTAATTAAAATGAATCCTGGATCACCACCTGCTATCACTCCTATCAAGAATACGGTCGCATCCAGTATTTCTACTAATGAAGTGGCTCATTTGCGGGCAATGGTAGCAACCTTGCTGGAAAACAAAGCCCAATAAACGATCATCATGCAGAAGATGCTGAGTGATCATTTTGTTCTAGTCGCTGTTGTTGTTCATGCTGTCCTTACTCCGCAACATACATTCCCTTCCCATCACTCGATGGATAGTCTTCTCCACAATTTCTTAAGACTGAGGCCTTCCACCTTCATAGGAAACCTATCACCAGTGGACACAGCTGACTCGCTGAAAGCAGTGGAAAAGGATATGATTAGTCTAAAGATCCCAATCTCTGAAGCTGTCCATCTCACCACACACCTGTTTCATGCGGAAGTAGAGTATTGGTGGGAGGAGGTCAGGAATACGAAGTTCATTGACTATGAATTGGAGGACATCCCTTGGGATGAGTTCGTTGAAGCATTCAAGACTGAATTCATTCCCCCATCTGCAAAAAACATCATTACAGACACAATTATAAGATTGACTCAAGGGAGTCATTCCGTTGTTGATAATGAAAGGGAATTTCGTAGGTTTATTTGCTTTGCTCCAGAAGTTGCTCATTTTGAATTGGTTAAGTGCCACCATTTTGTCTGTGGACTCTGAGATTCGCTGAAGGATCAGATCGTTCCACTCCGCCTAACTAGCTTCTTTGAGCTAGTGGAGACAACCAAAGTGATTGAACATTATCAATTGAAAAAGGATCTCAAGCAAAAGGTGCAACCAACTTCTATCCAGCATGAAACCTTCAAGAGGCACATGGCTAATTTCGCAAAATTCTATCAACTGGAAGCTGCACCAATGACTGAACCCATTCAAGGCTGTAATAGGCCTCATCCATATGGTAAGTGTTATCACTTTGGCCATAAATACTACAATTGTGGACAAACAGGCCACAAGTTCTACCACTGTTGTAATAACCCAAACTCTTAAGCACCAAGGTATTGTCCGCTTTGGCCTGAAATGCCTCACGGTTTTGCCCTCAGAAGATAACTTCCCAGTAGGTCACCAATCCTGGGAGTGCTCCCATCTGAGCAGCTTAACTTTGGAGTTCTTATCAGGAACTCCACCGTTATCTGAAAAGGCGCCTTGATGTTTAAGAGTTTCACTTATTACTACTTAAGTAGGTCATCACAATCTCCCCAACTTAAGTAACTGATGTCCTCGTCCGTATCAACACACATATCCAAGAACCATCCATAGGGTAGATAGGACTAGAGGTGACCCCTACAGGCACAAGAGGTACCCACAACTATGTAGCACCTAAACTATCATGGGTTCAAGAGGCTGCTCACATAAAGTGGTACTTTGCCCTATATGATACTTAGCTCCTATCTGACACCCTATAGTTTGCTCTGATACCATTTGTATTAATCCAAACTCTTAAGCACCAAGGTATTGTCCACTTTGACCTGAAATGCCTCACAGTTTTGCCCTCAAAAGATAACTTCCCAGCATGAAACCTTCAAGAGGCACATGGCTAATTTCGCAAAATTCTATCAACTGGAAGCTGCACCAATGACTGAACCCATTCAAGGCTGTAATAGGCCTCATCCATATGGTAAGTGTTATCACTTTGGCCATAAATACTACAATTGTGGACAAACAGGCCACAAGTTCTACCACTGTTGTAATAACCCAAACTCTTAAGCACCAAGGTATTGTCCGCTTTGGCCTGAAATGCCTCACGGTTTTGCCCTCAGAAGATAACTTCCCAGTAGGTCACCAATCCTGGGAGTGCTCCCATCTGAGCAGCTTAACTTTGGAGTTCTTATCAGGAACTCCACCGTTATCTGAAAAGGCGCCTTGATATTTAAGAGTTTCACTTATTACTACTTAAGTAGGTCATCACAATCTCCCCAACTTAAGTAACTGATGTCCTCGTCCGTATCAACACACATATCCAAGAACCATCCATAGGGTAGATAGGACTAGAGGTGACCCCTACAGGCACAAGAGGTACCCACAACTATGTAGCACCTAAACTATCATGGGTTCAAGAGGCTGCTCACATAAAGTGGTACTTTGCCCTATATGATACTTAGCTCCTATCTGACACCCTATAGTTTGCTCTGATACCATTTGTATTAATCCAAACTCTTAAGCACCAAGGTATTGTCCACTTTGACCTGAAATGCCTCACAGTTTTGCCCTCAAAAGATAACTTCCCAACAGGTCACCCATCCTGGGAGTGCTCCCATCTAAGCACGCTTAACTTTGGAGTTCTTATCAGGAACTCCACCGTTATCTGAAAAGGCGCCTTGATGTTTAAGAATTTAACTTATTACTACTTAAGTGGGTCATTACAATTGTGCTCATACAGAAATAATGGATGGAGTTCCAATGAAACCATATCAGAAGAACCAGGTGTTCAGAGCTACTCCACTAAATAGGAGAGAGCCAAATTTGGCTATAATGCCAGCCCCCACACCTGAAGCTGCTCCAGCGCAACCATCTGCTCCTAAGTCCTAGAATAACCCCAGGAGGCGGACAAACAACCATCATGCCGGTCCTGCGCGAGTCTATGCTTTAACACCTCTCGAAGCTACGGAAGACAACAATGTGGTTGCAGGTACACATTTCTGAACTTCTCATTTGTCAATTATAATCATGTGCTTAAATTATTGCAATTTGTTAATGCGATTCATATGAATAATTAGGCACACTTTACTTTAATGACCAGCTCTACAACATGTTGTTTGACACCGGTGCTAGTCATTCATTTATTTCTGAATGATTTGACAACATTATTAAACCACAACTGTACAACTTTGCAAAATCTTTAAGCGTTGGACTTCCATCTGGAGCCCAACTAAGTGCCAATAAGTTTAATAATATCAAAATTCCATTAAATGGTCAGGAGTTTAACTCCAAATTGATCATCCTGCCATTAGCAAACTATGATATCATCCTTGGAATGAACTGGCTCAATGATAATAATGCTGTGATAAATTGTTTGAAAAAGAAAGTCACTCTTCATTCCCAGGGCAAGTCTGAGACATTTATAGGAAAGACTAGTACACAGTTATCGTTAATAAACATTATCAAAGCCAAAAAATTGATCAGTAAGGGTTGTGATGCTTATATATTCACTATAATGGGTAAAGCAAAGGAAAGTATCTCTCACTCTCTCTGATTGTAAAGTAGTTAAGGAATTCACCGACATATTCCCAAAAGATCTGCTTGGTGTACCTCCTTCCAGAGAAGTCGAGTTCTCTAATGAACTAGTTTCAGGTACCCAACCTATATCTAAGGTACCATACAAAATGGCTCCTAGAGAATTGCAAGAACTTAACGAACAGCTGTAGGAGCTCTTGAATAAAGGCTTCATTAGGCCATGTATGTCTCCATGGGGAGCACCTATTCTGTTTGTAAAGAAAAAATATGGATATATGCGAATGTGCAAAGATTATCATGAACTAAATAAAGTCACCATAAAGAATAAGTACCCATTACCTAAAATTAATCATTTATTCGACCAGTTATCTGGAGCTGTCATATTCTCTAAGATTGACTTAAGGTCTGGATATCATCAATTACAAGTAAGGGAAGATGATATAGGGAAGACTGCTTTTCGTACTCATTATGGTCATTTTGAATTCCTAGTGATGTCTTTCAGACTCACTAATGCGCCATCAATCTTCATGGATTTGATGCAGCGAGTTTTGAAACCATACTTAGACAAGTTCGTGATCGTCTTTATCGATGATATCCTCATTTATTCTAAAACCCTAAGAGATCAGGAAGAACACTTAAGACTAGTGTTAGAAACTCTGTGTGAACATTAGTTGTATGGCAAGTTCTCCAAGTGTAAGTTTTGGCTTAATCCATTGTGTTCTTGGGACTTGTAGTCGATGCCCAGGGTATTCATGTAGATCAGAGTAAAGTGAGCGCTATTCAGGATTGGGTTCAGCCTAAATTAGTCACCGATATTAGAAGTTTTTTAGGATTAGTTGGATATTATAGAAAATTTATTAAGGGCTTTTCCCAGATCGCTTTGCCTTTGACTAAGTTAACCCAGAAAGCCATTCCATTTATTTGGAGTACAGAATGTGAGGAAGCATTTCAAACTCCGAAGGATGCACTATCTACCGCTCTAGTTCTCGTCCTGCCCAAAGAAGGCTTGGATTATCAAGTATATACCGATGCCTTTGGAATCGGTCTAGGTTGTGTATTAATGCAAGAGGGTAAGGTAATCGTGTATGCCTCTCGTCAGTTAAAACCACATGAAAGAAATTATCCAGTTTATGATCTCAAACTTGCCGCTGTAATTTTTGCCTTGAAAATATGGCGTCACTATTTATATAGAGTGTAGTGTTTGATTTTCATTGATCATCAAAGCTTGAAGTATATCTTCACTCAAAGAGAACAGAATTGTTGTCAAAGAAGATAGTTATAACTCATCAGCGATTATGACCTCAGTATTTAATACTACCCAAGAAAAGCAAATGTAGTGGCCGATGCTCTTAGTTGTCGTGCTACCTTATCATCTATGATTGCCTCTAGTTCCTTAGAACAAGAATTTTGTAAGCTTGAAATTTCTCCAGTTAGTGGAAATATGCTAAGTTTGCTTCTGGTAAATATCAATGTGGAACCTACCTTCCATAGAGATGTCTCTATCTAGCAGACCAAGGACGATGATTATCTGAAGTTCAAGGCAGATATTGAAGGTGGTCTTCGCCATGATCTGCAGTTGCAAAATGACGTAATTTATCAAGGTAATCGTTTGTGGATTCCTAAGTCCAAGCATCATGAAGTGTTAATTGAAGGCCATAATTCTGGGTATCATATTCACCCAGGCAGTACTAAGATGTACCATGATCTAAAGCATTCATTTTGGTGGCCCGGTATGAAGAAAGATGTAGCCGACTTTGTGGCTAAGTGTCATACCTGTAATTTGGTAAAGGCCGAGCACCAAAGACCTAGTGGTCTTCTGCACACACTAGAAATTCCGGTATAGAAATGGTTCAATATATCTATGAATTTTGTTATGGGATTGCCTCGTGCTAAATCTGGTGCCGATGCAATTTGTGTTATAGTAGACCGCTTAATCAAATCAGCGCACTTCCTTCCTATTCGTTAGACTGACTCAGTAGAGAAGCTAGCAAAGCTCTATATCAAGGAAATTGTCAGACTGCATCGAATTCCAAAATTAATATTATCCGATAGAGATAGCAGATTTACTTCTAAGTTTTGGCAAGCTGTACATCAATATTTGGGTACTACTCTAGCCATGAGTATAGCTTTTCATCCTTAAATGGATGGTCAGACTGAAAGAGTGAATCAAGTTTTGGAAGATTTGCTTAGACTTTGTGTTCTTGATTTTTCCTGTTCCTGGGAAGATCATATTCCGTTAGTGGAGTTTGCCGACAATAATAGTTTCTAAGCTAGTATTAAAATGGCTCCTTATGAGGCATTGTATGGTAGAAAATGTAGTACTCCACTAGCCTGGTCAGAGACAGGAAGATATCAACTTTTTGGTTCATAATTAGTTGAGAAAACTAACAAGAAGATTCAGTTAATTCAGCAGAGAATTTGTTCGGCTCAAGATCATCAGAGAAAGTATCATGATACTCATCATCATCTCCTGGAATTCAATGTGAGAGATTCTGCTTATTTGAAAGTCAGTCCAATGAAGGGTGTCTATATATTTGGTGTAGCAGGGAAACTTAGCCCCCGCTATGTTGGCCCTTTTGAGATTCTGGCCAAAGTAGGATCATCTGCTTACTGGTTAAATCTTCCTGATGACTTTGCAACTGTCCATAACATGTTTCATGTATCGTCATTAAGAAGATGTCTCAGAGACCCTTCTCATCTCGTTCAACTGCTGAAGAACCCTAGAAGTTTGGGATCAATTGGAGCTAAATTGAGAATTTTGGTATCTTTGCCTATTTTTGAACCTTAGAAAATACCTAAATTAAATTGATCTTCAAATCAAAATCTAATTTTATTTTTGAATTCCTCATACCCTAATTAGCTAATGGTGAATGTTTTGGAAATTTTGGAGCTCATATAAGCCTAAATTAGATTATGGAATTAATTAGAATTTAATTAATTATTAAATGAATTATTATTAATTAAATTATTATATTTATATATTTTTTAATTCACGGAATTTGTGTCGAGACCACGGAAGATTTGTTGCGGGGTCCCGACAGCAGCGCATAGGTTTGAACCACCCAATGCGATAGCATGCATCTCCATGCCACCATCTAACGGTCCATGTCCCACGCGTCGTGATCTAATCATATCTGCTCGATCTGCATCTTCCATCCAATGCTCGAGATCTTCTCTGCAGTTCTATTAATCAGGAGCCGCATCAGACCGTCTATCCTCAACGGTCTCACGATCACATGACGGAGACGGACCCCGCCACTGTGGATCGTCGTCTTCACTCAATCACGCATCCGACAGAATATTTGCTCGTACAATGCCATGCCAGCACTATCCCCCACTCCCTCCTGCCTTGCCCTTAGGCCGTTAGGATCCTTCCAGTTGTGGCTAAGCCTAGTATGGTGACCCGGAGGCTTGGGCCCATCCCAAATTTGGAAGCTTAGGGAGCACCCTCGGGCCAAGCCTATGCCATGGCTCCTGACGTCGGCAGCCACCCCAGAGTCTCCCTTGGCTTATAAATACCCCTGGGTCATCACAATGAGTCGATTTGCTCACTGTGATCCCCAGCTGATGTCCTTAAGGCTCTCAGCATTCCCAGCGATTTAAGTACTGCGAACTACTGATAGTGGGTGTGTGTTTGGCGTTCAGACCCCCAGCTAGCTTCTGCAACTGTCTGGAGTACTCAAAGCCCTTCCCTTCATCTTAATCATAGCCACATTCCCAGCTCAAGTACAACCCTCTAACCTCTTCTCTGTCGAGCTGGGTTCAGCTCGACAAGCACTTTCCCTACTCTAGATTATGTACTAGGATTTCGCCTTAGTGATCGAGTAGGCAGCTATTGCCTTGGTAGAGGCTAGCAGTGGACCAGACTGGGCGAATTCCATCTGAGAGTGCACTAGAAATCAACCCTTAAACCAGTGATTTGCGGCAATTTGCTAAGCCTCCGAGCCCTCTATCGATAACCCATATCCTTCATGAGGAATTGTAAGGGTATAACAATCACTGGGTTCGATCAGGTCGATCGATACGACTGAAATCTATCGACCCAGTTGCAGCTCACATCTTAGAAATCCCATGGGTAGCACCCCAGTGATCCAGATCATCTCAGAACCTCACTACTCACCCAATTAGTCTCCCTTAGGTCCCTGAATGTATAGGCTTACCATCTAGCATCTGCATTAGCCTGATGAGGAGAATTCACCCCTCAAAGGTCTGTCTGGGAGGCATCCTCGGCCGAGTAGCACTCCAGCGATCCGGCGCTTCCCAGACAGGGCTTCTTGGTCCAATCGATGCATCTTCAGGCCCTGAAGGTGTAGCCGTCGAGAGCTAGGCATGGCGAATAAATGAGGTTGGATCACTCTAGAATGCCCTAGTTTCCTTAATCACCTTAATTAGCTTAAATATGTGATTAGTGTTAATTAAACTAATTAGGTTGCCAAAACCTAAGATAAGTATATTTCCTACTTTATTAATTACTTTAGAACTCATTAAAATAGATTTGAATCAATTTGGATAATTAAATCCTAAATTCCCATTTTTTAGCCTTAAGAGGGGTATTTTGATCATTTTGACCAAAATGTGTTTAAGCACCCCTTAAGTCTCAAAATTTCAGTAAAATACTTCTAATTAGATTATTAGCATCTTTTTGAAATCTCATGTAATAATATGGTTGTTAAGTAAAGAAATCTTAAGTTAGTTCTTATTAAGATCTTAAGATTTTAAGAGTACTCAAAATCACCTTGTCTTAAGAATTAAATCTAACTATCTTAAAATGTTAGGCCCTTATTTAATGACTTAATTAAGTTGATCCTTAGACCCATTCTAAAAGAAATACCTTGGTAAAATTCTAAATCCAAACCTAGCTTAAGTCTAAAGTGATCAGATATAAGATCCTAGATCTTAGATCTTAGATATTAGATCTTAGACTTAAGATCTTCTAATTGAATTGAACAACCTCATTTGGAATTCATTAAGTGATTTATTATTTAATCCTTTTGAAGCCTTCCATGTAGGTATAGGAATGATTCAATTTACAGGATAATGTAATTATCCAAAAGATTGAATATAGAATCTTAAATTCTTAGTTCTTATTGATTATTTTATCTTATAACCAGTATAGTAACCTTTCATTAAGATCATAGTTTCTGAATTCTTCATCTTATTGGATTCCTTACCTTTTGTGGGGCCCCCATACTGGTAATAAGAAAGTAAAGTGCTCCAACTGTGGCAAATCCCCAACTTAAGTAAAGTTAGGCGAACCCAACCTGCCTTAAGTCAAGGGCTTATCACCAAGTGCTATAACATCCATCAATATAAATATCAAAGTGATGGAAGCAGTACAAAATAAAGTAACATCCACAAGCATATATAATAGAAAAAAGAAAATGCAATATAGTAACTAATCACAACGCAGAAAGTTGAGTACATCCAGAAGTTAATTATTACAAACTAAAATGAATAACTTAAATATGAAAGACTCTCGTCCTCACTAAAATAAACAATGCAAAACTATCTAAACAGCAGCGGGAAGGTCCTCCTCTGCGACACTGCCCACGTACACGTCTGAATCTGACATTTGTCGGTATCACAAATGCCAGGGCCCTAGCAAACAAAATAAAAAGGTTACAGTTAGACAATTGTCTAAATACATTTTAGGCTATTTGAATGAACTGAATATTAAAATATATCACATTTAATTTAACTACACATGCAAGCAGTAAAGGGGCAACAAGCTATGAAAGAAATAGAATACTATAAACTATCTATTTATAGCATGCAACATGTATGTGAAGTAATATACAAAACACTAAATAAGTAAGGTAAGGCTAAAAGTAAAAATAACTGCAACTACGGAATAAACATGATCCTAACATGATTATGATCGAGGTAAAACATGCTGAGTATAAAAGAACACAAGTACGGAGTACGATAAAATTCTAGCATCTTAAACATGCCATTCATACATATATCTAAGCCATGAAAGTATACACACAACATGCAGATTAATATGAAAAGAAAGGCCATTGAGACATGTGGCAGAAGGAATATATAAAATATAAAACCACTGATACATGTGGAAAGCGAGCAAATATTAAAAACAAGGCCACTGAAGTATGTGGCAAAGCAAATCAGAAAGTAAAATAATTCAGCTAAAGTAGTAATAAGCCTAAGTCCTAGTACTGCCATACCAGCCAATAGGCCATACAGGGCCTCCAATATCAATCAATCAATCCCCAGCCTAGCCATCAAAATATGCTAGGTCTGAGTCCAGTCTATACAATACTATTACTGAAGAGGCAGAGTAAGCTAGGTCATATTCTACTAACTGCAAACAAAAACAAAACTGAATGATATGTAATTTCAATACTAGCTTATGATGCATCATCCTAAGTTTTTCCTATTATGCTCAAGGGCTAAAGCTCAAATTCAAGGTATGCAGTCAAAGTAAGCAAGAGACTCAATCTAGACTCATGTGATATCTGTTGTTATCTAATTACCAAATCTAACTACTCTGAGAAGGTACCAGCTTAGGATCTCCAATATCCAGCTATCGAGTAGAATCTCAGATTTACATCCTTAAGGTTAAATATTAGAACTTAATAAGTTCTAATCCAAAAATCATGTGATGACTATATAGTTTAAATAAGCAAATCAATGACCTGATTTTATGAATATTTTACTCTCTTACCCAAATCTTGATTAAGTAAATCAAGATCTAAGGATTCAGAACTTAAACCCAATGTTGAGTTCAAGTCCCAAATCCTAGGTGATATTCAAAATAGGATCTAGGTTTCTCACTTAATTCTCAATTTGAATGTAAATAATCCTATAAGTTGAAAGATTCAGGAACTAAGATCTTAGTGAAAGGCTATTCTACTAATTATAAGATAAAATAATCAATTAAGAACTTGAGAATCTAAGATCTATATTCAATCCTTAAGATAACTTCATTATCTTATTGATTGAATCATCTTATACCCACATGGAAGGTTTCAAAAGATTAAATAATCAATCATTAAAGAATTTCAATTGGAGGTGGTTTGATTCAAATTGAAGATCTAAGTCTAACATCTAAGATCTAAAGATCTGAAGTTTGATCACTTTAGACTTCTAATTAGGGTTTTGACTTATGAGTTCCCATTTGTGATTTTCTTTAGAACCTAATTTCATGATTAACTATAAAGAGCTTATTAAGGTTAGAATTGACAACTTCAAGCATTAGATTAAAATTGAACCCATTTTGACCTTCTTAAGTCACTTAAGATCTAAGGTCTGAGTTTTGATCACTTTAGATCTTGGGCTAATAATTTCACTTAGACCCTTCCAATTTCTTTTCTTTAACACTTAATTCTTAAGTTATCTTAATTGAATTTATTAATGATATAATTGGCCATTTTAATTATTAGATTTAATAAGTTTAAGGTCAAATGATCTTTATAAGGAATGCTTAAGATTTAAGCATCGTTGTTAAGGACTAAATGAAGATTTCATGGATTAATGATCACATTATCACTATCCTTGTCCTAGAACTTCAGAGGACATTTCCAATCCATTTTATAGTGGTTTACTAAAAATTTCAATCCTTAAGAAACATTAAATCACATTTTGGTCAAAATGACCAAAATGCCCTTCATAAGGCAAAAATTGGGATTTTAAAGTTTACTTACTCAAATTTGTTCTAATTTGTTTTAATATGTTTCATATTACTTATTGAAGTGGGAAACACCGTCCATTTAGATTTTGATGACCTAAATGATCTTAATTAGCACTAATCACTTAATTAAGCCTCTTAGGATGATTAGTAAAATTAAAGCACTTTAGGGCAATCCAACCTTACACTTAGGTTATACTAGGTCTAATATGATATTAGGAACCATCCCCACCCAAATCAGAGGCTTAATTAGGGTTTAATTTGCTAACCCTTGATTAGGGTGATTAAGGAGTGATTAAGAAAATTAATTATCCAAAATTAATTTTAAGGGTCTGGAATTGTTCCTTAGGGTACAAGGAGCAATCAGAGCCCTTAAACTCATAAATTGGACAACTAAATGATTTTATATGATTTAATTAAAAACAGAGAAGGTTTGGCAAATAATTTTTAATTCAACCATTGGATCTAGGATTTTATTTTATATTTAGATTCCTTGAATTTTTCTGATTCAAATGGTATATTGGATTATACCATTTGGATCTGTATAATTAAAGTTATTTAATTAATTTATTCTGAATGTTTATTTAAATTAAAAGTATAGGGTTTAATTAATTAAAATCGCAACCATTAAAAATACTATCTAATAATTATTAGTTAGGCGCGGCCCAAAATCAGAACCGCGTGGGTCATGGGTCGGCCCGGCCCAGACCCAAGACTTATTCTTCTTCCTCTCGACGGGTCCCGAGCCCGTCGAATTTCAAAGCTGAAATTCTCAGCGCTCCGGCGACGGTAGGGGTCAAATCAATCCCTACACGTTCCTTGAGTCGAGACGCGTCGATTGGACCAAGAACCCACATCTGGATCCCTCTGGATCGATGGGGTCTAGCTCACCCGAGACCTCCTTCTGTGAGACATCTCAGGTCGCCTGTGAGGGGGAAATTCTCCTCACAGGGACCTCTATTCGACTGGATTTTGATCCCTACACGTTCAGGGAGACTAGACGTATCGAAACCCCAACCTATCCTAACCTGAGGCGTAGCCAAACGCTGGGTCCTTACTCGGACTTAGCATTGGCTCGATGGCTAGCTCAGTCGATCGATATGATCAACTCGAGCTAGCTTAGCCCCAGGCGACAATCACAGGAGTT
Organism: Gastrodia elata; assembly: GCA_016760335.1. Lineage (NCBI taxonomy): Eukaryota > Viridiplantae > Streptophyta > Magnoliopsida > Asparagales > Orchidaceae > Gastrodia > Gastrodia elata. Next base: position 25,547,924 of record CM028676.1, on the reverse strand, counting down.
TCCTAGGTGGCTAAGGCTGCTTAGACGGCATTCAGAGCTCATTCCAGAAGGCAGAAATGAAAGGAGCTTCAGAAGATTTTAATGGAGGAAGCTGTACCTAACTTCGGATATACTGGCCTAACTGAGGAGAATTAAAGTGTCCTTGAGCTTCTTGGTCAGTAGATGAAGCTCCATAGGGGGTCTGAACACCAGACGGACCCTCTATCAGCGGTTCTAGCCTTCAGAAATCTTTGGGAATTCACCGAGGAAGCTGAGAGCTCTACGGGGTTCTAGCCGCCAATTGAGGGATCACAGTGAGCAAAGAGGCTCATTGTGATTCACTCAGGGTATTTATAAGCCCAAGCGCCATGGGGAGTGGCTCCCAGAGCTTGGGTTGGGAGGAATGGCTCGGCCTGAGGGGTTCCTTCATTTTTCCCGAATTGGGGGTGGACCGGGCTTCGGGCTTGACTAGGACTGCTCAAGAAGTAAGGTCAAGGCCGCAAAGGACTTTCTGACATGGCGTGGGAGTGGCAGACCGGCTGGCGGACGTGGCAGTACGTGAGGATTCGGCTGTCGGGCGCGGGCTGGGGGAAGGAGACGATCCACAGTAGCGGGAGCTGCCGGAGCCGTCTGATGGATCATTGGTTGACATGGAACGGTCTAGATCTTCCGACATCTAACGAACGATCGAGGATAAAAGATCAGCCATTGGATCCAATCGAGGAATCTAACGGTTGATCAAAGGTATTTACGGCGGATCGCTTAGATGCCGTCGGATTGGGATCTTGAAACCCCGGAACGGCGGAGATTAGATGGATTCATCCAACGGTGCGGGCCGTTGGATCAAGACCGCGGAACGGACGGCCCAGATGGCACCCGCGGTTTGGGAAGGAGCCGACCATTGGGGAAGGGTAGAGTTGCAATTTCGATTTGTCTAAAACCCTAATTTGCAATTAAACCAATTTAAATTAAATCCATAATGTGACTAAATGACCTCCAAAAATTCCCAAAATTTCACCCTTAGCTAATTTGGGGGTGGGGAACCCAAAAATGAAATCAGATTTCAATTTGGAGATCAAAATAATTTAGGTATATTTTCAGGGCTTAAAAATAGCCAAAAATACCAAATTTTCCAATTTAGCTCCAACTGATTTCAAACTTCTAGGTTTAGATTTAAATGACCCATTGAATCCAATGGAATCAAAATCAAACCTTAGTTTAGTTTAATTAATCTAGTTTTAGCTAGGGTAACAACCTAGGGTTGTTACAGACTCCCCCACTTAAAAACGATGTCGTCCCCGACATCACCTAAGTGAAGAAATATTCAGTTGTGACAATACGAGTTTAGATGCACTTGAAAGAAAGAAATGAGTAGTACCTAAGTTTGCAAAGAGCTGGGGATATTTATTGCGCATATCCACCTCTTTTTCCCAAGTAGATTCTTCCAACGATCTATTCTTCCACTGAATTTTGACCATAGGAATGGAACGATTCCTCAGCTATTTCTGATCATGAGCTAAAATTCTGATAGGTTCTTCGGCAAAAGAAAGATCAGGTTGAATTTCTATTGCTGGGAGTTGAACGAGATGAGAAGGGTCTCGAAGATATCTTCTCAATGAGGATACATGAAATACGTTGTGAACAGCTGCAAAACCATCAGGTAGGCTTAGCCGATAGGCAGATGACCCTACCTTGGCCAATACTTTAAAAGGTCCAACATAGCGGGGACTGAGTTTCCCACCTACACCAAACCTGAAAACACCCTTCATTGGGCTGACCTTCAGATAAGCAGAATCTCCCACATTGAATTCTAAGAGACGGTGGTGAGATTCATGATACTTACTCTGACGATCTTGAGTTGAACGAATTCTCTACTGAATTAACTTGATCTTACTGCTGGTTTCATCTACTAGCTCTGAACCAAATAGTTGAACACTTCATATTTCAGACCAGGCTAGTGGAGTACTGCATTTTCTACCATACAATGCTTCGTACAGAGCCATCTTAATACTGGTCTGAAAACTGTTGTTGTAGGAAAATTCCACTAACGAGATGTGATCTTCCCAGGAACCAACAAAATCAAGAATGCAGAGCTTAAGCAAGTCTTCCAGAACTTGATTTACTCTCTCAGTCTGACCATCCGTCTGAGGATGAAAAGCTATACTCATGGCTAGAGTCGTACCTAGATCTTGATGCACAGCTTGCCAAAACTTGGAAGTAAATCTGATGTCTCTATCAGATACAATTGACTTTGGAATTCCATGCAATTTGACAATCTCCTTGATGTAGAGTTTTGCTAACTTTTCTACAGAATCAGTTTGACGGATAGGAAGGAAATGCGCTGATTTGGTCAATCAGTCAACAATAACCCAGATTGCGTCGGCACCAGATTTGGTACGAGGCAATCCCATGACAAAGTCCATGGATATATCAAACCATTTCCATTCAGGAATATCTAGCGGATGCAGAAGACCACCAGGTCTTTGGGTGTTCAGCCTTTACTAGATTACAGGCATGGCATTTGGCCACAAAGTCAGCTCTCTTTCTTTATACCTGGCCACCAAAATGATTGCTTCAAATCTTGATACATCTTAGTACTGCCTGGGTGAATATGATACCCAGAATTATGGCCTTCGACTAAAACTTCTAGATGCATGGACTTAGGAATCCACAATCGATTACCCTGATAAACTACACCATTTTGCAACTGCAAATCTTGACAACGATCACCTCAATATTTGATTTAAATTCCAAATACTCATCGTCTTTGTTTTGCGAGATGGAGACATCTCGGTGGAAAGTGGGTTCCACACTAATATTTGCTAATAGCAAACTCAGCATATCACCATTAACTGGAGAAATCTCGAGCTTAGGAAATTCAGGTTCTAAGAAACTGGAGGCAATCATAGAGGTTAGAGTAGCACGATGATTAAGAGCATAGGCCACTACATTAGCCTTCCCCGGATGATATTGAATGCTGAGATCATAATCGCTAATAAGTTCCAACCATCTTCTCTGGCCGCAATTTAATTCTCTTTGGGTGAAGATGTACTTCAAACTTTGATGATCAGTGGAAATTTAACATTGTACTCCATACAAATAGTAACGCCATATTTCCAAGGCAAATATTACGGCTGCAAGTTCAAGGTTATGAACTGGATAATTTTATCGTGGGGTTTTAGTTGACGAGAGGCATAAGCAATTACCTTACCCTCTTGCATCAAAACACCACCTTGACCGATTCTAGTGGCATCGGTATACACCTGATAGTTCAAACCTTCCTTTGGTAGAACAAGAACTGGAGCAGTGGATAGAGCATCCTTAAGGGTTTGAAATGCTTCCTTGCACTCCAGGCTCCAAATGAATGGGACAACCTTTTGGGTTAATTTAGTTAATGACGAAGCAATCTGGGAAAAGCCCTTAACGAACTTCTTGTAGTATCCTGCTAATCCCAGAAAATCCTAATGTCGGTGACAGACTTAGGTTGAGCCCAATCCTGAATAGCTTTTACTTTGCTCTGGTCTACTCGAATTCCCTGAGCATCGACTACGTGTCCCAAAAACAAAATGGAGTTAAGCCATAACTCGCACTTGGAGAACTTGGCATAAAGTTGATGCTCATGCAAGGTTTTTAACACTAGCCTTAGATGTTCTTCATGGTCTTTCAGAGTTTTGGAGTAAATGAGGATATCGTCAATAAAGACGATCACAAACTTATCCAGATACGGTTTTAGCACGCGTTGCATTAAATCCATAAAAATTGATGGTGCATTGGTGAGTCCGAACGACATCACCAAAAACTCAAAGTGTCCATAACGAGTACGGAACACAATCTTCCCTACGTCATCTTCTTTTACTCGCAACTGATGGTATCTAGACCTTAGATCGATTTTAGAAAATATCACGGCTCCGGATAATTGATTAAATAGATCATCAATTCTAGGCAGTGGGTATTTGTTCTTTATGGTGACCATGTTCAGTTCACGATAGTCTATAAACATACGCATAGATCCATCCTTCTTCTTCATAAATAAAACTGGCGCTCCCCAAGGAGGCATGCTTGGCCTAATAAAACCTTTATTCAGGAGCTCTTGCAACTGCTCATTGAGTTCCTGAAGCTCCTTAGGTGCCATTCTATAAGGTGCTTTAGATATTGGCTGTGTACCAGGAATCAATTCAATGGAGAATTCCACTTCTCTGGAAGGGGGTACACCAGGCAAATCTTCTGGAAATACATCGGTGAACCTTGACTACCTTACAATCAGCAAAGGAGATATTTTCTTTTGTTTCGTCCATCATGGTGACTAAGTAGGCGCTACAACCTTTGACAATCAACTGTTCTGCTTTAATGGCATTTATTAAAGATAACTGCGTGCTAGTTTTTCCTACAAATGTTTCAGGCTTACCCTAAGAATGGAGAGTGACTCTTTTTTTATGACAGTTAATCACAGCATTATTGTCACTGAGCCAATTCATCCTGAGGATGATATCAAAGTCTGCTATCGGTAGAACGATTAGCTTAGCCTGAAATTCTTGATTGTTTATCGGGACTTTGATATTGCAAAATTTGTGAGCACTTAGTTGGATTCCTGATGGAAGTCCAACACTCAATTTTTGCGCTAGGTAGCATCTGTGAAGTTTAAGATTATTAGAAAATTGTTTTGAGATGAATGAGTGACTGGCACTCGTATCGAACAATACGTTACAAGGCTGGTTATTGAAATAAAGTGTGCCTAAATTACACAGTTTTGCATTAACAACTTGAAAAGATTTAACATACAGAAAGGCAATGTAACAAGAGAGGTTTAAGAGTGTGTACCTGAAACCATGTTGTTATCTTCCGTGGCTTCCATAGGAGTTAAAGCATATACTCGGGCAGGTCCAGCAGGATGATTGTTTGTTTGCGGTCGCTGGAAATTCTGAGAATTGGGAGCTGGTGGCTGTGTGTGAGCCACTTCAGGAGCAGGGGCTGGCATTATAGTCAAATTTGGTTCTCTCCGATTCAGCGGAGTTGCTCGGAACACCTGCTTCTTATGATACGGCTTCATTTGAACTCCATCTACAGTTTCTGTGTGGTCACACTGATAGAACCGATGGCCTGTGCACCCACAATTAAAACATCTCTGGCCAAAGTGATAACACTTGCCATACGGGTGTGGTTTCGTGCAGTTCTGAATTTGTTCAGCTGTAGGTGCAGCTTCCAGCTGATATACTTTCGCGGGGTTGGATCCGTGTCTCTTGAAATTTCCTTGCTGGTTCAGAGTGGTTTGCGCTTTCCGTTTATGATCTTCTTCAGATTGGTCATGCTCAATCACCTTGGCCGTTTCCACTAGTTTGAAGAAACTAGTTAGACAGAGTTGCACTATTTGATTCTTCAACGAACTTCTGAGTCCACAAAGGAAATGGTGACACTTTGCTGACTCAGAATGGGTGAATTCTGGTGCAAAACAGATTAATCTACGGAACACTCTTTTGTATTCTGCCACTGAGCGACTCCCTTGAGTCAACCTCATGATTTTATATGTAATCATGTTTTGTGCGGACGGGGGAATAAACTCAGTCTTGAAGGCTTCAACAAATGCATCCCAAGGAATGTCGTCTAATTCATAATCGACGAACTGGGTGTTCCTGACTTCTTCCCACCAGTATTCTGCCTCGGCGTGGAACAGATGGGTGGTGAGACGGACAGCTTCAGAGTTTGGAATCTTTAGACTAATTAAATCCTTCTCTACGGCCTTCAGCCAATCGGCTATATCCATCGGGGACAAGTTCCCGCCAAAGGTTGGAGGCCTTAACCTCATGAAATTATGGAGGAGATTATCTGCTGTATGGTGTGAAGATGAAGCAACTTGTGGAGCATGGACTGTCGGAGCAGTGACAGTTGCTGGAGTTACACGATCATTCAATAATTTCTGCATGACCAGTGCCTGCTGAGCTTGGTTTTCTAAGAGAGTTGCCACCATGGCTCGCAGATGGGCCACCTCATTGCTAGAACTACTGGAGGACACAGTGTTCTTGATAGGAGTAACAGTGGGTGGTGATCCAGAATCTATTTTAATTTAATTAAGAACAGAACAGATTCAGAATTTACTCTAAGGAAGGGAAATCAAAATTTCTCAATAATCATATAATTTAGAAATTTATAATGCCAAACTGTAAATCAAATGAAGTTGCTTGAAATTGAAATAACATTTAACCTAACTATCATTTAAACTTTATCAATGTACTCTGCCCTAAAGGCTACACAAAAATCCTCAAAGGTGACTTCTCGTCGCTTCCTATTACGCTTCTTCTCGAGCTTTGCCATAGTCTCGTACCACCATACTCCGGCATAGTCCACCATTAGGTCAGTCACAATATCTACATAAAGTAACTCGGGACACTCATTGTGCTCCAAAAGGGACTCTACTCGGCTCAGCCATTCTTGCGCATATACGGGAAAGTTAAGCCCGCGATATACAGTTTGTCGTAGAAGCCTTTCCAGGACCAAAATTCCTCTTGATGAAGCTCCTTCAATTTTCCAGTTGCTTTCCTGCCTCCATTTGAAGCTACTATTCCAAGCACTCCTGAAGATACGCTGATAGTAGTCTATATCGGACTCTTCAGATCCCATCTAACTCAGGGGGCAGAATTTTACTATATTTGTGTTAGACCCTAAATGAATAAATTTATTAGGTTGGGATTATTCTCCTTTTTTCATTGTGCATAGAGTTACTGGCATTACTATGTTATGGTTGTCACTTATATTAATGCGTGTAAATTAGAAGAATGATCCATTAGGTAGAAAAAAATCATAGATCCTGTTCTGACACCTTATGGTGTTCTCAGATACCAACTGTAGGGCCCCCGTACTGGTAATAAGAAAGTACGGTGCTCCAACTGTGGCACATCCCCAACTTAAGTAAAGTTAGGCGAACCCAACCTGCCTTAAGTAAAGGGCTTGTCACCAAGTGCTATAACATCCATCAATATAAATATCAAAGTGGCGGAAGTAGTACAAAATAAAGTAACATCCACAAGCATACATAGTAGAAAAAGGAAAATGCAATATAGTAACTCATCACAATGCAGAAAGTATAGTACATCCAGAAAGTTAATTATTACAAACTGAAATGAATAACTGAAAAATGAAAGACTCTCGTCCTCACTGAAATAAATAAGCAAAACTATCTAAACAGCAATGGGAAGGTCCTCCTCCTGAACAGGCTCCTCCTCCAAGAAACTACCCACGTACACATCTGAATCTGACATTTGTCGGTATCACAAATGCCAGGGTCCCAGCAAACAAAATAAAAAGGTTACAATTAGACAATTGTCTAAGTACATTTTAGGCTATTTGAATGAACTGAATATTAAAAGATATCACATTTAATTTAACTACACATGCAAGCAGTAAAGGGGCAACAAGCTATGAAAGAAATGAAATATTATAAACTACCTATTTATAGCATGCAACATATATGTGAAGTAACATACAAAATACTAAATAAGCAAGGTAAGGCTAAAAGAAAAAGTAACTGTAACTACGGAATAAACATGATCCTAACATGATTATGATCGAGGTAAAACATGCTGAGTATAAAAGAACACAAGTACAGAATACGATAAAATTATAGCATCCTAAACATGCCATTCATACATATATCTAAGCCATGAAAGTATACATACAACATGCAGATTAATATGAAAAGAAAGGCCACTGAGACATGTGGCAGAAGCAATATATGAAATATAAAACCACTAAGACATGTGGTAAAGTGAGCAAATACTGAAAACAAAGCCACTGAAGCATGTGGCAAAGCAAATCAGAAAACAAAACAATTCAGCTAAAGTAGTAATAAGCCTAAGTCCTAGTACTGCCATACCATCCAATAGGCCATACAGGGCCTCCAATATCAATCAATTAATCCCCAGGCTAGCCATCCAAATATGCTAGGTTTGAGTCCAATCTATACAATACTACTACTGAAGAGGCAGACTAAGCTAGGTCGTATTCTACTAACTACAAACAAAAACAAAACTGAATGATATGTAATTTCAATACTAGCTTAGGATGCATCATCCTAAGTTTTTCCTATTATGCTCAAGGGCTAAAGCTCAAAATCCAAGGTATGCAATGCAATCTAGTCAAAGTAAGCAAGAGACTCAATCTAGACTTATGTAATATCTGTTATTGTCTAATTACCAAATCTAACTACTCTGAGAAGGTACAAGCTTAGGATCTCCAATATCCAGCTATCGAGTAGAATCTCAGATTTACGTCCTTAAGGTTAAATATTAGAACTTAATAAGTTCTAATCCAAAAATCATGTCATGACTATATAGGTTAAATAAGCAAATTAATGACCTGATTTTATGAATATTTTACTCTCTTACCCAAATCTTGATTAAGTAAATCAAGATCTAAGGATTTAGAACTTAAACCCTATGTTGAGTTCAAGTCCCAAATCCTAGGTGATATTCTAAATAGGATCTAGGTTTCTCACTTAATACTCAATTTGAATGTAAATAATCTTATAAGTTGAAAGATTCAGGAACTAAGATCTTAGTGAAAGGCTATTCTACTAATTATAAGATAAAATAATCAATTAAGAACTTGAGAATCTAAGATCTATATTCAATCCTTAAGATAACTTCATTATCTTATTGATTGAATCATCCTATACCCACATGGAAGGTTTCAAAAGATTAAACAATCAATCATTAAAGAATTTCAATTGGAGCTGGTTTGATTCAAATTGAAGATCTAAGTCTAAAATCTAAGATCTAAAGATCTGAAGTTTGATAACTTTAGACTTCTAATTAGGGTTTTGACTTATGAGTTCCCATTTGTGATTTTCTTTAGAACCTAATTTCATGATTAACTATAAAGAGCTTATTCAGGTTAGACTTGACAACTTCAAGCATTAGATTAATATTGAACCCATTTTGACCTTCTTAAGTCACTCAAGATCTAAGGGTTTGAGTTTTGATCACTTTAGATCTTGGGATAACAATTTCACTTAGACCCTTCCAATTTCTTTTCTTTAACACTTAATTCTTAAGTTATCTTAATTGAATTTATTAATGATATAATTGGCCATTTTAATTATTAGATTTAATAAGTTTAAGGTCAAATGATCTTTATATGGAATGCTTAAGATTTAAGCATCTTTGATAAGGACTAAATGAAGATTTCATGGATTAATGGTCACATTATCACTATCCTTGTCCTAGGACTTCAGAGGACATTTCCAATCCATTTTATAGTGATTTACTGAAATTTTCAATCCTTAAGAAACATTAAATCACATTTTGGTCAAAATGACCAAAATGCCCTTCATAAGGCAAAAATTGAGATTTTAGAGTTTACTTACTCAAATTTGTTCTAATCTGTTTTAATATGTTTCATATTACTTATTGAAATGGGATACACCCTCCATTTAGATTTTGATGACCTAAATGATCTAAATTAGCACTAATCACTTAATTAAGCCTCTTAGGATGATTAGTGAAATTAAAGCACTTTAGGGCAATCCAACCTTACACTTAGGTTATACTAGGTCTAATATGATATTAGGAACCATCCCCACCCAAATCAGATGCTTAATTAGGGTTTAATTTGCTAACCCTTGATTAGAGTGATTAAGAGTGATTAAGAAAATTAATTATCCAAAATTAATTTTAAGGGTCTGGAATTGTTCCTTAGGGTACAAGGAGCAATCAGAGCCCTTAAACTCATAAATTGGACAACTAAATGATTTTCTATGATTTAATTAAAAATAGAGAAGGTTTGGCAAATAATTTTTAATCCAACTATTGAATTTGGGATTTTATTTTATATTTAGATTCTTTGAATTTTTCTGATTCAAATGGTATATTGGATTATACCATTTGGATATGTATAACTAAAGTTATTTAATTAATTTATTCTGAATGTATATTTAAATTAAAACTATAGGGTTTAATTAATTAAAATCTCAACCACTAAAAATACAATCTAATAATTATTAATTAGGCGTGGCCCAAAATCAGAACCACGTGGGTCACGGGTTGGCCCGGCCCATACCCAAGACTTCGCCTTCTTCCTCTCGATGGGTCCCGAGCTCGTCGAATTTCAAAGCTGAAATTCTCAGCTCTCCGGCGACGGCAGGGGCTCAAATCAATCCCTACACGTTCCTTGAGTCGAGACGCGCTGATTGGATCAAGAACCCTCATCTGGATCCCTCTGGATCGATGGGGTCTAGCTCACCCGAGACGTCCTTCTGCGAGATGTCTCAGGTCGCCTGTGAGGGGGAAATTCTCCTCACAGGGACCTCGATTCGACTGGATTTTGATCCCTACACGTTCAGGGAGACTAGACGCGTCGAAACCCCAACCTCTGTTAACACGAGGCATTGCCAATCACTGGGTCCTAACTCGGACTCAGCCATTGGCTCGATGGCTAGCTGAATCGATCGATATGATCGACTCGAGCTAGCTTAGCCCCAGGCGACAATCACAGGAGTTTCCTAGGTGGCTAAGGCTGCTTAGACAGTATTCAGAGCTCATTCCAGAAGGCAGAAATGAAAGGAGCTTCAGAAGATTTTAATGGAGGAAGCTGTACCTAACTTCGGATATACTGGCCTAACTGAGGAGAATTAAAGTGTCCTTGAGCTTCTTGGTCAGTAGATGAAGCTCCATAGGGGGCCTGAACACCATTCTTTTAATGATATATCCTAAGTTAGTATTTGAAAAGCCTAACATTCATTCAGTTCTTTTAGTGTTTTTAATTAGTAGAATATATCCTAGTTTAGTCTGCCTCTTCAGTTCTAGTTTTGTTATAGAATAGACTTGGACCTAGCTCGATGGATGTCTAGGATGGATACATGTCTTATTTTATAAGTTCAACTTGGACCTAGCTCTGCGGATGCCTAGGATGGATACATGTTGAAATTTCAGTTCAGAGGCCCTGTATGGCCTGTTATGTTATGGCAGCACTATGCCTTAGGCTTACTGCTACTTTAGGTCAGTTGTCAGTGTTTGTTTTGCTTTGCCACATGCTTCAGTGGCCTTTCTTTTAGTGCTTGACTTGCTTTGCCACATGTCTCAGTGGCCTTACTTTTGCTCATATATGTACTTAGTTACTTTTGCCACATGTCTTAGTGGCCTTCTTCATGTCAATCTGCATGCTTGTATATACGATCTCATTAATTACTACTAAGATATTGGCATGTTTATGATGTTAAAATTGTATGTCTATTTTCAGTACTTGTGTTCTTATTGTTCTCAGCATGTTTCCATGTGATCATAAATGATGAATCCATAAATTACATCTAAAATAAAGGAAAATTTCATTCATTTCTGATCTTTAAACTGCTCCTAAATCAAATTTTGTTTATCTTTTTAGGAAAATAGCTTCTACAATGCAGTTCTGAGACATTTTTACAAAATTTCAAGTTTCTTCAAAGGAAACCGCTGCCGCGCGCTTTAGCGCGCTCCAGCGCGCTGCTGTGGTTTTTTTTGCAAATTAGGGCGCGGGAGCGCACTGCAGCGGGTCCTATTTCGAATCGCGGGTGCTGTAGCACGCTGCAGCAGGTCTTGTTTCGAACCGCAGGTGTGATAACGTGCTCCAGCGGGTCCTGTTTTGAACTGCGGGCACGGTAGCGCGCTGCTGTGGGTTCATTTGCTACCGTTGGCTCGGTAGCGCGCTGCAGCGGAACATTTTATGAAATGCTCCCGCCACAGCGCACTGCAGCGGTACAATTTGCAAATGGAACTACTACCGTGTGCTGCAGCGGGTAATTTTGCACAGCGTGGATGCGGTAGCGCGCGACAGCGGGAGACTTGGCTGATTTTGCTTGCACCATTGCACGCTGTAGTGGCCGCCGCAATTTTTGCCAGTCAAGAGCATTTATTGAGGCTGGGACAAGACCCCCAACCTGCATCTTGTCCCCAGCCATCATTCTCTGCAGCAGCTCTGATTTTTAATGGAAAGTAGCCTCTTGATGTGATAAGAAGGATAAACAAAGAAGGATATTGGTCACTTCACCGTTAATTTGGGATTTGCCATCATGACTTCAGATTTTTATTTGACAAATGCTGGTTATGGTGAGGATGAAGGAGGATGCAACCCCTCTCCTATAAATACACCTCCTCTTGACTAGAGGAGGGTTCACAATTTTGCTCAAATCACTAAGTAAGGAGGAGGGGTGCATAAGTGGAAGTGAGGAACTCCCCAAGGGTGGCAAAGCAAGTTCTTGCTAAGGAAGAGAAGAAAGAAGGCAGCACTAGCGACCTAAGAGAGGAGCTTGAAGAAGGAGAAGAAGAAATCTGGAGAACTTCCAAGGATCGTTCCTAATATCTTCTAAACTTTACTTTTGTAGTTTTTTTTCTTAGTTGATCATGAAAGGGTTTTTATCCATGTATGTGTTTTTCTTCATTTCCTTTGTAATGAGTAGCTAAGTCTCCCTTGGGGAGGGTTAGGAAAACCCTCATATGTATGAGTAAATTTTAATGTATGAAGTTTTTTTTCTCAAGCACAAATAAAATGTGAGAACTCTATGCCTTGTTAAGAAATGCCTTTCATTATTTAGTCTTGAATGTGGACTAAAGGAAAATGAACTCATAATCTCAAGAACTAACTTGTCTTGTGCTCCATAGCTCACCTTAGGTTGGATGCTAGGTTTATGAGTGCATGAAAACTTAGAACTATGTCACAAAGTTCTTGAGCTTTATGCACCTTAATCTAAGCTCAACCAAAGTGTTGATGCATGTGATGCTAAGACCCACTAAATGAGCTCCTTAGCTCAACATAATTGAGGTAGAGGAAGAAATAGAGTAGTGCACATGAACTAAGTGACATAGTCATTGAGCCCAACATATTAATCCCTCATCTCAACTATGTTTGATGCGAGTGATGCTCGTGGTGGAATCAATGCTTATAAGATTTAAAAGACTTAAAAATTGAATGTCTCCTTGATCAAGAGATAAGATAAAAACACTAAACCTAAAATCTTATAGGAATCTTTATGCCAAAATAGAACCGAATGTGTGTTTATTTTGAGCACAAGATTTGAACTTGTGAAACCTTGAGGTAAAACTCAAGGAAGAACAATGTGCACTTTATTAAATAAAAAAGAATAAAAGAGAAAGCTTGAGAATTCAACATGTATTAATAAACTTTTCATCACATGCGGGATGAACCCAACTCTCCTCTCTCTTTTATCTAACTTATCTTCACATAGTGATTATTGTGCTAAATCTAGGGCTAACTCAACCAATCAATTATAGCTTAACATTAGTGAGAATAGATAGACCTTAGTGTCAAAATAACCAATTCTCTGAGGTTCGATAAATCCCAGAAATTAACACTTTTCACTTATTATTTCAGACCACGTACACTTGTGTGTGAGCGCAGATGTGTATTTATAGTCTGTCAATAAGTATGTTAGGATCAGATTTATTTCAGTAGTTGTTGTTACTTTTGCTTTTAGCCTCACCATATTTAGTTTATAATTTTATATGTCATTTTACATACCTGTTGATTAGCTATAGATGATTTGGTTATAGCTACCCCATTCTTGCAGCTTGTTGCACCTTTATAATGCTTGTATATTTAAAAACCTTTAAATGTGATATCTTAAATACTCAGTTCACTTAAATAGCCTAAAATGTACTTAGACAATTATCTAACTGTAACCTTTTTCTTTTGTTGGCTGGGGCCCTGGCTTTTGTGATACCGACAAATGTCAGATTCAGAGTTATTTGTCGGCAGTGCTGTAGGATCAGAGCCTGTGCAGGAGGAGGATCTTCCTACTGTTGCTTAGATAGATTTTCTCTTTTTGAAGTGAGATTGAGAGATCTTTATTTCTATTAAATTCAGTTTGTAATAATTAAATTCTGGATGTATTTACTTTTCTGCATTTGATCTTAGTTATTGTTTCTTTTACTCTCTTATATTATGTTATGCCTGTGGATGTTATATTATTCTGTTTCTTGATTTCGCCACTTTGATTTGTATTGATGTATGTTCATAGTTCTCCTACAGTGTAACAAGTTCTTAGCTTAAGGCGAGTTGGGTCCTACCTGACCTACTTGAGTTGGGGATTAGCCACCACAGTTGGAGCACCGTACTCCCCGCAGTTATATCAGTATTAGCGTAGCAGTGGGAAAGTACGGGGCCGCACAGCCAAGGATTTAGATTAGGGTCTTAAGTTAAGATAGAAGGGAAGTTTTGAAATGTGTTATGCAATTTATATATGAGGATGCAATGTGTACTAGGACATGATAGAATGTTAATTTAAAAGCAACTGATGTGAATACTTGCAAGTCTAGATATGAAGATTTTAAGTATTTAATAAGTATTTACTATGTGAAAACTTAAGTCAACAATTTTATCAAATTATTCTAAGTTATAAATTTCTTAAAAATTTTGGTAGAGTTTCATTTGTTAATGGCTAAAGAAACACCTACAAGGTAGACATACAAGACTTCCATTCCAATGGAAGTTATATTTGAAAGAAAAACAACCTAAAACTAACATGTAATCAATCCATTACATAGGATTATTTAATTCCAAATATAGTATAGAATCAATCCATTACAAAGGATTGCTCATTTCCAATTCTAAAGTAAAGTCAATCCGTTACATGGGATTGCTTATTTTCAGTTCTAAAATAGAGTCAATCTGTTACATGGGATTGCTCATTTATAATTCTAAAAGTTTAAAGGGGGAAAATCACATGTGTAACAATTATATACCCTGAGGTATACTCAATTCACAAGCATTCATTACATATATGTAGATAAGGAGAAATTCTCACTTAGATATGAAACTAGTTTCTAATTCTATAAGTGATTTAATATTCATCTATTTCCAATCAACATTCAAAGTAGATATGCAGCTAATGACTTGATTAACATTCATTTTTATACATTTATTTTCATCCATTCATCACAAGCATTTAAGTATAAACTAAGCTCCAACACAAGTGTAGTAAAAGTAAAAGGAATAACATTAATTATAAACCAACAGTGAACATAAAGGAAAGAAAGTAATTAAAGCTCACTTGAAATTAATTAAAAGCTATATATTTTTATTATATGATAAGCAGAAGAAACAAGCTTTTAACACTTGGTCCAGCTCCACTAGCTTCTAAATGCACCTGATCTATCATATTTTGGCATTTAAATGTGATAGGGCAAGCCAAGAAATAAAAAATCTGGTTAGACTAAACAGTCTAAGTACATTTTAAGATTGGCTAAGCATATTATTATTTTAATTAGATATCACTACTAATTATAAAATAAGCACAAGCATGGGTGCAAAAAGGTAAGCATACAAATGTGTAAGAGTATGTAAGGAAAAAAAAAGACAAAGTGAGTTAGAATACTCACTTAAGTAAGTATATGTCCAAATGAACTTATGCTAAGTAAGGAAAAGAAATAGTGAAGCATTTAAATGTAATTTTAACAATATTCACTGAAATCTCAGTAGATTGTAAGCAATTAAAGTACAGTACTAAATCATAGAAAATGCATAGTAAGGAAATTGAAGGAATATCTTAGACTATTAGTATAAGATTCACATAGTCTAGAACTATGGAAAGTAACATAGCTAAAAGCTATGATGAGTCTTAACAATCTCACATGATAATTAATTGAAGTTATTTTAATCTGTACTCATTCTGTGGGCATATTCAGAATGTAGAGAGGAGTTAAACACGCCTGTTTAACAACTAAAGAAAAGCAGGGTCAAATCCTAAAACACTCACATTCACCCTCTAAAAATGTGAGGTCTCCTTATTACTCCTTTTTCAGCCTGCCCTAGACTGATCCACTAATATAAACTCCTATTAATTTTAATGTGAAAGTTTTATTCATGCACAATGTCTTATATGAATAATTCCATGAATAAGGCTCAAAGCTATGCAAACATTCAAGGGAAATTCAATAATTACAACTAAGTGATATCCAAAGCTATCTAATTTTGATGATCTACTTAATGATTGGAGCTCATTGAGCTCCCAATTAACTCTTACATATTGATCTCAAGTTAATTGTAAGTATAATAGTAGTTGGGGTTTTAAAAATAGTAGTTTCAATTTAATTAGTATGATATGACAAAATAATTTATGAGTATAATTGATACAATTAGAAACAAATTCTTATTCACATCCTAAACTATAAAATTCAATTATATAATTAAATTAAGGTTTAGGTGTCTAATAAGAAGAGATTAAGATAAAGAAAAATATCTAACTTAGGAAAATAAAAGTTAAGGTAAATTCACTAAAGTTCACTAGCTAGGTTGTAATTTAAAGGATCTAACTAATCAAGTACTAATCTAACTAAGTTACCATAAAGTGAAAGGTTTAAAGAAAGTAATTGATAGGATTTAAGAACTACAAGTTCTAAGTATTCTATTAGTTAATGTTTAAGGAATTCAATAGGATTCCTAAGCTAATCTAAGTAAGTTAGGGATTCCTATTACTAGATTTTAAAATATTCAAGAGAAAGCTTTAGGGATTAGGATGAATGAACTATGTTCTAATTTATTCACTAAAGCTAGATCTAGTTGATTCAATAATTTACAATTATAAAGGCATTAAGGCTAACTACTCATAATGGGTGTAACTAAATAGATTTAGAGATCAACTAGAATTAAAGTTGCAATTCAATCATAGGGCTTCTACCTTAGGGTTGAAAGGTGAATTAAGCATCTTGCAATTAATTCACACAACTAGAAAATGAGAACTAAGCTCAAATAAATAAAATCTAATCTTATATGGGGAATAAAAAATGTGACATGTTAACTATTATAGGGTTTTATAATACATAAAGCATGCCATCTAGGAAATTAAAATAATCACTATAACACTTAATTAAGAGTCAACAACCCAAAATCACTAATTGTTGTCTAATGGGAATGATCTACATATTATTGAAATACTTATATCATAAGGAGAAAAAAGACACTAAGTATGTCAATTTTGGACAACCTTAGAAAATTAAGAGTTTTGTAACTCTTAATTAGGGCTAAAAATGATTATGAATTTAGGTTTCAAATATTAAATTTGATTTCATATTATTGTTCCTCACATTTTTGTGAATGAAGTGGACTATTTGATCATTTAATTTGGATATTAAATGATCAAATTATGTCACATGAAATGATGAATATTAATTTATAATTAATTAATTAATCCTAAATATTGACTAATTAAAATATTCTTCAAAACTAAATTTAAGTTATATATTATTAATCTACTCATTTTTGTGATCAAAATGATATATAATTTTGTATTATTTGGAGTTGTATTTTTGAAGTTATTATTGAAATAAAGTTTGAAATAATCATTGTTAATTAATTACTTAATGATTAATTAACAGAATTATTGAATCAAAATAGCAGCCGGTACTGAAAACAAGGGTGTTGAACTCGGAGCAGGGTGGTGGTTAGCACGCGAGTTGGGGAGCATGGAAAACTGAATGACGCATTAATTACGCGTCATTTGTAATAAGACGACACGCATCGTCCAATAAAAGACGACACGTGTCGTCCACTGAGAAGGAGACGACGACCTAACGAATCGATCCGGTCCCAAAAAAAATTCGATCGAACCCAGTTCAAATCGTCATCTTCTTCCCCGATGCAAAGAAGGAAAAATGGGGAAAAATTAGGGTTTGAGATTTCGCCTCGCTCCAGTCTTCTCACGAGCCTATTTACGTAACCTCGTGAAGGTAATCTCAAGGATGATACACCAGATGCAAGAGCATCACTATTCGTCGATCCCAATGCCGACAAATGTGATGCCCTAACTTTGGGTTAACGATTTAGGTTTTGATTTTATAAAAATTAGGATAGCTTCAGTAACTCCTCACTAGCTCCCGGTATCGGCGACTTAGCTATGCGTGAAGGGAAAGAGCCAAAAGCTCCCGAGAATGGAGTAGTCGACTCTAATCGATGGTTGGAGTAGTCGTACTCCTACGAGCTCATTGGTAGAGTACAACTACATAGAGGGGAGTGGGAGACGCACAGGGAACCCATCCAGGCCGTTGGATCGAGTCGCCGATCCAACGGCTGGATCTAACTGGTTGCATCAAAGCCGTTCGATCAGCATAAGAAAACGCAATGACTTAGATCATCCCGATTTGCTGTGTACTATCCATACCCACACAGTGAATCCCCCATGGATTTAATTAATACCGTAGGAATAAATAATTATTATTTATATTAATTAATTAAATTACTTTAAATATTTAATTAATTATACATAATTTAATAATTAAAATTAAATAACTAAGCGTACTCCAAAAAATTCCAAAAATTTACCCTTACCTAATTGAAGTGTGGGGAACTCAAAAATGCTATCAAAATTTTAATCGGAGGTCAATTTAATTATCTTCATTTTCTAGATATTTAAAATATTATTAAAATATTTGGGGAAAATTTGATTACTTCCAAACACTTCCAAAATACCACCCCTAATTAATTTGGGTGTGGTGAGTCCAATGGTGGACTCCATTTTTGATTCTGAGGTCTAAATAAATTAGGTATTCTCAGAATTATCAGAAAATTAGGAAATATTGGAAATTGCCAAATGATCTCTAATTTGCACGAAATTTGAAATAGAAACTCCTAATACTATTATAAGACTATTGGAAAAGGATTAGAGTAAGTTAGGTCACTAATTGATGGGTAATAACACTAGGGTTGTTACACACCTGGTACTGACACTCCTTCCATATACCTCCCATACCTTTGATGGAACTAGGATACATTTTGATATAACTGGAATTTGTAGCAAAAATATGGTGTTTAAACATTCATATCATCATATATTTCCCTATACATTGAGTAGAAATTGATATCTTTTTAAGAAAATGAAGAAAATAGACTGCAAGGGCTGATTTACCAAATTATGGACAAAAACCACCGCAGTGCGCCACAGCTCGCCACTGCGCGCCGCAGCGTGCCATGGCGTCCCCTTAAAAATGCCTTACAAGAAAGCAAACTGCAAACCTGGAGCAAGACCACTGCAATGCACCACAGCCTGCCACAGCGTGACACATCATCATATTGATAAGGAAAAATTAAATCATATAATGAGTAATTGAACAGTAATACGCAAGTTTGCACGCTGCAGCAGTCGAATGAAAAATGACTAACTTATATGCAGGAAAAGCGTTTAGAGCACTACTACTACAACATGCTGCAGCAGAACATGATTTGAAATGTGGTTGCCACAGTGGAACAGTATATGAATTGCAACTACCACAGTGTGCCACAGCTCGCCATAGCGTGCTACAACGTGCCATAGCGCGCCACAGCGGATGGCCTAGAATTTCCAGAAATAACAATTAAGAAGCATGGGGAAGGAAACAAAAATGTGACCTTTGGACTCCCTCAGCCTCTTGAAAATTAATAAAATAATTCCCTGCTGAATCCCAATAGTTTTAAATAGATGAAAATAGTAAAGGGGATTGGAATTAAACCAAGGAAGAGGAAAGGTCACACATTAAAGGCTTTGAGGCTGAGTGCATCCCTATTTAAAGGGCAATCTCAAGCATTGGAAGGGTTCCAACCTTTGCTACTCAAAAGACCAAGAGAAAGGCTGCAAGAAGAGAAAGAAGGAGAACTCTCCAAGGGGAAGTGAGGACCAAAAATAGGAAGGAAGAAAAGAAAGTAAAGAATGAAGGGTGGAGCTTCAAGAGGACAGTACAGGAAAAGTAAAGAGAACCCCAGAAAACCTCCGGGTGATTCCTTGTATTCCTCTTTTGCCGTGAACTGATGGCGATGTTCACTTTTCATTGCTTGTATACTCTTTCTTGCTTAGTAATGGAAGGCTAAAAACCCCTTGGAGATGATTGAGATGTAGTTGTAGAATTATATAAGGGAATTATTGGTGTATGATGATATTGTTTAATTGTAATAAAAAAACTATTTATTGAATTGTTAATTTTAATATTGAATGAATGCTTGGATGAATTGAATTCTTATTAATTTTAATTAAAAGAGCTAGTGTTCCAATGCTTATGAATTGGGTAAAAGCAAGGAAGGTAGTGCGAGTAGAGCTGAGAATTATGTGATAGAATTCTCCAGTTCACTTGCACCCTCCCTTAGTAGCTCTCCCAAGCGATTGACCCTTGAGAACCAAGTTCTCCATTAACCTGGCTCTACTGCTCAGCATGGTAGAAGGGATGAGAGGACATTAAGAACTTCAATGGATGATGTGACATAATCCATTAACCCAATGCATCCCCCATTTAGCTAAACTACATGTGAAGTGCATGACACACAGTAAATGGAATCTTGCTTGTGAGATCGTTTTAATTACAAGATGTTTTGGGTAACCTGGACGTAGGAAGTCAAAATCAAAGTAATGAAACTAGATCTCATAAGAGTTCATGTGCTAAAAGGGAACCCAAAAGGAATTCTCTTTGTGCACTAAACTTGAACCCAATGTAATTGAAGGATACTTCAATTCCAAAGGTGTTCACTTGATTTAATTAAGCAATTAAATTGAACGTATACATTCAAACAATGAAGTCATATAACCAACACTTGCATATATTACAATGAAATCTCAACTCTCTCCTTTTAATCAAATCATATCTTTACTAAAGTCTTGTGTATTGATAATTAAGAACCAACAAAAATCAACCAAAATTGCATCTAGACATTAGTCAAAAGAAAATACAACTCGGTAACAAAATAAATAACCGTTCCCTGAGGTTCGATAAATCCCGAAAACTAAACTTTCCACTTATTACTTCAGACCACGTACACTTGCGTGCAAATGCAGACGTGTATTTTTGTGTGTCACATACTACCTTGTGGCCTCAAATCGCATGTAGTACCACCAAAATGACATCTTTGGGTGTCTAACAATTCTACAAGTTAAATTAGTTCAGTTATATCATTATAACTTATTTAGTTTCTTTAGCTTATATTTCCTTCTAATCCAGTATTAGGTGTTATGGTGACATATCAATGTTGAGTTTAGTTATTACTCAGTATTGGGGTCATCACAGTTGGTATCAAAGCCAACTTGAGAATTTTAAGTTAAGATAAAGATATCCATTTATCCAAAAGCAAACAACACAGAATAGTAAAGATAACTAAATGACATATTAGGATAGTAAATGCCTCACTAATCCAATAATTGATTTAAATTTCTAACTTAAACTGTAATCAAATTTTCAGATGGCAAATAATGAAAGTCAACTAAGATCATTTTATAGATCATTCTTCCTTTATTGGGAGGATGATCATTGGTTTGGTTCAACCTACGGTCATGAGTACTTTGGAGTATCTCCAGTCGGAGGTAAAGTTTTGGACAAGATTTTAAGGTATTGTCTTTTTCAAGGCAATTGCATCCCATAGTTGGCTAAAGAATGGCTTTCTCGAGTCTATACCACTTTTTAAGCCATAGCTTGCCTCGATCACATACGCTTTAAAATTTTGGACGAACTCTTCAGTGACTATGCCATGGATTTGTGGTGTCGTTCTCATGAAGTGCTAATACGTGGGAGTAGACATCTCCACTATGCTCCTACTTATGAAGACTTTGAGTTTATGTTTTATGCAAAATTTTGTAACTAGTAGTGCTAGTTTCTTTATGCTCTAGTTTCTTTTTCATTAGTAGCTTCTTGTAAATAGCTTCTATTTCACTTATGTTCTTTCCTTTTTCCTCCAAAGTTATATCTCTTAAATATTTCAAGTTTAATGAAAATTTCTTTTCCTATTTTCTTAAATTTCTTAATTGTGTTTTCTTTTCTTTCTTTAGAATGAATCCCAATTCAAACATTCTTGTTGAACTTGTAGTGGAGGAACTTACTTCCACCACAACTTCCCATATCAATCAAATGCAAAATTTGTTGGAGTTATGAGGGTTGTGATAGAAGCTCAAACCTGTGCTGCTGAAAGGATGGCCTCATCCTGTACCCTTTCCCAACCTTCTCTCTTTCTCAGGTTTCTCCTACTCCATCTCAGCATTTTCCAACTCCTCCTCAAACTTCTTCTCCAATTCCTCCTAAAGTTCTTGTGGCTCCACAACCATCTACTAGTCATGTGGCAGATTCCTATCTCCTAACTTTTCTCCATCTAAATCCTCCGACATTTAATTGCTCTATTTCTTACTTTGAAGCCATTGATTGGTTAAAGGCTATAGAGAAAACCTTGGCCAGTATTAAGTATCCTGAAAGTGAATGTCTTTGTCTTGCCACTTACCTATTTTATGGTGAAGCTGAGTATTGGTGGGTTGGTTAATTGAAGACTCGTTTCTCAAGCGTTCAATTGGAAGATATTCCGTGGGATGAGTTCGAACAAGTTTTTTGTGAACAATTCATTCCTCTATCTGCCCAAACCATAATCAAGAATGACTTCAAGTAGCTTACTCAAGGAAGTTGTTATGTTCATGATTATGAGATGGAATTTCGTAAGTTTTCCCGTTTCGCTCCCAATCTAGTTCACACAGATGTAGTGAGGTGTACTAGATTCTTATCTGAACTGAAGGATTTCATCAAGAGTCAACTGATGTCCCAACATCACGATGATTTCCCTAAGCTTTTGGAAGGTGCCCGTATGGTAGAGTACCACCAAGCTCAGATGGAGCTGAAGAAGCATTCTCATCCTCAACCTTCTAGATTTAAACCTTTCAAGAGGAATTGTCCTCATAGTCCTAAGGTCTTCCAACTCTCTCCAAGTCAGAATCAGAATCAGAAGCAGATTCAGCAAGGAATACCTGGTGCTAGATGTAATAGACCACATCCTTATGGAAAGTGTTATCACACTGGTGGTAGATGTTACATCTGTGGCAGAACCAATCATAGTCATTGGGACTGTTGTGCCAATTGGATGACAGTTAAGATAAAGATCAATCACCAACTTTCCGTGCAAAACCCAATTCCTTACAATTCTCAAGCGCCAGCACTTGCCTTAATGCCTCCTCCTGCTAGTGGAAGTGCACAGCATCAAAAAGGTGTACCTCCATCTTCTTCAAAGTAACGTTAGTATAGTAGAAAGGATAAGGGCAAATATGTTGCTCAACCTCCTGCTGTACCGTGAGTCTACGCTCTTTCTCCTTCAGTTGCTCAGGATGACAACAACATTGTTACCGGTACGTTCTACATTTAATTTCCTATTTTCTATCTTTCATTTCTTCTACATTTTATTTTAAGTATTTTTTGCTTTTATTTTCATTAGTTGTAATTAGAGTTTATTTTCCCTACTATTTGAATTCTAATTATTAAGAATCAGTTCTGTGACACACTCTTTAACCCTGGTGCTAGTCACTCTTTTATATCTATGAATTGTGCTTCTTCCCTTAACCTTCAATATTTCAACTTAGCAAATCCTTGAGTAGTGCAAATGATATACCTACTTTGATCAGTTTTTTATATTTTTAGAAAAAACAAGGAACTCAGCAAGATCTGGAACAATTATGCAATTTATAGGCTCTAGCACGCCGCAGCGCACTCCAGCGCACTGCGCTCTAGTGTGCCACAGCGCGCTACCACGGGATGAAACTTTAAAGCTCAGCGGATGGAACTTTGAAGTTCAACCGCTGCAGGGCGCCATAGCACGCTCCTGAGGGTGAAATTTAGAAACTAAATTGCTTGTAGCGAGTCAGCGTGCAGCGCGCTACTGTGAGATGGAACTTTAAAGATTAGCGAATGTAATTTTGAACTTCAGCCGCTGTAGCGCGCTACCGCGGATGAAATTTAGAAACTTTTTCGCTATATTGCGTTGCAGCGCGCTACCGCAGATCAAGTTCAAACGTAAAGACGCTGCAGCGAAATAATAAATCAAACTTCATGCGCTGTAATGCATTACATTGGGTGACAAAATTTCTTTCTTTTCAAAGTATTAATTGCAGCCTAGACAAGACTTCCGGCTAGTAACTTGTCTCCTAGCTGATATATCCCCTGCCACTTAAAATCCTTGAAGAGAAGAGAAGGGATTTGGAATTATTACAAAAATTAAAAATATAAAATATGTAATCATTTCATGCAAGAGGACAAGATTCAAGTGGAGGATTCACTCATTACAGAAAAAGGTGGAGGGAAAAGCAGAATATGAATAAAGGAAATGAGGAGGACTCCTCTATAAGTACAGCCTCTCTTGACAAAAGAAGGGTTCCCAATTTTAACTTCAAAATCTCAGACTTTAGAGGCTGCATTAAAGAAGAAGGAGACCTCTCCAAGGTAGGTTGAATTGTCCACTACTAGAGAAAGAAGAAGGAAAGACTGCACTTGAGAGCTAGAAGGAAAGAAGAGAGGAAGAATAAGGAAGATCCAGAGAACCCCAATAAGGGCTATTCCTGGTACATTCCTAATCTTTCTCTTAATTTTATTTTAGTAGGATCATGAAAGGGTCCTCATCTATGTATGTTTCTCTTTGTATCTCTACTATAATAGAAGGCTAGACCCTCATTGGGGAGGGTTGGGCTGAATTCAGGTAAAATATAGGGGATTAAAAGAATATTGAAGACCTTCCTCAAGCAAAGAATAAAATTTGCATTCAAATAACACTCTAACTTACTTGAGAATCAGGCTACAAAATGAATGAAAATCTTATGTGAAACATAAATATTGAAGTTGAACATTTAAATAAATATCTTGTGCTCCATAGCTTATTATTGGCTTAGAGCTGTATATGTGTGCATCAATGCTTATAACTATGTGAGAAGTTCTTGAGCTTGATTGCACCATGCCTTAAGCTCAGTTAAATGGTCAATGCATGTGAGTTAAGACCAACTAATGAAGCTCCGTTGCTCAGCATACGTGAAAGGAGGAGAGGATTCATCGAAAGCTTATGGATGATGTGACATAGTTTATGAAGCCTGATGTATTCACTTTCTTATCTGAACTGCGCATGAAGCACGAGACGCTTGTTAGTGAAATCAATGCTCATGAGACCATGTAATTAAAATGACTGTCTTGGCAACCTAGATATAGGAGAACTAAGATGATCTAATTGTGGTCTCATGAGAATCTTTGTGCTGAGATAGAACCCTAGTGTGTTCATCTCATGCACAAGATTTAAACTTGTAAGAATTAGATGACCAATCTAAGGAATACAATGTTCACTTGAATATTTGGCATGATAAAAAATGAATGAAAGGTTGCTTAAGAAGTATTTTAACATAAGTCTCTATCAATTTTCATAGAGGAAAACCAACTCTCCTTTCTTAATCAAATAGTTTCTTAAACTCAGAATTTTGCATTGTTAAAGGAACCAATAAAAAATTGAAACATATAGTTTAAACATTATTAAACATAGATATATGCAAAACACTCCGTTCCCCGAGGATGATAAATCTCATAACTTACCTTCCAATTATTACTTCAGACCACGTACACTTGCGTGCAAGCTCAGACGTGTAATTGTCATCTGTAAGTAACCATTTCTTTCAATCCAAACTTATTGTTATGTCAATTACAAACTTCAACATTATTCTAGGCATGGATTAGTTAAGTAAGTTTAATGCCATTATAGATTGCTTTTTTAAGAGCATTTTGCTTAAGGTTGGAAAGAAACCTGAAGTTTTTATAGGAAAGCTTGGCTTGACTGCATCTCTAATTAATGCAATTGAAGCTAAGCGCCTCATGACCATGCATTCATCTCATGGGGTCCATCGTCCCGTCGTCGCTCTACACCCAACAATGAAGCACCGCGTGTCTTGGTGGAGCCCCATGTCTCCTCTGCCGACAGCTAGTGGGTCCCTCCTCATATGCCCACCGAATCCTAGGATGCCACGTGTCACTCCCGTGGGTTCCTCTATCAGCCGTTTAATTTAAAATGGATTATTTAAATTATGTAGCGGTTCAATTAATTTAATTTGCTTAATGTTAATTAAATAATTACAAAAATTTTAGAGGCTCATATCTAATTAACCATAAGTCCAAACATAGCAAATATATATCTCATTTTGCTTAGAAAAATGAGAGGAATTTATTGGTAGTATTTATTTTTTTGTAGGATGAGTATTTAATATAGTGATATTTTAGGACATCCTCTCACTTGTACCAAAACTTCAAACCCTCATAACTTTGTACCTAGTGACCCAAACCTAGCCAATATGGGTCTTAAAGTAATCAGGAGAACCTCAAGAACACTTTGATAGTATTAGTTTTGCCATTGGGTAATCAATTTAATTAATGACTTTTGGGTACCCTCTCTAATGACCCTAAAACCCTAGAAACTTATTAGGCTATATCTTAGTCATTTGGACTCCAAAGTAGGAAATTCAAAGTGCTAACTAGCTTAGAAATTTAATGCCAATAGTAGACTGGAATAAAATTTAAGTTTTGAACCCTAAAAATCATAAGTTGACCAAACTACCCCTAACCCTAGTTAGGTCATAACTTGGCCAAATGAGGTCCAATTCGGGTCTACTTTTAGTTAAAGTACTAAGTGTGATATAGGGAAATTATAGCCACTGAATTTGCTGAATTTGGATCTCAAATGGAAAAGTTAGATTTTTGATCCCTCCTAGCCCTAGATAATTTCACATTTACCCTTAATCTTGGAACACTCATAACTTAGCCAATAAACCTCAAAATTTAGTGTTCTTAGACTATAGAATCCTTGAACAACAACCAATAATAAACTGCACAAAAATCTAGACTTTATTAAGAGAAATTACAAAAATGCCACCTTAGGTCAGAAATCTTAGTTTGGACCTGTAGGACCTACTTCTTATCCAAATTGAGTGTACTTACTATCTATCCTCATGTTAGATAGTAAGGAATCATTTAGTAGTAAGGCAATCTAATTTGGAGCCCTAAATCAAAAAGTAGCTTTTTGGACCCTTAAGTAGGATGCAAAATGGTTATTTTGCCCAAAATATAGGTTAAGTATCTTAGAACCTTAAAATATATTTTAAATCATTAAAATTAGTAATAAAATTAATTTAAGCTCAATTTAAGTCTTAAATTCTCATAATTTGAATTATTTGATAAAAATCTTAATATAAGTTTTGAAAATCCATACGTAAGGAAAAATATTCCTTACTTAGCTAAACTTCACCCTTAACCTTCCCTGAATAAGTAAAACAACAATGAATTTTGAACCCCATATTTTTCTGAAATTTCTCTAAGTCATCTCTGTAGGAAACTACACCTCACATTAGGACATTTTCTTATGATTAGGAATAGATCCTAGGTTAGATTTTATTTATTGGATAAAGTGGGTTATCTAATAAATGAAACCTTAGTTTTATAATTTTCTAGATTTTATAACTTAATTCTGATTATTTTATCTTTCAATTCTAAAATAGGATTAGGAGAATCTTTCTATTAAGTTTGATTATGCTATAGCCTTAATCTTAGTTCATATTATAGACTTAAAAACCTTATACCTTATGTTTACCTTTGGACTATTGCTTAACTCCAACTCGTGGTGTTAAAATAATAATCTCTAGTTAGTAGATTTTGATCAGATCTTAGTCTAGAACATCTAAATTCATCAATTAGGATGTGATGATTTATTATTTAACTTGTAGTTGATTCTGATTAAACTAAATAAGAACCTGATCAGTTCTAATTACTTTTAACTTATAAGGTCGTGCTTCCAAGTTACACTCGATAGTAGGAATTAGAGATCCTGAACTTGTGTAACTTAGAGTAATTAGAATGGTAAATTAGATAACAACATTATCACCATATAGAAGAGTCCATTGCTCACTATTAATTTAGTTGTGATTTTACATTCTTTGTAATTTGTGCCATTTCCTTGGACATGTTATTCAAGATAACATTATTGCATAAAATGAAAACTTAGAATAATTAGGATAACATTTACATTGGGTTCAATTATATTTTGGTAGGTTCTGGTGCACATTACCCAATGCATAGGGGTAAGGAGTAATAAGGATACTTAACATTATTTAGTGAGGAGTGTGTGTTAAGTTTGGAACCCGTATAGTCTTGCAGAAATGCTTAACTCAGCTGCTTCTAGATGTGTCTAAAGAAACAAAAGTAAAATAACTAAAATTCATTACATTTGTATATACTGCCTTTTTAGTCCTGCTGTATTGTTCTATTCTGCCCTAGCCCAGAAAGGCTTTGGGAATTCTATTTTTCCCTAGCCTAGAAAGGATTTGGGAATGTTATTGTGGCCTGATTGGCTAATTTTTGATATGGTAATTTGTACATACTTGTTTTTTGTTTTACAACTTACTATTTTAATGATGCATATTATTTCAGTCAACTTTTCATTACATGTTTGCTTATATATTATACTAGATTTTGCTATTGCTTATTATGTATGTATCACAATCAGATTATTTACTTTAATCAGCATATGTCACTTGATCATCGGCATGTTTAAGTTTAGTCTTTTTCTTTCAGTACTTTTACTTATTGTATTTATACATATATGCCTGGCCTTATATTAGATTATTTGAGGAATGCTATTTGCTTCATTCTTGCTTAGTTATAAATAATGTTATTTATAGATTTCCATTTTTATTTGTCTGCTTATTGCTCCTATGCTAGATAGTATATTTTGTGTTATTAAGTAAAATGGTGACATTAATAACATATAAAAAATATTTAGCTTAAAATGTGCTTAGAGAATTATCTAATAAGATTTTTCTTTTGTTGGCTGGGGCCCTAGCATTATGTAACTAACAATGTCATAATCAGATATATTTGAGGAGCTTAGTGCTAAAGAGGAGCCATATCTCAAAGAGAAGCATCAGTAAGGAGCTGAAGCTGCTTAGGCTTTATTGCTTTATGTGAGGATGAGTGATTTCATTTCAGTTCATTTAAACTTAATTAATGTTATAATAATACAGGTACTATTTGAATGTGTATTTTTGGCTATACTATTTATTATGAGTTACTTGATGTACTTTCCTTACCTATATTTGTGGTAAAATTGGATGTATGTTTATTTTACCTTATTTCTGCACTCTAATTTTGTATTTATTTAGTGATTGTGATATAGTATATATATATATATATATATATATATATATATATATATATATATATATATATATATATATGTGTGTGTGTGTGTGTGTGTGTGTGTGTGTGTGTGTGTGTGTGTGTATGTGTGTGTATGTATGTATTGGCTTATCTCTCCCTTATTAATGGATTATGAATTATACCTAATCTAATGTTAAGTGAGGGATTTGACAAAGTGAAAAACCACTCCTTAGATTAATCTTATGGATTGAGGGGTGGGGCAACACATTTATGTTTAAGTTGATTTACTCAACATTTTTATGCTCATATTTTTGAGTTACATATTCATCTGGATACCCAACTTTATAAATTACATTCTTTATGAAGTCAATTATCACCATAAATGAAAAATTTTACTTACTTATCTTAACCCTTTATAGACCATAGGGTGGTTACTAGGCATGAACAACCCTAATGTTGTTGCTCATTTTAGCTAATCTAATTAGGTTACGAATCTCACCATTAGTCTCCAAATATCATTTGGAGCAAACCATGAAAATTTGAGCCAATTTGGAAGCCATTTGATTTAATTGATTATTTTAATTAATATTAATACTTAGAATAATAAGAAAAATAATTTGATGTCTAATCAAAAATTTGATTGCATTTTTGAATTTCTCATTCTCATATTAACTATGGGTGAATTTTTTAGAATTTTTGGGCCTCATTTGATTATCTAATTTTGATTATTTAAAATGGCAGTAAATATTAATTAATTAAATTAATTTAATAAAAATTTCTTAATTAATTCAGCATAATTCTTTGCGGCATGCAATCCATCATTCCATTTTCAGGTGTAGATCCAATGGATCAGATCAGATCCATGAAAGATATGATCTCAGCCGCTAAATCAAAGCCCAAATCCAATGACTAAGAAAGCTCCCATGACTTTAATTTATTTAAGATCGCATTTCTATCGTATGATCGGCAGACGGTTGAGAGGTGACAGAGAATTGTGCTTTGTCGCATTCTCCAGCTCAGCCATGCTCGCATTTAACAACCCTAGGTTATTTATGTGCTTAACCTAAGTTTAACAATGCTCTAATTTTAATCCCATTGCATTCACATAGTCATTAGAACCTAACCCTAAAATATTAGGGTGAATCGGACCTCTCTAGGTCAAATGAGCATTTTTGTCATATTAGGTACCTAATTAATAGCCAAAATATTTTAATTTCCAATTCAAAATTTGATTGCATTTTTGAATTTTTTACCCCCAAATTAGGTAGGGGTGCAAGTTTAGGAATTTTTGGAGGTCATTTAGGCTATAGTTAAATTTAAAAATTATTATGTAAAATTGCACATAAGGGTTTGGATTAATTTTAATTGTATTTATACCTTCCAATGGCCAGGATCTGCTGTTGGGACCGTGGCAGATCCGCTGAGGGCCTTGACAACGGTTCAGCCATTTGCATCCTATGGAAGGCGCCCTACGGATCTTGACTTATCAATACAATGGACCCCACCTAGCACACTAGTGTCACTTATCAACCGCTGGATCATGCCCTTGATCCACCGATTAACAACTTCCCCGTTATCATTTGTTAATCAAAATTGCATTAGAGCCGTCTGTCTCCAACTGTTGATGTATCAGATAGCTCCCGCTTCCCTGTCCCTATTCATCTTCGTCCCAGATTATCTGAAGAGACCCGACAACTCCTGCATTGGCTGTTGGCATGGCAGTACAGGGATCCCTTCTACTCCTCACTACTGCCCCTAATCATAACAGTATGACGCCCCAAGTTTCGGGTCTACACTTTCCTAGCTCTGACCCAATCACTCAAGCCTCGGGCCAGCCATGGGTGGTAACCTGAGCTCCCTCTTGATCCCCAGGATATACATAGTTTGGAAATTCAATTAGTCAATCCTTTGCTCACTTAGGAACTCTCCCAGAAACTCAATTGCTCGCTTATCTTCCCCTAGCTTTGCTACGATTTGCTAGTGTTCCTGCTCCAATCCTCAATGGTTATGAGGGCTAGGCTTGGTGTTCAAGCTCTCTACTAATTTTTAGGATCCCAAGGAGGCTAGTAGCAATCATCCCAGCTTCTGGTTCAGTCCCAATCACCTACATCCAGTCGATCCAGCTCCTTCCCAACTATCTAGGTACCTCTTTTTGCTGTACTGAGTCAAGTAGGCTCAGTACTTAGCCAATTCACTTTGTAATTGTAGCATTAGGTTGAACAAACTCAATGCATTCATTTCCATGGTCTAGGTTAGCCCCGATCGATCGTATCGATCAATCAGGCTAACACCTCACGCATGGCTTAAGTCCAAGTTAGGACCTATGGATTGGGTCACTCCCAAACTCTATGGATGGAGGTCTTTGCTTCTCCTTCCCTTGAGGATGGTGTAGGGATCAGGGAGGGCCAAGATGGTGGCATGTGGAGGGAAAATTGTCCCTCCATAGTGAGCCTTGAGGCCAAAGAAATTAATTTTGGGTTCCAGTGATCATACCAACTCCTGATGAGGATTTAGGGTTTAATCAAAGCATAACAGCTTGGCAATGGTGTGGTGATCACTTGGAGGCCGTGACATGGTTAGGAGGTAGTCGATTTAGCCGATTAGGGTTTACTTTAATCGACTTGTATCAGGGATGAGGTGGAGGAGGATGAAGACTGTGTGGGTCGGGCCGACCTGTGACCCGCGCGGTTCAACAGTGATGGGCCCTCAGGTCGAGCCGACCCGCACATTTTGTAATTGAGCCAGAACTCATTTTGTAAAAATATAATTGAATTTAGGAATTATTTTCCTTAAGAAAATTCATTTGATTAATGGAAATTTAATTAAAAACATTCAAAATAAATTATTTGAATAAATTTTTAATTACTTATCCAAATAATATGAAATTATATACTATTTTAATCAAAAAAAATGCAAGGAACAAGAATATATAAGAATATTTTAGGTTTTGTGAATGGATTTTCTAATTTTGTTTAATTACTTCAAGACTTGATTTGAGAAGATTTGCATGTATACTTAGCCAAATTACATGATTCTAATTTCATATGACTCCTTATGCCTTGTAGAATGCATGTATAAAGTAGGATACTTTTCTAATTAGTATCTTGTTAGTTATGCCATAATCTTTGTTTTGCATTATTAGTGAATATTAGGGTTTGTAATTAACAAAATTATAATTTTATAGTCTTTGATTGCTTGTATGACCAATTTGAACATGATGGTCAAGTTACATGTAATTTAGATGGTTAATTTTGTAATTATTTGTTAATCCATTTAGGAACTATTTAATGTTTAATTAGCATATGTTAATCTTTGAATTTGGTCAATTAGCTTTATATGTGTTTCATAATTAATATTATGTATGTTAGAGTGTATAACTTATGATTTGAATATTTGAATCTCTTAATTTACCCTAATTAAGAATGAGACTCTAATTAACCTAATTATAAGATTAAGCTAATGAAGAATTGAGCAAATGTTAATGTGCACACCAATAATTGACAATAAGTTTATTGATTTTCTTATAATTCAACCTCTATGCAAATAACCTTAATTAGTCAAGTTTGGGATTAAACTTTAACTTGATTAGATTAAGTCCCAAACTTAATTAACTTGAACTTAGTAACTTGATTTGGACATTTAAATGACCTGTATAATTTTATTAATTTTTATTGATTTGTCATTGATCTTAGACTAGTAAATTAGAAGAATAAGGATCTAAGCAAATTCATGATTTACTATCTAAACTTAAGCTTAAGATCTCTGATTTTCTCTTAAGTAAGATCATTATCATAACTCAACTTATAAAATAAGCTTGGTTAATACAACAATCAATTCATAATAACTTATATGATTTTATCCCATGATCAATTGATTAAGTTGAAAATACTAGATTTGCACGGTTAATGTAAGTGTCTAGATTATGTAATTGCAAGTGTAAGTCTAAATAAACTTTCATAACTTAGATTTCAACTTGAATTGAATATATATCTTATAGTACTTAAAACATAAGGATAGTGATTAAATCAATCAAGTGCTAAATCCTTTATTTAGGCAAATTGTTGTGGTAGAAAGGGCTTATTATCTAATTTTAAGGTAAAAACATAGATGCACCTTCCTTAACTTTAGATATTTGATCATAGATCCTTGTGGTAGGACAACCTACAAATTCTATAATGAGATCATTCCTTGTGGTAGTATCCAAAATTGAGTGACTTTTATGTCACATCCTTGGAGCCTTTGTATAGGAATCACCACAATGGAGTAAGAATTCCTTAATTTGTTGCTGTAGATCCCCGCCCCATCACCGCGTACAATAATCAAGTATAACCAGATCGGCGGCGGAGTGGTGAGCCACTCAGGAAGGCACAACCCATCTTCCTGAATAGGCTAAGACTGAACCACACCGAAGGTTACTGACTCGAACCCAAGAGTTGGATCCAGGGTCAATAATTAAGATAAGAGTAGAATACTTAAGTATTAGACTAATACGTATATTTGATATAGAAGGTAAATAGGAATCAAATATATGTCATCAATATATCAGCACTTTCAGTATGCTGATCACATCACAATACTAAGTATAATAGTAGAATAATAGAGTGCGAAAGCAAAAGCAAAATATCCAGAATATATTCATCACAGAGCAAAAGTAAGAATCTATCTCAGAAAAAGTAAAGTAAAAATACATCCTGAATTATTGCAAGCTGATTTGAAAATGATGCCAAAGAAAAGTTCATCTAAGTACTGAAAGCAGAAACAATAAAGTAAAAGGTGGAAGATGGATCCACTAAGGCTCCACATACTCCTCCTATATTCCCTGCAAGTTCTCCTGCCCTGCCTCAACAAGCTGCTTGGGATCTAGCAAATTACCGAATCCCAAAAGTACCCCGTGTTAGACAAGAAGTCTAACACATCACAACTAAACTAAGCAGTGCTAAAGAAGAGTGCAAGTAGGCAGTAAGCAAATAGAATTGAAGAGAAAGCGGTAAAGGCACTGAGTAACTGAAAATATAAAGGCTGTACAAAGTAAAACTGAACTGAAATCTGAATACTAAAAATTAATGAAAACATTAAATGCTCAGGAACCAATGTGAGGGTCGCCACAGTAACAATGTCCAATACTGTACTATATGTCATTGGGATCATGCATCCTAATATGCAACTACACGACATGCCACAGATATGTAACAGAACTATCACTAAAAGGCTATCAATCGTACGGTCCAATATGTACATACATCTAGTTGGGAATACAGTTTACTGTGATACCGATGCATCTTAAAATTCCCCAGTCAATGTATGCGACATTTCGTAACCCATAGATCATCACTGAAACTCATACATCACTATTGAGATAATTCATCATGCTTATGCTAATGCTCATGTTCATGCTTCTATACTACATGAGTTAAAATCCAGAAATCCATAAAAGCTTAGAAATACTGATATTGAATTCAAAGTCTCCATTATGTAGAATCCTGCTAGAAGGATTCTGACTCCTAGCTTCTGGAATGATAATTTGTTAAAGTTAAATTTTTAGTTATAAATCATTAGATGAGGTGGCGGTATACACATATATAGCATGTTTCTAAAAAGGGTAGTATCTTAACTCTTAGTTTGATTATGCCACCCTAATGAAGCGATCTTCAAAAAAAGGCATCATTCGATGGCAATTTGTATCTCAAACTAAGCTATTAAAATACCCAAATCACAAGCATGCTTAGTGTTCTAAAGAGGGTGGCTAAGATCACGTAGTTTGATTGAAGCACACCTATGGAAGCAATCTTTGATAGGAGGCATCACCCGATGGTGATTTTTATTCAAATTAACTAATGATCTAAATTCCCTAATCATAATACTCTTAGGATTGAATGATTTAGTTTAAGTGAGACTATGTTTGATTAAACTTGTAG
The DNA here is from genome assembly GCA_016760335.1 of Gastrodia elata. Classification (NCBI taxonomy): domain Eukaryota; kingdom Viridiplantae; phylum Streptophyta; class Magnoliopsida; order Asparagales; family Orchidaceae; genus Gastrodia; species Gastrodia elata. The sequence goes on along the minus strand of CM028676.1, from coordinate 25,513,126 downwards.
GATATAACACAGACATAATCTATACTAAGATGAATCAACCAATCTTGAATACTACTGAGAAAACCCAGTACTATGGATATACCCTACTATACCATCCAACAATCAAGGTTCAACAATTCTATTTATTCAATAAGAATTTATCATACTATCAATCATTATGCTAAATGGGTGAGTCCTACACAAGGCTCCAAGAAATGTGATCGAAGATCACCCAATATAGATTCTACCACAAGGAAGGGATTTCAGTCTAAGTGTTTTTAGGTAAGTTCTACCACAACGTATTAAGATCAACCTCTAAGGTAAAAAGGATCATCTAAGATTCTACCTCAATAAGTTTACAAAGGTCCTTCCTACCTCAATATATCATCAATTAAGGTCTTTTAGTAATATTTCAGATACGAGTTTATAGTGAGATACTTGAAATCCCACACTCTTAATTCTAGTATTTAACATTCTAGGTTTTACTTATTATTAAGTTTAGAGTGATAAGATCAGATGATTAAATCATCTGATCACATTTTATTCTACATTATGTGGACAAATCAAGGATATTATTAGAGTTAGATCAGCTTATGAAATTAATACAATTTTATTAATTATCTTATGCTAATAGTCTTATTTAGGAGAAAATCAAGGATCCAAAGCTTAGATTCAGAATATTCAATCACACGGATTTATTATTATACTTAACATGTCTAATTCAATACTTTATGATCAATACTAAATCAGATGCATTATTAAAATAATGTAAATTGCAATATCTTAAAATCAAGTCAAATATTAAAGGTTTGGATCTTAATCCATAAGATTAGGGTTTAACCCCTACTCTTATCTAATTAAGAACAAGTGTTTATTTACAAGTCAAGTGTCAAATCAGTGGATTAAAGATGTATTATTGGTGGCAATTTTAGACTTAGATCAGGTTTTAATAGCTTGATCAAAGTCTTAAGATTTCTTAAGGATAATTAAAATATTTAAATTCTTAAATATAAGTTTGTTAACTTTATACATCAAAAATTGACATGCATGGTTCAAATACATCTACCCTACTATTATGAAGCATATTCATAGAAAAGTTCAAAAAAACAGAAGCTAATAAAACCCTAAACCACTTCAAAAGCATTAGCACCTAATTATAAATTTAACCATCAGAATTTCATATGACTTGGCACATAAGCTCTATGTAATCATCCAATTAATCCGAGATTAAGTTTAATAAGATCCAAAGGTTAGAAACCCTAATTTTTACTAATTATGGTTTTACAAGATTAGGGCATAAATTAAAATATAGAGATCAAAAAATTAAACTATTTAGAACCTGCATTATACTGATAAAAAGGAAACTAATGGCACCCTAATCATGCAATTTGGCTAAGTATACAAGCTAATTAACCTTAATTAAGATCTATAATAATTTGGCTTAAGCAAAAAATCAACTATTAAAAGTTAAATATTATTTTATATTCAAATTCCTGATGATTTTCTGATTAATTTAATATATAATATTATAGGGTTTGGATCAGTAGATTGAAAGTTATAGCATTAATTTAAATTGCATTTTTCTTATTAATACCTCCTATTTTCCTTGAGAAAATAAATATTAATTCAATTAATATTTATTTAGACGGGCGCTGGCCCATTCTCAAAACACATGGGCCGCTCGGGCCTAAAGGCCCATTACAGCTAGACAGTGCGGGTCACGGGTCAGCATGACCCATGCTGTCATCTTCTTCCCCCACTTAGCCCCATCTGAGGACGGATAGGGCTAACCCTAAACGCCAAATTCCTCAGTCCTTGAGTGTGGCGACTGGGGATCGAAGTTCGAGAGTCTTTAAAGAACAATTCATCTCAATTGAAAATATATATATTTTTATAAATCAAAAAGGACATAAAATAATAAAATTCACAGTCCTTTTATATTAACAAATTTTCATAATAATAATAGCTTAATACGCATGCGGCTTAGTATAAAATCAGATTTTTAGCATGTTCCTTGAATCATCATATGGAATATTCTTAATATTTTGTAAAAAACATAGCCACTATCTCATGAATTGCATGAATATACTAAGATTCTTTTCATTAGATAGGAAATAACATTAAAAGGCAAGGATACAAGAATTAATAGTGCACCCTTTTTAATGATAAATTTAAGACAAAACAATTGATAAACATGAACAAATCATTAAAATAGCTAGTATTTACATTCCTTTTGTTGTAGCACATATCATAGCATTATAAGAAAGTATCAATGAGCATTTGATTGCTGCAGATTATATGTCATTCAAAGATCAATCAATTTTCTTTTAATATTAATTATAATTTTATGCAAGTCATGCTCTCTACTTTAATAGGGACTAATACATGATTCAAGTTTGTTGTTGCTAAGAAAACCAGCACAACAAACCTTCCAGGAATGGCTAAGGTTAATTAGCACTGTATTAACAATAATTGCAGCCAAAATATTCTTAAAAGAAAACTTTTTAACAAAATTAAAGAAGTTCCAAAAATACAAAGAGTTCTATATAAATTAGTTTAATCTTCCACAAACCAATTAATATGATGCAGCAAGGTTTCAACCTAATTAACATACAATAATAAGATTGAAGTAAACTAGATCAACGAACCATAAGTTATGATAAATAAAATTATCTAAACCAAAAGGAGATTTAGATGCTTGATTTTAGGTTGATTTAATAGAGATGATCCTAATATTATTAATGAAATTTCAGGCTATCTTTCTTAATTTATTTCCTAAGAATTTCATTCATATATATACATCTGTAAATTTAAGATCACAAATACAGCACTATTAGGATCTATATTATTTTATCACAAAGTTTCTTAGAGACCGTTCAATAATATTTTATGTAACTATGTTTAATAGGAAAATTAAGTGGAGTACCTTGATCCCTAATATGCAGCTAGAAGAGACTCTTGAAGGGATGAAGAAGGTTCGGTCAAAAGGAGAGGAAGGCGTCGGTGATCGGAGGTGTCGACGAGAGGAGGCCCGGCTAGGAAGGCTCTCGGCTAGCTGGAGGCTCGGTGAGAGGAGGTTTGGCGAGATGGAGAGGTTTTGGTGAGATGGAGGAGCTCGACTTCATCTCGGGTCTCGCCTAGGACCCCTTCTTATCATCGTGGAAATCCATCTCCCTTCAAATGAGAAGATAAGGCGAGAGGGGGCAGCTGTCGTGCGAGAGGGAGGGGATCGAGCCACGCGTCGATCGTCGGATGAAGGAGGAGGTGCTCTCGGCCACGTGCTAAGAGGATAGGGATTAGGGTGGCGTGAAAGAATCAGCTTGAGAAGGAAAGTGAAGAACTTTCAACTGAGTCAAAAAATAGGATTAGGTTTTGAAGGTTTTAAGAAAAATTTAGGATCCATTATCAGCCGTTGAATTAAAATCAGCGGCTGGAATTTATGAGCCAAGATTTGAAATCATTTGAGCTCTAAAAATTACAAACTTGATATCAAAACGACCGTCTCGATGATACAAATGCACGTATCTAAAAATTATTAAATTTGGACAAGTAATTTATTTTATATTAATTTTTAAGTGAAAAATTTGGAAAATTAATTATGATAAATCAAAAATTCAAAAATTAACGAAACTTGAAACATAATATCCTCATATGATGCTTGACTTAGATATATAAAAATTTCTAAATTCCAATTTATATTTTTCATATTATTAGCCTTTGAAGTTTATACTTCATGAATTTATTCAGGATAATCCAGGATCCCAAATGCGCTCACATTTTTGTCGTAGGATCCTTTCAATAGGTGTTATAAGAGGATATTCTTATTACATTTTTATTTGACTTAAATTGGATTCCTAGTTTGACGAAAATTTCTAGAGTAACAGAAAATCCGGGAAAATCAACGATTTTCAAAAATTCCCAGAATAATACTCTTAGTTAATTTAGAGCTACTGAGTCCAATGGCAGACTCCATTTTTAAATTATGAGGTCTAAACTTGAAAACACACTTTGGTATTTTACATTGAGCCACGCCGGCAGATAAAAATGACAGCCGCCCATTACTAGGACCGGGACTAACCTTTAGGACCCTAGAAATTTCAAAAGAGATGGAGTAATTCTTTGGGACCTATTTTCCCAAATCAAACAAAAATTTCCTCACTGTGAGGAGAAATTCTCCTCACTGGGAGCGCACCCAGACTAGGGCTTGATTCGGTCACCATCAGGGTGCACAGACGGATCGAAGCCCTACCGTGGCTCGACCTAGGAGGCTCTAAACCTCTAGGACCTTACTTAGATCCCAAGCTCTACAATGGAGTACTTTGATTGATCGATATGATCGATCAGACCAGACCTAAGCCATCAATTTAGTTGCATTGAATTTGCCAGGACCAGGAATGAGCTCAGCAATTAAAATTGAGAAGGAGCTGAGCCAATACAACTCAGTCCAGACTGGAGGGGTACCTGGATTTGCTAGATGGAGCTTGCACTGAAGGACATGAGGTGATCCGCTGCATTAGAGACTCCAAAAGACTCTTAGGGGTCCTGAACACCAGTAGTAGCCCTCTATTAATGGTACGCAAGCTCGGGAGTGCCTGGAAGAAGCTTGGCAGACTAGCAATGGTGAGCAGGGGAGGGACTCTGATAAAACCTAATTGAGCAGCAAAAGCATTCAAAGGAGAGACCTGTGGCTACTTATAGCCCTAGGGAAGCATTGAGAGTAAGGCTGAGCCTTGGCTTGACCCGAGGGCTCGAGTCATGGAGAGCTCTCAGAGCTTCCATTCCAAGGAGTATCAGGCCAAAGGGCCCGACCAAGAGGTTCCACCACATTAGGGAAACTACTAACGATGATGCTGAGCTCGCCAGGGGAGTGGGGGATAGGCTCTGCTTGTCGAGGATGCGAATCTCCCTGTCAAGGATACGAGCAGAGAGGGGGAAGACGATGAGCAGTGCTGGATCCACGATAGCCGTCTGATGGATCGTTCGTTGAAGCAGGATGGCTCAAATCCTTAGACAGCTAATGGCCAATTGCAGGGAGAAGATTTCCCATTAGATTAAATCTTCGGACCCGATGGACGGTCAGAGCTACTTACGGGGAGTGGTTGGATACCGTCCAACCGCGGAATAGTCGAGATGGATCGGATCTAATTGAAGGCGCTGACCTCACGATCTGATCTAAGAAATGGATAGCTCAGATGGCGCCCGCTGTTTTGAAAGCGGCCGACTAATGGAATAGGGTAGATTTGCATATAAATATTGTTAGGAACCCTAAAATGCAATTAGTCCAATTTAAATAAATTTGAATTTTGGCCTAAATGATCTCCAAAATTTGCCAAACTTTCACCCCTAGCTAATTTGGGGGTGAGGAATTTAAAAATGCAATCAGATTTTAATTTTGAGATCAAAATGTTTTAGGTCTAATCTAGGGCATCTAGACTAATCAAAATGTCATCTTAACTTAGAGAAGTCCAATTGACTTCAAACTTTTAGGATTAGCTTCACTTAAGGTTCTAAAAATAATGAAATCAAAATTAATGCTTAATTTGGTTTAGAAATTAATAGGGTAATAACCTAGGGTTGTTACCGACTCCCCCACTTAAAACACGAGTGCAGAAATCTTAAGAATAGAATTAGAATTTAGAAAATTAATAGATACCTGGATTTTTAAAGAGACTAGGATACTTCTTTTGCATATCGGCCTCTTTCTCCCATGTAGATTCTTCTAAAGAACGATTCCTCCACTAAACCTTTACCATTGGGATTTAGCGATTTCTCAACTGCTTTTGATCATAAGACAAGATCTTAATTGACTCCTTTGCATAAGAAAGATCCGGCTGGAGGGATACTGCTGGAAGTTGAATTAGATGAGATGGATTACGAAGACAACTTCGCAAGAAGGAGATATGGAACACATTATGAACTGCAGAGAAATCTTCAGTAAGCTTCAATCTATAAGCTACAGAGTCAACCTTTTCTAGAACTTCAAATGGTCTGACGTAGCGGGGACTTAGCTTCCCAGCAACACCAAAACATTATACTCCATTCATCGGACTGACCTTAAGATACGCAAAATTTCCAACATCGAATTCCAAAGTACGATGATGAGCATCATGATCCTTACTCTAGCGATCTTGAGAAGCTTTGATTCTTTGCTGGATCAGTTGAATTTTACGATTAGTTTCTTCAACTAGTTCTGAACCATATAACTGAACACTGCCAATTTCAGACCAAGCTAAAGGAGTACTGCACTTCCTGCCATACAGAGCTTCATATGGAGCCATGCTGATACTTGCTTGAAAATTGTTGTTGTATGCAAACTCCACTAAAGGAATATGATCATCCTAGAAGCCTCCAAAATCCAAAATACAGAGACGAAGAAGATCCTCCAAGACTTGATTGACTCTTTCTATTTAACCATCAGTTTGAGGGTGAAAGGCGGTGCTCATGTCTAGGGTAGTCCCCAAGTCTTGATGCACTGCTTGCCAGAATTTAGAAGTGAAATAGCTATATCGATCAGATACAATAGATCTTGGAATTCCATAGAGCATGGCAATTTACTTGATGTAAAGCTTCGCCAATTTCTCAACAGAATTAGTTCGACGCATAGGGATAAAATGTGCTGATTTGGTCAGTCAATCGACAATGACCCAAATTGAATCGGCATCAGATCTTGCTTTAAGTAAACCCATAACAAAATCCATTGATATAGCGAACCACTTCCATTCAAAAATTGCTAGAGGATGAAGAAGTCCTTTGGGCTTCGGATGTTCAGCTTAACCAGATTATAGGCATGACACTTTGCTATGAATTCAACCATGTTTTTCTCAATTTCAGGCCACCAGAATGATTTCTTTAGACCTTGATACATCTTGGTGCTGCCAAGATATACTTTGTAACCAGAATTGTGACATTCTATCAAAATCTCTTGCTGAATGGATCTGGGAATCCATAAAAGATCTTCTTGGTAGATTACATTACCTCGAAGCTGAAGATTAAAGCGACAACCACTTTTGACCTCCAGTTTAAACTTCAGATAGTCTTCATCCTTGGTTTGGGAGATGGAGACATCACGATGAAATATTGGTTCAATGGAACTCATGGATATTAGTGTGCTTAGCATAGCACCATGCACTGGTCTGATTTCAAGATTTCTAAATTCTTCTTCTAACAAGCTTGATATTATCATGGAAGACAGAGTATCATGATGACTAAGTGTATCAACTATGATGTTCGCCTTTCCTGGATGATACTGGATCCTCAAATCATAAATGTTTATTAACTCGAGCCATCTTCGTTGATGACAGCTTAGTTCATGCTGGGTAAAGATATACTTTAAGCTCTGATGATCGATAAATTTGGAACACTGAATGCCATAAAGATAATGATGCCAGATTTTTAGAGCAAAAACTACAACTGCTAATTTGAGATCATGGACATGATAGTTCTTTTCATGTAGTTTTAGTTGATGAGATGCAAAGGCTATAACTCTTCCTCCCTGCATCAGCACACATCCCATACTTATGCCAGATGCATCGGTATGGACTTGGTAGTTGAGGCCTTCTTTAAGTAAGGTTAGAACTGGTGCAGAGGAAAGAGCATCTTTTAACGATTGAAACCATTTCTCACACTCTAGATTCCAGATAAAAGGTACTGCTTTCTGCATCTACTTCGTGAGAGGAGACGCAATTTGTGAGAATCCCTTGACAAATTTTCTATAGTAACCTGCTAGTTCCAGGAAACTTTTGATGTCAGTCACGGATTTTGGTTGTGACCAATCTTGAACTGCGGTTACTTTATTTTGATCGACTTTGATCCCTTGAGAGTCCACGACATAACCCAAGAAAGCAACAGTGTCAAGCCAAAATTCGCATTTGGAATAGTTAGCGTATAGATCATGACTCAAAAATTCTTTTAATACTAATTGTAGATGGTTCTCGTAATCATCTTTGCTTCTTGAATAAATCAGGATATCATCGATGAATACGATGACAAATTTATCTAAATACACTTTTAATACGTTCTGCATTAAATCCAAAAAATGGACGGCGCATTTGTCAAGCCAAAGGACATTACCAAAAATTCATAATGTCCATAGTAGGTTTTAAATGCTATTTTCTAGACATCTGAATCCTTAACTTGCAACTGGTGATAGCCTGATTACAAGTTTATCTTTGAGAAAACTTTAGCTCTAGACAATTGATCGAATAAATCATCGATATGAGGCCGATGGTATTTGTTCTTGATAGTTACTTTATTCAGTTCTCCATAATCGATGCACATTCTCATCGATCCATCTTTCTTTTTTATGAACAATACTCGTGGTCCCCAAGGAGATGAACTTGGTCGAATGAAAACTTTCTTGAGCAAGTCTTGAAGCTGTTTGTTCAATTCCTGAAGCTCCATAGGCACCATGCGATATAGAACTTTTGATAGCAGCTGAGTTCTGGGAATTAATTTGATTACAAATTCTACTTCTTTGATAGGAGGAAGACCTGGTAGGTCTTCAAGAAAAACATCAGGAAATTCACGAATAATTCGATTCTCTGAAAGGGGCACAACTTCTTTCTTCTCTCCCAACATATTTACAAGGTATGCATCGCAGCCTTTCTTAACTAACCTTTCCGCCTTTATTGCGTTAATTAATGATGCTCGAGTACTAAATTTTCCAATAAATGATTGCGATAGATTTCCACTGCCAAGGGTGATCTTCTTCTTTTAGCAATTAATTGAAGCACCATGCTGGCTTAGCCAGTTCATGCCCAGGATTATATTAAAATTTGCGATTGGAAAAATGATCAGTTTAGCTTCATATTTTTGTTTACCAATAAGAATTTCTATTTTGCAAAACTATTGGGACTGCATACAGGCTCCAGAAGGAAACCCAATGCTTAATGAATTTGCTAAGCGATACGATGATAGCTTAAGATTTTTAGCCCAATTTTTTGATACAAACGAATGACTCATTCCTGTATCAAAAAGGATGTTACAAGATTTGTCCTCTATCATTTAGGTGTCTATTATAATAGTTATGATAAGGGTTATACTACTGAAGCAAAAAAGATTAAATATAGAAACAGACATGATCGAACAAGAATTAGTATAAGGCATACATGAAACCACATTGTTGTCTTCAGGAGCTGAGGAACGAGTTAACATATATACCCGTGCAGGTGCTGAGGGTCATTTGTTCTGAGGCCTTTGACCCTAATGTTCATTGTTCAGCCTTTGTGCTGGTATGGTTGCCTTAGAGTTTGAAGTAGGAGCTGGCATTATAGTAGGAGCAGGATCTCGGCTATTCCTTGGCTGGGCACGGAATGCTTGCTTATGATGGAATGATTGATGAGAATTCAGTCGATGGTTGATTTAGCATCACAGTCAAAATAATGGTGGCTGCTTTGACCACATGTAAAATATATGCCACCAAAGTGGTAGCACTTTCCATATGGATGGAACCGTTTGCACTCAAAATTCTGAGGTTGGGGTTGTGCAGCTTCCATATTATACACCTTTTCCATCTTATGATGACCTAAATGTTCCTTCCTTGGTGGCATGACTATTGCCTTTCTCTTTTGGTCCAGTTGACCTTGAAATCCCTCTTGTAGACAGGCAGCTTCAATCAATTCAGTCAAATTCTTGATCTAACGGGAGACTAGGTGAGCTTTAATCAAAGCTCTTAACACCTTCAAGAAATGATGGCCTCTAGATGCTTCCGTTCTAACTAAATCCGGAACAAAATGTGATAATCTCTAAAATTCCTGTTCATACTCAAACACTAAATTATGGCCTTGAGTGAGATGGAGGAGCTCATCCTCTAGGATTGCTTGGGACGATGCTGGGATGAACACTTCATGAAATGCTTCCAGAAATATATTCGAGGAAATATCTTATATTTTATAATCAGCGAATTTGCTGTTTCGTTTCTTTTCCCATCAATATTCGGCTTCTTCTTGAAATAGGTGAGTTACTAAATGAATGGCTTCCAAATTTGGGCACTTTATACTGGCCAGGTTCTTCTTGGCCATCTTGAGCTAGTTTACTGTGTCCAATAGATTCAAAGCTCCATTGAACACAGGAGTTCTATGGTGAAGAAAACTATGCAGGATTCCATCACCCGTATTGTGTCAGGATGATGAGAACCCTGATGGGGGTGCATATTGTTGTCTAACAGAAGAATCAAAGCATGAGTTTCTTGTGCCTGTTGTGCATTGCTTTATATTAAGGATTTCATTAGACTAGCCATTGGGTTTGATTCTTTAGGTCCGCCAGACGACGAGACCGTATTCTTGATCGAAGTAGAAGCAGAAGGAGAATCGGGGTTCATTACTATAAATGTAAGTATGAATTTAGCAAAATAAAATTATACTATAATTTCATACATTTCTTTCTCAAAAGAGAAGATACATGGATCTACAAAACATATGACTGAGAAAATGACATAATAAGATCTCTAAAATCCTAGTTACAATATTCTACCCAAAAGTCAGTACAGAAGTCATCATATGTGATTATGTGGCTCCTCCGAGCTAATCTCCTATAAACCCAAAACCACCAATGACTCGCTGATCCCCTCAGCAGGATCTCTACAATCTCCAGATGATACTCCTCCGGACAGGCTGTCTCTCGAAGTGCAGTGGTAATGCGGTTCAACCATTCTCTGGCGAGTGCTGAAAGACTGGTGCCTCCAAAGGATGAGTTAATAAGGATTTTATCTAGCACCTCAACACCACAAGGTGACACTCCCTCGATGACCCTTCCATAGATCTGGCCATCTCGTAGGTCATCTATCCAGTAGTCGTCAAATCTTCTAAAGTAGAACCAAAAGGCTGACTGCGAGTATTTCATTCCTAAAATAGCTCAACTTATAAGTATATCAATCATATTTTATTATTACCTTCAAAGTTCGTTCAAATCCAAAGATGTTAGTTTCATATTTAACTATTCATAGTTTCAATGAAGTTATTATGTATGTTAAATTCCTAGATGTCCACAGTCTAAATATAGTCAAACCTTTCATTTCTGAAAAAACTTAATGAACTCTTGGATGTTTGCTTTTCATTACACTTAGTAACTTGTGATCTTGACTTGATATAGAGAACAGATCATAAAGTAGATAGGAATAACCTCCTTATCTGACACTTTATGATACTTCTCTGATGCCATCTGTAGAGCTCCGCCCCGTCACCACGCACAATAATCAAGTATAACCAGATCGGCGGCTGAGCGGTACGCCACTTGGGAAGGCACAACCCATCTTCCCGAATAGGCTAAGACTGAACCACACGGAAGGTTACTGACTCGAACCCAAGAGTAGGATCGAGGGTCAATACTTAAGATAAGAGTAGAACACTTATCTTAAGTATTAGACTAATACGTATACTAGATATAGAAAGGTTAATAGGAATCCAATATATATCATCAATATATCAGCATTTTCAATATGCTGATCACATCACTATACTAAGTATAATAGTAGAATAACAGAGTGCGAAAGCTAAAGAAAAATATCTAAAATACATTCATCACAGAGCAGAAGTAAGCATCCATCTTAGAAAAAGTAAAGTAAAAAAACATCCATAATTATTACATATTGATATGAAAAATGATGCAAAAGAAAAGTTCATCTAAGTACTGAAAGTAGAAATAGTAAAGTAAGAGGTGGAAGATGGATCCACTAAGGCTGTAGAAATAGTAAAGTAAGAGGTGGAAGAGGGATCCACTTAGGCTCCACGTACTCCTCCTGGATTCCCTGCAAGTCCTCCTGCCATGTTTCAACAAGCTGCTCGGGATCAAACAAATTGCTGGATCCTAAAAATACCCCGTGTTAGACAAGAAGTCTAACACATCGCAACTAAACTAAGCAGTGCTAAAGTTGTAACAACCCTAGGTTGTTACCCTAGCTAAAACTAGATTAATTAAGCTAAACCAAGGTTTGATTTTGATTCCATTGGATTCAATGGGTCATTTAAATCTAAACCTAGAAGTTTGAAATCAATTGGAGCTAAATTGGAAAATATGGTATTTTTGGCTATTTTTAAGCCCTGAAAAAATACCTAAATTATTTTGATCTCCAAATTGAAATATGATTTCATTTTTGGGTTCCCCACCCCCAAATTAGCTAAGGGTGAAATTTTGGGAATTTTTGGAGGTCATTTAGTAACATTATGGATTTAATTTAAATTGGTTTAATTGCAAATTAGGGTTTTAGACAATTCCAAATTACAAATCTACCCTTCCCCAACGGTCGGCTCCTTCCCAAACCGTGGGTGCCATCTGGGCCATCCATTTTGCGGTCTTGATCCAACGGCCCGCACCATTGGATGAATCCATCTAATCTCCGCTGTTCCGCAGTTTCAAGATCCCGATCCGACGGCATCTATGCGATCCGATGTAAATACCTTCGATCAACCGTTAGATTCCCCGATTGGATCCAACGACTGATCTTTTATCCTCGATCGTTCGTTAGATGATGGAAGATCTGGACCATTCCGCGTCAACCAACGATCCATCAGACGGCTCTGGCAGCTCCCGCTACTGTGGATCGTCTCCTTCCCCCAGCCCGTGCCCGACAGCCGAATCCTCCCGTACTGCCACGTCCTCCAGTTGGCCTGCCACTCCCGCGCCATGTCAGAAAGACCGTTGCAGCCTTGCCCTTGCTTCTCGAGCAGTCCTAGCCAAGCCCAAGGCCCGGTCCAACCCCAATTCGGGAAAAATGAAGGAACTCCTCGGGCCGAGCCATTCCTCCCAACCCAAGCTCTGGGAGCCACTCCCCATGGCCCCTGGGCCTATAAATACCCTGAGTGAATCAGAGTGAGCCTCTTTGCTCAATGTGATCCCTCAATTGGTTGCTAGAACCTCGTAGAGCTCTCACCTTCCTCGGCGAATTCCCGGTGATTTCTGAAGGCTAGAATCGCTGATAGAGGGTCTCGCAGTTAGGCCAGTAAATCGCTGATAGAGGGTCCCGCGATAGAGGCTAGAACCTTGATTTCTGAAAGCAAGGGTCCCAACCCTAGCTCTGGTGTTCAGACCCCCTGTGGAGCTTCGTCTACTGACCAGGAAGCTCAAGGACACTCCAATTCTCCTCAGTTAGGCCAGTAAACCCGAAGTCAGGTACAGCTTCCTCCATTAAAATCTTCTGAAGCTCCTTTCATTTCTGCCTTCTGGAATGAGCTCTGAATGCCGTCTAAGCAGCCTTAGCAACCTAGGAAACTCCTGTGATTGTCGCCTGGGGCTAAGCTAGCTCGAGTCGATCGTATCGATCGACTGAGCTAGCGATCAAGCCAATGGCTGAGTTCGAGTAAGGACCCAACGATTGGCAATGCCTCAGGTTAAGATAGGTTGGGGTTTCGACGCGTCTAGTCTACTTGAATGTGTAGGGATCAAAATCCAGTTGAATCGGGGTCCCTGTGAGGAGAATTTCCCCCTCACAGGCGACCTGAGACGTCTCGCAGAAGGATGTCTCGGGTGAGCTAGACCCCATCGATCCAGAGGGATCCAGATGGGGGTTCTTGGTCCAATCAACGCGTCTCGACTCAAGGAACGTGTAGGGATTGATTTGAGCCCCTGCCGTCGTCGAAGAGCTGACAATTTCAGCTTTAAAATTCGACGGGCTCGAGACCCGTCGAGAGGAAGAAGACGAAGTCTTGGGTCTGGGCCAGGCCGACCTGTGACCCGCGTGGTTCTGATTTTGGGCCGCGCCTAATTAATAATTATTAGATAGTATTTTTAATGGTTGCGATTTTAATTAATTAAACCCTATAGTTTTAATTTAAATAAACATTCAGAATAAATTAATTAAATAACTTTAGTTATACAGATCCAAATGGTATGATCCAATATACTATTTGAATCAAAAAAATTCAAGGAATATAAATATAAAATAAAATCCCAGATCCAATGGTTGGATTAAAAATTATTTGCCAAACCTTCTCTATTTTTAATTAAATCATATAAAATTATTTAGTTGTCCAATTTATGAGTTTAAGGGCTCTGATTACTCCTTGTACCATAAGGAACAATTCCAAACCCTTAAAATTAATTTTGGATAATTAATTTTCTTAATCACTCCTTAATCACCCTAATCAAGGGTTAGCAAATTAAACCCTAATTAAGCTTCTGATTTGGGTGGGGATGGTTCCTAATATCATATTAGACCTAGTATAACCTAAGTGTAAGGTTGGATTACCCTAAAGTGCTTTAATTTCACTAATCATCCTAAGAGGCTTAATTAAGTGATTAGTGCTAATTAAGATCATTTAGGTAATCAAAATCTAAATGGAGGGTGTTTCCCACTTCAATAAGTAATATGAAACATATTAAAATAGATTAGAACAAATTTGAGTAAGTAAACTCTAAAATCCCAATTTTTGCCTTATGAAGGGCATTTTGGTCATTTTGACCAAAATGTGATTTAATGTTTCTTAAGGATTGAAAATTTCAGTAAACCACTATAAAATGGATTGGAAATGTCCTCTGAATTCCTAGGATAAGGATAGTGACAATGTGATCAATTAATCCATGAAATCTTCATTTAGTCCTTAACAAAGATGCTTAAATCTTAAGCATTCCTTATAAAGATCATTTGACCTTAAACTTATTAAATCTAATAATTAAAATGGCCAATTATATCATTAATAAATTCAGTTAAGAAAACTTAAGAATTAAGTGTTAAAGAAAAGAAATTGGAAGGGTCTAAGTGAAATTGTTAGCCCAAGATCTAAAGTGATCAAAACTCAGATCCTTAGATCTTAATTGACCTAAGAAGGTCAAAATGGGTTCAATATTAATCTAATGCTTGAAGTTGTCAATTCTAGCCTTAATAAGTTCTTTATAGTTAATCATGAAATTAGGTTCTAAAGAAAATCACAAATGGGAACTCATAAGTCAAAACCCTAATTAGAAGTCTAAAGTGATCAAACTTCAGATCTTTAGATCTTAGATCTTAGACTTAGATCTTCAATTTGAATCAAACCACCTCCAATTGAAATTCTTTAATGATTGATTGTTTAATCTTTTGAAATCTTCCATGTGGTTATAGGATGATTCAATAAATAAGATAATGAAGTTATCTTAAGGATTGAATATAGATCTTAGATTCTCAAGTTCTTAATTGATTATTTTATCTTATAATTAGTAGAATAGCCTTTCACTAAGATCTTAGTTCCTGAATCTTTCAACTTATAGGATTCTTTACATTCAAATTGAGTATTAAGTGAGAAACCTAGATCCTATTTAGAATATCACCTAGGATTTGGGACTTGAACTCAACATAGGGTTTAAGTTCTAAATCCTTAGATCTTGATTTACTTAATCAAGATTTGGGTAAGAGAGTAAAATATTCATAAAAGCAGGTCGTTGATTTTCTTATTTAAACTATATAGTCGTCACATGATTTTTGGATTAGAACTTGTTAAGTTCTAATATTTAACCTTAAGGACGTAAATTTGAGAATCTACTCGATGCTGGATATTAGAGATCCTAAGCTTATACCTTCTCAGAGTAGTTAGATTTTGTAATTAGATAACAACAGATATCACATAAGTCTAGATTAAGTCTCTTGCTTACTTTGACTAGATTGCTTTGCATACCTTGGATTTTGAGCTTTAGCCCTTGAGCATAATAGGAAAAACTTAGGATGATGCATCCTAAGCTAGTATTGAAATTACATATCATTCAGTTTTGTTTTTGTTTGCAGTTAGTAGAATATGACCTAGCTTAGTCTACCTCTTCAGTAGTAGTATTGTATAAACTGGACTCAGACATAGCATATTTGGATGGCTAGGCTGGGGATTGATTAATTCATATTGGAGGCCCTGTATGGCCTATTGGCTGGTATGGCAGCACTAGGACTTAGGCTTATTACTACTTTAGCTGAATTGTTTTGTTTTCTGATTTGCTTTAGGATGCTAGAATTTTATAATATTCCGTACTTGTGTTCTTTTATACTCAGCATGTTTTACCTCGATCATAATCATGTTAGGATCATATTTATTCCGTAGTTGCAGTTATTTTTGCTTTTAGCCTTACCTTGCTTATTTAGTATTTTGTATGTTACTTCACATACATGTTGCATGCTATAAATAGATAGTTTATAGTATTCCATTTCTTTCATAGCTTATTGCCCCTTTACTGCTTGTATGTGTAGTTAAATTAAATGTCATATCTTTTAATATTCAGTTCATTCAAATAGCCTAAAATATACTTAGACAATTGTCTAACTGTAACCTTTTTATTTTGTTGGTTGGGGCCCTGGCATTTGTGATATCGACAAATGTCAGATTCAGATGTGTACGTGGGTAGTGTCATGGAGGAGGAGCCAGTTCAGGAGGAGGACCTTCCCGCTGCTGTTTAGATAGTTTTGCATTGTTTATTTCAGTGAGGACGAGAGTCTTTCATTTTTTCAGTTATTCATTTCAGTTTGTAATAATTAACTTTCTGGATGTACTCTACTTTTTGCATTGTGATGAGTTACTATATTGCATTTTCCTTTTTCTACTAAGTATACTTGTGGATGTTACTTTATTTTGTACTGCTTCCGCCACTTTGATATTTATATTGATGGTTGTTATAGCACTTGGTGACAAGCCCTTGACTTAAGGCAAGTTGGGTTTGCCTAACCTTACTTAAGTTGGGGATTTTCCAGAGTTGGAGCACCATACTTTCTTAGTACCAGTACGGGGGCCCCACAAAAGTAGAGTGCAAGTAGGTAGTAAAGTAAATAGAATTGAAGAGAAAGCGGTAAAGGCACTGAGTAACTGAAACTGTAAAGACTGCACAAAGTAAAATTAAACTGAAATATGAATACTGAAAATAAGTGAAAACATTAAATGCTCAAGAACCAATGTAATAATGTTCAATACTGTACTATATGTCACTGGGATAATGCATCCAAATATGCCACAACACGGTATGCATAGATAAGTAACATAATTATTACTGAAATACTATGAGTGGTACGGTCCAATGTGTAGATACATCTGCTGGGAATACAGTTTATTGTGATACCGATGCATTCTAAAATTCCCTAGTCAATGTATGCAACATTCTGTAGCCCATAGATCATCACTAATACTCATACATCTCTACTGAGATCATTCATCATGCTCGTCTCATACTCATGTTCAAGCTTCTATACAATATGAGTTAAAATACATAAATCTATAAAAGCTTAGAAATACCAATATTAAATTCAAAGTCTCCATTATGCAGAATCCTGCTAGAAGGATTTTGACTCCTAATTTTTGGAATGATAATTGGTTAAAGTTGAAGTTTTAGTTATAAATCATCAGATGAGGGGGTGGTATACATATATATAGTATGTTTCCAATAAGGGTAGTCTCTTAACTCTTAGTTTGATTAAGCCACCCTAATGAAGCGATCTTCGATTGGAAACATCACATGATGGCAATTTGTATCTCAAACTAAGTTATTAAAATACCCAAATCACAAGCATGCTTAGTGTTCTAAAGATGGTGGCTAGGATCATGTAGTTTAATTGAAGCACACCTATGGAAGTGATCTTTGATAGGAGGCATCACCCGATGGTTATTTTTATTCAAACTAACTAATAATCTATATTCCCTAATTTTAACACTCTTAGGATTGAATGATTTAGTCTAAGTGAGACTATGTCTGACTAAACTCGTAGGATAGAACACAGACATAATTTTTACTAAGATGAATAAACTAATCCTGAATACTACTAAGATAACCCAATATTATGGATATACCCTACTATACCATACAATAATCAAAGTTCAACAATTCTATTTATTCAACAAGGATTTATAAATACTATCAATCCTTATGCTAAATGGGTGAGTCCTACACAAGGCTCCAAGAAATGTGATCAAAGATCACCCAATACAGATTCTACCACAAGGAAGGGATTTTAGTCTAAGTGTTTTTAGGTAAGTTATACCACAAAGTATTAAGATCAACCTATAAGGTAAAAATGATCATCTAAGATTTTACCTCAATAAGTTTACAAAGGTCCTTCCTACCTCAATGTATTATCAATTAAGGTTTTTTAAAAATATTTCAGATACGAGTTTTTAGTGAGATAATTGAAATCCCACACTCTTAATTGCAGTATTTAACATTCTAGGTTTTACTTATTATTAAGTTTAGAGTGATCAGATCAGATGATTAGATCATCTGATCACATTTTATTCTACATTATGGGGACAAATCAAGGATATTATTAGAGTTAGATCAACTTATTAAATCAATACAACTTTATTAATTATCTTATGCTAATAGTCTTATTTAGGAGAAAATCAAGGATCTAATGCTTAGATTCAGAATATTCAATCACATGGATTTGTTATTACACTTAACAAGTCTAATTCAATACTTTAGGATTAATACTAAATCAGATGCATTATTGGAATAATGTAAATTACAATATCTTAAAGTTAAGTCAATTAATTAAAGGTTTGGATCTTAATCAAGTAGATTAGGATTTAACCCCTGCTCTTATCTAATTAAGATCAAGTCTTTATTTATAAGTCAAGTGTCAAATTAGTGGATTAAAGATGTATTATTGGTGGCAATCTTAGACTTAGATCAGATTTTAATAGCTTGATCAAATTCTTAAGACTTCTTAAGGTTAATTAAAATAATTAAATTCACAAATTTAGGCTTGTTAAATTTATACATCACAAATTGACATGCGTAGTTTAAATACATCTACCCTACTGTTATGAAGCATATTAGTAGAAAAGTTCAGAAAAATAAAAGGTAATTAGTGCTAATCAAACCCTAAACTACTTCAAAAAGATTAGCACCTAATTATAATTCTAACCATCAGAATTTCATTCAACTTCGCACATAAGCTCTATAAAATCAAGCAATTTATCAGAGACTAATCTTACTAAGATCCAAAGGTTAGAAATCCTAATTTTTACTAATCATTGTTTTATAAGATTAGTGCATAAATTAAAATATAGAGATCAAAAAATTAAACTACTTAGCACTTGCATTCTACTGATAAAAAGTAAAATAATGGCACCCTAATCATGTAATTTGGCTAAATATACATGCTAATCAACCCTAATTAAGATATGTAATAATTAGGCTTAAATAGAAAACTTAACCCTTAAAAGTTAATTATTATTTTATATTCAGATTCCTAATGATTTTTTGATTAATTTATTATATAATATCATAGGGTTTGGATCAGTGGATTAAAAGTTATAGCATTAATTTAAATTGCATTTTCTAATTAATCTCTCCTATTTTCCATGAGGAAAATAAATATTAATTCAATTAATATTTATTTCGGGCATCGGCCCGTTCCCAAAACACGCTGGCCGCTCGGGCCTAGAGGCCCATTACTGTTAGACAGCGCGGGTCACGGGTCAGCCCAATCCGCGCTATCATCTTCTTCCCCCGCCTGGCCCCGTCTGAGGAAGGATAGGTAGGGCTAACCTTAAACACCAAATTCCTCAGTCCTTGAGCCATGCCGGTGAATAAAAATGACTGCCACCCATTACTGGGATCGGGACTAACCTTTAAGACCCTACAAATTTCATAAGGGATGGACTAATTCATGAAGACCTATTTTCCCAAATCAAACAGAAATTTTCTCACTATGAGGAGAGATTCTCCTCACCGGGAGCGCACCCAGATTAGGGCTTGATCCGGTCACCATCAGGGTGCACAGACGGATCAAAGCCCTACCTTGGTTCGACCTGGGAGGCTATAAACCCTAGCTGTTACCCTAACAAAATCTAGATTAATTAAGCTAAACCAAGTCTTAATTTTGATTATATTAGACTCAATGGGTCATTTAAACCTAATCCTAGAAGTTTGAAATCAATCAGAGCTAAATTGGAAAATTTAGTATTTTTGCCTATTTTTGAGCATTAGAAAATACCTATATTAAATTGATCTCCAAATTAAAATCTTATTTCATTTTTAAATTCCTCGTACCTCAATTAGCTAATGGTAAAGTTTTGGGAATTTTTGGAGCTCATCAAGTCCTAAATTAGATTTAATTATTTAATAAAAAAATTAAGTAATTAAATAAATGAATAATAATTAATTAAATTTATTTATTTATATTTTTATATTCTGGGATTTGTTGTCGGGACAACGATGGATCAGCTACGGAGTCCCGATAGCGGCGCTTCAAACCGTGCCAATAGATGCCCTAGCACGAATCGTAGTGCATCTAATCCTACGGCACGATCTACCCCGCTCTGTGATTTAATCATAGGCGTCAAATCCATCGCATGCATCTAATGGCTATCATCCATCCCGCCTAAGTAATGCATCAGAGCCGTCCAAGACTAACGGTAGATCCATTAGACGGCAGGCACGAGCCCGAGCATTGTGGATCATCTCCCTCATCTCACCCCATCTGCGTCTGGTCCCCTTCGACAACCAGGATCCATCCAGCCCCGTGGCAGTACAGGAAATGACCCATTCTTCCTCTCCTACCCTCGGCGCGATCGTCTGCTAGTAGTGACCTCCCTAATTTGCCCATGGTCATTGGAAACAAGCCTCCCCTTCAGTTCGAGCCTTCCTCCATTCCTGAGCTCTGGTATCCAACCACAGACCTCCCCTAGACCTATAAATACCACTAGGACCTCTCAGTGAGTCCCTTTGCTCACTGAGAATCTTCAATTGGCCATCTGACGTCCCCTGGAACTCCCGTCTCTCTCGGCAATTTCTGGCATTTTCTGGATCTACGAACTACTGATAGAGGGTCCGTCTGGTGTTTAGACTCCCTGTAAACTCTCATTAGCTACTTGGGAAGCTCCAGCTCATCTCATTTCCCCTCAGTCGTGCCTGCAACCTCAGTCTTCATGTATCTCCTCTTCCCACTGAGCTACGTAAGCTCAGTCCGTCCATTTAAACTTGCAATTATTGACTCTGGATGTCGTCTAGCTCCCTTAGCCCTCTAGGAACCAAACCTGATTGTTCCCAGGGTCTGAGCTAGCTTTGATCGATCGAGTTAGCGGCTGAGCCAAGTCTGAGTCCGAGTAAGGACCCAGCATTTGGCTGCATACCAAGCTACGAAATCTTGCGAGTTCGATTCGCCTCACCTCATTGATGGTGTAAGGATCGAGCCTCGTCGGTTTGGTGGCTTCTGTAAGGAGAATTACTCACTCACAGAGAACCCTAATTTCCTTCCCTTAATGCATTTCATTCGAGTAGCACCCCGCCCATCTAGCGTGATCCAGATGGGGGTTCTTACCTCAATCGATGCGTCTTAGTCCTAGGAAGGTGTAGCCGTTGAGATCCTGGCGTAGAGTGGTCTGAGCAGGGAGAATTTCACGATCGAAGCTATCCTTAGGGTTCGGGTATCGGGACTCAGCCGCGGCGAAGAAGATGACTGGCGCTTCGGGCCGGGTTAGACCCCGTCCCATGCGGTTTCGAATTCGGGTCGCGGATTAAGAAATGAATTGTTGGAATTAAAATTCTTATGTTAATTATTTAATAAATTATTATTTATAGCTCTGATTTAAATAAAAATATAGATTAAATTATTAAATAACTATAGCTATACTTATCCAAATGGTATGATCCAATATACAATTTTAATCAGAAAATGCAAGGAACATTAATATAAAATAATCAAAGATCCAATGGTTAGATTCTAAATCATTGCTTAATCCTTTTCTATTTTTATTTAAATCATATTAAATTCATTAATTACCTAAAAATGTTGATTAAGGTCTCTGATTGCTCATGAGACCATAGAGAACCTATGTAGACCATTAAAAGTAAATTAAGATCTTTAACTTTGCTAATCACCCCATAATTATCCTAATTTGGGATTAATGAATTAAGCCTTGGATTAATCTTTGATTTAGGGAAATTAAATTCCTAATGCCTTATTAATGGTAGTAGAGCCTATAAATACAAATGGATCATTCTAGTATACCCAAATGCTCTTAATCACTTTAATTGGATTAAAAATGTGATTAGTGCTAATTAGACTAATTAGGTTACCAAAACCTAAGATAAGTGTGTAACCTACTTCATTAACCTATATGAAACTCATTAAAATAGATTTGAACCTATTTGAATAATTAAATCCTAAAACTCTATTTTTAGCCTTAAGAGGGGTATTTTGGTCATTTTAGATAAAAATGTATTTAAGCACCCCTTAAGCCTTGAAAATTCAGTAAAAAATCCCCAGTTAATAATAATTAGGTCATTAAGTTAATTAATTTAAAATATTATAGTCATCATATGATTATGAATTAGAACTTGTTAAGTTCTAATGTTAATATTAAGGTTGTAAATCTGAGATTATACTCGATAGATGGATATTGGAGATCCTAAACTTTTATCTTCTCAGAATAGTTATATTTGGATAATGTAGACAATAACAGATATCACCTAAGTCTAGATTAAGTCTCTTGCTTACTTTGACTTGATTTCTCTGCACACCTTGAATATTGAGCCTTGTTCCTTGAGCATAATAGGAGAACTTAGGATATGAAAGATACATCCTAAGTTAGTAATTAAAAAGCATATCATTCATTCAGTTCTTTCAGTGCTTTCAGTTAGTAGAATATGTCCTAGCTTAGTCTGCCTCTTTAGTTCTAATTTTGTTATAGAATAGACTCGGACCTAGCTCTGTGGATGTCTAGGATGGATACATGTCTTATTCTATAAGTTCAACTCAGACCTAGCTCTATAGATGCCTAGGATGGATACATGTTGAACTTTTAGTTCAGAGGTCCTGTATAGCCTGTTTCTATTATGGCAATACTATGTCTTAGGCATACTTCAACTTCAGTTTAGTTTTCAGCATTATTTTGCTTTGCCACATGCTTCAGTGGCCTTTCTTTTAGTGCTTGACTTGCTTTGCCACATGTCTCAGTGGCTTTACTTTTTGCTCATTCATGTACTTATCTTACTTTTGCCACATGTCTCAGTGGCCTTTTACATATCAATCTGCATGTATGTATATATGCTCTTATTGATTTGTATTAAATATTGGCATGTTTAGGATGCTAGAATTATGTGCACTTATGTTCTTATATACTCAGCATGTACCCATGTGATCATAAGCGTGTTAGGATCAAATTTATTTCAGCAGTTGTAGTTACTTTTGCTTTTAGCCTCACCATATTTAGTTGCTATTTTGTATGTTATTTTTACATACTTGTTGCTTATCTATAGTTGATTAGTTTATAGCTATCCCATTCTTTATAGCTTGTTGTACCTTATAATGCTTGCATGGTTAAAACCCTTAAATGTGATATCTTAAATATTCAGTTCACTTAAATAGCCTAAAATGTATTTAGACAATTGTCTAACTGTAACATTTTTCTTTTGTTGGCTGGGGCCTTGGCATTTTTGATACCGACAAATATCAGATTCAGAATTGTTCGTTGGTAGTGCTGCAGGAGAGGAGCCGGTGAAGGAGGAGGATCTTCCTACTGCTCCTTAGATAGATTTTCTCTTTTTGCAGTGAAATTGAGAGATCTTTACTTTTATTTAATTCAGTTTGTAATAATTAAACTCTGGATGTATTTACTTTCTACATTTGAGCTAAGTTACTGTGTTCTTTTCCTCTTTTGTACTATGTTATGCATGTGGATGTTACATTCTATTTTCTGCTTGAGCTACTTTGATATGTATTGATGTATATTTCTAATCCATCAGTGTGACAAGTCCTTGGCTTAAGGTAAGTTGGGTCCTACCTGACTCTACTTTAGTTAGGGATTTGCCATAGCTGGAGCACCATACTCTCTGTGTTTATCATAATATCAGCATTAGCATCGCTGCAGGAAAGTACGGGGCCCCACAGTTGCTATCAGAGAACACTATAAGTTGTCAGAATGGGATCCATGATTCCTTTCTACCTAATGGACTATTCTTTTGAGGTGCAAACATCAAGACATAACATCCACAACATAGTATTACTAGTAACTCTCAGAAAAATGTAGAATAAATAGTCATATCCTAAACATCTAGTCATCTATAGCTAATAAATACCAATACATTCTACTATTAGGATCAAATGGTTCCTGAAGAGTCTGACTTGGACTATTATCTGCATGCCTTTGAGTTGGCTTGGAGTTATAGTTTAAAATGGAGATAGGAGAGAACATTGCAAATCAAATGGGTTTCAGCAAAAGGAACCCTAGTCTTGGACAAACTTCTACATCAGACAGTGTACCGAGGGCTTGACTTTCCTGTCTATGCACAGGAGTGGTTGGATCGAGTAGAGTCCGTCCTGAGGCACATAGAGTGTCCAGAGTCCCTCTGGCTTGGTATAGTGATAGATCTAATGCTAGACTATGTGGGAGTCGGGTGGTACAAAACCATCAAGAAGCTCGAATGGAAATGCAAGAGGAAGCGTTCGGAAGTGACTTTTGAGGACTTTTCTATGGCCTTTAGGGCTGATTACATTAAAGACATCTAAGTGTTAGTTAGAATAATTGTCATCTCTTGACTTACAAAACTCTAGTAGAGTTGTGATTTTTGGCATTTTCTAAATCATTATGTAATCCCTTAATTCAACGAGTAAGGAAAATTTTTGATGTCTATTACGACTATAAATGACTGTCTTCCTTAAAGTAATTATGTAATCTGGTTTGTATTATCTAACTAGAATGAATCCTGGATCACCACCTGCTATCACTCCTATCAAGAATACAGTTGCATCCAGTAGTTCTACCTATGAAGTGGCTCATCTGTGAGCAATGGTAGCAACCCTATTGGAAACCAAGCCCAACAAGTAATAGTTATGCAGAAGATGCTAAATGATCATCCCGTTCCAGCCGCTGTTGCTATTCCTGTTGTCCCTATTCCGCAACTTACATTTCCTTCCCATCACTAAATGGATAGTCTTCTCCATAATTTCTTAAGACTAAGGCCTTCCACCTTCGGTGGAAACTTATCGCCTATGGATACAGCCGACTGGCTGAAGGTAGTAGAAAAGGATCTTATTAGTTTGAAGATCCCAAACTCAGAGGCCATCCGTCTCACTATACACCTGTTTTATGTTAAAGCGGAATACTGGTGGGAGGAGGTCAGGAATGCAAAGTTCGTCGACTATGAACTAGAAGACATCCCTTGGGATGAGTTCATTGAAGCATTCAAAATTGAATTCATTCCCCTGTCTGCACAAAACATCATTGCAGACACGATCATAAGGTTGACTCAAGGGAGTCATTCTATTGCAGACTACGAAAGGGAAATTCATAGGTTAATTCACTTTGCTCCAGAGATCATCCATTCTGAATCAGTTAAGTGCCATCGCTTTCTTAGTGGACTCCGAGATTCACTAAGAGATCATGTAGCGCCCTGTCCCGTCACAGTACGTAAAAGATAAGTAGTAAACCAGATCGGCGACGGAGTGGTGCGCTACTCGGGAGGACGAGAACCAACAACACTCATCTTCCCGAATAGGCTAGAGACTGAGCCACACTGAAGGCTGCTGACTCGAACCTACGAGTAGGATCGACGGTCAATCCATATGATAAGAGTATAATACTTATCTTATGTATTAGACTAGAACGTACATTGGATCTAGAGAAGCAAATAAGAATCCAACAAATGCTTTAAATATATCAGCATTTCTAGTTTGATGATCACATCACAATACTAAGTATAGTAGTATAACAAAGTGCAGAAGATAAAAGTAAAACATCCAAAATACATTCAACACAAGCAGTAGGTAAACATTCATCTCAGAAAAGAAAGTAAAAATACGTCCAAAATTTATTACAGACTGATTTAAATGCATAAATATAAACTCTATATAAAGTACTGAAACAAAGTAGTAAGAAACGGTAAATGTACGATCCACTAAGGCTCCACGTACTCCCTTGGATCTTTTATATGTCCTCCTGCCCTGTCTCTACAAGCTTCTCGGGATCTAGCAAATTGCCGGATCCCAAAAGTACCCCATGTTAGACAAGAAGTCTAATACATCGTAACTAACTATGCAGAAATAAAGCTAAATACAAGTAACAAGTAAAGTAAAGTAAAATTGCAGGAAAACTGGGGAAAAGAACTAAATAAGGGAAAACTATAACAGCCAAGTAAGTAAGACAGTAAGGGCTAAGTAAGTAAAATTATCACACAAATGAAAACTGAAAGTAAAGGGAACATTGAATACTCAGAAATCAAGATGAAAGAAATGCTGAATGCTATACTATATGTTACTGGAATGATGCACCAAAATATGCCACACCACGTATGTCACGGATATGTCACTGAACTATCACTGAAAGACTATGAGTAGTACGGTCCAATGTAATATACACCCAGTTGGGAATATAGTATGGTGATGCAGATGCACCCTGAAACTCTCTAGTATATGTATGTAATATTCTGTAACCCTTACTTCATCACTGATACTCATGCATTATAGCAGAAATAATACTTCAAGTCCATGCTCATGCTTATGCCCATGCTTCTATTCTATATGAGTAAAAATCCAAAAATCCATGAAAGATTAGAATGCTAATAATGAATTCTAAGTCTCCACTGTGTAGAATCCTGCTAAAAGGATTCTGACTCCTAACTTCTAGATTGGTAATTAGTTAAAGTTGCAGATTTACTTACAAATTATTAAATAGAATGATAGTATACATATACTTAGTGTCATTGAAAGGAAGATGGTTCTCATCACTTAGTTTGATTAAGCCACCCAAACGAAGCGATCTTCGATAGGAGGCATCACCCGTTGGTGATTTGTATCTCAATCTAAGTTATTAGATGCCCTACTTGTAATCACACTTAGTATCTCAAAGAAGGTGACTTTAATTACTTAGTTTGTTTGAGCCATACCTATTGAATGAGTACCCATTTAAATCACTCTTAGGTTTTAATGATATATTCTAATGGGACTGTATTCATCTAATCCCGCAGTATAGCACCTGCTCATAAGTCCCTATTTAGAGTGAATCAACCAATCCCGAATGCTACTGGGAAACCAGTTATATGGGTATACAATACTACACCACCCAATGATTAAGGTTCAAATAAGTCTACTTAGTAAATCAAGGAATTATCAAGACTATAAAGGCATATGCTAAATAGGTAAGTCCTATATAAGGTTCCACTAAAATGTAATCAAGGATCACTTAGCATGGATTCTACCACAAGGGGAAGTATCATTCTAATGTCTTAAGTGATTTCTACCACAAGAGATTAAGATCAATTCTAAGGTTAAGGGATCATCTAAGCTTCTACCTCAATGAGTCATACAAGGTTCTCCTACCTCAAGAATATTTAATTTAGGTCTTTTAAATGTTTCAAGATGATCTTATGAAGAAATGCTTAAGATCTCTCATTATAACTTTTGATATCAACATTTTAGGTTCTATTTCATGGTTAGGCTTAGAATGATCAGCTCAGATGATTAAGTCATCTGATCACAACTTAATCTAGGATTTTGGGATTTAAATTAAGAATGTTATTAAAGTTTTAGATCACTTGTTCAATCAATATGATTTTATTAATCTCTTATGCTAGTATTCTTATTTAGGAGAACATCAAGGATCTTAAAGTTTTGATTCAGATTAAGAAATCACATAGAGTTATTGTCAACCTTAATATGTCTAATTCAAATGTTTAGAATAAATATCAAATCAAATAGATTATTGGAAATTGTCAAGTTCATTGTCTTATAATCAAATCAATTAAGTTAAGGTTTAAAGATTTGGATCTTACTTAAGTAGCTTAGGGTTTCACCCCTACTCCTTTCTTAATTAAGATTAAGTGTATGTATAAAGATCAATGTCAAATCAATAGGTTAATTATGTATTATTGGTGGCAAACTCAGACCTAGATCAAGTCTTAATAGCTTGATCAAAGTCTTAAGATTTCTTAAGTTAATTAAGGTGATTAAGGTTTTCAAATTTAGATTTGTTTTATTAATACTTAATAATTGTACTTACAAGATTTCAATACATCTAACTTACTGTTATAAGTCATATTAAAAGAAAAATTTCAGAAAAATAGAAAGTAATAGTGCGAATTAAACCCTAAATCCATATAAATAGATTAGCACATAATTATAAATCTAACCATCAAAATTAGCTACAATTTAGCATACAAAACATATTTAGTAATACAATTAATTAGAGCCTAGGTTTGCTAAGGTCCAATATGTATAAACCCTAATTTTCACTAATCATATTTTATCAAGATTAGGGCATAAATTGAAATACATAACTCATAAAAATAATTCCCTTAATACATGCACTCTACTCATCATAAGCAAACTAATGGCACCCTAAACATGCAATTTAGTTAAGTATAATTACTAAATCACCGTAATTAATTTCTATTGTAATTAGGCAATAATGGAAAATCTAACCATCATATGTAAAATTTTATTTTATATCCAGGTCCCTAAGGATTTTTTGATCAATTTCATATATAATATTATAGGGTTTGGACCAGTGGATTAAAAGTTATTCAATTAATACATTATGTATATTTCTAATTAATTTTTCATTTGATTTGATTAATTGGATTATTTTTCTTAAGGAAAATAATTCCAATTAATTGGATATTAAGTATATGGGCCCGGCCCATTAGCCGAACCGCGTGGGTGGACCGGGACCCAAAGACCTGGGACTGTCGCACCGCACGGGTCACGGGCTGACCTGACCCGCACAGAGTCTTCATCCCCGCGCTTCGTCCAGATGGATTCACCCGATTAGGGAAACTCTAATCGGCTAAATTCGGTGCACCCCAACCACGGCACGGCTAGCAATTCATCCCTTCTCGATCACTATGGTCAGACGCACCGAACGGGACTCGAAGCCCTCTGTGAGATGGTCCAGATCGGCCGGACCTTACTCACCTGAGGGCTCCTCAAATGGAGCTACTGTGGGGAGGCAATTCTCCCCACAGAGACCACGCCAGACCCCGGGCTCGATCCCTACACCATTACGGAGGTGAGGCAGATCGAAACCCTCTGGTATGAGGGTCTGGGATGGTCTGGATCACCGGTCCTTACTCGACCGAGACGATCCTCAAGGGGCTTAGCCCGATCGATCAATTTGATCGATCGAGGATAAGTCACGGCTCAATTACGATAGCATTAGGTTCGGTTCGATAATACGAAGCTACACGAATCAAAATGGAGAAGGTTCGAGCCTCATTGGCTCGTAACCGGTAAGTGGAGTACCTGGATTCTCGGGAGAGCTCGCAGACAATGCAGGGGCCAATGCTGGGTTTGCTGAGCCTCCTCTAAGAGTTCCAGAATGCCAGGAGAGTCTCCTATCAATGGTACGCACGTTGGGAACGCCTGGGGATCACCTACGCAAGCTCGGGAGTTCAGTAATGGCGGAAGGTACCGAGGCTTCAATTGATCAGCAAAGGTTAATTGAATCGGGGCTAGGGCTATTTATAGCCTTGGCCGAGGGTTGGGAAGCTTCTAGAGGGCTGGCTCTGGCTGGAGAGGTCCCGAGAGGTCGGCCCTTGACCAAGCTCTCAAATTTCCAATTCGAGCTCGGCCGGGTCACAATGCCCGAATGGGGTCTCTATCATTCCTGGGAGGTTCCTAATGGCTCTGCTGAGCTGGAGGCGCGAGTGGCAGACCGGATGGGCAGCTAGAAGTATGGGGATTTTTCCCGGTCGGGCACGGGCGTGGCGAAGACGAAGGTCCACAGTGCCGAGACCTTCGGATGCCTTCTGATCCAACAATCAGATGGCGGAATGGCTCGGATCGCCCGGATTCTAATGGCCAATTACGCGAGTGATTCGGGCCGTTGGATTGGTCGGGTAGATCCAATGGTTGATCCATGGCTCCACGGTATCTAATCCTAGCCATCGGATTAAGAAGGCGTGATGGCTAGATCTGCGGGATGATGCTGTCGCGCGACTCAGGCTCCGCAGCGGATCACCCGCGGTCTATAGAATGGATTATGGCTGTTAATTCAGTTTAATGGGTATTTATTCAATTATGAAATGTTAGAAACCCTGATGTGCAATTGGACCATTTTAATTTAAATTGAATTATGGTCCAAATGATTTCCAAATTGCATCAAACTTTCACCCTTAGCTAATTTGGGGGTGATGAATTTAAAAATACAATCAAAATTTAATTTTGAGATCAAAATATTTTGGGTCTAGACTAGGCGTCTAGACTAATCAAAATATCATTTTGGACTTATAGAAGTCCAATGGACTTTAAATTTTCAGGATAAGCTTCATTTGATGTTATAAAGCAATGGTGTCTAAAATAATGGTTATTTAAATTGTAGTTTAGTACGGTAACAACCTAGGGTTGTTACAGACTCCCCCACTTAAGAACGATGTCGTCCTCGATATCATCTCAAGAGAGAAGACAAACATGAAGAAATTGAAGAACATATTTAAGACTAAGAAAATTAAGGGGTACCTGGAGTTTCAAAAAGACTGGGATACTTCGTCCTCATATCCGCCTCTTTCTCCCAAGTAGATTTTTCTAAAGAGCGATTCCTCCACTGAATTTTTACCATTGGAATTGAGCGATTTCTCATTTGCTTTTGATCATGCGCTAAGATCTTAATTGGCTCTTCCGCATAAGAAAGATCTGGTTGGAGAGATACCTCCAGAAGTTGGATTAAGTGAGATGGGTTACGAAGACATTTCCGTAGGGATGAAGGGTTACGAAGACATTTCCGTAGGGATGAAATGTGGAAAACATTATGGACTGCAGAGAAATCGTCTGGAAGCTTTAATCGATAAGCTGCAGAACCAATCTTTTCTAATATTTCAAATGTTCCGACATAGTGGGGGCTTAGCTTCTCAGCTATACCAAAGTGATACACGCCTTTCATCGGACTAACTTTAAGATACACAAAATTTCCCACATCAAGATCCAGAGCATGATGATGAGCATCATGATATTTACTCTGGTGATCTTGAGCTGCTTTGATCCTTTGTTGGATCAGTTGAATCTTATGATTTGTTTCTTCCACTAGATCAGAACCATAAAGCTGAACACTGCCAATTTCAGACCATGATAATGGAGTACTACATTTCCTACCATACAGAGCTGCATATGAAGCCATGCCAATACTTGCCTGAAAGCTATTGTTGTATGCGAATTCTACGAGTGGAATATGGTCTTCCCAAAAACCTCCAAAATCCAGATTATAAAGATGAAGAAGATCTTCCATGACTTGATTGACTCTTTCTGTTTGACCATCTATTTGAGGATGAAAAATGGTACTCATGGCCAGAGTAGTCCCCAAGTCTTGATGTACTGCTTGCCAAAATTTAGACGTGAAACGGCTATCTCAATCAGATACGATAGATCTTGGAATTCCATGGAGTCAGATAATTTCCCTGATATATAACTTTGCTAATTTCTCTACCGAATCCGTTTGCCACATAGGAGTAAAATGTGCTGATTTAGTCAGTCGATCGACAAGGACCCATATTGAATCAGCACCGGAACTTGCTTTAGGTAATCCCATAACAAAATCCGTAGAAATGTCCAACCACTTCCATTCAGGAATTGCTAGAGGATGAAGAAGCCATACAGGCTTTTTGTGTTTGGCTTTGACTAGACTATATGCGTGACATTTTGCTACAAATTCTGCCACGCTTTTTTTCATTCCAGGCCACCAGAATGATTTCTTCAGATCTTGATACATCTTGGTACTACCAAGATGTACTTGGTAGCCAGAGTTGTGACCTTCTACTAGAATCTCTTATTGCATGGATTTGAAAATCCATAGATGATTGCCTTGATAAATTACATTACCTCGAAGCTGAAGATCAAAGAAATGACCACTCTCGATGTCAACTTTAAACTTCAGGTAGTCTTCATCCTTGGTTTGTGAGATGGAGATGTTGTGATGAAATGTGGGTTCAACTGAACTCATGGATATCAGTGTGCTTAACATGTCACCACGTACTGGCCTGATTTTGAACTTCCAGAATTCTTCTTCCAGAGGACTGGATAGCATCATAGAAGATAGAGTAGCATGAGAACTGAGTGCGTTTGCTACGACATTCGCTTTCCCTGGATGATATTGGATGTTTAAATCATAATCGCTTATTAGCTCGAGCCACCTTTGCTGTCGGCAATTCAACTCACGCTAGGTGAAGATGTATTTCAAGCTCTGATGATCGATGAATATAGAACACTGGATGCCATATAGATAATGACTCCATATTTTTAGAGCAAAAACCACATCTGCTAGTTCAAGATCGTGGACAGGATTCTTTTCGTGTGGTTTTAACTGATGAGATGCGTAAGCTATAACTCTTCCTTCCTACATCAATACACATCCCAATCCTATTCCATATGTGTTGGTATAGACTTGGTATTCAAGCCCTCTTTGGGTAAGGCTAGAACTAGTACAGAGGATAGAGCATCTTTCAATGTTTGGAATGCGTTCTCACATTCTGGGCTCCAGACAAACGGTATTGCTTTCTGAGTCAACTTTGTGAGAGGAGATGCAATTTGCAAAAAACCTTTGACAAACTTCCTATAGTAGCCTGACAGTCCTAAAAAACTTCTAATGTCAGTCATAGATTTTGGTTGTGACCAATCTTGGACTGCGCTCACTTTATTTTGATCGACTTTGATTCCCTGAGAATAGACGACATGACTTAGAAAAGTAACTGAGTCAAGCCAGAATTCGTATTTAGATTATTTAGCATATAGCTTATAGTTTCTGAGCTCTTCAAGTACTAAACGCAGGTGATTCTCGTGATCTATTTTATCTTTTGAATAAATCAATATATCGTCGATGAAAACAATGACGAATTTATCCAAATATGTTTTCAGCACGCGCTGCATTAAGTCCATAAAGGTGGACAATGCATTTGTTAAGCCAAAGGACATCACCAAGAATTCGTAATGTCCATAGCAGGTTCTAGACGCTGTCTTCTCAATATCTAAATCTTTAACTCGTAATTGATGATACCTTGATCGCAAGTCTATCTTGGAGAAGACTTTAGATCCAGATAATTGATCGAACAGATCATCGATACGCGGCAGAGGGTACTTGCTCTTAATGGTTACTTTATTTAATTCTCTATAATCGATGCACATTCTCATCGATCCATCTTTCTTCTTTACGAACAACACTGGTGCTCCCCAAGGAGATGAACTTGGGATGAATAAGACCCTTCTCCAATAGTTCCTGGAATTGATTGTTCAACTCTTGGAGTTCTTTTGGCACCATATGATATGGAACCTTTGACAGTGGTTGCGTTCCAGGAATTAATGCTATGACAAATTCTACTTCTCTCACTGGAGGAAGACTGAGTAGGTCTTCGGGGAAAACATCAGGAAATTCGCAAACTATATGGTTCCCAGAAATAGGCACAGCTTCTTTCTTCTCTCCCAACATTGTCACAAGATAAACACTGCATTCCTTCCTGACTAGCCTTTCTGCTGTCATTGCATTGATCAATGACGATTGAGTGCTAAATCTCCTAATGAATGATTTTGTTTTACTCCCACTGCCCAATGTTATTTTCTTCTTTAGGCAACTTATGGAAGCATCATGCTGGCTTAGCCAATTCATGCTTAGAATTATATCGAAGTTGGTGATTGGTAATATAATTATCTTAGCCCCGTAGTTTTGTTCCCTAATAGGAATAGCTAGGTTGCAAAATTTTTGGGACTGCATACGGGCTCCCAAAAATAACCCAATGCTCAATGGCCTGGCTAATTGATTGGTTGGTAGCTTGAGAATTTTAGCCCAACTTTTCGATACGAAGGAATGACTTGCTCCCGTATCGAAAAGGACGTTACAGGATTTGTCGTTTATCGATAAAGTGCCTATAATTACAGCAACTTAATAAGGATGGCTACTCAATAGTTAAGGTACTAAAAATAGTAAGGAATGATTACTGAAACAATGAAAAATTATTTTAAGGCGTACCTGACACCACGTCGTTGTTCTCAGGAGTAGAGGCAGTAGTTAGCATATATACCCTGATAGGTGATGAGGGTTGTTTATTCTGGGGCCTTTGACCCTGATGATCATAGTTTAGCTTTTGTGCCGGTACAATGGCTTTAGAGTTTGTGGTAGTGGTTGGCATGATTGCAAGAGTAGGCTCTCAGCTGTTTATTGGTTGAGCTCGGAATGCTTGTTTGTGGCAGGAGTGGTTGATGAGCACCCCGTCGATTGTGTTCTTCTCCCTACACTTGAAATATTGGTGGCCCTTACGACCACAGGTGAAACATACACCACCGAAGTGGTAGCATTTTCCCTATAGATGCATTTGTTTGCATTCAGGGTTCTGAGGCTAGGGTTGTGCTGGCTCCATGTTGTAGACCTTTTCCATCTTGTGATGGCCAAATCGTTCTCCCCTGAGCTGCATGACTGTCGCTTTCCGCTTCTGGTCCAGTTGACCTTGGAATCCTTCCTGTATATGGGCCGCCTCAATTAATTCAGTTAGCGACTTGATCTGACGAGATACTAAGTGCACTTTGATAGAGTCTCTCAGACCCTTCAGGAAATGGTGGCATTTGGATGCCTCCATTCTCACTAAGTCCGGAACGAATCGTGATAGTCTCCTAAATTCCTGTTTGTAGTTGAACACAGAATTATTGCCTTGTGTGAGATGAAAGAGTTCATCCTCCATAATTGCTTGGGCTAATGCCGGGATGAACGCTTCACGGAACGCTTCCATGAACATGTCCCATGGAATGTCTTCCACTTCATAGTCGGCAAATTTGTTATTTCACTCATTTTCCCACCAATACTCCTCCTCCTCTTGAAATAAGTAGGTTACTAGGCGGATGGCCTCAGAGTTAGGGCATTTGATAGTGGCTAGGTTCTTCTCTACTAACTTAAGCCATGTTATAGTGTCCATGGGATTCAGTGCTCCGTTGAACATAGGAGTTTGGAGATGAAGAAAATTATGTAGGATTTTGTCTCCCGTATAGTGTGAATATGATGAGGATCCTGCTGGAGGAGCAAATTGCTATTTAACTGAGAGGATAAGAGCATGTGTCTCTTGCGTCTGTTGCGCATTGCTATCAATTAAGGCCTTTAATAAACTGGCCATAATGTTGGAGTCTTCTGGTCCGCTTGACGACACTACCGTGTTCTTAATTGGAGTAGGAGCAGAAGGAGAGCCAGGATTCATGACTGTAAATATGAGTATGAATTCAGAACATAGAGGTTTTACTATAATTTTATTCATTTCTTTCTCATAGGAGAAGATACATAGATCCATGCAACATAGAACTGAAATAAGAAAGATGACATAATAAGATTTTCTAACATCCTAGTTATAATACTCTACCCAAAAGGCTGCATAGAAGTCATCATATGTGACTATGTGGCTTCTCTGAGTTAATCTCCTATAAACCCAATACCACCAATGACTTGTTGATCCCCTCAGTAGGATCTCCACAATCTCCAAACGGTGCTCCCCGGGACAGGCCGTCTCTCGTAGTGCAGTGGTACTACGATCCAGCCATTCTCTGGCGAGTACTGCAAGACTGGTGCCTCCAAAAGATGAATGAGCTAGAATCATGTCTAACACTTCAACTCCATAGGGCGATACTCCATCGATGACCCTTCCATAGATCTGGCCGTCTCAAAGGTCGTCTACCCAGTAGTCGTCAAAACTCCTAAGGTAGAGTGGAAATGCTGACTGCGAGTATTCCATTCCTAGAATAGTTCAACCCATAAATATTTTGTTGTTACTTTCAAAGTTCATTTAAGTCCTAAGATGTCCATTTTATGATTTGCAATTTCAATCAATTTATTATATGCATTAAATTCCTAGGGTGTCAACCTTCTAGACATAGTTTTCCCTTTTTGTTTCTGAGATATCTTAATGAACTTTTGGATGATTGCTTTGCACCACACATAGTAACTTATGATCTTGGCCTGATACAGAGAATAGATCATAAAGTAGATAGGATCAAACTCCTTATCTCGTACTTTATGACACTTCTCTGATACCAACTATAGCGCCCAGTCCCGTCACAGTGCGTAAAAGATAAGTAGTAAACCAGATCGGCGACGGAGCGGTGCGCTACTCGGGAGGACGAGAACCAACAACACTCATCTTCCCGAATAGTCTAGAGACTGAGTCACACTGAAGGCTGCTGACTCGAACCTACGAGTAGGATCGATGGTCAATCCCTATGATAAGAGTAGAATACTTATCTTATGTACTAGACTAGAACGTACATTGGATCTAGAGAAGCAAATAAGAATCCAACAAATGCTTTAAATATATCAACATTTCTAATTTGATGATCACATCACAATACTAAGTATAGTAGTATAACAAAGTGCAGAAGATAAAAGTAAAACATCCAAAATACATTCAACACAAGCAGTAGGTAAACATTCATCTCAGAAAAGAAAGTAAAAATACGTCCAAAATTTATTACAGACTGATTTAAATGCATAAATATAAACTCTATATAAAGTACTGAAACAAAGTAGTAAGAAACGGTAAATGTACGATCCACTAAGGCTCCACGTACTCCCCTGGATCTTTTATATGTCCTCCTGCCCTGTCTCTACAAGCTGCTCGGGATCTAACAAATTGCCGGATCCCAAAAGTACCCCATGTTAGACAAGAAGTCTAACACATCGTAACTAACTATACAAAAATAAAGCTAAATACAAGTAACAAGTAAAGTAAAGTAAAATTGCAGGAAAACTGGGGAAAAGAACTAAATAAGGGAAAACTATAACAGCCAAGTAAGTAAGACAGTAAGGGCTAAGTAAGTAAAATTGTCACACAAATGAAAACTGAAAGTAAAGGGAACATTGAATACTCAGAAATCAAGATGAAAGAAATGCTGAATGCTATACTATATGTTACTGGAATGATGCACCCAAATATGCCACACCACGTATGTCACGGATATGTCACTGAACTATCACTGAAAGACTATGAGTAGTACGGTCCAATGTAATATACACCCAGTTGGGAATATAGTATGGTGATGCAGATGCACCCTGAAACTCTCTAGTATATGTATGTAATATTCTGTAACCCTTACTTCATCACAGATACTCATACATTATAGCAGAAATAATACTTCAAGTCCATGCTCATGCTTATGCCCATGCTTCTATTCTATATGAGTAAAAATCCAAAAATCCATGAAAGATTGGAATGCTGATAATGAATTCTAAGTCTCCACTGTGTAGAATCCTGCTAAAAGGATTCTGACTCCTAACTTCTAGATTGGTAATTAGTTAAAGTTGCAGATTTACTTACAAATTATTAAATAGAATGATAGTATACATATACTTAGTGTCATTGAAAGGAAGATGGTTCTCATCACTTAGTTTGATTAAGCCACCCAAACGAAGCGATCTTCGATAGGAGGCATCACCCGTTGGTGATTTGTATCTCAATCTAAGTTATTAGATGCCCTACTTGTAATCACACTTAGTATCTCAAAGAAGGTGACTTTAATTACTTAGTTTGTTTGAGCCATACCTATTGAAGCGATCTTCGCTATGAGGCATTGCCCGTTGGCAACTTGTATTTCAATCAAACTAAGGAATGAGTACCCATTTAATACACTCTTAGGTTTTAATGATATATTCTAATGGGACTGTATTCATCTAATCCCGCAGTATAGCACCTGCTCATAAGTCCCTATTTAGAGTGAATCAACCAATCCCGAATGCTACTGGGAAACCAGTAATATGGGTATACAATACTACACCACCCAATGATTAAGGTTCAAATAAGTCTACTTAGTAAATCAAGGAATTATCAAGACTATAAAGGCATATGCTAAATAGGTAAGTCCTATATAAGGTTCCACTAAAATGTAATCAAGGATCACTTAGCATGGATTCTACCACAAGGGGAAGTATCATTCTAATGTCTTAAGTGATTTCTACCACAAGAGATTAAGATCAATTCTAAGGTTAAGGGATCATCTAAGTTTCTACCTCAATGAGTCATACAAGGTTCTCCTACCTCAAGAATATTTAATTTAGGTCTTTTAAATGTTTCAAGATGATCTTATGAAGAAATGCTTAAGATCTCTCATTATAACTTTTGATATCAACATTTTAGGTTCTATTTCATGGTTAGGCTTAGAATGATCAGCTCAGATGATTAAGTCATCTGATCACAACTTAATCTAGGTTTATGGGATTTAAATAAAGAATGTTATTAAAGTTTTAGATCACTTGTTCAATCAATATGATTTTATTAATCTCTTATGCTAGTATTCTTATTTAAGAGAAAATCAAGGATCTTAAGGTTTTGATTCAGAATAAGAAATCATATAGAGTTATTGTCAACCTTAATATGTCTAATTCAAATGTTTAGAATCAATATCAAATCAGATAGATTATTGGAAAATGTCAAGTTCATTGTCTTATAATCAAATCAATTAAGTTAAGGTTTAAGGATTTGGATCTTACTTAAGTAGGTTAGGGTTTGACCCCTACTCCTTTCTTAATTAAGATTAAGTGTATGTTTATAGATCAATGTCAAATCAATGGTGGCAAACTCAGACCTAGATCAAGTCTTAATAGCTTGATCAAAAGTCTTAAGATTTCTTAAGTTAATTAAGGTGATTAGGGTATTCAAATTTAGATTTGTTTCATTTATACTTAATAATTGAACTTACAAGATTTCAATACATCTAGCTTACTGTTATAAGTCATATTAAAAGGAAAATTTCAGAAAAATAAAAAGTAATTAGTGCTAATCAAACCCTAAATCTATTCAAATAGATTAGCACATAATTACAAATCTAACCATCAAAATTAGCTGTAATTTGGCATACAAAACATATTTAATAATATAATTAATCAGAGCCTAGGTTTGCTAAGATCCAATATGTATAAACCTTAATTTTCACTAATCATATTTTAACAAGATTAGGGCATAAATTGAAATACAGAACTCAAAAAAATTACTCACTTAGCACATGCACTCTACTCTTCATAAACAAACTAATGGCACCCTAAAAATGCAATTTGGTTAAGTATAATTGTTGAATCACCCTAATTTAGTTCTACTGTAATTAGGCAATAATGGAAAATCTAATCATTAGATGTAAAATTTTATTTTATATTCAAGTCCCTAATGATTTTCTAATCAATTTCATGTATAATATTATAGGGTTTGGACCAGTGGATTAAATGTTATTCAATTAATATATTCTGTATTTTCTAATTAATTTTTCATATGATTTGATTAATTGGATTATTTGCCTTAAGGAAAATAATTACAATTAATCGGATATTAAGTAAATGGGCTCAACCCATTAGCTGAACCGCACGGGTCGATCGGGGCCCGAAGACCCGGGACCATCGCACCGCGTGGGTCATGGGCTGACCCGACCCGCACAGGGTCTTCATCCCCGTGCTTCGTCCTGATGGATTCACCCGATTAGGGAAACCCTAATCAGCTAAATCCGGTGCACCCCAACCATGGCACGGCCAGCAATTGATCCCTTCTCGATCACCGTTGTCAGACGCACCGAACGGGACCCGGAGCCCTTTGTGAGATAGTCCAGATCGGCCGGACCTTACTCACATGAGGGCTCCTGAAATGGAGCAACTGTGGGGAGGCAATCCTCCCCACAAAGACCATGCCAGACCCCGGGATCGATCCCTACACCATCAGGGAAGTGAGGCAGATCGAAACCCTCTGGTCTGAGGGTCTGGGATGGTCTAGATTGCCGGGTCCTTACTCAACTGAGACGATCCTCAAGGGGCTTAGCCCGATCAATCGATTTGATCGATCGGGGCTAACTCACGGCTCAATTACGATAGCATTAGGTTCGGTTCGATAATACGAAGCTATATGAATCAAAATAGAGAAGGTTCGAGCATCATTGGCTTGTAACCAGTAAGTGGAGTACCTGGATTCTCGGGAGAGCTTGCAGATGATGTAGGGAGCAATGCTGAGTTTGCTGAGTCTCCTCTGAGAGTTCCTGAATGCCAGGAGACTCTCCTATCAGTGGTACACACGCCGGGAATGCCTGGGGATTGCCTACGCAAGCTCGGGAGTTCAGTAATGCCGGAAGGTACTGAGGCTTCAATTGATCAGCAAAGGTCAATTGAAGTGGGGCTAGGGCTATTTATAGCCTTGGCCGAGGATCGGCACGGGCGTGGCGAAGACAAAGGTCCACAGTGCCGGGACCTTCGGATACCGTTTGATCCATCGATCAGATGGCAGAACGGCTCGGATCGCCCAGATTTTAACGGCCGATTGCGGGAGTGATCCGGGCCATTGGATTGGTCGGGTAGATCCAATGGTTGATCCACGGCTCCACGGGAACTAATCCTAGCCGTCAGATAATGAAGGCGAGATGGCTAGATCTACGGGATGCCGCTGTCGCGCGACCCGGGCTCCACAGTGGATCACCCACGGTCCGCACAGCGGATCCCGACTGTTAATTCAGTTTATTGGGTATTTTATGCAATTATGAAATGTTAGAAACCCTGATGTGCAATTGGACCATTTTAATTTAAATTGAATTATGGTCCAAATGATTTCCAAATTGTATCAAACTTTCACCCTTATCTAATTTGGGGGTGAGGAATTCAAAAATGCAATCAGAATTCAATTTTGATCTCAAAATATTTTGGGATTAGACTAGGGCATCTAGACTGATCAAAATATCATTTTGGACTTAGAGAAGTCCAATGGACTTTAAATTTTGAGGATAAGCTTTATTTGATGTTCTAAAGCAATGGAGTCTAAAATAATGGTTATCTAGGTTATAGTTTAGTAAGGTAACAACCTAGAATTGTTACAGATCAGATCGTTCCACTTCGCCTGACTAGCTTCTTTGAGCTAGTAGAGATAGCTAAAGTGATTGAGCATCATCACTCGAAACGAGATCTCAAGTGGAAGGCATAATTAATTCCTAACCAACATGAAGCCTTTAAGAGGCACATACCTAACTCTGCAAAAGTCTATCAACTGGAAGTTGTACCAACTACTGAACCCATTCAAGGCTGTAATAGGCCTCACCCATATGGAAAGTGCTACCACTTTGGCCATAAGTGCTACAATTGTGGACGACCATGCCACAGGTTCTATCACTGTACACATATGGAAATAGTGGATGGAGTTCCAATGAAACCATATCAGAAGAACCTAGTGTTTAGAGCTACTCCCCTGAACAGGAGAGAGCCAAATTTGGCAATAATGCTAGCACCTGCACCTGAAGTTGCTCCAGCACAGCCATCAGCTCCTAACTCCAAGAACCATCCCAGGAAGCAGATAAACTACCATCCTGCTAGTCCTACATGAGTTTATGCTTTAACGCCTCTCGAAGCCGCAGAGGACAACAATATGGTTTCAGGTACACATTTCTGAACTTCTCATTTGTTAATTGCATTCCTGCACCGTAACTATTGCAATTCGTTAATGCAATTTGTATGAATAAATTAGGCACACTTTACTTTAATGACCAGCCCTGTAAGGGGTTGTTTGACATGGGTGCTAGTCGTTCATTTATTTCTGAACGATTTGCCAACATCCTTAAACCACACTCGTACAACTTAGCAAAATCTTTGAGTGTTGGACTTCCATCTGGAGCCCAACTAAGTGCACATAAGTTCTGTAACGTCAAAATTCCATTAAATGGTTAGGAGTTTCACTCCGAATTAATAATCCTGCCATTAGCAAACTTTGATATCATCTTTGGAATGAACTAGCTCAGTGATAATAATGTCATGATAAATTACTTTAAGAAGAAGGTCACTCTATATTCTCAGGGCAAGTCTAAAACTTTTGTAGGAAAAACCAGTACACAGTTATTATTGATAAATGCTATTAAATTTGAACAATTATTCAGTAAGGGTGTTAATCTTATCTAGTCACTATGATGGGTGAAGCAAAAGAAAGTATCCCTCTCTTTGATTGTAAAGTAGTTAAGGATTTTTTGCCGACATATTCCCAGAAGATCTGCCTGGTGTACCTCCTTCCAGATAAGAGAAGTTCTCTATTGAATTAATTCCTGGTACCCAGCCTATATCTAAAGCACCATACATAATGGTGCCTAAAGGAACTGCAAGAACTCAACGAACAATTATAGGAGCTCTTGAATAAAGGCTTTATTAGGCCAAGTATGTCTCCTTGGGGAGCACCTGTTTTGTTTGTAAAAAAGAAGGATGGATCTATGTGAATGTGCATAGATTATCATGAACTAAATAAATTCACCATAAGGAATAAATATCCATTGCCTAGAATTGATTATTTATTTGACCAGTTATCTGGAGCTGTCAT
Organism: Gastrodia elata; assembly: GCA_016760335.1. NCBI lineage: Eukaryota > Viridiplantae > Streptophyta > Magnoliopsida > Asparagales > Orchidaceae > Gastrodia > Gastrodia elata. Next base: position 25,471,009 of record CM028676.1, on the reverse strand, counting down.
ATTCTCTAAGATTGACTTAAGGTCTGGATATCATCAATTGTGAGTAAAAGAAGATGATGTAGAAAAGACCGCTTTCTGTACTCATTATGGTCACTTTGAATTCTTAGTGATGTCTTTCGAACTCATGAATGCGCCATCAATCTTCATGGATTTGATGCAGTGAGTCCTGAAGCCATACTTAGACAAGTTTGTGATCATCTTTATCGATGATATCCTCATTTATTCTAGAATCTTAAGAGATCATGAAGAACACTTGAGATTAGTATTAGAAACTCTGCGTGAACATCAGTTGTATGCCAAGTTCTCTAAGTGTGAGTTCTGGCTTAAATCCATTGCATTTTTGGGATACGTAGTCGATGCCTAGGGTATTATGTAGATCAGAGCAAAGTGAGCGCTATCCTGGACTGGGTTCAGCCTAAGTCAGTCACAAATATTAGAAGTTCCTTGGGATTAGATGCACATTATAGAAAATGTATTAAAGGCTTTTCCTAAATTGCTTTGCCTTTGACTAAGTTAACCCAGAAAGTCGTTCCATTTATTTGGAGCCCGGAATGTGATGAAGCATTTCAAACTCTGAAGAACGCACTCTCAACCACTCTAGTTCTTGTTCTACCCAAGGAAGGCTTGAACTATCAGGTATACACTAATGCCTCTAGAATTGGTCTAGGTTGTGTGTTAATGCAAGAGGTTAAGGTAATCGCTTACGCCTCTTGTCAGTTAAGACCCCACGAGAAAAATTATTCAGTTCATGACCTTGAACTTGCCACTGTAATTTTTGCATTAAAAATATGGCGTCACTATTTATATGGAGTTCAGTGTTCGATTTTCACTGATCATCAAAGCTTGAAGTATATATTTACTCAAAGAGAACTGAATTGTCATCAAAGAAGATGGTTAGAACTCATGAGTGATTATGATCTCAGTATTCAGTATCACCCAGTATAAGCAAATGTAGTGGCTGATGCTCTTAGTCGTGGTGCTACTCTATCCTCTATGATCGCCTCCAGTTCTTTAGAACAAGAATTTTGTAAGCTTGAAATTTCTCCAGTTAGTGGTGATACCCTAAGTAAGATTCTGGTAAATATCAATGTGGAACCTACCTTCCACAGAGATGTTTCTATCTCGTAGACCAAAGATGATGATTATCTGAAGTTCAAAGCATATATTGAAGGTGGTCTTCATCATGATCTACAGTTGCAGAATGGCGTAATGTATCAAGGTAATCGTTTGTGGATTCCTAAATTAATGCATCATGAAGTGTTGGTTGAAGGCCATAATTCTGAGTATCATATTCACCCAGGTAATACTAAAATGTTCCAGGATCTAAAGCAATTGTTTTGGTGGTCCGGTATGAAGAAAGATGTAGCCAATTTTATGGCTAAGTGTCATGCCTGTAATTTGGTAAAGGCTGAGCACCAAAGACTTGGTGGTCTTCTAAATCCATTTGAAATTCCTGAATGGAAATGGTTTGACATATCTTTGGATTTCATCATGGGATTGCCTCGTGCTAAATCTGGTGCCCATGCAATCTGGGTAATAGTAGACTGCTTAACTAAATCAGCACACTTTCTTCCTATTTGTCATACTGACTCTGTAGAGAAGTTAGCAAAACTCTATATCAAGGAAATTGTCAGACTGCATGGTATTCCAAAATCGATCGTATCTGATAGAGATAGCAGATTTACTTCCAAATTTTGGCAAGCTGTGCATCAAGATCTAGGTACTACTTTAGCCATGAGTACAGCTTTTCATCCTCAAATGGATGGTCAAACTGAAAGAGAGAATCAAGTTCTGGAAGATTTGCTTAGGCTTTGTGTTCTCTATTTTGCCAGTTTCTGGGAAGATCATATCCCGTTAGTGGAGTTTGCCTACAATAATAATTTTCAAGCCAATATTAAAATGGATCTATATGTGGCATTGTATGGTAGAAAATGTAGTACTCCACTAGTTTGGTCAGAAATGGGAAGTGTTCAATGTTTTGGTTCAGAGTTAGTTGAAGAGACTAACAAGAAGATCCAATTACTTCAGCAAATAATTCATTCAGCTCAAGATCGTCAGAGCAAGTATCATGACGCTCATCATCATCTCCTAGAATTCAATGTGGGAGATTTCGCTTATTTGAAAGTCAGTCCAATGAAGGGTGTCTACTGATTCGACGTAGAAGGGTAACTCAATCCCCGCTATGTTAGACCCTTTGAGGTTTTGTCCAAAGTAGGATCATCTGCTTCCCGGTTAAGTCTTCCTGATGACTTTGCAGCTGTCCATAATCTATTCCATGTATTGTCATTAAGAGGATATCTCAGAGACCCTTCCCATCTCGCCCAACTTTCATCAGTAGAAATCCAACCTGATCTCTCTTATGCCGAAGAACCTATCAGAGTCTTAGCTTGTAATCAGAAGCAGATAAGAAATCATTCAATTCCTATGGTCAAAATCTAGTGGAAGAATAAATCCTTAGAAGAATCTACTTGGGAGAAATAAGTGGATATGCGCAACAAATATCCACAGCTCTTTGCAAGTCCAGGTACTATTCTTTTATTTCCTATCTATTTCATTTAAATCTTCAGTTCAATAGTACTTTCTTCACTTAAGTGATGTCGGGGATGACATCGTTCTTAAGTCGGGGAGACTATAACAACCCTAGTTGTTACCCTAGCTAAATCTAGATTAATTAAGCCAAACCAAGTTCTAGTTTTGATTCCGTTAGACTCAATGGGTCATTTAAACCTAACCCTAGAAGTTTAAAATTAATCAGAGCTAAATTAGGAATTTTAGTATTTTGCCTATTTTTGAGCCCTAGAAAATACCTAAATTAAAATGATCTCTAAATTAAAATCTGATTTCATTTTCAAGTTCCTCACACCTCAATTAGCTAAGTGTAAATTTTTGAGAATTTTTGGAGCTCATCTAGTCATAAATTAGATTTAATAATTTAAGAAAAAGAATTTAAGTAAATAAATAAATGAATTATAATTAATTAAATTTATTTATTTATATTTTTATATTCCAGGATTTGATGTCGGGATTGCGGCAGATCCGCTGCGGGGTCCCGACAGCAGCGCTTCAAACCGCGCCAATAGATACCCTAGCACGTATCGTAGCGCATCTAATCCTACGGCGCAATCTAGCCCACTCCGTCATTTAATTGTAGGCATCGGATCCATCGCACACATCTAATGGCTATTATCCATCCCACTTAAGTAATGCATTAGAGCTGTCTGACACTAACGGTCGATCCATCAGACGGCAGGCATGAGTCCGAGCATTGTTGATTGTCTCCTTCATCTCGCCCCGTCTGCGTCTGGTCCCCCCCCCCCCCCAAAAACCAGGATCAGTCCAGCCCCGTGGCAATATGGGAAATGACCTGTTCTTCCTCTCCTACACTCAGCACGATCGTCTGCCGGTTGTGATCTCTGTAATTTGCCCATGGCCATTGGAAACAAGCCTCCCCTTCAGCCCGAGCCTTCCTCCATTCCCGAGCTCTGGTATCCAACCCCAGACCTCCCCTAGACCTATAAATACCCTCAGGATCTCTCAGTGAGTCCCTCTGCTCACTGAGAATCCTCAATTGGCCATCTAACATCCCCTGAAGCTCCCGTCTCTTTTGACAATTTTCGGTGTTTTCTGCAACTACGAATGGCTGATAGAGGTTTTGTCTGGTGTTCAGACTCCTTGTGAACTCTCATCTGCTACTTGGAAAGCTCCAGCTTGCCTCATTTCCCCTCGGTCGTGCCTGCAACCTCAGTCCTCAGGTATCGCCTCTTCCCACTGAGCTGCGTAAGCTCAGTCCATCCATTTAAGCTTGCAATTATTGTCTCTAGATGCCGCCTAGCTCCCTTAGCCCTCTAGGAACCTAACATGATCGTTCCTAGGGTTTGAGCTAGCTCCGATCGATTGTATTGATCGATCAAGTTAGCGGCTTAGCCAAGGTTGAGCTCGAGTAAGGACCCAGCGTTTGGCTGCACCCCAAGCTGCGAAACCTTGGGAGTTTGATTCGCCTCACCTCAGTGATGGTGTGGGGAACGTGCCCCGTCAGTTTGGTGGCTTTTGTGAGGAGAATTCGTCGCTCACAGGGAACCTTAAATTCCTTCCCTTAATGCATTTCGACCGAGTAGCACCCCGCCGATCTAGCGTGATCCAGATGGGGGTTCTTACCTCAATCGACGTGTCTTAGTCCCATGAAGGTATAGCCGTCGAGATCCTGGCGTAGAGTGGTCTGAGCGGGGAGAGTTTCACGATCGAAGTTATCCTTAGGGTTCGAGTATCGGGACTCAGCCGCAGGGAAGAAGATGAATAATGCTTCGGGCCGGGACAGACCCCGCCCCGCACGATTTCAAATTTGGGCCGTATATTAATAAATACATTATTAGAATTAAAATTTTTATGTTAATTATTTAATAAATCATTCCCTATAGTTCTGATTTAAATAAAAATACAAATTAAATTATTTAAATAACATTATCTATACTTATCCAAATGGTATGATCCAATATACTATTTTAATCAAAATAGTGCAAGGAACATTAATATAAAATAAAATCAAATATCCAATGGTTAGATTATAAATTATTGCTTAATCCTTTTCTGTTTTTATTTAAATTTTTAATTACCTAAAAATGTCGATTAAGGGCTCTAATTCTCATGAGACCATAGAGAACCTATGTAGACCATTAAAAGTAAATTAAGATCTTTAACTTTGCTAATCACCCCTTAATTACCCTAATCTGGGATTAATGAATTAAGCCTAGGATTAACCTCTAATTTTGGGAAATTAAGTTCATAATGCCTTATTAATGGTAGTAGAGCCTATAAATGCAAATGGATCATTCTAGTATGCCCAAATTCCCTTAATCACCTTAACTGGCTTAAACATATGATTAATGCTAATTAGACTAATTAGGTTACCAAAACCTAAGATAAGTGTGTAACCTACTTCATTAACCTATATGGAACTCATTAAACTAGATTTGAACTTATTTGGATAATTAAATTCTAAAATTCTATTTTTAGCCTTAAGAGAGGTATTTTGGTCATTTTTGACCAAGATGTATTTAAGCACCCTTTAAGCCTTGAAAATTAAGTAAAATATCCCCAGTTAATATGTTTAACACTTTTCTGAAATCCTAGGTTAATAATATTGAGTTAAGTGAAGAAGCTTAAGTTAACTCTTACTTAGATCTTAAGACCTTAAGTGTTCCTAAAATCACCTTGTCTTAAGAGTTAAGTCTAATTATACCAATGTACTAGATCCTTAGCTAATAGCTTAATTAAGTTGATCATTGAACTTGAATCCTAAAAAGAAATACTCTTGTAGATTCCTAAGTCTAAATCTTAGCTTAAGTCTAAAGTGATCAAATATTAGATCTTAGATCTTAGATCTTAGACTTTAGATCTTATAATTGAATTGAACTACCTCCATTTGGAATTCCGTAAGTGATTTATTGTTTAAATTCTTTTGAAGCCTTCCATATGGGAGTAGGATTGATTCAATCTATAAGATAATATAATTATCTTAAAGATTGAATATATATCTTAGATTCTTAGTTCTTAATTGATTATTTTATCTTATAACCAGTAGAGTGACCTTTTAATTAAGATCTTAGTTTCTGAATCCTTCAGCTTATAAGATTCCATATTTTTAATTTAGGTTTGAGCGAGAACTCTAGATCCTTATTAGGGTATCCCCTTGGATTATGGATCTGAACACCAAAGTGGAGTTTGGATCCAAAATCCTTAATCTGGATTGACTTAATCAAGATTTGGGTTAAAAGAGGAAAATAATAATAATTAGGTCATTATGTTAATTACTTTAAAGTCGTATAGTCATCATATGATTATGAATTAGAACTTGTTAAGTTCTAATGTTAACAAGGTCATAAATATGAGATTATACTCGATAGCTGGATATTGGAGATCCTAAACTTGTATCTTCTTAAAATAGTTAGATTTGAATAAAGTAGACAACAACAGATTTCACATAAGTCTAGATTGAGTCTCTTGCTTACTTTGACTTGATTGCTCTACACACCTTGAATATTGAGCCTTCTTCCTCGAGCATAATAGGAGAACTTTGGATATGGATGATACATCCTAAGTAAGTAATTGAAAAGCATAGCATTCATTTAGTTCTTTCAGTTAGTAGAATATGTCATAGCTTATTCTGCCTCTTCAGTTCTAGTTTTGCTATAGAATAGACTTGGACCTAGCTCTGCAGATGTCTAGGATGGATACATGTCTTATTCTACAAGTTCAACTCGGACCTAGCTCTGTGGATGCCTAGGATGGATACATGTTGAACTTTCAGTTCAGAGGTCCTATATTGTCTGTTTCTGTTATGGCAGTACTATGTCTTAGGCATACTTCTACTTCAGTTCAATTTTCAGCATTGTTTTGCTTTACCACATGCTTCAGTGGCCTTTCTTTTAGTACTTGACTTGCTTTGCCACATGTCTCAGTGTCTTTACTTTTTGCTCATTCATGTACTTATGTTACTTTTGCCACATGTCTCAGTGACCTTTTACATATCAATCTGCATATTTGTATATTTGCTCTTATTGATTAGTATTAAATATTGGCATATTTAGAATGTGAGAATTATGTGCACTTATGTTCTTATATACTCACCATGTAACCATATGATCATAAGCATGTTAGGATCAGATTTATTTCAGTAGTTGCAGTTACTTTTGCTTTTAGCCTCACCATGTTTAGTTGTTATTTTATATGTTATTTTTACATACTTGTTGATTAGCTAATGATGATTAGTTTATAGCTATCCCGTTATTTGTAGCTTGTTGCACCTTACAATGCTTGCATGTTTAAAACCTTTAAATGTGATATCTTAAATATTCAGTTCACTTAAATAACCTAAAATGTACTTAGATAATTGTGTAACTGTAACTTTTTTATTTTATTGGCTGGGGCCCTGGCATTTGTGACCCCGATAAATGTCAGATTCAGAGTTGTTCATTGGCAGTGTTGCAGGAGAGGAGCCATTGCAGGAGGAGAATCTTCCTACTGCTCCTTAAATAGATTATCTCTTTTTGCAGTGAGATTGAGAGATTTTTACTTTCATTTAATTCAGTTTGTAATAATTAAACCCTGGATGTATTTACTTTCTGCATTTGAGCTGAGTACTGCGTTTTGTTCTTCTTTTAGATTATGTTATGCTTATGGATGTTACATTATATTTTCTGCTTCCATTACTTTGATATGTATTGATGTATGTTTCTAGTCCATTAGTGTGACAAGTCCTTGGCTTAAGGCGAGTTGGGTCCTACCTGACTCTACTTGAGTTAGAGATTTGCCATAGCTGGAGCACCGCACTTCCCATGTTTATGCTAATATTAGCATTAACATTGTCGTGGGAAAGTACGGGCCCCATAGGTGCTGAGCTCTACAATGGAGTAGTTCGATGGATCGATACGATCGATCGGACTAGACCTAAGCCATCAATTCAATTGCATTGAATTCACCAAGACTAGGAATGAGCTCAACAATTAAAATTGAGCAGGAGCTGAGTTAATACGACTTAATCTAAATTGGAGGGGTACTTGGATTTGCTGGATGGAGCTTACACTAAAAGACAGGAGGTGATCTGCTACAGCAGAGACTCCAAAAGACTCTTAGGGGTCCTGAACACCAGAAGTTGCCCTCTTTAAGTGGTACGCAAGCTCGGGAGTGCCTGTAGGAAGCTTGGCAGACCAATAATGGCGAGCGGGGGAGGGACTATGATTGAACCTAATTGAGTAGCAAAAGCATTCTAAGGAGAGACCTGAGACTATTTATAGCTTTGGGGAAGCATTGAGAGTAAGGCTAAGGCTTGGCTTGAACCGAGGGCTCGGGTCATGGAGAGTTCTCAGAGCTTCCATTCTAAGGAGTATCGGGCCAAAGGGCCCGACCAAGACGTTCCACCACATTAGGGAAACCACTAACGACCATGTTGAGCTAGCTATGGGAGTGGGGGACAAGCTCTGCTTGTTGAGGATGCGAATCTCTCTGTCGGGGATACGAGCAGAGAGGGGGAAGATGATGAGCAGTGCGGGATCCATGGCAGCCATCTAATGGATCGTTCGTTGAAGCGGGACAGCTTAGATCCTGAGACAGCTAACAGCCGATTACGGGAAGAAGATCATCCGTTGGATTAAATCTTCGGATCCAACGGACAATCAGAGCTACTTACGGGGAGTTGTTGGATACCGTATGATCCCATCATCGAACCGCAGAACTTTTGAGATGGATCGGATCTAATCTAAGGCACTGACCGCATGATCTGATCTGAGAAAAGGACGACTCAGATGGCGCTCACTATTTTGAAGGCGGCCGACTGATGGAATATGGTAGATTTGCAATTAAATATTGTAAGGAACCCTAAAATGCAATTAGACCAATTTAAATAAATTTGAATTGTGGCCTAAATGGTCTCCAAATTTTACCAAACTTTCACACCTAGCTAATTTGAGGGTGAGAAATTCAAAAATATAATTAGATTTTAATTCTGAGATCAAAATATTTTTAAGTCTAATCTAGGGCATCTAGACTGATCAAAATGTCATCATGACTTAGAGAAGTCCAATTGACTTCAAATTTTTAGAATTAGCTTCACTTAATATTCTAAGAATAATGGATTCAAAATCAATGCTTAGTTAGGTTTAGAAATTAACAGGGTAACAACCTAGGGTTGTTACAATTGCTTCTTGTTCTTAAATAATATTGCTTGAAGGAACACCTGTAGTGTTATCAGATGGAGGTGATAGTGCATATCCATATAGCTGAATTATTCATCATAAGATAGAATTAGATGATTTGCTCTGAATAGAACTGTAAAGTCTCGATCTTATTTTATATGACTGGACAAGTATATTTCAGTTTAAGATAAATACCCCAAATCCAGAGTGTTATAGTTTGGGAGTTTAATAACTTAGTTTGAGAGAGTAAAGTATAAAAGAATTATGTCCCTTATCTTTGTGCACATCGATAAGTGCATTTAAACAAACTAAGTGTTAAAGTTACCCTTTCTAGGACATGCCAATTCATGTATATGCAACCCCCTTAATATGATGATTTAGGGTACAGTTATAGTGAGAATCATAAAATTCAGTAGAATTAAATCAGAAGTCAGAATTAAATTGGTTGAATTCTGCATAATGGAGACAAAAGGATTCATTACATGGTTTTTAATCGATTCCTAGTTGTAATGATTTAAGACAATATAGTTATTAAAGCCTTGACATATCATAAATGCATAAGTCATATTAGCATTAGTGGAACAATATGCTCTCCTAGTATTTGATAGTGGAGCGGTGTGCTCACCTAGGATTGTTTGTAGAGCCTTCGCTCACCTAGGAATCTGTGGGATGTCATATGACATTGAGTCTCGCATATCTGTGGCATACAGTTATATGGCATATTCAGTGGCATATTGCACAGTTTATTTCTGCATTTATTCAGTTTCAGTTTTCTTATTACTTTTCTATCATTAGTACTCAATTTTTAGCTCCTGTATTACTTTACTTTCAGTTTTATGCTCTTTAGATATTTAGCTATTTTAATATTTTTTTACATAGTTTTGTTTAAAATTGCTTAAATTAAATATTAGATAACTATAACTATTTATAGTAGTCTTAGATGTGTTTGACTTATTATCTAACACGTGGTACATTTGGGATCTGACAATTTTCTAGATCCAGAGCAGCCTGTGGAGCAAGATCAGGAGGCTATTCATGAGATATAGAAGGAGTTCGTGAAGCATTAGCAGACTCAACCTCATCCTTTACTTGTTTGCTTAGTTTACTTTCAGTTTGAGTAAGAGACTCTTTTACCTATCATTTTTATTTACATAAAACTGTCTATAATAACTCTAATACTAGATATATTTTCTTTTTTTCTGAGATAAATGTTTTACTTAGCTTATTTGATGAATAATCTGAATGAATGCTTTTAGCTTCCACACTATATACATATTACTACTTATACTTAGTATTATGATGTGATCAGTTGAGATGCTAATATGCATATATTCATATATTGGAGTTCTCATGTTTATTCATAATCCAATGTCTGTATGATGCATTGACTAATACTTATGATAAGTACTTTACTCTTATCTTAAGGATTAGCCCTCAGCCCTTTTTGAGGTTGAGCCTTAGCTGTAGTTCAATTACCAGATATTGGTGGAGTTCAGTAGTCCTTCCCGCATAACTCACTGTTCGGCCACCAATTGTTATCTCTTAAAATTACCTCAGTTGCGTGCGGTGACGGGTCAGGACATTACACTGCATGTGGCAGCGACAGTGCTATGACCCTATAATAAACATATATTGTTACCTTGCTTAATCTGTGCCTAATCAAGTCTTAAATTTAGTGACATTATGTTCTAAACATTGTTAGGACTTAACTCTGAAGTTTTGGGGTCAATGAGATCTCAATTGGATTAGTTAGCTATTTTGACAATTTTAGGACATAAGAAATTAACTTAATTAAATAAACTCCAAATCAAAATCTAATTTTATTTTTGAATTTCTCACCCCCAAATTAGCTAATGATGAATTTTTGGGAATTTATTAAGGGCCCTAGTCCTAAATTGGATTTAATTTTATTTAAATTAATATAAATATTTGTTTATTAACTTTATTTTAACATCCAATGGTATTAACTGTTTCAGTGAAAATCCTATGCTAGCTCCCAAACATAGGATAACCAGATCATGCGATTTGAGCTGTCTCGTGGTTTGAACAGTTGAGATCTGATGGCTGGGTGCGAGGCGCAACCAGATCTAATCTCAACCGTATATCTAGATTGGACCCAATGGTCATGAATTTCCTCTACTGCAGATCAGTGCTCGAATCTGATATGCGTAGTGGGCTAGGTAGGGTCAAGAAGGCTGAGGGAACTAGGCGTATCTTTCTGTCAGTGCTGGCATCTCCTCACAATAGCTTTGACAGTCGTACGTAATAGCTAACTCCCATAATTTCCAATACTCCATTAAAGGATTAAAAATCACTCCCATTCATCCCATTTGATTGCTAGCAACCCATCAAGAGGAAGAACTACGATTCTAGACATCTCTATCAAGCTACAAAGCCTCCAATCTAGTGCAATTGGTCGAACCCAGGTACCCTCTTAAATTGGCAATTCTATTTTGAAATGCCCTTCCAATTCTTTACAAACCTATTCCATCCTGATTTGATGCATTGTAAAATTTGATTGAGCTCGATCCGATGTTGAAATCGACCAGATTGGCACAATAACATACTATGCCTCCGGTCGAGTAAGCATCCAGGCATTGGAGCACTCTTGGTCCCTGATTTTTGGACCCTAGGATCGACATGGATCGTGGGTTCATGTCCCTAATTAGCTCAACTCTGAAGGTTGAGTGTGGATGGAGAATTCTCCCTCCACAATAAAACCATAGAGGCCGAATGTATGACACTAGGGATTCAACAAATCAATGCATCTCTCTTAAGGCTTTTAGTATGCATGTGTAGAGCTCACTCGTGTAAATGTTTTAAGCTATGGTATGCAAAATAATTTGACTCATGTTAGGAGAAAATAATGTTCGAAGCGAACGCTAATCTTCCATCTCTCGACCCCAGCGCTGGGTGATGGAGATGAACAACATGTGTCGGGTTGCCCGCGACCCGCGCAATTCGGGAAGGCTTGAACCTGTCTGGTTCTAGTCAACCGAACCAAACCCGAGGGACTATTTGTACATAATGTGATTTAATTTATTGTTAAAACTTTGGAAAAATCGAATTAATTTTAATTATTAATAATTTTTAATCAATACAATTTCAAATTTAACCATTTTATAAACCATTTTGACAAGGAGAATGTGTAGAATGCTAATTTGAAATAAGATTTAACTTCTTGTGATTAATTCTTATGAATAACTTAGCCAATTTAAATTCAAATGGTATGATCCAATTTACCCTTTTGATTAGAATAATATGAGAAATAATAAACTACAATAATATTTTGATTCATGTGGATGATTTTCTAAATTATGCCCTAATTACATTAAATATTGATTAATGAATATTAGAATGTAGACTTATCCAAATTGCATGATCCAAATTTCTATTTCTTTATTATGACAATTAGAACTTAATTGTAAAGTTAGATTTACTTTTTTGTGATTAATTATGCTAATTATATGCTAATTATTTTAAACCTTGATTAGTGAATATTAGACTCATTTATAATTTGATTTTGTGGTACCTATGGAACCATTATATAGCAAGGAATCTAGTGGTAACATCATATTTTAGTATAGAGATATTTTATTTCTTACTGTCCAAAATTAGCTCAAAACTTTAATTAGCTAAAATTAAGCCCTGCACTTATCCAATATAGTTCACTTGCTAATTTTATCTTCATCAAATAGTAGGGAATGATTTATTAGCATTTGATCTAACTCTTAATATTAATTTTGAATGTTAAGTTCTAAGATCTTAAAGAAGATTAAAGTAATTAAGGCTTAAGTGCTATATCTTGCATCTTATTGATTCTCATAAATCAGGGAATTAATATGCTTAATATCACTTAATTTGTTAACAAAAGATGTTGATTGATTAAGTAACCAAATCTTAGAGTTATTGATTTATCTTATGATTTGATTGTAACTCTTAGAAATAAGATAATTAAAAATTACATATATTGATTATTATTTTAACTTTATTATTATCATATAACTCTTAGATAGTTATGGCTTTCAACTCCATCTAATAATCATGAATTACATATTCTCATATATTAATTAATAACTATATTAATTATTATTTTAACCTGGATTATTAGATGGCATATGTTAGAACCATATAAGTATCCTTAAAGATATGGCTATATAATATGATTTGAGTAACTATAGTTAAGCTAAATTGTTGAGGTAAGATGCCTTATTTGTAATATATTGAGGTAGAATCCTAGATTCACCATATAAACCCTAAGAATTAATCTTATACTATTGTAGTAGTATTAACCTAACATAAACTAGATTGAACATATACTCTTATGGTAGTAAACCCAAATTGATAGACTTAAATGTGATTTCCTTAGAGATTAGTTGTAGAACCACTTGAAATTGAGTAAATGTTATATAACTTAAATCTTCGTGATTGTTAAATGGTCTATTTAGAATTACAAGTACTAATAATATTAATTTTATCATATGAGAATGCAGTTGATATCCATTCATCTATACTCTCATTTCACCAACTTTGAACTCCAAAGGATGACGCGTGGCATCATGATACTTACTTTGATGATCATGAGCTGTAAGAATCCTCTATTGAATGAGCTACACTTTCTGTTAGTTTCTTTAACCAATTCAGATCCAAAAGGTTGAACACAACTAATTTATGACCAAACAAGTTGAGTACTACTTTTTCTTTTGTACAAAGTTTCAAACAGGGCCACGCCAATGCTTACTTGATGGCTGTTATTGTAAGCAAACTCCACAAACAGGAGATGATCTTCCCAAAAAAAACCGAAATCTAAAATGCAAAAATACAAAAGATCTTCAACGATTTAATTTACACTTTTTGATTGTTCATAAGTCTGAGGGTGGAAAGCAGTGCTCAAGGACAAGGTAGTTCCCAGGTCTTGATGCACAGCTTTCCAGATCTTGGATGTAATTGTGCTATCTCTATTTGAGATGATGGACTTAAAAATTATGTGAATTCTGATGACTTCCTTAAAATAAATCTTAGCCAGCTTCTCCATTGAATCAATTTGATGAATCAAAACAAAGTGAGATGACTTGGTTAATCTATTGATAATAACCCAGATAGGATCAGCTCCTGATCTTAACTTAGGCAACCCATAATGAAGTCCATCGATATGTCTAACCACTTCCATTTTGGTATTTTAAGCAAATGCAGTAATACTCCTGGCCTTTGGTATTCGACCTTAATCTGATTACATTCATGACATCCATTGACAAATTCAGCCACTCTTCTTCATCCCAAGCCACCAAAAGGATTGCTTCAAATCTTGGCACATTTTAGCATTACAAGGATGAATCCTGTAGCCGGAATGATGGCCTTCAATGAGAACATTCTAGTGTAAGGACTTTGGAATCCACAACTAATTCCCTTGATAGATAACACTACCTTGCAGCTGCAGGTCAATACGGTGATCACTTTTGATATCAGCTATAAACTTCAGGCTGTCTTCGTATTATGATTGCAAAATGGAGGCATCTCCAAGGAAGGTTGATTCAGCCGAACACTGCTATACTAACGCATTCAACTCTCCAAGGTGCACATGTTCAATATTCAACCTATTAAATTCAGTAATAAATGGGCTTTCTGCAATTACTGAATAGAGAATAGCATAATGACTAAGAGCATCTATTGCAACTTTTGCTTTGCCCAAATGGTATTGAATACTGAGGTCATAATCATTGATGAACTCCAGCTATCTTTTTTGGTGACCGTTTAACTTGCGCTGAGTGATGACGTACTTCAAGATTCGGTGACCAGTGAAGATTTCACAACTAACTTCATACAGGTAGTGTAGCCAAAATGTTAGATCATGGACTGGATAATTCTTTTTATTAGGTTTTAGCTAATGGTATGTGTAAGCGATGACTTTATTTTCTTGCATCAAAACACATCCCAGACTAGATCCTAAAGCATTAGTGAAAATTTGGATATCGATACCTTTTTGGGTAAGGATATGATATTAGTAGAAAAGTAAGAGCCTGTTTAAGCTTTGAGAAAGCTTTTTTGCATTTAGGAGCCCACTCAAATAGAATAACTTTTTTGAGCTAACCTTGTTAAAGGTGAAACTATTTGCAAAAATCCCTTAACAAACTTGCAAGAGTATCCCGCAAGTACCAAAAAGCTACGAATATCAGCCACTATCTTTGGTTGAGACCATTCTTGGGCATCACTAACTTTCTTCTGAACAACTCTGATTCCTTGAATGTCGACAATGTGACCCAAAAATGCTACAGAATTGAGCTAGTACTCACACATGGAATATTTACATAGAGTTGATGCTTGTACAATTCTTTAAGCACAAATCTCAAGTGGTCCTCATGACCCACTTCACTCTTAGAACAAATAAGTATGTTGTTAATGAATATGATAACAAATTTATCTAAGAAAGGATTTAACACTCACTACATCATATCCATAAGGCTTGAAGGTGCATTTGTTAGAATGAAGGACATCGCCTAATTATTTATAGTGTTCATAACACATCTTAAATGCAGTTTTCTCTACATCTTCTTCTTTGACTTACAACTAATGGTAACCTGACTGCAGATCAATCTTAGAGAATACCTTAGCTCCAACCAACTGATCAAATAAATCATCAATACGGGGTAACAAATACTTATTCTTGATTGCCACCTTGTTAAGCTCTCAATAATCTATGCACGTATGCATAGAACTATCCTTCTTTTAAATGCAAATGACTGACACTCCCCAAAGAGACATGCTCGGCCTAATGAGACATTTCTCTAGCAATTCATAAAGCTGCTTGCTCAGTTCCTACAACTCCATGGGTGCCATGCAATAGAGGATCTTTGAAATAGGCTGAGTTCTAGGGATAAGCTCGATCGCAAATTCTATTGCTCTAACTAGCAGAAGACTAGATAGATCTATGAGGAATACGTTGGTGAATTCTCTAACTATATGATTCTTACCAATTGAAATATCCTCTTTATTTTCACCCAGCATAATAACTAGGTAGGCATTGCATCCTTTACTAACTAGATTTTCTGTATTAAGAGCATTAATCAGAGAAGATTGAGTACTAAGCTTGACGATGAATGACCTTGCTTGACTTCCACTACTCAAAGTGATCTTTTTCTTCTGGTAGTTTATGATGGCATCATGTTTGCTTAGATAATTCATCCTTAATATAGTCTAGGTTGATTGAGGGATGAATGATTCCTTCAACGCTTCAAGGAAAGATTCACATGGAATGTCCTCTACTTTGTATTCTATAATATTGGTGTTGCACTCATTTTCCCACCAGTATTCTGCTTAATCTTGGAATGAGTGCATGATTAAATGAATAGCTTTAGAATTTGGGTACTTAATTCTCATCAATTCTTCTATACTATTTTTAGCCAACTGATATTTTCTATAGGGTTCAGAGCCACATTAAAGGTATGTGTCCTCATTCTAAGAAATTATGGAGAATGACATATGCTGAGAAGTTTGAGGCAGATGGGGCTACAATGTTGATAATAGGAGTTTGTTGAGCCGCAAAGATTCTCTGAGTTTAATGGGAATACCAAATGGAAAATCTAGAGCCAATTCAATTTGGGTGATTGTCAATATACTCATAAAGTCATCCCATTTTATTCTAGTTTGCCAATCTGATTATGTAGAAAGGTTAGCCAAGCTCTATTTTAAAGAGATCATTTGTCAGCTCGAAACACTGAATCATAATATTTTAGATAGAGAAAATAGATTTACATTTAGATTTTGGTCAATTGTTGAGCAAGACCTGGGGACCATCTTAACTATGAGTACTATTTTCCACCTCCAGATCGATGGTCAAATAAAATGAGTAAATCAATGTTTGAAATATCTATTGCATCTTTGTGTTTTAAATTTCAGTGGATCTTGGGAAAATCGCCTTGATTTAGTCAAGTTTGCTTACAATAATAGTTATCGGTCCAGCATGGTAGGAGATGCAATACTCTAATAGCCTAGACTGAGGTGGGTGACACTCGGTTATTTGGATTCTGAGTTGAACGAAGTGACTGACAAGAAATCCCTTTTGATCAAGCATAGTTTTGTTAACAGCATAAGATGGACAAAGAAATAATCGTGTCTCTTGCCATTGACTCTTAGAGTTTCAAATTGGGAAAGTAATCGATTTGATTTTTGAGATTAGATCTACTTATATCTGACCTGAACTTTAGAGTTATTTAATTATTAGGGCATTGAGGACAATACCTCTTTTAAGATGAGAAGTTTGTAACAAGCTGTAACAACCCTAGGTTGTTATTTAGCTTAACCTAAGCTTATCCATGCTCTAATTATTATTCCATTGCATTCAATATATCATTTTAAGCTAACCCAAGAAGTTTGCGGTCAATCGAACCTCTCTAGGCCAAATAAGTCATTTGATTAATCTAGATACCCTAAATAAGAGCTAAAATATTTTGATCTCCTATTCAAAATTTAATTTCATTTTTGAATTCATCACCCCCAAATTAGCATAAGATGTAAGATTAGAAATTTTTGGAGGTCATTTAGGTCATAATTCAATTTAAATTACTTTAGGAAAATTGCATAGAAGGGATCAAAATATTTAATATTTGCAAACCTACCCTTGACTAATTTACCAGTTAGGATTTGCTGTGCGGACCGTGAGAGATCCGTTGTGGAGTCCCAATCATAGGTCAGTGATGTGCTGCGGTATCTAGCTGTCCCTCTTCTGAATCCAATGGCCTGGATGTGATCCCGTAGAAGCATAGATCAAGCATTGGATGTATCCCTATGGATCATGCGGCTCTGATCAAATCAGACCTAGTCGTTAGGATCCGGAAGTTCTAGACCATAGTGCCTTTGTGACTAATAGATCAAGTGGTCTTGGATCCTCCCGCTACTGCTCACCTTTATCCCAATCGTGCCCGCTCCCAATAGGGAGTATCCCCATAGCTCCAAACCACAGACCTTGTCCCCCACTCTTGTGTCCACCTCAACAGGCCATTGGGGATCCTCCCTCAATGGCATTGCACCCCAATCAGGCCCCATGGCTCGATCAACTCCAATTATGGAACTTGGAGCTCGGCCATGGCTCAAGCTCTTGGGTCATCTCAAGCTTCAGCATATCCACCATGGCTTCTTCCTGAGGCTATAAATAATCTCAGGATCCTTTCTATGAGTCCTTTGGTGCTCAGCTAGAATTTTCTCCCAATCTCCATTGTTGATTTCTGAGCTTTCCCAGGTGCTTCAGAGTTTGTGATATGCTGATTAAAGGTACCCCTTGTGTTCAGGATCTCTAAGAGCTCTCCTTTGAAGCTCAGTAGCCCCTGGTGTGCTTATGTTTGATCAATCCAAGCTTTTCATCTGTTTAGGTATCCTAGCTTGCTGAACATAGCCAGTTATGCTCAGTACTTCTGTCCATTCAATTCGTGATTCTCTATGTCAATTAATTGAACCCAAGGTTATCAAATTCAGGGTCTGGCTTAGCCTGTACTGAACTCAATTGTTCGGTATGGTTCAGGTTATTGGGAGAACTGGGTCTGAGTAAGGACCTAATGATCTAGAGCACTCCAGTCCCTGCTTCTATAGGGTTTGATCTGTCTCACCTCCCTGAAGGTGTAGGGATCGAGCCCTGGGTCAATCATGGCCTATGTGGGGAGACTTGACTCCCCACAATAGCCTCATTATGTGAGTTCTCGAATGAGTAAGGTCATGAACCAGACCTTCCCACAGGGGGCTTCAGGTCCCAATCGGTGCGTTTGAACTCAGAGATAGATTTGCAATCGATTTGAGGCCATGGCGTACCCTATCGATAGAGATTTCACCGATTAATTTCACCGAGGCCATGCCAGGTTAGGGTGATCGGGACAATGACACTATGTAGGTTGGGTCAGCCCATGACCCACGCTGTGCTACTATGCCAGGTCTTCCGGGCCCCGGTGGACCTGCGCGGTTTGGTAATGGGCCGAGCCCATTTAATAATAATCCTATTAATCAAAACTATTTTTCTTAAGGAAAATAATCTGATTAATTGAATCATAGGGAAATTAAAATTTGAAAAACGTAGAATAAATTATTTGCATAACTTTTGATCCACTGATTCAAACCCTATGAACTTATATATCAAATTATTCAGAAAACCACAAGGAATTAGAATATAAAATAATATTGCACTTTTAATGGTTTGATTTTCTAATTTTTTCTGATTACTTCAGAATTTAATTATGGTGGTTTCACATGTATACCTAACCAAATTCCTTGATCAAGCTTTATTATGCTTCTTATGCTTTGTAGATTATATGTATTCAGTGGATTAATTTTATGATTTTTATATTAATAATTATACCATAATCTTAAAAATGCATTATTAATCAAAATTAGGGTTTACACTTAACCAAATATAGTAAACCAACTCTCTGATTATTCATATGAACAAGTAGAATATATTTGCCAACTTTCTTAGATTTTGAATGGTTAGATTTATAATTAAGTTCTAATCCTTTTTAGCTTGAATTAGGGTTTGATTAGCCTTAATTACTATCTGATTTGCTTGATTAAATGTTCATATGCTTCAATAACAGTAGTATGCATGTTAGAGAACTCAAATTCTAATTTGGACACTTTAAATAATTGACTTGATAATGTTAAATCTTAAACCCTAAGAATCTTAATGAATAATTAAGATAATTAATTCAACCTTAAACTAGAAATGGACATCAATAATGCACTAATAATCCATTGACTCTGTCATTGATTAGTAAACCCAATAATTGGTCTTGATTTGGTCAAATTAGGGTGGTATTCCAACTTGATTAAATTAAGGTCTAAAACCTTAATCACTTTAAATGAAATACTTGATTTGAAATATTAAAGAACTTGCATGACTTCAACAATACATTATGATTTGACATTGATCTTAAATCAATAAACTAGAAATATTAAGGTCTATAATTAAGCTATGTGATTAATAATCTGAACATATACCTTTAGATCCTTGATTTTCTTATAAGTAAGACTCTTAGCATGAGATAAATCATAAAAGGTTGTTGATTTGCAAAATGATCAACTCTTAATGAATTACATGATTATACCCTGGAATTATAACCCATCTGATTTGTGTAATTCAGTTAATGAACCAATAATGGACAGCTTAATATAAATCTTAGTTCTTTGATTATAATTTGTACATTTTAGTACTTGATCTTTAAGGTTGGAATCTAGTGTTAATAAGTCAATAATCGCTAAGCCTTGTTAACAGATAATCAATTGAGGTAGGGAGAGCTTATTGGTTACATCTTGAGGTAGAAACTTAGATGCTCCTTCTTAGCTTAGAAACTTGATCTTAGACCCTTGTGGTAGGATAATCTAAGGATTTAGACTGAGGTTATTTTACTTCTAGTAGCACCCTAAATTGAGTGACTATTAAGTCAAGTCCTTGGAACCTTTGTGTATGATTCACTACAATGGGGAATGGATTCATTAGTTTGATAATCCTTGTTTATTAAATAGATTTGCTGAAATAAGTAGATTGTCAGTAAGAGGTGATAGTGTATATCCATCGAACTAAATTATTTTAGTAAAACTTTGGATTGGTTGAGTCACTCTAAGTAGGATTGTAGATTCTCGGTCTTATCCTATATGATTAGATAAGTACAGTCCAGCTTAGAGTAAACTTTCCAAGAATAAGAGTGTTATAATTAGGAAAATTGAATACTTAATTTGAGGGGATAAGTTGTTACCGAGTTCTGCCCCTTATCGTCATGCGTTTTGATAAGTGCAGTTAAACAAACTAAGTATTTCAACTTACCTTTCTTTGGACACTATAAGTATGCTTGTAATTAGGGTGCTTAAGAACATAGTTTGAGAGAATAAATTGTGACCAGGTTTTGCCCCTTATCATCATGCGCTTCGATAAGTGCAGTTAAACAAACTAAGTGTTAAATCACATTTCTCAGAAACATACCAACTATGCAATTACCCCTTCAATTGATGAGCTTAAGTTCAAAACCTAGTTAAATCCATGCAGTGGATTAGACTTAGGAGTCAAAATTCATTTAGATAAAATCCGCACAATGGAGAAAAATGTGCTCAGCAGGTGTATTCGAGGAGGTTCAATTTCCCTCCAGAGTAACGCACCATTATGCCGCCAATGGTTATTCCTTAAACTAACTCAATTGTGCGTGGCAACGGGATGGCGCGTTATACAACTTGATCATTATTACTTGGTTTTAGACATCTAATTTATGTTAAAGTCATTGCCATTAGACTCCTAAAAACATTAGGAGTCAACCTCTAAAATTTGGTGTGAATTGGATATCGTTCATTTTCGGCATATATTTCAAGCAATATAGATAACCAGAAAATTGCTTAAATTAATTGTACCTCCAAATCAAAATTAGTGTTCTTCATTGAAACCTCACTCCTAAATTAGCTAAGAGTAACTCAGGAAATTTTTAGATGTAACATACTAAGGTTGTTACCATGTCGATTTAACAAAAACCTGATCTAATTAAGACAAAAATAAATATTTTTATTTTAGTCAAATAAAAGTTTAATGAGAATATCCTTAAATAAAGCATATTGAGGGGAGGCTACTGCAAAAGTTAGAGCACGATTGGACTCCCGGATCATCCTAAATTAATTCGTGAAGTTTAAATTTCAAAAATTGATAATAAATAAAGTATAAATCAGAATTTTGAAATTTTTGTATATTTAGGTTAATCATCAAATAAGGATGCAATATTTTAATTTTCATTAATGTTCGTGCACCCGATCTATCATAGTGAATTTTCAAAGTTTTTTTAATTTTTAAATTTCAAAAATTAATATAAAATAAAATACTCGTTCAAATTCAATAATTTTTGGACACGTGTGTTTGTCTTGTTGGGGAGCTCTATTCGGAACCAAGTTTATAATTTTGGAGTTTAATAGGCCATCAATCAAAGCTTGGAAATCTTGAGTGGTTTATTGTCGCTCGATATTGATCGAGAGGATTTCAGCAACCTGAATAAATAAATATGCACCCTGTCATTCAGCCTTAACACCCTCTAACCTAATTTTTATAAGACTAATTTTTCCCTCAGTGAATAAAAGTACAATGAAGTTCACAGGAGGTGGCATTAAAAGAGAGTGCAATTACTGTGTGCACGAAGAAGAAGTGGCAGGCGATCATCATCTCACTTATCAGATCACATAAATGCTCAAGGAGTGCTTATTCTCCCATGTTGTCCATGCCTGAAAGCTAAAGGAGCTTATCGCCATCCACTCATCCCTCATACTAATTGCTTATTTTCCAATCATTCGCTCAGGCTATCAGAATGCTCTTTGAGTTATCTCGTCGGATGTCTTCATCAGAGCACGCCGTGTAGTTCATCGCCACCTTCGTCGCACGGTGCATTGCTAAAAATATGGTCATTTGTAATGCTTTTCTTGCGGTGTTCCTGTGGTTCCATCTAATTGGTGCTTGCGTGGCTCATCTAGCTGCTAGACTTAATCATGCCACAGCATACTAGAAGTAAAATAAAATTATTATGCCTCTACCAGATAATGCTGATGTAAACCTGAATCAGAGTATAGTTAGCCAACTTATTTGGTTGATTGATTTTGACCTTCTAACTTTAAGATTCTTTAATAAACTTATGGTTAGAAATCCATCATAGTAACCTTTTAGCTAAGGATCCTACCCACTAGTTTAAGCTTTGTAACTTGATGAAATTAGGAAGCTAATATTGAGTTAAACTCCTAATCTAACTTAGATTAGTACTTACAACATTATTGCCATTTATCTAACTTAAATGAATCTTAACTTGTAGGGTAGTGAATTGTATAACATCTCTGATCTTGTGTGCTACTTAAAATATTATTAAGTAATTCTTAACTTAGCCTTTGTGCCTAAATGAGAACTTAGATGATAACAATAATGACGGCTTCTTAAAAAGCTTAGTGCCTTCTACTTTGACCTAAAGTCTAACTTAAGTAGCTAAGTGTAACTTACTTAGAACTACATGAATAGTCTTATTGTGCTAAGTGTTGAACTTAGAGACTTATATAAGTAGTTAAGTGAGACATTATTAGTGTGATGTAGATAGTTATCTTATCCTAAGTATTATGCATAGAATCACTTAGAAAGACTGAATTAATAAGATAAGACTAGAAGTAAGCTTAGGTGATGAAGAGTATTAGATCCTTAAAGCTTATTCAACTAAGTAAGAGCTAGACTTAGAACCCTATAAGTGCTGACCATCATAATAAGATCTAGGGCTTAGTGTCCATATCTATTTAGCTTGAAATCTTAGAATTACTTAAGATGGGACATTATTAAGACTTATAATCCCTTTGAATAATGATTAAGTTAATGCTAGATATTGACTTAAGTATTAAAAGGCTTAGAATCCTTTATGTGCCCAGTATTGGAATGAACCTTAGGATCTTAGTACTTGTAATACTAAGGTTTGGAATCCTTAGGGTTAAGAGAGGAACTATAATATTTGAATAATTATCTTAATGAGAGATGAGGTTAGATAATAATAACTTAAGTAATAGCAACCCTTAAGTCTAATGACATTAAGCTTATAGCCTTATAAAATTCTTAGGTCAAGAATTAGACTAGAGTTATCCCAATAGTATTTTATCTAAGTCTAAAGCAATGTAAGTATTTAAATGAGTAAACCTTCTTAACCATAAAACTTGTAAAATGATAATAAAGTAGGATGCCTAAAAGAGACTATTAACTTATGTAATTAGATAGAATAAGCTAAGAGAACCCTATACTTTAAGTGTAGTAAGAAATTAAGCCAATAGTTATAGAGTATTATAGCTAAAAAATTTAAGTAATGTAAGTCATAGGAACCTAGTAATCTGTTAAGTATACCGGTGAAACTTTTAGTATGTGCTTAGAAAATCCCATTAAAGTAGAAGTGGTTATTTGATAGTTAGATGTTTGTAGTGTTTGAAACATAATAAGATGCTTATTTGTATCAACTCAATTATATATATAAAGTGTTTTTCACATTAATAAAACCTTAATCAAAGCATTATTTTCAAAACTCATTTTAAATAGTATGTTATTATTGTAGCAATTAATGAAGACATTTAATAAATTTCTAAGTCAGTTGAGGAACTTTGTTTGCTCTAATTATAAGATAGATAATTAAAATAGATAATAACATATATCACATAGTTTATAAATAGCTTTGAACGTCCTTGAATACTACAATTCATTGAGATTAAATCATTGAATAAATTCATAAAGATATTGTGCATAAATTAAAATTAGCGCATTTACTTAGGGTTTCATGTGATGGACTATACCAGGGTAGACAAACAGTGTTAAAAGGATACCTCACATATCATAGAGGGGTAATGTATGTATTTTGGGAAACCTCCTTTACTTAGTTAAGCAGATGTGCTTAATTCCTGTAACACCCTAAAGTTGTTAATCTCTATTTATTAGTCTAAATAATCTTAAACCTCCTCATTAGACTTCAAATGGCATTTGGAGAAAATCTTAAGAATTTGAAGCAAATTTGAGCTCAATTGAATAATTTGAATATTTTAATATTTTTATCAAAATTAGAAAATGACGATAATTAAATTGACCTCCAAATTAAAATCAGAGTATGCCATTGAACTCCTCCCCACCAAATTAGCTAGTGGTGAAAATTTGGTAAGTTTTGGAGATCATCAAAATTTTTAAAATATTTTATTATATTTTGATACCTAGAAAAATGAAATAATTAAGACAACCTCTGATTAAAATTTTGACTGCATTTTCAATTTCCTCGCCCCAAATTTAGTTAACGACGAATTTATGGGATTTTTCTGAAAATGTTTATTCGTATTATTTTAATTAAATAGAAATACATAATTAATTATAATTATTAATTTTTAGTTATAATATTTTAATCGCAAGCGCCTAACCTAATTCCTTTCAATTAGACAGCATGTCTGATCATCGCCATATGATACATTATATTTGCCAATCTAAGGGCAGTCAGGATCGGACCATCCATGATTCATCATGGACCAAATGATGGTTGACGTTCTTCCGTCCCACTGAGTGAGCGCAGAGAGTCGTGTGGCAATCGCCGTGAGCTTCTCCAATGGTAGCTCGTGGAAGCCTTAGGAAAAAAACTTTAATTCCCTTAATTAGGCCCATACGCCTAATTAAGAAATAATAATTGGCAGTGGAACGGTGTGTTACTCAGAATGGGTAACTGAACCTCCCCAAATACGCCTGCTTTGCATAAGAGCTGCTGAGACTCAACCACAAAGAGAAGAGGGATGAGTACTAATCCTTAAGATAAGTATAGTATCCTTATCTTAAGTATTAGATAGGGTACCCATATAAGTTGGATTATTAATAAAGGTAAGATCCAAGTTATATGAATACAAGCATTTTAAGTGTATTCTAATCACATCATAATATTAAGTATAAGTAGGAGTAAATACAGAGTGCTGAAGCTAAAGCATACATCCAGAAACATTCATCACAGAAGCTAAGTACAATATTCATCTCATAAAAAAAAAGAAAATACATCCAAAATTATTACAACTGCTTAATAAAAATATAGAAAATAGTCTAAGTACTAAACTAAAAAAGTAACTACTATAGAAAATAAAGATTGATAAGAGTCCTCTAATGCTCCACTAACTCCTCCTAGATCTTATATGAAGGCACCAGATCTAGCTCCACAAGTTGCTCTGGTTCTAGCAAATTATCGGATCCCAAAAGTACCATGTGTTAGATAATAAGTCTAGCACATCAAAAGCTACTCTAATAGTTATAGTTATCTACTATTTAGCATTTAAATAATTAAAATAAGACTGTAGGAAAGACAATTAAATAATTGAAAGCTCAAATAGTAAAAATATGAAAGTAAAAATTGAAACTGCAAACTGAATACTAAAATGTAAGGAAAACAGTAAATAATCTAAAACTGAGTAAATGAGGATTTAAAACTATAGTGTAAGCCACTGAATTCATAATCATGTATTTGAATATTCCACAGAACTGTATGCCACAGATATGCTGACTTGGTGTCACATGACACTACACAAATCCTAGGTGACTGAACGCTCCTCTAACAAAGTCCTTAGGTAAGCTCATTCACTCTGCTAACATAGTCCTTAGGTGAGCTCATTCGCTTCACTAATGCTGACATGACTTATGCATTTCATGATATGCTAAGGCTTTTATGACTATATGCTTTAAATTATCAAAATTCAGAAATCAATGCAATATCAAGTGATGATTCCATTTCTCTCCATTGTGCAGAATTCATCTAAATGAATTCTGACTCCTATGTCTAATCCATGAAATGTAACTAATTAAGATTAAACATAAACTCATCAATTGAAGAGGTTGTATATATAGTTGGTATGTTTCTGAGAAAGGTGACTTTAACACTTAATTAATTTAACTGCACTCATTGAAATGCATGACAATAAGGGGCACGATCTGGGCATAATGTATTTTCTCAAACTGCTGTTAAATACCCAAATTACAAGTATACTTATAATGTCCTAAGAAATATAACTTTAGATACTTAGTTTGTTTAACTACACTTATCGAAGTGCATAACGATAAGGGGCATGACACGTTCATAGTTTATTCTCTCAAACTAAGTATTCAATCCCTCAACTTGTAACATTATTGAACTTGGAATGTTTATCCTGAATTAAACTTTACTTATCTATTTACCTAAAATAATCCGAGACTCTATAGTTCTATTCAGGGTAAATTAACCAACTCTATTTTTTATAGAAATAATTTAGTTCTATGGCTATACACAATCACCTCCAACAGATAGTTCTATTGTATTTAATAATTCTATTTAATAATCAAGGAATATCATACTAATGCATCCATTTTCCATTATGGTGAATCATACACAAAAATTCCAAAGACAAGACTTAAGAGTCACCCAATTCAGGATACTACCACAAGGAAATAACCTCAGTCTAAATTATTAGATTATCCTACCACAAGTATCTTGGATCAAGTATCTAAGGCTATGGAAGTGCATCTAAACTAATACCTCAAGATTAGACAATAAATTATTCCTACCTCAATAACTCATCTATTAATAAGGCTTAGCAATTATTAAATTATTATCACTAGATCACAACATTAAAGCTATAGTACTGAAATATACAATTTATAATCTAAGATCTAAGATTTATATTAAGCATTATAAATCAAATGGGTAAGCCCATCTGATCACTACCAATACTACAATAATAAGATGAAATCATGTAATTTATTAAGAATTGATCATTTTACAAATTATTATCATTTTATAATTTATCTCATGATAAGAGTCTTACTTAAGAGAAAATCAAGGATTTAAGGATATATGTTCAGACAATCAATCACATGAATTAATTTTAAATCTTAATATTTCTATTTTAATGGTTTAAAGTCAATATCAAATCAGTATGTATTATTAAAATCATGCAAGTCCTTTCTTTGTTCAATCAAGCATCTTATTTAAGGTGATTAAGGTTTTAGACCTTAATTTAGTTAAGTTAGAATAATATTTCTAACTTGACCAAACTAAGATCAAATATTGAGTCAATGATCAATGACAAAAATTAGCAAGGTATTTGTGCATTATTGATGTCCATTTCTAGTTTAAGGTTATATTGATTATCTTAATCATTCCTTAAGATTCTTAGTGTTTGAAATTGATTAATATCAAATTAATTATTTTAAGAGTTCAAATTAAGGTTTGAGTTCTCTAATATACACACTACTGTTATTGAAGCATATAAACATTTAATTAAGCAATACATGAGGTGATTAAGGCTAATCAAACCCTTAATTAAGCCAATAAGGATTAACACTTAATTACAAATCTAATCATTCAAATTTTATGAAACTTGCAAATATATTCTACATATTCATGTTAACAATCAGAGACTTTGTTTGCTAAATTTGATTAAGTGTAAACCATAATTTTCACTAATCATTTATTTCTAAGATTAGGGCATAGTTTTTAAAATAATAATCAAAAATTTATTTCACATAGCACATGCATTCTAGAAAGCATAAGAAGCATAATGGAACTTGAATCATGAAATTTGGTTAAGTATACAAGCTAATCCACCCTAATCAAGTTTTGGAGTAATTAAGCTAAATTATAAAATCCAACCATAGCAAGTGTGATTTTATTTTATAATTAGATACCTTATGATGTTCTGAATAAAATGATATAGAGTTTCTTATAGTTTGGATAAGTGGATCAAAAGTTATTTAAATACTTTCTTCTATATTATTTTAATTACATTTTTAATTTCCATTGGAATTTCCTTAAGAAATTTAATTCCTAAATGGATTTATTAAAATCCAACGAGCCTCGACCCATTAACATATTGGCGTGGGTCGGCTTGACCTGGGAACCCACCACTGTCGCATTGCAGGGTCACGGGTCGGTCGGACCCGCACAGTGGCATTGTCCTCGCTTCGCCCCTAACCTGATGAGGCCAATTAGGGAAACCCTAATTGCCTAAATTCTCTATCGATAGGCCACGCCTTGACCTCGGGTTAACAAAAACTCTATCTTTAGGTTGAGATGCATCGATGGAGCTCCAAACCCTCATCAAAGGATGGCTTGATCAATAGGGACCTATTATCCCCAAAAATGGATGAATCCCTAATTGGGATTTCTCTGTGAGAAGAAATTCTCTTCACAAAGGCCGAGCCATGGCTACAGCTCGATCCCCTCACCATTAAGACAATAAGGCGGATCAACCCCTATATTAGTGTAGCCTAGGAGGGTCTAGATCCTTGGGACCTTACTCAGGTCTCAAGCTTCACAGATGGGGTAGTCCGATCGATCGATACATCAATCGAACTAACCCAAAGCCACAAAAACACCTGCATTTAACTCGCATAGATAAGGAGTGCAATCAGAAATAGAATGGGAGAGGAGCTGAGCTTCCATGACTAAGTCCAGTGATGAAGGGTACCTGGTTTTGCTCAGGAAGCTCGTAGACGCTACTGAGGGAGACTTGAGGTTGAGCTGAGCTGCAGAGAGACTCTTGGTATTTTGAACACCAGGACTACCCTTGATTAGTAGTTCACAAGTAGCTGGTGTAGAGATAGTACACGACAAAGACTTCAGAACACTCTCTTCACTGCGGAAGCATTTTTACATGAGCGTGCACTTAAAATTTGAGGAATGGGGTTACGTTGACGGTTACCAAGCAATCTCAAAATCGCAAAACTAAAAGATTAAGGTCATAGAACATGTATATAAGTTCACAGCACATAAAGAACATCTAAGCACAAATATATATGTGGAAAACCTAAGAATGGGAAAAACCATGGAGCCACACCATAAGATTATCTACTAGAATAAATTGAAGGTTATAGAGTTGTAAAAAGCTTATCACCTCAGTACAAAAGCTCCAGCCCTTACTTTAGAATTGAGAGGCGAGGAAGTAGCTATCACCTGGAGTGTCTCCTCCAATATGCACTGGATAAATTGCACTGCAGCTTCCATAGGGTTCAACCTAAGGATCTTCTTCTCATAGTGGCTTCCAGCCTCTAATCTAAGAAAGCCAATGCTCTAATCTCCTCCCAACTTATTAGCTTAATTACCCAACTCTATTTTGGACTCTAAGAAGTTCAAAATACCCTCAGATTTGCTTAGGGCGCAAACTGGAGCGAAGCAATTTTTTGTCAGGCGCTATGGTGCACTGTAGAACTTGCATCTTAGGTTGAGCACCTGTTGCGGCACGCAGTAGTGCCTACTTCTGCTGCGGCACGCTGTAGCCCTTGCTTCTCGATTACTGACCACTGAGGCACGCGATAGCGACTCAATTTTGGGTTGGGACCGCCTGGGCGAATTGCAGCGCGCCACGGTGCATAGCAGTGCCTACGCTGTTCTTGAACACTAATAGGTCTCCATAACACTACAATCTCCCACTTGGAGACCTTTAAAAAATCTCCTTTTCTCCATTGTTCCTTCACTGTCTTCTTCTATGTTTATCAAGAGCGTGGTGTGGCTCACCACGCTCTCTCTTCACATACCGAGGCCAACTAAAGCTGCACATAGTTTTAGTTTCTCTATTGCTGCTTTAGTAAGCATATCAACCAGATTCTTAGAAGTATAAATGTTCTCCAATCCTAGATGTCCTTCCAACAGTGTCCAGATTAATTGGAAACATAATTGAATGTGCTTTGTCCTGGCATAAAAGGCTGCATTCTTTGCCAGATGAATAGTGCTCATACTATCACTGTAAAGCCTAACATTCTTTTGCTCTGATGAATCCAAAAAATTTTGCATAATAAAGTAGAAAAATATACAAATCCATCCTTAGAACAGTATGCTTTGATGTGATTTCAAACAATTTCAGGTAAAATAAGACAACAAGACAATTTTAGAGTAGGTGGTGGAATTCTGGAAGAAAAAATGTTGCAGCGAGCCCAAGCACGCTGCAGCCCGCAATAGTAGATGAAAAGAAACTAAGGAACCAGGGAACCATCTACAAGCTTGTGAAAATAACTGCTATAGCGCGCTCAAGTGAATCAAATCCCAGAGCCCAGCGCTATGGCACACCGCAGCGGGTACAACTCGAGAGCTCAGCATTGCCACGCGCCACAGCGGAACCGTCCAATTTTAGATTTAGCATTCATTTAGAATCCCTCGCTACAGCGCACCATAGTGGTCTCAACTCGAGACACAGGCACTATCGCGCGCTGTAGCAGATCCAACTCGAAAGCTCAGCGCTATCGCGTGCCGCAGTAAATCAACAGGGAGAAAAGATATAGAAGAAAAGATATAAAGCAACCTGTTGCAGTGTGCCCAAGTGTGCTGTTGTGCGTTCAAGCAAAACCTTCTCGAGAGCTTGGTGCAGTCGTGCATCGCAGTGAATCAACAAGGAGAAAAGACTTAGAAGAAAAGATATAAAGAAACCGCTGTAGCGCGCTCGAGCGGAATCTTCCCGAGAGCTCGACACTATCGCACGCCGCAGTGGGAATCCTTGTAAAATTTATTTTGTAGCAAAACCTCTGCAGCGCGACTAGGGCACTGCAGTGCACCACAGCGCCAGCCACATAAATTCTCAGTTCACTGCATTTATGACAGCTTAGGGAAAACCAGAATATTAAACCTTTGGCCTTCCTGAGCCATTTGGAAACTGAAATCACATTAAAATATACTGTCTTCCAAGAGAATAAGGGAATCTAGTTTAATTTCTTGCCATGAATTCAAGGAAGAGAAAGAGGATGCAGAATTTATGCCAAAGGGATGAGGAGATTATTATATAAACTACCAATTGAGATTATAACAGGGTTCCAAAATTTGACACACATTGAATCCAAAAGGAGATGCTATGAGAGGAAGAAGGAGACCTCACTAGGGAAGGAGAGAGATCCATACAAGGGAAGGAAAGGAGATCACTCAAGGGAACTAGAAGGGAAAAAGAGCAAAAGCAAAGAGGAAAAATCCAACGAATGCTAAGGGCAGTTCCTAGAATTCCTCTATAGCGCATCTCTAATTTTCTTTTAGTTTGAACCATGAAAAGGATTAGTTCTTGGTATGCATCTTCCTATTTTTTTATTGTAATGGAGAGCTAAACCCTCCTTGGGGTAAGTTGGGATGTAATCATATGATGAGTAAGGATTATAAAAGGTGTTGTTGTAAATTTCCTGCAGTGAATATATGTGCTTAATTTTCTATCTATATTCTGTGCTTGTGAATGAATGCGTAGAATGTTTGCAAATCTTTATTGAATTAAAAATTGTTTATTAAATGAAAATCACAAAGTCATTTAAATAGTCTAGATCTAGAGGGAATGGACATAAAGGTCCTCGCCGCGACATAACGTCGCTGAGCGAGGATTCTCGGTGTAAAACACCTCAGGTTTTGAGTGGAAGAAATGAATTAGTACAGAATCATCTTGAGCTCCAAAGCTCACTAATTGGTCTAGAGCATATGTGTGTGTGTAGTTAGAGGTTAGATCTATGTGATAAGCTCTTGAGACTAATTGCACAACCCCTTGAGCTCAGACTAGAGGATGATGCTTGTGACCTAGGAGCCACCAATCAAGCTCCATGGCTCAGCAGACGTTGAAGGAGGAAGAGGGCATCGAGAACTCATGGATGATGTGACATAGTCCATGCGATTCGATGAGTCCACTTCCTTAGATAAACTACGTATGAAGCGTAAGAAGCTAGTTAGTGGAAATCATGGCTTGCAAGTTCACAGAACTAAAAGATTATTTTTGATCACCCAGATATAGGAGCTCTAAATAAATCTAATGTAATCTCTTAAAAATCTATGAGCTGAGGTAGAACTCTAGAATGTTCACCTTGTGCACTATATTTGAAGTTATCAAAATTAGAGGACCAATCTAAGGAACACAATGTTCACCTGATTTATTAGCATGATAACAAGTACCTAAAATTGCATGAATTAATTAAAATGCTCGCCCTTAATAAATCACATGATGTAATCCCAACTCTCCCTTCTCAATCTAATAGTGTCTTTGTTTAAGTTCTTTGTACTGCTTTATTAGGAACCACCAAAACCAAAATACAAATTATCTAGACATTAATGAACATGGATATAACTTAGTAACAAAACCATCGTTCCCTGAGGAAGATAAAATCTGAGACTTACCACTCCATTATTACTTCGGACCACGTACACTTGCATGCAAGCGCAGACACAAAATTAAGGTTTGTTAAGTTTTTGGCACTGTTGTTAAGGAACGGTTCTTAGTTTTGTATTAAGTATAATATGCAAGTAAATAGTGGTTTAGACTTTCCTTTATTTTGCTTATAATTATTATTTTCTGTAATTACACTTGTGCTAACTGTAGTGCTAATTAGATTTTTAATTTAGTTACTTTGTTGTTGAAAATTGTATTACTAAGAACTATTTCTAAACTGAATTGTTGAAACTGAATTTTCTAAACTGTTGAATTAGAAATTACTGAGAATTTAGGTTGTTGATTTGAATTGCTAATCTGATAACTTGATTGCTGTAATTGTCCCACTTAGCTTAATTTCTGAACTGCATGAATTGGAGAGAGAACATTGACATTGTATTTGACCCCAAATTTGAGAGAACTTATCTAAGAGCTAGGTGAGAGCAAAACTTGTTGAATAGAAATTAGAGGGCTATGGATAACTTAGAAGCTAATCCTGTAGGAGAACAAAGGGGTATGGCCATAAGAGACTACGCACTGCCCACCATTAGAGGCATTCCCCACGCCATAATGAGGCCAAACATAGAGGCCAATAATTTTGAGATCAAGCCCTCTACTCTTAGTATGATCCAAAACAATCAATTTGAAGGCTTAGCCAATGAAGACCCTATTGCCCATATCGCCAACTTTTTGGAGATATGTGATACATTTAGATTTATTGGCATTTCTAAAGATGTTATTAAACTTAGGTATTCCCATTTTCTTTGAGATACAGAGCCAAAAGTTGGCTTGGGTCATTATCGAGTGATTCAATTCGTACTTGGGATGACTTGGCTAGGAAATTCCTAGCCAAATACTTCCCACTCACCAAAATGGCCCGGCTACAAATAGAGATAGCAAATTTTAATCAAATAGAGAGAGAGACCTAATATGATACCTGGGAGAGGCTTAAGGAGTGCTTGAGGCAACCCGCAACATGGGTTTCCTCAATGGATGCAGGTGCAAACCTTTTATAACAGTTTGAATGCACCAACAAGGACATTCATTGATGCTGCTACTGGAGGGTCACTGAGTAGCAAAACCAAAGAAGAAGCTCATTATCTCTTAGAATAGATGGCAACAAATCCTTACTAATGGCCTACTTAGAGACTTAATCCAAACAAGAGAGAGGCTAACCAAATCAATGAAGCAAATCAAATATTAGCCCTACATAAATGAAATAAATGCCTTGAGCAATAAAATAGAAAACATGAACGTAACTAGTGTACAAGAAATTTGCTGTGAATTGTGCGGGGGAAATCACTTGAGTGAAAACTGCAACTTAAACAATCCTTTTGCACCATCCAACATTGAACAAATAAATTTCTTACGGAACAACAATTCTATCCAAAATAATACGATGAATAACCTTACTCCAACACATATAATCCAAGATGGAAAAATCACCCGAATTGTTTTTGGAGTAATAATAATAACAATGAAAATTTCAATTGGGGGAATTCAACAAAAAAACAAGGGTAAAATAATGGGAATAATTTCCAACCTCAATCTTTAAACTTGGAGATAGCCTTTAATGCTTTCAAGGCTAAAACCGTCTAATTCATGTGTAGGGTAGAAACAAAAATCACTCGACACGATGCTTCTATCCAAGGGATAGAGGCATACCTTAGGAACATATAAGTTCAGCTTGGGCAGGTCTCTAAATAGTTGACCATGCATCAGCAAGGAGCTTTGCCCAGTTCTACGGAAATAAATCCGAGGGAAACAATGAGTGTTATCCATTCTAAGGGGATTGAGGGTGATGACCAAAATAAAAATAGCGAGACAGTTGAAATAGGTTTAGTGGTTGAAGAAGGGGGCAGAAAAATCTGGAGATGAGAGGCTTATAGCACCGAAATGTGAGGATCCCTGGATGTTAAACATTTCGTGCATGATAGGGGATGAGGTTCTTTTAAATCCTTTATGTAATCTTGATGCTTCAGTCAACATCATGCCATATCTAGTGTACAAGCACCTTAAAGTAGGACAGATGGAGACCACCTCTACAATCTTAAAATTTGCCAATCTCGATTCAAGAACCCCTCTAGGCATAGTTATTAACGTACCTGTTGGTTTAAGAGGATTAAAGACAATATAAACTACAAACTCCTAATTCCCTTAAACTTCAGTTCATAATGCATTAAAAAATTATTTATCATCAATTGCTAAAATTAAGAGAATGTTGGTGTTCATTAAAATGCAAGGTTAATGTTGAATAATAAAAAATCTTTCCTTTCTTCACATAAAATTAAGTAATAGAAATTCTAATTTTGAGCTTAATAAAAGCTTTAGTAAGCACTGATGTTCTTCTTGTACTATTATTTCAACTTCTTGGCCATTGCAACATATGGAGCTTTCTGTTACAAATCAGATAGTTTATATGAGGTTTAGATCAATTGCAATTTAGGTTTCAAGCAAAAGTTTAAAGTTGTGGGTAAAGTTCTTCAAAAGTGAGAATGGAGTACCAAGAATCTTTTCAAAATTAAACTCTAGGCTAATTCTTTAAACCATCCAATTCATGTGTAGGGCATTGCATTCTTAGTCACTATGATTGGTGAAAGTAAAGAAGATATCCC
The DNA here is from genome assembly GCA_016760335.1 of Gastrodia elata. Taxonomy (NCBI): domain Eukaryota; kingdom Viridiplantae; phylum Streptophyta; class Magnoliopsida; order Asparagales; family Orchidaceae; genus Gastrodia; species Gastrodia elata. The sequence continues at coordinate 25,436,055 of CM028676.1, read as the reverse complement.
ACTTTCAAAAATTAAAGTTGTTAAAGAATTTCCCAATGTATTTCCAAAATATTTGCCTAGTTTACCTCCACCAGGAGAAGTAGAGTTCCCAATAAATGTAATTCTTGATACACAGCCAATTTCTAAAGCATCTTACAGAATAGTTCCTAAAGAACTACAAGAACTTAGTGAGTAATTAAAGGAACTCCTAAATAAAGCCTTTATTAAACCTAGCATGTCTCCTTGGGGAGTGCCAGTCTTATTTGTCAAAAAGAAAGATGGCTCTATGAGGATGTGTATAGATTATAGAGAATTGAACAAAGTCACTATTAAGAACAAATATCCACTACTAGAATTGATGACTTGTTTGATCAATTATCCAGTGCAGTAGTATTCTCAAAAACTAATTTAAGATCAGGATATCACTCAAGTGAAGGATTCAGATGTTGAGAAAATAGCGTTTCGTACACGATACAGACAAGAATTTCTTGTGATGTCCTTTGGACTCACAAATGCACATTCAATTTTAATAGACTTAATATAGCGAGTCCTAAAATAATACTTGGATAAATTTATTATTGTATTCATTGATGATATTCTGATCTATTCCAAAACCCTGAGCGATCATGAGAATCATTTAAGAATTGTATTAGAAATTTTGCATGATCATAAACTCTATGCAAAATTCTCCAAGTGTGAATTTTGGCTAAATTATGTAGCTTTTATAGGCCATGTAGTGGATGCTCAAGGAATCCATGTAGATCAATAGAAATTAAGTGTAATCCAAGACTGGGTACAACCAAAGATAGTAACATATATAAGAAGTTTTTTGGGGTTAACAGGATATTATATAAAATTTGTTAAAGCCTTCTCTCAAATTACTTCTTTATTGACAAAGTTGACTCAGAAAGTTGTTCCATTTATTTGGAATTTAGTATGTGAAAATGCATTCCAAACTTTAAAGAATGCTCTTTCATCTGCCCCAGTGCTAGTTCTACCAAAGGAAGGCTTGAATTATCAAGTATATATTGATGCTTCAAGAACTGGATTAGGATGTGTTTTGATGCAAGAAGGAAAGGTCATTGCATATGCTTCTTGTCAATTGAAACCACACTAGAGGAATTATCCTGTGCATGATCTGGAGCTTATTGCAGTAATTTCGGCATTGAAAATATGGCGTCATTATTTGTATGGAGTCCAGTGCTCTACTTTCACTAATCATCAGAGTTTAAAGTACATTTTCACGCAATGTGAATTGAATTGTCGTCAGTGAAGATGGCTTGAACTGATTAGTGATTATGATTTGGACATTCAGTATCACCCCAGTAAAATAAATGTTGTAGTAGATGCCCTCAGTCATTGTACAATATTATCAGCTATGATTGCTACAAGTTCATTGATAGAAGAATTCCAAAAGATGGAAATTGTTCCAATTTGTGGTAACATGATGAGGTCTAAATTAGCAAATATTAATATAGAGCCCGCCTTTCATAGAGATGTATCTATCTCTCAAAGTAAGGATGATTACTATTTAAAGTTTAAAATGGATATTGAAGGTGGTTATCATCATGATTTGCAATTATACGGGATAGTAATTTATCAAGAGAATAGTCTATGGATTCCCAAGTCAATGCATCAAGAGATTCTTATAGAAGACCATAATTCTAGTTTTCAAGTCCACCCTGGGGGCACTAAAATGTATCAAGATTTAAAGAAATCATTTTGGTGGCCCGGTATGAAAAAGAGTGTGGCAGAATTCATGGCAAAATGTCATGCTTATAATCTTATTAAAGCAGAATATCAAAGACCTGGAGGACTTCTTAATCCATTAGCTATTCCAGAAGAACCAATCAAAATCTTAGCTCGCGATCACAGGCAGCTAAGAAATCGATCTATTCCAATGGTTAAGGTTCAATGGAAGAACCGGTTGCGAGAAGAATCCACTTGGGAAAAAGAAGTGGATATGCGGCAAAAATATCATAATCTTTTTAATTCAGGTACTTTCTTAGCTTCTTTTCATTTCAATTTGTCATTTTCATTATATCTTACTCTTCTCACTTAAGTGATGTCGAGGATGACATCGTTCTTAAATGGGCGAGTTTGTAACAACTGAAGTTGTTACTGAGATCAATTAGGACTAATCCAAGTCCTAATTATGATACTTGTGCCTTAGTTAAGTTATTAGGAACTCACCTCTAAGACCTAGTCCAAGTCAGGAATCAAATAGGATCAAATCCTGATTTTGATAATTTCTAGAAACCCTATAAATTGAACAATTTAATTTAACGTCAAATTAAAAATCCGACTTCACCATTGCATTCACCACCCCCAAATAAGCTAGGGGTGATGCTTTAGAGGCATTTGGAAGTCGTCAGATTTTCAGCGAATATTTTAATATTATTTAAATATCAGAAATTCAAATAATTAAATACTCATCGAAATGAAAATATGTTCACGTCGTTGCATTCCTCACCCCTCAATTAGCTAGGGGTGATTTATTGAAAAATTTTAAGAATGCCATTAATTAGTTTAATTTAATTAAAGAAAGCAAATTAAATTAATGAATATATTAATAATTAAATAAAAATTTACATTTAACGGCCCATTTCATTTTTCCGTACGCCATTAGGCTAGTAAAGGCGCCTCCGTTTGATCTGACAGTGCCAAACCTGCGTCGTCTAATCTTTTCAGCAGTCCAAATCGGACGGCTGTCTTTCATCATACCGCGAATGCGCGACCCGGGACTCTGTGCATCGTGAAGATGGCGCACGTGGCAAGCTCTGGGCGATGAGGTGGGTTCATCCACCACTTAAACGCTCCAAAATCTCCTATTGAACTCTAAAAATTTGGCATCAATCCCTCAGTATATCGGATCGAAAGTTTTATCCCTTGCTGTCATGCGATTTTGTGAGATCCTAAAAAGCTCAAAGGTACCTTTCCTACCTCAAATTCACACTTTAAATCTTGTTTAAGCATTCCATTTATGCCTTTACTAATTGTTATGCTATAATCATTCATCTAATGAATTTTTCATCCTCGATCAAGCTCTAGGGAGCTCGATCATAGTTATTTTTCTAAACCCTAAATTGTGCCTGTTGTGTTTTCAGGAAGGTGGAGCGGCACCGGGCCGGGTCGCTTCGGGCCGGGTCGAACCCTGGCCCGTTCATTTCGCATTGAGCCAATTGCATGGCAATGGGGGGGTCCTCCGATCCACGTGTCTTCTTTTCATTGGACCGCGTAGCGATAGCATCGACTGCCGCAGGTTGTGGGACCCGCCTGTCCACATCAATCCTGATGGGTCAGCACTGCGGGTCCTGCGTTCCAGTCGCGTCCGTCAGTTGGGGCCCACTTCGAAAGGAAATTGTGGGGCCCACTTGCAAGCAGTTAATTAAAAATAGACTATGAAATATAAATTAACATTAGATTAACTTAAATTAAATGATTTGCATAAAACTTTAGCACTCAATAATTTTTAATTCCAAAGTCCAAATATATCAAAATTATATGTCATTTTGATCAGTAGAAAATGAGGATCATTATGGTGCTGTCAAAATTTCAATTTGAGTTGTATATCACCTAGTGACATTTAGGACCCTTAATTGAGCCCTAATTGTCCCAAAATTTCATTTAGCCATATCATTACACACACTTATCCAAATATAAACAATATGGGTCTTAAAGTAATCAGTAAACTCCCATGAATGCTCTAATAGTATTAGTTTTGCTGGTTGATTAATATTTTGATTTTTGGACCCAAACCCTAATCTTCCATAGCTCATACTTTTTCACACACTAGACCAAACATATGCAATATGGGTCTTAAGGTGATTAGGATAACCTCTAGAATAACCTAGTAGTGTTCAATTCTCTGTTTGGATTAGTATTGTCTTATTCACTTTTAGGACCTAACCCTAATTACCTTAATTAACCCTAGAACATCAATTGACCATAACTTAGTCAATTGAGCTCCAAATTAGGTCTTCCAATATACCATTTTGATCAGGAAGACATAATTAACAGTAAACTACAAAAATATATTACATCCAATAGTTAGATCATTTAATTAGCCCTAATCACCGTACAACTTAATTAGTGAATATTAGCATAATTATTAATCCAAATTAAGTAATTTCAGTTTCTGATTACTCTTAGAATATAATAGAACTTAGTGGGGTGGTTAGTTTAGTGATTCCATGATTAAGTTTACTAATCTTTCACTAATCACCCTAAACCTTAATTAAGCCACAACTTAACCAAATAAGATCCAATTTGGGTCTACTCCTAGTTAAGGTACTCAGTGGGTTATAGAAAAGCTATAGCCATTGAGTTTATTAATTTGGACTTAAATTAGAAAAGTTGGGCTTTTGACCCCATTAATGAAACCCTAATTTTCATAATTAACCCTAAAACTTGTATTGGTTATAACTTAGTCTATACTCATCAGAATTTAATGATTTTTGGTTCTATGGAAACCTTAGACATTAATCTTCAATAAAGTAACAAAAAATATAAATTTTATTAGGTTAAATTACCAAATTGCCCTTATAAGTCAAATTTCTTAATTTGACCATATAAGGCTTAATATTTATCCAAAATGGATGTACTTACTATCTAACTTTATACTAGATAGTAAGTAATCTTTCCCTTTCAATAAATTTTAGTTTAGATCCCTAATTTATAAAGTTGAATTTTTTACTCTTAAATAGGGGCAAAATGGTCATTTTGCCCAAATTTAGCTTTAAGCATTCTTAAGCCTTAAATTCATAATTAAGCCTCTAAAATTAGTATTATGACAGATTTAGAATCATTTTTAAATGTTTAAACTCATTAAAATAACATTTTATAAGAAAACCCTAAAATTCACATAAAACTCTCAAAATTCTAATTTAAGCCTTATAAGGTAAAATTAGTTCACCTTATGCCTTCCCTAAGTTCATTATATCATAATAGTGATTAAGAAATATCAAAGTTCAGGCTTAATATTCTCTTTATTATTTCCTTCAACCTTTAGGATCTTATTTTCTTATGATATAGCTTATAAATTTTGGTTAGAGTTCATCTATTATGTAAATGGGTACTTAATATATGAAAACCTTGGTTTTATAGTTTTCTAGAATTTCATCCTTTATTTATGATTATTTTGTATTTATACTTTAGATTTAAGATTAGTGATCCATCTTATTAGGATTGATTTGACTTAATAAGATAGCCTTAATTATAGCTCATGAGATTTGGGTTTAACTTTATATTATTAGTTTCAGAACCTATTAGATTAAGAAGTTAAAATCCAATACTTAGATTTTAACATCTTAATCTCCCAATTTTGATTTGTATTAATCAAGATTGGCTTGGGATTCATAAAATCATCAATAAATATATTTGATTTATTATGTAAACTTAATTAAGCATCATTGATTTATATATGTTAGAATTTGATTAGTTCTAACTTCTTTTAACTTATAGGACCTATATTCTGGATTTATACTCAATAGCTAGATATTAGAGATCCTAAACTTGTATAAATTCAGATTAGATTGAATGATTTAATTAAAAAATAGGTGATATCACAAAAGTTAGTTTAGTGTTATTTTATACCTTGATTTGTATGCTTTGCTTTCTTATTTTGGACTTTATATTTTGACACATTATATAGTACATATTATATTCCTTATGTTAGTTTGATAAAGCATATTCATAATTGAAGAAATAATATAAAGTAATGAATGTTTGTAACTTATGGTAGAATATGTCTTACTTTTTGATCTATGATGTTTCTCCTAGATATTTAGATGGTATTTTATTGTATTTTAATCTAGAATGTTTCCCCTAGATATTCAGATGGAATTAAGTGATATTTAGATCTAGGATGTTTCTCCTAGATATTTCAGATGGATTCTTAACAGACTCTTACTTTTTGGCAGGACAAAGCTAGAATATGTCCATATAAGTTAGTCTATTTTTACTTTACATTTTTAGCACATTTCTTTAGTTCAGCATTTTCAATATATTTCTTCTTTATATAGCACCTTGATAGTATTTAATAGTTCTCTTAGCACTTATAGTATTTCATGTAAATTATATTATTTCAATATTTCATTTATATATGATGGTATATTAGGATGTTAGAACTTTACTTTTAGCTCAATACTTTCAATTTTATTTATTGTAAATTAGTATGTATTGATTGATCATATTACTAGGAATTTCTTGTACTTAGGAGATTTCATTATTTGTTGCTTAACCTTTTTTTGCTGCTTAAGTTGTGGTATGTGCTTACCTCACACTTTGTTTGAGTTATAATTAAGTTAATTATATCTTTACCACTCTTTTTTAACACTTTACTACTCTTTCTTTACTTAAATGTTGTGATATCATTAAAATTATAAAATGCTCAGCCTAAAATGTACTTAGACATATTGTCTAACCAGAATTTCTTTTCTTTTGGCTGGGGCCCTGTCATTGTGATACCGACAATGGAAGACTCTGAATTGCTTGAAAAGGGACCTTCTGAAGACCTTATTCAGGAGGAGGAGCATGTAGGAGAAGATCCTTAGTTCTATTCTTTTATTTTGTGAGGATTGAGTGACTTTACTTTATTTCATTAACTTTTTAATGCTTTGTAATAGTACATGTTAAAACTTTTTTCCTTTTCATGCTTATATAATCTATGTTGTATAGTTTCTGTCTAGATTGTTTGGATGTTATTATTTGTTTTTCTTCTGCACTTTGATATGTATAGTATGCTCATTCAGTGAGTGTCCCTTTTGCTCTCATATGAGGGAATATCTTCCCTTAACATTTGATGAGGAAGGTTTATCCTTAATCTAATACTAAGTGAAGGTTTGCTCATTGACGACCACCACTTAATCTTAGATGATTAAGGGGCGGCGGCCACAGTCGGTATCAAAGAACTCCATAAGGTGCCAGATTGGAATTTGTATCCATATCTACCTAATATATAGTTCTTATAACTTATAATCACTAAAGGAATACTATAATGACATCCATATTACCATATACTCAGAATAGTAAGCATTAAATACTAATATTCTTAAGATAAAATGATAAATTACAAAATTTATAACTTTAAGAAAGATAAATTGCTCAATCAAATTAATTGAGCATGATTAAACTTATTGGATATATAATACTTGAGAATGTCGATCTGGGACTATGTTAGTAGATTTGAAGCTATATGGGAGCTCGACTTCTAGTGCGGGAAACATTATGGAAGATACATTGAAGGAGTATCAAAACCAGGAGTACAAGTATCAGATCAGATGCTTCGTCATGCTATGTTTAAAGGATTTGATCTTCCTCCTTTAGCCAAAGAATGGCTAAAGAGTGTGAAGAACATTGTTGAAGTTATAGACTACCCTGACAATATTAAAGTTGAATTGGCAACAAGGTTACTTTAAGATCAAGCAGAAGACTGGTGGGATTCCACTCTTCTCAAACTCACACATATATGAAGAAGAGAACGTCGAGAAATCACTTGAGGACTTCTATCTTGCTTTTTTAGTTGAATATATTAAGTAGATATTATAATAAGGAATCTAATGTATTCTCTCTTTATTGTACGAGGTATCTAAAATAAGTAATAAAATAAAACTCGTTTCTTTTAAGTGTTCTTAGAATGCTATGCTATCCAAATACAAGTACAAAATGAATCTCAGACAATCATCCTCAACCCCTACAGCGTCTAGCAATAATTCTTCCGAACTCAATGCACTCTTAGATGTAGTAAGAACATTAGTCGCAACTAACGCCTAACAATCTGAAAGAATAGAAAGATTAATCATGATGCAGCATAATCCGTCACCTGCATCTGTGAATCTTGTACCTTACTTTCCTTCCCAATAGTACCATCAACCTATAGATGGTCTCTTACACAGCTTTATCAGATTGAGGACCCCTACTTTCAACAAAAATATGTCAACTATGGATACAACCAATTGGCTCAAAATAGTGGAAAACAATTTAACAAGTATTAACTATCAAGATGCTGAATCAATCAGATTAGTCACTCACATGTTCCAAGAAGAAGCAGAATACTGGTGGGATAATCTTCACCGTACACTTTTTGTTGATTACTACATTGAGGAGATCCCTTGGGAAGAATTTGTAGAAGCATTCAGAGCAGAATATACACCTCCTTTAGTTCATAATAACTTGGGTGATATGTTTTTTAGACTAAGGCATGGGAACAACACTCTTTCTGAATATGAATCTAAATTTAGACGACTAGCTTGATTTGCACCAAATATAGTGCAAACGTAATGTGCTTGTTGCCACAGATTTTGGAGTGGCCTTTGGGACTCAATAAAGGATCATGTGGTGCCACTGAGATTGTCCAATTTTACTGAATTGATTGAGATAGCTTGTGTGATAGACCATCATCAATCTCAGAAGGACTCTAAAAGGGCATTCAGTTCATCCACGTACAAGGATAATAATCCCAGAAAGACTAGATTTTCTTCAGGAAAGGTTTACCAGATTGAAGCAAATCCCACACCCTCAGATCCATATAATGGGTGTACAAGGCCTCATCCATTTGGGAAGTGTTATCATAATAAGCAATGTTGTTAACTTGTGGAAAGAAGGGACATTTTTATCAATAGTGTAACTATGATGTGACAATCGATGTGCACGTATTGAATGTCCCAAGTGAAATAAAGTTCTTAATCTTACTCCATTCAATTGTAGAAATCAACCACTTACTATTATGCCTTCTCAGCAATCTACAATACTAGCTCAAAGAAAGGTTGGGAATGTTACAGCTCAAACCAGTACCTCCAAGCCTCCTCAATGACAAGTTTTTAACAAGAAGCCTTCAGGACCTGCTAGGGCTTACACCTTTACTCTAGTAGAGGCTACTGAAGATAACAATGTCATTTTAGGTACACATATTTAATTTTGAATTCTTATTCCAAGCATTAGTAAATTGAATTAATCAAAGCTAAGTATGCTTAATTTAGGAACCATTTGTATTAATGACTATCCTTGTAAAATATTATTTGATACGGGAGCAAGTCATTCATTTATATCTGAAAGCTTTGCTAAAAGTCTGAAGTTGCCATGTTATAAGATGACTAGAACCTTAAATATTGGACTTCCTTCTTGGAACCAAACTTAGCATAACTCAATTCTGTAATCTTCAAGTACCCTTGAATAAGAAGACATTCCAGGCCAAGTTGATCATTCTACCTATAGCAAATTTTGATATCATATTAAGAATGAATTAGCTTCGTGCACATAATGCTATCATTAATTGTGACAACTCCAATATTGAGAATCACTTAACTCAACATTGATACATCACCACAATACCTAATACTAGACTAAAAGAAAACTAATCCAAATCATTAGATATTGTGTTTGGCCAAGGATTTAGAAGAGGGTCTTAAGTTAAGATGGAAGGGAAATTATGAATGGTATTAAGTAGTTTGTATATGAAGATACAATACATGAATTTATAAGTGAGGATGAAAATACAATTAAGCATGTGATATGTGCAAGAAGACATGAGAATGTACTTTAAAACAATTGAAATGAACACTTGCAATCTTATACATGAAATTCTAAATATTTAGTGAATATTTAGCATGTTATTTTTCAATAAAATTTCTAAGACCTAAAATTCTTAAAAATTTTGACAGAGTCTCCTTTGTAAATGGCTAAGGAAATACCTACAAAGTAGACATGCAAGACTTCCATTCTAATGGAAGTTATAATTTGAAAGGAAAACAACCTAAACTAGCATGTAATCAATCCAGTTTGGCTCCAACTCTAGTATAGAGTTCAATCTATTATATAGGATTGCACATTTCTAATTCTAAAATAGAGTTCAATCCATTCATAGGATTTCTCATTTATAATTCTAAAATAGATTTCAATCCATATCATAGAATTGCTCATTTATAATTCTAAGAGTTTAAAGGGAGAAAATCACATGTGTAACAATTGTCTACTCTAAGGATTGCTTCATCGCAACATTTAATACTCACATATAGATATAAAAAGATTATTACTTAGATAAGAAACTAGTTTCCAATTCTATAAACAATTGAACATACAACTAATTCTAATTAACATCCTAAGTATACATGCAACTAATGACTTATGTGATATTCATTTTTATACATTTATAACCATTCTTCCATTCAATACATTCATCCATTCATTCATCACAAGTATTTAAATATAATCTAAGTTCCAACAAAGTATAGAAAAAGTAAAGTAAATAACATTTATTACAAACCAACAGTAAACTGAAAAGAAAGAAAGAAACTAATAGCTCACTTTGCAATTTATATTAAGCTATATAGTTTAGTATATGATAGGCGGAAGCAATTAATTATTAGCGCTTGGTCTAGCTCCACTAGCCTCCAAATACGCCTGATCTATCACATTTTGGCATTTAAATGTGATAGGGCAAAGCCAAGAAATAAAAAATCTGGTTAGACTAAACAATCTAAGCAGAATTTAAGATTGGCTAAACATGTTATTGTTATAATTGGATATCACTTTCTAGTTACAAAGTAATCACAATCATGGGTGCAATATAGTAAGCTTATAAGTGAGGAAAAGTAAGTAAGAAAAATAATGTGAGTTAGAATACTCACTTAAGCATACATCCTAGCCTGCAATTAGAACAAGGGTAAAAGTATCCTAAATAGGCTAGAAATAAATTAATGTGCATATGAAAGTAAAGTAAAGCATGTATATGTTCAAATAAACTTATGCTAAGTAAGGAAAAGAAATAGTGAAGCATTTAAATGAAACTTTACAACATTCACTATAATCTAAGTAAACTGTAAACAAGTAAAGTATAGTTCTAAATTATATAAAATACATAGTAAGAAAATTGAAGGAATATCTTAGACTATTAGTCTAAGGTTCACATAGTCTAGAACTATGGAAAGTAACATAGCTAAAAGTTATGGTGAGTATTAACAATCTATAAGATTGAAGATCTCACATGTTAATTAATTGAAGTTATTTTAATCTATGTTCATTATGTGGGCATATTCAGAATGAAATGAGGAGTTAAACACGTCAGTTTAACAACTAAAGAAAAGTGGGGTCAAATCCTAAAACACTCACATTCACCCTCTGAGAATGCGATGTCTCCTTATTACTCGATTTTCAGCCTGCCCTAGACTGATCCGCCATATAAACCCCTATTAATTTTAATGTGAAAGTTTTATTCATGCACAATGTATTATATGAATGATTCAAGTGAATAAGGCTCAAAACTAAGCAAGCTTTTAAAGGAAATTCAATAATTATAACTAAGTGATATCCATAATTATCTAATTTTAATGATCTACTTAATGATTGGAGCTAATTGAGCTCCCAATTAACTTTGAGATATTCATCTCAAGTTAATTGTAAGTATAGTAGTAGTTGGGACTTTGAAAGTAGTAGATTCAATTTAATTAATATGATATGACAAAAATAATTTATAAGTATAATTGGTACAATTAGGAACTAGTTCTTATTCACATCCTAAACTATAAGATTCAATTGTATAATTAAATCAAGGTTTAGGTGTCTAGTAGGAAGGGATTAAGATAAAGAAAATATTTAACTTAAGAAATTGGAACTAAGAGAAATCCAATAAGGTTCACTAGAGTTCACTAGAGTTCACTAGCTAGGTTATAGCTTGAAGGATCTAATCAATCAAGTATTAATCTAGCTATGTTATAAATAATTGAAAGGTTTAAAGTAAGAAATTATTAGGACTTAAGAACTACAAGTTCTAAGTATTCTAATAGTTGATGTTTAAGGAACTCAATATTACCCTAAGTGACTTAAGATTTCTAATACTAGCTTTTAAAATAATCAAGAGGAGATTTTAAGGGTTAGGATGAATGAACTAAGTTCTAATCTAGTCACTAAATTAGATCTAGTTGATTCACTAACCTACCATTACAAAGGCAATGAATCAATCTACAGTCACTGGGTGTAACTAAATAGATTTAATGATCAACTATAATTCAATTTGCAAATCAATCCTAGGGTTTCTACCTTATGATTGAAAGATAAATTATGCACTTAGCAATTAATTCACATAATTAGAAAGTTGAGAACTAAGCTCAAACTAAATGTAATCTAATTGGGTAGGGGAGATAACAAATGTGACATGTTAGCTATCCTAGGGTTTTATAAAGCTTAACATGCTATCTAGAAATTTAGAATAATCACAATAACACTAAGTAAGAGTCAAAACCCAAAAATCATAAATTATTGTCTAATAGAAATGATTTATATATAAATAAAATCCTTATATCATAAGGAGAAAAATGACACTAAGTATGTCAATTTTGGACAACTTTGGAAAATTAGGGTTTTAATGACTCCTAATTAGGGTTAAAAAGTGATTAAGAAAATTAAGGTTCAACTGTTAAATTTGATTTCATATTATTGTTCCTCATATTTTTGTGAGTAAAATGGACTATTTGATCATTTAATTTGGACACTAAATGATCAATTTAAGTCACATGAAATGATGAAATTATTTTGTAATTAATTAATTAATCTTAAATATTGACTAATTAAAATATTAATCAAAACAGAAATTATATTATATATTATTATTCTAGTCATTTTTGTGATCAAAATGGTGTATAATTTTGTATATTTTGGCTGAGTATTTTGTAACTTATGAATGAAATGAGTTTTATATATTTGATAAAATATTAATTTCAATTAAGATTCTCTGCCATCTTAATATACAATTAATCAATTTATTTGGCGCCTAAACAAAGACAGATGCCACGAATAAAAATTGAACCAGCGGGTTCAATAATTGCTGAACCGACCGGTTCAGTCCATCGCCTTCCTCGACATCAGGAAGAAGCCGAGCGAACAGGGAAGAGCATTAGGGCATCGATACTGAGCATCCTTATGTAATCCAAGATGTAATAAATAGACAATATGAGATCAACCCAGATTTTCACATCAAAACTCGCAAGTCATAGATGAAAATAAAAGAAATTGAAATCTCAAACCTTAGTTTCCATAAGTCAAAACAGAGAAGAAAATTCTGGATATAATGAATTTAAATTGCTTTGATAAATTTTATTTTCCCTTATTCAGATTGAACAGTTGATTTATTCAACCTAAAAAAAAATAAGAAGATTGCTAATTGATAAAACATACGTTCAGCTTTTCAGTAAGGATTCAAATCGAGCTCCTAGATCTACTTACAATAAACACATTGCTCAGTCGAACAGCTCTTTTTTATAAGAACTTGGAGAATGAATTATAAGGAGAAGAGGCGATACCTCAAGGAATGTGCACAGAAGAAATGAAAGGGCTTAAGCTTTTGCAGTTGACCAATGGTTTCTTCCTCTCAATTGACTCCTAGCTCTCTCGCACGCAGAGTATCGCTTCCGCCAACACTTTTTTCTCCCTCTCCCTATGTTATGAATGGGATTGAGGAGATAGCATCATAAGGGGAAGGCCAGCAGCAAAGGGCATACGCCCACTCCCCTGCGTCGCAACATCGTGCGAAAAGGAGATGGGGTGTACAGAAGGAATATAGGAGCATCCTATTTAGAATAAGATCCAACGATGGATTGATCAGCACACTTGAGAGCCGTTAGATTTAATTTAAAAGTCACGGGACGACCAGGATTCGTTTAATCCGCTGTCCTGTGATCAGCCAAGCACAGCGGATCTGCATCTTAAAGAATTATTTATAAAAATATAAAATAGAATATATATATATATATATATATATTAATTTATATTATTTGTTTTATTTAAATAATTAATTAGAGACATTTAATTAATCAAAATTAAATAACCAAATGCACTCTGAAAAATCCCAAAAATTCACCCTTACCTAATTGAGGTGTGGGGAACTCAAAAATATATTCGAATTTTTGATCGGAGGTCAATTTAATTTCTTAATTTTCTTGATATTTAAAATTTTATTAAAATATTTGGGGAAAATTCGACGACTTCCAAACTCTTCCAAAATACCACCTCTAGCTAATTTGGGTGTGGTGAGTCCAATGGTGGACTCCATTATCAACTCTAAGGTATAAATAAATTAAGCATTCTCAGAATTATCAGAAAACCAGGAAATATTAGAAATTGCCAAATGATATCCAAATCGCATGAAATTTGAAATCGAGACTCCTAATACTATTATAAGACTAATGGAAAAGGATTAGAGTCAATTAGGTCACTAATTAATGGGTAACAACACTAGGGTTGTTACATTAATTGTCAGCAAAAAAAGATTACTTTGTCATCACAAAATATTTTTGAAACCTTCATAAGAACCTTTAGTACCCAAAGCTCGTTGATGAATGCAATCCAAGTAGAAAGGTTGGTAATTAAAGGCTGCATTGCATTCTTAGTCCCTATGATTGGTGAAAGTATGGAAGATATCCCATTTTTAGAAATTAGAGTTGTTAAAGAATTTCCCAATATATTTCTAGAAGATTTGCCTGGTTTACCTCCACCAAGAGAAGTAGAGTTTACAATAAATTTAATTCTTGATACACAGCCAATTTCTAAAGCACCTTACAGAATGGCTCCGAAAGAACTACAAGAACTTAGTGAGCAATTAAAGGAACCCCTAAATAAAGGCTTTACAAAACCTTGCATGTCTCCTTGGGGAGCGCCAGTCTTATTTGTCAAAAAGAAAGATGGCTCTATGAGGATGTGTATAGATTATAGAGAATTAAACAAAGTCACTATTAAGAACAAATATCCACTATCTTGAATTGATGACTTGTTTGATCAATTATCCAATGCAGTAGTATTCTCAAAAATTGATTTAAGATCAAGATATCACCAACTTTAAGAGAAGGATTCAGATGATGAGAAAATAGCATTTTGTACACAATACTGACACTGAATTTCTTGTGATGTCCTTTGGACTCACAAATGCACCTTCAATTTTTATGGATTTAATATAGTGAGTCCTAAAACCATACTTGGATAAATTTGTTATTTTATTCATTGATGATATTCTCATCTATTATATAACCCTGAGTGATCTTGAGAATCATTTAAGAATAGTATTAAAAATTTTGTGAGATCATGAACTCTATGCAAAATTCTCCAAGTGTGAATTTTGTCTACATTCTGTAGCTTTCTTGAGCCATGTAGTGGATGCTCAATAAATCCATGTAGATCAACATAAAATAAGTGTAATCCAAGACTGGGTAAAACCAAAGATAGTAACAGACATAAGAGGCTTTTTGGGCTTAGGAGGATATTATAGAAAATTTGTTAAAAGCTTCTCTCAAATTGCTTCTCCAGTGAAAAAGTTAACTCAAAAAGTTGTTCCATTTATTTGGAATTCAGAATGTGAAAATATATTCCAAACTTTAAAGGATGCACTTTCATCTGCCCCAGTGTTAGTTCTGCCAAAGGAAGGCTTGAACTATCAAGTGTATAATGATGCTTCAGGAACTAGATTAGGATGTGTTTTGATGCAAGAAGGAAAGGTCATTGTATATGTTTCTCGTCAGTTGAAACCACATGAGAGGAATTATCCTGTGCATGATCTGGAGCTTGCTACAGTAATTTTTGCATTGAAAATATGGCGTCATTATTTGTATGGAGTCCAATGCTCTATTTTCACTAATCATCAGAGTTTAAAGTACATTTTCATGAAACTTGAATTTAATTGTCACCAGAGAAGATGGCTTAAACTGATTAGTGATTATGATTTGGACATTCAGTACCACCCCGGTAAAGCAAATGTTGTAGCAGATGCCCTCAGTCATTGTATAACATTATTAACTATGATTTCTATAAGTTCGTTGATAGAAGAATTCCAAAAGATGGAAATTGTTCCAATTCATGGTAACGTGATGAGATCTATATTAACAAATATCAATATAGAGCCCACCTTTCATAGAGATGTATATATCTCTCAAAGTAAGGATGATGACTATTTAAAGTTTAAAATGGATATTGAAGGTGGTCGTCGTCATGATTTGCAATTGCACAGGATAGTAATCTATCAAGAGAATCATCTATGAATTCCCAAGTCAACGCATCAAGAGATTCTTATAGAAGGCCATAATTATGATTATCAATTCCACCCTGGGAGCACTAAAATATATCAAGATTTGAGAAAATTATTTTGGTGTCCCGAGATGAAATAGAGTGTGGCAAAATTCATTGCAAAATGTCATGCTTGTAATCTTGTTAAAACAGAACACCAAAGACCTGGAGGACTTCTTAATCCATTAGCTATTACAGAATGGAAGTGGCTCGATATTTCCATGGATTTTGTTATGGGTTTACCCAAGACTAGATCCGGTGCCGAGTCTATCTGGGTCATAGTTGATCAATTGACCAAATCAGCGCATTTTATTCCAATGAGACGACCAATTCTGTGGAAAGATTGGCAAAGCTATATATTAGAGAAATTATCAAACTCCATGGTATTCCAAGATCAATTGTTTCAGATCATGATAGTAGATTCACTTCTAAGTTCTGGCTTGTAGTGCATCAAGATTTAGGCACTACACTAGCCATGAGTACTAAATTTCATCTGCAAACTGATGGGCAAACAGAACGGGTTAATCAAATTCTTGAAGATCATTTGAGTCTTTGTATTTTGGATTTTGGTGGTTCTTGGGAAGACCATATTCCTCTTGTAGAGTTTGCCTACAATAATAGCCATCAAGCAAGCATTGGTATGACACCATATGAAGCATTATATGAAAGAAAATGTAGCACTCCGCTTGCTTGGTCCAAGACTGGTAGCGCACAGGTTTTTGGATCTGACTTAGTTGCAGAAACAAACTAAAAGGTGCAATTAATTCAACAGAGAATTAAGGTAGCACAAGACTGTCAAAGTAAATATCAGGATGCTCATCATCATCCTTTACATTTTAATGCTGGAGAATTTTCTTATCTTAAAGTCAGTCCTATGAAGGGAGTATTTCAATTTGGTGTAGCTGGTAAACTTAGCCCTCGCTATGTTGGTCCATTTAAAGTATTAGAAAGGATAGGCTCGGGTGCCTATAAATTAAAGTTTCCCGAAAACTTTCTGTGTTCATAATGTATTTTATATATCATTGTTGCAAAAATGTCTTCGACATCCTTCGCATCTCGTTTAGCTTACATCCATATCTATCCAGCCAGATCTCTCTTATATTGAAGAACCATTGAAAGTCTTAGCTCGTGATCAGAGGCATCTAAGAAATCGATCTATTCCAATGGTTAAGGTTCAATGGAAGAACCGATTGTGAGAAGAATCCACTTGGGAAAAAGAAGTGGATATGCAGCAAAAATATCATAATCTTTTTAATTCAGGTACTTTCTTAGCTTCTTTTCATTTCAATTTGTCATTTTTATTATATCTTATTCTTCTCACTTAAGTAATGTCGAGGACGACATCGTTCTTAAGTGGGGGAGTCTGTATCAACCCAGGTTATTATTGAGGTCAATTAGGACTAATCCAAGTCCTAATTATAATTCTAGTGCCTTAATTAAGTCATTAGGAACTCATCTCTAAGACTCAGTCCAAGTCACAGATTAAATATCATCGAATCCTGATTTTGATAATTTTTAGAAACCCTAAAAATTGACCTATTTAATTTGATCTCAAATCGAAAATCCGACTTTGCCCCCCAAATTAGCTATGGGTGATGTTTTAGAAGCATTTAGAAGTCATTAAATTTTTGGCAAATATTTTAATATTATTTAAATGCCATAAATTCGAATAATTAAATACTCAATGAAATAAAAATTTGATCGCGCCATTGCATTCCTCACCCCTCAATTAACAAGGGGTGATTTATTGGTAAATTTTAGAGATGCCATTAATTAGTTTAATTTAATTAAAGAAAGCAAATTAAATTAAATGAATATATTAATAATTAAATTAAAATTTACATTTAACGGCCCATCTCATTTCCACGTGCGCCGTTGCTAGTAAAGGTGCCTCCGTTTGATCTGACGGCGCCAAACTTGCATCGTCTGATTATTTTCAGCCATCCAAATGGGATGACTGTCTTTCGTCGTCCCGCGAATGCATGATTCGGGACTCCGCGTGTCGCGAAGATGGCGCATGCGACAAACTCTGAGCAATGAGGTGGGTTCATCCACCGCTTAAACGCTCCTAAATCTCCTATCAAACTCTCAAATTTGGCATCAATCCCTCAGCATATCGAATCGAAAGTTTTATCTTCTGTTGTCATGTGATTTTGTGAGATCCTAAAAAGATCAAAGGTACCTTTCCTAACCTCAAATTTACCCATTAAATCTGGTTTAAACATTCCATTTATGCTTTTATAGATTGTTACACTATAATCATTCATCTAATGAATTTTTCATCCTCGATCGAGCTCAAGGGAGCTCTATTAGAGTTATTTTTGTAAACCCTAAATCGCGCCTATTGTGTCTTCAGGATGGTGGAGTAATACCGGGCCGGGTCGCTTTGGGCTGGGTTGAACCCTAGCCCGTTCATTCCGCGTTTAGCCAATTGCGTGGCAGTAGGGGGGCTCCTCTGATCTGCGTGTCGTCTTCTCATTAGACTGCGTGGCGACAGCATCGACTACTGCAGATTGTGGAACCCGCCTGTCCCCGTCAATCCTGACAGGTCAGCACTACGGGTCTCGCATTCCAATCGCGTCTGTCAGTTGGGGCCCGCTTAAGAAGGAAATTGTGGGGCCCACCTGCAAGCAGTTAATTAAAAATAGATTATGAAATTTAAATTAACATTTTATTAACTCAAATTAAATGATTTGCATAAAACGTTAGCACTCAATAATTCTTAACCCTAAAGTCTAAATATATCAAAATTATATGTCATTTTGATCAGTCGAAAATGAGGATCATTATGGTGCTGTCAAAATTCCAATTTGAGTTGTATATCACATAGTGACATTTAGGACCCTTAATTGAGCCCTAATTGTCCCGAAATTTCATTTAGTCATATCTTTGCACACACTTATTCAAATATGGACAATATGGGTCTTAAAGTAATAAGAAAACTCCCAAGAATGTTCTAGTAGTATTAGTTTTGTTAGTTGATTAATATATTGACTTTTGGACCCAAACACTAATCTTCCAAAGCTTATAACATTTCACACATTAGACCAAACATAGGCAATATGGGTCATAAAGTGATCAAGAGAACCTCTAGAATAACTTAGTAGTGTTCTATTCTCTGTTTGGATTAGTATTGGCTTAATCACTTTTAGGACCTAACCCTAATACCCTAATTAACCCTAGAACTTCAATTGACCATAACTTAGTCAATTGAGCTCCAAATTAGGTCTTCCAATACACCATTTTGATCACAAAGACCTAATTAACAGCAAACTATAAAAATATTTTAGATCCAATGGGTATATCTCTTAATTATCCTTAATCACCTTAAAATTTAATTAGTGAATATTAGCATAATTAATAATCCAAATTGAGTAATTTCAGTTTCTAATTACTCTTAGAATAGAGTAAAATTTAATGGTGTGGTTGATTTAGTAATTCTATGATTAATTTTACTAATCACTAACTAATCACCCTGAATCTTATTTAAGCCATAACTTAACCAAATGAGATCTAATTTGGGTCTACTCCTAGTTAAGGTACTTAGTGGGTTATAGAGAAGCTATAGTCACTGAGTTTATTGACTTTGAACTTAAATTGGAAAAGTTAGGTTTTTGACCCATTAATGAAACCCTAATTTTCATAATTAATCATAAAACTTATATTGGCTATAACTTAGTTAATACTCATTAGAATTTAATGATTTTTGGTTCTATGGAAACCTTAGACAAAAATATTAAATAAACTAACAAAAATTTTAGATTTCATTAGGTTCAATTACCAAATTGCTCTTATAAGTCAAATTTCTTAATTTGACCTTATAAGGTTTAATATTTATCCAAAATAGATGTACTTACCATCTAACTTCATATTAGACAGTAAGTAATATTTTTTATTCAATAAATTTTAGTTTAGTGCTCAAATTTATAAAGATGAATTTTAGACTCTTAAATAAGGGCAAAATAGTCATTTTGCCCAAATTTAAGTTTAAGCATTCTTAAGCCTTAAATTCATAATTAAACCTCTAAAATTAGTATTATGACTAATTTGGAATCATTTTAAAATATCAAAACTCATTAAAATGACATTTTATAAGAAAACCCTAAAATTCACATAAAACTCGCTAAGTCCTAATTTATGCCTCATAAGGTGAAATTAGTTCACCTTATGCCTTCCCTAAGTTCATTCTAACATAATAATGATTAAGTAATATCAAAGATAAGGCTTAGTTATTCTCGTTATTCTTTCCTTCAACCTTTAGGATCTTATTTCCTTAGGATTTAGCTTAGAAATTTAGGTTAGAGTTCATATATTAAGTAAATGGGTACTTAATAGATGAAAACATTTGTTTTATAGCTTTCTAGAATTTCATTCTTTATTTTTGATTATTTTGTATTTAAACTTTAGATTTAAGATTAGAGATCCATCTTATCAAGATTGATTTGACTTAATAAGATAGCCTTAATTATAGTTCATGAGATTTGGATTTAACTTTATACTATTAGTTTCATAACCTATTGTATTAAGAAGTTAAAATCTAATACTTGGATTTTAACATCTTAATCTCCCAATTTTGATTTGTATTAATCAAGATTGGCTTGGGATTCATAAAATAATCAATAAAGACATTTGGTTTATTATGTAAACTTAATTAAGCATCATTGATTTATATATGTTAGAATTTGATTAGTTCTAACTTCTTTTAACTTATAGGACCGATATTCTGAATTTATACTTGATAGCTGGATATTGGATATCCTAAACTTGTATAAATTCAGATTAGATTGAAGGATTTAATTAGAAAATAAGTGACATCACAAAAGTTTGTTTAGTGCTATTTTATACCTTGATTTCTATGCTTTGCTTCCTTATTTTAGACTTTATATTTTGACACATTATATGGAACATAATATATTCTCTATGTTAGTTTGATAAAGCATATTCATAATTGAAGAAATAATTTAAAGCAATGAATGTTTGTAACTTATGGTGGAATATGTCTTACTTAGTCTACATGGACAGTGTGACAGTACTTTTTGATCTAGGATGTTTCTTCTAGATATTTAGATGGTATTTTATGGTATTTTGATCTAGGATGTTTCTCTTAGATATTCAGATGGAATTAAGTGATATTTGGATCTAGGATGTTTCTTCTAGATATTTTAGATGGATTTTTAACAGACTCTTACTTTTTGGCAAGACTAAGTAAGAATATGTCCATATAAGTTAGTCTATTTTTACTTTACATTTTCAGCACATTTCTTTAGTTCAGCATTTTTAGTATATTTCATATTTATATAGCACTTTAATAGTATTCAATAGTTCTTTTAGCACTTATAGTATTTTATGTAAATTATATTATCTCAATATTTCATTTATATATGATGGTATATTAAGATGTTAGAACTTTACTTTCAGCTTAGTACTTTCATTTTTTTATATTGTAAACCAGGATGTATTGAATTGATCATATTACTAGGAATTTCTTGTACTTAGTAGATTTCATTATTTGTTGCTTAACCCTTTTATGTAGCTTGAGTTGAGGTATGTGCTTACCTCACACTTTGTTTGAGTTATAATTAAGTTAATTATAACTTTACCACTCTTTTTTTAACTCTTTACTGCTCCTACTTTGCGTAGATATTGTGATATCATTAAAATTATAAAATGCTTAGCCTAAAATATACTTAGACATATTGTCTAACCATATTTTATTTTCTTTTGGCTGGGCCCTGTCATTGTGATACCGACAATGGCATACTCCGAATTGTTTGAGGGACCTTCTGAAGATCTTATTCAGGAGGAGGGTGGAGGAGAAGATTCTTAGTTCTATTCTTTTATTTTGTGAGGATTATGTGACCTTGCTTTATTTCATTAACTTTTTAATGCTTTGTAATAATACAGGTTAAAACTATTTTCCTTTTCATGCTTATATATTCTGAGTTATATAGTTTCTATCTGGATTGTATGGATGTTATTATTTGTCTTTCTTCCACACTTTGATATGTATAGTATGCTCATTCAATGATTGTACCTTTTGCTCTCATATGAGGGCATATCTTCCCTTAACATTTGATTAGGAAGATTTATCCTTAATCTAATGCTAAGTGAAGGTTTTCCCACTGACGACCACCACTTAATCTTAGATGATTAAGAAGCGGACGCCACAGTCGTTCCTACTGACTTCATATTTGTGAATGGGACAAGTGGAATGAAAATTCCACTATCATTTTTGGACAACCTTTCCTAGCCAGCACTAATTCCATTATTGATGTTGTTAAAGGGACAATGAGCATTAAGGTTCAAGGTGTTGCTGCTATTTTTTGACTTAAAACCCACCTTGTTCAAAAAGAAAATGACTAATTATGCTTGGAAAAAGAAAATGAGGGAGGAGGATATATGTAAGGTATAAATCTGCAGAAACTAGTTTTGAGTGGGAAAGAAATTGAGAGTGGTATTAGCTCCTCATCTGGAGGGGAGGCTAAGCATAACGTTGTTAGGAAAAGGAAAACTAGAAGAGGGAAGAGAAAGAAGAAGAGAGTCTCTCCGTATGCAATTCTAAAAATGGGGGAGAAGGGAAGGAAGCAAGTGAATTACTAGGTTTGAGCACAGTGTGTGCTAGTGCTCATTCTTGTACTTCTAAAGTTTGGAAAAGAAAACCCCTTATTAAAAAGATCCCTTATAATAATAATCTTAAGCATGTCGGGCTGACAACATTAAACCAAGCGCTTTTTGGAAGGCAACCCATATTTTTATTTTGCTTTATTTACTTTGAAACTTAGAAGTAGTTGATTAGAATAAGACAACCTGACCCTTGTGAATGAAATGATTTCTAGAAGCCAAATGATAGCTAAAAAAAAATCTACTTCTAAAAGCATTGTAGCACGCTGCAGCGGAATTACCTGCTGAAGTGCACCGCAGCAGATTGAGACGCTACAGCACACCACAGCGGAAGTCACTGCTACGGCGCGCCATAGCGGATGCTAAGCACGCTTGAAATTTTTCCAAGTCCAAAGGCGCTGCAGCATGCCACAGTGTCTAGCGCATAGTTGTAAGTTGCTTTAACTGCTTGGGATTACCCAAGCAGACAAAGGCGCTACAACGTGCCTTGGAACTTAAAACCTGAACAAATTGTTGTAAAGCTAATTTTTTCTACATAACTAAAGCTTATTTTAGTCACATTCATTGCATGACATTAAAACAATCTTTGACTATCCTCATTCATACTTTGAATGTGATTAGTATTGTAAGACCTTCCAAGAATTATTGCTATAAATACCTAGGTGAGGAGGAGTGAATTCTGCCTTTGTCTGAATCTAAAACTTCTGCACTCTCTTTTCAAAAACCCTTCAAACACTCCTCTCTAGAATGTCTTCCTAGAAAAAGAAGGTGGTAAATAAGGAGGCGGAAGCCTCAACTTTTGGAGGCTCCTACAATAAAAGATTATTCTCCTCGGTGGAGGCCAAACAGTGCCATGAGCAAATAACCTCCTGTCGTAAGCTCATCCTAGAAAGGGGATTCAAACTCCCCTATCTGGTCTACTACCCTAATTTCCAAAATTGAAGTTGGGGTAGGTTGGTCTCCATGCAGACCAACTCATTTTCTTCTATTGTGTAGGAAGTGTATGCAAATGCGATTAACACAAAGAAGCATACAGTTTTTATACAGGGAAAGTCAGTGAAGTTTGGGCTAGAGGAGATTAAGCACTTTTATGAGCTCGGGGCAGTGGAGGAATGCTCATACCAGGCTCTCCTTAACTCTGAAATAAATCTGATGGATGTTGTGAGCGCCCTCACTAGAGATGACACAGGGTGGAGAGAATCCCTGGCCAACATTCCACGAGCTCTTCTCACAGACTCGTGTAAAGCATGGCATGTCCTCATCTCTAGCGTCATTATGCCATCTGGGCATTTGAGTGAGGTGATCACAGGCGCTGCTCATTTGTGCAATTGAATGACCTGGAGACATTTATGTCTCCAAGATTATTTTTGAGCAGCTATGGAACGCCCTGACCTGGTCCTGTGCCGCACTCACCTTTGGATCTCTAATCATCGAGATATGTCTGACACAGGGGGTCAAAGTATCCCCTAGTGATGTGCCCATTCCTTTCCAAGTCCCTCTCACTCGCCACAATCTGAATGTGCGATTTCATGAGGCGAAGAATAGAAAGAAGCGTAGGGGAGACGAAGGAGAAGCTTCTACATCCTAAGGCTGATATTTTACAAACAAATTGATGATAAGGATGTATGCTCACCAAAAGGATTTAGGGGAAGCAATTGCCAAGGACATACGATTCTGCAAGTCAAAAATCGCCCGGACTCGCCAGTTCGAGTCCCAATTCTATAAGGCTCTAGGAACGATGCTCCAAGAGTGGAGCCTACATGGGGGACTAGACGGATCGAAGCTGTCATCGCCCCCTGTTGTTGAACCCATCCCTGATTTGTCAGAAATCGCCCGGACTCACCAGTTCGAGTCCCAATCTATTTTCAATTTTTCTGTTTCTTTTGTAGCTATTTTCTTCTTTTTTTTCTCTTTTTAAATAAATGAATATTGGACTTTGTCAAACCCCTATTTGCTGCTATAGTATGCTAGAGTTAATTTTTTTGAAATTTTCACTGCATGAATTCAATAAATAAATTCAAATGTGAAGAAAAAAAAATCATCAAACATGCTTAACAAAAAATGATTGAACGTAGTGACATCCCTAATAATTTCTAAACAAGAGTGATGATCCTAAGTCGCAGTTAGTCTCCAATAATTTAAAGAGATGATGCTAAAAATCTAAGTATGGGGGTGGAGAAAAATTTAGCGATTATAGAGTGATGAATGGTAAGAATAGAGTCAACTTATGAGTATGCTAAGCTCCTATGGGGCTTTATGATTACAATGAACTAAGAAAATGATGAAGAAAAATATCTCTCCTTTTGAGCTGTGCAAGAAAATATAATAATTTAGAGATGATGAAAAATATCTCTCCCAAAAAAGTGAAAAGAAAGTAAATCAGGATGATGAAAAATATCTCTTCTAATTTTGTTATGTTCATTATAATTTTTAAGAAGGAGCACACATGGCATAAGCTTTAAGTCACTTACTCATGCTTTGATTCATTCATAAAATTGTGAACATAACTTTTCATTCCTAATTCAAGACATAGCTTCCTAAAACTTAAAATTGGAGACCAAGGGAAGCAACCAAGGAATTTAACTTAAGTTAAGAATTATTGAAGGTGAATTATTGAATGACTATTTCAATTAATCAATTATACAATTGACCAAACACTTCACATTTTCATTTAGAACTGAATCCATACTTCTTAAAAATTAGAAAATTCATTTGAGCTTACTCAAGGACGAGAAAGAATTTAAGTGTGGGGGTGTGATGAATCTAAAATTTATTGCATAATAAAGCAAAAAAATATACAAATCCTTCCTTAGAACAGCATGCTTTGATGTGATTTTAAACAATTTCAGGTAAAATAGGACAACAAGGCAATTCTGGAAGATAAATTGATGTAGAGCGCCAAAGTGCGCTACAGCGCACCATAGCGGATGGAGAAAAACTGAGGAACATGGGAGCCATCTGCAAGCCTAGGAGAAGAACTGCTATAACGTGCCCTAGCGCGCTGCAGTGCGCTCAAGCAAATCAAACCCAAAATCTCGGCGCTGCAGTGCACCTTAGCGTGTCCAACCCTAGAGCTCGGCGCCATAGCGGAACCATCCAATTCTAGATTTAGCATTCATTTATAAGCCCTTGCTACAGGGCACCGCAGCAATCTCAACCCGAGACACTGGCACTACCACATGCTGTAACGGATCCAACCCGAGAGCTCGACGTTGTTGCACGCTGCAACGAATCAAGAGGAAGAAAAGACTTGGAAGAAAATATATATAGAAACCCGATGTAGTGCACCCAAGCGCACTGCAGCGCACTCGAGCAGAATCTTCCTGAGAGCTCGACACTGTCGCGTGCCATAGAAAATTAACAGGGATAAAAGACTTACAAGAAAAGATATAAAGCAACCCGGGGCGCGCTGCAGCGCGCTCAAGCGGAATCTTCCCGAGAGCTCAGCGCTACCGTGCACTGCAGCGGGCATTCTTGCAAATTTATTATGTAGCAAAACCTCTGCAGTGCACCAGGGCACAGCAGCGCACCACAGCGCCAGCCACATAAATTCCTAGTTCACTACATTTATGACAGCCTAGGAAAGAGTAGAAAATCAAACTTTTGGCCTTCCATATCCATTTGGAAACTGCAATCACATTAAAATCTATTGTCTTCCAAGAGAATAAAGGAATCTAGTTTAATTGCTTATCATGAATTCAAGGAAGGGAAATGGGAGGCAGAATTTATGCCAAAGGGCTGAGGAGATCATTATATAAATTGCCAATTGAGATTACAGCAGGGTTCCAAAATTTGACACTCCTTGAATCCAAAAAGAGCTACTGTGAGAGGAAGAAGGAGACCTCATCAGGGAAAGAGAAGAGATCCATACAAGGGAAGGAAAAGAGATCACTTAAGGGAGCTAGAAGGGAAAAAGAGCAAAAGCAAATAGGAAAAATCCAGCGAACACCAAGGGCAGTTCCTAGTATTCCTCTATAACTCATCGCTAGTTTTCTCTTAGTTTGAACTATGAAAAGGATATGTTCTTTCTATGTATATTCCTATATATTTACTGTAATGGAGAGCTAAACTCTCCTTGGGGAGGGTTGGGATGTATATATATGATGAGTAGGGAATATAAAAGATGTTGTTGTAAATTTCCTGTGATGAATAAGATGTGCTTAATTTACTATCTATATTCTGTGCTTGTGAATGAATGCGTGGAATGTTTACAAATATTTATTGAATTAAAAGTTGTTTATTAAATGAAAATCACAAAGTCATCTAAATAGTCTAGATCTAGAGGGAATGCACATAAAGGTCCTCACCGTGACATAATGTTGTTGAGCAAGGATTCTCAGTGTAAAATACCTCAGGTTTTGATTGGATTAAATGACTTAGTACATAATCATCTTAAGTTCCAAAGCTCAATGATTGGTCTAAAGCATAGGTGTGTGTGTAGTTAGAGCTTAGAGCTATGTGATAAGCTCTTGAGCCTAATTGCATAACCCTTTGAGCTCAATCTAGAGGATGATGCTTATGAGCCAAGAGACACCAATCAAGCTCTATGGCTCAGTAGATGTTGAAGGAGGAAGAGGGCATCGAGAACTCATGGATGATGTGACATAGTCCATTCGATCTGATGAGTATGCTTCCTTAGCTAAAGTGTGTATGAGGTGCAAGAAACTAGTTGGTGGAAATAAAGGCTTGTGAGATCATAAAACTAAGAGATTATTTTTGATCACCTTTATGTAGGAGTTATAAGTAAATCCAATGTGAACTCATAAGAATCTATGAGCTAAGGTAGAACTCTAGTATGTTCAACTTGTGCACTAGATTTGAACTTGTCAAAATTAGTGGACCAATCTAAGGAACACAATGTTCACATGATTTATTAGCATGATAATAAGTACCTAAAATTGCATGAATCAATTACAACACTTGTCCATAATAAATCTCATGATGAAATCCTGACTCTCCCTTCTCAATTTAATAGTGTCTTCTTGTAAGTTCTTTGAACTATTTAATTAGGAACCACCATACCAAAATACAAACTATCTAGACATTATTGAACGTAAATATAACTTAGTAACAAAACCACCATTCCCTGAGGACGATTAAATCTAGAACTTACCATTCCATTATTACTTTTGGGTGCAAGCGCAGACACAAAATTAAGGTCTGTCATGCTCCTTGCCCTATTCTACCATGAAACTCTTCAACTGGATCATCTCTTTGGTTGCCTCTATGGTTGAAAGTGACACGATGTTTTGTAGCCTGGAGATCAAGTTCACCACTACACTTTCCAATGTATACATGTGACCTATAATGCTTCTCTTGCTATCAACATCTTCCGCAAGATCTGAATCTACATAGCCTTGTAAAATAATGTTAGATTCCCCAAAGCATACAACTTTGCTTGTTGTACCTTTCGAATAACTTAGGATCCACTTGACCACATCCCAATGGTGCCTCCCTAGGTTTCCCATGAACCTGCTGACCACTCCCACTGCCTGGGCAATATTCGATCTTATACAGATCATTACGTACATTAAGCTCCCAACTGCTAAAGCATAAGAAAACTTCAGTATATGCACCTTCTCTTCTTCAGACTTTGGCATCTGTTCCTTTGATAAGCTGAAGAGACTTGATAAGGGAGTGCCCACTAGCTTCACTTCACTCATGTTGAATCTTTTCAGCACCTTTTTAATATATTCTTTCTACGACAACTTCAGAATTCCTGTACTTATCTCCCTATAGATTCTCATTCCAAGAATCTGCTTGGCCGACCCCAAGTCCTTCATGTCAAACTCCTTTGACATCATTTCTTTCAGCATCTTTATCTCCTTCATGTCCGATCCTGTGATCAACATATCATATACATATAACAATAGAATGATATAGGAGGACTTACATTGCTTTATGTAACAACAATGATCCGCTTGGCATCTCTTGTACTCTGATTCAGACGTGAACCTGTCAAACCTTTTGTACCACTACCTTGGCATCTACTTCAAGCCAAAGAGGCTCTTCTTAAGCTTTCACACTACCTCAGACATTCTTTTCTCTTGAGCCCTGTTCCCTTTAGGCTATTGCATGTATAGCTCCTCTTCTAGTTCTCCATGAAGGAATATAATTTTGACATCCATTTGCTCCAGATGTAAATCCTCAACTACAATAATGTTTAGCACAACCCTGATGGTTGTCATCTTCACAACTAGTGCAAGGATCTCACCATAGTTGACCCCATGCCTTTGATGGAATCCTGTTACTACAAGTTTTTCCTTGTAGCGATTGCTATCATTTGGGTCTTTCTTCACCTGATAAACCCACTTGTTTTGAAGAGCCTTCTTCCCAGCGGGTAAGGGTGCTAACTCCCATGTCCCATTGACATGAGTGATGTCATTTCATTATTCATGGCAGCCTCCTACTTGATTGAATCTTCAACCTAAAGTGCTCTTCCAAGCTTTCTGGTTTAACTCCATTTGTTAGTAACAAATAGAACAAAAAAGGAGGATACCTCTATGGTGGTCTTATGACTCTTGTGGATCTTCTTAACATGGGTGTTTGTGGTTCAACATTGACACCCTGCTAAGCTTCTTCATGTTCCCCAACATCTAGCTCAATGCTGTCATCAATCTTTATGTGCTGGGGTTCTCCATCTGAAACATATATGGAATCAGTCATGACTCCCATACAATTATTGTACATCTCACTTTCATTGAAAGTGACATCCCTGCTTCTGAAGAATTTATGGTTCTGATAGTCCCAGAATCTGTAACCGAACTCGCCCAGCATCAAGTTTTTTCCTGAATCCTGTATCAATGTGCACATAGGATGAGCAGCCAAATACCTTGAGGTAGTTTAATTTCACCTCATTTTTGCTCCAAGCTTCCTCGAGAATCCCTTCATTCAAGGGTACAAAAGGTCTCCGATTGATTAGACACACAACCATGTTAACAGCTTCCACCCAGAAC
The DNA here is from genome assembly GCA_016760335.1 of Gastrodia elata. Classification (NCBI taxonomy): domain Eukaryota; kingdom Viridiplantae; phylum Streptophyta; class Magnoliopsida; order Asparagales; family Orchidaceae; genus Gastrodia; species Gastrodia elata. The sequence goes on along the minus strand of CM028676.1, from coordinate 25,406,458 downwards.
TGCTTTGGGAGACCTGCATGCAATCTCATGCTCTTGGCTCTTCTGTGATTATCCTGTTCATCCATTCTGCAACACTTTGCTATGGCATTCTAGGGACTATAAACTCCCTCTTGATTCCACTCAAGGCACATAACTCCTTAAACTTCTTATCACAATACTCATTGCCATTATCAAACTTTATGCATTCCAGCTTTAATCATGTCTCATTCTCCACCAAAGCTAACCTCTTTCCAAACACATCAAACACATCAGATTTATGTTTTAGAAAGTAAACCCATACCTTCTTAGTATAAACATCAATGAAGGTGATGAATTATGTTGCTCCGCATATGGAAAATGTAGGAGCTGGTCCACATACATCAGTAGGAACCAACTTCAATTTCTTGCTTTTTTGCTCCCTTCCAATATTGGAGAATGAAGCCATCTTCAGTCTTCACAAAAATCCAAGTCTATTGACTTCAGTCCATGGAATTTCCCCTTTGACTATAATGATTTCAATCCCCTTTGACTGTAATGATTTCAATCCCTTGTCGCTCATATGGCCAAGTCTCCAGTACCATAGATCTGCATCTATCACTTCTGCAATTGCAATACTATCAGACACTTTACCTTCCATATTGCCTCATGCAAAAAAAATTGCACCCTTGGTGCCACCACGAGTCTCCTATGAAATATGTGCTGTAGCCCTCTCTGGCTAACTAGCTCACTGAGATCAGATTTCTCCTTAGACATAGCACATGTCTAACCTCCTTGAGCTTCCAAACTACATAGATTGGTAGCTTAACATCCACATCCCCACTGCCAATGATGTCGCATGCCTTATCATCTCTAAGATACACTTTATCGAAGTCACCCTTGGAGTAACTCTTGAATGCACTTCTCAATAAAGTTGCATGAAAGGATGATCCTGAGTCTACAACCCAGGACTTTGTGTTGACAAGTGAGAGGATCAAAGCATCCTGATCCTCCTCAGCTAAAATATTCAAAGTGAGGTTAATCATCTTTACACCACCACTAGACTTCTTCAAGGTAGGGCAGTCCTTCTTGAAGTGACCTACCTTTCCACAGTTCCAGCAATCCAGCTTTGCTTTTCCGGGTCTTGAATTTCTTTATCGAGACATTGTCTTATTTTTGTTTTGTCCCTTTTTAGCATGTCTTCCCCTGCTCTCAGCATTCAGTGCTGAGGTAGATGCCTCTCCATGAGATTTCTTCCACACCTCCTGATTCAGTACAAACCCAACAATGTCGTTGAATTTCAATGACGTGTTCCCTGAAGAATTGCTTATTACTGTAACTAGCCCATCCCAACTGTCCAGCAATGAAGAGAGGAGTAACAAAGCTCAGACCTCATCATCAAAACTAATGCCCACCGAACTCAACTGGCTCATCACAGTGCTGAACCCATTGAGGTGTTCAGTCACTGAATAGCCATCCATCATCTTCATGTTAAACAATCTCTTCATCAAGAAAACCTTATTTGAAGATGAAGGCTTCTCATACATCCTTGTCAGGGCATTCATGAGATCTACAGTAGTTTTATCATTAATAATGTTAAAAGTAATCGAAGAAGACATTGATAAACAAATTAAACTTAGTGCCATCATATCAAGAACTTCCCATTCTTCATCAGTCATAACTGTAAGTTTCTTGTCAGCTCCTTTCAATAGAAGATACAACTTCTTCTGGTATAGCAGATCCTCCATATGCAATTTCCTGAATGCAAAGTTTGTTTCACTAAATTTCTCAATCTTGTGTCTCATATCTTCGGTCATTGCTCCCACTCTAACAAGCAAACCATAGGACCAACAAGGTAACCTCGCTCTGATACCACTTGTAGAGAAAATACATGACAAATACTTCAGCACACTCTCTTAGCTACGGAAGCGCTTTCACAAGTGCGTGCACATTGAATTCGAGGACTATGGTTGCGTTGATGATTACCAAGCAATCTCAAAATCCCAAAACTACAAGATTAAGGTCACTGCACATGCATGCAAGTTCACAGTTGTAACAGCCATAGGTTGTTACCTTACTTCATTTCAACTTAATCAAGCATTAATTCTAATTCCATTGCATTTAAAATACTAACTTAAGCTAACCCTAAAAGTTGATGTCAATTAGACCTCTCTAAGTCAAATTAGCCATTTGATCAATCTAGATGCCCTAGTTTATACCTAAAATATTTTGATCTTAGAATCAAAATCTAATATTATTTTTGAATTCCTCACTCCCAAATTAGCTAGGGATAAAAGTTTAGTAAATTTTGGAGGTCATTTAGGTATTAATTCAATTTAGTTTAAGTTGGGATAATTGCACATATGGGATCCCAACTTCTTTTATTTACAAATCTACCCATAAAACAGATTTACTAGTCGGATCGATCTGCTGTGGATCCCAAGTCGCACGACAACGGAGCTTAGTGGCATCTAAACATTGCGCTATTTGATCATGTGGCAAGAATCTAATCTTGTGGGATAGCAAATCCATCGTTGGATCCATCCTTCGAATCCCACGACTCAGATCAAATCGGATCTGACCGTTAGGATTCGAAAGATCGAAACTGACAAACCCCAAATACATGTATGCACTTGCACACAAGTGTACGTGGTCCAAAGTAATAATGCAATGGTAAGTTCTAGATTTTATCATCCTCAGGGAATGGTAGTTTTGTTACTAAGTTATATCTACGTTTAATAATGTCTAGATAATTTATATTTTGGTTTTGGTGGTTCCTAATTAAATAATGCAAGGAACTTAATTGAAGATGATATTTGATTAAGAAGGGAGACTTGGGATTTCATCATGTGATTTGTTAGGGACATGTGTTGTATTTGACTCATACAATTTTACGTACTTGTTATCATGTCAGTTAATCTTGTGAACTATGTGTTCCTTAGGTTGGTCCTCTAATTCCAACAAGTTCAAATCTAGTGCACAAAGTGAACTCATCAGGGTTCAACCTCAGCACATAGATTCTTATGAGATCACCTTAAGTTAATAATAGAAAAAATCTATGTATATGTTATCAAAATTTATATTTTAGTTTAGTGACCTCATAAGCATTGATTTTCACCAATTAGCTTCTTGCGCATCATATGCACTTTAGCTAAGAAAGCAGATTCATTGGATCTCATGGACTATGTCACATCATCCATGAGTTCTCGATGCTCTCTTCCTCCTTCAATGTCTGCTGAGCCGCAGAGCTCGATTGGTGGCTCTTGGCTCACAAGTGTCAACCTCTTGGCCGAGCTCAAGGAGCTATGCAGTTAGGCTCAAGAGCTTGTCACTTAGCTCTAAGCTCTAACTGCACACACATCTATGCTCTATACTAATTGGTGAGTTTGGAGCTTAAGATAATCATTTTACTAGAACCTTTCTTCCATTCAAAACCTGAGGTGTTCGACACCGAGAATCCTTGCTCAGCGACATTACGTTGCGGTGAGGACCTTTATGTGCATTCCCTCTAGATCTTGATTGTATAGATGACGTAGCAATCTTTTCATTTAATAAATAACTTTTAATTTCATTATAAAATTTTAAAGATTCCAAACCATCATTCACAAGTGACAGACTGTAAATATACGCTTGCACGCAAGTGTACGTGTTCGAAGTAACATGTGGAACGGTAAGTTTTGGGAATTTATATCGTCCTCAGGAAATGGTGGTTTTGACACTAAGTATTATCCTCTTTCACTAATGCTTAGAATAATTAATTTTTAGGTTTTTGTTGGTTCCTAAATTAACAATTACAATTTACTAAGGTAAGATACTATTTGTTCAAGAGGAGAGAGTTGGGGATTAGTTATGGGACTTGTAAGGGATTGGTGCTATCATTTAGTCATTGAAATTCATAAAGTGTTTTGATATGCCTAAACAATCAAGTGAACATTGCCTAAACAAGAGAAATCCACTAATTTAACAAGCTCAAGTCTAGTGCAGCAAGGAGAACACTCTTAGGGTTCTACCTGGGCACAAAGACCCTTATGAGATCTTCATTTACTTCAATTCTGATTTCCTACGTCTAGGTAACCAAAATGTTACTTTTTATTAATTGATCTCATAAACATGATTTCCATCAATCTGCATCATGCGCATATACATGCAGTTTAGCTAAATGAGAGAATGCATTGGACTCATTGGACTATGTCACATCATCCAATGGGTGTCCAATGTTCTCTCATTCCTTATACTTTGCTGAGCACAGAGCAAGATTGATAGGGACTTAGCTCACAAGCATCAATCTCTCAGATGAGTATAAAGTAATGGTGTTAATGGGCTTAAGAACTTGTCACATAGTTCTCAGCTCTAATTTGCACTCATTCCTTGCTCTAATCCAATTGATGAGCTTTGGAGCATAAGAAATTTAATAAATTTTTTATAAGATACATCCAGGAATTTTCATTAAACAAGGATAAGAAACAATTCATAAAATAATTTTTTATTCATTTTAAAATAGCATACAACAACATAGGCCCTTACATTATTCCACAACTACAGCCCAACCCTCTCTAAGGAGGGCTTAGCCTTCCATTTCAGAATTAATACAAAAAGATAGGCAAAATAAAATGAACCTTGACATCAGTTCACAACAAGGAAAATAAGGCAGAGTTTAGAAGGGGTACTAGGAAACAGCCCACAGGTTTTCCGGGGTTCTCTTGGTATTCCTCCTTTTCTCCCCTTTTCTTCTCTTGAGATCTTCCACTGCCTTTTCTTCTTAATCCTTTACAGTTCTCTTAACTTTCTCCTTGGAGAGTTCTTTCCTCTTTTTCTCACAGCAGCCTCCCTTTTAGATGTTATAATATAAGAATTTGGAACCCTTCTTTGGTCTGAAATTCTACCTTAAATAGGAGAGTTTTCAGCCCTCATGCATTAATCACATGTGACCCTTCATCTTCCTTGATTTAATGCAAGCAATTCAAATTTTATTCTGTTATTCACTTGGGATTCATCAGATTTAATGTTACTTCAGGTTTCAAGAGGTTGGGGAAGGCCAAAGGTCTCAAATTGTGGCCTTCCCTATGTTGTATTAAATGCAATTTATAGAGCTTTTTCTATATCGGGAGCTATGGCGAGCCGCAGCACGTTGGGCGCACTGCAACTATTGTATTTGATTATATTAAATTTAGGTCCAAATGGTTTGTTCTGTTGAGGATCTGCCATAGAACGTTGTGGCACCTTCAATCAAAACACTTTTTCGCTGCAGCGTGTTGGAGTAGGTAGAACTAATTTGATTTATCGCTACGGCGCGCTATGGCGGTTTGAGTTTCAAAAATGCAAAATTGTCATTATTCAATTAATTCATATAAGGTTTTTATGAATAATCTGAAATATCATTGTGGCGCACTGTGGCGCGCTGCGGCAGGCTTATGACAATTTTGTTCTAGGTCTGCATAAATCTTCATAAGGTATTGCACGCTGTGGTGCGCTTGGAGTGCACTACAGCTGTCAAAAGTTCAAAATCGCAGTTTTGGCATTGTTCAATTGTTCATATAAAGTTTATAATCAAAATCTGAAATGTCGTCGTAGCCCGCTGTGACGCGTTGTGGCGCGCTGCAGCGATTTGCTTCTAGTTTGACAGATTAGGTTCCATGTCTTTGTTAAGTGCACTTGTTCACCGTGGTTAGCTGGAGCGCGCAGTGGCACACTGCAGCGGTTTTCATCCAGATTTCTCCAATTTAGCTATGGTTTGCCCTTTTCTCCATTTTTCCTAAAATTGCACAAATTCCACTCAAAGTATGCTGGTTTGTATGATGTTTTAAATGTTTTTACCACTTTATTTTTGCTATAAATTTCAAATATATCACACCCCCACACTTAAATTCTTGCTCATCCTCGAATAAGCTCACAAATAATTTTCTGAATTTTAGTTAATTGATTCAATGTGGGATGTCAATGTGAAATGTTTTAGTCACTGAATATTGCTATAGGTTAAAGTGATTTTAGACTTCCAACCTCTATTACCCCCCTCAATTATGCTCCAAGTTCTAGTTACAATCTAGCTCCAATCTCAAATATTCATACTTATTTCTTCATTATGAGCAGGGGGGGGATAATTACCTTAGGACTTTCAAACTTTAGCTAGGTATTTGGTGAGTGACAAGGGTGTTGTGTCATGTGTGCTCCTTCTCATAAATCACAAGAAACATTTATATTTTTAGGAGAGACACTTTTTATCATCCTAATTTCTCAATTTTTGCTCCTTGGGAGAGATATTTTTCATCATCCCTATTTTTCTCTTTTTTTTATTTTGAAAAATTAGCTCAAGGGAGAGACATTTTTCCTTATCCCTAAATTAATTTCTTGTGGTCATTAAGTCATACAAGAGCCTAGCACACTTAATTGTTCACTCACACCTTATTATTTGCAAATTTTAATTCCTTAGGTTTCCCCACCTCCACACTTTAACCTAAGCACATATTCATTTTAATTTGTTGAAAACTAAATCTCACTAGAGCCGTCTACTTTGTTAGAAGGTGCAGGATTGTAATGTTGATTTATCACCTTGAGTTAAAGCATACTAGTGTCCTTAATATTACACATTTGAATTTATTATTGAATCCATGAAGTAATAATGTTCAAAAAATTTAACTTGTTAACACAATCACAGCAATGATGAGGGTGTCGAAGATCCAAAAATTTATTTATTTAAAAATAAGACAAGATGATAGAATAACATAAAACAAAAAATTAAAAACTAAAAGACTAAAATAGAAAAATAAAAAACAAAAAAAAAATAGAAACAACCTATCCATCATTTTTCCCTTGGTCTTCTCCTTTCTCATCATCGATGTCCTGATATGTGTAGTCCGCTGGCCAGTCATTGCCTGGGATGGGGTCGCCAATAGGGGGCCATGGCAGCCCAGATCCGTCCGGTCCTCCACGCAAGCTCCATTCTTGGAACATTGTTCCAAGAGCATCATGGAATTTTGTCTGAAATTCGTGTTGCTGCGTGACTTCTTCTTTGAGAAAGATCATGTCCCACGCCATGGCCACCCCCAAGTCCCTTTGATGCACATACATACGCATCATCATTTTCTCTGCAGTAGTCCAGCCAGCAGAGGTTGAAGCTTCTCCTTCCTCCCATTCCTCTTCTTAGCTCACACCCCCTCGTGGGTGCGGGCACTTAAGTTTACGAGTTCTAAAAAAGCCCGAAGGGGAATCGCAACATCGGATGGTAGGATCTTAATCCCTGGATCCTTGCTTAGTCCTGAGATTAACGACCCAATAGCAAGAGCAGCGCAGGCCCGATCAGGGCGTTCCAGAGCTGCTCCATAATGATGCTGGAGATATGAATATCTCCAGGACTTTGCAATGCACACAGGAGTAGTGCTCGAGACCGGGTTTCCTTGCTAAGATGACCAGAAGGCATGATGAAGTTGGAGACAAATACATGCCAGGCATTGCTCGACTCCGTTAGGAGTGCTCAAGGAATGTTTGCCATGTTTCCTTTACATCCTACACCAGTGCGGATGATCTCGCTTGCTATAGTAACCAGGTCATATTGAGCGCCTAAGATTTGGAGGTAGTCACATTCCTATACCTCCCTTAGCAAGTAAGACCTTCCAATTTGCAGGCTCCAAAACTTCACGCTCTTACCCCTCGCTACAATTTTATGCCCTACCGCATTGATGGCGTTGGCATAATCCTCCTGAACAATGGAGGCGGGGGGGGGGGGGGGGAATGCTCCCATCCCTTGTTCATGATTTGATATGGATTCACAGGGTATGGGTGCTCGAATCCCTATTCCGGGATCAATTTTTGCTTTAATGTTACTTGATTGAAGTGTTGTTCTGCTTCAACTGAAGTGAACCTTTTCGTGTTGTATTCCCCACCAGCTGTGGGACAGCGGCTCTCTTGCTTGCTATCGATTTCTTTTCGGATGACATTCTTGTTTGATGATTTGAAAGAAAGAGAGGGTGAGAAAATTAGAAATTGTTTGTTGCTGGAAACAATTTAAGGCTGAGGTGCTTGAATTCTCAAGAGGTGCAACCTCACACTCCCCTCTCACAACCTTAAATATCAAAGGAAATAAAAATTCCTAGATGCTTAAATCAATTAATCACACATATGGCACTTAAATTCATGGGCAAGGATAATCTTAATTCATGCCATAAGTGTGATTTAAGTTTCAATCAAAAAGGTGGAAAAATACAGCTTTTCGAGCACCTAATTTTCAGATTTGGAGTTCCTAGGAGCGCTGTAGCGTCTTTGACTACCTTGGGAATCCAAGGCAGTGAAGTTCTGCTTCAGCTGAACTTCTTGCGCTACAATGCGCTAGAGCATGCCGTGGCGCGCTGTAGTGCCCCAAGACAAAAATTTTGTGCTGTGCCAGAAGTCCGCTATAGCGCGCGGTAGCGGCAAAATCCATTGGGGTGCGCGGCGACGAATAACTCGGCTGTGGCGCGCTGCAGCGAATAACTCTGTTATGGCGCGCTGCGGCGCATTTCCAGCATTTAAATTTTATCCAAAAAAATTTTTACACATTAAAGTTTGGGTTTTATTATTATTAAAGTACTCCTAAGTGCAAAAATTAACTAAAACAAAAATTTGGGTTGCCTCCCAAAAAGCGTTTGATTTAACGTCGACAGCCCGACGCATTTTAGTTTATTTTGTGTTAGAAGTTGTGTTCAGTTTCTTTTTCCAAATTTTTGATGTGCAAGGGTGAGCACCAGCCTGAGCTATGCTCAAACCCCTGATTTCATTCATTACCTCAAACTCTACCCCAATTTTTGACACAGGCAAAGGGACTAGCTTTTTCTTTCTTTTCCCTCGCCTAGCCTTTTTTTTTCCTCTTTAAATCTTCCTTACCACTACCTCCAGATGAGGTCTCACAAGTATTTGTAGAATTTAATTTATTACATCTCTCTCCGTCCCCCTCTAGTTTTAATTTTGGAGGTTTAATTAGATTTTTCTTTTTAAATTCAGTTCTCTGAATTTTCTCTTTAAACATCATAGGCAAGAGATCTAATATTTCTTCCAAATCATTTACACTCACAGTCATTACTCCCCTCTCCACATCAATTATAGCTCTAGAGCTAGCTAGGAATGGCCTTCCAAAAATCACCATGGAGTTCTCACTCCATCTATCCCATTCACATAAAATAAAATTGGTAGGAATTATAAAACTTTTTATCCCTACCTGCACATTCCTTACTATTCTTATGGGGGTCATGGAGTTGAGATTAGTAAATTCAAGAATTTTTGGGGTATCCTCCATTCCTCTCACCCCAAGCCAAGAGTAAATGTGTAGGGGCATAACATTGATGGAAGCCCCAACATCACATAAGGGATCTAAAAGTACTTTACCATCAATGACACATGCAATGTTCTTTTTCCCGGGGTTAGCTCTCTTAATGGCCACACATATTTTATCTTCAAATTTATCTTCCCTTACTTTCATCTCCAACTCAATTTTAGATTCAGAATTTACTCTTTCCTTATCTTGAGTGGTATCCTCTCTCCCCTCAATATGGATTACACTCATCATCTCCTTAGGGTTTATCTCAGTGGAGCTAGGCAATGCTCCTTGCTGACGTGTGGCCTACTGTTTTGAGATCTTCCCAAGTTGCACTTCAATATTCCTAAGGGATGCCTCTATACCTTGAATAGAGGCATCATGATGGGTGATTGTTGCTTCAGTTCTTCTCATAAATTAGATAGTTTCACCCTTAAATGCATTGAAAGCTCCTTCTAAACTTGAGGGTTGGATTTAGTAGTTATTCCCCATACTGTAACCTTGTTTGTTCACTGAATTTACCTCACTAATGTTTCCCAAATTATTATTATTATTATTATTCCAAGAGAAGTTGGGGTGGTTCTTCCACCCGAGATTGTAAGTATTGGAATAGGGATTGTTCATTGAATTACTCTGGTTTGCATTGTTGTTTCTCAAGAAATTTACTTGCTCAATTTGTGAGGGGGAAAATGGATTATTAAAATTACAGTTTTAACTAAGGTGATTTCCTCCACATAGCTCGCAATAGCTCTCTTGGACATTGCATACACTCATATTTTCTATTTTGTTATTCAATGCATTAATTTCATTTTGCAAGCCTAAAATCTGAGTTGTTTTAGTTAATTGGTTAGCCTCTACCTTTCTTGGATTGAGCCTCTCAGTAGGCCATTGATAGGCATTAGTGGCCATTTCCTCTAGAAGGTTGAAGGCCTCCTCTTGTGTCTTGCTATTTAAAGATCCCCCCGAGGTTGCATCTATGAGAGTCCTAGTGTGTGCATTTAAACCGTTATATAATATTTGTACCTGCATCCACAATTCAAACCTATGATGCGGGCAGCATCTTAAGCAGTCCTTAAAATGGTCCCAGCTATCATATAAATTCTCACCGTTTTGCTGTGAGAAATTTGATATCTCATTTCTTAGCCTAGTTGTCTTAGCAAGTGGGAAGTACTTAGCTAGGAATTTCCTAGCTAAGTCATCCCAAGTCCTGATGGACTCGCCAGACAAAGAAGTGAGCCAAATTTTAGCTCGGTCTCTCAAAGAAAATGGAAAGACTCTTAGTCTAACCGCGTCATCGGACACACATCGTTAAACCTAAAGGTCTCACAAATTTCTAGAAAGTTCAAGATATGGGCATTTGGATCTTCTGAAGCTAGACCACTAAATTGCTTATTCTAGACCATGTTTAGAGTTGAAGGTTTAATTTCAAAATTATTAGCTTGAATAAGGGGTCCAATAATCGCGTTTGGTACTCCTCCCAAAATTGGGAGGGCATAGTCTCTTAAGCGTCTACCTCTCACATTGACTAGTGGATCTACTGGGTTTGCTTCTAGATTATTAATTTCAAGTTGAGGTTGGTACAAATTTACTCGTTCTCTTCTAACTCTTAAGTAAGTGTGCTCTATTTTAGGATCAAAAAGTAATTCAACACCTATTTTTCTACTCATGCAATTTAAAGCTTTCAGCTAGAAAGAACTAAGCAATTTTAGCAATGTATTTAATCACAGAAATTCAGCAAACACGATTCGAGCAAATAGTTCAACAAAATTGATTCAACAGTATAATTACAATAGTTCACAAATTTTAGCAGTATAAAACAGTAGTTAGCAAAACAGTTCAGCACAATTCCTTAAAATTTTTGTTTTTTAATAATAAATAACTAAAGCAGAATCTAAATTAACACTAAAGTTAGCACAATATAATTACAACAACTAAAAATTATATCCAAAATTAAAATAAGATCTAATTCACTATTTAATCAAAGATTACACTTAATACAAAACAAAACTATTCCCCGGCAACGACGCCAAAAACTTGACAGACTGTAAATATGCGCTTGCACGCAAGAGTACATGTCCAAAGTAATATGTGGAACTGTAAGTTCCAAGAATTTATATCATCCTCAGAGAATGGTGGGTTTGATACTAAGTCTTATTTATTTCATTAATGTTTAGAATAATTGATTTTTATGTTTTTGTTGGTTCCTAAATTAACAATTACAATTTACTTAAAGGTAAGATACTATTTGTTCAAGAGGAGAGAGTTGGGGATTGGTTATGGGACTTGTGAGGGCTTGGTGCTGTCCTTTAGTCATTGAAACTCATAAAGTGTTTTCCTATGCCTAAAAAATCAAGTCAACATTACCTCAACTAGAGCAATCCTATAATTCAACAAGTTCAAGTCTAGTGCATGAGGGAGAACACCCTTAGGGTTCTACCTCGACACATAGACCCTTATGAGATCTTCATTTACTTCAATTCTATATTTCAACATCTAGGTCACCAAAATGTAACTTTTAGTTAATTGATCTCACAAGCATGATTTTCATCAATCTGCATCATGCGCATACACACGTAGTTTAGCTAAATGAGATAATGCATTAAACTCATTGAACTATGTGTAACGCCCCGCCCCGTTGCCACGTACAAAAGACAAGTGTATATATAACAGATCAGCGGCGAAGCGGTGCGCTACTTGGGGATGGGAGCAACTAACAATAGCATCCTCCCGAACAGGCTAAGAGACTGAGCCACACTGAAGGCTGCTGACTCAAACCCAAGAGTAGGATTGAGAGTCAATACTTAATGGGTCAATACTCACAATCACACTCAGTGTCTTAAAGAAGGTGATTCTAATTACTTAGCTTGTTTGAGCCACACCATTGAAGCAGTCTTCGCCAGGAGGCATCGCCCGTTGGCAATTTTTATTTCAATCAAACTAAGGAATGAGTCCCTGTTTAATACACTCTTAGTATTGGAAGATTTAATCTAACGAGACTGTATTCGCCTAATCCCTCGGGATAGCACCTGGTCAAAAGTCCACATTGGAGTGAATCAACCAATCCTGAATACTACTGAAGAAATTTAGTACTATGGGTATACCATGATACACTAACTAATAATTTGGGTTTAGACAACTCTATTTAATCAATTAGGATTCATCAAGACTATTAATCCTTATGCTAAATAGGTAAGTCCTGTGCAAGGCTCCAAGAAAAATGTGATCAAAGATCATTCAATATAGATTCTACCACAAGGAAAGGTATCATTCTAATATCTTAAGTGATTCTTACCACGAGGGGTTAAGATCAACTTCTAAGGTTAAGGGATCATCTAAGCTTCTATCTCAATAAGTTATACAAAATTCTTCTACCTCAATGTATATTTAAATCTAGGTCTTAAAATATTTCAGAGACGATCTTATGATGAGATACTTAGGATCTCACACTCTTACTTCTAATGCTAACATTCTAGGTTTTACTTATCATTTAGGTTTAGAGTGATCATATCAGATGATTAAGTCATCTGATCATAACTTATTCTAAGATTATGGGATTTAAATCATGGATGTTATTAGAGTTAGATCCCTTGTTTAATAAATATGATTCTATTAATCTTCTTATGCTAATAGTCTTATTTAGGAGAAAATCAAGGATCTAATGTTTAAATTTAGATTAAACAATCACATAGCTTTATTATTAACCTTAACATGTCTAATCCAAATGTTTAAGATCAATATTAAATTAGATGCATTATTGGAATAATGACGATTTCATTATCTTATAATCAATTCAGTTTAATTAAGTTTAAGAGTATGGATCATAATCAATTAGATTAGGGCTTAACCCCTTACTCATGTCTAATTATAACAACCCTAGTTATTACTAGAGCTAAGTTTAGATTAATTAAGCTAAACCAAGTGCTAATTTTGATTCCATTAGACTCAATGGGTCATTTAAACCTAAACCTAAAAGTTTGAAATCAACTTGAGATAAATTAAGAATTTTGGTATTTTAGGCTATTTTTGAGTCCTAAAAAATACTTAAATTAAATTGATCTCCAAATTAAAATCTGATTTCATTTTTGAATTCCTCATGCCCTAATTAGTTAAGGGTGAATTTTTGGGAATTTTTGGAACTCATATAGTCCTAAATTAGAATTAAAATTAAAATTTTTAAGATTATTATTTAAATAATTTAAATAAATTATTTTAATTAAATTTATAATATTAGAATTTTAATAATTCTGGGATTTGCTGTCGGGACCGCGGCAGATCCACTGCGGGGTCCCGACAGCGGAGCACCATTCCCTTCCAATGAATGCTCTAGCACACATCTTGGCGTGATTCATCCGATGGCACGATCCACCCCGTGCCGTGATCAAATCCAAGCCACTTAATCGACATCCTAATCTAACGGCCCTCTGCGTCCCATCTTAAGTATGTTAGATCGATCGTTGGATCACTTCGATTCAATCTGACGGACGATCTGCCTCCCCGAGCCGTTATTGATCGAAGGATCTGAACCACTCCATCCCAACTGACGAGCCATTGAACGGCTACGCCCCCGCTAGTTGATATTTAGCTTCGTCCTAAAATTTCTAAGGCCCCGATAGCTCACCCACACCAGTTGCCGTGGCAGTACAGGAGAGATCCTATCTCCCACACCCTCCCGAATCGCAACGACTAGGGGGATGAAGTTCCGGGTCTACCCCTCGCAGGTCATGGCCCGATGTCTAATTCTCCTTGGGTCAGCCATTGGAGGCTAGCCCGAAACTCCCACACTGCAGCTCAGGCTATAAATACCCTAGGACTTTTACAAAGAATCCCTTTACTCTCTGTGGATAGGCTGCTTGATCCTCTCCATCTCGGTCTGTGTCCTCTTGCAATTTGAGCACTCCGACATCTGAACCTGCTGCGTACTACTGATAGTGGGTGTGTGTCTGGCATTTAGACCCCCAGCTAGCTTCTGTAACTATCTGGAGTACTCAGAGCCCTTCCCTTCATCTTAGTCATAGCCATCCCCAGCTCAAGGTACAGCCGCTAACCCATTCCTCTATCGAGCTGGTTTCAGCTAGACTCACATTTAATTGAACCCCAGATGCTACGTTAGGAACTCGCCCTTAACCTCCTCTAGGCAGTCGAGAGTGTAGGAGCAACTGGCGGTGGACCAGAGGGTAAATTCACCGTATGAGTGTGCACTGCCAGTTGGTTCCTTGTGCGCCTGATCATAGCGTTCCCTCAAGTGATTAGCTATCCGATTAGTGCTAGAACCTCTCAGTAATGATTGTAGACCCGTATCGAAGGTTGGGTTCGATCGGATCAATTGATTTGACTGGAAATTGATCGACCTGTCTATGCTCAACCCCGAGTAGCACCTCAGTGATCTAGCCCTCCCCAGGACCTCATGACTCACCCATTTGTTTCCCCTTTGATCCTTGAACGTGTAGGAATAGACTTTGGCTCGTGGCATGAACACTGTGAGGAGAATTCACTCCTCACAGGTGCGTCTTAGGAGACGCCTCGGTCGAGTAGCACTCCAGCCATCTCGTGCCTCCCAGACAGGGCTTCGTGGTTCATTCGATGTGTCTTGGGCCACTGAAGGTGTAGCCGTCGAGATCCTGGCGTGGCATGGTCTATGCGCGGAGAATTTAGCGTTGGGAGTTAGCCCCAGGGATCCTAGCATTGTGGAGATATCCGCGAAAATGATCCACAGTAGTGGGCTGGGTCGGACCCCGACCCGCGCGGTTTCGATTTTGGCCGCGGTTTAATAAATGAATTATGGAATTAAATTTCTTATGTTAATTCTTTAAAAAATCATTCCCTATAGTTCTAATTTAAATAAAAATGCATATTAAATTATTTAAATAGCTTTAGCTATATTTATCCAAATGGTATGATCCAATATACTATTTTAATCAAAAAAATTCAAGCAACAATAATATAAAATAAATTCAAAGATCCAATGGTTAGATCTTAAATAATTTCCTAATCTTTATTTGTTTTTATTTAAATCATAATAAATTTAATTAATGTCCAAAAATATGGATTAAGGTCCTTAATTGCTCATGAGACCATAGAGAACCTATGTAGACTATTAAAAGTAGTTTAAGAACCTTAATTTTATTAATCACTCCTTAATTACCCTAATTTGTGATAAGTAAATTAAGCCTTAGATTAACCTCTAATTTTGGAAAATCTAGTTCCTAATGCTTCATTAAGTATAGTAAAGCCTTTAAATATGTTTGGATCATTCTAATATGCCTAAATTTTCTTAATCACCTTAATTGGCTTAAAAATATGATTAGTGCTAATTAGGAAAATTAGGTAACAAAAACCTAAGATAAGCGTGTATCCTACTTCATTAACCAAGATGGAACTCATTAAAATAGATTTGAATCAATTTGGATAATTAAATCCTATAATCCCATTTTTTGCCTTAAGAGGGGTATTTTGATCATTTTGACCAAGATGTGTTTAAGCACCCCTTAAACCTTGAAAATTCAGTAAAATATCTCTAGTTAGATTATTAGCACCTTTCTAAAATCTTATGTAAATAATATTGATGTTAAGTGAAGAAATCTCAAGTTAGTCTTATTAAGATCTTAAGACCTTTAGTGTCCTTAAAACCCTCTTTCTTAAGAGTTAGGCCTAATTACCTTTAAGTGCTAGACCCCTAATCTAATAGCTTAGTTAAGTAGATCCTTAAGCTTGAATCCTAAGAGAAATACTCTTGTAAAATCCTTAAATCTAAATCTTAGTTTAAGTATAAAAGTGATTAAATCTTAGACCTTAGATCTTAGACTTTAGATCATCTAATTGAATTGAATTACCTTTATTTAGAATTCCTTACTTGATTAACTGTTTAATCCTTTTGAAACCGCCATGTGGGTGTAGGATTGATTCAATCTATAGGATAATGTAATCATCCTAAAGATTGAATATGGATCTTAAATTCTTTGTTCTTAATTGGTTATTTTATCTTATAACTAGTAGAGTAAGCTTTTAATTAAGATCTTAGTTTCTGAATCCTTCAGCTTATAAGATTTACTTTTCTTTAATCTAGGTTTTAAGTGTGAAGCCTAGATCCTTATTAAGATTTTACATTGGATTCAGGATTTGAACACCAATGTGGAGCTTGGATCCAGAATCCTTAATCTTGATTTACTAAATCAAGATTTGGGTTAAGAGAGGGAAATAATAACAATTAAGTCGTTGAATTATTTACTTTGAATCTTTATAGTCATCATATGATTATGAATTAGAACTTGTTAAGTTGTAATGTTAACATTAAAGTCGTGAATATGGGATTATACTTGATAGCTGGATATTGGAGATCCTAAACTTGTATCTTCTCAGAATAGTTAGTTGGATACATTAGACAACAACAGATATCACATAAGTCTAGATTGATTCTCTTGCTTACTTGACATTGATTGCTTTGCACACCTTAAATATTGAGCCTCATTCCTTGAGCATAATAGGTAAACTTAGGATATGGAAGGTACATCCTAAGTTAGTATTTGAAAAACATAACATTCATTCAGTTCTTTCAGTATTTTCAGTTAGAAGAGTATGTCCTAGCTTAGTCTGCCTCTTCAGTTCTAGTTTTGTTATAGAAAAGACTCGGACTTAGCTCTGTAGATGTCTAGGATGGATACATGTCTTATTCTATAAGCTTAACTCGGACCTAGCTCTGCGGATGCCTAGGATGGACACATATTGAACTTTCAGTTCAGAGGCCCTGTAAGCCCTATTTTTGTTATGGCAGTACTATGTCTTAGGCATATTCCTACTTCAGTTCAATTTTTAGTATTTGTTTTGCTTTACCACATGCTTCAGTGGTCTTACTTTAGTGCTTGGCTTACCTTGCCATATGTTTCAATGGCCTTACTTTTTGCTCATTCATGTACTTAGCTTACTTTTGCCACATGCCTCAGTGGCCTTTTCATATTAAATATGCATGCTTATATATATGCTCTTATTAGTTAGTTAGTAAATATTTGCATATTTAGGATGCTAGAATTATTTGTTTATTTCAGCACTTATTTTCCTTATATACTCATCATGTATCCATGTGATCATAAGCATGTTAGGAGCAGATTTATATCAGTAGTTATAACTATTTTTACTCTTAGCCTCACCTTGTTTAATTATTGCTTTGTATGTTACTTTTACATACTTGTTGATTAGCTATAAATGATCAGTTTTTAACTATCCCATTCTTTATAGCTTGTAGCACCTTATAATGCTTGCATATTTAAAACCTTTCAATGTGATATCTTAAATAATTAGTTCACTTAAGTAGCCTAAAATGTACTTAGACAATTGTCTAACTGTAACATTTTTCTTTTGTTGGCTGGGGCCCTAACATTTGTGATACTGACAAATGTCAGATTCAGAGTTGTTCATTAGTAGTGCTGCAGGAGAGGAGTCGGTTGATGAATTCATAAATTATATCTAAAATAAAAGGAAATTTCATTCATTTCTAATCTTTAAACTACTCCTAAATCAAATTTTGTCCATCTTTTCAGGAAAATGGCTATCCTAAGAAGTCCTAAGACATTTTTTGCAAAAAGTCCATTTTTTTCAAAAGGAAACTGCTGCCGCACTACAGCGGTTCATGTTACGAATTAGGCCGCTATAGCGCGCTGCAGTGGGTGCATTTGCGAACCGCGGGCATGGTAGTGCGCTGCAGCGGGTCTAGTTGCGAACTGTAGGCGCGGTAGCGCACTGCAGCGGGTCCAATTATGAACTGTGGGTGCGGTAGCACGCTGCAGCTGGTCCTTTCACAAATTAAACTGCTATCGCACACTACAGCGGGGCATTTTGCGAAATGCTCCCACTCCAATGCGCTGCAGCGGGACAATTTGCAAATTGAGTCGCTACCGCACGCTGCAATGGAGCATTTTGCAAAATGCTTCTGCTACAGCGAGCTGCAACGGTACGATTTGCGAAATGCTAGCACTGTAGCGCGCTACAGCGGGTCACTTTGCAAAATTTGGATGCGGTAGCGCGCGGCAGCGGGGACTTAGCAGATTTTTAATCACCATAGCACGCCGCAGCGCGCTGCGGTGGCCCATCACAAATTTTGCCAGGCAGGAACATTTATTGTGGCTAGGATAAGACCCCCAACCTGCATCTTGTCCCCAGCCTTCATTCTCTGCAGCTGCTATGTTTTTAATATGAAAAAGAAGATCTTGAGGTGATGTTTGGGCTAAACAAATAGAGATATTGGTCACTTCACCATCAATTGGGATTTTTTCCATCATTGCTTAGAATTTTCCATTAGAAATGCTGGTTTGGATCCGAAGTGGGATGAAGGTAGCCCCTCTCCTATAAATATCACTCCTCTTGACTAGATGAGGGTTCACAATTTTGCTCAAATCACTAAGTAAGGAGGAGGGGTGCAGAAGTGGAAGTGAGGAACTCCCCAAGGGTGGCAAAGTAAGTTCTTGCTAAGGAAGAGAAGAAGGAAGGCAACACTAGTGACCTAGGAGAGGAGCTTGAAGAAGGAGAAGAAGAAATTCGGAAAACTTCCAAGGAACATTTCTAGTATATTCTAAACATTACTTTTGTAGTTTCTTTTCTTAGTTGATCATGAAAGGGTCTTTATCCATGTATGTATTTGTCTTCATTTCCTTTATAATGAGTAGCTAAATCTCCCTTGGGGAGGGTTGGGGAAACCCCATGTGTATGAGTTAATTTTAATATATGAAGTTTTTTTCCTCAAGCATAAATAAAATGTAAGAACTCTACGCCTTGTTAAGAAATGCCTTTTATTATTTAGTCTTGAATGTGGATGAAATGAAAATTAACTCATAATCTCAAGAACTAACTTGTCTTGTGCTCCATAGCTCACCTTAGTATGGATGCTAGGTTTATGAGTGCATGAAAGCTTAGAACTATGTGATAAAGTTCTTGAGCTTAATGCACCTTAATCTAAGCTCAACCAAAGTGTTGATGCATATGATGCTAAGACCCACTAAATAAGCTCCTTAGCTCAACATAATTGAGGTAGAGGAAGAAATAGTTGAGTGCTCATGAACTAAGTGACATAGTCATTAAGCCCAAAATATTAATCCCTCATCTCAACTATGTGGTATGCGAGTGATGCTCGTAGTGGAATCAATGCTTATAAGATCTTAAGGATTTAATAATCGTAATCTCCTTGATCAAGTGATAAGATGAAAACTTAAAACCTAAAATCTTATAGGAATCTTTGTGCCGAAATAGAACCGAATGTGTGTTCATTTTGTGCATAAGATTTGAACTTGTGAGAGTTTGAGATCAAACTCAAAGTGAACAAAGTGCACTTGATTTAAAAATAAATGAAAGATAAAGCTTGAGAAATCAACATACATTGGTAATATATCATGACATGCGGGATAACCCCAACTCTCCTCTCTCTTTTATCTAACTTATCTTCATTTAGTAATTATTGTGCTAAATCTAGGACCAACTCAACCAATCAATTGTAGCTTGAATATTAGTGAGAATAGATAGATCTTAGTAATAAAACAACCAATTCTCTGTGGTTCAATAAATCCCAAAAATTAACACTTTCCACTTATTACTTCAAACCACGTACACTTGCGTGTGAGCGCAAACGTGTATTTATAGTCTTTCATCAGTGCAGGAGGAGGATCTTCCTACTGCTGCTTAGATAGATTTTCATTTTTCTTGCAGTGAGTTTGAGAGATCTTCTCTTTCATTTAATTCAGTTTGTAATAATTAAATTCTGGATGTATTTACTTTTCTGCATTTGATCTGAGTTACTGTTTCTCTTACTCTCTTATACTATATTATGCTGGGATGGTATATTATACTGTTTCTTGCTTCCGCTACTTTGATTCGTATTGATGTATGTTCACCATTCCAGGTGACAAGTCCTTAGCTTAAGGTAGGTTGAGTACTTCCTGACTTTACTTAAGTTGGGGATTTGCCACAATTGGAGCACCGTACTCCCCATGACTGTGCTAATATCAGTATTAGTATCGTCGCGAGAAAGTATAGGGCTCCACAGGTTGTATCAGAGAACACCATAAGGTGTCATAATGGGATCTATGATTCCTTTCTACCTAATGGACCCTTCTTCTGAAGTACAAACATCAAGACATAACATCCACAACATAGTACTATCAGTAACTCTCTAAAAAATGTAGAATGAAAATACTCATATCTTAAATATTTAGTCATTTATAGCTAATAAAAAAAAAAACTAATACATTCTACTATTAGGATCAAATGGATCATGAGGAGTCTGACTTGGAATATTATTTGCATGCCTTCGAGTTGATTTGGAGTTATAGTTTCAAATGGAGATAGGAGAGCAAATGGCTAATCAAAGGAGTTTCAATAAAAGGAATCCTAGTCTTGGACAAACTTCTACATCAAACAGCATACTGAGGGCTTGACTTTCCCATCTATGCATAGGAGTGGTTGAACCGAGTAGAGTTAGTCTTGAGGCACATAGAGTGTCCAAAGTCCCTCCTAGTTGACATAGTGACAGATCTAATGCTAAACTATGCTGAAGTCTGGTAGTACGATACCATTAAGAAGCTTGAACGAAAATGCAAGAGAAAGCGTCAGAAAGTCACCTTTGAAGACTTATGTGTTGCATTTAGGACTGAGAACATTAAGGAAATCTAAGTGCTAGTTAGAGTAATTGTCATTTCTTGATTTTAGTATTGTTGGGATTTTTGGCATTTTCTAGATCTAATGTAATCGTTCATTTCAAAAGTAATGAAAATTTTTGGGCATCTATTACAAATTTAAATTACTATCTTCCTTAGAATGATTTTGAAATCTAGATTTATACTGCTTACTTAGAATGAATTCTGGATCACCTCCTGCTGCTACCCCAATGAAGAATGTTGTCACTATGAGCAGTTCTTCTGATGAAGTAGCTCATTTGTGAGCAATGGTGGCAACCTTGTTGGAGAATCAGGCTCAACAAGCACTAGTAATGTAGAAGATGATATCCGACCGTCTAGTACCAGCCATTGCTACTGCTCCTGCTATTCATATTTCACAACATACTTTTCCTTCCCATCACTCTATGGATAATCTTCTCTAGAACATCATAAGACTAAGGCCTTCCACCTTCGATGGAAACTTATCACCAATGGATACAGCCGACTGGCTGAAAGCAATAGAGCAGGATCTTATTAGTCTGAAGATCCCAAACTCAGAAGCCGTTCACCTTACTACACACTTGTTTCATGCTGAATCAGAATACTGGTGGAAGGAGGCCCGGAATACAAAGTTCGTTGACAATGAATTGAAGACATCCCTTGGGATGAATTCGTTGAAGCATTCAAAGCTGAATTCATTCCCCCGTCTGCACAGAATATCATAGCAAACACGATTCTAAGGTTGACTCAAGGAAGTCGCTCTATTGCTGACTATGAAAGAGAATTTCATAGGTTGATTCATTTTGCTCCAGAGATTACCCACTCTGAATCGGCCAACTGCCGTCACTTTCTCAGTGGACTCCGAGATTCACTGAAAGATCAGATTGTTCCACTTCGCCTGACTAGCTTCTTTGAACTAGTTGAGACAGCTAAGGTGATTGAGCATCATCACTCAGAAAAAGATCTCAAGCGAAAGGTGCAATCAACTCCTAACCAGCATGAAGCCTCCAAGAGGCACAGACCTAACTCTGCAATGGTCTATCAACTTGTAGCTGCACCCCCTACTGAACTAATTCAAGGCTGTAATAGGCCTCACCCATATGGCAAGTGTTACCACTTTGGCCATAAGTGCTACAATTGTGGACAACCAGGCCACAGGTTCTATCACTGTACACATACAAAAATAGTGGATGGAGTTCCGATGAAGCCATCTCAAAAAAACCATGTGTTCAGAGCAACTCCGCTGAACATGAGAGAGCCAAATTTGGCAATAATGCCAGCACCTGCACCTAAAGTTGCTCCAGAATAGCCCTCAGCTCCAAGTCCCAGAATATTCCCTAGAGGCAGGTAAACATCCATACTGCCCGTCCTGCGTGCGTTTATGCTTTAACGCCTCTGGAAGCCGCAGAAGACAATAATGTAGTTTCAAGTACACATCTTTGAACTTCTCCTTTTAATTGCATTTTGGTACCTTAATTATTGCAATTTGTTAATATGATTTGTATGAATAAATTAAACACGCTTTATTTTAATGACCAGCCCTGCAATGTGTTATTTGACACTGGTGCTAGTCATTCATTTATTTCTGAAGGTTTTGCTAACATCCTTAAACCACACTCGTACAACTTAGCAAAATCTTTGAGTGTTGGACTTCCATCTGGAGCCCAACTAAGTGCTCATAAGTTTTGTAACATCAAAATTCCATTAAATGGTCAGGAGTTTCACTCCGAATTAATTTTCCTGCCATCAGCAAACTTTGATATCATCCTTGGGATGAACTGGCTCAGTGACAATAATGTCATGATAAATTGCTTGAAAAAGAAGGTCACTCTCCATTACCAGGGTAAGTTTGAAACCTTTATAGGAAAAACTAGTACACAGTTATCATTAATAAATGCTATTAAAGATGAACAATTGATCAGTAAGGGTTGTGATGCTTTTATGGTCACTATGATGGGATAAGCAAAGGAAAGTGTCCCTCTCTCTGATTGTAAAGTAGTTAAGGAATTTGCTGATGTATTCCTAGAAGACCTGCCTAGTGTACCTCCTTCCAGAGAAGTCGAGTTCTCTATTGAGTTAGCTCTAGGTACCCAGCCTATATCTAAAGCACCATACAGAATGGTGCCTAAGGAACTTCAAGAACTCAACTAATAGTTACAAGAGCTCTTGAATAAAGACTTTATTAGGCCAAGTATGTCTCCTTGGGGAGCGCCCATTCTATTCGTAAAGAAGAAGGATGGATCTATGCGAATGTGCATAGATTATCGCAAACTAAATAAATTCACCATAAAGAATAAATACCCATTGCCTAGAATTGATGATTTATTTGACCAGTTATCTGGAGCTGTCATATTCTCTAAGATTGACTTAAGGTCTGGATATCATCAATTGCGAGTAAAATAAGATGATGTATGAAAGACTGCCTTCTGTACTCGCTATGGTCATTTTGAATTCTTAGTGATATCTTTTGGACTCACCAATGTGCCATCAATCTTTATGGATTTGATGCAACGAGTTCTAAGCCCAAATTTAGATAGATTTATAATCGTCTTTATCAACGATATCCTCATTTATTCTCGAACCTTAAAAATCATGAAGAACATCTGAAGTTAGTATTAGAAGCTCTACGTGAACATCAGCTGTATGTCAAGTTCTCCAAATGTGAGTTTTGGCTTAAGTCCATTGCATTCTTGGGGCATGTCGTCGATGCCCAAAGTATTCGTGTAGATCAAAATAAAGTAAGCACTATTCATGACTGGATTCAACCTAAGACAGTCATAGATATTAGAAGTTTCTTGAGATTAGCCGGATATTACTGAAAGTTTGTTAAAAACTTTTCTCAGATCGCTTTGCCTTTGACTAAGTTAGCTCAAAAAGCCATTTTGTTCATTTGGAGCCCGAAATGTGAGGAAGCATTTCAAACCCTGAAGGATGCACTCTCTACCGCTCCAGTACTTGTTCTGCCCAAGGAAGGCTTGAACTACCAGGTATACACCAATGCCTCTGGAATTAGACTAGGTTGTATGTTAATACAAGAGGGTAAGGTAATCACTTACGCCTCTTAGCACTTAAAACCCCACGAGAAAAATTATCCAGTTCATGATCTTGAACTTGCAGCTGTAATCTTTGCTCTAAACATTTGGCGATACTATTTATAAGGAGTTCAATGTTCAATTTTCACTAATCATCAAAGTTTAAAGTATATCTTCACTCAAAGAGAACTGAATTGTCGTCAAAGGAGATGGTTAGAACTTATCAGTGATTATGATCTTTATCCAGTATCATCCAAGAAAGGCAAATGTAGTGGCCGATGCTCTTAGCTGTCATGCTACTTTATCTGCCACGATCGCCTCCAGTTCGTTAGAACAATAATTTCATAAGCTATAGATTTCTCCTATCAGTGGCGATATGCTAAGTTCTGTTCTAGCAAATATCAATGTGGAACTAACATTCCACAGAGATGTCTCTATCTCGAAAACCAAAGATGATGATTATCTGAAATTCAAAGCAGATATGGAAAGTGGTCGTCATCATGGGTTGTAAATGCGCAACGATGTAATTTATCAAAGTAATCGTCTGTGGATTCCTAAATCCATGCACCATGAAGTGCTGATTGAAGGTCATAATTCTGGGTATCATATTCTCCCAAGCAGTACTAAGATGTACCAGGATTTAAAGCAAGCATTTTTGGTGGCCCAATATGAAAAAGGATGTGGCCAATTTTGTGGCTAAGTGTCATGCTTGCAATTTGGTAAAAGCCGAGCACCAAAGACCTCGTGGTCTTCTGCATCCGTTGGAAATTCCTGAATGGAAATGGTTCGATACATCTATGAATTTTGTCATGGAATTGCCTCGTGCAAATCTAGTGCCGATGCAATCTATGTTATAGTAGACCGCTTAACTAAAGCAATGCACTTTCTTCCTATCCGTTAGACTGACTCTGTGGAGAAGCTAGCAAAGCTCTAAATCAAGGAAATTGTCAGACTGCATGGTATTCCAAAATCAATTGTATCTGGCAGAGATAGCATATTTACTTCTAAGTTTTGGCAAGCTGTGCATCAAGATCTGGGTACTACTCTAGCCATGAGTACAACTTTTCATCCTCAAATGGATGGTTAGACTGAAAGAGTGAATCAAGTTCTAAAGGATTTGCTTAGGCTGTGTGTTCTTAATTTTGCTGGTTCCTGGAAAGACCATATTCTGTTAGTGGAGTTTGCCTACAATAAAGCTATCAAGCCAGCATTAAAATGGCTTCGTATGAGGTATGTACGGTAGAAGATGCAGTACTCCGCTAGCTTGGTAAAAAATAGGAAGCGTTCAAGTTTTTAGTCCCGAGTTAGTTGAAGAAACTAACAAGAAGATTCATTTAATTCAGCAAAGGATTTGTTCAGCTCAAGATCATCAGAGCAAGTATAATGATGCTCATTATTGCCTTTTAGAATTCAATGATGGAGATTCTGCCTATTTGAAAGTTAGTCCAATGAAAGGTGTCTACATATTTGGTGTAGCAGAGAAACTGAGTCCCTGCTACGTTGGACCTTTTGTGGTTTTGGCCAAAGTAGGATCATCTGCCTACAGGTTGAATCTTACTGATGACTTTGCGACTGTCCACAATGTATTCAATGTATCATTATTAAGAAGATGTCTCAGAGACCCATCTCTTCTTGTTCAACTTCCAGCAATTGAAATTCAACCCGATCTTTCTTATACCAAAAAACCTAATAAAGTCTTAGCTCGTGATCAGAAGCAACTAAGAAATCGTTCAATTCCTATGGTTAAAGTCCAGTGGAAGAATCGATCTTTGGAAGAATCTACTTGGGAGAAGGAAGTGGATATGAGCAATAAATATCCACAGGTTCTTACAAGTCCAGGTACTGTTCTTTTCTTTCTTATCTGTTCTATTTAAATTTCAGTCCTTATAGTACTTTCTTCACTAAGGTTGAGGACGACATCATTCTTAAGTGGGGGACTCTGTAACAACCCTAGTTCTTACCATAGCTAAGTTTAGATTAATTAAGTTAAATCAAGTGCTAATTTTGATTCCATTAGACTCAATGGGTCATTTAAACCTAAACCTAGAAGTTTGAAATCAATCGGAGCTAAATTGAGAATTTTGGTATTTTTGGCTATTTTTGAGTCTTGGAAAATACCTAAATTAAATTGATCTCCAAATTAAAATATGATTTCATTTTTGAATTTCTCATGCCCTAATTAGCTAAGGGTGAATATTTGGGAATTTTTGGAAGTCATATAGTCCTAAATTAGAATTAAAATTTTTAAGATTATTATTTAAATAATTTAAAAGAATTATTTTAATTAAATTTATATATTTGGTTTTTAATAATTCAGGGATTCGTTGTCGGGACCACGGCAAATCCGCTGCAGAGTCCCGACACCAGAGCACCATTCCCTTCCAATGAATGCTCTAGCATGCATCTTGGCATGATTCATCCAACGGCGCGATCCACTCCATGCCAGATCAAATCCAAGCCACTCAATCGGCATCATAATAAATGGCCCTCTGCATCCCGTCTTAAGTAAGTCAGATCGGTCGTTGGATCGCTTGGATTCAATCCAATGGACGATCTGCCTCGCCGATCGGCCATTACTGATCGAAGGATCTGAACCGCTCCATCCCAATTGACGTGCCATCGAATGGCTACGCCCCAGCCAGTTGCTATTTAGCTTCATCCCCAAATTACTATGTAAGGTCCCGACAGCTCGCCCACTTCTGCTGTCGTGGCCGTACGAGGGAGATCCTACCACCCACTCCCTCCCGAATCGCAACAGCTAGGGGAATGAAGTTCCAGGTCTAGCCTTAGTGGGTCGTGGCTCGATGCCTAATTCTCCTTGAGTCGGCCATTGGAGGCTAGCCCAAAACTCCAACACTGCAGCTCAGGCTATAAATACCCTAGGACTTCCACAGAGAATCCCTTTGTCCTCTGTAGATAAGCTGCTTGACCCTCGCCCTCTCGGTATGTGTCCTCTTGCAATTGGAGCACTCCTACATCTAAACCTGCTGCGTATTACAGATAGTGGGTGTGTGTCTAGCATTCAGACCCCCAGCCAGCTTATGCAACTATTTGGAGTACTCAGAGCCCTTCCCTTCATCTCAGTCATAGCCATCCCCAGCTCAAGGTACAGCCGCTAACCCATTCCTCTATCGAGCTAGTTTTAGCTAGACTCACATTCAATTGAACCCCAGATGCTGCATTAGGACCTCGCCCTTAACCTCCTATAGGCATTCGGGAGTGTAGGAGCATCTAGCAATGGACCAGAGGGCGAATTCACCATCTGAGTGTGCACTGTCAGTCAATTCCTGGTTCGCCTGATCATTACATTCCCTCAAGCGATTAGCTATCCGATTAGTGTTGGAACCTCTCAGCAATGATTGTAGACCCATATTGAAGGTTGGGTTCGATCGAATCGATCGATTTGACTGGAAATCTATCGACCTGTTGAGAGTTCCCATCTGTGCTCAACCCTGAGTAGCACCTCAGTGATCTAGCCCTCCCCAGGACCTTACGACTCACCCAATCGTTTCCCTTTTGTTCCTCGAATGTGTAGGGATAGACTTTGGCTCATGGCATGAACGATGTTAGGAGAATTCACTCCTCACAGGTGCACCTTAGGAGACGCCTCGGTCGAGTAGCACTCCAACAATCTCGCACCTCCCAGACAGGGCTTCGTGGTTCATTCGACACATCTTGGGCTACTGAAGGTGTATCCGTCGAGATCCTGGCGTGGCATGGTCTGAGCGCGGAGAATTTAGTGTTGGGAATTAGCCCTAGGGATCCTAGCATTGTGGAGGTATCCGCGAAGATGATCCATAGTAGTGGGTCGGGTCGGACCCCGACCAGCGCTGTTTCGATTTTGGGCCGCAGTTTAATAAATGAATTATGGAATTAAATTTCTTATGTTAATTATTTAATAAATCATTCCCTATAGTTCTGATTTAAATAAAAATACACATTAATTTATTTAAATAACTTTAGCTATACTTATCCAAATTATATGATCCAATATACCATTTTAATCAGAAAAATACAAGGAACAATAATATAAAATAAAATCAAAGATTCAATAGTTAGATCTTAAATAATTGTCTAATCTTTCTTTATTTTTATTTAAATCATAATAAATTCAATTAATGACTAAAAATATTGATTAAGGTCTCTGATTGCTCATGAGACCATAGAGAACCTATGTAGACCTTTAAAAGTAATTTAAGAACCTTAATTTTATTAATTACTCCTTAATTACCTTAATTTGAGATTAGTGAATTAAGCCTTAGATTAACCTTTGATTTTGGTAAATCTAGTTCCTAATGCCTTATTAAGTATAGTAGAGCCTTTAAATATATTTAGATCATTCTAGTATGCCCAAATTTCCTTAATCACCTTAATTGGCTTAAAAATGTGATTAGTGCTAATTAGGTTAATTAGGTTACCAAAACCTAAGATAAGTGTGTATCCTACTTCATTAACCAAGATGGAACTCATTAAAATAGATTTGAATTAATTTGGATAATTAAATCCTATAATCCCATTTTTAGCCTTAAGAGGGTATTTTGGTCATTTTGACCAAGATGTGTTTAAGCACCCCTTAAACCTTGAAAATTCAGTAAAATATCTCTAGTTAGATTATTAGCACCTTTCTGAAATCTTATGTTAATTATAATGATGTTAAGTGAAGAAATCTCAAGTTAGTCTTATTAAGATCTTAAGACCTTAAGTATCTTTAAACCCTATTTCTTAAGAGTTAGGCCAAATTACCTTTAAGTGCTAGACCCCTAGTCTAATATCTTAGTTAAGTTGATCCTTAAGCTTGAATCCTAAAAGAAATACTCTTGTAAAATCCTTATGTCTAAATCTTAGTTTAAGTCTAAAAATGATCAATTATTAGAACTTAGATCTTAGACTTTAGATCATCTGATTGAATTGAATTACCTTCATTTGGAATTCGTTACTTGGTTAACTATTTAATCCTTTTGAAGCCTTCATGTTTGTGTAAGATTGATTTAATCTATAGGATAATGTAATCATCCTAAAGAATAAATATAGATCTTAGATTCTTAGTTCTTAATTGATTATTTTATCTTATAACCAGTAGAGTAACTTTTCAATTAAGATCTTAGTTTCTAAATCCTTCAGCTTATAAGATTTCCTTATCTTTAATCTGGGTTTTAAGTGGGAACCCTAGATCCTTTTTAAGATCTTACATTATATTTAGGATTTAAACACTAAAGTGGAGTTTGGATCCTAAATCCTTAATCTTGATTTACTAAATCAAGATTTGGGTTAAGAGAGGGAAATAATAGCAATTAAGTCGTTGAATTATTTACTTTGAATTTTTATAGTCATCATATGATTTTGAATTATAACTTGTTAAGTTCTAATGTTAGCATTATGATCGTGAATCTGGGATTATACTTGATAGCTAGATATTGGTGATCCTAAACTTGTATCTTCTCAGAATAGTTAGTTGGATAAATTAGACAACAACAAATATCACATAAGTCTAAATTGAGTCTCTTGCTTACTTGAATTTGATTGCTTTGAACACCTTGAATATTGAGCCTCGTTCCTTGAGCATAATAGGTCAACTTAGGATATGGAAGATACATCCTAAGTTAGTACTTGAAAAGCATAGCATTCATTCAGTTTTTTCAATGTTTTCAGTTAGTAGAGTATGTCCTTGCTTAGTCTACCTCTTCAGTTCTTGTTTTGTTATAGGATAGACTCGGACCTAGCTCTGCGGATGTCTAGGTTAGATACATGTCTTTTTCTATAAGTTTAACTCGGACCTAGCTCTGTGGATGCCTAGGATGGGCACATGTTTAACTTTCAGTTGAGAGGCCCTGTATGGCCTGTTTCTATTATGACAATACTATGTCTTAGGCATATTCCTACTTCAGTTTAGTTTTCAATATTTATTTTGCTTTGCCACATGCTTCAGTGGCCTTACTTTAGTGCTTGCCTTGCCTTGCCACATGTTTCAATGGCTTTACTTTTTTCTCATTCATGTACTTAGCTTACTTTCGCCACATGCCTCAATGGCCTTTTCATTTTAAATTTGCATGCTTGTATATATGCTTTTTTGGTTAGTTATTAAATATTTGCATGTTTAGGATGCTAGAATTGTTTGTTTATTTCAGCACTTGTGTTCTTTATATACTCAGCAAGTATCCATATAATTATAAGCATGTTAGGAGCAAATTTATTTTAGTAGTTGCAGCTATTTTTGCTTTTTGCCTCGCCTTGTTTAATTGTTGCTTTGTCTGGAGTTTTACATACTTGTTGATTAGCTATAAATGATTAGTTTATAGCTATCCTATTCTTTGTAGCTTGTAGCACCTTATAATGCTTGAATGTTTAAAACCTTTCAATGTGATATCTTAAATATTCAGTTCACTTAAATAGCCTAAAATATACTTAGATAATTGTCTAACTGTAACCTTTTTCTTTTGTTGGCTGGGGCCCTGGCATTTGTGATACCGACAAATGTCAGATTCAGAGTTGTTCATTAGCAGTGCTGCTGGAGAGGAGCCGGTGTAGGAGGAGGATCTTCCTACTGCTGCTTAGATAAATTTTTATTTTTCTTGCAGTGAGTTTGAGAGATATTTTTTTCATTTAATTTAGTTTGTAATACCTAAATTTTGGATGTATTTAATTTTTTGCATTTAATATGAGTTACTGTTTCTTTTACTCTCTTATACTATGTTATGCTGGGATGTTATATTATACTATTTCTTGCTTCTGCTACTTTTATTCATATTAATGTATGTTCTCAGTTCTAGGTGATAAGTCCTTGGCTTATGGTAGGTTGGGCCCTACCTGACTTTACTTAAGTTGGGGATTTGCCACAGTTGGAGCACTGTACTCCCCATGACTGTGCTAATATCAATATTAGCATTGCCACGGGAAAGTACAGGGCCCCACACTAATGAATATCAAATGTTTATTTATAAATCAATGCCAAATTAGTGAATTTAGGATGTATTATTAGTGGCAATCTTAGACCTAGATCAAGTCTTAACAGCTTGATCAAAGTCTTAAGACTTCTTAAGGTTAATTAAGAGGCTTAAGTTTTCAATTTTAGATTTGTTCAATTTATACATCATAAATTTGCATACATGATTTCAATACATCTACCTTACTGTTATGGATCATATTAATAGAAAAATTTCATAAAATAGAAAGTAATTAGTGCTAATCAAATCCTATATCAATCCAAAAGGATTAGCACATAAATATAAATCCAACCATCATAATTTCATGCAATTTGGCACATAAGTTCTAATTTACCATACAATTAATCTGAGATTAAGTTTGCTAAGATCCAATGGTTGTAAACCCTAATTTTCACTAATTATGATTTAACAAGATTAGGTCATAAGTTGAAATACAGAAATTAGAAAAATAAACTACTTAGCATATTCATTCTACTAACCATAAGGAAGCTAATGGCACCCTAAACATGCAATTTAGTTAAGTATATTTACTAAGCAACCCTAGTCAAGATTTGTAATAATTAAGCAAAAATGGAAAATCTAACCATTGGTTGTTCCATATTATTTTATATTCTTATTCTTGAGGATTTGCTGATCAATTTGATATATATTATCATAGGGTTTGGACTACTGGAATAAAAGTTATTTCATTAATAGATTTTGCATTTTTATTTAATTAAATCCCTATGATTGGAATAATTGAATTATTTTCCTTAAGGAAAATAATTCCAATTATTCGAATATTATTTAAAATGGGATCGGCCTGAATCCAAAATATGCGGGTGTACTCGGCCCGGGGACCCGTTACTGTCTAATCGCACGGGTCATGCGTCGGCTGACCTGCATAGTCCATCTTCTTCCCCTCACCAGCTCTGATGCCTCACCGATTAGGGTAACCCTAATTGGCTAAATCCACATCTTAGGGACCACGCCTTGACCTCAGGTTGATTGAGAATCAATCCCCTAGCCAAGATGCGTCGATTGTCACTCGAAGCCCCCTGTGAGATGGTCCAGATCGGCCAGACCTTACTCACCCGAGGGCTCCCTTAATGGAGCTACTATGGGGAGACAATTCTCCCCACAGAGGCTAGGCCAGACCCAGGGCTCGATCCTTACACCATCAGGGAAATGAGACGGATCAAAGCCCCTTAGTCTGAGGGCCTGAGTTGGTCTGGAACATCGGAACCTTACTCGACCTGAGGCATTCCTTAAGGACTTAGCCCGATCGATCAATTCAATCGATCGGGGCTAGCTCACAGCTCAATTATGATAGCATTATGTTTGATTCGATAATATGCAGCAATACAAATCAAATGGAGATGAGCCCGAGCCTCAATAGCTTAAGACTGAGGGCAAGGTAGGTGCTGGCAATGCTTCTAGAGAGTGCAAAGGGTCCTGAACACTAGGAGAGCCTACTATCTATGGTTCGAAGGCTCCTGGAATCACCTACATGAGCTCAGACAGACGA
Organism: Gastrodia elata; assembly: GCA_016760335.1. Taxonomy (NCBI): domain Eukaryota; kingdom Viridiplantae; phylum Streptophyta; class Magnoliopsida; order Asparagales; family Orchidaceae; genus Gastrodia; species Gastrodia elata. The sequence goes on along the minus strand of CM028676.1, from coordinate 25,374,110 downwards.
TAATGGCAAAAGAGTAGATAGTGGAGAGTTGAGGGTAATTGAGCAGCAAAGGGGAAGAGGGAGGATTGTTGAGGCTATTTATAGCCTCAGATGAGTTCAGGGAAGCTTCCAGATGGGTTGGCTCGTCTGGGAAAGGCCCGAGAGGTCGGGCCATGGCCGAGCTCTCACTTTTCCTAATTGAGCTCGACCGGGTCACAAGGCCCGATCAGGACTGATATGCCATTGAGGGAAGATCCCCAATAGCATGCTAAGGTGGAACGGGTAGTAGGGGACATGCCAGGCTGTTCAGGATCCGCAAGGTTTCTTCGGTCGGATGCGGGTGAGGCGAAGACAAATATCCACAGTGCGGGTGCACTGTGGGCCGTCTGATGGATTGATCAGGACAGTGAAACGGTCCTTATCCTTAGGATCCTAACAGTCAGATCCGATTGAATCTGTGCCGTAGGATTCACGGGGCGCATCTAACGGCAGATCCTCGATTCCGCAGGATCTAATTCTAGTTGTTATAAAGGAAAGCACAATGGTGAGATGTGCTGGACTCTGCTGTTGCACGACTCAGGCTCCGTAGCGGATCGCCCACGGTCCGCATAGTAGATCCCGGCCGTTTAAACGGGTATAGGGTAAAATTGCAAATTCAAGTTGTTGGAAGCCCTAATATGCAATTAGACAAGAATAAATTAAATTGGATTAAGGTCTAAATGATCTCTAAATTTCATCAAATTTACCCCTAACTAATTTGGGGGTGAGGAATTCAAAAATGCAATCAGATTTTAATTTTGAGATCAAAATATTTTAAGTCTAATCTAGGGCTTTTAGATTGATCAAAATATCATTTTGGACTTAGAGAAGTCTAATGGATTTCAAATTTATAGAATAGGCTCAATTTGATATTCTAAAAATAACGGCATTAAAATTAAGGAACAATTAAACTATAGATCAGCAGGGTAACAACCTAATGTTTTTACACTATCTCACATCATCCAATAGGTGTCCAATATTCTCTCATTCCTCTTACTTTGCTGAGCCACAGATCAAGATTGATGGGGACTTAGCTCACAAGCATCAATATCTCGGATGAGCCTTATGGAATGGTGCTAACGAGCTTGAGAACTTAATACATAGTTCTCGTCTCTAATTTGCACTCATTCCTTACTCTAATCTAATTATTGAGATTTGGAGCATAAGTCCTTTGTTTATGATAATTTATTTCTAGTTTGATTTAATAAAAAATTTTATAATATACATCCAGGCATTTTCTTAAATAAGTATAAGAAACAATTCAACAAATAATTTTTTATTTATTTCAAAACAGTATACAACACCATAGACCCTTCCATTATCCTACAACTACAGCCCAACCCTCTCTAAGGAAGGTTTAGCCTTCCATTTTAGAATTAATACAAAAAGAAAGGAAAAATAAAATGAACCTTAACATCAGTTCACAACAAGGAAAATAAGATAGAGTTTAGAAGGGGTACTAGGAAACAGCTCAGAGGTTTTTTGGAGTTCTCTTAGTATTCCTCCTTTTGTCCCCTTTCCTTCTCTTGAGATCTTAATCATTTACAATTCTCTTCACTTTCTCCTAGGAGACTTCTTTCCTCTTTTTCTCATAGCAGCCTCCCTTTTAGATATTAGAATATGGAAATTTGTAACCCTTCTTTGGTCTGAAATTCCACCTTAAATAAGAGAGTTTTCAGCCCTCATGCATTAATCACATGTGACCCTTCATCTTCCTTGATTCAATGCAATCAAATCAATATTTATTCTACTATTCACTTGGGATTCATCAGATTTAATATTACTTCAGGTTTCAAGAGACATGGGAAGGCCAAAGGTCTAAAAGTGTGGCCTTCCCTATGCTATATTAAATGCATTTTCTAGAGCTTTTTCTGTATCGGGCGCTGTGATGCGTTGCAACAATTGTATTTGATTCTAGTGAATTTAGCTCCAGATTGGTTGTTCTGCTGAGGATCCATCATAGCACGCTGTGGCACCTTCAATACAAACACTATTTCGCTGCAACGCGCGATAGCTGGTTGAATTAATTCGGTTTATCGCTACAACGCACTATGACAGTTTGAGTTTTGAAAATGCAGAATTGTCACTGTTCGATTAATTCATATAAGGTTTTCATGAATAATCTAAAATACTGCCGGGGAGTGCAGTGGCGGGCTTACAACGATTTTGTTCTAGGTCTGCGTAAATCTTCATAAGGCATAGCGCGTCGTGGTGTGCTGTAGTAGTCAAAAGTTCAAGATCACAGTTTTGGCACAATTCAATTTGTTCATATAAAGTTTATAATAAAAATCTGATATGCCGCTGCAGCCCGTTGTGACGTGCTGTGGCACGCTGCAGCGATTTGCTTCCAGTTTGACAGATTATGTTCCAGGTCTTTGTTAACTGCACTTGTCCGTCGTGGCCCGCTGAGCGTGCTGCAGCAATTTTCATTCAGATTTCTCCAATTTAGCTTTGCCTTGCACTTTTCTCCATTTTTCTTGAAAATGCACAAATTCCACTCAAAGTATCCTAGTTTATATAATGTTTTAAATGTTTTTATCACTTTATTTTGCTATAAATTTCGGATATATCAATAAGCACATAATATATATATATATATAATTAAACACATTTTATTTATTGCAGTAAGTTCACACACAACACCTTTTTAAAATCCCTACTTATCACATGATTACATCCAAATCATCTCCAATGAGGCTTAGCTCTCCATTGCAATAGATATGCAGGAAATTACATACAAGAAACTGAACCTTTCCATGGTTCACACTAAAGAAAATGTCAAAAAATAAGTTGAGAGGAACACTAGGAACTGCCCTTGACATTCACTGGATTTTCTCCCTTTCCTTCTCTCTTCTTCCCCTTATAGCAGCTTCTAATTTCAAGTCAATGAGTGTCAAAATTGGGAACCATGCCATAGTCTCATTTGGTAGTTTATATAGTGATCCTTTCAGCCCCTTGGCATAAGTTCTGCCTCCTCTTTCCCTTCCTTGAATTCATGATAAACATTTAAAATAGATTCTTTTATTCACTAGGAAGACAATAGATTTTAATGTGATTTTAGTTTTCAAACAGCTGGGGAAGGCCAATGGTTTGCTTTTCTGGTCTTCCCTAGGCAGTCATAAATGCAGTGAATTGGGTAATTTCTACATAGGGCACGTTGCAGCGGTTTTGCCACAGAATACATTTTACAAGGATGCCTGTTGCGGCGTGCGGTAGCGCCGAGCTCTCAGGAAGACTCCACTCAAGCGCGTTGCAGCGGGTTGCTTTATATCTTTTCTTCTAAGTATTTTTTCTCTCCCTGTTGGCCGCTCCGGTGTGCGGTAGTGCCGAGCTCTCAGGTTGGATTCGCTACAGTACGCGGTGGCGCCAGTGTCTCAATTTGAGACCGCTGTGGCATGCGGTAGTGCCGAGCTCTCGGGTTTCATTCACTTGAGTGTGCTGGGGCACGCTATAGAGGTTCTTCTCCCATGCATGCAGATGGCTCCCATGTTTCCTCAAATTTTCTTCATACGCTATGGCACGCTACAGCGCGCTTGGGCGCGCTGCAGCAGTTTTCCCCCATAATTCTCTATTTTGTTCCAGAATTACTATTTTCGCTTTTAGTATAACATCAAAGCATGCTATTCAAGTGAAATATTTATATAATTTTCTATTTTATTATGTAATAAATCTTGGATTGCTCCAATAGAGTTGAATGAAAGGATGCTCCCAAGTCCACAACCCAGACTCCATGCTGACAAGAGAGAGGATCAAAGCATCCTGATCCTCCTCTGTTGAAATATTCATAGTGGGGTTCATCATCTTTACCCCATCACTTGGCTTCTTCAAGGTATGGTAGTCCTTCTTGAAGTGACCTACCTTCCCACAATTTCATCAATTTGGCTTTGCTTTTTCGGGTCATGATTTTTCTCGTCGAGACATTGACCTATTTATGTCTCATATCAGCATGTCTTCCCCTTCTCTCAGCATTCAGTGCTGAGGTAGATGCCTCTCCATGATATTTCTTCCGCACCTCTTGATTCAGCACAAGCCCAACAATGTCGTCAAATTTCAAAATGATGCATTCCCTGAAGAATTGTTAATGGCTGTAACTAGCCCATCCCAATTGTCTGGCAATGAAAAGAGGAGTAACAAAGCTCATACCTCGTCATCAAAGCTGATGTCCACCAAAATTCAACTGGCTCATCATGGTGTTGAACTCATTGAGGTGTTTATCACTGAATAGCCATCCATCATCTTCATGTTAAACTATCTCTTCATGAAGACAACCTTATTTGAGGCCGAAGGCTTATCATACATCCTTATCAGGGCATTCATGAGATATACATTAGTTTTTTCATTAACAATGTTAAAATCAATAGAAGAAGACATTGATAAACAAATTAAACTTAGTGCAGTCATATCAAGAACTTCCCATTCTTCATCAGTCATAGCTGTAGGTTTCTTATCGGCTCATTTCAATGGAAGATACAACTTCTTCTTGTAGAGCAGATCCTCCATCTGCATTTTCCAGGATGCAAAGTTTATTTCGCTAAATTTCTCAATCTTATGTATCATCTCTTCGGTTGTTACTTTCACTTAAACAAGCAAACCCTATGACTAACAAGGTAACCTCGCTCTGATACTACTTGTAAAAAAACACGCGACAAATACTTCAGCGCACTCTCTTCACCACGGAAGTGTTTTCACAAGTGCATGCACTTCAAATTCTAGGACCAGGGTTGCGTTGATATTTACCAAGCAATCTCAAAATCCCAAACTACAAGATTAAGCTCACAGCACATGCATGAAAGTTCACAACTGTAACAACCCTAGGTTGTTACCTTACTTTATTTCAACTTAATCAGGCATTAATTCTAGTTTCATTGCATTTAGAATACTAACTTAAGCTAACCCTAAATGTTTGATGTCAATAAGACCTCTCTATGTCAAATTATGTATTTGATCAGTCTAGATGCCCTATTTTAAACCTAAAATATTTTGATCTCAGAATCAAAATCAAATTGCATTTTTGAATTCCTCACCCCCAAATTAGCTAGGAGTGAAAGTTTGGTAATTTTTGGATGACCTTCGGGCATTAATTCAATTAAGTTAAGTTGGGATAATTGCACATAAGGGATCCCAACTTTTTATATTTTCAAATCTACCCATAAAATGGAATCGGGATTTGCTATGCGGACTGCGGGCAATCCGCTGTGGAGCCCATGTCAAATCGTTGTGTTATTTGATCCTGCAGATGGTATCTAATCCCATGGGATCGCAGATCCGTCGTTGGTTCCATCCTTCAGATCCCATGACTTGAATCAAATCGGATTCGACCATTAGGATCAGGAAGATTAGGACCGTAGCACCTTCTCCCTCGATCAATCAGATGGCATCCAAAGGTTCCGACACTGTGGACCTTCATACTAATCATGCCCATCCTTGATAGAGAATATCTCCTATATGCCAGCTACCCTTCCTGTCCCCCACTCGTGCCTCCAACTCAGCAAGGTCATTAGGACCTCCCCTGTCTCAGTTTGGAGCCTCGATCGTGCGTCGTGACCCAGCCGAGCTCAATTTGGAAAATTAAGAGCTCAACCATGGCCCAATCTCTCGGGCCTCCCCAGCCCGAGCCCTTGCCTCTGGAAGCTTTCCAATTCCTCCTTAAGGTAGCCTCAGGATCCCTCTTGAAATGTCTTGCTAATTAATTGAAGTTGATCCCCTCTATGCCATTGCCGGTCTGTTAGAGCTCTCCTAGCCATGGGTACCACTGATAGTAGGTGTCTCCTGGAGTTCAGGAACCCTAAGAGTCATCTGGAAGCTAAGCTAGCCCAGTATTGCTTTGTATGTCATGTATTTGTAAAATTGAACTCAATTCAGGTGTAATTAGGCTTTAATCTAGCCCTAATCAATTGAAATCAATCGATCAGGCTAAACCTCGTAAGGGGGCTGGGTCTGAGTAAGGACCTAGCGATCTAGGCCACCCTAGATCAAGCCACCTTAGGGGTTTGATTCGTCTCACCTCCCTGAAGGTGTAAGAATCAAACCCGGGGCAAATTGTGCCCTCTGTGGGGAGAATTGACTCCCCACAGTAACTCCATAGAGGAAACTCTCGGGTGAGTAAGGCCCGGGTGATCTAGACCACCTCACTTGGGCATTTGGGTCCCTACTGGTGCGTCTGGTCATTGTTAAGGTGTAGAAACCTTCGGTTGGTCATGCCATGGTCTAGATGGATGAGAATTTTGGCGATTAGGGTTTCCTTAATCGGTCTGATACTGAGATGAGAGGCTGGGGACGACGCCACTGTGCGGGTCGGGCCTACCCATGACCCGCGCCTTGCGATAGTCCCAGGTCTCTCGGGCCATGCTCGACCCGCGTGTTTTGGAGATGGGCTAAGCCTGTGTATAATTAGAAATATTAATTGGATTTATTTTTTTTAAGAAAAATAATCTAGTTAATCAAACCATAGTGAAATTAAGAAAAATATAGAATAAATTAATTGAATAACTTTTGATCTACAGGTCCAAACCCTATGTTTTTATATCAAATTTATAAAAAAAATCATAAGAAATAAGAATATAAAATAATATTAAGCTTTTAATTGTTGGATTTTTTTATTTAGCCTAATTATTGTAGAACTTAATTAGGGTTGATTAGCATGTGTACTTAGTCAAATTGCTTGATTTAGGTGCTATTATGATCCTTAAGCCTTGTAGATTGCATGTGCTAAGTAGAATAACTTTTTGATTACTGTATTCTTAATTATGCCTTAATTTCTTAAATACATGATTAGTGAAAATTAGGATTTATGGTTATCCAAATTTATTAAACTAAGTCTCTGATTGTCCATGTGAATAAGTAGAATACCAGTGCCAAGTTTTATAAAAGTTTTAATGGTTGGATTTGTAATTAAGTGCTAATCCATTTTGCTTGATTTAGGATTTGATTAGAATTAATTACTTTCTGGTTTATGCAAATTATTATCATTTTGCTTTCATAATAATAGTATGAATGTAATGAACCTTATATATGTGTCTTGGACACTTGAATTGATTAAATTGGCATTAATCTCTAATTAACATAAGAATCTTAATAAGCTTGACCAAGTATTTAATACTTGATCTAAATCTAAAAATTATCATCAATAATACACTAATAATAGATTGATTTATTATTGATCCTTAAGTCCAACTATTAATCTTGATTGGGTGAAGTTAGGGGTTAAATCCTAACTTATCTGATTAAGATTTAAACCCATAATTTCTGAAATCAAATAATCTTAATTTAAAGACAACTCAACTAGCATACTTCCAATAATATATTTAATTTGACATTGATCTTAAATCATTGAATTAGAAATGCTAAGGCCTATAATAAAACTATATAATTGGGTAAATTTGAACAATTTTCTTTAAATCCATGATTTTCTCTTAAGTAATATTACTAGCATATGAAACCTCAAAAATGTATAGATTTATAAACCAATCACTCATTAACAATTTATGAGATTTAATTCCATGATTTTAGCATAGGGGTTGGTCAGATGGGTTTACTCATTTGATCTAGATAAATCAAGTATTTTTGAAACAAAGATCATAAAATAAATGTTAAGTTTAGAACTTAGATTCCCTTTTTAGTTAGAAGTGCAATATCATTATGATTGTGATGGCCCTGCCCCGCCGTAGTCCTGTTAACTCTTAAGTTAACATGATTATGGTGGAGGGGTCATCTAAATGACAAGGTCCCTACTTAGAATTGGATTAGACACACATTCTAATCCAACTTAACTAAGGACTATGCCATTTCTCCAAATTAATCCATCACTAAATGATCATAAAAATAACACAGAGTGCGGAAGCATAAAATACAACATCTATTCATACAATATAACAGTCCAGAATAAGTAAAGTGCTGAAAAGAAATGTTAACCCTGTATTATTACAATATTTTAAATAGTTTCAAAAGAATTGAAAATAGACTCTCATCCTCACAAGTTCAGAAAGAAAACTAAGTCTAAGGATCTTCTGGCACAGGCTCCTCCTCCAATGGCAAATCCTCCACTGGATCAACTGCTCCAAGAAACTCAGAACCTATCATTATCGGTTTCATAATGATAGGGCCCCAGCCAACAAAAGAAAAATCTAGTTAGACTATTGTCTAAGTACATTTTAGGATGCAAGTTTGTTATGTTATATAGATATCACCGTAAGCCAATACAAAAGCAAATAGGAGCAAAAATGCGTAAGAAAAGAATAGCATAAAGCTATAAACAACAGTCTATAACTTAATCAACCAGGAAGTAAGCACATACCTCATCCAAGCAACTGCAACAAGGTCAGGTAAGCAAAGAAAAACTAAAGCAAGTAACTATAAAGTAAATACATCCTAAACATGCTTATGATCAATATAACGTATACTGAGTGACATAAAAGTAAATGAGTGTATAAATCAATGAAAAACTTAAAATCAATCTAACATCCTATACATGTGAAAACAACAGTAAGGACTAGCATCCTATATAATAGAACTAGAAAAGATTGAAAAGACTATAAATAAAAGTGGTGCAAAAATGCAGAGAAAATGTAAAGTAAAACAGTAACTACAAAACTGAAACTGTATTGACTACTCAAGCCACTCAAACTGAAAGTACACATAGTATCACTTAGTCTGATGGACTAATACTGAAGCTCTGAACAGATAAAAGTACTGAATTTAGTGTACCATATCAAATCCTGACAATTTAATCAGTTGGATTGGTCTGACCCGACAATGTAGCCAATCCAGAACAGGTGAAATGAAGAGGTATACTAATCAAACTAGCATCTGAATGGATATTATCAACACACTTAGCCTGATAGGCTGTAATAGAAAAAACAAGTATAAGTGTACTTAAATTAGTATAACCATATCAAATCCTGACCAATCCGTCAGTTGGATTGGTCTGACCCGACAATGTAGCCAATCCAAAACGGGTGAAATGAAGAGGTATACTAATTAAGCTACACCCTACTAAAATATGAGAAAAGAACAAAAGCTACTTATGAATCATCAAAGTTGACATAAGATATTCATCAAGTATCTCATGTATTTAATATATGCTCAAGGTAAAAAGCTCAAAAATCAAGATAAGCGAAGCATCAAAACAAAGTGAGCAAGAGACTCAATCTAAAATACAGGTGATATCCATTATTATCTACTTTATTTGTTCTATCTACTCTAAGTTACATAAGTTTCAGAATCATCAATTCTTACACAGTCTGTAACTTAGAATCACGAACCTACAAGTTGAAGATAATTAGGACTGGCCAAGTCCTAATTATATCTTAATCAAAAGATGACTACTTGATTTACATAAACAAATCATCGACCTAATTTGATATTTTAATTAACCCCAACCCATCTTGATTAGCCAAATCAAGATAAAAAGATTAAGAATTGAACTCCAAATATGGGGTTTAATCACTTAATCTGAAGGTGTAACTAAGGATCTAAGGTTTAATACCCATACTCACTGATTTAGATTAAGGCAAATCCTAATGAAAATCAAGTCATTAGGATAGATCTCTATCCTAAACTCTAAGGCTTAAAGATCAAATAATCATTAAATAAATTAAGAAAATCTATAAACTAGTAAACTCAAAGTTTCACCTATTGAGTAACCCAATTTACTCAATAGATGAAATATAGCCTAAGATCTATTCTTAATTCTAAGAATTAAAACTCTTAATTTCTAAGAGTATCTCTCAGACACACATCCTAACTAATGTTATTAGGACCTAAGGAAGGTTCTAATAAGCTCAAAGGAATAAAGGAATGCTCAGGATTTTACTTAAGATTTCTTAAGGACTTAAGATTGAAGTTTTAATCAAAATTAAATTGAGACTTAAACTCACTTAATTTCTGTTCTAAATCATTCTATTTAGTGATTATATCATTTGGAAAGTGATTTTAGGGTTTTGAAATACTAAACCCTAATTTTGGGCAAAATGACCATTTTGCCCCTACTTAAGGGTTCAAAGGATCAAATTTTGATCTAGGGTTCCAAATCTAAAATTTTTAGTGGCAAAGTATTTCTTACTGTCTAATATAAGATTAGATAGTAATTACACCAATTTTGGGTAATTATTAAGCCTTATGAGGTAAATTAGTAAATCTAACTCATAGGGGCATTTTGGTAATTTGGCTAAATGAAATTTTAATTTTTTTTCAATTTACTGTTATTTACTATCTAAGCTTTCCATAGAACCTAATTTGGCTTAATTCTGATAAGTATTGGCCAAGTTATGGCCAATACAAGTTTAGGGTTAAAAGGGTAATTAATAGATCCTTAATTAAGGGTTCAAAATCCTAACTTTGTCAATTGGTGTCCAAATTAAGTAAAATCAATGGCTGTATATCACAAATGGTCTACTAATTCTAATGACTAGCGATAGACTCAATTTGGACCTAATTTGGCTAAATAATGACTTAATTAAGGTTTAAGTTGATTAGTGATTGATTAGTAAAATTAATCCTCCAATCACTAATCCAACCCTACAGTTAGGTTCAAATAGACTCTATGAGTTTTTTGAAACTTAAATCACTCAATTTGGATTACTAGATTTGCTAATAATCACTAATCATGTTTTAGGCTAATTATGAGTGATTAGCAAATCTAACTGTTGGATCCTAAATCTTTTTGTAGATTACTGTAGATTAGGTTTTTTTTATCTATATTAATATTTGGATCACTTAATTTGGAGTCAATTGACCAAGTTATGGTCAATTGAAGTTCTATGTTTAATTAGGGTAATTAGGATTAGGTCCTAAATGTGATTAAGCTCAAACTAATCCAAATTGCAAGATTAACCCTACTAAAATAATACTTAGGGTTTTGTGAGTATTTTAAGATTGTGTATGTTTGGACTAAGGGATACAAAATTATAGTCATTTGAATATTTACAACATTTTCCTAATTAATTTAATATCCTAAAAATATCACTAAAAGAAATATTAATCCTACAGCTAAATTATTGGCATCATTAAATTCCTTGTATTTTTTTGATCAATTTGGTATATTTGATTGTAAAATTTGGACTCATATTTATCAAGATATGGTTACTTAAAGTTTTATGATTTAATTAATTAAATTAAATCTAACTAAACTAATTTAATTTAACAAATTTAATTTAATTAAATCTTAACCAATATATATATATATATATATATATAAATTAAATTTGAATTATGCAGGTGGGACGGTTCGGCAGAAATGGCGGGCCCTAGAGCCACGTGGCGTCACGCCATTGGCTGGAGAAGGATTGGCGGGCCCCAACGGCTTACGTCGGGACAGACAGTGGGACCCGCTGCTGCTGACGCAAACGACGCGTGGATGAATCAAGGCTCGACAGTGAACCCAGACAAGATGCTGTCGGTCCACGTGTCGTCCAAAGAGACCAGCCGGTTCATATCTCCAAACGAGTCGACCGGTTCGATTTGGCTCGAAACGAGCCCGCGTCTCCTCGCCTTCCCTCTTCGCGACGCCAGGTTTAGGGTTACGGAGGGCGTTCGAACGATCAATTGATCGATCGATCATGCCCAAATGAAGCTTGATTTAGCAATTAAAGAATGCATAAGGATACATTTAGGAGAAGAGAAGGTACCTCGATGCGAACGGCAGGAGAGAACTAGGGTTTGATCCGAAATAATCTGGGCCTACCACAGGGTCTTGAGAGTGAAAAATGGATGAGGAAGGCCCGATTAGGGATTTAATGGGGTCTGCGAGCAGTGCTAAGCGGCAGGAGATGTGGAGCGCGATGCGCAGAGGCCTCTGCGTGCGGCGTGTCACCGCCTGCGACACGCGTAAGACGCGCGGGGATGACGTCTCGCCAGCCGTCCGAGTAGATCCAAATCGGAGGGTCTGGATGATTCCACGTCGTTTCAAATGGCGTTGACGGAAATGGAACGACGCCATTAGTAGATTAACGACGGCCGTTAATCACTTATTATATTATTATTTAATTCAATTTTTTACATATAATTAATTAATTAGAATTAATTTATTATGAGTATTCCAAAAATTCTTAATAAATCACCCCTAGCTAATTGAGGGGTGAGGAACGCAACGATGCATTCAGATTTTTGATCCGACGAGTATTTAATTATCTCCATTTTCAAGGTATTTAAATATTATTAAAATATTCGACGAAAATCCAATGACTTCCAAATGCATCCAAAACTTCACCCCTAGCTAATTTGGGGGTGTTGAAGGCAATGGCAAAGTCAAATTTTTGATTTGAGGTCTAAATAAAATGTCAAATTCTAGGGTTTGGGATTTTCCAGAATTTTTGATTTTGATCTAGTTGACTTTTGATTTGACCTAGGTTTTAGAGATAAGTTCTAAAATACTTAATTAGTGAGCTAGAACCTCAATTAAGACTAAGATTAGTCTTAATTAACCAGAGTAACAATTTGGGTTGTTACAGAATCCCCCACTTAAAAATGATGTCATCCTCGACACCACTCAAGTGAAAAATAAATACAGCAGAATATTAAAATTTGAAATTACTTGGAGTTGAATAATACCTTAGCTGAAGAGATTTGGATATTTTTGGTGCATATCCGATTCTTTTTCCCATGTTGCTTTGTTACAGGATCAGTTCCTCCACTAAACCTTGATCATCGGTATAGAACTATTTCTTAATTTCTTCTAATCATAATTTAAAACTTTGATTGGTACCTCAACATAAGTAAGATCCGGTTGGATTTCAATTTCAGGAAGTTGTATAAGGTGAGAGGTATCTTTAAGACATCTTCTTAATGACGAGACATGAAAAATGTTATGAACAGCAGTAATTTCTTCTAGAAGATCTAATTTGTACGCCGATGATCCCACCTTAGCCAAAATCTTATATGGACTAATATAGCGAGGGCTAAGCTTCCCAGCTACACCAAATCTATAGACGCCCTTCATAGGACTTACTTTCAAATAAGCTGAATCTCCAACCTTAAACTCCAATTGGTGGTGATGAGCATCATGGTACTTGCTCTAATGATCCTGAGCAGAATGAATTCTTTGTTGAATTAAACGAACCTTTTTATTGGTTTCTTCTACTAATTCAGATCCATAAAGCTGTACGCTCCCTGTTTCTGACCATGCCATAGGTGTACTGCATCTTCTACCATACAAAGCTTCATACTGTGCCATTTTAATACTAGCTTGATAATTGTTATTATACGCAAATTCCACCAATGGAAAATGATCCTCCCATGATCTAGCGAAGTCAAGGATACAAAGCTTAAGCAAGTCTTCTAGTACTTGGCTCACCCTTTCTGTTTGACCATCAGTTTGTGGATGGAAAGTGGTATTCATGGCCAGAGTGGTTCCTAAGTCTTGATGGACAGTTTGCCAAAATTTTGAGGTAAATCTGTTGTCTCTATCAAATACGATCGACTTTGGAATACCGTGAAGTCTCGTGATTTCTTTAATATAAACTTTACCTAGCTTCTCGACTGAATCAGTTTGATAAATTGAGATAAAGTGGGCAGACTTGGTTAATTGATCAACTATTACCCATATAGCATCGGCTCCAGACTTAGCCCGAGGCAAACTCATTACGAAATCCATCGATATATCTTCCCATTTCCATTCCGGAATTTCTAATAGGTGCTGAAGACCACCAGGTCTTTGATATTCAGCTTTCACAAGGTTACAGGTGTGGCACTTAGCTACATATTCTGCTATACTCTTTTTCATGCCAGGCCACCAAAATGATTGCTTCATATCCTGATACATCTTTGCACTTCCTGGGTGAATTTGATATTCGGACCCATGACCATCTAGTAACACTTCTTGTTGCATAGATTTGGGAATCCATAAATGACTCCCTTGATATATAGCATTCTTATGGAAACAAATATCCGTTCTTTGACCACTTTCAATTATTTGTTTGAGGCTTAAGTAATCATCATCTTTAGTTTGAGATACAAACACATCGCTATGGAAAGTTGGTTCTATATTAATCATAGAAATCATTGTACTTAATTTATTGCCACAAACTGGCTTAATGTCTAATCGGCTGAACTCTTCTTTTATTGGACTGGCTGCAATAAGAGCAGACAGAGTAGCACGACGACTAAGAGCATCGGCTACCACATTAGCTTTGCCGGGATGGTATTGAATATCCAAGTCGTAATCACTAATTAGTTCCAACCATCTTCTTTGTCTACAGTTAAGTTCTCACTGAGTAAATATGTACTTCAAACTCTGATGATCTGTAAAGATAGAGCACTGAACTCTATATAAGTAGTGACACCAGATTTTCAGGGCAAAAACTACAGCTGCCAATTCTAAGTCATGAACTCCATAATTTTTCTCATGTGGCTTCAATTGTCGAGATGCATATGCTATCACCTTGCCTTCTTGCATAAGTACACACCCTAGACCAGTTCCAGAAGCATCTGTATAAACTTGATAATTCACACCTTCTTTTGGTAGAACTAGGACAGGTGCTGAAGATAAAGCATAAAGGCATTTTCACACTCTGGTGACCAAATGAAAGGCGCTGCCTTTTGGGTTAATTTTGTAAGTGGCACGACAATTTGGGAGAAGCCTTTAACAAACTTCCTGTAATATCCGGCTAGACCCAAAAAACTACAAATTTCAGTGATTGTTTTGGGCTGAACCCAATCTTGAATAGCACTAATCTTGCTTTGATCCACTTGGATCCCACGAGCATCAACCACATGACCAAGGAATGATACAGAATTTAGCCAGAATTCACACTTTGAGTATTTAGCATATAATTCATTTTCTCTAAGTTTCTCCAGAACTAACCTCAAATGTTCTTCATGATCTTTAACTGTCTTTGAATAAATTAAGATATCATCAATAAAAACCATAACAAATTTATCTAAGGTTTCAGAACTCTCTGCATTAAGTCCATGAATAGAGACGGGGCATTAGTAAGACCAAATGACATTACTAGAAACTCGTAATGTCCATATCGCATCCTAAATGATGTCTTCTCCACATCTGATTCTTTTACCTTTACTTGATGATATCCAGATCTTAAATCAATTTTAGAGAATATTACGGCACCAGCAAGCTGATCAAACAGATCATCGATTCGAGGAAGTGGATATTTATTTTTAATTATCACCTTATTCAGCTCCCTATAGTCTATGCACATCCTCATAGACCCATCTTTCTTTTTCACAAATAACACCAGAGCTCCCCACGGAGACATACTCAGCTTAATGAATTCCTTATTTAATAGTTCCTACAATTTGATCATTCAAATCTTGTAGTTCCTTTGGGGTCATTCTATATGGTGCTTTAGATAATGGTTGTGTCCCTAGAACTATGTTTATTTCAAATTCTATCTCTCTGGCTGGTGGTAGGCCAGACAGATCCTCAGAAAAAATATCTTCAAACTCTCTAACAACTTTTATTGCAGAAATAAGGATCTCTTCTTTACTACTGCCCATCATCATCACTAGAAAGGACATACAACCCTTGCATACCAATTTCTCTGCTTGGATTGCATTAATTAAAGAACTACTAGTGCTAAATCTTCCTATAAATGTTTCTGAGGCATCAAGAGTTTGTAAAATAACCTTCTTCTTTTGACAATTTATAGTAGCGTTATGCATACTAAGCCAGTTCATGCCTAGTATGATATTGAAGTTTGCTATAGGTAACACGATTAACTTAGCTTGGAAGGTATGGTTATTTATTGGTACTTGAACATCACAAAATTTGGTTGCACTAAGTTGGGCTCCAGATGGAAGTCCAACATTTAAGATCTTTTTGCAAGTTTGTAGTATTGTAGTCCTAATCTCTTAGCAAAATTCTCAGAGATAAATGAGTGGCTAGCCCCAGTATCAAACAATATATTGCAGGGCTCATCTTTAATGCATAAGGTGCCTAATTTAAACAAAAAACAATTTAGAAGGTTCTAATGCAGTAAGTAAAAGCATATATTATGAGTTTGTACCTGAGACTACATTATTATCCTCTGCTGTCTCCACAGGGGTGAGATTGTATACTCTTGCTCTCCCAGTAGGTCTGTTGTCGGAAGCTTGAACCTTTGCTTGATTGGGATTAGAGGGCTTAGCAGCATACTGAACTTTCACGGGAGTTCGTTCTGGTGTAAGAGGTGGTGGCATAAGGGCCATCTGAGGCTCTCTTAAATTAATGGGAGTCGCACGGAATATTTTATTTTGGCGATTCCGCTCAATCAATATTCCATCAATTGTTTTGTTCGCCTTGCATTCTCGATACCCATGACCTTGTCGACCACAAGTAAAGCAAACCCTGCCAAAATGGTAACACTTACCATAGAGATGTGGTCTATTACATGTTGCACTTTGTCCTAATATTTTAGTAGTTTCCATCTGGTACACCCTCCCTTGATTTGTACGTTGTTGTTTGAAGCTCTGAGGATGATTATTCATACTAAACGCCTTCCTTTTGATCTCTTTAACTGATTGGTGGTGCTCCACCACTCATGCTGCTTCAACCAACCTCTCAAACTGGGTGTGTTGGAGGGGAACCACATGGTCTTTGATGGATTCCCGGAGTCCATTTTCAAATCTAAAACATCTATCCTCATCAGTGAGAAATAAGTGTGGAGCGAATCGAATGAGCTTCTGGAATTCTGCAATGTAGTTGGCCACCGATCGACTACCTTATGTTAATTTTAGTAAGGACTCGCTAATAATGTTCTTAACGGATGGCGGTACAAATGATTCTTTGAAAGCCTGAGTAAACCAATTCCATTCTATCTCATCCAATTCAAATTCTTCAAAACGCGTCTCTCTTACTTGCTCCCACCAATGCTCCGCTTCTCCTTGAAGTAAGTGCATAGCTAGCCATACTGATTGATTGCTCGAGCATCCCAGACTAGTGATGTTCTTTTCTACTGATTTTTGCCATGCTAGAGTATCTATCGGTGATTCGGACCCGTCAAAGGTAGGTGGCCTTAATCTCAAGAAACTATGGAATATCCCTGTAACAACCCTAGGTCGTTACCATGCAAAATATAGATTTTCTTAATCAATTTCTAGTATAACTACCTTTAGAACATTAATTTAAGCTTATTCAGGAGATTTGAAGTCCATTGGACTTCTCTAGGTCAAATCTGCAATTTGATCAATATAGATGCCTTAATCTAGACCCAAAATAATTTGACCTCAAAATTAAAATCTGATTGCATTTTTGGATTCCTCACCCCCAAATTAGCTAATGGTGAAATTTTGATACAATTTGGAATTCATTTGGTCCATAATTCAATTTAAATTAAATTGGCTCAATTGCACATAAGGGTTCCTATTAAATCATAATTGCAAATATAACCTTATACCTAAATAAAGGGCTGGGATCCGCTGTGTGGACCGCGGGCGATCCGCTGTGTAGCCCGGGTCACACGACAGCGGCATCCTGTGAAATCCAGCCGTTCTGCCTTTTAATCTACAGCCAAGATTCGATTCCGCGGGACCGCCGATCTGTCATTGGATCTGTCTCGTGGATCCTACGGCCAGGATCGCTCCCGCGATCGGCCGTTAGGATCCGAGCAATCCCAGTAGTAGCGCCTTTTGATCAATCGATCAGACGGCATCCGTGGGGTCTGGCACTGTGGATCATCGTCTCCGCCAGATTCCCTCGCCCGATAGGAATTTTCCTGTACTGCCAGCTGGCCATCCGGTCTGCCACTCCCCTCTCCAGCTCAGCAGACCGTTGCGGAGCTTTCCCTAATGGCTAAGAACCCCAATCGAGCCCCGTGGCCCAGCCGAGCTCGAATTTTAAATTCAAAAGCTCGGCCATGGCCCGAACCCTGCGACCCGCCTCAGCCCAATTCAAGGCTTTGGAAGGTTCACAGCTCTTCCCTGAGGCTATAATTAGCCTCAGCTCTCCTCCATTTGATCCTTGCTGATCAATTGGAGTCGAGCTTCCTTCTCCGCCATTGCCGATTGCTGAAGCTTCTTCCAGGCGCTCCCAAGCTCGCGTACCGCTGATAGGAGAGTATCCTGGAGTTCAGGAACTCTCAAAGAGATCTAGGGCAGCTCAGCGAGCCAGGAGAAGACCTCTTCCACTTCCGCAAGCTTTCGGAGAAATCCAAGTATTCCAATTGTAGGATTCGAGTCAATAAGGCTCGAATCCTATTCCATTTGATGTGTTTTCGTACTTATTGTCGATTCGAGCTCAGCTATATCGTAATTAGGGTCTAGGTTAGCCCCGATCGATCGAATCGATCGATTGGGTTCAGTTTCTTCTGGATCGCCTCGGTCGAGTAAGGACCCAGCGATCCAGGCCACCCCAGACCCCCAGACCAGTGGGCTTCGATCCACCTCACCTCCCTGATGGTGTAGGGATCGAGCCCGGGGTCTGGCATAGCCTCTATGGAGAGAATTATCTCCCCACAGTAACTCAAATGGCAGAATCCTCAGGTGAGTAAGGTCTGGCTGATCCAGACCGCCTCACAAGGGGCTTCGAGTCCCAATCGACGCGTCTGACTTTGGTGATGGAGTAACGATCGATTGCTGGCCGAGCCGTGCTCTAGACGCTCCGAGGACGACATCGTTCTTAAGCAGGGGAGTCTGTAACAATCCTAGGTCGTTATCATGCAAAATATAGATTTTCTTAATCAATTTTTAGTATAACTGCCTTTAGAACATTAATTTAAGCCTATTCAGGAGATTTGAAGTCCATTGGACTTCTCTAGGTCAAATCTGCTATTTGATCAATCTAGATGCCTTAATCTAGACCCAAAATAATTTGACCTCAGAATTAAAATCTGATTGCATTTTTGGATTCCTCACCCACAAATTAGCTAAGGGTGAAATTTTGATGCAATTTTGAATTCATTTGGTCCATAATTCAATTTAAATTAAATTGGCTCAATTGCACATAAGGGTTCCTATTAAATCATAAATGCAAATATACCCTTATACCTAAATAAACGGCCGGGATCCGCTGTGCGGACCGCGGGCGATCCGCTGCGGAGCCCGGGTCACGCGACAGCGGCATTCCGTGAAATCCAGCTGTTCCGCCTTTTAATCTACAGCCAGGATTCGATCCCGCGGGATCTCCGATCTGTCGTTGGATCTGTCCCGTGGATCCTATGGCCAGGATCGCTCCCGCGATCAGCCGTTAGGATCCGAGCGATCCCAGCCGTAGCGCCTTTTGATCAATCGATCAGACGGCATCTGCGGGGTCTGGCACTGTGGATCATCGTCTCCGCCAGATTCCCTCGCCCGATAGGAATTTTCTCGTAGTGCCAGCTGGCCATCCGGTCTACCACTCCCCTCTCCAGCTCAGCAGACCGTTGCGGAGCTTCCCCTAATGGCTAAGGGACCCCAATCGGGCCCCGTTGCCCAGCTGAGCTGGAATTGGAAATTCGAAAGCTCGGCCATGGCCCGAACCCTCCGACCCGCCTCAGCCCAATTCAAGGCTCTGGAAGGTTCACAGCTCTTCCCTGAGGCTATAAATAGCCTCAGCTCTCCTCCATTTGATCCTTGCTTATCAATTGGAGTCGAGCTTCCTTCTCCACCATTGCCGATTGCTGAAGCTTCTTCCAGGCGCTCCCAAGCTCGCGTACCGCTGATAGGAGAGTCTCCTGGAGTTCAGGAACTCTCAGAGAGATCTAGAGCAGCTCGGCGAGCCAGGAGGAGACCTCTTCCCCTTCTGCAAGCTTCCGGACAAATCCAGGTATTCCAGTTGTAGGATTCGAGTCAATAAGGCTCGAATCATATTCCATTTGATGTGTTTTCATACTTATTGTCGATTCGAGCTCAGCTATATCGTAATTAGGGTCTAGGTTAGCCCCGATCGATCGAATCGATCGATCGGGTTCAGTTTCTTCTGGATCGCCTCGGTCGAGTAAGGAACTAGCGATCCAGGCCACCCCAGACCCCCAAACCGTAGGGCTTCAATCTGCCTCACCACCCTGATGGTGTAAGGATCGAGCCCGGGGTCTGGCATAGCCTCTGTGGGGAGAATTATCTCCCCACAGTAACTCAAATGGCGGAATCCTCGGGTGAATAAGGTCTGGCTGATCCAGACCGCCTCACAAGGGGCTTCGAGTCCCAATCGACGCCTCTGACTTCGGTGATGGAGTAACGATAGATTGCTGGCCGAGCCGTGGTCTGGACTCGCCTAAATTTTGGCGATTAGGGTTCCCTAATCGGCTCTATTCGTCGGGACGAAGGATCGGGGACGACGGCACTGTGCAGGCTGGGTCGACCCACGACCCGCGCGGTGCGACAGTGCCGGGTCTCCCGGGCCCCGGTCGACCCACGCGTTTTGATTTCGGGCCGAGCCGTTTTATTTAAATCGGAATTTTTAGAATTAGTTTCCTTAAGGAAAATAATTTAAATATTCAAATCATAGGATTTTGATTAAATAAAAATACAGAATGTATTATGTAAATAACTTTTAATCCATTGGTCCAAATCCTATGATATCATATACGAAAATGATCAGAAAAATCTCAGGAACCTAAATATACAATAAAATCTTGCATCTGATGGTTAGATCTTTAATTATTGCCTAATTATAATGGATCTTAATTAGGGAAAATTAGCCATTCCACTTAGCCAAATTGCATGTTTAGGGTGCCATTAGTTTACTTAGGATGAATAGAATGCATGTGCTAAGTAGAATATTTTTCTGAATTCTGTACTCTTAATTATGGCCTAATCTGGTTAAAATATTATTAGTGAATTTTAGGGTTTATACTTACTGGATCTTAGCAAACTTAGTCTCTGATTACTTGTATGGTTAATTAGAGCTTGGTGCCAAAAATCATGTAATTTGAATGGTTGGATTTTTACTTATGTGCTAATCCTTTTGATTGGAATTAGGGTTTGATTAGCACTAAGTAACCTATATTTATTAAACTTTGATTATTATTCTGACTATTAACAGTAAGCTAAGTAAAAGATGAATCATCCTTTATAACCTTATTAAATACACTTGAATAAATCCAAAGATTTAGAATCTTAAATATCTTAATTAACTTAAGAAATCTTAAGATTTGGATTAAGCTTTTAAGACTTGATCTAGGTCTGAGATTGCCACCAATAATGCATAATTAATCTACAGATTTGACATTGATCTTTTAATCCACACTTGATTTTGCTTAAGATATGAGAAGGAGTCAAACCCTAATCTACTTAAGAAAAATATAAAAATTATAAGTACCCTAACTTAATTATATTGATTACAAGACCTTGAATTGAACATTTTCTAATAATACATCTGATTCATTATTGATTATAAACATTGAATTAGACAAATTAGTGTTAATGATAATCCTATGTGACTTCTTGATCAGAATCAAACCTTAAGATCCCTGATTTTCTCCTAAAGTAAGATGACTAGCATATGAAGATTTATAAAATCATATTGATTAATTAGCGATCTAAGTTTTAAAAATATTCCTGATTTAGATCCCATGATCTTAGATTGAGAGTGATCAGATGACCTAATCATCTGATCTAACCATCCTAAACCTAAATATGAAACAGAACCTAATAGCTTAATGTTAACACTTAGAGGAGAGAACCTTAAAGTTTCTCTTCATAAGATCATCTTGAATTATATAAAAGACCTAAATTCATATATCATGAGGTAGGAGGCCTTGTATGAATCCTTGAGGTAGAAGTATAGAAGATCCCATCACCTTAGAGATTGATCTATTCTCCTTGTGGTAGTAATCACTTAAGATATTAGAAGAGATACATCTCCTTGTGGTAGAATCCATATTGAGTGATCTTGAATCACATTCACTTGATGAAACTTTGTATAGGACTTACCTATTAGTTTAAGACTTGTGGTTTTGATAAATCCTTATTTTATTAAATAGATTTGATTGAACCTTGATTATTGGGTAGTGTAGTATAGTATACCCGTATTACTGGTCCCCAATAATATTCAGGATTGGTTGAGTCAATCTAAGTAAGATTTATCTTTGTTGCTATCCTGCGGGCTTAGGCGGATATAACCTCGCTTAGAGTAAATCCATCAATCCTAAGAGTGTATTAAATGGGTACCCATTCCTTAGTTTAATTGAAAGACAAGTTGCCATCGAGCAATGCCTCCTAGCGAAGATCGCTTCAATAGCTTTGGCTCAAATAAACTAAGTAACGGGATTCATCTTCCTTAAGACGCTAAGTATGATTGTGAGTTTAGTGACTAAATGCTTAGTTTGAGACACAAAATCATCATCGGATGGTGCCTCCTAATGAAGATCGCTTCATTAGGGTGGCGTAATCAAACAAAATGTTGTGAGCTCTACCCTTGCATCTATTCCATATGTGTATACAATCACCCCACCTAGTGATCCTTAAGTAACTAAGCAACTTTAACCAAATATCGATCTAGAAATTTGGAGTCAGAATCCTTCTAGCAGGATTCTGCACAGTGGAGACTTAGGATTCATTACTGTTCTTACAATATTATTCATGGATTTTGAGATTTCTCATTCATTAACATAGTGGCATAAACATAAACATAAACATGAGCTGAACTCATTCCTTCTGTTGTGACACATGGGTATCAGTGATACAGTATGAGATACGGAATGTTATATGCACAGACTAAGGAATTTCAAGGTGCATCTGCATCACCATACTGACTTCCTAACTGTTGTGCTTACATTGGACCGTACTACTCATAAACCTTTAGTGATAGTTCTGTGATATACCATGGTATAGCATACTTGTGAGCATTATTTCAATGGCATATAGTGCAGCTTATAGCATCCTTCTCAGCATTTGACATTCCTTTCACATTGGTTTATGAGTAACTGACATTTTCATTTACTTTCAGTATTTAGTTTTAATGCAATTTTACCTTGCTTAGTTCTTACAGTTCAGTTATTTGATGTCTTTATAGTTTTTCCTGCACTTTTACTTTACGTTCTTGCACATTTGTTATGTTTAGTTTAGCTTGTATAGCTAGCTTCGATGTGTTAGACTTCTTGTCTAACACAGGGTACTTTTGGGATCCAGTAATTTGCTAGATCCTGAGCAGTTGTTGGAGGCAGGTCAGGAGGACGTCCCAGAGACTCAGGAGGAGCAATTGGAGCTATAGGGGATTGAGCACCTGCTTTTATTTTCTAGTTCTTTCTAATATATTAGATAGAGTCTTTATATTTCTACATTTTTAATGATTTGTAATAAACTCTGGATGTACTTTTACTTTTCTTTTCTAAGATGGACATTTACTATTGCTTGAGATGAATGTATTCTGGATGTTTTGCTTTTAGCTTCCACACTCTGTTATACTGCTATACATAGTATTGTGATGTGATCGGCGTACTGGAAATGCTGATATATTTTATAACGTACATGGGTTCTTTCTCTCTCCCTTGGACCTTGTGTACGTGCCAGTCTAATACCTAAGATATGTATCTCATTCTTATTTTAGATATTGACTCTCGGACCTACTCTTAGGGTTCGAGTCAGCGGCCTTAAGTATAGCTCTGTCTCTTTAGCCTATTCGGGATGATGGGTTTTACTGTATGGCCCACCGCTCCCGAGTAGCGCACCGTTCCACCGCTGAACCATAAAATGATACTTATCTTTTGTGCACGACGACAGGACGGGGCGTTACAATCCCATCTGCAGACTGTCGAGACGTATTAGGAACATATGGCGCAGGAGATGCTGAAGAATTGTTAGCATTTGCAGATGGTAATGCAGATACCAACTTTGGATCGCGAGGGCTTGTTGATTCTGATTTTCTAGCATCGCACTAACCATATTCCTTAGAGAAGTCACTTCATCCACAGTATTATTGTTTGAGGCAGCTATGGTGTTGATTGGGGTGTTGCTTGCAGAAGGTTGAGAGTTGAGCGGAGTGTTGTTTGGGGATGTTGCAGGATTCGTTTTTTCTGAAATCAAAATAACTATCTTTAGCCTCTTAAAATAAAACATAAGACAATTACAAATCTTCTCATTTATTCCTTACTAAAATTTATTACAATAATAAGATACATCATACTTATTACATCATAGTTTATGTAACTAATCCCATCCTATATATTTCATTAAAAATGCAACACAAAAATCTTCATAAGTCAGTTCACGTCCTTCCTCTTGAGCCTTCTGGAATAGGCTCCCATATGAGTCCATCCACCATTCTTTCGCTCGATCCCGCAGGAGACATAGTACTACTTCTAGTTGAATGTTGTTTGGCACTCCATCACACAGAATATGTGGTCGACTCTTGCAAGCCATTCTTTAGCTAATATTGGGAAATCAATACCCCTATAGACGCCTTCTTTAAGTAATTTGTCTAATACTTGTGACCCTTGGTTCAAAACTCTTGCTACGGTCCTTCCTTGTTTTCTCCCCAGCTTGTCTTCATACTTCCATATGATCTCAAACTCCTTCAAGAATGTTATGAATGCCATTTTTTAAGTGATCTTTTACTCCTGCAATTATAATCACCTTTCTTTAGATTGTTGAGCATATGTATATATATATGTATTCAGAAATTTTTAGTGTCTTTTATGGTTTTTGACTCCTCAACTTATTCTGAATTATACTCAATATGCTATGGATGTTGCCTGAAGTATGCATTTAGTGATTATGTGGCAGAAGAATAATCCATTATGTAGATAGGAATGCAAATCCCCATCTGACACCTTATGGTATACTCTGATACCAACTGTGATGGCCCTGCCCCACTGTGGTCCTGTTAACTCTTAAGTTAACATGATTACGGTGGAGGGGTCATCCAAATGACAAGGTCCCTACTTAGAATTGGATTAGACACATATTCTAATCCAACTTAACTAAGGACTTTGCCATTTCTCCAAATGAATCCATCACTAAATGAGCATACAAGTAATACAGAGTGCGAAAGCATAAAATACAACATCCATTCATACAATACAACAGTCCAGAATAAGTAAAGTGTTGAAAAGAAATGTTAACCCTATATTATTATAACATTTTAAATAGTTTCAAAAGAACTGAAAATAGACTCTCATCCTCATAAGTTCAGAAAGCAAACTAAGTCTAAGGATCTTCTGGCACAAGTTCCTCCTCCAATGGCAAGTCCTCCACTGGAACAACTGCTCCAAGAAACTTATAACCTATCATTATCAGTTTCATAATGATAGGACCCCAGCCAATAAAAGAAAAATCTAGTTAGACTATTGTCTAAGTACATTTTAGGCTGCAAGTTTGTTATGTTATATAGATATCACCGTAAACCAATACAAAAATAAATAGGAACAGAAACGCATAAGAAAAGAATATTATAAAGCTATAAACAACAGTCTATAGCTTAATCAACCAGGAAGTAAGCACATACCTCCTCCAAGCAACTACAACAAGGTCAGGTAAGCAAAGAAAAACTAAAGCAAGTAACTATAAAGTAAATACATCCTAAACATGCTTATGATTAATATAACATATGCTAAGTGACATAAAAGTAAATGAGTGTATAAATCAATGAAAAACTAAAAATCAATCTAACATCCTATACATGTGAAAACAACAGTAAGGACTAGAATCTGATACAATAGAACTAGAAAAGATTGAAAAGACTATAAATAAAAGCGGTGCAAAAATGTAGGGAAAATGTAAAGTAAAATAGTAACTACAAAATTGAAACTGTATTGGCTACTCAAGCCACTCAAACTGAAAGTACACATAGTATCACTTAGCCTGATGGGCTAAGACTGAAGTTCTGAACAGATAAAAGTACTGAAATTAGTATACCATATCAAATCCTGACAATATAATCAGTTGGATTGGTCTGACCCGACAATGTAGCCAATCCAGAACGGGTGAAATGAAGAGGTATACTAATCAAACTAGCATCTAAATGGATATTATCAACGCACTTAGCCTGATATGATATAATAGAAAAATCAAGTATAAGTGTACTTAAATTAGTATAACCATATCAAATCCTGGCAAATCAGTCAGTTGGATTAGTCTGACCCGACAATGTAGCCAATCTAGAACGGGTGAAAAGAAGAGATATACTAATTAAGCTACACCCTACTAAAATACAAGAAAAGAACAAAATGCTACTTATGAATCATCAAAGTTAACATAAGATATTCATCAAGTATCTCATGTATCTAATATATGCTCAAGGTAAAAAGCTCAAAAATCAAGGTAAGCGAAGCATTAAAACAAAGTGAGCAAGAGACTCAATCTAAAACACAAGTAATATCCATTGTTGTTTACTTTATTCATTCTATCTACTCTAAGTTACATAAGTTTCAGAATCATCAATTCTTATACAGTCTGTAACTTAGAATCACAAACATACAAGTTGAAGATAATTAGGACTGGCCAAGTCCTAATTATGTTAATCAAAAGATGACTACTTGATTTAAATAAGTAAATCATCGACATAATTGGATATTTTAATTAACCCCAACCCATCTTGATTAGCCAAATCAAGATGAAAAGATTAAGAATTAAACTCCAAATATGAGGTTTAATCACTTAATCTTAAGGTGTAACTAAGGATCTAAGATTTAATACCCATACTCGCTGATTTAGATTAAGGCAAATCCTAATGAAAATCAAGTCAATAGTATAGATCTCTATCCTAAACTCTAAGGTTTAAAGATCAAACAATCATTAAATAAACTAAGAAAATCTATAAACTAGTAAACTCAAGGTTTCACCTATTTAGTAACCTAATTTACTCAATAGATGAATTCTAGCCTAAGATCTATTCTTAATTCTAAGAATTAAAACTCTTAATTTCTAAGAGTATCTTTTAGACACACATCATAACTAATGTTATTAGGACCTAAGGAAGATTCTAAGAAGTTCAAAGGAATAAAGGAAAGCTCAGGATTTTACTTAAGATTTCTTAAGGACTTAAGATTGAAGTTTTAATCAAAATCAAATTAAGACTTAAGCTCACTTAATTTCTGTTCTAAATCATTCTATTTATTGATTATATCATTTAGAAAGTGATTTTAGGGTTTTGAAATACTAAACCCTAATTTTGGGCAAAATGACCATTTTGCCCCTACTTAAGGGTTCAAAGGATCAAATTTTGATCTAGGGTTCCAAATCCAAAATTTTCAGTGGAGAAGTGTTTCTTACTGTCTAATATAAGATTAGACAGTAATTACACCAATTTTGGGTAATTATTAAGCCTTATGAGGTTAAATTAGTAAACCTAACTCATAGGGGTATTTTGGTAATTTGGCTAAATGAAATTTAACTTTTCCTTTAGTTTACTGTTATTTACTATCTAAGCTTTCTATAGAACCTAATTTTGCTGAATTTTGATAAGTATTGGCCAAGTTATGGCCAATACAAGTTTAGGGTTAAAAGGGTAATTAATGAATCCTTAATTAAGGGTTCAAAATCCTAACTTTGTCAATTTGTGTCTAAATTGAGCAAAATCAGTGGCTGTAGATCACAAATGGTCCACTAATTCTAATGACTAGTGATAGACTTAATTTGGACCAAATTTGGCTAAGTTATGACTTAATTAAGGTTTAGGGTGATTAGTGAGTGATTATTGAAATTAATCACCCAATCACTAATCCAACCCTACAGATAGATTCTAATAGACTCTATGAGTTCTTTGAAACTTAAATCACTCAATTTTGATTACTAGATTTGCTAATATTCACTAATTATATTTTAGCATAATTATGGGTGATTAGCAGATCTAACCGTTGGATCCTAAATATTTTTATAGATTACTATAAATTAGATTTTTCTGATCTATATTAATATTTGGATCACCTAATATATAGCTCAATTGACCAAGTTATGGTCAATTGAAGATCTAGGTTTCATTAGGGTAATTAAGATTAGGTCATAAATGTGATTAGGCTCAAACTAATCCAAACAGCAAGATTAACCCTACTAAAATGTTCCTTAGGATTTTATGAGTATTTTAAGACCCATATTAGGTATGTTTGGACTAAGGGATACAAAATTATAGTCATTTGAATATTTGCAACATTTTCCTAATTAATTTAATATCCTAAAAATGTCACTAAATGAAATATTGATCCTACAGCAAAATTATTGGCATCATTAAATTCTTTGTATTTTTTTGATCAATTTGGTATATTTGATTGTAAAATTTGGACTCATATTTATCAAGATATGGTTACTTAAAGTTTTATGATTTAATTAATTAAATTAAATCTAACTAAACTAATTTAATTTAACAAATTTTATTTAATTAAATCTTAACCGATATATATATATATATATATATATATATATATATATATATATATATATGTATATATATATATAAATTAAATTTGAATTCTGCAGGTGGAACGGTTCGACAGAAAATGGCGGGCCCCACAACCACGTGGCGTCACGCCATTGGCTGGAGAAGGATTGGCGGGCCCCAACAGCTTACGTCGGGACAGACAGCGGGACCTGCTGCTGCTGACGCAAACGATGCGTGGACGAATCAGGGCTCGATAGCAAACCCAGACAAGATGCTGTCGGTCCACGTGTTGTCCAAACGGACTGGCCGGTTCATATCTCCAAACGAGTTGGCCGGTTCTATTTGGCTCGAAACGAGCCGGCGTCTCCTCGCCTTCCCTCTTCGCGACGCCAGGTTTAGGGTTACAGAGCGCGTTCGATCGATCGTGCGATCGATCGTGCCCAAATGAAGCTTGATTTAGCAATTAAAGAATGCATAAGGATACATTTAGGAGAAGAGAAGGTACCTCGATGCAAATAGCAGGAGAGAAATAGGGTTTGATCCGAAATAATCTGGGCCTACCACAGGAACTTGAGAGTGAAAAATGAACGAGGAAGGCCCTATTAGGGATTTAATGGGGTCGGCGAGCGGTGCTAAGCGGCAGGAGATGTGGAGGGCGACGCGCGGAGGCCTCTGCGTGCGGCGTGTCGCCTCCTGCGACACGCGTAAGACGCGCGGGGATGACGTCTCGCCAGCCGTCCGATTAGATCCAAATCGGACAGTCTAGATGATTCTATGTCGTTTTAAACGGCGCTGACGGAAATGGAATGACGCCATTAGTAGATTAACGACGACCGTTAATCACTTATTATATTATTATTTAATTCAATTTTTTTATATATAATTAATTAATTAGAATTAATTTATTTTGAGTATTCCAAAAATTTCTAATAAATCACCCCTAGCTAATTGAGGGGTGAGGAACGCAACAGTGCATTCAGATTTTCGATCTAACGAGTATTTAATTATCTCCATTTTCAGGGTATTTAAATATTATTAAAATATTCGACGAAAATCCAATGACTTCCAAATGCATCCAAAACTTCACCCCTAGCTAATTTGGGGGTGGTGAACGCAATGGTAATGTCAGATTTTTGATTTAAGGACTAAATAAAAAGTCAATTTCTAGGGTTTGGGATTTTCCAGAATTTCTGATTTTGATCCAGTTGACTTCTGATTTGACTTAGGTTTTAGAGATAAGTTCTAAATTACTTAATTAGTGAACTAAAACCTCAATTAAGACTAAGATTAGTCTTGATTAACCAGAGTAATAACTTGGGTTGTTGCAATGATCTTGCCCTAGCTTGAATAAATCAATATTTGTAAGCTAAATGACTAATCAATTGAGGTAGGAAGAGATTTTTATTCATTTTTGAGGTAAGAACTTCGATGATCCTTATTAACCTTAGAATCTTGATCTTAGATCCTTATGGTTAGGTTTCCTAAGAACTTAGTATATGATTCTTTCATATGGTAGTAACCTAAATTTGAGTGACTTTAGGGTTGGAAACTTGTGTAGTAGCTTCCAATGGAGTAAAGGTTCATTAGTCTAAAAAGCCTTGTTATTTAAATAGACTTGGGGAAAAATCAGTAGATTGTCAGTAGGATGTGAAATTGTATATCCATAGTGCTGAATCATTTCAATAAAATTCTGGGATTGGATAAGTCATTCCAAGTGAGATTGTGGAGTCTCGGTCTTATCTTATGTGATTAGATAAGTATAGTCTGGCTTAGAATAAATGTTCTAAACCTAGGTGTTCCATAATTGGATAAAACTTGGATGCTTAGTTTGAGAAAATAAACTGTGATCGGGTCATGCCTCCTATCATCATGCGCTTCGATAAGTGCAGTTTTAAACAAAGTAAATATCTCAAGCTATCTTTTTTGAGCACACTGTATGATCGTAATTAAAGTATTTAACAGCTTTGTTTGAGAAAATAAATTGTAACTGAGTCATGCCTCTTATCATCTTGTGCTTCGATAAGTATAGTTAAACAACCTAAGTATTAAATCCTCATTCTTGGAAACATACCAACTATGTGTATTCAATCCCTTCAACTGATAATCATATTGATCATAATCTAGATAAGATAATAGATTAAACTTAGGAGTCAGAATTCACTTAGGTGAATTTTGTGGAATGGAGATAAATGGAATCATTACTAGATATTACATTTGATTTTGGAATTTGTCTATGATTTAAGGCATACCGGCATTGAAACCTTAGTATATCATAATGCATATAATGTTAGCATTAGCGAAGTGATTTGGCTCACCTAAGGACTCTATTAGCAGAGAGTTCGCTCACCTAGGAAATTAGTGGTGTGTTCGCAAGACACCCAGTCAGCATATCAACAGTATACAGCTCTGTGGCATATTAAGATGTATACTTATAAACTTAGTGACATATAACATAGTCTTACAGTATCATCTACTCAAATTCAGATTTCATACTATTTTGCACATATTTTTGTAGATAATTGCAGTTTCAAATTCATTTACTGTTCTCAATTTACAATTTTATTTCAATTTAGTATTTATACTTTATTTATGTATTCATTAAAAAATGCTGTAATAACTCTGGATATTTTCTTTTTCTATTTCTGAGATGAATATTTATTTCAGTTTCTGTGATGAATGTTTTTGGATGTATGCTTTGCTTCCGCACTCTATTTTTTTACAGCTTATACTTAGTATTGTGATATGATCTGGATGCATAAAATGCTATTATTCATGCAACTTGGATTGTACTTGCATTCTTAATCAAATATGCACTAGTACCTTGCCTAATACTTAAGATAAAGATATTACTCTTATCTTAAGGATTGTGCTCAACCCTCTTCTCTTGAGGTTGATTATTAGCATGCCTTAAGCAGTGACTACCATTTTAGTAGTTATTCAGGGAGGTTGTGTTTGGATCCTTCCCAAAAATAACGCACTGTCTCACCTCCAATTTATTATCCCTTAAATAAATTGCGCATGGCGACGAGACGGGGTGTTACAACAGCACACAAAGAATATCCAAACACAAAGATATACATAAAAAACCTAAGAATGGGAAAAACCACGGAGCCACACCACAAAAATATCCGCTATAATAACTTGAAGGTTACAGAGTTACAAAGAGCTTATCACCTCAGCACAAATGCTACATCTCATACTCTAGAATGGATAGCAGAAGTAGCAGCCATCACCTAGAGTGTTTCCTCTAACATGCAAGGGCTAACTTGCACAGCAGCTTCCTTAGGGTTCAACCTATGAATCTTCTTTTCATAGTAGCTTCTAGCCTCCAATCTGAAAATGTCAATGCTCTAATCTCTTCCTAACTTAACATCTTAAGTACCCAGCTCCATTTTAAACTTTAAAAGGTCCAAAATACCCTCAGATTTGCTTAGGGCGTAACTTGGACCAAAGTAATTTTTCTTTATGAGGTACGGTGCGCCAAAGTTCCCGTGTCTCGGGTTGAGCACCTGCTACAGCGCACAAGAGCGCCCACTTCCGCTGTGGCGCGCGCAACACCCACTTCTACTACGGTGCGCGCAACGCCAACTTCCGCTGTGACGCGCTGCAGCCTCTGCTTCTCGGTTGCTGATCGCTGAGGAGCACGATAGCGCCTCAATCTTGAGTTGGGACTGCTTGGGCGCGCTGCAGTGTGCCACAGTGTGGGCATCGCCTGTGCTATTCCTAGACACTAATAGGTCTCCACAACACAACAGCTGGAACACCTGGTGAAAGCTCGGGCAGACCGATAATTGAGAATTGGGGAAAAGTTGAATTAGGTTCATTTATCCAGCAAGGGGTTCCAGGAAGGACACCTGAGGCTATTTATAGCCTCATGGAGGAACCAGAGTGCAGTGGAGTTAGTTGGGGAGGCCCGAGAGCTCGGGAGATGTGTAACAACCCTAGTGTTGTTACCAATCAATTAATAATATAATTGACTCTAATCTTTTCCATTAGTCTTACAATAATATTAGGAGTCTCTATTTCAATTTTCGTGCAATTTGGAGATCGTTTGACAATTTCCAATATTTCCTAGTTTTCTGATAATTCTGAGAATGCCTAATTTATTTAGACCTTATAATCAAAAACGGAGTCCACCATTGGACTCACCACACCCAAATTAGCTATAATTGATATACTTGAAAGTGCTTAAAAGTCATCAAAATTTTTCGGATTATTTTAATAATATTTAAATACTCAGAAAATTAAGATAATTAAATTGACCTCCGATCAAAAATCCGATTGTGTTTTTGAGTTCCCCACACCTCAATTAGGTAAGAGTAAATTTTTGGAATTTTTTAGAATACATTTAAGTGTTTAAATTTAAGAATTAAATAAGTATAATTTAATATTTCATTTGAGTTAATTTAATATCTGTCAAAATAAATAGATATATATTAATAAAATAATCCATCGAATTATTTTATTTTATTGGAGATCCGCTGTGCGGTCCGTTGCATAGGCCCTTAGATGCGGGTTAATCTTGACCGTTACAACTACTTTTTGGTAGATCGTGCTGCTCTCGTAGGATCCTGAGTTTAGACCGTCGGATCTGGATTCCGATCCGACGGTTAAGATTGGAGAACTGTACATCTTCCTTATTCTCAACAGCACAATCGCCTCGCGCCAGAGAAGGACGGTTCTCCTCGCCAGCTGCTCCCCTTCCTTGGCCATTAGGTATCTCCTATTATCCCATTCTCCCCTTTGCTGTCGCTTTGAGTAGAGGTGCTTGGAGCTGCGTTTTCCATCTAGAGCTTGTGCGTGCTGCGATCGGATGCAATTTTTGTTGTTGTTTCCTAACTCCATTTTTATCCTTTGTAAGAGATTAGAGATTTTTTTTTTTTTAAATTGTCGGCTTCGTACCTTTGTGAGAGGGAGGAACTAAATGCAGCTTCATTCGTACCCTTTTTGCGGGCCGCGTGATTAGTTTAACTTTATTGGTTAAATTGAAATAAATTAAACTAAATGCATCTTATAAATTAATTAACATTATTAACAAAGTCGTAAGCAATGATATTATTTCTGCTCTGACGTAAATGTAGTTTATGCAACAATAGCTTGCTATAGATAAATTGCTGTCAAAATTTCTACACATTTTATTTATTTATTATTATTATTATTATTTTAACAGTGATTCTCTGTATTTAATTAATGAATTGTATTTAATTTAACTTAATCATAATTTTAAATATACACATCCAAATATTATAAATTATATATTATTTTGATCACAAAAATATGTAATTAATAAAATGTAATTAAATTTCTATTTTGATGAATATTTTAATTAGTCATTATTTAAGATTAATTAATCTAAATTTTTATTTATATCATAACTTGACAATTAGGAATCCAAATTTAAATAGTCCTTTTTACTCACAAAAATGTGAGAAATAATTATATGAAATCAAATTTAACATTTGAACCCTAATTTTCTTAATCACTTTTTAATCATAATTAGGAGTCTCGAAAATCCTAATTTCCAATGTTGTCCAAATTTGACCTATTTAGTATCATTTTTCTCCTTATATTATAAAGATTCCAAATATATGAATATTATTTCCATTGGACAATAATTGTTGATTTTAGGTTTTTGGCTACTAATTAGTGTTATTATGATAATTCTAGTTCCTTAAATTTGCATATTTTAGGTACTTAAAACCTTAGAATAGAAATTCCAGTCATATTATTTTCTTCCCATGTCAATTTATATTGCATGTGATTGAGCTTAGTTCTCATTACTTTTAGACACTTAAAATAACTGCAAAGTACTTGATTTACTTTTCAACTCTAAGATAGAAACCTTAGGATTGATTTAAACATGAATTGTAGTTGATCGCTAGCTCTAGTTGTTATATCCAATAAGAGTAGTTAACCTTAATACTTTTGTAATAGTAGAATATTGTATCAATTAGGATTAGCCTTTAGTGACTGGACTAAAGTTAAGTTTATTCATCCAAATTCTTAAACTCTTCACTTGAATTCTTTAAGAGCTAGTAATAGGAGTTCTAAATTCATTTAGGGTAGTTTAGGGATCCTATTGATTCCCTTAACCTTTAATTATTAGAAAATATAGAACTTGTAGCTCTTAATTCCTTCATTTATTTACTTTAAGCCTTTCATTTTACTATAACCTAACTAGATTAGTAATTGATTTAGGTAGATTCTCCAAACTTCAACCTAATTAGAGAACTTTAGTGAATTGAACCTTAACTTTCATTTCCTTTAGGTATGAAAATTTTATGACCTCAATCCTTCCCTACTAGTCACCTAAGTCTTGATTTAATTATCATAATTAAATCTTATAGTTTAGAACTAGAATAGAACTAATTTCCATTTGTATAGTTATTCATATAAACTAGTTTGTCATCTCATAAGAATGAAATAAAACTAATATTTTTAAAACCCTAACTACTACTATTATTTAAAATTAACTTGAGATCAATATCTCAAAGTTATTTGGGAGCTTAATTAGTTCCAATTATTAAGTAGATCATTAAAATTAGATAACTTTGGATATCACTTAGTTGCAATTATTGAATTTTCCTTGAATGCTTGCTTAGCTTTGAGCCTTATTCATTTGAATCATTCATATAAGACATGGTGCATAAATAAAACTTTCACATTAAAAACTATAGGGGTTTACATGATGGTTAAGCCAAGGGCAGGCTAATAAAGAGTAATAAGGAGATCTCATATTCTCAAAGAGTGAATGTGAGTGTTATTTTGTTTGACCCCACTTTCTTTTACTTGTTAAATAGATGTGTTTAACTCCTCGCTTCATTCTATATTTGCCCGCAGAATGAATACTTTCTTAAAACAACTTTAATTATTTAAAATATAATATCTTCTTCAATCTTATATATTGTTAAGACTTATCATAGCTTTTAGCTATGTTACTTTTGATAGTTCTAGACTATGTGAATCTTAGACTAATAGTCTAAGATCTTCCTTCAATTTCTATACTATGTATTTCTCATATTTTAGTACTGTACTGTACTTTTTTACAGTTTACTTAGATTATAGTGAATATTGTTATAATTACATTTAAATGTTTCACTGTCTCTTTTCTTTACTTAGCATAAATTTATTAAACATATACATGCTTTACTTTATTTACTTTCATATGCACTTTAGTTCTTTTCTAACCTATTTAGAATGTTTTTACCCTTATTTTACTTACAGGCTAGGATGTATATTTATGTGAGTATTCTTACTCACCTTACCTTTTACTTACTTCCTTTTTCCATGCTTTATGCTAACATTTTGCACCCTTACTTATGCTTAAGTTGTAACTAGTAGTGATATCCAATTAAATAATAATATGCTTAGCCCAATCTTAAATTGTACTTATACTATTTAGTCTAATAATATTTTCTATTTCTTGGCTTTGCCCTATCACATTTAAATGCCAAAATATGATAAATCAAATGCATTTGGAGGTAAGTGGAGCTGGACCAAGTGCATAAGCTAGCTGCTTCTGCTTAAAAATATTATAAAAAATTAGCTTATTATTTTTGTAAGTGAGCTATTACTTTCTTTACTTCTTTTAATTACTTTTGGTATGTAATAATTAAGTCATTTATTTTTGTATTTATTATGCTTATGTTGGAGTTTAATTTTTATACTTAAATGCTTTGTTTGGGATGAATTGATGTATGTGAATGAATGAATAAATAAATCATTAACTGCATAAATATTTTGTATATTAAGCTAGAGTTTAGTTGCATATTTACCTTGCATGCTAATATGGAGATTAGTTGTAAATTTAATTGTATATAGAATTAGAAAGTAGTTACATGTTAAAGTTAAGAATTATTGTTAATTCCTCATTCTCTTGTCTGTATTAAGTGATGTGGAATGTGTATACCCTAGGATAGATAATTGCTACATATGTATTTTCTCCTTTCAATTTATTATAATTATAAATAAGCAATCCCATATAATGGATTGACTTTATATTAGAATTATAAATAAGCAATCTCATGTAATGAATTAACTTTATATTAGAATTGAAACCAAGCAATCCTATGTAATGGATTGATTTCATATCAGTTTTAGGTTGCTATCTTTTCAATTTAATCTTCCATAGGAATAGAAGACTTGTATATTGAAATTACAAGTGTACTTTTAACCAAATACAGTAGGAGTCATGCCGAAATTTTAAGATTTAATTGAGTTATATTTATATTGCATATTGTACACTCATATCTCATATGCTAATCTCTAGTATCTTCACATCTAAAATTGTAAGTACTCATATCATATGTCTTTATAATCATATTCTTCACAAGTATTATATGTAACATTTTTCATAAAATTCATTCTATTTTATCTTAAGATCCTCTTATAAATCCTTGACCAAACACAGTATCTAATGATTTGGATTAGTTTCCTTCTAATCTAGTATTAGATATTGTGGTGACGTATCAATGTTGAGTTTAGTGATTCTCAATATTGGGGTCGTCACACATGGCCGAGCTCCCATTTCCACTAATGGGGAAGATCGGGCCTCAGGGTCCGATTGGGAGGTTAGTCTATGAGTGGAAGTGTCTTAATGGCCTGCTGAGGTGGACACGCTAGTGGGAGACAAGAGTGGCAGCTGGCGGTATGGGGAATCTCCACTATTGAGAGTGGGGGGCACTCAGGATGAAGGTCCACAGTGCTAGGACCTTCGAATAATGTTTGATCTATCGATCAGATGGCACTACAACTCAGATCGCTCTGATCCTAACGGCCCATTGAGGGAGCGATCCGAAACGTAGGATCCACAGGGTGGATCTGATGATAGATCCGCGACTCTGCGGATCTGAATCATAGCCGTAGGAGCAGCGCAATGGATGGTGAGATGGAGCGGGGCTCCTCCCGATTTAGTTAAATCAGTTAAAGGATATATTTGCAAATTTAAATAGTTGGGATCCCTTATATATAATTATCTCAAATTAATTTAAATTGAAATATAGCCTAAATGACCTCCAAAATTTCCCAAACTTACACCCCTAGCTAATTTGGGAGTGAGAAATTTAAAAATGTAATAAAAATTTTAATTGGAGATCAAATTATTTTAACTACTAATTAGGGTACATAATTAAACCAAAATGCCCTTTTTGACTTAGAGATGTCTAATTAACTCCAAATATTCAGAGTTAACTTATAATGACTTATTGAATGTAATGGAATTATAATTAGAACATGATAAAGCTTTTATTTAGTTAAGTAACAACCTAGGGTTGTTACAGACTCCTCCACTTAAAAACATTGTCTTCCTCGACATTATCCTAGGAATGAAAGAAAACACAAGAATTTAAGAACAGAACTTATAATTTAAAGGTACCTAAAATTTCAAAGAAACTTGGATACTTTTGTTGTATATCGGTCTCTTTTTTCCAAGTAGATTCTTTAAGAGAACAATTCCTCCACTGAACCTTCACCATAGGGATGGAGCTATTTCTCAGCTACTTTTAATCATGAGCTAAGATATTGATAGACTCCTCCGCATAAGAAAGGTCCGGCTGGAGTGATACTGCTGGAAGTTGAATTAAGTGAGATGGATCATGAAGACATCTTCGCAGTGATGAAATATGAAACACACTATGGATTACAGAGAAATCCACTGGGAGCTTCAATCTATAGTTAGTAGAGCCTATATTTTCTAATACCTCAAAAGGTCAGACATAGAAAAAACTGAGCTTCCCGGTTACACCGAAATGGAATACTCATTTCATAGGATTGACCATGAGATAAGTAAAATATCCAACATTGAAATTCAGAGGAAGATGATGGGCATCATGATATTTACTCTGGCGATCTTGCACTGCTTTGATTCTTTGCTGAATCATTTGCACTTTTATGTTTGTTTCTTCGACTATATTAGATCCATATAACCGAACACTGCCTATTTTAGATCATGCTAATGCAGTATTGCATTTTCTTCCGTACAAGGCTTCATATGGTGCCCTGCCAATACTCACTTAAAAATTATTATTATA
Organism: Gastrodia elata; assembly: GCA_016760335.1. Lineage (NCBI taxonomy): Eukaryota > Viridiplantae > Streptophyta > Magnoliopsida > Asparagales > Orchidaceae > Gastrodia > Gastrodia elata. Next base: position 25,335,905 of record CM028676.1, on the reverse strand, counting down.
AGTGAGCTCCACTAGGGGATTGTGATTCTCCTAGAAACATCCAAAATTTAGAATACATAGATGCATGTCTTCAAGAACCTAATTGACTTATTCTATTTGTCCATCAGTTTGTGGATGAAAGGCGGTACTCATGGCTAGGTAGTTCCCAGGTCTTGATGCACTGCTTGCCAAAATTTAAAGTTAAATATACTATCACGATCAAAAATGATAAATCTTGGAATACCATGGAGCCTGACTATTTCCTTAGTGTATAATTTTGCCAATTTTTCCACTAAATCTATTTAACGCATTGGGATAAAATGTGCTGACTTGGTCAGTCGATTGACTATAACCCAGATAGAATCAGTAGCCGATCTTGACTGAGGTAAACCCATGACGAAGTCCATGGAAATGCCGAACCATTTCCATTCAGGGATAGCCAAAGGATAAATTAGTCCTCCAGACTTTTAATGTTATGCTTTAACGAGACTACAAGCATGACATTTTGCAACAAAGTCTGCCACACTCTTCTTCATTCCAAGCCACCAAAAAGACTTCTTCAGATCTTGATACATTTTGGAACTACCGGGGTGGACCTGATATCCTAAATTGCAGCCTTCATCGAGAATCTCTTGTTGCATGGATTTGGGGATCCATAAATGATTCCCCTAATAGATTACATTACCACTCAGTTATAGATCAAAATAATGACCTTCATAAATATCAACTTTGAACTTTAGATAATCCCCATCTTTAGTTAGTGAGATGTAGACATCTCGGTGGAATGTGGGTTCCATATTTATATTAATCAACATTGAGCTTAGCATATCCCCACGAACTGGGGAGATTTCAAGTTTATGGAATTCCTCATCTAATAAACTTGAAAAAATCATGGCAAATAATGTGGCATGACGGCTGAGTGCATCCCTACCACATTTGCTTTGCCAGGATGATACTGGATAGATAAATTATAATCACATATCAGCTCAAGCCATCTATGCTGATGGAAATTAGGTTCCCGCTGAGTAAAGATGTACTTCAGACTCTAATGATCGGTGATGATAGCACATTGAATGCCATACAGATAATGATGCCAGATCTTCAAGGCAAAAACTACAGCGACTAATTCAAGATCGTGGACTGGGTAGCACTTCTCATGCAGTTTTAATTGATGTGAATAATATGGGATAACTTTTCCTTCTTGTATTAGAACACAACCCATGCCTAAGCCAAAATTGTTGGTATAGACATGGTAGTTCAAACCTTCTTTAGGTAAGGCAAGAATTAGGGTAGAATAAAGAGCATCTTTTAGTGATTGAAATATGTTCTAGCACTCAAGGCTCCATATGAAAAGGCACTACCTTCTGAGTTAACTTCATTAGAGGCGATGCTATCTAAGAGAATCCTCTTAGAAACCTCTTGTAATATACTGCTAATCCCAAAAAGCTTCTGATGTCTTGTCACAAATTTTGGTTGCGACCAATCTTGAACAACACTGACCTTGTTCTAGTCTACCCTAATTCCTTGGGAATCTGTCACATGGCCAAAACTATTACTGAGTCAAGCCAAAATTCACACTTGGAATATTTGGCATAGAGCTCATGGTCACATAGTTCTTCTAACACTGCTCATAAGTGGTTTTCATGTTCTACTTTACTTTTCGAATAGATCAAAATATTATCAATAAAGACAATGATAAATTTACATAAGTATGCCTTTAGCACACGCTACATTAAGTCCATAAAAATAGACAACATGTTCGTTAGTCCAAATGACATTACCAGAACTTATAATGTCCATATTGAGTTCTGAATGCTATCTTTTCTATGTCAAAATATTTGACTCTTAGTTGATGATAGCTCGATCACAGATCGATTAGGAAAACACTTTGGCTCCAGATGGTTGATCTGAGAAGTCATCGATATGAGGTAACATATATTTATTCTTGATGGTTACCATATTCAGCTCATGTTAATCGATACACATGCGCATCGATCAATCTTTCTTGTTTACAAACAATGCTGGCGCTCCCCAAGGAGAAGAACTTGGCCGAATAAGACCCTTCTCGAACATCCCTTGAAGTAGCTTATTCTACTCTTGTAACTCCATAGGCGCCATGTAATAAGGAACCCTCGATAGCAACTGTGTTCCTGGAATAAATTCTATTGAATTCTACTTCTCAAATAAGAGGAAGACCAGTAGGTCTTCAGAAAATACATCATAAATTCACACACTACTCAATTTTCTATGATAGGAATCTATTCTTTTTTCTCAACTAGCTTTATCACTAAGAACACATCACATCCTTTCCTAAATAACTTATCGGCTTCCATTGCATCGATTAATGAAGCTTGGGTACTAAATTTGCCAATGAATGTCTTCGATTGACTTATGTTGCCTAGGGTAATTTTCTTTTTTTAGCATTTTATAGAAGCACCATGTTTACTTAACCAATTCATTCCAAGTATTATATCAAAATTAGCAATTGGCGGTATGATCAACTTTGCTTTGAACTGTTGTTCACCGATAGAAACTTTTGTTTTATAGAATTGTTGAGATTGCATGCGGGCTCTAGAAAGTAATCTGATGCTTAATGAACCAGCTAAATGATATGTGACATACTGTAGAATACACGTCTACACTTGCACGTAAGTGTACATGGTTTGAAGTAATAATTTAGAAGGTAAGTTCTGAGATTTATCGTCCTTAGGGAACATTGTGTTTTGTTACTAAGGATATCTATATTCAATAATATTTAAATGGTATGATTTCAATTTTGATTTGGTTCTGTTAACAAGCAATAATTCTAATTTAAGAAACTATTTGATTTAGAGAGGAGAGTTGGTTTCCTCAATGTCAATTGATAGGGACTCATGCTGATTTACTTCTCAAGCACTTCTCATTCTTTCATGGTCATGCCAAATAATCAAGTGCACATTGTATTTTCTAGAGTTAACCTCTAATTCCTATAAGTTCAAATCTTATGTATGAAATGAACATACTAAGGTTTGATTTCAACACAAATATCCTCATGAGATCACATATAGGGCATCTCAATTTTCCTACATCTAGGTTTCCAAAATAACAGATTTAGTTAGGCAATCTCACGAGCATTGATTCCACTAACGAACATCACGCGCGTCATGCAGTTCAGATAAGGAGGTGGTTTTATTGGGTTCCATGGACTATGTCACATCATCCATGAGCTCTCAATAAATCCTCTTCCTCCTTTCATATATACTGAGCAACGGTGCTTCATTAGTGGGTCTTAGCTCACACGCTTTGACTTCTTAGTTGAGCTTAGAGCATGGTGCAATTAGGCTCAAGAACTTCTCACATAGTTCTAAGCACCAATACACGCATGTCCAACTCTAAACTAAGCAATGAGCTATGGAGCACAAGATATTAATTTTGATGCTCATATTTATAGTTATAATTATGATGAATCCATAAATTATATCTAAATAAAGGGGAAAATTCATCTAGTTAAGATCTCTATGCTGCTCCTAAAATCAATTTTTTTTCTATTTTTTTAGGGAAATAGAATCCAAAGGAGTTCTAAAGCATTTCTGTAGGTTTTTTAAAATTTACTAAAGGAAAACCGCTGCAGCACGCTGCAGCGCGCGGTCGCGCTCCACAGCGGGTTGTAGTGGAAATATCTAAACTTTATGAAATTAATTGAACAATGTTTTTCGCAGAATACACCGCTACAGCGCGCGGGTCGCGCACTGTAGCAGTTTATAGCGGAAATGCTTGACTTTATAAATTGGGCAGCCAAATTAATTGAACATTTTTTTCGCAAAATGACCCGCTACAGCGCGCGGTCACGCGCTGCAGCGGTTTGCAGCGAAAATATGTATGCCTTTATTAAATGGGGGCTCAACTAATTGAACAGTGTTTTTCGCGGAATTCACCGATACAGCGCGCGGTCGCGCGCTGCAGCGGTTTATCACGGAAATACTTGACTATATAAATCGGGCCGCCCAACTAATTGAACAATATTTTTTCGCGGAATTCACCTCTACAGCGCGCGGTCGCGCGCTGCAACGGTTTATCGCAGAAATACTTGACTATATAAATTGGGCCGCCCAACTAATTGAATAGTGTTTTTCGTGAAATTCACCGCTACAGCGCCCGGTCGCGCGCTGCAGCGGTCTGCCGCGAAAATATTTCTCTCTATAAAATCGGGAAAAAGAACTAATTGAACAGTGTTTTCACCGAATTCACCGCTACAGCGCGTGGTCGCGCGCTGCAGCGGTCTACTGCAGGGGACTTAGCTAATATGCTAGGGACCAGGGTATGCTAAAGCATGCCGCAGCGCGCTGTAGCGCGCTGCAGCGGCCCGCCAAATTTTTGCCCAGACACTACATTTAATGCGGTTGGAGACATGACATCTATCCTGAATTTTGTCTCCAGCCACCTTTTCCTGTAGCAGCCATTTTTTTTGTTAAAAAGGGAAGCTTTGAGGTGATGTTTTGGGTAAACAATTGAAGATTATTCTCACCTCACCATAAATGGAGGTTATTATCATGATGAATTTAGATTTTTATATGAAAAGCTGGTTGCAAATGAAGAGGAGAATTCAGCCTCCCCCCTCCTATAAATACCCCTCCTCTTGACTAGAGGAGGGTTCACAATTTTAGCAAAAATCCACTAAGTAAGGAGGAGAGCCAAAGGAAGAGAGAACTCCCCAAACGTGGCAAGGCAAGCTTTTGTAAAGGGAGAAGAGGAAGAAGGCAGCACTAACGACCTAAGGAAAGGATAATTAGAAGGAGAAGAAGAATTTCGGAGAACTTCTACGGAGCGTTCCCTCAAGCATAATGTATTTGTGATTTTAATGCCTTACTTAGAAATTTTCATCTAATTAGTCTTGACATGTTTATGAGAAAAGAACTAAAAAAATCCAAGATCTAATTGTCTTATGCTCCTTAGCTCACCTTAGGTTGGATGCTAGATTTTGAGTGCATGAAAGCTTGAACCATGTGAGAAGGTTCTTGAGCTCAATGCACCTCAATCTAAGCTCAACCAAAGAGATTGATGCAAGTGATGCTAAGACTCACTAAATGAGCTCCTTAGCTCAACATAATTAAGATTGAGTAATGAAGTGTTGAGTGCTCATGAACTAAGTGACATAGTCGTTGAGCCCAACATGTGATTCTCTTATCTCAACTATGTGAGATGCGAGTGATGCTCGTAGTGGAAATCAATGCTTGTGAGATCCTAAGATTTAAGAAAATTTAAACTCTCCTTGAATAAAGAGAAAATGAATTAACTTTAAATCTCAAGAATCTTACAAGAATCTTTGTGCTAAAGTAGAACCGAATGTGAGTTCATTTTGTGCACGAGATTTGAACTTGTAAGCCCTTGAGCAGACTAAAGGACAACAATGTGCACTTGATTTCAATTAAATTAAATGATAAAGCTTGAGAAATAAATCTACATGAGTATTATATCATTGCATGTGGGATGGTCTCAACTCTCCTCTTTCTTTAATCTTGCTATTTTACTTAGTGAATACTTGTGCTAATTTTAGACCAAATACTTTTACTTAGTGAGAATAGATATACTTTAGTGCCAAATCAACCAATTCTCTGTGGTTCGATAAATTTCTGGAAAGTCACACTTTCCACTTATTACTTCAGACCACGTACACTTGCGTGTAAGTGCAGACGTGTATTTACAGTCTGTCAAATTACTTAACATATTTTTCATTTAGTCCACAACATTATTTTTTAGTGATCTCATTAAGTCATTCAAACACAAATTTTTATTTCAATGCTTGAGTAAATTCTCCAACATTCATTAAGTCCCTTACATATCACAATAGATTCAGCCCAACCTTCCCCAAGGGGGTCTAGCCTTCCATTATAGCTGAGACAAAAAGAAAAACATATAAGGATAAAAACCTTTTCATGATCTACTAAAACAAAATTAAAAGCAAGATTTAGAGTGTACTAGGAACAACCCTCAAAGGGTTATCTGGATCTCTCTGCTTTTTTCTCTCTTCCTTTCCCTTAGCTCCCTAGTGTAGCTTGACTTTGTTCTCCTCTAGCAATAGTCTCTTCATCCTCCCTTGGAGAGGTCTCCTTCTTTTTTTATGCAGCCTTCTAAAAAGCTAGAATTTTTGAGTGAAAATTGGGAACCCTTCTCTTGTAAAAAGAAGCTGCATTTATGAGGATTTAATCTCCTCTCTTGCATTCAAATTTTGCCTCTTTCCCTTCATATTTTTGCTGTCATGAGTACTCAGCCCAATTGAGGCATGAAATAACATCTCCTTTTCCATTATTAAATCTCATAATCATTTCAAAACCTTCCTTTTTCTCTTAAAAATTATTCTACTGTAGAAGATATGGCAGCTGGGAGACAAGCAGCAGGCTGGGGGTCTTGTCTCAGCCATAATTTATGCCTTGAGAAGACAGAAAATTTGGCGTTCGCTATAGCACGCTGCAGCGGTTTAAGTTCGTAACTCCATCCGTGGTAGCGCACTGTAGTGTTTTTTTATCTTTCGAAATCGATTCGCGATAGCGCACTGTGGCACGCTGTAACAGCTTAAGTTCAAGAACTTACCCGTCGCAATGCGATGTAGCGATTCAAGTTCAAAAACTTACCCACTGTAGCATGTTGTAGAGGTTCTAGTTCAAAAACATACCCGCTGTAGCGCACTGTAGCAGTTTAAGTTCAAGAACTTAGCCACCGCGGCGTGTTGTAGCAGTTCAGTTCGAAAACTTACCCGCTGTAGCGCATTGTAGCAATTCTAGTTCAAAAACATACCCGCCGTGGCGCGCTATAGCAATTCAAGTTTGAGAACTTTCCCGTCGCGGTGCGTTGTAGCGATTCAAGTTCGAAAACCTACCCGCTGTAGCGTGCAGTAGCGGAATCACTCTAGTTTTTAGAAATCCCCTTAGGTTAGTGCTTTTTGCTTGCCAGTAGCTGGAGCGCGCTGTGGCTCGCTGCAGCAGTTTGCTCCCTGAAATTACAAAAATACTCCAGATTCACCCAAAATATCAGAGCTCACACTTTACCTGAAAATAAGCAGAATTTGATCAAGGTGGGTTGTTTCTAATAAGAATTTGTATGAGATTTTTCCTTTATTTATGATATAAATTATGGATTTATCACACCCCCACACTTAGATTCTTACTTGTCCTCAAGTATGCTCAAACAAAATTTTTTTTGTTTTTAAGTTATGAGAGTCAAGATGTAATGTCAATGTGAAATTAATTGCAATTCAAAACTTATGCTTAACTAAAATGATTAGCAAATTTTCTACCATTATACTTTCTTAACTCCAGTTATGATCCATGGTTAATTGACTAGTCTCCAATTTTAAGTTTTGTATTACTTAATGCTACATAATGGGAGATATTCTTTAGAATTCACTAAACTAGTGAGGCAGTAAGTAACCAAGAGTTTAGTGCCATATGTGCTCCTTCTTATGAATCACAAAGATACTTAAAATTTTAGGAGAGATATTTTTCATCATCCTATTTCATCTTTTTCTTTGGAAGAGACATTTTCTTCATCCCTATTTTTGTTTTCTTTTTCAGCTTTAGGGAGAGATATTTTCTTCATCCCAATTCTAATTCTTTGTGATCATGAAGTCCTACAGGAGCCTAGCACACTCTTTAATTTACTCAATTTTAATCACTAGTTTTTGCTTCTAAGTTTTCCTCCACACTTAGGCCTTAGCAATGATCTTGTCAAATATTTGGAGACTAGATACAAGTTTAGTCATCTTTCGTTAAGCAACTTTTGGTTGACAATTAATTATTACATTGATATTTCCTTAACATTCATAGTCTTGAAAAATTTTTAAGAAATTAGTCATTTGCAAATCATAAAAAGATTTTAAAAATATGAGAATCCATAATTTATTTCTTTCAAGAAGAACAAAATACAAAAAAAAAAAAAAAAAAAAAAACTAGAGATGAGAATAATAAAAAATACAACCTAATTTAGGCGTGGGTTGCCTCCCACCAAGCGCTTGTTTTAACGTCTCAGCCTAATGCGAGTAAAATCTCCTATGTGATTCCTTCTATAGGAAGGTCTTGTAAGGTCCATCCTCCTTTCTCATGCAGGTTACTCTCTTCCAAATATGACTTCAATTGATTTCCATTTACCTTGAAGGTTCCTTCACTTGAAGTGACATATGACTCGATGAGAATAGACCTTTGTAATGGTAAATGGGCCCAACCATCTTGACTTTAATTTTCCTAGAAATAATCTCAATCTTGAATTAAAAAAAGTACCTTCATTCCCGATTGAAAATGCTTTGGTTTAATTAATTTATCATGCCATTTTTTAATTTTTTCTTTGTACATTTTGGCACTTTCATAAGCATTCAATCTGAATTCGTCAAGCTCATTCAATTGCAGCATTCTCATTGCTCCTGCTTGTTGGAAATTAAAGTTCAATTTCTTGATGGCCCAAAAAGAACAGTGTTCCAACTCCACAGGTAGATGGCAAGATTTACCATACACAAGCTTGTAGGGGGACATTCCTAAGGAAGTTTTAAAAGTAGTTCTATATGCACAAAGGGCATCTTGAAGTTTTGAAGCCAATTCTTTTCTATTTTGATTCACTGTCTTCTCCAAGATCTATTTTAGTTCCCTGTTTGAGACTTTTACTTGTCCACTAGTCTGAGGGTGGTATGCAGCTCCCACCTTATGCTTTACTCCAAGCTTCTCAGCAAACTCTCAAGCTGCCTATTGCAGAAATGCTTTTCTTCATCACTTATAAGGAATCTAGGCATACCAAATCTCACAAGCACATGCTCTTTGAAAATTTTGACAACAGTTTTAGCATCATTGTTCACACATGCAAGCACCTCTACCTACTTCGAAACATATTCAACAGCAACAAGAATATACATATTAGTTTGACATTATCACAACTTTTTACATACTCAGCGGCATTTTTGAATAGATGAGGCCAAAAGAAACCAGATTGAAGCACCTTAGCGGCAGTTCAATTAATTCCATGGTGCCCTCCATAAGGGGATGTGTGGCAATGGTAGAGAATGTCCTTGATTTCTGAATCAAACACACATCTCCTTAGGAGTTGATCATTGCAACATTTATAGAGGAAGGGATCATACCAAAAGTGATTTTTTATGTCAGCAAAGAATTTTTTTCTTTGTTGGAAGTTCAGGTCTTTTGGTATAAGTCCTCCTGCAATATACTTTGCAAAGTCAGCAAACCATGGAGGTTTTGTCAATGCAATATCGTACAGCTTCCCATCGGGGAACGATTCACTAATATCGGTCAATTTATCATTTTCAAGGTGGGTCAATCTAGATAGATGGTTAGCTAACACATTCTCACTTCCCTTTTTATCCTGGATTTCTAGATCAAATTCTTGTAAGAGCAGCACCCAACATATTAAGTGAAGTTTTGCTTCTTTCTTTTGAAGGAGATACTTAATAAACGTATGATCAGTGTAAATAATAGTTTTAGATCCAATGAGATATGACCTGAATTTAGAGATTGCAAATATGACAACTAAGAGTTCTTTCTCCATGGTGGCATAATTTTTTTGGGCATCATCTAGGAGCTTACTAGCATAGTAAATTGAATAGAAAGTTTGTTCCTTTCACTGCCCAAGAACAGCACCAACTGCAAGGTCACTCGCATCACACATAATTTCAAAAGGGTTATCCCAATTTGGAGAAGAAATTATGGAAGCAGAGATCAAGGCGGTTTTAATAGCATTGAAACCATTTAAGCAATGTTCATCAAATTTAAATTCGACATATTTTCCTAGTAGTCTACAGAGCGGCAAGCTTATGTTGAAAAGTCTTTGATAAATCTTCTGTAAAATCCTACATGCCTAAGGAAACTTCTAATTCCTTTTATAGTGATAGGAGGGAGTTTTTCAATTATCTCAACCTTAGCCTTATCAACTTTGATTCGCTTCCTAGAGGTCAAATGACCAGGAACAATACCTTCTTTGACCATAAAATGACATTTTTCCCAATTTAAAATCAAATTCGTTTCTTCACACCTTTTTAGAAACTTGCCCAAATTAATGAGACAATAGTCGAAAGAATTTCCAACAACAAAGAAATCATCCATAAAGGTTTTTAAAAATTCCCCTATCATGTCCGAGAAAATAGCCATCATACAGCGTTGGAAAGTGACCGGAGCATTACATAACCCAAAGGGCATTCTCCTAAAAGCAAAAGTCCCAAAGGGGCAGGTGAAGGTTGTTTTCTCTTGGTCTTCACGTGCAATTAGGATTTGATTATATCCAGAATACCCATCAAAAAAACAGAAATAGGGATTCCCTGACAACCTATCGAGCATTTGATCTATGAATTGGAGAGGGTAATGATCTTTATGAGTTACTTTATTTAGCCTCCTATAATCAATGCACACTCTCTATCCGGTCACCGTTCTAGTGGAGATCAATTCATTATTATCATTGAGCACAATAGTCATCCCACTCTTCTTTTGGACCATATGAATATGACTCATCCAAGGACTGTCAGAGATTGGGAATACGATTCCAGCATCTAAGAGTTTAATAATTTCTTTGTGAACTACTTCCTTTTTTGTTAAGGTTTAAACTCCTTTGAGGTTCAATTGAAGGAGTAGAGTTATCCTCTAAAAGGATACGGTGCATACAAAGAGTTGGGCTAATTCCTTTCAGATATGTTATACTTCATCCAATTGCTTTCTTGTGGTTTGTTAAAACTGACATAATAGCCTCTCTTGATGTTAATTTAACAAGGCATAAATTATCATTAGAAGGGATGTTCTGTAACAACCCTAGGTTGTTACCCTAGCTAAACCTAGTTTAATTAAGCAAAACTAAGTTCTAATTTTGATTCTAGTAGACTCAATGGGTCATTTAAACCTAATCCTAGAAGTTTTGGAATCATTTGGAGATAAAATGGAAAATTTGGTATTTTTAGCTATTTTTAAGCTCTGAAAAATACCTAAATTATTTTGACCTCCAAATTAAAATCTGATTTCATTTTTGAATTCCTCATACCCTAATTAGTTAAGGGTAAATTTTTTAGGAATTTTTGGAGCTCATTTGGTCCTAAATTGGATTTGGAATATTTAAGAATAAATATGTATTATTTAATTAGATTTTAATTAAATTAAATGAATTAATAAATTAAAAAAAAGAATTCTGGGATTTGCTGTCGGGACCGCGGCAGATCCGCTGCGGGGGTCCCGACAGCGGCGCACGGCTTTGAGCCAGTGGGATCACTAGCACGCATCTCAGCGTGTTTAATCCAACGGCTTGCATACCGCGCGCCGTGATCTGATCTCGTCTGCCCGATCGGCATCTCAGATCGGATGCTCGAGATCCTCTCCGCGTTTCCATTTTTCAAATCCCCGCATCAGACCGTTCAAACCCAACGGCTTCGGCATCAAACGGCGGAGGCGAGTCCAGTCACTGTGGATCGTCGTTCTCACGACGATCCTGCCCGACAGCAGAAAATTCTCCGTACCCAGCCACATCGATCCTGTCTGCCACCCTCCCGCCAGGTCAGTTGGACCATTAGGGCCCTTCCCGTTGTGGTCGAGCTGCAAGGATGGGTAGGGATGGCTGAGCCATTCCCTAATGGGCAATGGCGAGTGACCCCGGGCCGAGCCAAGCTCCAAACCAGAGCCCTGGCATCCACTCCATAGGTCTCCTCCGGCCTATAAATGCCTTCCAAACCTCACAGTGAGCTCCTTTGCTCACTGTGATTCCCCCCATCTCCCAGCTGAAGCAACTGGAGCTCTCGGGGATCGAGACGACTGGTCCTGCCACGTCTGCTGATAGAGGGCGTGGCCTAGCGTTCAGACCCCCTTGCTGAGCTCCTGCAACCTTCTGGTGCAATCCAGGCCAGCTGCATTGTCTGCTGTCCCTGCGTTTCTTCAAACCAAGGTACAACCCATTCCCTTCTTTCTGTCGAGCTCAATTTAGCTCGGCACCTACTCGCTCAAGCCATAGATGAAGTGTTAGGTCCCCTCCTTATCTCTTAGCGGCCGTCCAGGACTTCTATTGAGCCCTGGTAGTGCGCCATACGGCATAAGCGCCGTCTGAAAGCCCACTGCCAGACGGGCCAATTCGCTCGAATGCGGCGTTCTCCCGAGCCACTTAGCCCTCTATTTAGTATCAAAACCCCTCGGCAATAATTGTAGACGGGTATCGAGGGTTAGGTTCGACCAGATCAATCGATTCGACTGGACTCAATCGATCCAGTCAAAGCTCTGAATGGCAAAATGCGCTGAGTAGCACCCCAGCGATCCAGACTAACTCAGCTTCTCTCAAGTCGACCTATCGCTCCCTCTTTGATCCCTGAACGTGTGGGGATCAAGATCGAGGCGACCCGTGCACTCTGTGAGGAGAATTTACTCCTCACAGGTGCGCCAGCTGGAGGATCTCGGCTGAGTAGTCATCCAGCGATCCCGCACCTCCCAGTCAGGGCTTCTTAGGTTAATCGAAGCATCTGGGGTCAGGGAACGTGTAGCCGTCAGAATCAAGGCGTGGCGTGACCGGAGCACGGAGAATTTGGCGCTGGAAGCCGGCCCTAGGGTACGGGCTGCGGGCGCGTGCGAGGAAGAAGAAGACGGCGATTTTGGGCCGGGTCGACCCCGACCCGTGCGGTTTGATTTCGGGCCGCGGTTAATTAAATAATTTTAGGATTGCATTTTTAAAGGTTGCCCGATTAATTAATTGAATCCTATAGTTTTAATTTAAATAAACATTCAGATTAAATTATTTAAATAACTTTAGTTATACAGATCCAAATGGTATGAACCAATATACTATTTGAATCAGAAAAACTCAAGGAATCTGAATATAAAATAAAATCTTAGATCAAAGGGTTGGATTTAAAATTTTTTGCCAAACTGTCTGCTGTCATTAATTAAATCATATAAAATTAGTTAAGTATCCAATTGGTGAGATTAAGGGCTCTAATTGCTCCTTGTACTCCAAGGAATAATATTATACCCTTAAATTTAATTTTGGATAATTATTTTTCTTAATCACTCCTTAATCACCTTAAATAAGAATTAGTGAAATTAACCCTAATTAAGCTTTTGATTTGGATAGAGGTTGTTCCTAATGTCATATTTGGTCTATATTAACCTAAGTATAATGTCGAATTGCCCTAAGAATTCCTATTTTCACTAATCACCCAAATTGTCTTAAATAAGTGATTAGTGCTAATTAAGATTAATTAGGTCGTCAAAACCAGATATAAGTATGTTTCTCATTTCAGTAATCAATATGAAACACATTACAACAAATTTGGATCAATTTGAATAAATAAACCCTAGCATTCCAATTCTTGCCTTAAGAGGGGTATTTTGGTCATTTTGACCAAATTATGTTAAATGCTCCTTGAAGCTTGGGAAATTCAGTAATCTATCCTAGGGTAGATTAGAAATATTCTCTGAACTCTTAGACTAATAGTAATGATAATGTGATCATCAATTTAAGAAATCTCCACTTAATCCCTAATTAAGATACTTAGATCTTAAGTGATCTTATAAGACTTATTTGGCATCAATCCTTGAATCTAATAATTGAGATGATTAAGTATCACCTTAAGAAGTTCAATAAAGTTAACCTAAGAGTTAAAATCTAAAAGAAATGTAATTGGTAAAGTCTAAGTAAAAATTTAGCTTAAGATCTAAAGTGATCAAACCTCAGACCCTTAGATCTTAATTAGTCCTAAAAGAATCAACATGAGTTGATGTTTAATTTATTGCTTAAAATAGTCAATTTCAACCTTAATAAGCTCCTTATTGTTTAACTATGAACTTAGGTTCTAAAAGAATCACAATTGGAAGCTCTTAAAGTTAAAACCCTAATTTAAAGTCTAAAGTGATCAAACTTCAGATCTTTAGATCTTAGATCTTAGACTTAGAACTTCAATTTGAATTAAACCATCTCCAATTGAAATTCCTTAAATGATTGATTATTTAATCTTTTGAAACCTTCCATGTGGGTATAGGATGATTCAATCTATAAGATAATGAGATTATCTTAAAGATTGAATGTAGATCTTAGATTCTCAAGCTTTTAATCGATTATTTTATCTTATAATCAACAGAATAGCCTTCACTAAGTTCTTAGTTCCTGAATCTTTCAACTTATAGGATTCTTTACCTTTAATTTGGGTAATAAGTGAGAAACCTTGACCCTATTTAGAATGTCACCTTGGATTTTAGGATTTGAACTCAACATGGGGTTTAAGTTTTAAATCCTTAAATCTTGATTTACTTAATCAAGATTTGGGTAAGAGAGTAAAATATTAATAAAATTAGGTCGTTGATTTATTTATTTAAACCATATAGTCGTCATATGATTTTGGATTAGAACATGTTAAGTTCTAATATTTAACTTTAAGGATGTAAATCTGAGATTCTACTCGATAGCTGGATATTGGAGATCCTAAGCTTGTACCTTCTCAGAGTAGTTAGATTTGGTAATTAGGCAACAACAGATATCACATAAGTCTAGATTAAGTTTCTTGCATACTTTGACTAGATTGCTTTGCACACCTTGGATTTTGAGCTTTATTCCTTGAGCATAATAGGAATACTTAGGATATGGATGATACATCTTAAGCTAGAATTTGTAAAGTATATATCATTTCATCAAGTTTTTCAGTATTTTTAGTTAGTAGGATAGGTTCTGAGTATAGTGTTGCCACCTCCAGTATTCAGTACAGTATGGAAGTTACCCAGGCCTCAGAGAGGAATAGGGATGGCCTAATGGCTGGGTATTTTGATGATTTTCGGGCTGGGATGGCGGTGCTATATCTTAGGCTTATTGCTACTCTAGTTTAGTTCAGTACAGATTGCATGTTTTTGCCACATGTTTTAGTGGCTTTACTTACAGTTTCAGTTGGCTTTACCACATGTTTCAGTGGTTTTACTTTCAGCATTGCTTACTTTGCCACATGTCTCAGTGGCTTTTCTTTCCTTTCCTTAACTAGCATGTTGTATGTATACTCATATGGTCTACTTATATATATTTGATGCATGTTTAGGATGCTAGAATTGCACGTTTTCAGTACTTGCATTTCTTTTATATACTCAGCATGTGTTAATATGATCATAATCATGTTAGGAGTGGAATTATCATAGTAGTTACAGTTCTTTTGCTTTTAGCTTTACCTTGCTTACTTTCATATATTGGTATGTTATTTCACATACATGTTGAATGCTATAAATGGGTAGTTTATAGTTATCCTTTCTTTGTAGCTTGCTGCACCCTATACTGCTTGCATGTTTAGTTGAATTATAATGTGATATCTCTAATGTTTCAGTTCATTAAAATAGCCTAAAATGTACTTAGACAATTGTCTAACTGTAACCTTTTTATTTTGTTAGCTGGGGCCCTGGCATTTGTGATACCGACAAATGTCAGATTCAGATGTGTTCGTGGGCAGCGTCGCAGAGGAGGAGAAGGTTCAGGAGGAGGACTGTGCTGCTGCTATTTAGTTAGACCTTGCCTCTTTATTTCAGTGAGATTGAGAGACATTTTTTTTTAAACTTCAGTTTGCAATAATTAATCTGGATGTATTTCATTTTCTGCCCTGTGATGAGTTATTTTATTGCATTCTCTTTTTCTACTATGCATGCTTGTGGATATTACTCTCTCATTTATTGCTTCTGCCACCTTTATACTTGTATATTGATGATGTGATAGCCCTTGGTGACAAGTCCTTAACTTAAGACAGGTTGGGTCTACCTGACTTTACTTAAGTTGGGGATTTGCCATAGTTGGAGCATCGTACTTCCTTATTGTCAGTACGGGGGCCCCCACATGTTCCCTCCTCGAAATAAGTATATTTTAAGTGAGAAGGGAGATGTTTTAATTCTAATTCGGGAGGGACATTTATGGAAGGTTAAATTAATTTTCTTTTTTAAATCAATTCTTCAATCACTCCATCTTCCGTAAGGTCCTCATCTCTCTCATTCAATAGCATCCTCTCTTCTTCCACATCTCCCAATATTAATGCATCTTCAATTAAATTGATCCCACATCAATCCTCATTGGTCTTTGATGGGTGCCTCATAGAATCATTTACACAAAATTTCACCTCCTCATCTCCATATTGTAATCTCAATTCCCCCTTATCAATATCAATCAATGTTCTTCCGGTAATCAAAAATGGTCTACCCAAGATGATGGGGATTTCTTGGTTTTTATCTTCCATGTCTAAGATTATGAAATTAGCTGGAAAGATGAATTTATCAACCTTTACAAGCACATTTTCAACAATTCCTAAGGGGGTTTTTACAGATCTATCAGCTAATTGGAGGAGAACAGAGGTAGGCTTCAATTGATCTATTCCTAACCTCTTGAATATGTAAAATAGCAAAAGATTTATGGATGCATGATGAATCCATAAATTATATCTAAAATAAATGAAAATTTCATTCATTTCTGATTTTAAAGCTACTTCCTTAAACAAATTATGTGTATATTTTCAGGAAAAATGTCTATCCAAGGAATTCTGAGTCATTGGTGCAACTTTCCAGATTGTTTCAAAGAAAATTGCTGTCGCGCGCTGCAGCGCGCCACTGCAGCGGGTAATTTTGCAAATTTTGGGGCTATCGCGCACTGCAGCGGTTCAATTTGCAAACCAAAGGTGCGATCACGTGCTACAGCGGTTCAATTTGTGAACCGCGGGCGCGGTCGTGCGCTGCAGCGGTTCAGTTTGCGAATTGCGGGCGCGAAAGCGCACTGCAGCGGTTCAGCTTGCGAACCGCGGGCGTGAGGAACTCCCCAAGGGTGGAAGAGCTCATTTTGCTAAAGAGAAGGAGAAGAAAGGCAGCACTAGCGACCTAGGAGAGGAACTTCAAGCAAGGAGAAGAAGAGTCCGGAGAACTTCCAAGGAACTTTCCTAGTATCTTCTAAACCCTTATTTTGAAATTTCTTTTCTTAATTGATCATGAAAGGGTCTTTATCCATGTATATGTTCTTTTTCATCTCTTTTGTAATGGGGTGCTAAATCTCCCTTGGGGAGGGTTGGGCTATAATCTCATATGTTTGATAGTTACTTTCATTTGTATGAAGTTTTCCTCAAGTATTAATATAAGTTATGAACTTAATGCATTGCTCAAGAAATGCTTAATATCATTTTAGTCTTGATTGTGAATCAAAGGAAATGGACTAATGAACTCAAGAGCTAAATTGTCTTGTGCTCCATAGCTCATCTTGAGTTAGATGCTAGATCTATGAGTGCATGAGAGCTTAGAACTATGTGAGAAAGTTCTTGTGCTTAGTGCACCTTAATCTAAGCTCTACTAAAGTGTTGATGCGTGTGATGCTAAAACCTACTAATTGAGCTCCTTAGCTGAACATAATTGAGGGAGGGATAGAAATAGTTGTGTGCTCATGAACGAGGTGACATAGTCATTGAGCCCAATATATTAAATCCCTCATTTCAACAATTTGCGATGCGAGTGATGCTTTTAGTGGAATCAATGCTTATAAGATCTTAAAAATTAAATAATCATCATCTCCTTGATAAAGTGATAAGATGAAAACTATAAACCTAAATCTTATAAGAATTTTTGTGCCGAAATAGAACCGACAGTGTGTTCATTTTGTGCACAAGATTTGAACTTGTGAATCCTTGAGATAAAACTCAAGGAAGAACAATGTGCACTCGATTTAAATCTGAGTAAATGAAAGATAAACACTTTAGGAATCATCATGCATAAGTGACCTATCATGACATGTGGGATGAACCCAACTCTCCTCTTCCTTTTATCTGACTTATTTTCTACTTAGTGATTGTTATTCTTAAACTAGAACCAACTAAAACCAAATACTCATAGCTTAAATATTAGTGAGAATATATACACCTTAGTAACAAAATATCCAATTCTTTGTGGTTTGATAAATCCCGAGAACTCACACTTTCCACTTATTACTTCAGACCACGTACACTTGCGTGCAAGTGCAGACGTGTATTTACAGTTTGTCAAGTTTTTGGCACCGTTGCTGGGGAATTGGAATTTGTTTCGTATTAAGGATAATCTATAAGTAACTAATTATTTAAGTATTTTCTTGCATATACTTTTAGTTTTTGATTTTTGTAATTATAGGCACAACAACTTACTCTGATTCTTTTCTATTTCTTTTATTTTTGTTAAATTTCTGAACATTATTGCTAAATTTGTTCTTGATAGCCTAATTATTATAGTGTATGAATAGAAGAGTTTGCACGAATTATCTATTTGACCCAAAAATTGAAAGAACCTACTTGCAGGCTAGGAGAGAATAAAACCTTTCAAACCAACAAGTTGTTATAGATAACTATAATGAAAATCTAGGAGAGCTATTAGGAGAGCCTAGGGGAAGAGCACTAAGAGATTATGCACTACCCACTATTAGGGGAATCCCCCATACAATTGTATGGCCTAATATAGAAGTCAATAATTTTGAAATCAAACCTTCCACTCTGAGTATAGTTCAAAATAATCAGTTTGGGGATTGGCCATTGAAGATCCGAACTCACATATTTCAACTTTCCTTGAAATATGTGACACCTTCAAATTTAACGGCATCTCTGAAGATGCAGTTAAATTACGGCTTTTCCCATTTTCCTTGCGAGATAGAGCCAAGAGTTGGCTCAGTTCTCTTCCAAGTGGTTCAATCCGGACGTGGGACGATTTGGCTAAGAAATTCTTAGCCAAATATATCCCTCCGGCAAAAATCGCTCGGTTGAGAATTGAGATAGCCAACTTCACTCAGTTGGAAGGCGAGACACTATATGACGGATGGGACCGATTTAAGGAATGCCTAAGGCGTTGCCCACATCATGGGTTTCCCTTGTGGATGCAAGTGCAAACCTTCTATAATGGTTTGAACACTCCTACAAGAACACTCATTGATGCAGCCGCTAGCGGCTCTATTAGTGGTAAAACCCAAGAGGAAGCTTACGACCTCTTGGAAGAAATGGCTAACAATGCATATTAATGGCCTTCTGAAAGGCTAAAAAAAGAATCTATAAAGGTAAACGAGTCCAACCAAATAACGGCATTACAGCAAGAGATACACGCCTTGAATGAGAAAATCAAAAGAATGAATGTTAATGTTGTTCTGGAGGTACATTGTGAGTTGTACGAAGGTAGGCATAATAGTGAAAGCTGCAACTTAAATAACCCCTTTGTACAACCAAATACTAAACAAGTCAATTACCTAAAAATAACAACTCAATGAACAACCCTTACTCCAATACTTACAATCCAGGGTGAAAAAACTACACTAATTTCTCATTGAGTAACAATAATAATAATAGAAATCAATATGGGGGAAGTTCATCAAACCATCAAGACATAAATAATGGAAATAACAATAACAATCATCACCCAAATTTAGAAGGAGCTTTCAACTCCTTCAAAGCTAAAATGATCCAATTCATGTGCCGCACCGTAGCCACTACCACTCGCCACGATGCCTTTATCCAAGGGATAGAAGCCTCCCTTAGAAACATAAAAACCCAACTGGGGCAGATCTCCAAGCAGCTGACCATACGGCAGCAAGGGGCCCTACCTAGTTCCACAAAAGTAAACCCTAGGGAGCTGGTTAGTGTAATTCATTCGGAAGAGGTGTATGGGGGAACTAATACTGAAAAAATGAGTGCAATAGATGATGAGCTAGAGGCACAGGAAGGAGAAAGGGGCACAGAATGTGAGAAGCTCACAGCTCCAAAATGTGAAGACTCCGAGAGGTTGAGCATTCCATGCATAATTAGAAACGAAGTATTTTTAGATCC
Organism: Gastrodia elata; assembly: GCA_016760335.1. Classification (NCBI taxonomy): domain Eukaryota; kingdom Viridiplantae; phylum Streptophyta; class Magnoliopsida; order Asparagales; family Orchidaceae; genus Gastrodia; species Gastrodia elata. The sequence goes on along the minus strand of CM028676.1, from coordinate 25,316,173 downwards.
CTTGGTGCTTCGGTCAACATTATGCCCTACCACATTTATGAACATCTGAAGGTATAAAGAATGGAATACACCTCCATGATTTTAGAGTTTGCCAATCTATAATCCCTTACCCCTCTCGGTATGGTAAAGAATGTTGTAGTTGAATTGGGAAGTCTTATCGTTCCTACCGATTTTGTGGTGTGAGTGGGACTGATGGAATAAGAATTCCACGGTCATTTTCGAGCGACCTTTTCTGATGAGTATAAAAGCTGTTATAGATATAGGCCGGGGTAATGAGTGTAAAAGTCAAAGGGAAAACTGAATTAATTGACCTTAAACCTTCCATCTTTAAACAAAGAGAGATGGAAAAAGAGGTGAGCAAAAAATTAAGAGAAGAAAGATTATGGGTAGATGATGTTCTTGAAGATCAAATGTTAAAAGAGAAAAATTTTGATAATAGCTCGACTCCTTCCTCAGAAAAGGGGAGCAAGGAAGGAGTAACAAAAAGAAAAACAATAAGAGGAAAAAGAAAGAAAAAGACTCCCCCTAAGCTTGAACTCGAAGGAGTGGATCCGATCAGGGAAGGAAGAAAGGGCGAGGGTTCGAGCCACCATGAGGGTTGTGCTCACTTTAGCATCCTTAGCTTATGGAAGAAGAAACCACTGGATCCTATTAGTTGATCATTAGCGAGTCTAGCTAAAGATGTTAAATTTAGCGCTTATTGGGAGGCAACCCAATCCAAAAAAAAAAATTGCAGCACTACAGTGCACTACAGCGGGAATACAGCGCCGCAGTGGAAATCCCGTGACAGCACGCTGTAGCAAAAATTCCACTATAGCGCGTTGCAGCAGAAATTCCACTACAGCACGCTGCAGCGGTTTGCTCCAGCTGCAGAAAATTTTTCACTGCCTTGGGAACTATGCAGTCAAAAAGTCATGAAATTTGGGTTCCCCATGTAGTCAAAAGGTGGGCTAAAAAAGCTACCCCCCCTTTTCACATGGATTACAATATTTAGGGCATGGGAAAGACCCATTGACCATACTCTCTTGCCTTGGATTTCCTTAGCTATATAAGGGAGGTAATAGGGGGGTTATCCTTGCACCTTCTAAGTTTTCTCACTTCCTAAACAAACTCTTGCTCCCCCTCTAGCTACTTCACCATATTATCCGGCAAGAAGGCAATTCCTAGAAGGGAGGCCGAAGCTTCTTCTTCCGGGGGAACCAATAACAAAAACTGGTTCTCTTATGCGAAAGCTAAGCACCGATTCAACTCCATAACTTCTCAGCGGAAGTTAATTCCGGAGAAGAGCTTTTGCGGCTACTTGCCCGTTCCTGTGGAGCAAATTGACCCATGGGGATGGAGGGAAATGGTGACGAAGAGATCTCCCACGTACACGTCTATAGTCCAGGAGATTTATGCAAATGCTATTGATGCAACCGGACAGAGGATTTTCTGCAGAGGTAGGGGTGTCACCCTTAGGATTGCTCAAATTGAGCAATTCTATGGGCTTGAGGAGGTAAGTTCTTGCTCTTACCTTGAACTCTTGGAGTCTCGCTTAGACCCCCTTGAACTCGTTACGAAACTCATCCACAAGGACACTGACTGGGAGGGAGGATTAGCCAACATTTCTCATTCCGAATTAACGGATATGAGTAGTGCATGGCTAGTTTTCATTTCCAGCTTTGTGATGCCTACGAGTCACTTGACTGAAGTGACCCATGCTCGAGCACTTATCATGTGCTTATTGATTAGGCCGAGCGAGATCCGTATATCGAGTATTATTTTTAAGCAGCTCTAGAAGACTCTCAAGGGATCCTGCGCTGCATTGGCCTTCGGGTCTTTGATATCAGAGATTTGCGAGGCCCAAGGGGTCAAAATCCTCTCCTCCAAGACCATCGTTTCCCCTGGCTCCGCCCTTAATCCCTTAAATCTGAACGCCCGGGTAAGTGAACAGAAGCTGCCCAAGAAAAGGAGGGGCGAGCAAGGGGAAACGTCTGCTCCGTCCGACCAAACTCTCACCAATAAGCTGCTGCTTGCATCTCCACAATTAGCAGGCCGATCTTAGCAAGGCCTTGGCCACCGACATGCGGTTCTTTAAACAAGAACTGATTCAGCAGCGCTAGTTTCAGTACGAGTTTCATAAAGCCATCGGGCTAATGTTCGAGGATTGGAGCTTGCAAGGTGGACCGGACTCTTCCGTGTTGCCAAGACCACCGTTGGTGCCCCCATTCCGGACTCGCGCTGCCCTTGCGAATCCACGTACGTGGAAGAAGTGGAGGAAGAGGAGGAAACCAAAAAATAAATAGGTTGTATTTTTCTTTTTCTTTTTGTTGTATTAGTTATTTTTCGTTGTACTTTTCATTTTGCGTGTTTTATTTAAGATCTTAATTTATGAACTCTCATATTTCCTAGTTTTGATAGTACTTAAAAATAACAAATTTTTCTGAGTTTTTAATGAAATGAAAATCACAAAATATCGATAAAAAAATGATATGAAGTAAAAGGGTGCTTAACAAAAAGTGATCAAATGCATTGATAGCATTAAAACCTTTTAATTAAGGAATGAATTAAGGTTAATCTAATCTCCAAAAATTTAAATCATGCTATGAACTAAGTGTGGGGGAAAGCTTGGACTATAACTAAAGATTTTGGTGAGTACTCTAAAAGAGTGTGCTAGGCTCCCGTAGGACTTCATGATCACAAAGAGGTGAATTGGAGATGAAGAAAAGTATCTCTCCCTAAGAATGAAAAAAGAAAAAAAAAATAAACATAAAAAAAGGATGACAAATATCTCTCTCAATTGAAAGAAATGAAAAAGGATGATAAAAAATATCTCTCATTTAATCTATTCATCTTTGTGATTCATAAGAAGGGGCACATATGGCACAAAACTCTTGAGTATTTCACTACCTCTCTAGTCTAGGTTTTCTATGGAACCTTCCTCATTACCTAGTAACATGCATAAAAATCAAATACTTGGAGATTAACTGATCAATGCCTTGCTTTATATCCAAGGTTATAATATCTTATGCCAAATGCCTTGGATCACTTCAGTTAAGCACAAGTCTTAACTTATATATCAAAATTTAAATTGATATCTTTTGTTGACTATCATACCTAAAAAAAATAGAAAAATACTATTTTAAGCTTGCTCGAGGACGAGCAAGAATCCAAGTGTGGGGGTGTAATGAATCCATAAATTATATATAAAATAAAAGAAAATACCATTCATTTCTGATTTTAAAGTTACTTCATTAATCAAATTCTGTGTATCTTTTCAAGAAAAGGCCTATTCAAGGAATTATGAGTCATTGGTGTAACTTTTCAGATTTTTTCAAAGAAAACCGTTGCTGCACGCTGTAACGCGCTACAGCGAGTAATTTTGCAAATTTAGGCGCTGTCGCGCACTGCAGCGGTTTAGTTTGAGAATTGTGGGGGCGATCGCGAGCTGCAGTGACTCAGTTTGCGAACCACGGGCGCAATCGCGCGCTGCAACGGTTCAGTTTGCTAACTGCGGGCGCGATCGCGTGCTGCAGCGGTTAAGTTTGCTGACCGGGCACGCAGTTGCGCGCTGCAACAAAGCAATTTGTGAATTGCTGGTACTACCGCGCGCTGCAGCAGTTCAGTTTGCAAATACTAGCGCCACAGCGCGCTGCAGCGGGCCTCTTTGCTGAAAAATGGACGCGATCGCGTGCTGTAGTGGCCCGCCACAATTTTCTCTGGCAGAAGCATTTAATGCAGTTGGGACAAGACCCCCAACCAGCATCTTGTCTCCAGTCATCATTCCCTTTGCAGCTGCTACATTTTTTTAAATGGAAAAGAGACTTATGAGATGATGTAATGGCTAAAACAAATGAAAGAAATGGTCACCTCATCCATCAAGTGGTTTTTTCCATTATTGCTCAGATTTTTAAAGAAATGTGCTGGTTTTTAGATTTGAAGAATGAAGAGGCAGCCTTTATCTATAAATACGTCTTCTCTTGATTAGAGAGGGGTTCCAATTTTTGCTCAATTCAACTAAGTAAGAAAGAGGGTTGCATAGTGGAAGAGAGAACTCTCCAAGGGTGGAAGAGCTCATTTTGCTAAGGAGAAGGAGAAGAAATGCAGCACTAGCAACCTTAGTTCAAAAACTTACCCACCGCGGTGCGCTGTAGCGGTTCAAGTTTGAAAACTTACCCATTGTAGCGCACTATAGCGGTTCTAGTTCAAAAACTTACCCACCGCGGCACGCTGTAGCAGTTCAAGTTTGAGAACTTACCCACCATGGCACGCTGTAGCGGTTCAAGTTTGAGAACTTACCCGCTGTGGCGCGCTGTTGCGGTTCAAATTCGAAAACCTACCCATTGTAGGGTGCTAGGGTGCCTTGGGGTGCGCAGTAGCGGAATCGCTTCAGATTTCAGAAATCCCCTTAGGTTAGTGCTTTCTGCTTGCCAGTAGCCGGAGTGCACTGTGGCGCGCTGCAGCGCGCTGAGCATGCTATAGCGCGTTGCAGCGGTTTGCTCCCAGAAGTTGCATAAATACTCTAGAGTCTCCCAAAAATTGCTGAGCTCACACTTTACCTAAAAATAAGCAAAATTTGATCAAGGTGGGTTGTTTCTAATAAGGATTTGTATAGGATTTTTCATTTATTTATGATATAAATTATGGATTCATCAATATGACAATAGATTAAAGGCTTTAACCCAATTTTTTGATATAAATGAGTGACTTGCTCTAGTATTGGATAAATTATTACATGATTTACCATTAATTGATAAGGTGCCTATGATTATAGTAATAATAAAAATCACTATTCAAAACATTCAAGAAATGCTGACGTAATAGAACAAAGATTAAAAGAAAATTTAAGACGTACCCAAAATGTCATAATTATCGTAGAAGCAGGAGTTGGCATGTACACTCATGCTGGAGATGTTGGTTGCTTATTTTGATGCATTTGGAATTGTAGGATGATTTAAGAGAAGGTGCTGTAGCCTTGGGATTATTAGAAGGAGCTAAGGCTACCATTACCATCAGGGTAGTAGCTTGACTGTTTAGTGGCTGGGGACAGAACACTTGATCACTCCGGGAGCAGGTGATGGGTGCTCTGTCGATAGTAACCTTGGCTTCTCATTGGTGAAAATGATGGCCTTGATGGCCGCAAGTATAACACACATTACCCTGATGGTAATATTTCCCGTATAGATGATGGCATTTGCATTCAGAAAGTTCTGCCTGGGTTGGTTCAACTTCCATATTATACACCTTGGCTACCTTCCGATGACCAAAGTTTTCCCTTCTGGGCTGTACAAAGCTAGCCTATTTCTTCCGATCCATTTTCCCTTGAAAACTTTCTTGTAGACGGGCAGCTTCAACTAGTTCGGGGAAACTCTTAATCTGCTGGGAGATTAAATGAGCTTTAATGGAATCTCTCAGCCCTTTCAAAAATCAATGACAATGAGAGGATTTAGACTTAACCAAGTTTGGAGTGAAATGTGATAGTCAGCAGAATTCAAGCTCATAGTTCGCCACTGATCTTCCACCCTGAGTCAGATGGAGCAGCTCATTTTCAAGTATCGCCTGAGCAGATACTGGAATAAAGGATTCCTTGAAAGCTTTAACAAATTGATCCTACAAGATATCCTCCAATTCATTGTCAGCGAATTTGGCATTATGTTCGTTCTCCCACCAATATTCGGCCTCATCTTAGAATCGGACAGTGGCTAGACGGATTGATTTAGAATTTGGGCACTTAATGCTCGCTAAGTTCTTCTCAGCTAACTTAAGCCAACTGATGGTGTCCAACGGGTTCAGTGCCCATTGAAGGTAGGTGTCCGAAGATGCAAAAAATTATAAAGAATTTAATCTTTTGAGAAGTGCAGTGTAGATGGGGCTCCCTGACAGACCTAAATTTTGTGTCTGCGTTTGCACGCAAGTGTCCATGGTCTGAAGTAATAATTTGGAATGGTAAGTTCCGGATTTATATTATCCATAGGGAATGGTGATTTTGTTACTATGTTTTATCTATGTTCAATAATGTTTGGACAATTTATATTTTGGTTTTGGTGTGGTTCCTAATTTAATAAAGCAAATATTAAATTGAAGATACTTTTTGATTTAAGAAAAGAGAGTTGGGGGTTCATTATGTGACTTGTAAGGACTCGGTGTTCTAATCATGTCATTGCAATTCATAAAGTAATTTTGCTATGCCTAATCTATCAAGTGAACATTGCCTTCCTTAGATTGGCTCTCTAATTCCAACAAGTTCAAATCTAGTGCACAAGGAGAACTCCTTAGGAGTTCTACCTCGGCACATAGATTCTTATGAGATCATAGTTAGTTAAATTTCGATTTCCTACTTCTAGGTTACCAAAAAACTCTTTTAGTTCAATGGATCTCACAAGCTTTCATTCCCACCAATCAGAGTTGTGCGCTACACATGCAGTTTAGCTAAGGGAGAGGATTCATCGGACTCAATGGACTATGTCACATCATCCATGGGTGTTCAATGATCTCTCCCTCCTTATACTTTGCTGAGACGCAGAGCATGATTGGAGGGGCTTGGCTCACAAGCTTCAACTTCTCGGATGAGCTGAAGGAGTGGTGCTAATGAGCTTGAGAACTTGTCATGTATCTCTTAGCTCTATTACACTCCCTCCTTGCTCTTATCCAATCAGTGAGCATTGGAGCACAAGTCTTTTAATGTCTTATACAAGATTTTCATTAAAGATTTAGTTTATTAAATATTTACATTTGATAATCATTCTAAGCATTCAATTAAAAGTAAATAAAAATTCGGCTCAAATTTTATTCATTATAAATTCAATAGACAACACCATCCACCTTACTCAGCACATAATTACAACCTAACCCTCTCAAAGGAAGGCTTAGCCTTCCATTTTAGTTTCAATACAGCAAGAGATATAAAAGAACATGAACTTTGACATCAGTTCACAAATAAAGAAAACAAGATAAGGATGAGAAATGGTACTAGGAACAGCCTTGTATTTTTAGGGTTCTCTTGGTTCTTTCTCCTTCCTTCTCTTCTGTTCTCCGATGTTTCTCTGCTTCTCTTCCCTCTTGAACTTGCAAAGTCATTTTAAAATTTATTCCCTAGAGGGTTCTCATTCTCTTTCCCACAGTAGCTTATAATTTGGATCAATTAATGTCAAAATTGGGAACCCTTCTTTAATTTTAGAATACTGTTTATAAAGGGATCCTCTCAGTTTTGTGCAAAATTTCTGTTTATCCTTTCCTCTTCCTTGACTTCATGGCAGCCATTTAAAATTATTCCTTTATTCCTCTTAGATATAGTAGGTTTTATTGCTTTTGTAGTTTCCAAATGGCTGGGGAAGGCCAAAGGTTGGAATTTGCTGCCTTCCCTATGCTATTATTAATGTTAATTCTGGGCATTTCTACATTGGCCGCTGCCGCGCGCACTACAGCGCGCTATGGCATGCTGTAGTTGTTGTATCTCATTCCTGCTGTGCATGTCTCTAGACATACTATTTTACTGGGGATCTGCCGTAGCGCGCTGTGGTAGCTTCGTTCGAAACATTGTTCCACTGCAGCGTGCTGTAGCGAGTTAAGTTAATTCAGATTCTCGCTACGGTGCAATGAAGCGGTTTGAGTTTCGAATTCACTGTTTAATTAATTTTTCTCTTGATTTCATATTGTTCACCTTAAATAACACTGCAGCCCATTATAGCACGTGGAGGCGGGCTATAGTGGATTTGCTTCCAGGTCAGTTTTATACTTCATGGGGGTCGGCGCGCTGTGGCGCGCTGGGAGCACACATAATGGTGAAAAGTTCAAATCGTGGAATTTTACTATTCAATTAGTTCTTATAATATTTCAATTGTAATTCTTGAAATGCCGCTGTGGCCAGCAGTGGCGTGCTGTAGCGCACTACAACGGTTTTCTTCTAGGCTGTGCAGGTCAAGTTCAGGTCTCTCCTTTCTACTCATCTACCATGGCCCGCTGCAGCACGCTGTGGCGGCTGCAGCGCTTTTTATCTAGAATTTCCTTTTTCAGCTCTGGCTTGCCTTCTATTCAATTTATCCTGAAAATGTAGAAATTCTCATCAAAGTATGTACGTTCATATGGTGTTTTATATGTTTTTACTTCCATATTTTACAATAAATTTAGGATTTATCATACGCCCACACTTAAATTCTTGCTCGTCCTCAAGTAAGCTCAAAGTGAATTTTTTGATTTTTTTAAATTATGGATTCAATTTAGATGTTAATGTGAAATTCTCATGTCACTGAATATTACTTTAGGTTGGGGTGATTTTAAGAATTCCAACCACTATTATCTTCCTCATTCAGGTTCCAAGTGCTTGTTCCTTTCTAGTTTCCAATCTCGAATGGTTAATGCTCATTCTTCATTTGGGGGTGGGTTATTATCTCAGGATTTTCAACTCTAGTTAGGCATTGGTGAGTGACAAGAGTTTTGTGTCAAGCATGCTCCTTCTTATGAATCACAATAAACATAAATATTTATAGGAGAGATATTTTTCTTCATCCTATTTTCTCATATTTTTTTATTTGAAAGTGATATTTTTCATCCTCCTTTTTTTTTTTTTTTAATTTTAGCTCAAGGGACAGATAATTTTCTTCATCTCTGATTCAGTTCCTTATGATCATTAAGTCATATAGGAGTCTAGTACACTCATATGTTCACTCAACTCTTGCCAATTGCTAATTTTAATTCCTTAGGTTTCCCCACCCCCACACTTAAAGTTCAGCATATGTTCATTTTAATCCTTGAAAACAAAAATTCACTCAAGCTTTTTACCTTATTTTAGAAGTGTAGGGTTGCCATATCAATTGATCACCTTAGGTTAAGCATAATTAGTGACTTAAGATTTTACATTGAAGTTCATTATTGAATCCATACAGTAATTATTTCAAAAAATTTAATTGTAATATAGTCACAACATCATGAAGGCTTAAGTAATCCAAAATTTATTTATTGAAAAGGGACACAAAGAAAATAGAAAATAGAAATTAAAAACTAAAATAGCACCACTTTAATGGCATGGGTTGCCTCCCACCAAGCGCTTGTTATAACGTCTCAACCTGACGCGTGTTGCTTTTCCAAAGTAACTCCTTCCCTTGGAAGGTCTTGCGAAGTCCAACCTCCTTTCTCATGCAAGTCACTTTCTTCTAAACATGGTTTCAATTGCTGCCCATTCATCTTGAATGTCCCGTCCCTTGAAGTGATATCTACTGCTCCATGGGGTATACCTTCTCTATTATAAATGGGCCTGTCCACCTAGACTTCGGCTTCCCTGGAAACAATTTCAATCTTGAATTAAATAAAAGAACCTTCATCCCAAGTTGAAAGTGTTTTGGCTTAATTAGTTTGTCATGTCATTTTTTTTGTTTTCTCTATGTAAAGCTTAGCACTTTTATATGCATTCGGCATGAATTCATATAATTCATTTAATTGTAGAATTCGCCTTTCTCCTTCTTGTTTGAAATCAAAATTCAAAATTTTAATGGCCCAAAAGGCCCGATGTTCAATTTATGCCGGCAAGTAACAGGACTTCCCATATATGAGCTTGTCGGGAGACATTCCTATAGGAGTTTTAAATTCTGTTCTATAAGCTCACAATACATCTAGCAATTTAGTGCACCAATCCTTTCTATTTTGGCAAACTATTTTCTCAAGGATTTGCTTTAACTCCAGGATTGACACTTCAAATTGCTCTCAAGTTTGAGGGTGGTATGTTGTACTTACCTTGTGCTTCACCCCATAGCCCTTCAACAAATTCTCTAGTTGTTTATTGCAGAAATATTTCCCCCGATCATTAATAAAAATTTTGGGTGTGCCAAATCTAGCTAAGATATGCTCTTTTAAGAGTTTGATCACTGTTTTTGCATCGTTAATCGCACAAGCAATTGCCTCAACCCATTTTGAAATATACTCAACTCCCACTAGAATGTAAGTGTTGGATTTGGAGGTAGGAAAGGGTCCCATAAAATTAATACCCCAAACATTGAACAACTCAACCTCAAATACTTCATTTAGCGGCAACTCATCTCTCTTTCCTAGATTCCTAATTCATTGGCACCTGTCATAGCTTTTGACAAACTCAACTGCATCCTTGAATAATTTAGGCCAAAAGTACTCTGATTGCAGCACCTTAGCAGTTGTGTGATCAATCCCATTATGACCTCCATAAGAGGATGTGTGGTAATGATAGAGGATATTGTTCACTTCATATTCGGGCACACATCTCCTTAAGAGTTGATCAGCACAGCATTTGTAAATGAAAAGATCATACCAAAAGTAGTTTCTTATGTCGACGAAGAATTTTTTTCTTTGCTGAAAATTCAACTCTTTTGGAATTACCTTTCCCGCAAGATAGTTCGCATAATCGGCAAACCAAGGAGGTCTACTCGTAGCAATGGTGTAAAGTTGCTCATCAGAAAATATTTCACAAATCTCTGCTCCTTCTTCATGATCAAGCTGGGTTAATCTTGAGAGATGGTCAGCCACCACATAATCACATCCTTTTTATCATGACTTTCAAGATCAAACTCTTGTAAAAGCAAAACCCAGCGTATGAGGTGTGGTTTTGCTTCTTTCTTTTGGAGAAGGTATTTAATTGCGGCGTGATTCGTGTATACAATTGTTTTATACCCAATGAGATAGGATCTGAATTTGTTGAAAGCAAAAACAATTGATAGCATTTCTTTTTCAGTGGTAGCATAATTCCTTTGGGCCTCATCCATTAATTTATAAGCATAATAAATTGAATAGAGAGTTCTCTCTCTCTGCTGACATAAGACTACCCCTACAATAAGATCACTAGCATCACACATTATTTCAAATAGAAGATCCCAACTAGGGGCAAAAATTATGGGGGCTAAATTTATGGGGCTAAAATTATGACAGATTTTATTGCATTAAATCCCTTCACACAGCTTTCATTGAAGTTAAACTCCACATCCTTTCCTAGAAGACGGCACAACGGTAAACTTATTTTGGAAAAGTCCTTAATAAATCTTCTATAAAATTATGCGTGCCTGAGGAAATTTCTTATTCCTTTTACATTAGTAGGTGATGGCAGTTTTTCAATCACTTCAATCTTTGCCTTATCCACATCAATTCCTTTTCTTGAGATTAGATGACCTAGGACTATTCCTTCTTCTACCATGAAGTGATATTTCTCCCAATTCAAAATTAGATTAGTGTCTTCACATTCTCAAGGACTTTACTTAAGTTAGTTATGCAATGATCAAAGGATTTACCAACCACAGAAAAGTCATCCATGAAAATCTCTAGAAACTCTCCTAGCATATCAGAAAAAATAGCCATCATGCAACGTTGGAAGGTGGCTGGTGCATTACACAATCCAAAGGGCACCCTCCTAAAGGAAAATGTTAAAGCTCTTAAATTATTTTTTAAAGGCATAAATAGGTTCTTCTCTGACTTATGAATAATTAAAGACCCTAAACATGAATTTTGGACATTTAATGAATTAATTATTCACTAATTAAAACTAGAGAAATATTAGCTAAATCCAAAAATCTAACTATTGGATTTATAATTTTATTTCATATTATTGTCCCTTATAATTTTATGATCAAAATAGTATATTGGATCATACCATTTGGATAAGTATAGCCAAAGTTATTCAATTAATTTAAATATAATTAAATTGATTAATTAACTATAGGATTTGATTTCTAAATTAATTTTCTTCAAAAAATTAATTCTAGAATTTCCATTATCAATTTTCAGCCCGAAATTGAAAACACTCGGGGTGGGGTCTGACCCGGCCCACCACTGTGCATCTTCTTCTCGCATCTTCCCCGATGCAGCGCTTCCTAGGGTTAGCTTTCCTCAAAGAATTCTCCGCCCACAGGGCATGCCACGCCTTGCTCTCGATCGATACACCTTCAGCAGCTCCGGTCACATTGACTAAGCTAAGAAGCCCTCTCTAGGATGCGCCGAATTGATGGGTCCTTACTCGACCTGATCAGCCCCAAGGGAAAATCTGTGAGGAGTAAATTCTCCTCAAAAAGGAAATGTTACGGGCTAGGGTTTAATTCTAAATGTTCAAGGGTTGAAGGAGAAGTGATTGAATGATTTGACGAGTCCTAAGAATGAATAGATCACTAGGGTGCTACTCATGGCATTACACAGACGCGAGTTACATCTGAGTTGATCGATTTCAGTCAAATCGATCGATCAGACTGAACCCAATGATTGCTACAAATCGGCAATCACTTAAAAAGGGAATCGGGCATCGATTGGGAACTCGAATGCCCGAGGATTCGCAATGATTCAATGACTCAATGGTTGACTATCAGTGCACAATCGGATGGCAACCACATTGTCTGATACACTGCCAGTCCCTACCATTGGCTTAGCTGCCTAATAGTGAACTAGGGTGAGGTCTTAACACATCATCTATTTGCGGTATGTACAGCTGGGAGTGGCAGAACAGTAAGCACCTCCAATGGAGCTCGATAAGGAAGAGGAAGGGAATTGAAGATCCACATTATGTAAAAGAGCTCACTATGAACTCAGAGGGGTATTTATAAAGCTTAGAGAGGATCAGGGTAGGGCGCCATGGCTGAGTCACGAGGCTCACATTTGGGCCGAGATATATCTTTAGCTTACCTCAAATAGAGAGATTCAACCCTCTCGACTTGCCAAGGAAGCTCAGCCACTACGGGGAGGATCCTAACGGCCAAGGGAATATAACAGAGAAGAGTGGGGGAAAAGCTAGTAGCAAATAGTACGAAGAATCTTCGACTATCAGGCGAGAGAGCTGGGGACAAAGGTCTACAGCGCTGGACAATCTACAAGCTGTCTGATCTCGAGAAAGTTGTAGATGGAGGGTCTGATGAATTTCTCATTAAACAGAATTGTGGAGAGGATGACAGTTATTCGATTCATGAATATGATATAGCAGTTGACGATGGATCTAAGCGCGGTCCATTAACGCCGTAGAATTAATGCTCTAGGATTCGTGCCCTTGCATCCATTGGCGGGGTTTATTACATCGTTGTCAAGACCCCGCATCATATTTGTCGCGGTCCTGATAGCAAGTCCTGTGGTTTAAAAATTAAATTATTTAATTTAATTAATATTATAAATCCTTTAATAAAATTAAATTAATTCCAATAATTCCTAAATCCAATTAAGGACCAAATGAGCTCCAAAAATTCTCAAAAATTCACCCTTAGCTAATTAGGGCATGATGAATTCAAAAATAAAATTAGATTTTAATTTGGAGATCAATTTAATTTAGCTAATTTTCAGTATCCAAAAATAGGTAAAAATAGCTAAAATGCTCAAATGAGCTTCGATTGACTTCAAACTTCTATGGTTAGATTTACATGACCCATTGAGTCTAATGGAATGAAAATCAAAGTGTAGTTTAGCTTATATTAACTTGGATTAGCTATGGTAATAACAAGGTTGTTACAGTTTCACTAATGACCTTTTAAGTGTCATTAAGAGTCATTAAAACCTTGATTAGATATTTGATATCTAATTTGACCCTACTTTATATTATTTTACTTATTATGCTATCAGGAAAGTTATTGCCACCAGTTTACATGATTTGGACATCAAATGGAAAATGTGAGTTTTTGATGCTTGAATAAAATAATATTAAATTTCCAAAATTGGGGTTTTGCATGTTTATGCCTCATAAAGGCTAGAACACCATAGATAATCTACCTTATGATATATTACAACATTAGATGGTATTTTGAGTAAAAAAAATTACTAAAATAACCTAGTTTTAGCTAAGTGATAGTAAACTTAGATGAGAGCCTCGACAAAGAATCCTAGTGATTGTTGGAGCTCTTAGGGCTTAATTTAATGCTTTAATATTGTAGTAGTCTTAAACTCTAAGGTGTATTGGACTAGTTAGCTCCTTATGATTGTAAAAACCATTATTAAGGACCTTAATGGTTAGATTAGAGTTAGGCTAGTTCCTTACATTCCTTAAGTGTAGGATCAACCTTAAACATCTTTGTGTGTAACTTAGGGATGTTAGCCCATTATAGTAAGTTAAATCTCTTAGCTAACTAGATATTCTAGTCCCTTTATGTGAAACCTATAATCCCTTAGTTACCTTCTAGGGTTCCTAGTGCCTTCACTAAGGACATTACTTATTAGAATTACACTAGTTAGTAACTAATCACTTAATTAAACTATTGATTATGATCTCCCAATCCTAAGAATCCCTTAGTGAAGTTAAGGTTAGAAGAACTCCTATAGAAACCTTCTAGCTAGGGATTATTAGTGCTAATCAAAGTGCAGAAGCTTGTTAACAATAGGAATGTAAGTTATAAGATAAACTCCTAAGCTCAATAGATCAATAGTTACCCATTATGTGTCATTTAGGTAACTTAAAGAGAATCTTAACTTGTAGGATAGTGAATTATAGACTATACCTAGATCATGTGGAATACTTAGAATAATGTTAAGAAATCCTTAGTGTAGCTCTTACAATTAAAAGAGGACTTTGAAGATAATTAAAATAGAGACATCTAATGAAGTTTAGTGTCTTTTACCTAGAATTAAAGAGTAGTCCAAGTAACTAAGTGTAACCTACTTAAGATTATATATGTAGTCATATTATGATTAGAGCTTGATCTAAGTAGTCAAGTGCAGCCTTCTTAGTGTAGTGTAGTTGGTCATTATTTTCTAAGTAAGATGCTTAGAATCATTTAGAAAGACTGAATAAAAAAGATAAGACTAGAAGTAAGCTTAGAAGATGAAGATGATTAGATTCTTAAGGCTTTGATCAACTAAATAAGAGCTAAAGATTTAAAAGCATTTAAGTGTTAACATTGAAGTTATTCTTAGGATCATAGTGATTGTAATACTAAGGTTTGGAACCTTAGGATTAAGAGAAGAATCTTAATATTTAGAATAATAAACTTATGTGAGGTAAATTAGACTATTGAAACATAAGAAGTGCCATTCCTTAAATCTTGCCAATAATAAGCTAGTAACCTTGTACAACAGTAAGATCAAGGATAATCCAGTATTAAACCACTAGTAACATATCTAAGACAAAAATATTATAAGTAATTAAATGACTGAACCTTTTTAAGCATAGAACCGTTAAGATGTTATTAAAATAAGATGCTTAAAAGAGAGTATTAACTTAAGTGTTTGGATATTATAATTTAAGAGAACCATATACCTTTAGTAGAGTTAGACATTAAGTTTAGTAGCAATAAAGTCTTATAGCTAAACCGTTAAGTAATCTAAGTCATAGGAATCTAGTAACTTGAGTAGTTTACTAGTGAAGCCATTAGTATTTAAGCAAGAGTGTCCCATTAAAGTAGAATTGTTTGTTTGATACTTTTATTAAGTGTAGTGTTAGTAATTGGATATGATGTTTATCTTTGCAACTTTGTAACTATATCTATAATTTATTTTGTCATATGAGTAAGACCTTAATCAAATTATTATTTTCAAACCCATTTTAAATAGTACATTAATATTATATTAATTGATGAAGACATTCGATGAATGTCTATGTCAATTGAGGAGCTTGTTTAGCTCTAATCATAGAATAGATAGCTAAAGCAGATAATAAAAGATATCGCATGGCTACAATTAGCTTTGAAAATCCTTGAATGCTACAATAGATTGAGACTAAATCCTTGAATACATTCATAAAGACATTATGCATAAATTAAATTTGCAACATTTACTTTGGGATTTCATATGATAGACTATTCCTGTGCAGACAATTGTGTAATAAAGAGACCTTGCATATTCTAGAAGGGGAATGTGTGTGTTATGGGAAACCCCATTACTTAGTTAAGTAGAGGTGGTTAACTGCTCACTTGTTTCTGTGCCCACGAACAAGATTACAAGATAAATAAGTTAATATATTATAGTCCTTTTTGACTATTCTTAATTTTCCTACAACCTTCATGACTGTGGATGCTTTATCATAGTATTTTGACTATGTATACTCAGTTCTTTATGATTGCCTTAACTTTATACTCAGTCATTGAGACTGAGCATTTCCTTACTTGCATATATTACAAGTTCACCTATATTTATAGCTCCTTTACTTACTTACATGCAGTGTATGTTGTTATCTCTTAAATTTATGCTTACACTGCTTCTTCTTATATTACTTAGCATATGTCCATTTGTACATACTTTCTTACTATTTTTATTACACACTTATTAGTATACTTGTACCAATTTTTCTTACTTACATAGATGATGCAGATTGTACTAGCTTTCCCTTTTTTACTACTTTTAGCCTTTACAATAATTTACTTTGTTTACTTTTTCCTTTTTATTGTATTGAGCTTCACTTACAAAAAAATTATAAATGGTTAATATGATATTCACTTAACTTAAAATAAATTAGTTACCATATAATGTACTTAAAATTTTTAAGTCTATTCACTTATTTTTCTTTTATTAGCTGATACCTACCATATTAAATACCAAATACGATAGACTAGGAGCTTGGAGCAGATCTTGTACTTGAGGTAGATCTGATCCAGTAGTTGCACTTTTGAAAACCTTTACTTTCCGTTATCTTTCTCTTACTTTATGTATCCCGTGAGGACGAGTGTCATTACATTAAATGTTGTATTATTTTAATTAACTCTGAATGTCTTACTTTATTCTTCTATAATGTGTTTTACTTTCTTTTTTGGATGACAGGAATGGCTTATATTTACTTAATATTATATATCTAATTTTCCTCTTTAGAGACCTTGGCTCCCCGATGTGCTTAATGGTGGGTTAAGACTCACAAACCCAATATTAAGTACTATAGTAACACTTAATGTTGGATTGAGTTCCTGATTTAACATTAGGATCGTTACATATATCGTGGTGCTTGAGAAGGTTATGGAATGTATGGAGCTACATTTTCCTTCTCCACCAGATCTTTATATTTTGATATCTTTACAAAATTGGCATTTAATGAATTTTTGAAGTTGAGCAAATTTTTGTATAGTTTTTGATTTTTATTTAAGAGGAAATAGCTAAGTATAATGAGAGCAGTTATCCACAAATATATCATATATTTTTTAACCCTCATCAGAAATATTTGGGGCAGGGCCCCATACATTAGTATGATAAACTTAAATAAATCATAAAATCTTGTACTAAATTTGGGAAATGGAAATTTGTAAAGCTATATAGTGATGCATGCAATGTATGGAGATGTAAAGGAGCTTTTATCGAGATGTGGGATTTGCTTGTCAAGAAGATCAAGGATATCAGAGCTTGGATGACCTAGCTATCCATTGATGCAAAGGAAGAATGTTGGCTAAAGAGGATAATCTTAAAGCTAGTTTTGGAGGTGGTGGTTCTGTTGAAGGCTGGATGGAGTATAGCCCATGTATGTAAAGATCCTTAAGAAGAGGGGTGTTTATTTGAAGATCATTTATGATAAAGCTTTTAAGATCAATGAAGATGTTAGTTTTTAAATGGATAAGAGGTTATATTGGCACTTAGGAACATGAAGGATGTTAGTTAAAAGGAACTTATATTGGAGTGTTTAAACGATGCCTTTCTAATGTTTGTGATATAAAGAGTATGGCCACTTATGATGATAAATCAATCACTAGCATGGTATGGTTTAGCTATGAACATATTGTTAAATTCATTTTAGATGCTCCAGTGTCGAGACACGAGTTGTGGTCAGTAATGCAATTAGTGCAAAGAGAATTTGTTTGAAGATGAGGCTAATATGCTTGGTAGAAGGTTGTGTCGATCTGGTGCTAGTATTCTTTGTCAGAATGTCTTCGTTTAATGCATATATGACATTTATTGTAAGTGGTTTTAAATGATTTTTGCAAACCTCCTCTACCTTTTGGTTTGATTATTAAACAACAAAAGTGTTGTTTAAAGTTAATAGTGGGTTGGAGGATCTGATGGATATCCTTGTGGAAATTTTGCTGCACATTTATCTCAACATAGCATGGTGTATAGACATTTTAGGCTAGTGGGGTGTGATGTGGTTATAATTGCTATTTTGAAGGCTTGATAGATAGCTGGGAGGTTGTTGAGTGTGGACATGATTATGTGTAATAACTCAAAGTTGTTAATCAATATTTATCAGTCTAATCAATTTGAAAGCACCTTCATTAGTCTCTTAATATCATTAAGAACCAACCTTTAAAATTTGGTTCGATTTGGAGCTCATTTAAACCTTGCAAATATTTTAATGTATTTATTTAATTAAAAAATTCATAATATTAAATTGACCTCTGATTAAAATTTTACTTTATTTTTGAGTTCCTCACCCCCAAATTGCTAGGGGTGAATTTTGGGATTTTTTGAAACTTGCTAAATAGCTAAATTTTAATTAAATATAATATAAATAACAATTAATTAAAATAATTAATTTATTTTTCAACCTTCTGTTTTACTTAACGGGTCAGACCATTTGATCGAGTGGCACACTAATCAGCTGATGGGAGATCTTCATCCCCTGTCTGGATGCGTGCGCACAACGCTTGGCACGCTGAGTGCCGTTGCGGTTTGTGCTGGCCGCATGAGCAACCAACCATCCCCTTAACCCCTTATCACGGCCCAATATCAATCTTAATTGATTTGCAAACCTCTTTTGCATCGATTCGGAATCAAGTTAGAGCCAAAAGATCGCTGCAGCTTCCTCCCGAGCCTTCTGAAGAATTCATCATCTCTGTTTAAGGTACTCTAAATTCTTACTCTTTTAGTCGCGCAATTCCCATCTTTGATTTTATTTTCTTATTTCATTAACAATAGAACCTATTGTTGAGCTCCAATCGAGCTTATTTGAGCTTTATTCATTGATACGCACAGTTACATACAGTAACCTCTAAACTGTGAAACTAAAATTAGGGTTGGCACAAATAGGCATTGTTATCTTGGGATTCTTATGCCAAGCGATAAAGTGAATCATTATCATCATTTTGGCATGCAAATTGTAAATTGGATCGATCATAGTAGAAAGAATCATGATGCCCTAACTTCCACTTCTTGGCACCTAATGACATAATCTACAGTGTCGGGCGGGTCAACTTGACCCACGCGTGCATGGGATTACTGCAACCCGATGCCTACGTGCGGGTGACTAATTAGAATTAAATAATTAATTTATTTAATTTAATACATTTTAAATTAATTTAGTATATTTCAAAATATAAATTCTAATATATTAAAATTATATACCAAATGATTAAAAAAATATGTAGAATATTAATATGAAATTAATTTTCCATTCTTTATAGTTAATTTTGCTAATCAATTTATAGTTAACATTAAGGGTCATTAAGGTTTAGATTAGTCATTTGATGTTTGATTTGACCCTACTCAATATTATTGTACTTATTATTCTATAGAGAAGTTATAACCACAATATTTACATTAATTGGATATCAAATAAAAATTGTGAGTATTTGACCCTTGATTAAATTAATATTAAATCCTCAAATTTATGATTTTATCTTAATAGGCTCCCTAAATCTTAGGACACCTTCGAAAACTTAGATTATGACATCATTCAACATTAGATGATATGTAACGCTCGCCTCCATACCGTCAATGAGTTATTGCTAACTCAACTAGGATTAAGAGGTGTTCGTCATTAGCATCACAGATATTAGAAATGATATGATGTAACGCTCGCCTCCAAACCATTGATGAGTTATTGCTAACTCAACCAGGATTAAGAGGTGTTCAACATTAGCATCACAGATAATAGAAATAATATCCATGGTACTAATCATGAGCTGACCAAGACCTGTCAAAAACATGTGTAGTACAGCGGGGCAGAAAATGAAAAGAATGCATCTAGACAAAATCCACATTTGTTCATTCACATACAATACATTAGATGTTGAAGAATATGAATAAGAAAATTTTATTTATTACATTTTGATTAAATGCGAGAAAAGAATTTATAAGTCATATTTCCTTCTACAAATCACACCTTACTTTAACCTTCTATTAAGCTTAATCCTCAAGTGCTGGATATGACCTATACTTTGATCAGCCATATGTACATATATGACAGGGCACAACCAAGAAAAGAAAATCTGATTAGATTTTAATAAGTCTCAGTACGAGCACAATTTTAATTAAATTAAAGATATCTCAAATCATCATAAGCAAATAGGAGATATAAAGCAACAAAAGAAAGTGGTAAATGCTATAATCATACAATTATACTTAAGCAAAATGTGAGATAAGCACAAATCACAACCCAAAGCTATAAAAAGATTAAGCAATGAATATGAAATTGAAACTACTAAATACAGGGAAATAAACTAAGTAAATATGATCCATTTTAGTCATGCTGATTTTATAAATAAAAGCAGTATAACCAATATTAAATAAATTATAGCATCCTATCATGCATGCATATTAAATCAAGAACTAATGAATATATAAATAAATGTTGAAAATGCAATAACTTTAGAAATACTGCATAAATATTGAAGAATATCAAACTAGAATTATAATGAAAATACTATCTCATATGAACATATGCCTACTTAGAACTGTCATAACAGAAAAAATGGTGCCTACAATATAAATCTTCTGAAGCATCTAAGATCAAACACCTAGATCATCAGGTCTATTGAATCATATACTATATCATCATCCAGGATCAAACACTTGTGAAATATCATCATCTCAAATATATAGATATATCTTCCAGGATCAAACACCTGAGCATTGAACTACATCTGAATCTCAATATAAAATAATACTGAACAGGCAGACTAAGTAGGACAATTTTCATTTCAAATGTTATATAATTTTATGGATTCATCTTTATTTTCCTTTCATTCAATAATTCATGAATATACCTTATGAAATTTGTCAAATCTAATCATAGAACATTCATCAAATATTCTATGTTTCACCTATTATGTCACAAATATAAATGTTCAAAATAAGGAAGCAAAGCATATAAGATAATGTGAAAATAGCACTATATAAAACTCTGTGATATCATTTGTTATCTAATTTAATTTGTTCTATCTATTCAAAGAGGATACAAGCTTATGACCTCCAATATCTAACTATCAACTATAATTCTAGATTTACCAGTCTTATAAAGTTAAACATTAGAACTTAACAAGTTTTAATTCAGAATCAGGAAAGGTCGCCTACAAATGTTTAATGAATAAATCGATCGACCTCATTTGCGCTTTTCCATTTCTACAACCAATCTTGATATGATTTATCAAGATTAGAAGTTAAGAGATTAAACTCCAACATGCGGTTTAAGTCCCTCAACTTATGATCTAAGCATCTAAAGTCTAAGTTATTAAATTTTTAATGATATTTAAGTTTTGAAATAAAAGGAGGTTCCATTGACTCCAATCATACTCAATAAAATAACTAAGTTCTAACTTTTATTGATTTAGTGTCATCGGAGAAATCAATGGGTTTGACTAGATTCTACACAATTTACCTTATTCCCTTAAAATAATAATATTTTAAGAGTCTAAAATGTAAATTTTGAGAATTATATTCTAAATGAAATGATTCTAATTTGATAATATGACAATTGTCCAAGAAGTAAATAAACTCCTCATACACCCTAATTGGACATCTATCAATCTTAAAATGATTAATGTATTCCTAAAAGCAATGGTAATTAGTAACATTACTCACTAAACTTTAAATTTCATTTACGTAGTGCAAACTTAATATTTTAAGTAAATTAATATTGCTACATAGTGAAAATTCATTGAGCAGCAATACGCACCTACAATAGCAAGGGGTTCCTACGCCTAATTTATTGGCTCACAATAACAATCAATAACTAAGGATGCTAAGATCTATGCAAGTGATGTACACACTATATATATAAAGCTCAATGAAATTTCATAATAGAATAAATTCAGAACTCAATAATGTTATAAGTACTTAACGTACCTGACACAACGCCAGAGCTTCTACAACAATGACTTAGGAACTTTAAGCCTTCGGCTTCCCATGAAGTATAAATAGTCTTTCCCTGGCTAAGAGATGAAAATAAAATGATATATTGACTTTAACTATGTTTTCATTATTCTTTGAAACTAGCATGTCGTTTAAGGTAAAAATTAGGTCAAAGTGAACTTTAAGAAAATTAGAATTATTATCTTAATTTTAATTTATTAATACAAAACATGAGACTACCACTCTACTGAGATGTAGAGGTTTGTAGCTTAATATAATGCACAGTTAAATACATTGAGTATAAGCACATCTAAGAGAAATTTCATGCAAATCAATAGCCATTTTTCATTGTGAATATGCGATAGGTCAAATGTATAAATATATAAGTAAGATGATTATCTTTGGACAATTTATTCATTTTTAATTTTCAAGCATAAGTAAAAATAGAGATACATGCATCAGGTTGTTCTAACTTGTGGCTAAGATCAAATTTAGGTAAGTGTACTAAAACTTCATTTATTACGAACTTGAAAGAGATTATAGATGATAAAGAAGATATTATTTTGTTGAAATTAAAGTACTACATTTTTTTCTTAACTTAATGATAATTATCCGTACGTTGTTAGAGTTGGGCGGCGAAGGAAGAAGAAGGATCGACTCATGTGATTGAAGCTCGGCAAAGAGGCGAAGCTTTATGCTACTCAAAACTCAACCGCTCAACTAAGAGAGGAAGAGATCGCTGTTTGGTGAAGCGAGCACCGATCAGTTCTATGGAGGATCAACACCAAGCAGATGTGAAGATCGACTCTTTGCGTGGAGAAGATTGATGCTCGGTCGCGGAGGGGATGGTGAGGATTCAAGCGCTGACTATTGAAGCGAAGAGGAACGAGCACTCTGAGGGATTATTTCTTTTTTTTTATGGCTGTTGTGTTTCTTTAAGGTAAGGATAAGAGCGGATCTTTTAATTTGGATGGTTGGATGGAGATCGGACGATTGCATGCGCTGCATACGCGAAGAAAAATGGAGGGAGATAAATGAAGGAATAAAAGAATACTTAATAATAATAATAATTAATTTTCATATATTTAATTCTATAAATCGCTTTAATAGTTGAATTTCAAATTGCACAAAATTTAGCTAGATTAAGCGTTTCAACTCGAGATAAGTGTGCTTGAATAAGAACTATCAAACTTGGATGGGTATTTTATTTTATAATAATTTTTAAGTAAAAAACTTTAAGAATTTACCACGATCAATCGGGAGCTTGAAATTAGCGAAACTTAAAATATATCATCCTCAATTGATGCTCAACCTAAATATACAATAATTTCCAATTTTTTATTTATATTTTATTTAACTTCACGAATTATTTCAGGACGATCTGGGATCTCAATCGCTCTCAAATTTTTGCAGTAGGATCCCTTTATGATGCTTTATTTAAGGATATATATATATATATATATATATATATATATTAATTTTTATTAAACTGAAATTAGGATCTTGATTTTATCTTAATTTGATCAGATTTAGGTCAAATCGGTGTAATAACAACCTAAGTTATTATAGACTCCCCTACTTAAGAATGATGACATCATCGACATCACTGCTTATATGATACGGGAAATGATCAAATTTGATATTGGCAATTGACCCAAGAACGTTTCTAACTCCCCTACTTTAAATTATGGAGTTGACATAGAATAATTGATCTTACATAATCAATAAATGATCACCACACATCATTGATTCATTATAGAATAAGGATATTATACTCAGTAACTATGCAATTACTAGCATGTGAAAGTTGTTTGTATTTTATCTTAATTTGCTTGGAAGCATAAGAAACTAAATACTTACTATTTCCCATGGAGTAATACAAAACCAACATTGAATTGGCAAGCTAGAGAATATGTGGAAGAGCACGTTGAAAGAGAGGGATGGTTTTAAAGAAATTGTTGGAAAGCTTAACATCAGCAACTGAGTTGAGTGGCATAGTAAGGTATGCTACCACTATTTTTATTCTTCTAAGAATTAGAGAAATAAGCTAGCAACAAACGCTACTAACCACTCAAATGTAGTACCACTGTGCTTCACTCAAGAAGAATAGGTGTAAAACAAAGAAAAGCTTATGCTATTGTTATCATGTTGGCTACTAAGAATGATGACATAACAGCAAAAATAAGTATAGCAAATTTGAATTAGAAGTCAAAGCAAGTGACAACAAGTAAACCAACTAGAATGTCCAAATGAGACAAGTGCAAGCAAGCACAGCTAAAAAATTTGAGTAAACCCAATTGCCGCATTGTTGGTACAAGCAAGTGAGAATAAAATGGCTGATCAGCTGCTAATACATCTATGCACAACATCATATTAACTATAAGCATAGCTTAAACAAAGTAACAAAAGTAACTTCCACCATGGGGAAGAACGGCTCATAAAATATAGATGGGTTCTCAAGAGTATAGCTATTTTAGATATCTAGTAGTTTAATTATCAAATCTGGTTTAATTTAATTCATAAAATAGTTCCAAAGCTGAAATCTGACTACAATTACATTATGATAAAACTAATCCAAGTATAATGTTGGCATTTGAATTTGATAATTCCTTATATTTTATTGTAAATCTAAAATAATAAAACTAAAAGATATCTCCATATCTACTTAAATCCCTTTAATTGATGGCAAAAGCTTCATCTGATGGCCCACTTAAAATTGATTATTATTCTGATTCTTTATCCTTTAAGCAATGTTCTTTATTTTCCAAATAATATAACTAAGCTATTAAGTTCACAAATTATGTATAGTTTCGAATATATCTCACAATAAAACACATAAACATGTAGCATCAACCATTTAACATAAGATGAAAAATCTAAAGGTTATACCAATAACAGCCAAAATTAATTCAGTCAATCTTGGGCTTCAAATTGAACCCGAATTAATAAGCATGAAATAATTTCTTTTTGCTCTATATCCAAACAAAATTGTAGTCATCTTAGAGAGGACACATTTCCCAACATGCCAAATAAATATTTCTTTTCATGGGCAGCCCGTGTGAAGATTGAAGCTTAATTAAAAAAAAAAGCTTATCAAACCTAATTTATCTATACGAGCAAAATGTGTTGCTTTGATCATTACTGGGAATTTAAGGTGTTTGGTAGATCTTAATTTTAGCAAGTTGGCTGTCTATGCCCAAAATTTGACTGTAGTGCAAGAGAATTATCATAGTTACAAATATTGATAATAAATCAATTTACAATATATGTATACACAGCTAAAGCAAAATTGGTGTACAATCGATTGAATTTATTTTTTTGTAAATTTACTGTTTACTGTCGCATAATTTAAAGCATAACATATGTTGTGAAAATCAGTTATGCAAATTGCATCAAGTTCAATCTGAATTGATTTGCTTGCATTCCTAAGCTAGCTACAAAGAGATCTTTGATAAATGAATTATAAGGCGAAAGAGCAAATTATACAACCACTATTGCTTTGCAATATAATAAAAATCACTTCATATGCAGAAAAATTTAAATCGATATACACGTGCAAGCTGAATTCCTTAGAAATTCAAATTAACAATATCATCACCAAAAATCAATTTACCAAACTCCATTGGCTGGAATAAAAAATTGTGCCACTTAAACATCTACAAAGCAATTCGAAATCGGCATTACATCTCACTAGACTAGCTCATGAATATCAGTGCATTTGGATTTACCAAGACATGCAACTAACAGCTTACTACACTCGATCAAATGGATTTTCTTTAATTTCAGTGCTTATGCAATAATTAAATTTAGTTTAATAATATGAATACTGCATTTACATTCTATTTCAACTTCCCTTTTTCATCTGCAAATCCATCAACTCTAAAATGCAGAATTAATAAATTGGGATTAACTTCAAAATACTCATGATGTCAGTTACTCATAGATTACATTATATATTCCTCCGTTCAGCTCAAATGCCAACAACAGCCATTAATCCTGATGTTGCAAACTTAATGTCTTTAATTTAACACTTAATATACCCACTTTCAACTTTACTCAAGCATTCAACTTTCCAATGCAAGATCGATACCATAGCCGCAGTAGTACAATTTAGATAATGTAAGTAGGAATTGAAGACGACTCTACAACATTTGTGTCAGTTGCAAATGGTTAATAGAATAAAATAAAAATAAAAAAATAAAAGTTTAAAGTCTTTACTAATTAGAAATTTAACTTAGTATGAATCAATTCCTTTAATAATAATATGATCGAATGGACAATTGATTTAAGAAACAATAACATTAATAAAGTTTAAACAAGAGTGGTTCAACTATTGTAGCTAGCATTAGAATCTGTCAAGAAAAACTTTATGGAATGGAACGCCATTGAAATAAAATGGTAGAGAATAATTAAATCATAGATTGTGTATCATGAATCTTTCCAATCATAATGATTCAACAACTCTAATTCAATTTAATATGAATGAATAATTAGGTATAGGGAAAATAGTCAAAAATTTGGTTATTATTAGCATCACAAAAATTTTAGATTATAATTATGATTTAACACCTTAGCATGGATTTATAAATTGGAGATAAACATCATTGCATTATTGGGTGCTTCAAAAATCTTGTTTTTTAATAGTCATTCAGGGTTAATTTCTTATTTAATGAGTTGCAAATCAATCGCAATTCAACATATAATCTTCTAAATGGTTAACTTTAATCTTACTGATTGGGATCCAATCCTACAGCACTTATATGATTACCTTGGTCTGACCTGATCATTATTGAATACCGCAATAATTCTGATTTGAAACTGGTCATTATCGGAACTCTTTCTACATGAGTTGCTAAGGAAAACAATGCTCTCATTCATCAAATGAGTCAGTCTTCTCAAGCACAAACATCATGTTTTCCTTGCATTCTTTAGTTTATGCTGTAGCTGATAGCCTTGAAATTGCATATCATATTTGATTCAATACCCATCTGTAAGGTCCTTCTGTTTGCATTCCTTAATTGCATTTTGTTTTCATAATATAATTTAACATTTCTCCTAGATTATTACTTACAATTATGAAATTAGCAAATCCATGCATATTACAATTTCAATTGCCTTTTAAACAAATATTGATTCTTACTAGATTAACATCAATTCCATATTTTGCAATCTTATACTTGTTGAAAAATCTCTAAGAAATCTCCATGTACCAAGATGTAGATACTAGATTAAAAATTGTATCAGGCATCCCAAAACTCAATGCAATTAATCAAATACTCAAGTATAGAAATTACTTCTTCATCTTTAAATACAAAATTTTGCACTAAATACCTCTTCATAACTATAAGATTGAAGTTCTGAAAGGTAGTTTTATTGGACTGCACTTAATATAGAAGAATTATATACAAATACATAACACTACTTGCTTTAATAAATGAATGGGATTGGCAAAGAACAAGTTTCATCACCTCTTAAACTCTCAAAGGGTCGAACGCAATAATCTGGTTTGTTGCTTTATTTTGCATATTGATGCTGCTTCAAATGTTCATAAGAAGTGAACTCTTTACCAAAGAGAATGTGCTAATGGAGCTTGGAAGATAACTAAGTTCCACTCTCAAATTGCTTCTTACAATTTACTCGTGCTGGACTTACATCATCCACCCTCACTATCCTTCTATTATTCTCAAATCAATCAATAACTGCCGATTCATATTAAGAGTCAATTATTATGGAACACATAATGCTGAATAAAGGGTAAAAATTTATTTTTTTAGAGGACAATTTAGCCTACAATCTATTTCTTGATTTCTACATGAAACTAAGGTGAAGTTTGCCAAAAAAACTTATTTGCATTTAAATGCAAAATCTTCATATTTACAATTATTTCCTTCCTCCAAATGAATTAAAATAATAGTATAGCATTAAAATTTTGCTATGACTTTTATTATAAAGTTTGGCGATTGCAGGTTAAATGCGATCATTTATATCTGTCAACCAATCCCTTCTAGATTATGAACTGACAAAACTTCTTATTAAGTGCAATCCATGGATAGATTATCAATTGAAACTTCTCATAGAGTGAGAACTCAGAAGAGTATGCCAGGTCACAAACATCATTCACAAAATTGAGCAAGACAATTCTATCTGAAAAGATATAGTTTTTAAGGAACAAAGGTGTCATCGGAGGAAAAGATGAAGCTATTACAATTATTACTTGGGCAAACAAACTATATGACAAAGGGGAGGATGAGATCAAATCATTTGCCACACTAGGAAAGTGTATATTAAGGGCCACACTAAGCCACCAACGTCCCAAATTTTTTTTTTTTTGCTGATAGATTTATCTTACTTCTATAAATTAGATAGAAGTCACCATAATCGATTACTGAAATAGAATGAGTAATGCATGTGATTTGGATTCTCCAATAATGGAGTTCAAGAGATTTGCATGTGATTTATTAAAGCATTTACTTCACTTTCAGACACGCCTCAATCATTACATCAATGATGAAAGCAGTCCGTCCATCTTACGATTCTTGAAGGCTTGGAATTAATTATAGTTAGGATAAAAAATTTAAAATTTAAATTCAGAATTCTACTTTAAATTTCTAAATTTGAACATTATAAATTGGAATGTTCATTGGAATATTATTTCATAATTTATATAGTATTAGAGTCGGCAGCCCACCATAAAGCTAATTTACTGGGTCGCCAATAAAATATTAAGGAAACATATCCAAAATGCAGTTTTTGTAAATTTGTCTACAGTCGAATCTACAAATTCTACTTTTGTCTCTTTCGAATCTATTTTGGAGATATAGCTGCAAATTTAGGAATACTTTCATGTCTTAGTTCACACATGTTTCTTCTTATCGCAACAATTGATTTAACTCTACACAATGTATGAAACATTTTTAGTAAATCTACACATATCATCAAGGAAACCTAAGACTTGGATAAATCATATTAGACTAAAGTCATGGCAATCATAAGACAGGTTTATAAGCTAAATCTGAACACATGCATAAACTAATTCTCCTTACATGTTATTTTCCCGACACCTTTAACTTGACTCTTTTCTAAGTCTTATGATTTCTATGTTGCTCTTTCATGATGTTCTCATCATTTAAACATTCCAGTTTTGTATTGAATGAATTGTGGATCCAAATACTACTATACTAATGTTTTCCAAATCATGCTCAATATAAGAACGTGCCATAGGGTAGATAGGAACATAGCCCCCATCTATGACCCTATGGATCTCTCTAATACCAACTCTAACGCTCACCTCCAAACCGTCGATGAGTTATTGCCAACTCAACTAGGATTAAGAGGTGTTCGTCATTAGCATCACAGATATTATAAATGATATTCTGTAATGCTCGCCTCCAAACTGTCGATGAGTTATTGCTAACTCAACTAGGATTAAGAGGTGTTTGTTATTAGCACCACAAATATTAGAAATGATATCCATGGTACTAATCATGAGCTGAGCAAGACCTATCAGAAACATGTATGTAGTATAGTGGGGCAGAAAATGAAAAGAAGGCATCCAGAAAAAATCCACATTTGTTCATTCACATACAATACATTAGATGCAGAATAATAAGAATAAGAAAAACTTATTTATTACATTTTGATTAAATGCGGGAAAAGAAATTATAAGGCAAACTTCTTTCTGTAAACCGCACCTTGCTTTAACCTTCTATTAAGCTTAATCTTCAAGCGCTGGATCTGACCTATACTCCTGATCTGTCATATGTACATATATGATAGGGCAAAGCCAAGAAAAGAAATTATGGTTAGACTTTAATAAGTCTAAGTATGAGCACAATTTTAATTAAATTTAAGATATCACAAATCATCCTAAGCAAATATGAGTCATAAAGCAACAAAAGAAAGTGGTAAAAGCTATAATCATGTAACTATAACTTAAGAAAAATAGGTGATAAGCACATACCTCAACCCAAAGCTGCAAAAAAGTTAAACAATAAATATGTAAATAAAACTATTAAATACATGGAAACATCCTAAGTAAATATGATCAATTTTACTCATACTGATTTTATAAATAAAAGCAATATAACTAATATTAAGGAAATTCTAGCATCCTATCATGCTTGCATATTAAATCAAGAACTGTTGAATATATAAATAAATGTTGAAAATGCAATAACTTCAAAAATAATGCATAAATATTGAAGAATACCAAACTAGAATTATAATAAAAATGCTGTCTCATATGGACACATGCCTACTTAGAACTACCATAATAAAAAAAATGATGGCTCATCTAGTCATAATATAAATCTTTTGAAGCTTCTAGGATCAAAACACCTAGATCAACTAGTCCATTAAATCAAATACCATATTATCATCTAGAATCAAACACCTGTGAAATATCATCATCTCAAATATATATATATATATCCGCTAGGAAAAATACCTGGGCACTGGGCACTGAAATGCATCTGACTCTCAATATGAAACAATACTATAGAGGCAGGCTAAGTTAAGACAATTTCTATTTCAAATGTTATATAAAGTCTTGGATTCATCTTTAATTTCCTTTCATTTAATGATTCATAAATATGCTTTATGAAATTTTCAAATCTAATCATAGAACATTCATCAATTATTTTATGTTTCACCTATTATGTCACAAATATAAAGGTCCAAAACAAGAAAGCAAAGAATACAAGACAATGTATAAATAGCACTATACAAAACTTTGTGATATCATTTGTTATCTAATTTAATTCATTCTATCTATTCTGAGAGGATACAAGCTTAGGATCTCCAATATCCAGCTATCAAGTATAATCCCAGATTTATCGACTAATAAAGTTAAAAATTAAAACTTAACAAGTTCTAATTTAGAATCAGGAAAGGTCACTACAAAGGCTTAATAAATAAATCAATCAACCTAATTTGCACTTTTCCATTTCTACAACCAATCTTGATATGATTTATCAAGATTAAAAGTTAAGAGATTAAACTCTAACATGTGGTTTAAGTCCTTCAACTTAGGATTCTGAGCATCTAAAGTTTAAGTTATTTAATTTTAAATGATATTTAAGTTTTGAACTAATAGGAGGTTTCATTGAGTCCAATCATACTCAATGAAATAACTAAGTTCTAGCTATTATTGATTTAATGTCATGGGAGAAATAATTGGGCTTGACTAGATTCTACACAATTTACCTTATTTTCTTAAAATAATAATATTTTAGGAGTTTAAAAGGTAAATTTTGAGAATTATATTCTAAATGAAATGATTCTAATTTGCTGATATGACTATTATCCAAGGAGTAAATTAACTCTTCAAACACCCTTATTGGACATCTACCGGTCTTAAAATGACTAACTAATGCTTTCATAAATGCAATGGTAATTAATCACAATACTCACTAAACTCTAGGTTTTATTTACATAGTGTAAACTTATTATTTTAAGTAAATTAATATTGCTACTTAGTGAAAATTCATTGAGCAGCAGTACTCTCCTACAATACCAAGGAGTTCCTATGCCCTAATTTATTGGCTCACAACAACAATCAATAACTAACGATGCTAAGATCTAAGCAAGTAATGTACGCACTATATATAGTGCTCAATGAAATTACATAATTAAATAAATGCAGAGCTCAATAAAATTCTAAATACTTAACGTACTTGGCACGACGCCAGAGCTTCTACAATAATGACTTGGGAACTTTAAGCCATCGGCTTCCTATGAAGTATAAATAGTCTTTCCCTGGCTGAGAGATGAAAATAAAATGATAGATTGATTTTAACTATGTTTTCATTATTCTTTTTGAAACTAGCATATGTGTTTTAAGCTAAAAATTAGGTCAAAGTGAATTTTAATGGGAGACCAGCAAAGCAAAGCTCATTCATGACTAAGATTTTAACAAATATTGCAACATCTCATATCATGGAAGGGACAGAAGAATCTATCCATTTAGATAGTCTGAATATAATAAAAATATGATCCACTAAGCATGCATGAATCATATTCACATCCAAGTTTTAAAAAAATTAGAATTATTATCTTAATTATCATTTATTAATACAAAATATGAGACTACCACTCTACTGAGATGCGGAGGTTTAAGGCTTAATCTAATGCACAGTTAAATACATTGAGTGTATGTACATCTAAGAGAAATTTCATGCAAATCAATTGCCATTTTTCTTTGTGAATATCTGTTGTGTCAAATGTATAGATATATCAGTAAGATGATTATATTTGGACAATTTATTCATTTTCAATATTCTAGCACAAGTAAGAATTGAGATACATGCATCAGGTTGTTCTAACTTGTGGCTAAGATCAAATTTAGGTAAGTGTACTAAAACTTCATTTATTACGAACTTGAAAGAGATTATAGATGATAAAGAAGATATTATTTTGTTGAAATTAAAGTACTACATTTTTTTCTTAAGGAACTTAATGATAATTATCCGTACGTTGTTAGAGTTGGGCGGCGAAGGAAGAAGAAGGATCGACTCTCATGTGATTGAAGCTCGGCAAAGAGGCGAAGCTTTATGCTACTCATGGAAGACTCGGCCGCTCAACCGAGAATGGAAAAGCTCGGTATTTGGTGGAGCGAGCACCGATCGATTATATGGAGGATCGACACTTAGCGGATGAGAAGATCGACTCTTGGCATGGAGAAGATTGATGCTTGGATGCAGAGGGAATGAAGAGGATTCAAGCACTGACCATTGAGGTGAAGAGGATAGAGCACTCCACAGAATAATGAGGGATTATTTCTTTATTTTTATTTTTATGAGTGTTGTGTTTCTTTAGGGTAAGGATAAGAGCGGATCTTTTAATTTGGATGGTTGGATGGAGTTCGGACAATTGCATGCGCTACATACGTGTGAAGAAAAATGGAGGGAGATAAATGAAGAATAAAAGAATACTTAATAATAATAACAATCAATTTTTGTCTTTTTAATTCTATAGATCACTTGACAGTTGGATTCCAAATTATATAAAATTTGGCTAGATTAAGAGTTTCAACGAGGCAAGTGTGATTGAATAAGAACTATTAAATTTGATGAGTATTTTATTTTATAATAATTTTTAAGTGAAAAATTTTAAAAATTTATCACGATCAATATGGTGCTTGAAAATTAGCAAAACTTAAAACATAGCATCCCCAATTGATGCTCAACTTAAATATACAAAAATTTTTAACTTCTGATTTATATAGTTTTCACTATTATTTTTTGAAATTTAAACTTCTCGAATTAATTCAGGATAATTCGGGATCCCAATCGCTCTCAAATTTTTGCAGTAGGATCCCTTCATTATGCTTTATCTATGAATTTTTTTTAATTTTTATTCAACTTAAATTAGGATCTTGATTTTTGTCTTAATTCGATCAAGTTTAAGTTAAATTATCTTAGTAACAACCTGGGTTGTTACATAATATTTGAATAAGAAAATAAATAGAATAATCTAGTTTGACTTAAGTATTTAGTAAGCCTATATTTAACCTTAACTTTAAAAGAGAGGAGATTTATATGGTAAATCCCATTACTTAATTTAGTGAACTACATAGTGTATCAACCTTAAGATGTTACCTTGCTTAATTAATGCCTTTTCTAATTAGTCTTAAACTTTATTATTTGCCTCTAATCATTATTATAAGCAAACCTGAAATTTTGGTTCAATTTGGAAATTAATCGGATCATCTAATAATTTTAGCTAATTATTTAAATCTTGGATTGAAAATCTAATCGCATTTTTGGATTCCTAGCATCTAAATTAACTATGGGTGACTTTTTGGTACTTTCGCAGTCCATTAGGATAAAATAGCAATTTAAAATATTTAATTAATTATTAATTATTTTTTAAAGGCTAAAATAGTTTTAACTGTTCGCGCAAGGGATCCGCTACATCGCTCAAACATGGGACAACCTGATTTTGTGATCTGAGTCGTCCCGTGATTCTTAAGGATCATATTAGACGACATCCACCGCCTGATCTAGGCCCCTATGTTGGATCAGAGGCCAAATCCAACAATTAGAATTTAACCCATCATGTGTTCATCCCAAACCTCATTCCACAAGGATCATGTGTATGTGCCCATGCGCCTGTATGCCTACTTGCACATATATGCACGGTTGTCCCCCTCTGCTCCACTCCGTTTCTGCCAGGCCTATGGCCTCTGCCATTGTTGACTAGCTGTCTCCCACTCCCTTTGCTCCCTAACAAACCTCCACAACACTAACTTATTTCCCTCATGCAATTTATCCATAGGCTATTGGACTTTATTATTCTTCTCCTTCTAATTATTCTTCATCCCAAAGAATCCAACAACTTATGTAGTGGAGCTGGTGCCCGTAACCTTCAAACAACCTCTTGGACATCATCAGCATCTACAAGGATCGGTGGTGGGCCATTTATAGAAGGGAATTGAACTTGGAATGTCTGCACAAATGCTTGTTTTGTGTCTGGAGCTCTGCAATGACTCGGTAGTTTCGACGATTAATGACGAACTAGGTACTCCACATACCAAGTATTGTTAGGTATTGAATGGCTGTGAATGTTCGAATCTCAATTTCATGATGGTTAGGGTGATTATGATGTTTGATCATGTTCAATTGAACTAGCTCGAGCATCATCTGGCTCAAGCTTGTAGAGTGGGGTACAGTGCCCGAGCCCTAATGACAGTCCCGCAAATGCAGACCACCTCCCTGAGCATGGGTATACACTATGGATCGACCCCAATGCATGTAATGTGTTGGGATTGTTCCTTGACCGAGTGGTGGCCTTTTCATGGACGACTCTCCCTCCACAGTAAACCCAAACATCTGAGGTGTTTTATTTGGGTTCGTCTGATCCCGTGCACCCCCATTAGTGCTTCTCGTATTAGTGTGTAGTGCTTGGTGCAAGTATTCGTTTGAGCTATGGATCAAGGCTTGACCTAGTTTATACATTGGGAATTTAGGCTTTCTCTGAAACACTAAATCCCTGATCCTTCACTCCCATTCGTTTCACCGGGATAAAGAAGGTGGCAACGCGGGTCGAGCCAACCCATGACCTGCGCAGTTCAACAATGCTGGTTGTTGGGCCCCGGTCAATCTGTGCAGTCCCAAGATGAACCGAACCGTCACTATGACGACCCCAATATTGAGAATCACTTAACTCAACATTGATACGTCATCACAATACCTAATACTAGATTAGAAGAAATCTAATCCAAATCATTAGATATTGTGTTTGGCCAAGAATTTAGAAGAGGGTCTTAAGTTAAAATGGAAGGGAAATTATGAATGGTATTAAGTAATTTTATAAATGAAAATACAACACATGGATTTATAAGTGAGAATGAAATACAATTAAACATGTAATATGTATAAGAATGCTTGAGAATGTAATTTAAAACAATTTAAATGATTATTTGCAATCTTAGACATGAAATTTTAGGTATTTAATAAGTATTTAACATTTGAGTTATTTGTCTATATTTTTCAATAAAATTCCTAAGTCCTAAAATTCTTAAAAAATTTGGCAGAGTCTCCTTTGTAAATGGCTAAGGAAATACCTACAAAATAGATATGCGAGACTTCCATTCCAATGGAAGATATAATTTGAAATGAAAGCAATCTAAATTAACATGCAATCAATCCATTATATAAGATTATTCATTTCCAATTCTAAAATAGAGTTCAATCCATTACATAGGAATGCTCATTTCCAATTTTAAAATAGAGTTCAATCTATTATATAGGATTTCTCATTTATAATTCTAAAAGTTTAAAGTGAGAAAATCTAACAATTATCTACCCTAAGGTTTGCTTCATCACAGCATTTAATACTTACATGAAAATATGAAAAGATTATTACTTAGCTAAGCAACTAGTTTCCAATTATATAAATAATTGAATATATAACTAATTTCAATTAACATCCTAGGTAGATATGCAACTAATGAATTAATCAATATTCATTTTTATACATTTATAACCATTCGTCCATTCAATACATTCATCCATTCAATAAATTCATCCATTTATTCATCACAAGCATTTAAATATAAACTAAGCTCCAACAAAGTATAGAAAAGGTAAAGTAAACAACATTTATTATAAACCAACAGAAAACAAAAATTAAAGAAAAAAATAAGTAGCTCACTTGCAATTTATAATAAGTTATATAGTTTTAGTATATGATAGGCGGAAGCAAGTAATTTTTAACTCTTAGTCCAGCTCCACTAGCCTCCAAATGTACCTGATCTATCACATTTTGGCATTTAAATGTGATAGGACAAAGCCAAAAAATAGAAAAAAATAGTTAGACTAAATAGTTTAAGTACAATTTAAGATTGGCTAAACATGTTATTATTATAATTGGATATCATTTTCTAGTTACAAGTAAACACAAGCATGGGTGCAAAATAATAAGCATACAAGTGAGGAAAAGTAAGTAAGATAAACAAAGTAAGTTAGAATACTCACTTAAGCATACATCCTAGCATGTAAATAGAACAGGGGTAAAAGCATCCTAAATATGCTAGAAATAAATATATGTGCATATGAAAGTAAATGAAGTAAAGCATGTATATGTTCAAATAAACTTATGCTAAGTAAGGAAAAGAAATAATGAAGCATTTAAATGTAATTTTACAACATTCACTATAATTTAAGTAAATTATAAACAAGTAAAGTGCAATTCTAAATCATAAAAAATGCATAGTAAAAAAATTAAAGAAAGATCTTAGACTATTAGTCTAAGATTCACATAGTCTAGAACTATGGAAAGTAATATAACTAACGTTATGGTGAGTCTTAACAATCTATAAGATTGAAGATCTCACATATTTATTAATTAAAGTTATTTTAAATCTGTGCTCATTCTGTGGGCATATTCAGAATGAAATGATGAGTTAAACACGTATGTTTAACAACTAAAAAAAAGTGGGGTCAAATCCTAAAAGACTCACATTCATCCTCTGAGAATGTGAGGTCTCCTTATTACTCCATTTTCAGCCTGCCCTAGATTGATCCACCATATAAACCCCTAATAATTTTAATGTGAAAGTTTTATTCATGCACAATTTATTATATGAATGATTTGAGTGAATAAGGCTCAAAGCTAAGCAAACATTCAAGGGAAATTCAATAATTGCAACTAAGTGATATCCAAAGTTATCTAATTTTAATGATCTACCTAATGATTGGAGCTAATTGAGCTCCCAATTAACTTTGAGATATTGATCTCAAGTTAATTGTAAGTATAATATTATTTGAAGTTTTGAAAGTAGTAGATTCAATTCAATTAGTATGATATGATAAAATAATCTATAAGTATAATTGGTACAATTAAAAACTAATTCTTATTCACATCCTAAACTATAAGATTCAATTGCATAATTAAATCAAAGTTTAGGTGTTTAATAAGAATAAATTAAGATAAAGAAAATATATAACTTAAGAATTGGAAGTTAATGTAAGTTCACTAAAATTTACTAGAGTTCACTAGCTATGTTATAAATTGCAGGATCTAATCAATCAAGTATTAATTAGCTAAGTGATAAGCAAATGAAAGGTTTAAGATAAGTGATTGATATGACTTAAGAACTATAAGTTCTAAGTAATATAATAATTGATGTTTAAGGAATTCAATAGGATTCCTAAACTAATCTACGTAACTTAGGATTTCTAATACTAGTTCTTAAAATATTCAAGAAGAGGCTTTAAGGGTTAGGGTAAATGAACTAAGTTCTAATCTAGTCACTAAACTAGATCTAGTTGATTCACTAATCTACCATTATAAGGTATTGAATCTATCTACACTCAATGGGTATAACTAAATAGATTTAGGGATCAACTATTATTCAATTTGCAAATCAATCCTAGGGTTTCTACCTTAGAGTTGAAAGGTGAATTAAGCACTTGACAATTAATTCACATATCTAAAAAATTGAGAACTAAGCTCAAACAAATGTAATCTAATTTGATAAGGGAGATAATAAATGTGACATGTTAGCTATCCTTGAACTTTATAAAACTTAAAACATGCTATCTAGAAATTTAGAATAATCACAATAATACTAAGTAAGGGTCAAAAACCTAAAATCATACATTGTTGTCCAATGGAAATAATTCATATATAAATGAAATCCTTATATAATAAGGAGAAAAATGATACTAAGTTGGTCAAATTTGGACAATATTGGAAAATTAGGGTTTTAATGACTCCTAATTATGGTTAAAAAGTAATTAAGAAAATTAGGGTTTAAATGCTAAATTTGATTTCATATTAATGTTCCTCACATTTTTATGAGTGAAATGAATTATTTGATCATTTAATTTGGACATTAAATGATACATTAGGTCACATAAAATGATGAATATTAATTTAATCTTAAATATTGACTAATTAAAATATTCATCAAAATAGAAATTAAATTGTATATTATTGATCTACTCATTTTTGTGGTCAAAATGATATATTATATAATGTATTTTGGGGGTGTATTAGTTAAATTATCAAAGGAATTAAATTCGTATTTCTTTTTTTATACATTAACTAAATCACAGCATAATCATTAATTAAGCATTCAATTAGTCATTTATAACATCACACAATTAATTAATACGGCGTAGAACTTTATAAAGGTACAAAAATTTAAAAACTGAATATCATTTAACTAATGCCACACAGAGTTTTATAAGCTGGCGGGGCGGACTCTTGCATTAACATCTGGCATTCCTTCATTAGGAAAGAGGCCCAGTGTACGATCCCATAAGCTGCCGCGTGTCAAAGCAGATAGTTGACGTGCATCCCTGACATGACCAGACAAAGGCGCGGTTCTGGAAATGGAGCAAGCCAAAGCACACTGAACCCGGTTCAGAGAAGGATCGAGACCTGCACTTCATTTCCCTCGATCAGGCGCAAAGAGGAGTCTCTTAGGTTAGGGATTTTGATCAAATCTAAGGTTCCTGCTATGCAACCTATACGTCGGCATGAAGTCCTGACCGGGATCAATGTACTGAACCCCAGCTGACTGTATGTCGACGACAAAGGCTCCCTCAAGACAAAGCTCTAGGTACTTCCCCTCGGTTAATACTAGGATTAGAGTTAGCCAAAAAGAAAATGGAGAGATAAATCACACTATACAGAACCCGATTCAACTTCAATCCACATTAATCAGATAAATAGATGAGGATACGTAAGTGATAACAATCAATTAATGAAGAAAGAAAATACATTGGGATGGATTAGGGTTAGCACCTTTCACCCTGGATGATCGGCCGAAGGAGGAGACCAAAGTTCGGAGGAAGGGCTCTCACCTCAGCTTTCAAATTCTTTTTGGAAAGAAATGAAAATGGGAGATAGAAGTTTTTAGGACGTGCGTAGCTCGTTGAAAGAGAGATCGTACCTCCACTATCTCTGATAGGATACCTGCACTAGCTGGATAGAGAAGGAGGCATACAGTGGGAAGATCAAGGCCGTCCAATCCCTAAGGTGATCGAACGGTTCAAACAATAGGTAAATAACTGGTTGCATCTGAACCGTTGGATCTAGATCTTAAAATATGATACAGTCCAGATTTAGCATATCAGTGTCCCGTGTGCTGGCCTCACACATGGGATCCACGTGGAAAAATTTAGAATTAACCGTTAATTATTATTTAATAAATATATATATTTTAGTTTAAATATTTTATTTATTTAATAAATTATGTACACTTCATTACTCAAAATAAAATAACTAAAAGTACTCCGAAAAATCTCAAAAATTTACCCTTACCTAATTGAGGTGTGGGAAACTCAAAAATATAATCATATTTTTGATTGGAGGTCAATTTAACTATCTTAATTTTCTGGGTATTTAAAATATTATTAAAATATTCATGAAATATTTGATGACTTCCAAACACTTCCAAAATACCACCCCTAACTAATTTGGGTGTGGTGAGTCCAATGGTGGACTCCATTTTTTATTTCAAAGTCTAAATAAATTAGGCATTCTCATAATTATCAGAAAACTATGAAATATTAGAAATTACCAAATGATCTCCAAATTGCACAAAAATTAAAATGGAGACTCATAATACTATTATAAGACTAATGGAAAAGGATTATAATTAATTAGGTCACTAATTGATGGATAACAACACTAGGGTTATTACAGACTCCTCTCCTTTAAAAGAGTGTCACCCACGACACACAACAAACAAAACAAGGAAATTGAAAATACAAAGGAAGTCTAAAGAAACTATAATGAAATTAAAAGAACTAAATATACCTGATTAAGAAAAGAATTCTGGGAACTTCTTTAGCATATCCTCTTCCTTCTCCCATGTGGCTTCACCAGCTTGATGATTCTGCCAATGGACTTTGATCATAGGAATGTTGCGGTTCCTTAACTGTTTAAGATCCCACCCCAAAATTGCAACAGGTTTAATGACAAAAGTCTGATTTGGTTGCAATTCCATTACAGGCATCTGAACTTACTGACTTGGATCTAGCAAACACCTTCTTAGTGACAAAATGTGAAGCACATTATGTACAGCAGAGAAGTCTTCTGGCAACTCTAATCTGTAACCAGATGTCTCAATTCTCTCAATCACTTCAAAGGGTCCCAAATACCTTGGACTCAGCTTTCCAGACACACCAAATCTCTGCACACCACGCATCGAACTAACTTTAAGATAAGCTCTATCATCTACTTGGAACTCCAACTGATGATGACGAGCATCAGGATATTTCTTTTATCTATACTGAGGTGCAGTTATATTGCGCTTGATCAGTTGAACTTTCTTAGTAGTCTCTTCTACTAACACGGAACCATAAAGTTGAGAGTCTCCTACTTCAATCTAAGCAACTGGGGTTGTACACCTCCTTCCATAAAGAGCTTCGTAAGGAGCCATACCAATACTGAACTGATAATTATTATTGTAGGCAAACTAAACTAACGCTAAATTATCTTTCCATGATCCATCGAAGTCTAGAACACAAAGACGCTAGAGATCTTCCAAGATCTGATTAACACGCTCAGTCTGACCATCTGTCTGGGGATGAAAAGAAGTACTCAATGCTAAACTCATCCCCAAGTCTTGTTGAATAGTTGACCAAAATCTGGAAGTGAACTTACTGTCTCTGTCAGAAACTATATAGTTTGGTGTACCATGCAATTGAATGATCTCCTTAAGATAAAGCTTAGCTAACTTGTCAACTGGATCTGTCTTACAAATAGCTTGAAAATGGGCTAACTTGGTGAGTTTATCGACTATCACCCAAATAGAGTCAGAACCAGATCTACTCTTAGGCAAACCTATAATAAAGTCTATGGATATATCAGACCACTTCCATTCAGGAATGTCTAAGGGTTTAAGAAGTCCACCAGGCTTCTAGTGTTCAGTTTTGACCAAGGAACAGGGATGGCACTTGGAAATGAAAATAGTTTTATCCCATTTCATGCCAGACCACCAAATGATTGCTTGAGATCTTGATACATCTTACAACTACCAGGGTGCACTACATAGCCAGAGTTATGAGCTTCAGACAATATATGTAACTACAAGCTTTTTGGAAT
The DNA here is from genome assembly GCA_016760335.1 of Gastrodia elata. NCBI lineage: Eukaryota > Viridiplantae > Streptophyta > Magnoliopsida > Asparagales > Orchidaceae > Gastrodia > Gastrodia elata. The sequence continues at coordinate 25,274,737 of CM028676.1, read as the reverse complement.
CCATAATTTGAACTTCTGAAATCCAACACCGTCATCATCAAGACATAATTCAGATCTCTTGCCACTAACAATTTTGGAAACTAACACAGAATAACTCGAATCTTTCTTTTGAGCTTCAATAATATTAGATCTTAAGGAATCATCCGACTGAATAGAAAATCGTAGAGTGCTTAAATCAGCTGAACTGGTAGGCTCAAGATTCAATCTGACAAAATCTTTGATCAAAGATTTGTTGCAATAAAGGGAAGATAAAGTCGCTTTACGACTAAGGGCATCAGCTACGACATTAGCTTTGCCCGTATGGTATTGAATTTTCATATCATAGTCGCAAAGTAACTCTAGCCACCTACGCTGATGACAGTTAAGTTTTTTTTGGGTGAAGATGTACTTTAAATTTTGGTGATCAGTGAACATCTCACACTTAACTCCATACAGGTAGTGTCTCGAGATCTTTAGAACAAAAACTACCCCTGCAAGTTCAAGGTCATGAACAGGATAGTTCTTCTCATTAGGCTTAAGCTGTCTAGAGGCATAGGCTATAATGCGATGATATTGCATCAAAACACAACCAAGTTCTACCTTAGAGGCATCAGTATAAACCTAAAAATCTTTACCCTTATGAGGTAGTACTAGAACAGGAGCAAAAGTTAATAACTATTTCAACTTCTGGAAAGATTCTTTGTAGGTTATGCTCCAGATGAACGGAATGTCTTTTCTAGTGAACTGAGTAAATGACAAAGCAATTAGAGAGAATCCATGAACGAACCTTCTGTAATAACCAGCGAGTCCTAAGAAACTGCGGATCTCTATTACAGATTTAGGTTGAACCCACTGTTGAACAGCTTGGATTTTCTTTTGATCTACTCTAATGCCTTCAGCATCAATCACATGACTTAAAAATGCCACGGACTTGAGCCAAAACTCGCACTTAGAAAACTTAACAAAAAGTTTATTCTCTCTTAACAATTCTAGAGTAATACGCAGATGCTCTTCATGCTCGGCAGCTGACTTCGAGTAGATTAGGATATTGTCATTGAAAATGATGACAAACTCATCGAGAGATGGCTTAAGGATGCGCTACATTAGGTCCATGAAGATGGAAGGAGCATTTGTCAGTACAAAAGACTTGACTAGAAACTCAAAATGCCTATACCGGGTCTTGAATGCAGTCTTGGAAATATCTTCATCCTTGACTCTAATCTGGTAGTAACCTGATCTTAAGTCAATCTTGGAGAAGATCTTCACTCCGATGAGTTGATCAAACAAATTATCGATCCTAGGGAGAGGATACTTATTCTTCATAGTCACTTTATTAAGCTCACAGTAGTCTATACACATTCGCATTGAATCATCATTCTTCTTGACGAATAGGACAGGAGCTCCCCAAGGTGACATGCTAGGGGGAATAAATCCTTTCTCTAATAACTCTTGCAACTGCTCTCTAAGCTCTTATAGTTCTTTTGGAGTCATTCTATACGGAACCTTAGACTTAGGTTGAGTTCCAGGGACAAGTTCAATAGAAAACCCTACCTCACGCAGAGGAGGTAGTCCAGGCAAGTCTTCAGGGAACACATCCAGGAACTCTCTAACGATGATAGTCTCTTTCGGACTACTTATTTGCTTTTCTTCACCGATAAAAGTTACTAAAATTACATAGCAACCTTTACTAATGAGACATTTAGCTTCAACAGTATTGATTAAGGATGTAGTCAAACTAAGTTTCCCTATAAATACTTCAGGTTTCTTTCCAACCTTAAGTGAAACTCGCTTACGGAAGCAATCTATTACGGCATTAAACTTACTTAGCCAATCCTTTCCTAAAATTATGTCGAAATTCGTAATGGACATAACAATAAGTTTGGATTGAAAGAATGGGTTACTGATTGGGATGTATACCAAACATAACTCATTAGCACACATCTCAGCACCAGATGGCATTTGAACTACTAATGGACTGCCTAGGCTAAAATGTTGAAGATTTAAGGGAGTTGTACAACTCACTGACATGAAAGAGTGACTTGCACCATCATAGAACTAGATTTTAATAATTAGAGTTCCTATAATAGGGAAAATAAACTCTAATTACACTAATGAAATTTATGTAGGAAGATGCTGAAATTAAAATTGCAGAAGAAAATGAAAAACAGAAAAACAGGAAATTAAATTTAGAACATACTGGTAACAACGCTATTGTCATCTGGGGCAGCTGAAGAAGACAGAGCATATACTCTTGGTATAGTAGGTAGTTGAGCAATGGACTTGCCCTTTTCCTTCCTACTGTAGTGGCCTGCTTGGAGGAAGATGGAGGTACTCCCATTTGGTGCTGACCACTTCCACTAGTAGGGGGAAGCATTAAGGCAAGTGCTGGCGCTTGAGAATTTAAAGGAATTGGATTCTGAACAGAACCTTGATGGTTGATCTTCACCTTGTCCTCAGTCTAGTTAGCATGATAGTCCCACTGTTTATGATTGGTTCTACCGCATATGTAACACCTACCACCTGAGTGGTAGCACTTCCCATAAGGATGTGGTCTGTTACATACTACTCTAGGTCTTCCTTGCTGGCCTTGCCTAGGGTTCTGGCAAGGATTTTGATTTGGGTTTTGGCTATAAGTTAGCTGGAAGACTTTCGGACCATGAGAACAATTTCTCTTAAAGGGTTATGATCTGGAAGATTGAGGATGGGAGTGCTTCCTCAAATCCATCTGAGATTGATGGTATTCTACCATACAAGCACCTTCCAAGAGCTTGGAAAAATTATCATGATGTTGAGACATCAAATAACTTTTGATAGAATATCTAAGTCTAGATAGAAATCTAGTGCACCTAGCCACTTTAGTATGGACTAGATTTGGAGCGAAGCGAGAGAGTTTATGAAACTCCATCTCATAGTCAAGCACGGAATGATTTCCCTGGGTAAGCTGCATGAAATCATTTTCTATTATAGTTTGGGCAGAAGGGGGAATAAATTCTTCACGGAACACCTGTTCAAATTCATCCCAAGGGATGTCTTCTATTTAAATCTCAGAGAAGCGAGTTTTCAACTCACTATCCCACTAGTACTCGGCTTCTCCATGGAATAGGTAGGTTGCAAGATGGAGACATTCGCTCTCCAGACACTTAATACTAGCTAGTGTCTTCTTAATGGCCTTCAGCCAATCTATGGCTTCGAAATGGGGAACTGAACCATTGAAAGCTGGAGGGTTTAGATGAAGAAAGGTGAGAATTTAGGCATCCATAATAGGGCCTGAAGATGGCTGTGGAGCCAAGGGAAGTTCAGGGATAATGGGAGAAGATGCTTGAGGAGGAGTTGGGCAGATTTGGGATGGAACTGGAGAAGGTTGGGAAAGGTTGCAGGATGAAGCCATCCTTTTTGCTGCACGTGTTTGTGCTTCTACCATTACCTTCATCATATCCAACAAATTCTGCATTTGCTCAGTTTGAGAAGTTGAAGTGGAAGTAGGTTCTTCCACTATTGGTTTAATAGGAGTATTAGGATTTGGATCCATTCTAAAGAAAGGAAAAAGGAAACATCATTCAGAAACTGAAGAAGATAAGAAAAGAAAATTCTCATTAAAATTTGAATCTTTTAAGAGATTACAATCTTTGGAGAAAAAGAAAGAGACATAAGTAAGAAGAAGCTATTTACAAAGCTACTAAAGGGAAAGAAGATAAAGCAAAAGGAATACTAGTACCACTAGTTACAAAATTTTGCATAAAATATGTTCTTAAAGTTTTCATAAGTGGGGGCATGATGAAGATGCCTACAACCACAAATGAGAACAAAATAAGCGTGACACCACCAGTCCATGGCGTGGTCACTAAAATATTCTTCTAAAATTTTAAGGCACAAGTGATTAGGGCATTCTATGGCTTCAAACACCGTAGTAACACGGGTGAGCCATTCCCTAGCTAGTTGAGGGACATGATCGCCTCTAAATACACAAAACCTTAGAATTTTATTTAGAATGTCACCTCCTGCAGCAGATACTCCCAAGTAAACTCTACCAAATATTGACCCATACCAATGATCATACTCCAAATATTGGAAGAACAATTTGGTATAAAGTCTAGTTCAACACTATAATCTGCCATCTGAAAGTTAAATTAAAGTTTGAGTTAGAAATTTAGATCACTTATTTAATTGAAAATGCATTTACTATCCTAAGATGTCATTTATTTATTTTTACTATAATGTGTTGTTTGCTTTTGGATGAATGGATGTATTTATCTTAACTTAAAGTTGTCAACTTGGCTCTGATACCAACTATGACGACTCCAATATTGAGAATCACTTAACTTAAGATTGATATGTCATCACAATACCTAATACTAGATTTAAAAAAAGCTAATCCAAATCATTAGATATTGTGTTTGGCCAAGATTTAGAAGAGGGTCTTAAGTTAAGATAGAAGGAAAATTATGAATGGTATTAAGTAATTTTATAAATGAAAATACAACACATGGATTTATAAGTGAGAATGAAATACAATTAAGCAAGTGATATGTATAAGGATGCTTGAGAATGTAATTTAAAACAATTGAAATGATTATTTGCAATCTTAGACATGGAATTCTATGTATTTAATAAGTATTTAACATGTGAGTTATATGTCTACATTTTTCAATAAAATTCTTAAGTCCTAAAATTCTTAAAAATTTTGGCAGAGTCTCCTTTGTAAATGGCTAAGGAAACACCTGTAAAGAAGACATGCAAGACTTCCATTCCAATGGAAGTTATAATTTGAAAAGAAAGCAACCTAAACTAACATGCAATCAATCCATTTTATCTCCAATTCTATTATAGAGTTCAATCCATTATATAGGATTGCTCATTTTCAATTCTAAAATAGAGTTCAATCCATTACATATGATTGCTCATTTCCAATTCTAAAATAGTGTTCAATTCATTATATAGGATTGCTCATTTACAATTCTAAGAGTTTAAAGGGAGAAAACCACATGTATAACAATTATCTACCCTAAGGCTTGCTTCATCACAACATTTAATACTCACATAAAGATATGAAAAGATTATTACTTAGATAAGAAACTAGTTTCCAATTCTATAAGCAATTGAATATACAACTAACTCCAATTAACATCTTAAATAGATATCAACTAATGACTTAATTATTATTCATTTTTATACATTTATAACCATTCATCCATTCAATATATTCATCCATTCATTCATCATAAACATTTAAATATAAACTAAGCTCCAACAAAGTAGAGAAAAAGTAAAGTAAATAATATTTACTACAAACCAACAGTAAACTGAAATAATAGAAATAAATTAATAGCTCACTTGCAATTTATAATAAGCTATATAGTTTTAGTATATGATAGGCGAAAGCAATTAATTTTTAGCGCTTGGTCCAGCTCCACTAGCCTCCAAATGTACCTAATCTATCACATTTTGGCATATAAATGTGATAGGGCAAAGCCAAAAAATAGAAAAATGTGGTTAGACTAAACAGTCTAAGCATAATTTAAGATTGGCTAAATATGTTATTATTATAATGGGATATTACTTTCTAGTTACAAAGTAAACACAAGAATGAGTGTAAAATAGTAAGCATGCAAGTGAGAAAAAGTAAGTAAGAAAAATAAAGTGAGTTAGAATACTCACTTAAGTATATATCCTAGCTTGTAAATAGAACAAGAGTAAAAGCATCCTAAATAGGCTAGAAATAAACAAATGTGCATATGAAAGTAATGAAGTAAAGCATGTATATGTTCAAATGAACTTATGCTAAGTAAGGAAAAGAAACAGTGAAGCATTTAAATGTAATTTTATAATATTTATTGTAATCTAAGTGAACTGTAAACAAGTAAAGTAAAATTCTAAATTATAGAAAATGCATAGTAAGGAAATTGAAGGAAGATCTTAGACTATTTGTCTAAGATTCACATAATCTAGAACTATGGAAAGTAACATAGCTAAAAGCTACAGTGAGTCTTAATAATCTATAAGATTGAAGATCTCACATGTTTATTAATTGAAGTTATTTTAAATCTGTGCTCATTCTGTGTGCATATTCAGAATGAAATGAGGAGTTAAACATGTCTATTCAACAACTAAAGAAAAGCGAGGTCAAATCCTAAAACACTCGCATTCACCCTCTGAGAATGTGAGGTCTCTTTATTACTCCATTTTTAGCCTGCCCTAGACTGATCCACCATATAAACCCCTCATGATTTTAGTATGAAAGTTTTATTCATGCACAATGTATCATATGAATGATTCAAGTGAATAAGGCTCAAAGCTAAGCAAGCATTCAAGGGAAAATCAATAATTGCAACTAAGTGATATCCAAAGTTATCTATTTTTAATGATCTACCTAATGATTAGAGCTAATTAAGCTCCCAATTAACTTTGAGATATTGATCTCAAGTTAATTGTAAGTATAGTATTAGTTGGAGGTTTGAAAGTAGTAGATTCAATACAGTTAGTATAATATGACAAAATAATTTATAAGTATAATTTGTACAATTAGAAACTAGTTCTTATTCAAATCCTAAACTATAAGACTCAATTGCATAATTAAATTAAGGTTTAGGTGTTTAATAGGAAGAGATTAAGATAAAGGAAATATCTAACTTAAAAATTAAAAGTTAATGTAAGTTCACTAAAATTTACTAGAGTTCACTAGCTATGTTATAATTTGAAGGATTTAATCAATCAAGTGTTAATCTAGCTAAGTTATAAGAAAATGAAAGGTTTAAGATAAGTGATTGATAGGACTTAAGAACTATAAGTTCTAAGTATTCTAATAATTGATGTTTAAGGAATTCAATAGGATTCCTAAACTAATCTAAGTGACTTAGGATTTTTAATACTAGTTCTTAAAATATTCAAGAGGAGGCTTTAAGGGTTAGGGTAAATGAACTAAGTTCTAATCTAGTCACTAAACTAGATTTAGTTGACTCACTAACCTACCATTATAAGGGATTGAATCTATCTACACTCAATGGGTGTAACTAAATAGATTTAGGATCAACTATTATTCAATTTGCAAATCAATCCTAGGGTTTCTACCTAAGGGTTGAAAGGTGAATTAAGCACTTGACAATTAATTCATATATCTAGAAAATTGAGAACTAAGCTCAAATTAATATAATCTAATTTGATAAGGGAGATAATAAATGTAATATGGTAGCTATCCTATAATTTTATAAAACCTAAAATATGCTATCTAGAAATTTAGAATAATCACAATAATACAAAGTAAGAATCAAAAACCTAAAATCATACATTGTTGTCCAATGGAACTAATTCATATATAAATGAAATCCTTATATAATAAGGAGAAAAATGACACTAAGTCGGTCAAATTTGGACAACGTTGGAAAATTAGGGTTTTAATGACTCCTAATTAGGGTTAAAAAGTGATTTTGAAAATTAGGGTTCAAATGCTAAATTTGATTTCATATTAATGTTCCTAACATTTTTGTGAGTGAAATGGATTATTTGATCATTTAATTTGGACATTAAATGATCAAATTAGGTCACATGAAATGATGATCATTAATTTGTAATTAATTAATTAATCCTAAATATTGACTAATTAAAATATTCATAAAAATTGAAATTAAATTGTATATTATTGATCTACTCATTTTTGTGGTCAAAATGGAATATTAGATCATGTATTTTGGGGGTGTATTAGTTAAATTATCAAAGGAATTAAATTCGTATTTCTTTTTTTATACATTAACTAAATCATAGCATAATCATTAATTAAGCATTCAATTAATCATTTATAACATCACACAATTAATTAATATGGTGTAGAACTTTATAAGGGCACAAAAATTTAAAAACTAAATATCATTTAACTAATACCACACAGAGTTTTATAAGCCGACGGGGCGAATTCTTGCATTGACATCTGGCACCCCTTCATCAGGAAAGAGGCCCAGTGTGCGATCCCATAAGCCATCGTGTGTCGAAGCAGATAGTCGACACGCATCCCTAACACGACCAGACAAAGGCGCGGTGTAGGAAATGGAGCGAACCGGACCACATTGAACCCAGTTCAGTGAAGGATCAGGACTAGCACTTCATCTCCCTTGATCAGGAGCATAGAGGAGTCTTTTAGGGTTAGGGATTTTGATCAAATCTAAGGTTCCTACTATGCAACCTATACGTCGGCATGAAGTCCTGACCGGGATCAATGTGCCAAACCCCAGCTGACTGTCTGTCGATGACAAAGGCTCCCTTAAGACAAAGCTCTAGGTACTTCCCCTCGGTTAATACTAGGGTTAGAGTTAGCCAATAATAAAATGGAGAGATAAATCGCACTATACAGAACCCGAATCGACTTCAATCCACATTAATCAGATAAATAGATGAGGATACGTAAGTTATAACAAACAATTAATGAAGAAAGAAAATACATTGGGATGGATTAGGGTTAGCACCTTCACCCTGGATGATCGGCCAAAGGAGGAGACCAAAGTTCGCAAGAAGGGCTCTCGCCTCAGCTTTCAAATTATTTTTGGAAGGAAAGGAAAATGGGAGATTGAAGTTATAAGGACGTGCATAGATCATTGAAAGGCGGATCACACCTCCACTATCTCCGATAGGGTACCTTCGCTGGCTGGATAGAGAAGGAGGCGTACAATGGGATGATCAAGGCCGTCCAATCCCTAAGGTGATCGAACGGTTCAAACGATAGGTAAATAACTGGTTGCGTCTGAACCATTGGATCTAGATCCTAAAACGTGCTGCGGTCCAGATTCAGTAGATCGGTGTCCTGTGTGCTGGCCTCACACACATGATCCACGCAAAAAAATTTAGAATTAACCGTTAATTATTATTTAATAAATATATATAATTTAGTTTAAATACTTTATTTATTTAATTAATTATATACACTTCATTACTCAAAATTAAATAACTTAACACACTACTAAAAATCCCTAAAATTCACCTTTATCTAATTGAGGTATGGGAAACTCAAAAATACAATTGAATTTTTTATCAGAGGTCAATTTAATTATCTTAATTTTCTGGGTATTTAAAATATTATTAAAATATTCGTGGAAAATTCGATGACTTTCAAACACTTCCAAAATACCACCCCTAACTAATTTGGGTGTGGTGAGTCCAATGGTGGACTCCATTTTTGGTTCTGAGATCTAAATAAATTATTCATTCTCAAAATTATCAAAAAATTAGGAAATATTGAAAATTGCCAAATAATCTACAAATCGCACAAAAATTAAAATGGAGACTCATAGTATTATTATAGCACTAGTGAAAAAGGATTAGTGTCAATTATGCCACTAATTGACGGGTAACAACACTAGGGTTACAGTCACATTCCAGTTAACCTAACATTGCCTGAACCATTAAATGTATTAATATAGTCGAATTAAATGGAAATCGTAAGGTCTACACTTAAAGTTCATTAATGAAATTAGTGTTTAATATTTTTTAGTCAATACTTATCCAAACATAACAAACTTATGTACTATTTTGATTAAAAAAATGTGTAGATTAATAAATTGTAATAATATTTTAATTTTTGTGGATAGTTTTTTAATTATGCCCTAATTATCTCAAATTATGATTAATGAAAATCAGAATGCACACTCATCCAAATTGCTTGTTTATGATCTCTATTTCTTCATTATACCAATCAAAACTTAATTATAAAGTTAAATTTAGTTTTTTATAATTAATTCTACTAATTATTTAATAATAATCTTAGACCTTGATTAGTGAATATTAACCTCAATTGAATTTTAATTTTAACATATTTTGTGTCTATGGACTTATTAGATTGTAAGAAACCTAGTGATAACTTTATATTTTAGATTAGACATATTTAATTGCTAATTTATTTATATAGTTCAAAATCTTAATTAATTAATTTAAGTATTTTACTTATCTAAATTAAGCTCAGCTGCTATCTGAACCCTCATTAGATAGTAAGGAATAATTTAGTATCATTTGATTTACTTCTTGAATTTAGTTCTGCATGTTATATTATTGGATCTTTAAAAGTATAAGTATGGTTAAGACTAAAGTGCTAAACCTTGCATTTTGATGATTTTTCTCCTAAATCAGAGAATTAACATGCTCAATGTTACTTAATCATTTAATAAAAGTGGCATACAATACAGTTCAGTTTTCATGCTTTATTCAGTTTACATATTTATTTCAGTTATTTATTTTCAGTATATTTGCTTTGCTTTTAGTATTTCTCTATCTCCATTTTTAATGTTTGGTTTTATAATTATAGTTTTCTTTCTATTTTATGCAATTTGCTTTTTGTTTTACTGTTTGTTGAGAAATATCCCTTAAATGTAAGAAAAATTATTTTCAACCTAAGTTGTGCTTATACTTATTGTCTCACTTAAGATTTTCTCCTTTTTATGGGTTGAGGCCCTAGCATGTGAAACCGACATGTCATGCTTAGAGCGGTTTGAGAAACCCGTCTTTGAGGAACACGCCTTTTAGAAGATTCAAGAGCTTCAAGAGGAGATGGAGGTACAACAGCCACTGGAGAGTTAATCTTTAGCTTAGTTTAGTTTCCTACTTTTTGCTAGTGAAATGAGAGAGTTAATTATTACACTTTTTAATTTTTTTTTGTAATAATTAACTCTGGATATATTTTTACTTTTCTTTTTTGACATGAATTCTTACATAGCTTCTGTGATGAATGTTATGGATGAATGCTTAAGATTCTGCACTTTGATTTATTATTATCTTATATTTAGTAATGTGATGTGGTCATTATTTTGTTTGGACCTTACTTCATATATAATGGCTACTCTTTTCATAAAATATCATAATACCAATGCATAGGAGTAATGTGATAAATACTTAAGATCATAATCTTACACCTATCTTAAGGATTAGCTTCAGTAATTGATGTAGTATGAAGGGATAACTCATTAATTTCTTATAAACTCATCAAGAGCGATGGGTTGATAATGAGTTAGGAAGGGTAATTCCTTAGCAATGACCTATTACGTTGCTAATACTATTATGTTTCATATAGTGATGGGGCAGAGCATTATAGTTGGTATTATAGAAGATCATAAGGTGTTAGATAAGGAGAGGGTTTATATCTACCTAATGATTCATTTTCTGGAGCAATTACGATCATAATCACTAAGTGTAAGAATAAATAATCTATAATTCATCAAGTTGTATCTCAGAAATGAAAATGAAGACATCAGGAAAATAACTCCTTAGGATTTAAACGAACTTAAAGGTTAAAGGACGTTTAAAAATCAAAGCAAATTCTGAAACATGATTTTGGTAAATATTGTAGGAATGGAAAACTTTCATCGTGGATTTGTTTACTACCTTGGGATTATTCAATAACTACTGGATAAACGATTTCCAAAATGGCAAGATTTATGGTACAACTATTAGAGGGGTGTCCCTTATTGGCATGGAAGTACTTGATAAGATCGTATTTTACCCCAATTTCAAAGAATCTAGTCTCCCAATTCTTACTCATGAGTGATTAGATCATATGACCACCACTTCCTGAGAGACGACATGTCCCGATGATTACCGCCTCCAAAATTTGGGAACTCTACTCTGTGGAGAGGCTGAAAAATTGTGGGTCATAATGTATCGAAGGCTAGAGTGGAAGCGCATGAGAGGATCGTGTGCAATCACCTACGCTAACTTTTGTACATCTTTTATAGCATAATTTTGTAATTAATTTTGATGTCTTCCTTTCTTAGCTATGATCATCACTTGCATTTCTTCCTCCATTCAGTTCATTTATTTTGTGTACTTCTTCATTTAAGAGTATTTAATGGGAAGTAAGCTTTTGATTTACCTTCTGAATCTTGTATTCTTAATTTCCAGTCATGAATAATGATTCTCCATTGATGATGACTCCTATCAAGAACACCATTTCTTTATCAAGTGAATCTGAAGATGTAAGTTCTCTTGTTAGATTGGTGAAGGATTTGATTAAAAGCTATGATCAGCAAGCTCGGGCTCATAGAATCCTTGCGGCTCAGCAACCCCTCGTTATGAACATTACGACCCTGTCTTCTTCGCTCTTATCAGCAGATGGCATTCTCCATAGATTTCTTAGGTTAAGAACACCTACCTTTAATGGAGCTCTGAACCACATGGACACTATCAGCTGGCTAAAGTTAGTGAGAAGAACTTGATGAGTATTAAGTTCCTAAATTATGAAACTATTTGTTTGAACACACTTTTACTTCAAGTCGAAGCGAAATATTGGTGGGAAATGAGTGCAATACCAAGTTTGCCAATTTTAAGACTGAAGACAATATGTGGGAATCCTAACTTGAAGAATTTAAGGAAGCTTTCATCCCTCAATCAACCAAAATCATATTGAAGGATGAACTACTCCATCTTTCACAGGGAGGAAGATCTATTTCTGAATACGAAATGGAATTTTGCCGATTATCCATACCAAATAAGGTAAGATCTGAAGCAGCAAGGTGTAAACAGGTTCTTGAAAGGACTTAAAGACTCCATCAAAGGACATCTAGTGTCCTGTCATTTCTAGCACTTTTCCAAACTTATGAAAGTTTCCCGTATTAAAAATCACTTCCAATTTTAGATGGATAAGAAGAGAAATGCTCACTTCATCCCTAACAGAAAGAAAGCCTTCAAGCATCTAAGGGCAGTGAAAGAATTTCACCTTGAAGCTAAGCAGTAGCCAGTAGTTACTCCTAAATGCAATTGCCCATACCTCTATGGCAAGTGTTACCATCATGGTAATATATGTTACACTTGTGGTAGAAAGCCTATTGTTTCTATAAGTTCACCTTCTATATGACAATTGATGGAGCTATTATCATACGCTCCAAAAGAGATCAATTCTTTCATCCTTAGTCACTACATAATTGAACTTTTGCACTTGCAGTTATGCCACCATCTGCTCCTATTCCAACACCAAGGAATTTGTCTGCTCCTATTCATACACAAAACTATCAGGGTCAAGCGAATCAAAATAGCCAACCCTCTACTCCTGCCAGAGTTTATATGTTATAACTTTTGCTCCTAAGGATAATGACATTATTTCAAGTATATTTTAATTTCTGTTAGGCTTATGCTTTCATCTCTTTCCTTATTATTGTAGCAAGTAAAACTCTGTAATTGTACGATACGCACCTTATATATTCATGACAAAACTTGTAATGTTCTTTTCGATACTAGAGCAAGTCACTCTTTTGTATCTGAAAAGTGAAATCTGTAAAGCTACCATTCCATTAATTAGACAAGTCTATGAGCATAGGACATCCCTCTAGAGCCTCTATGCAAGCTCTTAAATTTTGCAATTTAGTCATTCCCATCAGTGATCAAAATTTCAAAGCCAAGTTAGTCATGCTCTAGATAGTGAGATTTGACGTGATATTAGAGATGAACTAGCAAAGAAATCATGATGCCACCATAACATGTCAAAAGAAAAAGATCACCTTATGCAATGGAAGTCAAGCAAGGTCATTCATTAGTAAGTTTAGTACTCAAGCTTCTCTAGTTAACACTCTCAAGGCAGAAAAGCTCGTCAAAAAGGATGCAACACTTATCCAGTAACAATGCTTGGTAAAAAGAAGGAAGATATCCCTATCAGCAAGAGTCGTATAGTTGAAGAATTCATCAATATTTTCTCCGAAGACCTACCCAGTCTTCCATTGGTTAGAGAAGTAGAATTTGCGATTGACCTTATCCCATAAACTCAGCATATTTGAAAGATTCTGTATCACTTGGAACTCAAGGAGTTATAAGAACTAATCGACCAGCTTTAGGAATTGTTAGAGAAGTTTTTCATCATCCAAGCATGTCTCCTTAGAGAGCGCTAGTCCTTTTTGTCAAAAAGAAGGATGGCTATATATGGATGTGCATAGATTATTAAGAGCTCAACAAGGTAAAAATCAAGAAAAAGTATCTGTTACCTTGTATCGATGATCAATATGATCAACTGTCTAAAGCTAAAGTGCTCTCCAAGGTCGATCTACGATTATAATACTGTGAGCTACAAGTAAAGGGAGAAGACATTGAGAAGACTGCATTTAGAACTCATTATGGACATTATGAATTTTTAGCGACATCCTTCGGTCTAAGAATTACACCGTCCATCTTTATGGACTTGATGTAGCTAGTGCTAAAGCCCTTCTTTGATAAAAATGTAATCATATTCATCAACAACATTCTTATTTATTCTAATAGTGAAGGGGGCCATGAAAACCAAGTGAGGACTATATTAGAAGAATTGTGTAAGCATCAGCTTTACGCTAAATACTCTAAGTGTAAGTTTTGGCTTGATTTTGTCACATTTTTGGGTCACATTATCGATGCTTAAGGAATCAAAGTTGATCAAAGGAAAGTTAATGCTGTGCAAGGATGGTCTCAACCAAAGATAGTGACTGGTATCAGAAGTTTTCTAGGACTTGAGGGATACTATCACAAATTTGTAAAGGGAATTTTGCAGATATCCTCTCCTTTAACAAGGTTAACTCAAAAAGCTATTTATTTTGAGTGAGCCCCTAACTACGAAGAATCCTTTTCGATGCTTAAATAGGCTTTCACTTCTGCCCTTATCCTAATTTTAACCAAGGAAGGTATGAATTTCCAAATGTTCACCAATGCTTCAGGATCTGTCTTGAGATGTGTATCAATGCAAGAAAAGAAAGTCGTTGCTTACACATTCCATCAACTAAGACCTAATGAGAGAAATCTTCAATCAATCCCAAAGCTTAAAGTACATCTTTACTTAGTGCGAGTTAAACTATTGTTAGAGAAGATGGTTGGAGTTCATCAACGATTACAACCTCATTCTTTAATACCATCTGGGTAAAGAGAATGTGATAGCTGATACTCTTAGTTGTCCTACTATTCTCTATTCAGTAATTGCTGAGAGCTCATTGGATGCTAAATTTCATAGGTTGAATATTGAGCTTGTATGCAGTGGAGTATTGAATTCGTTAGTAGAGCAGTGTTCAGCTAAATTAACCTTCCTTAGGGATGTCAAGTTCAAATTTGATATCAAAAGTAGTCACCATATCGACATGCAATTGTAAGGTATTATTTTCTACCTAGGGAATTGATTGTGGATTCCTAGGTCCTTATACCAAAAGCTTCTCATTGAATGCCATCATTTTGGCTACAGGATCCATCCTAGTAGTGCCAAAATATATCAAAACTTGAAGTAATTCTTTTGGTGGAATGGGATAAAGAAGAGTGTGGCTAGATTTGTCATTGGATGCCATGAATGTAATCAAGTTAAGGTTTAACACCAAAGACCTGAAGGATTACTGCAGCCGCTTGAAATCCCAGAATGGAAGTCATTCGACATATCGATGGACTTCATTATAAGATTGCCTAAGTCGAGATCCAAAGGTGATTCAATCTAGTTATTGTCGATTGATTAGACAAGTCAGCTCATTTTGTTCTGATTCATCAAACTAATTTAGTAGAGAAATTGGAAAAGATTTAAACTCCACGGGATTCCAAAGTCAATTCTGTGGCGGCCCCACCCCGCCGTGGTCTTGTTAACTCTTAAGTTAACATGATTACGGTGGAGGGGTTACCAAATAACAAGGTCCCCACTTAGAATTAAATTAGACACACATTCTAATCCAACTTAACTAAGAACTTTGCCATTCATCCCAGAATCCATCACTAAATGATCATACAAGAACTCAGAGTGCGGAAGCATAAAATATAACATCCATCTATACAATACAATAATCCAGAATAAGAAAAGTGCTGAAAAGAAAAGATTAACCTGTATTATTACAACATTTTAATAAGTTTAAAGAACTGAAAAGAAAACTCTCAATCTCACAAGAAGAAGGAAACTAAAGCTAAGATTCTTCAAATGCAGGCTCCTCCTCCAAAGGCAAGATCTCCACTGGATTAACTGCTTCAATAAACTCAGAACCTACCATTATCGGTTTCATAATGGTAGGGCCCCAGCCAATAAAAGAAAAATTGGTTAGACTATTGTCTAAGCACATTTTAGCGTACAAGTTTTATTAAATTACTTAAATATCACCATAATCAGGACTAAAGCAAGCAGGTGCAGAAAAGAATAAGAAAAGAATGGTATAAAGTTATAAACAAACAGTTTATAACTAAAGCAACTAGGAAGTAAGCACATACCTTCTCCAAGCAACTTCAACAAAGACAGGTAAGCAAAAGAAAGACTAAACAAAACTATAAAGAAAATATATCCTAAATATGCTTATGATCAAAACAGGCTTATGCTAAGTGATATAACAGTAATTGAACATATAAAACATTATAAAACTAAAAACATAACTAACACCCTATATATGCATATGAGAACAGAAAGTAAAACTAGCATCCTATATAGAAACAAGGCTAGGAAAGTGCAGGAAAATTGTAAGTAAATGCAGCACTAAATATGCAAAGTTAAATAGTAACTACAAAACTGAAAACAGCATTGGCTATTCAAGCCACTCAAACTGAAAGCACACTCAGTAAAATACTTAGCCTGATGGGCTAAGAAAGAAGCTTTGAACTGAGTATCACTGAAATCTCTTAGCCTGATGAGCTAAGGCAGAAACCAATTGTAAGTGTACTTGAATTAGTATAACCATATCAAATCCTGACTATTCAGTCAGTACGGGCAAGAGTCTATCCATCCTATCCCACTGACTAGGCATGGCATATACTATCGGACTGACCCGAATAATGTAGCCGACCCCAAACGGGTGATTAAAGAGGCATACTAATCAAGCTACACCTTACAAAAATACGAGAAAAAAACAAAATGCTATTTATGAATGATCAAAGTTGACATAAGATAATTATCAATTATCTTATGTGCCTCATATATGCTCATGATTTAAAGCTCAAAATCAAGGTAAGCGAAGTATCAAAACAAATTGAGCAAGAGACTCTATCTAAAACACAGGTGATATCTTTTGTTATCTACTTATTTGTTCTATCTACTCTAAGTTACATAAGTTTTAGAATCATCAATTCTTACACATTCTGTAACTTAGAATCACGAATCCTACAACTTGAAGATAATTAGGACTGGCCAAGTCCTAACTATATCTTAATCAATAGACAACTATTTGGTTTAAATGAATAAATCATCGACTTAATTTTATAATTTAAATTATCCCAACCTCATCTTGATTAGCCAAATCAAGATGAAAAGATTAAGAATTAGACTCCAGATGATGGGGTCTAATCACTTAATATAAAGGTATAACTAAGGCTCTAAGGTTTAGAACCAAAATCTCACAGATTAAGTTAGGGCAAATCCTAATAATAAATTAATTCATTATGATAGATCTCTATTTTTAGTTCTAAAGTTTAAAGATCAAATAATCATTTAAATAAACTAAGAAAATCTATAAACTAATAAACTCAAGGTTTCATCTATTGAGTAACCCAATTTACTCAACAGATGAATTATAACTTAAGATCTATTCCTAATCCTAGGAATTAAGGTTCTTAATTACTAAGAATATCTCTCAAGACATACATCCTAACTAATGTTATAAAGACTTAAAGAAGGATCTAAAAATGATTTAAGGAAAGAAGATTCTCCCACTTAAGACCTAGAAATTTTCTTTAAGGGCTAAGATTGAGATTTTAATCAAAATCTAATTTAGGCTTGGACTTGATTAATTTCAGCTATAAATCATTCTATTTACTGATTCTAATGATTATAAACTGATTTTGGGGCTTTTGAAAGCTAAACCCTAAATTTGGGCAAAATTACCATTTTGCCCCTACTTAAGGGTTTAGAATGATCAAATTTTGATTTAAGGTTCTAAATCTGAAATTTTCTTTTGGAATATGATTCTTATTGTCTAATGTAAGATTAGACAGCAACTAAACCAATTTTGGGTAATTATTTAGCCTTATGAGATTACATTAGTAAGTTTGACTTATAAGGGCAAATTAGTAATTTGGCTAAGCAAAAGTTAAATTTTCTTTTTGATTACTGTTATTTACTATCTAAGCTTTCCATAGAATCTAAATTTGCTAAATTCTGATAAGTATTGGCCAAGTTATGGCCAATACAAGATTTAGGGTTTAAGGGTTAATTAAGGGATTCTAAATTATGGGTCAAAAATCCTAACTTTGTCAATTAATGTCCAAATTGAGTAAAATTAGTGGCTATGATTTACAAATAGTCCACTGATCATAATGACATGTAGTGGGCTCAATTTGGATCTAATTTAACTAAGTTAAGACCTAATTATGGTTAAAAGTGATTAGTGAGTGATTAGCAAAATTAATTACTCAAACACTAATCCAACTTTACAAATAGATTTTAAATGACTATATGAGTCCTCTGAAACTTAAATTACTCAATTTGGATTACTAGATTTGCTAAAATTCACTAATCAAGTTTTGGAGTAACTAGGGGTGATTAGCAAATCTAATCGTTGGATCTAAAATATTTTTTTTTTTATAGATTACTGTTAATTAAGTTTTTCTAATCTAAATGGATATTTAGATCATCCAATTTGGAGCTCAATTGACAAAGTTATGGTCAATTGAAGTTCTAGGTCTAATTAGAGTAATTAGGGTTAGGACCTAAAAGTGATTAAATAAATACTAATCCAAACAGAAAAATAAATACTATCAAATTAATCCTTAGGGTTTTCTGATCACTTTAAGATCCAAATTCAATATGTTTGGATCATTGGGTACAAAGATATGAGCTAAATAAATTTTGTAACATTATTTTTTTAACTTAATTAAACCCTAAATATCACTTTGCTAAATACTGGTCCAATTGAAAAATTATTGGCATTAATAAATTTCTCATATTTTTTTGATCAATTTGATATATTCATTTGCATAATTTGGATGTATAAATTGCAAGTTATTAAGGTTTAAAGGTAGGTATTTAATTAATTAATTAATACTGTTTTAAATTTAATTAATTAATCTGTTATTTATATATATATATATATAATTATAATTTTGTTTAATAATTAAACGTTATAATTATATATATAACTTTTTATTAAATTTGCAGGACACGTGGCGGAGAACAATTGGGTGGGCAGCAGACGGCAGGCCCCACTGGTCAGACAGCTGACCCGTGTGCCACGCATCGCACTGCGACTGGCAGCGCGTCGCGAGGTGGGTCCCGCCACAGCAGCCGAAGTGCCACGGGCACGGGCCATGGGCCAGGCTCAGGCCGACCTGGCCCAACCCGAGAGATTATCTCCCTCGCGCGCTCGACCCGTCGACTGGAAGCTAGGTCGCCGAAAATGACGGCGTTATCGTCGTCATTGGAGGTCGACCCACATACCGATCGAAAGGTCTTGCAGAGATCTTTCGATTGGTACCCTAAACATTGGCAGAGAGGGAGCACAGCTCCGACAATATTTAGCCCTAGCCGACCCTGTCGAAGCTTAACGGTTTGCACTGTATAAGATTCGTTAAATTGGATCGATCGAACTCGTTAGAGTTCGATTGCTCCCGGTAAATTGATAATCTATACTATGAAATAGAGTTTCGAAATGAAAAATCTAAATTTGATTGCAAAGGTTAGAAGATCGGGTACCTTAGGTTTGGACGGCTGCAGAGAAACGAGGCTCGATCTTAGGCTCTAGGCTTCAGGGTTGAAAACCGAGCAACCCGGACTTTGGAGGTCTTATAATAATCCTTAAACGGTGGCTTAAGAGCGGTGGGGAGGCCAGCTGGCGACTGCGAAGCTTGGCGAGGATTTTAGGGCGACGCATGCAGCTCCCTTGAGCCACACGGTGCTCTCGCGGGGACGACGGCTCACAGTCGTCTGATCCCGCGATCAGACGGCGCGAAAATAAAATGGGTAACGGCGTTGGATCTAAGTGGATGGCGCCGTTAACCTTAAATAAAAAAATATAATTATTTAATTTATATTATTCATATTTAATTAATTAAATTTACCCTATTAAATGCATCCCAAAAACTTCCAATAAATGACCCTTAGCTAATTGAAGGGTGAGGAACGCAACGGCGCACTCGAATTTTCATTTCGACGAGTATTTATTTATTTGATTTTTTTTCCAGGTATTTAAATAATATTAAAATATTCGCCAAAAATCCAACGACTTCCAAATGCCTCCAAAATTTCACCCCTAGCTAATTTGGGTGTTCTGAACGCAATGGTGAAGTTAGATTTTTGATTTGAGGTCTATATTAAAAGTTAATTTTCTAGGGTTTGGAATTTTCTAGAATTCTTGATTTGACTTAGTTGATTTAGAACCTTAATTAAGACTTAGATTAGTCTTAATTGAGCCAAGTAACAACCTGAGTTGTTACAAATTCTCTCAAATAGAGATAATAGGTTTTCCTCTAAGTTTTAGAAATTTATGTATCAAGACCTAGGAACTACCTTGGCCATGAACACTGCTTTTCACCCTCAAACTTATGGATAAACAAAAAGAGTCAATCATGTCCTCGAAGACCTCCTGTATATCATCATTTTAGATTTTAGTGGTTTATGGGATGATCACTTTCTACATGCATAGTTTACTTATAACAATAACCATTAAGCAAGCATTGGATTGGCTCTGTAAGAATCCTTGTATAGAAGAAGATGCATCACTCTACTTGCTTGGTGAGAAAATGGTAGCATTCAACTTTTCGGATCATAATTGGTTAAAGAAACCATCAAGAAAGTTCTGCTCATTCAGCAGAGGATTCGTGCAGCTCAAAATCATCAAAGTGAGTATCATGACAATAGACATCATCCCATAGAGTTTAAATTTAGTGACATTGCGTATCTAAAGGTCTGCCCGATGAAGGGTGTGTTCCATTTTGGCATAGTAAAGAAACTCAGTCCCCATTACATCAGATTGTTTGAAGTAGCTGCGAAAGTAGGATCTATAGCCTACAATTTAAATCTTCCAAAAGATTACTTAGTAGTACACAACATTTTCCATGTATCATCGCTGAGAAGATGTCTTCGAAATCATTCTCATTTAATTCAGCTTCCAGCCATATCTCCCTTGCCTAATTTATCTTATGTGGAAAAGACAATCAAGATCTTAGCTCACAATCAAAGGAAGTTAAGAAATCGCTCTATCGCTATGTGACAAAAGTACCTAAGTCTTTTAGAATATCTAGGCACTCTTCTTTTTGTTTTATGTTCTTACATTCTGCATTTTCTTACCCTTCTTAACTTTGATGTCGAGAATGACATCATTTTTAAGTGGGGGAGTGTAACAATCCAAGTTGTTACCCAAGCTGATTAGGACTAATCTAAATCCTAATCTCAGTCTTTGTGCTCTAATTAGGTTATTAGGAGTCTTCCACCAAAACCTAGTCCAAATCAGGAGTCAATGGATCAAATCCTGATTTTGGGAAAATCCAGAAACCCTAGAAATTGATCTATCTATATTGACCTCAAATCAAAAATCAAACTTTGCAATTGCGCTCATTGCTTACAAATTAGCTAGGGGTGATGTTTTGGTGGCGATTGGAAGTCGCCGATATTTCATCAAATATTTTAATAATATTTAAACACCCTGAAAATTAGAAAATTAAAATACTCGTCAAATAAAAAATTTGACCTCGTCATTGCGTTCCACACCCCTCAATTAGCTATGGGTGAATAATTGGAATTTTTTTCTAATTTTAATTTATAGTTCATCTTATTTAATTAAGAAATCAATTAATATTAATTAAATAATATTTTAATCATAAACCTAATGGTGCCGTCGTTTGCGCCATCCAAAATCCCGAGCGCCATTTCTCTTCTCGTCTGATCGAATGATTCGATCGGAGCTATTCGATCGGTTCAATCGAACAGCTCGGGCTCATCTTCCTCGAGAGCTCCGCGGCTTCTCCACGCGGCAGCCCGCCGCTGCCGCTGGCCAACCCGCGCCCCGCAGCCCTCGACGGCTCCGCCCTTAAGCCATTAAGTGTAACCCGCACCATGATGACCTACAGAAAATCATATCAATTTATATAATGATATATATATATATATATATATATAATTATAATCAGTTAGTTATAATTAATATTAATTAGATTAGTGTTAGTTAAAATATTAGAATCTGTTATTTCATAATTAGGTTAGTATTAAGAATATATTAATTAATTAGTGTTAATTAGTTTAATTAGACATATAATTCAAATTTATTAATTAATAATTAATATTAATTATATTAATATCAATTAAGTAAATTAAATTAACATTAGAATATGTTAATAATTAATATTAAATAGATTAAAATTTATTAAGTAAACTAATTAATAACTAATATTAATTAGGTTAATATTAATTAATTAAGTAATTAATATTAGAATCTGCTATTTTATAATTAATATTAAATTAGAGTAAAATTAATTAATATTAGAATCTGTTAATTAATAATTAATGCTAGTATTAATTAAGTAAATTAATTAATATTAGAATATGTTATTTAAAAATTAATGAAGTAAATAAATCAAATTGTTAAATAATTAAGAATATCAAATTTATCTAAATATGAATAGTAAATAATGCAAATTGTATTTTTGAATAGTAATTAAGTTAATTAAAAATTAAATAAAACTTAAAAGTTTAATAACTTTTTGTAGGATGATCCAAACATAGTCAATATAGGTCTCATTTTACTCAGAAAAATAAAAGGAATCAAATGGCGTAATGCAAAAATTAGTTTCAGGGTAGATATAACGTAGTAGCATTTTATGACCTATTTAAACCCTCATAACTTTTAACCTAGTTATCCAAACATAGGCAATATGGATCTTAAAATACTCAGGAGAATAGCCCCATCACTGTAGTAATATTAGTTTTCCTATTTGGATATCAAGATAAAAAGTCAACAATGGATCTCACAGTTGACTTTAGGGAAAATTGACCAAAATGCCCTTAAAATTCAATTGACCATAACTTGATCAATTTAACTCCAAATTCAGTAATTCAATATGCTAACTAGCTTAAAATTTCAATGTCATCAATAAACTGAAATAATATTTAGGATCTGAACTCTAGAAATTTAAAAATGACCAAAATACCCCCAACCTTAATTAGGTACTTGACCAATTGAGGTCCAAATTGGATTTACTCCCTATCAACATACTCAATGTATTATTATAGAGAAGCTATAAAAAATGAGTTTGCTGAAATTAGACTTCAAATGGAAAAGTTCAGTTTTTGTCACCCGTTGGCCAACCAAAATTACCGAATTACCCTTAGAATTTAAATAGTCATAACTTAGTCATCTGACCTCAGAATGCAGTGTTCTTAGACTCTATAGAATTATTAAATAGTAACAAATAGTAAATTGCATAAAAATTTAGATTTTATTAGGGTAAATTTACTAAAATGCCCTTTAGATTGAAAATCTTAGTTTTGACCTGTATGACCCGTTTCTTGTTCAAATTGAGTGTACTTACTGTCTATATTCAAGTTAGACAGTAAGGAATCATTTGACGGTAAGAAACTTTAATTTGGACACTTAAATCAAAAGTTGACTTTTAAGACCCTTAAGTAGGGGCAAAATAGTCATTTTGCCCAAAATTTAGGTTAAGTCTCCTTAAACACTAAAACCAATATTAGAACTATATTAAAGTTAATTTAATGAATAAAATCAACTATTATGTCAATCAGTCAAATTTCCTGAAATTTTCCTAAGTCCTTCTTCCTTAGGATCCTTCACCTTATATTAGGGCTACTCCTAATATTAGGATTCGATTATAGGTTAGATTTTATTCATTGGATAAATAGGGTTACTCAATAGATGAAACCTTAGCTTTAATAGTTTCTAGATTTTGCAATTTAATTTTGATTATTTTATCTTTCAATCTTAGATTCAGGATAAGAGATTCATCCTATTAAGTGTGATTTGCTTAATAGGTTTGCCTTAATTAGTAGATCACTTTTAGAATAAAACCTAGATCTTAGGTCTTACCCTTTTGGATTATGTGATTAAGCTCAGTCTCGTGGTGGTTAATCCATAATTTATAGCTTAGTAGATCTTAGATAGAATATTTAAATTCATAAAACTAGGACGTATGATTATTATTTAACTCATAGTCATAATCTGATTGAATTAGATTAGACCTAATCAGTTCTAATTCTTTTAACTTATAAGGATGAGTTTCTAAGTTACACTCAATAATAAGAATTAGAGATCCTGAACTTATGTTACTTGGAATAGTTAGAATAGTTTAATTAGAAAATAAATTATATCACCATGTTTAGTAGAGTTCCTTGCTTCTATTGATGTTTGTTACTTATGCATTCCTTGTTATTTGTGTAATATTTCATTGGACATATCATATAAGACTTTGATGCATGGATAAAATTTTAGTAAAATATGGAGACTCCTTAGATTCCTTATGAAAATATTAAGATAAATGATTAAAGATAACAATTGCATGTGTTAGAGCTGCCTCTCAATTATGTCTTCTGCCTAGTCTACTTGTTGATGCTAGGAGAAGACTATGTTTATATATTTTCTGCTTAGTCTCCTTGATGACGCTAGGAGAAGATTTGTTATGTGTTTTCTGCCTATGCCTCCTTGTATGATGCTAGGAGAAAACCCTATATCCTGCCTAGTCTCCTTGATAACGCTAGGAGTATATAGTTTTGCGCCTTAACCTTTTTGTTGACGCTAAGATCCTTTGATATTCAGTGGGCTAGATTAGCTCTTCTCTGTATGGCAGTTAGTACACGGATGTTCATATATAGTATTAATGTTTTGTGTTTAGTATTTTCATTTCAATCAGCTATTCCCTGGTTCTGCTTATATATATTTTAGGATGTTAGATTTATTGCTGCTATTTATATGTATCATTGTTGAGTTTTATTTAATTAACTTACATAATTCTTATGATCACTAGCATGTTTAGGGTGTAGAATTTTCTTTCAGCACTTGTACAATTACTTATACTTATATGCCCTGCCTTATTTAACTTACATTTAAGGCATGTCTTAGTCTCCTTTTTGCTTAAGTTATAAATGTTATTTATAATTTTTTCCTTTACATTGTTATGCTAGTTGCACTCTTATTTGATATAGATGGTGCTTAGAAATTGTTAAATGGTGATATTACAAAACACATAAAATATATCAGCTTAAAATATACTTAGATAATTATCTAACATAAGATTTTCTCTTTTTTGGCTGTGGCCCTACATTGTGAAACCGACAATGACAAATCCATATCAGGTAGAAGATCATGTGCCAGAGGAAGTTCCTTATATAGAGAATGAGCCTTTAGAAGGAGTTGCTTAGTTTTCTTATAAGTGAGGATGAGAGTATTTATTTGCTTTAATTTCTTAAAGTTTAATATGATGTAATAATACAGGTACCCATAACTATGTATTTTGGATTATTATGCTATTTATTCTGAGTTATATTTCATGCTATTCATATTATGATGCTTGGACGTCTCTTATTTAAATCGCTTCCACACTCTGTATAAATTTCTTGTAAAGTGACTGAATATTTAATTCTGTGCTTACTACTTCCCTTATTAGGTGGATTGTGGATTTCATTCTAATCCATTAATAAGTGAAGGGTTAGTCAGAGTGACGCACCATCCCTTAGCTTAAATCTTGTGGATTAAGGGGTGGTGCGCCACATTAAGGCCTAGCCCGACGCTCTGAACCCCTCTCCAATCTCGAAATCGAAGCCCGAATTTGGCGTCGTCTCGGATACTGCAGCTAACCCCGTAAGTCGTCCATTGAGGTACCTCGATAGCCCTGCTTCTAATCATTCGATTGTTGATCCGTTTATTCGCAAGTTGATTTCAAGCCTTCGATAGCTAATTGATCGATTTTGATCAGAGTAGGATGGTTCTGATCGAGCGAATTAGGCTCCTCAACTACAGTTATTACTGTTAACCTCTCCCTTTGTCGAACCTGAGTGGCTAGAGTTTAGCCTAGCACTCCACTCCGTGCACCCCGCTCGATGATCCGGTCACTAGCGTGTAGCCCTCGCCATGGCCGAGCCAACCACATGCGAGCTGAGCCATGACACCACCGGAAGCGCCGTAAATTTGCATGCCATAGCCACCCCGCTCAGCACTTCCTGGCGAGGAAGATAAGCTCCCAGATCGACCCGAGCCCGACCTGAACCTCGTGGGTCACGCTGGCGTTAGCACTGCCACAAGCTGTGGGCCTCACCAGTACCCGCGCGTCAGCGGGTGGCTCCCGTTAGGCGTAGCTGGGCCAATCCCGTGAGGCAGCATGTCCTCTGTGGGCCCCGTGTCTGCTCCGTCGTCTGCCGTAGAGTCCACCGTTCCGCCACCGCGAATCTGCTCCTACCACGTGTTAAGCCCGGGCCCGCCGTTTGTCACAGCTACAGAAATACTTATAAATAACTCTATATATATATATATATATATATATATATATATATATATATATATGCATAATCTTATAATCAAAACAGAAGGAATATAATTAGATATATATATGTATACTGATAATTAGAGTTAATCAAGTCGGTTCAACTAAAATAAATGAGTAATTAATTAGTAGAATTAGATTAATTTCATATTAGTTGAGATAATTTAATTAATCATATTAGTATGTATATATATATATATGTATACATATATATAAGTTAACTTATTTATAAACACTAAAATAGTTAATAAAGTAATCTCATTAATTAACTTTTGTTAATTCAATTTAATTAGCTTAATTACTTAAGTTAGTTTAATTAGAATTTAGTAATTTATTTAAACAAGTAAATATTATTCAAATTAAATATAATTAAATTAAAATTTTAAAGACTCATAATTTTAAAAATAATGATCCAAACATATTAAATATAAGTCTCATTTTAATTAGAAAAATAAAATGAATCAAATGGCATAATTCAAAAATTCGATTCGGGAGTACTTACCTAGTGACATTTTAGGACCTAATTACACACCTATAAATTTTTACATAGTTATCCCAACATAGTCAATATGAGTCTTAAAATGATCAGGAGAATAGTCTCATCTCTATGGTAGTATTAATTTTCTCATTAGGTGATTAATTTGCAAATTCATATTTAGGACCAATCTCCCAAGATGACCAAAATGTCATTAGTTTTAATTGATCATAACTTGATTAATTGAACTCCAAATTTAGAAATTCAAAGTACTAACTAGCTTGAAATTTTAGTGCCAATAGCAAACTAAAATATTATTTGAATATTAAACCATAGAAAATCAAAAATAACCAAAATACTCCTAACCATAGTTAGGTCATAACTTGCCCAATTGAAGTCCAAATTGGGTCTACTCCCAGTTAAAGTACTCAGTGTATTATAAGAAAGCTATAAACACTGAGTTTGCTGAATTTGAACTTCAAACGAAAAAGTTTGGTTTTTGCCCCCTTTACCCTAAAAAAATGACCAAATTGCCCTTGGAATTTAAAACACCCATTATTTAGCCATTTAACCTCCGAATTTAGTATTCTTAGACTTTATGAAATCATTGAATAGCAACCAACAATAAACTATATAAAAATTTAGAATCCATTAGGTGTAAATTATTAAATTGTCCCTTAGGTCAAAATCTTTAATTTGATTCTATATGACCCATTTCTTATCCAAATTGAGTGTACTTACTGTCTATCTTCATGTTATATATAGTAAGGAATCATTTAGCAATAAAAAATTCTAATTTGGAGCCCTAAATCAAAAAGTAACTTTTTGGACCCTTAAGTAGGGGCAAAATGGTCATTTTGTCCAAAATTTGGGTTTAGGTGTCCTTAACCCCTAAAATATCATTCATACCACAAAAATTAATGATAAAATTATATTAGGATCATTTAAGTGAGTAAAATTAGTCATTCAATCAAATTTGGTTAAATTCTATAAAATCTTCTCTAAGTCTCTCTTTATAAATTTATACTTCACATTAGGACTATTCTTGAGACTAAGAGTAGATCATAAGTTAGATTTTATTCATTGAATAACAAGATTATTCAATGAATGAAACTTTGGTTTTTATTAGTTTATAGATATTACAATTTAATTTTGATTATTTTATCTTTCAACTTTAGACTCATGATAAGAGAATCATCCTATTGAGCTTGACTTTGCTCAAATAGGATTTGCCCTAATTTGTAGTTCACTCTTAGTAAAACCCAAGATTCCTTAGACTGTACCTTGGGATTATATGATTTAACCCAAACCGTGATGTTTAATCCATAATTATTAGTTTAGTAGATCTTAATCAGATCTTGGTTAGAACGTCTAAATTCATTAATTAGGACATTGTGATTTATTACTTAATCTATAGGCGTGTCTGATTGAGCTAGATTAGAACTTGATCAGTTCTAATCCTTTAAACTTATAAGATCGTGCTCTTAAGTTATACTTGATAGTATGAATTTGAGATCCTGAACTTGTGTAACTTTGAATAGTTAGAATGAGTTTAATTAGATAACAAATAATATCACCATGTTTAGTAGAGTCTCTTGCTCATTATTGAAATTTTGTTGCTTACACATTCCTTGAATTTTGTGCTTTTTTCCTTGGACATATCATACAAGAACATTGTTGCATGAAAATGAAAATTTAGAATATTTAAGATAACTTTGCTTTAGATTCAGTTATTGGTTGACTTTTGCGTATAGTACCCCAATGGGCAGGGAGAAAGTGAGATAATGATTACTTAACTTCACTCATTGAGGAGTGTGCTGTTAAGTTTGTAACCCCAGACATACTTGACTCCTTAGCTACTTTTAAAATGGTCCACAGAAATAAAGTAAATAACTAAAGTATGAATTGCATGTGTTAATATTGTCTCTCAGTTCAGTTTTATATATTTTTTGCCTTAGCCACTTATGTCGCTAAGAATATTTCTGCCCTAGCCTCCTTGTTGATGCTAGGAAGTTTTGTTGCTTTAGCCTCCTTGTTGACACTAAGAATCCTTTTGATTTTAGCATGCTAGATTTAGCCCTCATCTGTATGGCAGTTATTATATAATTTATATTATTCCACTTATAGTACATTCTGATTTCAGCTATACATTTTTTAGTTTACTTCTACTTCAGTCAGTTATTTTTATTTGCTTTACTCGTATATTATAGGATGCTAGATGTTTTGCTGCTTACTTATATGTATCACAATTGGATTGATTCTCTTAAATTTGTATATGTCATTTGATCATCAGCATGTTTAGGATGTAGTCTTTCTTTTCAGTACTTTATTTACTTTATTCATATATATATGTCTAGCCCTATTTTTAGTTTCTTTTGTAATGACCCAAATTGTTACATTGGTTAATTATGACTAATCTCAATCTTAATCTTGATCTTAAGTGTTAATCAAGTCATTATGAGTCATCCACTATGACCTAGTGCCAATCAGGAGTCAAATAGATCAAATCCTTATTTCTAGAAAATCCAAAAACCCTAAAATTTTACCTATCTAAAATGACCTCAGATCAGAAAACGGACTTCGCCATTGCGTTCATTGCCCCCAAATTAGCTAGGGTAAAATTTTCGTATCAATCGGCAGTTGTCAAAATTTTGACGAATATTTTAATAAAATTTAAATACCCCAAAAATTGGGAAATTAAAATACTCGTCGAATCGAAAATCCAACATCACCGTTGCATTCCTCACCCCTCAATTAGCTAAGGGTAAATATTTGGAATTTTTTCTAAATATTATTTAATTATTTAATTAAATAAAAATTAATTAAATTACATTAAATAAATAATAATTAATTAAGTTTTAACGGCACCGTTTACCGCTCTGGCCACCGTTTGGATCCACCGTTTGGATCGGATGGCTGATCCGAGCCTTCCGATCCAAGATCGGACGATGCACTCCTTTCGTCCTCGTCCGGCTCTCCGCGTGTCCACCCGCGAATGGTCGCCGCCGCAGTTGCCACTCACCGAGCATGGGAGCCCCTTGGTGAGTCCGTCAGTCCGGCCTTAAGCCTCGGGGCTTTGAGCTCTCGCGCATCGTCTTGGACCGATCGGACTAACTCCCGCCGCAGCAAAGCCTTACTTCTCCTCTACCGCCAGGATTAAGGTATCTCTACCTATTGTTTATCAATTTGATTGTTAAATCAATTCACAAATTGATTTCACGTATCGATCAAGTGTATCTAATTGAGCCTCGCCGAGGGAAGCATCGACGAGTCGTGATCGGTAGGAGTCTTATAGGATTGTCCCCGTCCGATGGATGGCAGCTATGGTTTAGATTTGCGCTCAGTTCAATCCTTCCCCATGCTCGACCCGCACGCCCATGGGTAGGTATCGATGTCCTCTTTCGAATGACGTGCAGGCCGAGTTCATCCAGCGCCATCTTGCCGCCCAAACACCCCTCCCCCTAGCTCGCCTGGTCCGTCGGTCCTCGGGGAGATGAAGGACGCCTGGGTCGGGTCGGGCCTGACCCGACCCGTTCCCTCCCAGCATGGCGCTGCTGCGAAGCCCGCGCAGCCAGGTGTCTAGCCGAGGGAGCGCCGCGCGGAGGAGTGGGACCCGCCTCCGAGTAACGTTCGGGTCCTATCTGCATCAGCAGGCGACCCGGGGCAGTGAGCCCCACATTGCCAGCCGGCATGCAGAGTTTCACCGCACGTCGCGCGTTGGGCCCGCTCTCCTTCCGTGACAGCGGTTGTGGGCCCCACCCGCGGTCCCGCGGCCAATACTGCTGCGCCGCGTGGCAAATGGCGGGTCCCGACATCAAATCCCTACAAAACAGAATTTTAATTAAAACTGCCAACTTTATTTAACATACTTTGTGGCAACGGATACATTAATTAGGATAGTTAATTAATACTCAGCAATAAATTAAAAAACATGTCAATGATCTAACATCAGCTAAGTCAGATAATTATACACATATAATTATATATATATATATATATATATATATATATATATATATATATATATATATATATTATAACAATAGATTTGTCTATAATTATCAGAGTAAATTAATTCTATTAAACAGTAAATAACTAATTTAGTTTAATTAGCCTTGGTTAATTATTCAATTAGATATTGAACAGTAAATTTAAATGGAATAAATGAATTTAAAGAAAATTAATTTAAATTTAATTAAATTTTTAAAGTTTAATAACTTTTTATACAAAGATCCAAACATAGCAAATATAGTACTCATTTTACTCAGAAAAATAAAAGGAATCAAATGACGTAAATTAAAAATTTGTATCGGGGTACATATAACGCAGTGATATTTTAGATCATAAACAAACTCTCATAACTTTTGACCTAATTACCCAAATATATATAGGCAATATGGGTCTTAAAAATAATAATACAGGTACTGTGACTGTATTTATTTTCTGCACTTTATTATTCGCTAAGCTATAGTACTATTTATTACTTGGTTTATGGTGAATTGATGAAATATTTATTTCATTTTGCTTATGCACTCTGTATGTATGTCAGATTTAGTGACTGATCATTATATTCATTCTGTGCACATCCTTCCCTTATTAGTGGATTGTGGATCATACTTAATCTAATGATAAGTGAGGGATTTACCAGAATGACGCACCACCCCTTGGGTCTAATCTTGCTGATCAGGGGGTGGGGTACCACAGTTGGTATTAGAAACTTCCATAAGGTGCTAGATTGGAATTTGCATTCCACTCTGCCTAATGGATTGTTCTTCTGCCAATCAGTCACTAACTAAATACTAAAGTTACATCCAAGCACCATGATCATGAGCTCAGGATAATAAGAATATAGAAATGAAAATGCATGCACAAGAAAAATATCAGTAAACTAATGTGTGACAACCCCAATATTGAGAATCACTTAACTCAACATTAATACGTCGCCACAATATCTAATAATAGATTAGAAGGAAACTAACCCAAATCATTAGATACTATGTTTGGCCAAAGATTTAGATGATGATCTTAAGTTAAGATGGAAGAGATTATATTGAAACATTGTATAAATTACATATGAGAATGAAATAAAACTAATCATGTGATATATGTAAAGATATGTGAGAATGTAATTTAAAAATAATTGATGTGAACATTTGCAATTCTAGATATGAAAATTCTAAGTATTTAATAAGTGAAACATAAATCTACAATTATAATAAAATTCATAAGTTATTAATTTCTTAAAAATTTCGGCAGAGTTTCTGCTGTAAATGAATTAAGAAACAACTGCAATGTAGACATACAAGACTTCCATTCCAATGGAAGTTATAATTGAAAGAAAAACAATCTAAAATTAACATGAAATCAATCTATTACATAGGATCGTTTAATTCTAGTTCTAATATAGAGTCAATCCATTACATAGGATTTACTCATTTACAATTCAAATATAAAGTCAATCCGTTACATGAGATTATTTATTTCCAATTCTAAAGTAAAGACAATCCATTACATGGGATTGCTTATTTTTAATTCTAATAGTTTAAGGAAATAAAAGAAAATACATATGTAATAATTATCTATCCTAAAGTTTACCCAATTCACATAACTTATTACATACAAGAAGATTAAGAATTAATATCAACTTAATTATGTAACTACTTTCCAATTCTATATGAAATCTAGTATACAACTAATTCTAATTTAACATACAAGTAAATATGCAACTAAACTCCAATTTAATATGCAAGTAAATATGCAAGATTATTATGCAACTAATAATTTAATTAACATCCATATATATTCATTTATCTATTCATCTTATCCTAAGCATTTAAGTATTTAATTAAACTCCAACACAAGCATAATAAAGGTAAAAGTAAATGACTTAATTATTACAAGCTATTAGTAAAATTAAAAGAAAGTAAAGTTCATATGCAAAAAGATAATAAGCCATATTTCTATTATATTATAAGTGGAAGTAATTTAAGCTATGCACTTGGTCCAGCTCCACTAGCTTTCAAATGCACTTGATCTAACACATTTTGGCATTTAAATGTGATAGGACAAAGCCAAGAAAGAAAAAATCTAGTTAGACTAAATAGTCTAAGAATATTTTAAGAATAGGCTAAACATTATATTTATTTAATTAGCTATCACTACTAGTTACAAAATTTGCATAAGTAAGGGTGCAAGAAATTGGGCATACAAGTGTGGAAAAAATAAGTATGAAAAATACAATGTGAGTTAGAATACTCACTTAAATATACATCCTAGCCTACAATTAAAACAAGAGTAAAAATATCCTAAATAGGCTAGAAAGAATCTAAAGTGCATATAAAAGTAAATGAAATAAAGCATGTATATATTCAATGAACTTATGCTGAGTAAGTAAAAGAGACAGTAAAGCATTAATTAAAAGTAAGCAATATATACTGTATTCTAAATGAATTATAAATAAGCAAAACACACTACTAAAGATAGAGAGTGTAAGGCTTATATAGTAAAGAAAGTATCTTAAACTTGTCGTCTAAGATAAACATAGCCTAGGACTATATAAGGAACACATCTAAGAAGCTATGATGAGTCTTCACAATCAATAAGATTGTAGAGGATCTCACATCTTATTTAATTAAAGTTATTTTATTAGAAAGGGTCTCATTCTGCAGAGACTTACAGAATAAAGAGAGGAGTTAAGAATATCTGCCTAACTGGTATTGGAAAAATGGGGTTTTAAATATAACTTACACTCAAATATTCACCTCTGAGAATATGAGGATCCTTATTTCTCCAATTTAGCCTTCCCTTGGCTACTTCAATAAGCAACCCCTATTATTTTAAATGTGAAAGTTTTATTTATGCACAAAATCTTATATGAATGATTCAAATGAAAAAGGCTCAAAGCTAAGCAAGCATTCAAGGAAAAATTTAATAATTGTAACTAAGTGATATCCAAAGTTATTTAATTTTAATGATCTACTTAATGATTGGAGTTAATTGAGCTCCCAATTAACTTTGAGATATTAATCTCAAGTTAATTATAATTAATAGTTATAATTTGAGTTTTGAAAATAATGGTTTTATTTCATTTATTATGATATGACAAAATAATTTATAAGTATAATCAATGCAAATATAAGCTAGTTTTAATCTAGTCTTAAGCCATAAGATTCAAATAGTTTAACTAATCATGGCTTAGGTGACTAGTAGGAAAAGATTGAGGTTATGAAATTATCAATATAAGAAATTATAAGTTAATATTTAATTCACTAAAACTCACTAGCTAGGTTGTAACTTGAAAATTCTATCTAAATAAAGTACTAATTTAGTTAAGTTATAGTTTGAAGGATTAAATCAATCAAGCACTAATTTAGTTAGACTATAATAAAAATGAAAGGCTTAAAGTTAAATAAAAGATAGGATTTAAGAGCTATATATTCTGAGTATCTAAATAGTTAAAGTTTAAAGAATCCAATAGGATTCCTAAACTACTCTAAGTAAATTAGGATTCCTATTGCTAGTTCTTAAAGAAATCAAATGAATACTTTAGGGATTAGGATGAATAAACAGGCTCTAATCTAGTCACTAAAGACTATTCCTAATTGATTTAATGTTCTACAATTACAAGGGCCTTAAGGCTTACTACTCCCAATGGATGTGATAGATAGTTCTAGGGATCAATTACAATTCATGTTTAAATTAATCCTAGGATTTCTACCTTAGGGTTGAAAGGAAAATCAAGCAATTTGCAATTGATTCCTATATCTAGAATGTGAGAACTAAACACAAACCTAAGTAATCTATTTTGGTATGTAGAATAATAAATGTGACATGTTAGCTATCCTAGGGTTTTATAAAACCTAAAATATGATATCTAGAAAAATAGAATTCATCATAATAACACCTAATTAAGAGTTAATAACCTAAAATTACTAATTGTTGTCCAATAGAAATAATTTAAACATTATTAAAATCCTTACATCATAAGGAGAAAAATGATACTATGCATGTCAAATTTGGACAACATTTGAAATTTAAGATTTTCGGGACTCCTAATTAAGGTTAAAAAGTGATTAAGAAAATTATAGTTCAAATGTTAAATTTGATTTCATATTATTGTTCTTCACATTTTTGTGAGTGAAAAGGACTATTTGATCATTTAATTTGGATATTAAATGATCAAATTAGGTCACATGAAATAATAAAATTAATTTGTAATTAATTAATTAATCCTAAATATTGACTAACTAAAATATTCATCAAAATAGAAATTAAATTACATATTATTAATCTACTCATTTTGTGATCAAAATGATATATAATATTGTATTATTTTGTTAAGTACATTTAAAGTTATGATAAAAATAAAATTGCATCTAACTTAATTAAATAAAATTTTAATTAGCAATCATTTAATAAGACAATCATCGGCATGAAAAGCAAGAACACAAAATTCCATGGCACAAAATGCGGGACGGTGGCTGTCAACACTGATTTTTGGTACTATCAGTGGGACCCGCCACATGGTAACGCCCCATCCCGTCGCCGTGCGCAAAAGACAAGTATCATTTTATGGTTCGACGGCGGAACGATGCGCTACTCAGGAGCGGTGGGTCGTACATGTAAGACCCATCTTCCCAAATAGGCTAGAGAGACAAAGCCATGCTGAAGGCCGCTGACTCAAACCCTACGATTAGGTTTGAGAGACAATATCCAAGATAAGAATGAAATATTTATCTTGGGTATTAGACTAGTATGTACATGAGGTGCAAGGGAGTGGAGGAACCCATGTACATTATAAAATATATCAGCGTCTCAAGTACGCCGATCACATCACAATACTATGTATAGTAGTATAATAGAGTGCGGAAGCTA
This sequence comes from Gastrodia elata, assembly GCA_016760335.1. Lineage (NCBI taxonomy): Eukaryota > Viridiplantae > Streptophyta > Magnoliopsida > Asparagales > Orchidaceae > Gastrodia > Gastrodia elata. The sequence continues at coordinate 25,239,066 of CM028676.1, read as the reverse complement.
AAAGCAAAACATCCAGAAATATATTCAACTTAAGCAGTAGTACATATCCATCTCAGAAAAGAAAAGTAAGAGTACATCTAGAGTCTTATTACAAACTATAATAATGCAGAAATATAAAGAGTCTAGTAAGAATACTGAAAAGAACTAGAAAGTAAAAGTAAGTGCTCAATCCCCTACAGTTCCAAGTGCTCCTCCTGAGTCTCTGGGACGCCTCCTGACCTGCCTCCAACAATTGCTCGGGATCTAACAAATTGCCGGATCCTAAACCGTGTTAGACAAGAAGTCTAACACATCGAAGCTAGCTATACAAGCTAATCTAAACATAACAAATATGCAAGAATGTAAAGTAAAAGTGCAAGAAAAACTATAAAGCATTAAATAACTGAACTGTAGGAACTAAGCAAAGAAAAACTTCATCAAAACTAAATACTGAAAGTACATGAAAATGTCAGATGCTCATAAAACAATGTGAAAGGAATGTCAGATGCTGAGAAGGATGCTATAAGCTGCACTATATGCTACTGAAGCAATGCTCACAGATATGCTATATCACGGTATATCACAAAACTATCACTGAAGGTTTATGAGTCGTACGGTCCAATGTAAGCACAACAGTTAGGAAGTCAGTATGGTGACACAGATGCACCCTGAAATTCCCCAGTCTGTGTATATAACACTCCGTAACTCATACTGTATCACTGATAACCATGTGTCACAACAAAGGGAATGAGGTTAACTCATGTTTATGCTTATGCTTATGCCATTATATGGTATGAATGAAAAATCCCGAAATCCATGAAGAATATAGTAAGAAACAAAAATGAATCCTAAGTCTCCACCGTGCAGAATCCTGCTAAAAGGATTCTGACTCCAAATCTCTAGATTGATATTTAGTTAAAGTTGCTTATTTACTTAAAGATCACTAGGCGGGGTGATTGTATACACATATTAAATATGTTGTAAAGATAGAACACACCATTTAGTCTAATTACGCCACCCTAATAAAGCGATCTTCATTATGAGGCACCATCCGATGATGATTTTGTATCTCAAACTAAGCATTTAGTCACTAAACTCACGATCATACTTATCATCTTAAAGAAGGTGATTCCCCTTTTTACTTAGTTTTATTTAAGCTATACCTATTGAAGCCATCTTCGCTATGAGGCATTGCCCGATAGCAACTGTCCCTCAATAAAACTAAGGAATGGGGACCCGTTTAATACACTCTTAGGATCGATTGATTTACTCTAAGCGAGGTTATATCCGCCTAAGCCCGCAGGATAGCAACAAAGATAAATCTTACTTAGAGTAACTCAACCAATCCATAATATTACTGGGGACCGGTAATATGAGTATACTATACTACACTACCCAATAATCATAGTTTAATCAAATCTATTTAATAGAGCAAGGATTTATCAAGACTACAAATCTTAAACTAATAAGTAAGTCATATACAAGGTTTCACCAATCAAATGTGATCAAGGATCACTTACTATGGATTCTACCACAAGGAGATGTATCTCTTCTAATGTCTTAAGTGCTTATTACCACGAGGAGAATAGATCAATTTCTAAGGTGATGGGATCTTCTATACTTCTACCACAAGGATTCACACAAGGCCTCCTACCTCATGATATATAAATTTAGGTCTCTTAAATAATTCAAGATGATCTTATGGAGAGAATATCAAGGTCTCTCCTTTAGATGCTGATATTAGACTAATAGGTTCTGGTTCATAATTAGATTTAGATTGATTAGATCAGATGATGGAATCATCTGATCATACTTATACTAAGATTATGGGGTGTAAATCAAACATATTGTTAAGGATTTGATCACTTGTTAAGTCAACATAGTATTAATGATCTTGTTATGCAGGTTTATTACTTAAGAGAAAATCAGGGATCTTAAGGTTCGATTCAGATTATAAAATCACAAAGGGTTATTACTGACCTTACTTTGTCTAATTCAAATGTTTAGAATCAAGAGTAAATCAAATGCATTATTGGAAAAATGCTCAATTCAAAGTCTTGTAATCAATATAATTAAGTTAGGGTTTTTATAGTTTTAGATTTTCCTTAAGTAGATTAGGGTTTGACTCCTTCTCAAACCTTAAGTCAAACCAAGTGTGTATTTAAAGATCAATGTCAAATCAGTGGATTAATTATGCATTATTGGTGGCAATCCTAGATCTAGATCAAGTCTTAAAAGCTTGATCCAAATCTTAAGATCTCTTAAGTTAATTAAGATATTTAAGATTTCATAGTTTTAGATTTATTCAAGTATACTTAATAAGTTTATAAAAGGTAATTTCATTTCATTTAGTTTACTGTTATAAGCCAAAATAATGATTAAAGTTTAATAAATAGTGGTTACTTAGTGCTAACCAAACCCTAATTCCAAGTAAAAAGGATTAGCACATAAGTAAAAATCCAACTATTCAAATTACATGAAATTTGGCATGCAAGTCCTAATTAATCATACAAGTAATCAGAGACTGTGTTTGCTAAGATCCAATGTGTATAAACCCTAAAATTCACTAATTATAATTTGATAAGATTAGGGCATAACTACAATTACAGAACTCAGAAAAAATGTTATACTTAGCACATGCAACCTAATTAACATCAGTGAACTAATGGCACCCTAAACATGCAATTTGGACAAGTACATTTACTAATTTGCCCTAATTAAGATTCATTATAATTAGGCAATAATTAAAGATCTAACCATCAGATGTATGATTTTATTTTATATTTAAGTTCCTGAGATTTTTTTGAACATTTTCATATATGATATCATAGAATTTTGACTAGTGGATTAAAAGATATTTAAATAATACATTCTGTATTTTTATTTAATCAAAAACCTATGATTTGAATAATTGAATTATTTCCCTTAAGGAAAATAATTCCAAAATTTCGATTTAATTAAATTGGCTCGGCCCAATAATCAAAACACGCAGGTCGGCCGCGGCCCTGGAGACCCGGCACTGTCGCACCGCGCGAGTCATGGTTGACCCGGCCCGCACAGTGTCGTCATCCCCGATCCTTCATCCCATGGAAGAGGCCGATTAGGAAAAACCTAATTGCCAAATCCCGGCGCATCCGGTCCACGGATCGGCCAGCATTCGATTGCAACACCATCACCAAGTCTAGACACGTTGATTGGGACCTGAAGCCCCTTATGAGACGGTCTGGATCAGCCAGACCTTACTCACCTGAGGATTTCGCTATTTGAGTTACTGTGGGGAGATAATTCTCCCCACAGAGGCCATGCTAGACCCCGGGCTCGATCCCTAGACCATCAGGGAGGTGAGGCGGATTGAAGCCCTCTGGTCTGGGGGTCTGGGGTGGCCTGGATCGCCAGGTCCTTACTCGACCGAGGCAATCCAGAAAGAAACTAGCCCGATCGATTGATTCGATCGATCGGGGCTAGCTTAGGCCCTAAATACGATACGGCTGAGTTCGTATTGACAATAAGCACAGAAACGCATCAAATAGAATAGGATCCGAGCTTTATTGACTCATTTCCTGCAACTGGGATACCTGATTTTGACAGACTAGTTCGGGACGCTCAACAGAAGGCATGGCTGGCTCTAGCCTTGATTCCAATTGCTACAAAGGTTCCTGAACATCAGGAGAGCCTATTATCAGCGGTTCAGAAGCACGGGAGCCCCTGGAAGGAGCTTCGGCAATCGGCAATGGCGGCGAATTGCAGAAGCTTCGATTGATCAGCAAAAGGTCAATTGAAGCGAAGCTGGGGCTATTTATAGCCTTGGCTGAGCTTAAGGAATCTTTTGGAGCCACTGGCTCGGGCTGGGGAGGCCCGAGAGGTCGGGCCTTGGTCGAGCTCTCAAACTTCCAATTTGAGCTCGGCCGGGTTGCTAGGCCCAATCGGGAGCTCCCTTCCATAACGGGAAGCATCCCAACAGCTTGCTGAGGTGGCACGGGGAGTGGGGGACAAGTTGGACAGCTGGCAGTACGAGGATTCGCCCTGTCGGGTGCGCGATCGGGAGGAAGACGACGATCCATAGTGCGGGATGCCCTGGATGCCATCTGATTGATCGATTAGAAGGCGCTACGGCTGGGATCGTTCAGATCCTAATGCCATTTGCGGGAGCGATCCTGGCCGTAGGATCCACGGGACAGATCCAAAGATGGATCGGCTGCTCCGCGGGATCGCATCCTGGCTGTAGATCAAAAAGGCAGAACGGCTGGATTCACGGTATGCCGCTGTCGCGTGACCCGGGCTTTGCAGCGGATCGTCCGCAGTCCGCACAGCGGATCCTGACCGTTTATTTAGGTATTAGGGTATATTTGCAAAATCAATTTGTTTGGAACCCTTTTATGCAATTGAACCATTTTAATTTAATTTGAATTATGGTCCAAATGAATTCCAAATTGCACCAAAATTTCACCCTTAGCAAATTTGGGGGTGAATAATTTAAAAATACAATCAGATTTTAATTCTGAGATCAAATTATTTTGGGTCTAGACTGGGGCATCTAGACTGTTCAAATTGTAATTTTTGACTTAGAGAAGTCCAATGGACTTCAAATTTTCTAGATATGCTTAGAGTGATGTTCTAAAGACAATAGCACTAAAAGTTGAATTAAATAACCCGAAATTAGCATGGTAACAACCTAGGGTTGTTACAGCATGAAATTGTGCGCTTTGACATAGCGACGAGCCAATATCGGGTCAACCCGAGATCTGAGCCCGTCATTCGTAATCCACAGAAACCCGTGGCCCAGGAGGGGGATCGGGTCGAACCAATTTGGCCCGAGCCCAAGCCAAAGGATCTTATCTGTTGGGTTGAAAATTAGGGCAGATCTTTACTGCCGGTTCCAACCACCTCACGCTACTACCCACAAACCGTTGGAAAGGTCTTGGTGTGACCTTTCCAACGGTACTAGAATAAGCACCGGTGATCATCCTCATCACCGACAAAAGCAAATCCTATGATTTCAAACTAATGGGGATGATACACTCCATACCACTGTGGATGATGGATTGATTAAACTCAATCAAGATTGATCAGACTCGATCAGATCATTCGAAAAGAACCTTTGAGGATCGAAATAAGTACTCGAATGAAAAATGCATAAATCGAACATATGGATTAAGGGAATTTGGACGTACCTTTATCACACCTTCATCCGCCTAAAATTAGGGCTTTCGAATATTATCCTCACCGCAGCTCCTTAGGGATCCTCAGCAACTTCACTAAGTAGCGAGTGAGTCAAAAATTGGAGCGTAGGGAGATGTTAGGAGAGGCTTAGGGAGGTCGAGAAGGAAGGGAGCTGGCAAGTCTACGACCTCTGCTCCGAGCACTGGCTATGATTGCCAGCTGAGGGAGGAGACATACAGGAAGGATTCTGGACCGTCGGATCTATTTCTTGATCCGACGATCAGACCTCACATCATGATCAACACTGTTAGATCTACCCTAAACTTGATTGACGGTTCATAAGAGCACGCAAGGCTATTTCGCGATTGGAGCCTTATGGCGGATCGAGGCCTTTTCGATTTAATACTGTTGGATAATTATAATTAATATATATATATATATATATATATGTATATATATTAATAATTAAATGCTATATTAAATAATTATATTATCCTATTTTTTTTTACTCATAATTACTTATCTAAATGCTTTCCAAAAAATTTCAAATTTCTACTCTTACCTAATTGAGGTGTGGGAAACTTAAAAATGTAATCAGATTTTTGATCGGAGGTCAATTTAATTATCTTAATTTTTTGAATATTTAAAATATTATTAAAATATTCGAGGAAAATTTGATGACTTCCAAACACTTCTAAAATACCACCCCTTGCTAATTCGGGTGTGGTGAGTCCAATGGGGACTTCATTTTTTATTCTGAGATTTAAATAAATTAGGCATTCTCAGAATTACCAAAAAACTAGGAAATATTGGAAATTGCCAAATAATCTCCAAATCACACAAAAATTGAAGTGGAGACTCATAATACTATGATAAGACTAATAAAAGAAGATTAGAGTCAATTAGGTCACTAATTAATGGATAACAATACTATGGTTGTTACATAATGTAACTTAGGAAATCATTAGACGTGTAAAGATGCGCTTAGGTGGCATTACGAATGATTTGAAGATATGTGGGAGTACGTCTTCCAACTTAATCAACAGCACGGGAGGTACATAGAAGGACTGTCATACCCCAACATCCGAATGCTGGATCGACTACTCCAGCAAGGTGTTTTCAGGGGATATGATCTCCCCGTTCTAGCTAAGGATTGGTTGAAATTGGCATATTTTGTGTTTGAAGCTATTAACTGCCCAGACAACATTAGAATCCCCATTGTATCCCATCTCCTACACATGAAGCCAAGCATTGGTGGAGTGTCACCCAACGGGCACTCACCCATTGGCGTGAAGGAATGCAAAAGGAGGTCACCTATGCGGGCTTCCACTGTAATTTTACTGCTAGATATATCAGATATATCTTTTAGCTTTCATTCCTATGCTACTTATTTTATTTTCCAGATTTTGTATCTAAATTTTGAATATTGGAGTTAGAATTGAACTATTATTCTTATGATGCTTGATCTAGATACCTAGAGATACTACTACACGATCATGTCAGTGTACAATTTATACACCCGTTTGAGAATAAGTGGAAATTTGACATGCTCATGGCAAAATGATACGGGAGAGAAGTCCAAGGAGTCTCCCCAGTATGAGCCAGCATACTGGAAAGGATGCTAGAAGATGCTGTATACAGGGGACTGGATTTCCCCATCCTAGTTACGGAGTGGTTACCAAGAGTAACCAAAACGTTCGACGAGCTAAGTTACCCGGATTGTATCCGGCTCAGTATTGTCGAGTTCCTACTCTAAGATTATGCCAAGGAGTGGTGGGCACACAAACAATGGATGCTCAGACATGGAGCTGATCGCCTGTGCCGAAAGATGACCTATGAAGACTTTTCCAACCTTCACTGAAGAATACATAGGATAGACTTTATATTTTCCCAGTTGCTATCTTTCATTATCTTAAGTTCTATCTACTACTTCCGATGATGTATTTTCATTTTTACTTTTAATTAATAAGAGAGATGGAATGTTATAATCTCATACTTTCTGAATTTCTAAAAATGATATATTTTTAATTCAGATTCTAACAAGAAAATCAAGAATCTTAGATAGAGCCCCTCTCCTGCTCCCTCCAGTAGTTCATCCAGCGACGTAAGTGCCTTATTGGAAGCAGTCAAACTGATGCTGGAATCCCACCAGAAATAAGCAAAATTTCATCGGGAATAAGCTCAGCGAGCTGCAAATATCCAGGCTAAACAGGCCAAGATAATGGCCAAAATCTAAGATCGACAACTGCTCACAGCACAAATGAATCAGAATTGCTCGATTCCTCAGACCACCATAGCACCCTACTACTTCTCTTAGCACCACATGTGGCAGCCGCCCCTTAATCATCTGAGATTAAGGGTGGTTGTCAATGGGCAAACCCTCACTTAGCATTTAGATTAAGAAACAACCTTCCTATTTAAATGTTAAGGGAAGATATGCCCTACTAAGGAAGAGCAAAAGATCCAATCACTGAATGAGCATACTATAATATATCAGAGCGCGGAAGAAAGATAAGTAATAACATCCATACAATCCAGATAAGAACTATACAACTCATAATACATAAGCATTAAAAGAAAAGCAGTTTAAACATATATTATTACAAAACATTTAAAATGAAATAAAGCAAGGTCACTCGATCCTCACAAAGCCAAAAGAAAGAACTAAGAGTCTTCTCCTGTATGCTCCTCCTCCTGAACCAGATCTTCAGAAGGTCCCTCCTCAAATAGCTCGAAATCTATCATTATTGATTTCATAATGATAGGGCCCCAGCCAACAAAAGAAAAATTTAGTTAGATAATATTTCTAAGTATATTTTAGGCTGCAAATTATTAATTTAAATGATATCAATACTCAACTTAAGCAAATTTAGGAGCAGAAAAGCATCAAAGAAAAGTGGCAAGGGTCATAATTAACTTAATTATAACTCAAACAAAATGTGAGGTAAGCACTTACCTCAACTCAAGCTGCAAAAAAGGGTTAAGTAACACATAATGAAATCTACTAAGTGTAAGAAATTCCTAAGTAATATGATCAATTTAATACATGCTGGTTTACAATATAAAATGAAAGTATTGTGCTAAAAGTAAAGTTCTAATACCTTAACATACCATAAAGTGAAAACAAGTTGCTGAAATAATAAAATTTATATGAAATACTGTAAGTACTAAAGGAACTGCTGAATATAATCAAACTGTTGTATAAAGAAGAACTATATTGAAAAATGTTGTAAATAAGAAGTATGGTGAAAATGTAAAGTAAAATAGTCGAACTTATATGGACATATTCTTACTTAGTCCTACCAAAAAGTAAGCGCATGTTAAGAATCTATCTGACAATATCTAAGAGAAATATCTTAGATCCAAAATCACTTAATTCCATTTAAATAAAGTACCACTTAATTCCATCTGAAAATCTAGGATAAACATCCTAGATCAAAGTAATGCCACAAAGTATCTATTGAGCATCTAGGATATATACTATGAATGAATAAAATTAACAAATAAAATATACTATGTTCCATATAATGTGTTAAAGTATAAAGTTCAAAACAAGGAAAGCAAAGCATACAAATTAAGGTATCAAATAGCACTAAACAAATCTTGTGATATCACTTTGTTTTTTAATTAAGTCGTTCTACCTAATCTGAACTTATACAAGTTTAGAATCTCCAACATCCAGCTATCGAGTATAAATTCAGAATATCAGCTTATAAGTTAAAAGAAGTTAGAACTAATCAAGTTCTAACATATATAAATCACATGATGCTTATTTGAGTTAAATAATAAATCAAACATCCTAATTGATAATTTTCATGAATCCCAGGCCAATCTTAATTAATACAAATCAACACTGGGAGATTAAGATGTTAAAACCCAAGTATTGGATTTTAACTTCTTAATCCAATAGGTTCTAATCCTAATGGTATAAAGTTTAAGCCCAAATCTCACAAACTATAATTAAGGCTATCTTATTAAGCAAAATCAAGCTTTAATAAGATGGATCTCTAATCTTATATCTAAAGTTTAAATACAAATTAATTATAAATAAAAGATAAAATTTTAGAAAACTATAAACCAAGGTTTCATCCGTTAAGTAACTCATTTACTTAATGAATGAAATTTAACATAAATTTCTAAACTAATTCCTAAGAAATGAGATCCTAAAGGGTTACAAGAAATTCCTTATGAATAGATTTAAGATAATGAGAATGTTTAATCTTACTTAAATAGAGTTTTGGTATAATTAACTTAAGGAAGATATAAGGTGAGCTAAATTCACCTTATAAGAGGCTTAAATTAGGACTTAGAAAAATATGAAGGATTTTTAGGATTTTTTTTAAATGTTATTTTAATGAGTTTAATTATTCTAAAATGATTTTAAATCAGTCACAATACTAATTTTTGAGGTTTAATTATGAATCTAAGTTCAAAGGATACTTAGACCTAAATTTAGGCAATGCCCCTAAGTAAGGGTCTAAAATTAAAATTTATGAATTAGGGCTCTAACTTAAAATTTATTAAAAGGAAATGATTACTTACTATCTAATTATGGACTTCTATAAGATTCTCTTGATGCATTGACTTGGGAATCTGTATACAATTATCTTGATAGATCACTGCCCTATGTAATTGCAAATCATGATGTCAACCACCTTCGATATCCATCTTGAACTTTAAGTATTCATCATCTTTAGTTTGAGAGATAGAAACATCTCTATGAAAGGTGGGCTCTAATTGATGTTAGTTAATATTGAGCTCATTACATCATCACAAATAGGAACAATCTCCATCTTTTGGAATCCTTCTATCAATGAACTTGTAGCAATCATTGTTGATAATGCTGTACAATGACTAAGGACATCTGCCACCACATTTTCTCTACTAGGGTGGTACTGAATGTCTAAATCATAGTCACTAATTAGTTCAAGCCATCTCCTTTGATGACAATTCAATTCACGTTGAGTAAAAATGTACTTTAAGCTCTGGTGAACAGTGAAAATGGAGCATTGAACTCCGTACAAATAATGACACCATATTTTCAATGCAAAAATTACTGCACCAAGTTCTAGATCATGTACAGGGTAATTTCTTTCATGTGGCCTCAACTAACATAAAGCATATGCAATAACTTTCCCTTCTTGCATTAAAACACATCCTAATCTAGTTCTTGAAGCATCATTATACACTTGATAGTTTAAGCCTTCTTTTAGTAGCACTAACACTGGAGCAGTAGAAAGTGAATCTCTTAAGGTCTGAAATGCATTCTCACATTCAGAACTCCAAATAAATGGGACATCTTTCTGAGTTAGTTTTGTCAATGGAGAAGCAATTTGAGAGAAGCCTTTAACAAATTTTCTATAATATCCTGCTAAGCCCAAAAAGCTTCTTATATTTGTTATTATCTTGGGTTATACCCAATCTTGGATTGCACTTATTTTCTGTCAATCTACTCAGATTCCTTGAGCATCCACTACATGGCCCAAGAAAGCTACAGAATATAGCCATAATTCACATTTAAAGAATTTTGCATAAAGTTCATGGTCATGTAAAGTTTCTAATATTATTCTTAAATGATTCTCATGATTGCTCAAGGTCTTGGAATAGATGAGAATATCATCAATGAATAATATAACAAATTTATCCAAATATGGCTTTAGGACTCTCTGCATCAAGTCCATAAAAATTGAAGGCACATTTGTGAGTCCAAAAGACATCATAAGAAATTCATAGTATCCGTACCATGTACGAAATACTGTTTTCTCCACATCTGAATCCCTTACTTGAAGTTGATGAAATCCTGATCTTAAATCAATCTTGGAGAATACCACTGCACCGAATAATTGATCAAATAAGTCATCAATTCTAGGTAGTGGATATTTGTTTTTAATAGTGACTTTGTTCAATTCTCTATAATCTATACACATCCTCATATAACTATCTTTCTTTTTGACAAATAAGACTGGCGCTTCCCAAGGAGACATGCTTGGTTTAATGTAACATTTATTTAGGAGTTCTTGTAATTGCTCACTAAGTTCTTATAGTTTTTTAGGAGCCATTCTATAAGGTGCTTTAGAAATTGGCTGTGTATCAAGAATTTGATTTATTGCAAACTCTACTTCTCTTGATGGAGGTAACCCAGGCAGATCTTCTAGAAATACATTGGGAAATTCTTTAACAACTCTGATTTTTGAATGTGGGATATCTTCTTTACTTTCACCAATCATGGTGACTAAGAATGCAGCATAACCTTTAGTTATCAACTTTTCTGCTTGGATAGCATTAATCAACAAGCATTGGGTACTAAACCTCCCTATGAATGTTTCAGCAGCATCTTGTGATTACAAAGTAATCTTCTTTTGTTGACAATTAATCATAGCATTATGTGCACTAAGCCAATTTATTCCTAATATGATATTGAAATTTGCTATAGGTAGAATGATTAACTTGGCATGGAATGTCTTCTTGTTCAAGGGTACTTCGAGATTACAGAACTGAGTTGTGCTAAGTGGGTTCCAAAAGGAAGCCCAACATTTAAGGTTCTGGCCATATTATAATTATTCCTTAATTTGCTTTTTCTCTTTCCTTATCTCTCCTAAATTTTGGCTGGCCATCTCCCTAATGCCTTACCTCCCTATTGCACATTGAAAGTTGAGGCCATCCCTCTCCTCCCCCTTCTTAATTACAATGCTTGATGGCTAAGGCCATCCCCCTACTATTACCTCATAACTCCATACCTCATGGCCTTCCCCTTCCTTCTTCTTCTTTAAAAAGAAACCTCAGCCCTCATTATTTTATTTGCTGCCAAGCTAAAATCTTCCTCTCTATTTTCTCCATTGTTGAGCTTGGTGCTGAGAAAGGAGCTTCCCTCCCTCAAAGGTCTTGAGGAAAATAAAGTTTTCTTCTCCTCTCCTAAAGGCTAAGGTACTCTTTTGTTTACTCTCCTTGTACCCATTTGTTCTTCTTTCTTAGTCATTTCATTCCTCTATTATGCTTATTTGTATATTTAGACATCCATGATTAAGTATGGCAGCCATTATAGTTCTTCAAAGTAATATACCTCATGCTCTATTTTTCATTCATTCTGCATACCCCTACCTTTATCACCATTATTCATATAGCTAGGATGCTCCATTCATGCATATTTTGATGTCAATAGAAAGGTATCAGAAAAACCTTTCCATTTATGTATGGCACCGCTCATGGAATGCTCTGGATTGAGAGTATTTGAGCTCGAAATGTGACAATTTATGATTTTCGCACACGCAAAATCACCGTCGAGCACTACAGCGCGCTTAGCATCCAGAAAATTCATTTGACCATATATTAGTCATTTATACTCCAAATACTTAAAGTGCTAGATAGCTTATAATTTTAGTACAAGCAATAATCTAAAATAATATTTAGGTTCTGAACCCTAGAAAAAATAGAAAATTACCAAATTGCCCTTAGAAATTGAAATGGCTATAACTAATTCATTAGACTTCAGAATTTAGTGTTCTTAGACTCTATAAAATTCTTGAACAACAACTAATAGCAAATTGCATAAAGATTTAGATTTCATTAAGTATAATTTACTAAAATGCCCCTTAAGTCAAAAACCTTAATTTGGACCTATAGGACTTATTTCTTATCCAAATTGCATGATTAGGATGCCATTAGTTTCCTTTTACAGAGTATAATAAATGTGCCAAGTGATTTAATTTTTTGATCTCTGTATTTTAATTTATGCTCTAATCTTATTAAACCATAATTAGTAAAAAATAGGGTTTGTAATCATTGGATTTTAGCAAACTTAGTCTCTAATTAATTGTATGATTAGATAAAACTTATGAGCCAAATTGTATAAATTTCTAAGGGTTAGATTTGTAGTTATGTGCTAATGATTTTGGATTGATTTAGGGTTTGATTAACACTAATTACTTTCTAGTTTCTGAAATTTTTCTATTAATAAGATTCATAATAGTAAGGGAGATGTATTAAAATTATGTATGCAAATTTAGGATGTATAAATTGAATAAATTAAAATGGAGAACTTAATCATCATAATTAACTTAAGAAGTCTTAAGACTTTAATCAAGCTATTAAGACTTGATATAGGTCTAAGATTGCCACCAATAATACATCCCAAATTCATTGATTTGACATTTGATTTATAAATAAACATTTAATCTTAATTGTGCATGAGTAAGGAGTCAAACCCTAATATAGTTGATTAAGATCCAAACTCTTAAATCCTTAATTAAATTGACTTGATTACAAGATAAGAAAATTGACATTATTCTAATAATACATCTGATTTGGTATTGATCTTAAACATTTGAATTAGACATGTTAAAATTATTGATAAATCTATGTGATTGATTAATCTGAATCAAAACTTTAGATCTTTGATTTTTTCTTAAATAAGACTACTAGCATAAAAAGATAATAGAACTAAATTGATTTAATAATTGATCTAACTCTAATAACAACTTTGATTTAAATCCCATAATCTTAGAATAGGATATGATCAGATGACTTAATCATCTGATTTGATCACTCTAAACTTAATTATTAAATGGAACCTAATATGTTAGCCTTAGAATTAAGGGTATGAGATCTTAAGTATCTCAGCATATGATGGCCTCTGAAATATTTTAAAGATGTAAATTTAAATATACATTGAGGTAGGGGAATTTGTATAACTCATTGAGGTAGAAGCTTAGATGATCCCTTAACCCTAGAAGTTGATCATATCCCCTCGTGGTATGAATCACTTAAGATATTAGAATGGCATTTTTTATTGTGGTAGGACCCATATTTAGTGATCCTTGATCACCTTCTTCTTGGAGCCTTGTATAGGACTTACCTATTTATGATAAGAATTAAAAGTCTTGATAAATCCTTGTTGATTAAAAAGAATTGCTTGAACCCAAGTTATTGGTTAGTGTAGTAGAGTATACCCATAGTACTGGATTATTTCAGTAATATTCAAGATTGGTTGATTCACTCCAATGTGGACTTATGACCAGGTGCTATCTTGAGGGATTAGACGAATATAGTCCCGTTAGAGTAAATCTTCTAAGACTAAGAGTGTTACAATTAGTGAACAAGATCCTTAGTTTGAAACGTAAACTGCGACCGGGTTCTGCCTTCTATCGTAGTGCGCTTCGATAAGTGTAATTTAAGTAAACTAAGTATCTTAAGTCACTTTGCGTATACCCCTAAGTATGCTTGTAATTAGGTCAATTAATGACTTAGCTTGATATATAAACTGTGATCGGGTTCTGCCTCCTATCGTAGTGCGCTTTAATAAGTGCAGTATTAAACAAGCTAAGGGTTAAATCCACTTCTCTTGGAAATGTACAACCATGTGTATACAACCTTTCCAACTAATGATTTTAAGTAAACTTTCAACTTTAACCAATTATCGAACTATAACCTAGGAGTCAAAATCCTTTTAGCAGGATTCTGCACAATAGAGACATTAAATTCATTATCGAATTTCAATGTATTTTCTAGATTTTTTTGGATTTACCTTATGTAGTTTAGAAGCATGAGAATGAGCATAAGCATGATGTATGAGTATCAGAATGATGTATGAGTATTAGTGATGATTTATGAGTTACGGAATGTTGCATACATTAACTAGGGAATTTCAGGATGCATCGGCATCACAATAAATGGTATTTTCAACTGGATGTATGTATAGATTGGACCATACTACTCATAGCAGTTCCATGATATTTTGGTTGCATATCAATAGCATACAATATTCTGGCATATTCAGATGCATAATTTTAGTGACATACAGCATAGTTTTATAGATCATTACTCAATTTTCAGATCCATTACTATTTTTGGTCTACCTTCAGTATTTAGTTTATAGTTCAGTTTTACTTTACTTTGCTTCAATTTGTAAAGTTTTATATAGTTTTATACTTTCAGCTATCTTTACAGTATTACTATAGATTTAATTATGTTATATAAATGTTAAATGAATAACTAGAATTGTTTAGATTAGTCTCGATATGTTAGACTTATTATCTAACACAATGTACTTTTGGGTTCAGGCAATTTGCTAGATCTTGAGCAGTATATTGAGCCAGGTCAGGAGGATACCCAGGAGATTCAGGAGGAGCTAGTGGAGCACTAGTGGACTCTTTTTCAGCTTTACCTTTCGCTTAGTTCAGTTCAGTACTAGTTGTTATGTCTATTTTAGTAAAATGTTGTAATAATTCTGGATGTATTTTCTTTTCTTTTCTGAGATGAATGTTTTCATACAACTTCTGTGATAAATGTTTCTTGATATTTGCTTAGCTTTCGCACTCTGTTATATACTACTTATACTTAGTATTGTGATGTAATCAGTATACTAGAAATGCTGATATCTTATGCATACATTGGATTCCTTATGTGTGTTTCAAATCCAAAGTATGTATTGGTCTAATACTTACGATAAGGATATTACTCTTATCTTAAGTATTAGCTCTCAACCCTCCTTGAGATTGAGTCAGCAGCCCTTCAGAGGGGTTTTATTTCAACTATTCTGGGAAATAGGATATTCCTCCTCGAGTGGCGCGCCGCTCTGCCGCCGATCTGATTATACATATTTTTTGCGCGCGGCAACAGGGCTGGGCGCTATACCATATGTCTTCAAACCTTTTGATATAGTCCCATGTCAACATTCCTCAAGTTTTATATATCATATATGTTTAATCATGTTCAATTAATTTGATTGAGTAATCTATATTTCTTAAGTTCCTAATATATATATATATATATATATATAATTTTTCATAATTTATAAATTTATCTTAAGTATCTTAGTATTTTATGCTCACTATTCTGAATATATGGTAATACAGATGTTATTCTAGTATTCATTTAGTGATTGTAAGTCAGAGGAACCATCCATTAGGTAGATAGGAATATAAATTCCAGTCTGATACCTTATGGAGTTCTCTGATACCAACTATGGTGGCCGCCCCTTAATCATCTGAGATTAAGAGGTGGTCGTCAATGGACAAACCCTCACTTAGCATTTAGATTAAGGAATAACCATCCTAATCAAATGTTAAGGGAAGATATGCCCTAATAAGGAAGAGCAAAAGATTCAATCACTGAATGAGCATACTATAATATATTAGAGTGCGGAAGAAAGATAAGTAATAATATACATACAATCCATATAAGAATTATACAACTCAGAATACATAAGCATGAAAAGAAAAACAGTTTAAACATGTATTATTACAAAACATTTAAAAGTTAATGAAATAAAGCAAGGTCACTCAATCGTCACAAAGCCAAAAGAAAGAACTAAGAGTCTTCTCCTGTACGCTCCTCCTCCTGAACTAGATCTTCGGAAGGTCCCTTCTCAAATAGCTCAGAATTTATTATTATCGGTTTCATAATGATAGGGCCCCAGCCAATTAAAGAAAATTCTAGTTAGACAATATGTCTAAGTACATTTTAAGCTACAAATTATTAATTTAAATGATATCACAACTTAACTTAAGCAAATTTAGGAGCCAAAAAATATCAAAGAAAAGTGGCAAGAGTCATAATTAACATAATTATAACTCAAACAAAATGTGAGGTAAACACATACCTCAACTCAAGCTGCAAAAAAGGGTTAAGTAATACATAATGAAATCTACTAAGTGTAAGAAATTCCTAAGTAATATGATCAATTTAATACATGCTGGTTTACAATATAAAATGAAAGTACTATGCTGAAAGTAAAGTTCAAACATCTTAACATACCATAAAGTGAAAATAAGCTGTTGAAATAATACAATTTATATGAAATACTGTAAGTACTAAAATAACTATTGAATATAATCAAAGTATTGGATAAAGAAGAACTATACTGAAAAATGTTATAAATAAGAAGTATGCTAAAAATGTAAAGTAAATTAGTCGAACTTATATGGTCATATTCTTACTTAGTCCTGCCAAAAAGTAAAAGCCTGTTAAAAATCCATCTAACAATATCTAGGAGAAATATCCCAGATCCAAGATCACTTAATTCCATTTAAATAAAGTACCACTTAATTTCATCTGAAAATCTAGGAGAAATATCCTAGATCAAAGTGTGGCGCCCCACCCCTTAATCCACAAGAATTAAGTTAAGGGATGGTGTATCACTCTAGCTAACCCTTCACTTATAATTAGATTAGGATGAAATCCACAATCCACCTAATAAGGGAAGGAGTGAGCATAGAATCAAACATGCAGTCACTATATAAGTAAACATACAGAGTGTGGAAGTGATTTTCAATATAAAATATCCAAGCATCACAACAGAAATGTATCTCAGAACATAAGCATAGAATCCAAATACATAGTCATAAGTACCTGTATTATTACATCAATTTAAGTTCCAAATAATAAGAATAAAAGTGCACTCATCCTCACTTAAAAATAGAAGGGTTAAATAGCTGCTTCTTCAATAGGCTCCTCCTCCGGATATGGCTCCACACCAAGATCCTGATAGTCCAACTAAAGAGGATCTACCATTGTCAGTTTCACAATGTAGGGCCCCAGCCAAAAAAAGAAAAATCTGGTTAGACAATTATCTAAGTACATTTTAAGTTGATAAGTTTCATATGTGTTATGTAATATCACCATTCTATAATTTCTAAGCAATAATATATAAGGGAGCAGCAAGCAATATAAAAGGAAGGAAAAGTTATAAACTATCATTTATAACTTAAACAAAAAGAGAGGCTAAGGCATGCCTCAAATGTAAACTAAACAAGGTAAGGCATACATGTAGATAATCAAACAAGTACTGTAAGAGGAATACTACATCATAAATATGCTGGTGATCAAAAGAAATATGCCAATTAAGATAAAATAACTCAGCAGTAATATATATAAATAGTAGCAAGGTTCTAACATCCTAAAAAATATAAGCAATAAAAAGAAGTAGTTGACTGAATAAAAATGCTAAAAAGTAAACAAAATAACATAACTGTATATATATATATATATATATATCCGTGCATCAACTGTCATACAAAAAAGAGCTAATCTAGCCCATCGAATATCGAAAGATCTTAGCACCATCACGGCTAAGTCACAAACTATGTACCCTTAGCGACATAAGGATGCTAGGCAACTAAGCACACAAAGTAATCGAAGGATCTTAGCACCAGTACGGCTAAGGCACCATCGGTGTACCCCTAGCGACATAAGGAGGCTATGAAACAAGGCACACAACAAAATAAGTCCTTTCCCTAGTGACATAAGGAGACTAGGAAATAAGGACATATCTGAGAGGTAGCTCATATAACTATTATCTTTTTATTAATCACTTTAATACTTTCATAAGGAATCTAAAGAGTCTCCATATTTTCCTAACATTTTATTTATGCATCAAAAATCTTATATGATATGCTCAAGGAATTAGGGCACAAAATACAAGAAATGCGTAGCAACAATCATCAAAGTAAGCAAGGGACTCTACTAAACATTGTGATATTATTTGTTTTCTACTTAACCATTCTAACTATTCCAAGTTACATAAGTTCGGGATCACCATTTTCCTACTATCGAGTGTAACTTAGAAACTCATCCTTATAAGTTAAAAAGGATTAGAACTGATCAGGTTCTAATCTAGTTCAATCAGATAGATGACTACGAGTTGAATCAATAAATCATACATCCTAGTTTTATGAATTTAGACATTCTAACTAAGAACTGATCAAGATCTTCTAGACCTATAGATTATGGATTAAACCATACGAGGTTTAGGTTTAATCACATAATCCAAAGGATAAGGCCTAAGTTCTATGTTTCATTCTAAAAGTGATCTACTTATTAAGGCCAATCCTATTAAGTAATCAAACTTAATAGGATGATTCTCCTATCCTAAATCTAATGTTTAAAGGAAAAATAATCAGAACAAGTTGTAAAATAAAAGAAAAGTTTAGAAACTAATAAAACCAAGATTTCACCCATTGGGTAACCCAATTTATCCAACGAATGAATTCTATAACCTAAGATTTAGTCCTAGTCTCAGGAAAGGTCCATAAGGTGTAGTGTTAAAACTTAGAGAAATTTCTGGGATCTGACCTAATAGTTGATTTCACTCACTTAGATGTCACTAATACAATTATAATATTAGTTTTAGAGTTTTTAAATGTTAACTTAGAGGTTAAGAGTATTTAGTCCAATCTGAGGGCAAAATGACTATTTTGCCCCTACCTTAAGGGTCTAAAAGTGAACTTTTGTTTTAAGAGTCCAAATTGAGTTTTCTCTCTTCCAAGTGATTTCTTACTATTTAACTTGAAGGTAGACAGTAAGTACGCCTAAATTAGACGAGAAACGATCAAGTTATGACCAAAAATAAGGCCAAGGGTATTTTGGTCATTTTCCAAATTTCTAGGGTTCAGATTCAAAATATTATTATAGTTTATTGATGAAATTGAAATTCTAAACTAGTTAGCACCTTGAATTTTTAAATTTGGAATTGATTTGACTAAGTTATGGCTGTTTGAAGTCTAGAGATATTTTGGTTATTTTTCACTGAGAATTCTAGGGTTGACTTTTTGTCCTGATGTCAAAATGAGAAAACTAATACTACTACAGTAATGGGGTCACTCTCCTGAGCATTTTAAGACCTATATTGACTATGTTTGGATAACTGGGTAAAAAGTTATGAGGTTCTAAAGATGTCCTAAAATATTACCTTATTATGGTACCCCCGAAATAAATTTTTGACTTACGTTATTTGATTCCTTACATTTTTCTGATCAAAATGAGACCTATATTGGCTATGTTTGGATCATCCTACAAAAAGTTATTAAACTTTTAAGTTTTACTATTCAAAAATACAATTTGAATTATTTTACTGTTCATTTATTCAAATTGAATAATTTTACAGTTCATTCCTAAAGTTATATATATATTTTCTGAATTTATTAACCTTTAGTTAATCTGTGCTTAATTAGGCTTAATTATTAATTAGCAATATTCAATCTACTAATTAATGATTAAATTATATAATATTATTATTTTACTATTGAAAAGTTATTAGTACTAATTACTGTTTAATTAACCTTAATCACCTATTATTATTTAATTAAGAATAATTGATTCTAGTTTACTGTTGAATAATAATTAATTATTCTAATTACTGTTATGGTTTAATTAATATTAAAATAATCCTAATTAATCTCTTAATTATTAATTAATTACAAGGTTAGTGTTGAAACATTATTAACACTAATTATAATTAAATAACTACTAACTGTAATTAATTAATCACTAATAGTAATTAATTAAACTAATTAATTGGCTGAGATAGCAGTGGGCCCCACTTATGACATGTGTCAGCACCTGATTGGGTTCGGCTCCCCTGTGGGCCCCACTGAACACGTGGCATGCCTGGAGGCTGCCATGTGGCTCTGTGGGCCCCACAAGGGAGCCGAAGAGCCTCGGGTGAACGGGCAGTGGGTCCAACTTGACACGTGGCACTGTGGGCCCACAGGGGAGCCGAAGAGCCGCCGGGGCTCGGGCAGCGGGTCCCACTTGACACGTGGCGGGCCCAGAGGCTGCCACGTGGCGTTGTGGGCCCCATGGACGAAGCCGATGAGCCGCGGGGGCTCGGGCAGTTGGTCCCACTTGACACGTGGCGGGCCCAGAGGCTGCCACGTGGCGCTGTGGGCCCCACAGCAGAAGCCGAAGAGCCGTGGACTCAGTTGGTGGGTCCCACTTGACACGTGGCAGGCCCTGATGGCGCCACGTGGCTCGGTGGGCCCCACCTGGCTTACGCGGACCCGGCCGAAGGCGGGACGGGCTCAAGTCGACCCGGCCCGGCCCGGACTTCATCTTCTCCATGGAGGGGTCCCGAGGGCACCGGCTAGGGCACGGCTTTTGACGGCCTTCCCGGTGCCGGACCACCTCGGCCAGCACGGCCGACGGTAGCCCACGTTAGAGATTAGAGATTGAACGGCGCGTTCGCTCGACCCGAGGCTTCAAGCCTCGATCTGAGTCGATCAGACCTGATCGAGGTCGATCAGGTCCAGTTGATTGCTAATCTAGCCTATGATCTACAATAATCCGGCATCAAAATGCCTATTAAAGTAACGCGAGGGATGTTCGGGGGGGGGGGGGTACCTGATCGACGACGAAGGGAGCTCAGCTCAGGTTCGCAAAACCCGGAGCCCAGAGCTCGGCCGAGGCCTTATAGGCGCATCGGCGACCTCGACGAGGATGTGGAAGGCGCCGGTTGGCCCGGAGGGGCGGCGGGGCGCGCCGCGTGGCTCGCGGGCGATGGGGCCGAGGACGAAGGTCCGTGGCCATCCGATCTCGCGACATGCGGACGGCCTGGATCCATCCGGACCGCGCGTCGCGGATTGCGACTGTGGGCAGCTAGATTTGCGCGGATCGAACGGTCCGGATGGAACCGTCCGATCGGACGGCGCCGTTAGCGCCGTCCACTTAA